>CM043118.1:63158008-64478897 GCA_023701765.1 Hylyphantes graminicola | reverse complement strand
TTCTTGATACAAAGGAAAACTTTGAAGTTACATCAAAAGAAAATCTATTATTATCTTTTCTTCTTACCGGGAAAAAAAAGTTACAAAAAAAGTCAGGTGGCAGTAAAATAAGTCAAAATTTTCCTT
This sequence comes from Hylyphantes graminicola, assembly GCA_023701765.1. Classification (NCBI taxonomy): domain Eukaryota; kingdom Metazoa; phylum Arthropoda; class Arachnida; order Araneae; family Linyphiidae; genus Hylyphantes; species Hylyphantes graminicola. Next base: position 64,478,771 of record CM043118.1, on the reverse strand, counting down.
TAAAAAAAATGTAGAACCCTCAACAAAAATAGATGGAACAAAGGTAATACTTTTTGTTGGAAAAAAAGAATAAAAAATCCTGGTTTTTCTGATCTTTGTAAACAATGAAGTTATGGCATGCTCGAAATTCCTCTTTTAATTTGGAAAAAGTTTTTAAAAGCTAAAATCGATAATTTACTAACAAAATACTGTTTTTCATATCAAAATAGAGACACTAATATAATGGTCTCAAATTAGCTGTTTCAGTGACGTATTCATTATAGATCTCATTCCTGGAAATGTCTTTGTTTGATAAACATTGATACACACAATCGTGTTGGCGAATGAATATATTTTCATTCAGCATTTCTGTGCCAATCAAGATCTGCCTAATAGTAAAACACTTCAAATGTAATGTTTGTTAAAACAAAAATATTATTGTTTTTCCTCCGCAATGTTTATAACTTCTTTATTTTAAAAAAAAATTTTTTTGAACAAAATGTTTTTGTTAATTATATTCTATAACCAAATAGAACAAAATATGATCGAAAGAAAATGATTTTGTTTCCATATTATTTATCAGTCGTCACTATTTCTTATTTGATATCCTCTGTATTTTCGTTTTTCATAATATAAAAAAACGCAAAATGATTTATGGCAAATTCATTGTAAGAAAAGAATATCAAAAATGGAATCAAGTTTCCAAATTTGTTCTGTTTCTATAGAAAAACTTAAAATAAAGGAATAGGATTTTGAGAAGTTCCTAAGGTTTGTTTCGGTTTTACAGATATGTTTTTTCGAACATTTTTCTTTTGACAGAAAAAAAATAGTCCGTTTGTCACGGTAAAGAGTTATCGAGGCATTCGAAATCCTTATTCATTCGAAAAAAAACCCGCATGAAAACAGTATTTTTTGGTTGTTCTACTTCTTTCGACCAGCGGGAGTAAAACAAAATCGATTTTTTTGCTTTGATGTTTGAACGTATATTTTACAAATGTATCATACAATATCAGTGTTACACGAAAGAATAACAATACTATTGATACTATCTATATAGAGACTTCCAATGCCTATAAAATATAGAAGTAACATAATTTATATAAAGTTAAAATTTATCTTAGATAATAAGATATACTTGTAGAATTATTTTGTTCTGCCTCTGTTCTTTTGAAGTCTTTTTAAATCGTTATAAAGGAGGTTAAAATAAAATAAGAGTATAGAAACAAATACCTTTAATTATTGAATGTATAGCAAATGTATAGAAGAACACTTTATAATTATTGTAGTCATGTCAGTGTAAATGAAATTTCTTATTCAGTATATACTCAATGTAATTGCACCAAACGCTTAACCCTTTTTAGTCCCAGTGATGACATTTGGCATCATCATTTTTCTGAATCATAAATTTTAAAAAATTTAATAGGGCTGACATCTAATTGGGATTAATAAAAAAATATTTCATTATAGAAAATAGTTTGAAGAATAGAATGATGTGCTTTTTGATATTATGAATGGCTATAAACGAATCAGAATTCTTGTTTTTTTTTTTTTTTTAAATGATGGCCCAACATCTTTTTTAGGGACTGAAAGGGTTAAATATAACAATTATTGGTTGATAAATCTACATTGCTGACCGATAAATATTTTCCTATTGCCAATAAAAGAGTTTAAATGATCAATAGCATCTTGCAAAACTTTATTTCAACAACCATTCGATTACATAACGCGAACACAAAAAAAAAACACAATTTTAACATGGATACAGTGAAGCTTCAAAGAAATAACCATCGAAGATTCTCCGCAAAAGTGAAATTATCAACGCAATAATACAAAAATCGTTCCACCATGACAATTGCTTATAACAGCATACATCCACTAAAAAATTATTATCCGAAGGAAAGGAAGTGATATATACGGATCTGGGAAACTCTTGTATTAGGATGTTAATGGAATGATTAGCTCGTTATTTGGTACTTGCTATATATTTAGTATAACCACTATCCGCGTATGTTTGATAAGCAGTTTTGTACGATCTACGATAATGAGATTTTTTATATTTTAAGAGAATTTGTAATAAAAGGAGAAATATGGAGGGGGGGGGAGAACGGTGAGGCAAAACGTGACCGATTTGGTGAAAAGAAAGAACAGGTTAGGTTAGGTAGACTTATCGTCGCACTAGAGCTACACGAGGGCTAATTGTTAAAATAATAGAATTTGTGATAACTTTTCATTTCTATACTATAGGCAAGTTTCAAGTGTTTTTTTGAGTGCAACAGCAATGCCTTATAAGAGCAAAAAAACCTAAATCTTGCGATTTTTCATGCTGAATTATGTCATGACAATTGCCTCTGAAACTTTAGTAAATTGTGTCATTTTGTGTGGCTCAGCATTATTTTTAAAGCCAGGAATTAAAGCACTAAAGTATCCATTCAGCTAACTGAGTTAAAATTATTTGATTATTTTCCAACTTTTAAGAGCTTAACTTAAGATTATTATTCCTCTGCAAACTTTTTGCCTCAGTGTGAATCCAATGGGGAAAAAACTATTTTCTCTGCCACATTTCTCAGGCTGAAATTGAATATTTTTGCAAGCTCTTTTTTTTTAAATAAATGTAAATAACTTACAGGTCTCCATAATCCCACTTTTTAAAATTGCTTCGAATACATTTTGTAAAATTATTTATTCAAAATTTAGAGAGAAAAAAATTCGAACTAATTTCAAAAAGTGGGATCGTCGAGACCTGTAAGTCAGCAACATTTATCACATATAAAAAAAATCTGTAAAAAATATTCAATACAGCCGGAGAAATGCGGGCAGAGAAAATATTTTCTCTGCCGCATTTCTCCGGCTGTATTGAATATTTTTACAAATTTTATTCCATTGAATTAAACACTGATGCACTATGTTTTGGAGACTCGCGATCCAGCGCGCCCATTCCCCCTTAAAAGGATCCAAAGTTTCTGTGCCTATATTACGTATGGGTTCTAGATAAGGTCCAGGGTAAACTCGTGCAACGTCGGGATAAACAGCCAAGTGGAGTACATAATTTTTATTTTTAAAAAATACAAATCCAATCGACAGAAAACCACACTAACTGCTCTCTAAAAAAACCACCAACACCCTATCCCTATCAACTTCATCTAAAAAAAAGCAACAACCAAAAAAAATCTTTTAAAAAAAAACGTCACACTAGACGACTGACCAAGCGTTGAAGGAGTCCAGATGGTCCCGATCTTAATCTGACTCGTAACAACAATGAAAGGTAAGAAATAAAAAAAAATACGTCCATACTCGACTTAAGATGTGATTATAGACTCAGGGGAGACTTTAATGGTTTGTTATGGTTCTGTTAGAAGAAATTTCAGCACCGTTCTGTGGGCTATATACAGGGTGAGGCAAATAAAAGTGACCCGGTCTAGAGATAGGAATACGCTGAAATGCTTGGCGAGAAACTCTTGATGCATTGGTTGGATAGGATGAGCTTCACATTAGAGCTACTCATAGACTAGTGGCGAGTTTAGATCTTAGTTCGTAGTGCATTAAGACGTCCCCATAATGCAAATTTTGTGTCTTGCATCAATTTAGAATGCCTGGTATTAGCAAAAACAAAAAAAGTTCCGATTCTCTAGGATAAATAACGACCGAAATAATCACTTGTGGGAACTTTTTTTTATCAGCTCTACAAAACATGTAGTTAATATTTCATTTCAACTAATTCTCAAACCATAGTGTAGTTGCCGCAAATAAGTCGCCAAGCGTTGTTTGGGCTTAATATTGAAGCGATCAGTCGCTTCAGTTAGCAAACGTGTTTCTGTATTGGTTTTTCGCATCGTCGACTTGGCAACATTCTGTCGTATTCTTATCTCTACATTGGAGCCATTTTACTTTTATTTTGTCTCATCCTGTACATCCAGTTTGTATGAAGAAAGTGGATATAAATGGGGTTTTGGTTGTAATTTGTGTATTTTGGAAGATTTTTCAAAAATATGTTAGATGATGATGTCGTGTCAATGGATAAATATTATATGGGATCAAAGGTCTCATATACTACTAATGACTAATCATCGATCTGCAGACATTAGTCCTAAAAGGCGCGTTACATGAGCCATCGAATCCATGGAATGAAGAACAAACAGCGCAATTTTCAATCTTGGAGAATTTTCTCCCAGGCAGAACCGGAAGTGCAGGGTACACCAGGGGGTTTCGGTTTTCGCAAACCCTACAATGGAGGAGGGTTTGATGTTTCATACCATGGATTCGGCCACAGACTGTGCATTTGGTGTTAGAAAACCTGCTCGACCTCTTTTTCCCCTAAGGAGGTTTCGGCATTCCATGGATTCGAATGGCTCGTGTAAACGCGTCCTATAAAGGTCTTCGTAGGGCGCCCGCCTAGTTGGTGATCTGCCGCAATTTTGCCAGATGGCTGGACGAGAGGACAAAGACTGTTTTGGACCCAGTTCACGAGTCGGAGGCATGTTTCTCACCAACCCCCACCCAACCCAACACGAGTCAACCTTACTCTACCCTACGCACCCTCCTCTATACACCCCAACCCTTTAACACACACAGCTGGATTATTTTCTAGTTCCATTCCAATCTTTTTACTCGGCACACTCTCTCTCTCTCTTTCACGCCCATCCCTTTGAAGTGACCTGTCCCTTAATCTATTTATGTACGACGATACTTTCAAACCTACGCTAAAATCGCGCATGGGGGTCTAGGAAATTTTGGTTGCTATAGAAACTTTTTAGGTTTTAAAATCTTTGAAATTGCTTTAGTAAAAGGTAAAACACAGACAATTAACTCTATGATAGTGTGTATTGATTTTTCAAGCGGTAATCTAAGAAAAATCGTGCATGGTTACTCAAAACCTAGAATAGAGAGAGAAAATAATAAACAACACATGAATCTAATTAAACAAAAAATTGACAATATAAAATAATTTAAAATAAAAATTTTTATTTGCTCGAAATATACAATAAAAATAATTAAAATAAACCACACAATTAATAACACAAGGTTTCCGTTAAAAATACCGTTTCTAAGCAATATACAAGATTACGTGCACAATGTTATTACACAGCTGACTTTGTTGTACTCAAGTCTATGCATATATTTTGTTTCGATGTAGGGTCAAGTGGGGGTAAGTGTGATTGGGGGTAAGTGTGATTAAACAGCTCTTGGTAACTTTGGAAATCATTCTAAAAATCTGAAAGTTGCAATATATAACATTAGACCAACTTATAATTAAACTAAAAAGAAAGATTGACCTTGTTTTTTGTTTAAATAAAGTTGTTTGAGCTTTTGAATTTAAGTGCAACTGTCTTCTTTTTTATATGGGTCTTCCTATGTGGGGTAAGTGTGATGGATTTTGAAATGCAAATTATTGTACACTTAAAATTGGAATTCAAACATATAAATTTTTTTTTTTTTTCTAGATATGGTATGTTTTTTATAATAATTCACTACCAATTCCAGGATTTGGAATGTACAATGAAGCAGATGAACGAATTTTCTTAATGAAAAATGCAGAAAACCTATCACACTTACCAACCGCTTGACCCCTACAGAAATATCATTTTAAATTTCACAATTCGAAAACTTTCGAATGGTCACGCAACATTTTATAATAAATAAAATCAAATCAAATGAAACGTCAAAATCCAAAAACGCAATAATAAAAGAGAAATAAAACTTCAAAAACACATCAACGATAACAATAAAACGAGGAATAAATTTAAAAATAAAATTCGAAATACGTCAAACGACAAACAATTCATACGGTACGTCATTAACTATTCAATTCGCCCTTCAATCGTTAAACCTTGAACGAAAATGGCGACTTTCACAAAATGGCGACTGAAAATGGTGGACATTTAACAAACCAAGGTCAAGGTTATTCGCTTAACCGGCTCCCTATTAACCGAACAGCGGCTGTTTAAAACCGACGCTCACTCTAAAGTTGAAAATGCGTTTGTTGCGAAAAATGTTTCTTTTGTTTTCATCAATAAAAGAATGGCGGAGTTTCATTTTAAAAGAAGAAAATAAACACTATCAGTTAGATTAATTTTGAAAAAGATGTAACGAATATTCGACTAATTTTAAGGCCGAAGCGTAATCAGAATCAATAGGACATGCTTCGTCGTGAGTGGCAGCCGCAGTTTTCAGCGTATTATTTCATTTTTGGTACTTCGGGGAATTACATTGTTTTGAAAATATTTTTTTTTACCTTACTGAAACGAATGTTTAGGCAGGGAATCGGGATAGACTGGTCGGTAAGGTCTTCGACTGGGCATCCCCCTAAGGTTGCGAGTTCGAGGTCCCCGCTGTCTTTTCCGAAGACTCCCGTGTACGCTAATGGTGACTGGTGCAAGTTAAATATCCGTCGTGGTCACAAAGTCCTCCAAGTTCCCATAAGCAAATTAATACTACCTCTGGGGTGAAAAGTCAATTCTGGGGATTCCTCTAGTTAGCTTCTTTCTCTAACAATTAGATTGATAAAACTTACAAGTGTGTGTGTTTTGTGCCTGCATGTCTGTCTTAATTTTGACGATAGGTTTATAAGCGGGTCTCATTTCCCAATCACATAAACCGATATATATTATATATGTCTACCAAGCAAGTTTCTTTCAGTGGAACTAATCGCGTTAAATTGCTGTCCCACAATTTCGCTTAATTTCCCCGCATTACAGCACTAATTGATATATATTCTGCCTGATATACGGAGAAATTATAAAAACTGATTTAAAAACGGAATTTATTAACCGAAACATTTTTTCAACAACATTGACGTTTCGGTACAACTATGCATACTTGACATAAGAAATGGTGCAATACTTGACATTTTAAGAATATTTTGCATTCTTTAAACACCAATGACGATAAAAAAAAATAATGATAACCTGGAAAATTTGCATCATCTTCTTAAACCCCATTTTTTTTTTTTAGTTTATTTGTAAAATGTTGTTTGTAATAACATCAAACAGCATTTTTCTTAAAATAAGTAAAAATGACATGTTACATGGTTGTCCATCTTAACCATTCTACAAGGTTAGTATTCGTTGTTTTATTTGCACGGTTTGCTTGAATGGGGGTCTGTTGGTTTAAATGCGTAATCAAAAAAGTGAAGTTGCGTTGCCGAATACTGTTTAACGGTTGGGTAATATAGCGACGAATATAAAGTAAAATGCAAAGAATATCAGGGTTAAAATGTAATAATACTGATCCTTGGAAAACATAGAAACTGAAGTTTACAAGGTTAATTTTGTTCATGAACTGTCACCACTTAACTGCCACAACAACAGCGTAGGTAAGGTTTAGTTGCATTAAGAAGTTTCATTCGACGTAAACATGGGCTATTGGCCTGTTTCAAATGACTAATCGTTTTACAGATTTCATTCTTGCACATCCTTTAATTGGCATTTTTCTACCCAAGTAAATAAGGTAATATGGGATTCACCAATCAGCAATAAATATTTTTTCGCATATATAATGTTGCCAACTCCACCTAGATAAAGCCAATGTGTGGATTGGATTCACATACTGGAACCTCGGTCAAGTGACGACTACAAAAAATGCGTAGTTTTCAATATAGGACACGTTTCAGGTTTTGAGTGGCAACATTAATGATGAATGAAAATGAACTCCTTTTTAACAATCGATTGGTGAATCAATTCACAGAAACAGAGCACCGATCGAAGGAAAGGCATAGGAAGGAAACAGAAAGAAAATACGTCACTCGAATCAAGCCAATATGTAAAAAAAATTACTCAATAGAACGTGTAATCAAATAATGGGAATATTTACTCATGCTGTCACGCCTTACTGCATTTCGTTGGTTGTTTTGTTTCTCTTTGACAAAGTTGTTGAAACAAGCCCACTGAAAATTTTATTGCAAATGGCCATACATTTTCCAATACAAAGTTCGAATTAAATTAAAAGTTTTATAACCATAAGCTCATTCGTTTGAGAAAAATTCAAAAAAAGAATTTTGTACAAACGATTAAATTTTTTCCCTAATTCCATTTTCCATTCAACCAGAAATAAAAAAGCCTAATTTTTGACAATAATCGATCTTACCTATTTCAAATTTCGCTTACATACTGTTCTTTTTACAATTCTTTTTAACGAAAAAGGAACGATTCGAAATCTCATTAGATTTGCAAATGACGACAAAGAAAACGTTCCAAATTGTACCTAATTTGCAATACAGAAATGGCAACCAGACAGAGGCTAATTTAAAAAAAAAAATAATCGAAATGAGACAGCCGCCATTGAAAATAAAAAAAAAATTCTTTTTTTGGAAGCTTTCTGTCCTTCAAACGAATAAAAAATGCGTTGTTTACGAACAACTGAATTTTAATATCTTAATAGGCTTAGCATTAAATACAGAGTTTAACGTAAAGAAGTTGAAAATGATTCAACGCAAAAAAAAAGCTGTATTAAGTAATCTGATGTTTGACTAAATAATCTGATTTAAATGATAACCTACACAAAGACATCGATTAAATGTTGCTTTTGATGAATGATTATAAGATTAAACAACGAGGGATATTTTTTTTTTTTTTTTTCCTCATTCGGGCATGGTTTTTTTTTAGCTTCGACACTACGTTTTTTAAGACTTAGTAATTATTGTGTGGAAACGGTATGCACTCCGTGCCAAACTAAATTGAGTAAAAGCAAAGAGTAAAAAAGAGGGAAAAAGCGTGGTTGGTCCGTTATTGGAAACTCTTGTTAGGTAATATTTATATTCAAAATGATCTGAATACAATTAAACCGAAATACACTTCTCATTCTGATACAATTGAAAAAATTTCTCAAATAATTTTCAAATCTGTTAGACCTTAAACGAAATTAATGTTTTAAACAGTTTTCTGGATGGATTCGCAAATAATTTATGGAACTCTTTACATGCGCGAAGGATCTTCTCCATAGCATATTTCTATTTACCCAACTTAGGTTGGCAAGGAGTTTAAGTGACAGTTTCTGTTATAAACCGACTTGTGGGTCATTTAGCAACAAAGGTCCAAGGCTTTCAGTACCTAACTATTCTTTGAAGATAGTCTTTTACTATTACGTTTTTTAGTTTTGTTTATACAATTGCTAAAATTTGATTATACTGTGGCAACTTGTTGTTTTTAAGCAAACATTGTAGGTTATTTACAAATTCTTACAAACAAGCGTATATTAGGCGAAAATGTATATAAGAACAACGATTCGATAAACTATTCCTACGACATGTTACGAGGCAAAAAAAAACATTGAAAGAAAACAAATGTCATTGAGAATATTTTTTTAACAAAATATTAACCTACAAATTCGTTTGCGAAACTTCAACAATAGCTTTCTAATCGAAAAAATTTCTAACTATCAATACCCACACTTCTCATAAATGACTAATCCTCTAAAATCATATAACAGACTAAGCAACCTATCCCTGACCCACAACCGCACGCCCCCACCGGAAACAAACGCATTATTATTATTTTTTAAATCCCATATCATTTGATCATCGTGTCTCGTCTCCTCTCATTCGGATAAAACCTTCATCTCTCACCCGTGACCTAGATTTCACCGCCAGTGCTATGGGCTAGAGGTGAAAAACGTTTTACAGGGATTTATACTGTAACTTTTTTTTCTTCAGTGCTAGTTGGTGACGTTAGGAAAATTAGTTCTGAGTCATCTTTAACCTTTAAACCAACATTGCGGAATTACATTTTTTTTTTTTTTTTTGAAAAATTAAAATGAGTTCGAAAACCGTGTATTTTTTGTTACATATTTCAAAATCCACGTATATTTTAAAATATAGCAAAGATCTTAAAGAAATGTTTTTGGTATTTGCAATAGGTTCACATTTAGTGCAAATATGTTAAGATAGATTGGAAAAGAAATATTACAGAAAAAACCAAATTAAATGCGCAGAACAATCAATTTTCAAATCATTTCATTCTATGCGGTATATAAATTCTTTATAATATAAATTGTCTTTTATATTAGCAAACATAAAATCAGATATTATTCATTAAATATGATCTAAGTCACAAGTGTAAATCATAACATCAGAACGTAGGAGTAAAGAGCTTCGTATTTTATAAAAAATATGTGGGTATACAAACGCACAAAAAAACATACATAGAACGAGAAAAAAAGGTACAGAAGTTTACAATGAAATCCGAAAACATATGTAATACTGATATAAAAACAAAGAGCGGATGTTCGACAATGCAAATACATCATTAAAAAAACTTTACATCAAATATGTCGAGACAGATTTTTTTAAAGCTATTTCCAGATGACTTTGAATTAACTTCTTACATTACAGCAATATTACTAAAAACGAATTGATTATTTTGTAGATATCAACTAACAATAGAATTTACATTAAAAAATAGTACTATTAAGGAAGAAAAAATAAAATACTAAAAATGAACTGAAATAGTTTGAAATTTACGTATAAAACATCTCTGTATTCTACAAGCCAAGAACACAATAACATTTTAAAATTCATCTATTAAATACATTAGCAAGAGGGGGGGAAAAGAACAAGGGTAGGAGATAAAATTTTACAAAGAAAAAAAAACATACATATAAAAAAAACATAAGATAATATTCGAATAAAATTGTCACATCAACGAGTAAGGACACATATTATGATTCCTACTTCCTTCAGCAATACTAATACCAGAACAAACAGAAATATTCTAAATTTGAGTTAAATTGTTACAAAATATACAAGTTGTAAGGAACATAAAATTTCGAATCTATAAAAAAATGTCAACTATAAAGAGCAAGGCCAAAAGTTTCAATGAAAAATTTTGATGCATAGAAGCCAAAGGACTCATTACAAAGGCTATTATATATTTTTTTTTCACTAAAGCATTTGTACAATGCAAGAAAAAGTGAAACTATTCTACGATAGAACGATTCAAACCAAAACTATCAAAAATACATAAGTATAAGAAACATTTCGAATAAAAAAAGTCAACTACCTAAGAAGAAGGCCAAAATTTTTTGATGCATACCTTGGCCTTGGACACATAATTAAGGCCATTACAGACACCATTGAATAATTTTTCTACTAGCATTTTTACAATACAAAAAAAAAAAAAAAGAAACTACATATTTTAGGATACGATATAAACCAAAATTATCGGAAATACATTTCGAATGAAACTGAATAAAAATGTCAACTACCAACATAAAAGGCCAAAAAAAATAAAACATAGAACCCGAGGACGCATCATTACGAACATAACTTTCACTACTAGCAATTCTATAACACAAAAAAATACCGAAAATATTCCAAGATAGAATAAAACAGACCAAAACTACCGAAAACACATAACATTAAGAAATATTTCGAATAAAACTGATCTGAATAAAAATGTCAACTACCAACTAGAAGGCCAAAAATTTCGATACATAGAAGCCGAGGACACATCATTAAAGGACATTACGAACACCATTGAATAATTCTTCGCTCTTCATTACAGCAAACGATATTGAATCTTTTTTTTTATTATTATTATTTAAAATAGGTCGGTGACGTTGCGGAAAGAGGCCACGCGTGTTTCCTGTCCCCACTCTAGCGACTTCCTTTTGGAGAAAGTGAGAGAAAAATAAAAGATCCCACTATAAGTGATTTTTTTATGAAGATAAATTTTAAAAAACGCTATTTCACATTATAGTATTTTCATCAAACTACCAATGCACCAATCGAAACTCAAAAAAGAATTTTTCATTAAGATTTCTGTCGCCCCTCAAGACTTAAAACCTGTCCACTTTTTTTTTTTTTTTTTTGTCAAATTAGCGTAATTTGTTAACAATATTAATAAAGATATTAATTTAAAAGAAGATACATTTTTTACTGCGAATTAAAGTTATTATTCGTTATGTTAAATTATTGATTTTGAGTCCATTTCTAGTATGATTTCCATGACTTTTCCAAGTTATTCTAACATTTCCTTTTTTATAGTTTTCCCAACGAATTTCTCGACATTTCCAAGTTTCCTCCACCCGTTTTTAAAATTAAAACATATAGGGGAGAGTGTTGTACCTTGGGACAATTTTTGCATTTTAATTTTTTTCTTCGATAATTATAGTCAAAAAAAAATTAAAGCAGCATTTAAACAAACTAATACATTCCTAAATAATATATTTTTTTAAATTCTGTCATCTTGAAATTAAAAAATTGCCACTCATTTAAAGTAGAGAGGATAAACTGTCCCAAGGTACAATATAATGTTGTACCTTGGGACATACTTTATAATTCAGTCAATAGTCATACAATTGAACTAATTTGTGTCAGGAAATAAGCTTTATTGTTTTTTCAAGGAAATACACAAATAAAACTTCATAATTCAAGAATAATTTAAATTATACAGCAAAATTGCAAGTCCAAATTATTTAACATTATATGATGATACAAATGCTTTACTGTCCCAAGGTACAACACACTACATGGTTTAAATGAAAGCAAGATAGTGGCCAATCTAAATGCATATCATTATTTTCTCATAACCAAAATATTTTAAAATCTTCTCTTTTATGAAGAAAATTAAATGCAATTGTCTTTTTGTAAAAGAACAAGGTAAAAAATTGTAATAGAATGAGAAAAATATTTACTTTGGGGTAATGAAATATTATTTTTTGTCACCAATTCATCAATTAAATGATGCTAGTGTTAAATTTTATTTTGATGATGTCTGTTGGTTAAGGCTACCATTAGAAATAAACAATGTATGAATATTGCCAATAGATTCTCAAAATTGTCAGTGTCCCAAGGTACAAGCGTCCCAAGGTACAACACTCTTCCCTACAGTTTTTCAGTCTATATAAAGAAATACACCTCCACAGTGGGAACTGTATTTAAACCAAACGAAAGGCTTACACACGTTCAAGGCTCTGGACACCGACCCCACCACAACGGAAGCATTGAACAATGCCAACCCCCCCCCCCCCCCCCACTTTGAAAAACGCGCTTTCACAGCCGCCATTGTTGAACTTGCACCACCGATCGCGTTTTGTTGAAAGTGTTTTTTATTATTATTATTTATCTTGTGGCATCTGTTCGTGTGCACAGGAATATAAAGGGCAATCTGGAGGATATGGTTTGGATTTCTTTACTTATTTGTGTACCAGGGTCGGAGTAAGGGAATGGGAATGTTTCAGATGATGTAATGCTCTTGTTTTCATTTTGATATTACTGCGATTTCATTGGTTGCTTCGGTTTAACTCTCAAAATGACCGATATAGATGAAAAGAAACTTTTATTTCCATACAAGCTTTCTTTAACAGATTTTTTGAACAACCAGCAGCACAGAAAAAAGTTGGGCTTTAAATTTTTTAAATAAATTAAATATTCTTAGAAAAAAATCTTTTCGGAACACCAAAACTAAAGTCCAGACAACAAATGAAAACAAACCGTTAGAGCTGTTGCCATCCACGACGTGCACCCCCATAACACCTGAAGTTATGCATGTAACAGAATTATTATCGATCGATACATTATTCGTACAAAAATTTCAAAAGTTAAGTGCAACTAATTTGATTAATTTTAAAGATTAAAAATAATAGTTAACTCTTAAAGGATTTTTGGCATCTTTTATGTCTTGAGTGGCAACATAAATGACAATCAAAATAAATTATTCCTGAGTTTTGATTGGGGAATCGATGTCACCTGGGAACAGATGACCAATCGAAGCATCGATAGAAAGAAGAGCAAGAAGGAATCTGGAAGAAATTTCGTCACCTAAAACAATCCATTTGTCAAGAAAACGTTCAAAAATATGTTTTCTGCCTAAGTTTTTCTAAATAAACAAAATGTAAGATAATGAAATGCAAGAAAAATTAAGTCATAAAGAAAGCAAAATTTTAAAATTTTATTCGCCAATAAATTTATGAATGGAATTCAATTAAGTGTTTTAATTGGTTAGAGCACGTTTTTGAAAAAAAAAATTTAAAAACGCCATTTTCCGGACATTCCTGTGCTATTTTTTTTAATTAAAACAATATTTAAATAAAAATGGAAAAATAACGTCGAGTGAAGTCCTTTAGAGAAATTTTATATTTATTTATATTTATTATTTTAAAAAAAATTAAACAATTTTAATAATGTTCTGATATCACTATTTTTAATATCGGAAAGTTGACCTTCATATTCATTCGATAGCTCGTACAAATTTAGGTTAATATGTTTTTTGAAGTGGTAAAATTAACTACTTACTTAATGCGAAGTTCGGCACAAATTTCATAATTGCCCAAAGCCGTTGCGATTCTTACTCATGTTAGTCTTGACCTCAAACTCAAATCAAACAATGAAAAAAATAGAATAGCCAAAAACTAATTTTTCTATGACGCATCAGTCGTGCTCTTCATAATAACACGTTGCCATCCTTTTCATTCTAATTAAAGCAAAGCCGCCAGACGATATCTTTTGTTCGAACCATAAAAAAGCAAGCTATGCGCAAGCCGCCGCTCAGCGTGAAGCTATTAATGCGCCATTTTCGATCCAAATGATCCGAAGTTCGTTTATTTTGACACAATGGATGGCAACACGGTCGAAAAAAGAATATAATTAAAAAAACAAGAATTTTTTTTACGACAAAAAAATCGTTCTTAATAGAAACGTAAAGTTTGGGATGTTTTACAGAGAAGAGTTATTCTGTGTTTCAACTTTTTCGAATAATAAAGCTATTTGTAAAACTTTAATTGAGATAATGCATTAAATAAAATCTATTAAGTTAGGGAAATATCATGCACTAGAAATAACATTTACATTTACGATAGAACAAAAATGCAAAATGTGACGAAAAATGGATGAAAAACCCTGTTAAGAAAACTTTTAAAAAATCATCTTCCATGATGCAAATAATTTATAAAGGAAACTAGTATGTCATTTTAAAATTGACTAATATTTTAGTACAAAAGGTTGTCATAATTTGCAATATAAAAATGTGGTGCTTAAAGTTATGAAGACAAATTAACCAAAAATTTAGAAATATTTAAACAAAATGCAGAACAATATGTTCCGAAGAACAGCATAAAAACACAAGTCAGTATTTTTTTAAAAAAAATCTTTAGTTCTCATTAGCTAATATTCAACCAATTGTACGCAAGTTTATTAAAGGAAAAAGAGTTGGAGAATGCGAGGTAGCCATTATTAAAACAAGACCTTGACTTCCAACTTTTTATTACTACTTTTTTCATTATAGATTATTTATTTTCATTGACTTAACCTTTTTTACATTTATATAAAAGAGCTTACAGAGCTTTATTGTTTTTTGTAACTTTTGCATTTTTGCGAACCTCAAACGAGAATGTAAAAGTTCGTTATGAATGACATTCGAACTGAAGAAAATAATATTTTTTTTTAATGTGACGTCATTTATAAATTATCGTTTGAGGATAAATTAAGTGTAAATAATATTGGTATCAATTTTCCAAACAAGAGATTTTATCAAGGATTAAATTGGAGTTGTTAATTGTTGATGTGGAATGATAACTTAAATGAATTTTCGCGTTTAATTAAATACAAACTTTGCCAATGAGCATGGTTTACGTATTAAGTGGCAACAGTTTCACAGAAAAGAAGATAAGGTCTCTCTTGATTGGTTAATCTACAAATATGAAGTGAGCGGACTGCTATCAAATCGTGAACTTTTTCATAAACTTTCAAAAGTTCAAATATTCACTTTTCCACGCAATTTCGGAACAGAAAATTGAATTATATTGTCTGCGTGTTGCCATCCAAAACGCAAAATAAGGTAAATAAAATGAAAAATATTCCATTCCTGTTATTGAGTGAGCATTGCGTAGGTTGCGAAAAGCGATTTAAAATCATCGGACACGACCATATTATCGTCTGCAAAAGTTCGAATGTTCGAAGGTCGGTGACCTTTTTTGTCGAATGGAATAACTCACCTGTAGAGTAGAAGAAGCGAATGAAAAAAAAAAATATAGAATAAAAAGAATAGGCGTGGTTCGCAAACACACAGAACACTTTTGGAACGGAATTGTTTAATAAGAAGTTATGTAAAGTGTCGCAAAAAAAGTGAAGTGAATTAACAATTAAAGAAAGGAAATGACGGAAGAGTTGAGCTAACAGCATGAGCCTTTTTATCTATTCGATAAAACGGTCAAACACTTGACATAATGATTGGTATGTTTGTTCGTGTTTCGACAGTTAGTTGCGTCAGTAATTACATTATGTTGTGAAGTAGATGAGCTAATTTGGTCAATTAGAAAAAGAGTTTGGCAGATTTTGAAATAACTTAAAGAAAACAATAACATTATGATAATATTTACAAAATAACATTTAATTATAATACATATATTTTCGGTAATATGTTTTATCCTCAACGTAATGTGCCTGTTTTTATAATAAATTTCAATTCAAATTACTTTTATAACGAGATATTCCTTCAACAAAAAGGTGAAGAAATTATTTTTATTTAAAGTTTAGAAAGAGCACAATTTTAATTTAAATACTATTTATATAAACACCAACTGTCTTCGAATCACTAATACTATTATTATTATTAAAATAAGAGTTATTTTCAAAAGATAAACACGTGAAAATAAATATCATAACGCCCATCGGCAAAATTAAAGTACATACTGCCGAAAAATGAACTCTTTTTTTTGCAACTCGTTGTCGAATTCTCAGAACTACTTTAATAGGGCAATTTTAAGTTATCTACTTACACCGAAAATATACAATACTTCCTTGAATCAAGTAAATAAACATCATTACTAAACAATGTAAACAATACTGAAAACTCGCAACGCTTCTTAGAATCGAGTATACAAGCATCAAAAATAAACAAATATATTAAAATTTGATTGTTTACTCTTCATATAATTTTGTAAAATAACAAATTAAGATTTTCTTACATCTTCCGAATTGTAAAACATGAAACGAAAGTTTATTAAACAAAAACAGTTACGAGTTTAAGGTTATTTTGACAGAAATACTGAGGGGTGTGAAACACTGCACGACTTTCAAGTATCCATAGCAATTTTCGCTCAAAAATTAAAGACACACTTTTAATCGGTATACCGTAATAAATTTAGATGGTAGCTTCAATAACTTAAAAACGAAAGAGTTTCAAACGAGCAATTCATTTTTTAAAAGAAATAAACGACTGGATACCTGTAATCAAAGGTTGAAAACTGATATTTGGATCTTCTTATATCGGACCAGGTCAATTTCGGAACTAATTAACAAGTTAATTGTTTGTGGAGAGGTTTAAAAAAATATCCCCAAGCGTCAGATCGCAAGAGGTTAAAGTAAAAAAAAAATCATAATCCCTGTTCGTTTTGACTCATCAACCTTCAAAAAACCCCACAACATTAAAATTCTGCCATTAAAACCCTATCTGACGCATTTTAAATAAACACCACTACACTCCTTGCCAACCTAAGTTGGGTAAACAGAAATATGCTATGGAGAAGATCCTTCCGCGGATGTAAAGAGTTCCATAAGTAATTTGTGAATCCATCCAGAAAACATGTTTAAAACATTAATTTCGTTGAAGGTCTAACAGATTTGAATATTTGAGAAAATTTGGCAAATTTATCAGAATGAAAAGTGTATTTTGGTTAAACTGTATTCAGATCAATTTTGTATGTAAATATATTACCTTACAAGAGTTTCCAACTAACGGACCAATCGCGCTTTTCCCCCTGCCTTTTTACTCTTTGTTTTTACCCAACATAGGTTGGCAAGGAGTGTACTTCCCCACATGGGTTCCTCTACCTAATTAATATAAAACTGCATTAGCACGCCCATGGGAGAGATTAGGGTTCCCATGGCGAGGTTTCATCATCATTTGGGCGATATTTGAAAGTCATATTAGGGTCATTTATTCTTTCATGCTGAGATATATTGGGTTATTCATGGTCGTGCTTTAATTGTAGCATGGTGAGTTGCAATAGCTAATGGAGAGTTTGTATTGGGGGCTGTTTATATGCAGATGGGAGTGGTTACGGATAGGAAAAAAAATGTGTTTACTTTAAAAAAATACAAAAATTGTGTTGGTCTAGTTATTTCAAGTTGTGTTGAAGGAATGCAAAAATTGTGTTGCTGTCAAATTTGTTGTGATGCCTGGTTAGCACAAAAATTGTGTTGGTCTAGTTATTAGAAGTTGTGTTGGAGCAATGCAAAAATTGTGTTGCTGCCAAATTTGTTGTGATGCCTGGTTAGCACAAAAATTGTGTTGGTCTAGTTATTAGAAGTTGTGTTGTTGAAGGAATGCAAAAATTGAGTTACAAACAAATTTATTGTGATGCCTGGTTAGCACAAAAATTGCGTTGAAGCGCAGCAAGTATTCCGAAATGTAGCTCAGAATATGTTCTCTAATGTTTAGGATGAAATAGCTATAATATTGAAGTTTTTTTTTTTTTAAATTAGATTACGGTACTTAAATGAATGTTATAATTTGGTTATATTTTAGAAAACAATGCAGTAGACTATTTTTTGCCAACCGTGCATAGATAAAACAATAGTCTCCTCTACCTTCGTTAGTTGTGTTAGGAGAACACAAATTTATGTTTGTATACCCATCAACACAATTACATTATTAAAACAACACAATATTATATTATTGCCATTTCTACACAATTTTCTTTGATCCAATAGGAAAATATTATGAGTTGTACTTTCGGTCTAAGTGTTCCATTATTAAAATTAAAAATGTTTTCGTCAAATTTTGGAACCAGTATAGTTTTCATTTTACATTAACCTTAAATCGAAACTTAATTTAAAATCGTCATGTATTTAAAAGCTTATTTTGTTGAAAAAAAATATCATCTTCGGTTGACTACACCAAAATTATAAAATAATAGGGTAATTCCATATAACTGTAGTGTAAGTAACAATTTAAGAGGAGAATGAAGACTTTTTCTTATTTAATTTGAAAAATAAATCAAATTAAATAAATCACAATACATTATTTCGTTTTAATAAGTGTAGATCGGCTATTATACTATTTTTTTCATTTAATGTTAAAAATTGTATTGAAAAATTGTGTCACTACTGAAGGGATAATTTTGTATGGAATTAAACAATATTGTTCTCAGATTTTGTTATTAGACATCACACCCAAGCAATACGAAACCATAACCTCACCTACAACCACCCCCCAATCAACCTAACACAATCTAACTTAACACACACATCAAACGTCTCGCACTATCAAACAATACTAACACTCACAGACAAAAGCACCCGTGGCCGACGGCAGACGAAAAGCGTAAAGACAATACATCCCCCCCCCCCCCCACGCGGGGGGTGAAGGTCGTTTCCTGACCGGAAATGGCAGACCGGTAACACACCTGAGCACCTCTCATTACGTCAAGGAGTGGACAACTCAACCTCCACCCCCTTTTATGTTGTTGCACGTGTGTTTCCCTTTGTTCTCTGATTTTTATGACATGAGGTTTTTTAATGGTGTAATTGTGTTAGGTTTTAAGGGCTCTTTTTTAATATTATTGTTTCTAAAATTAAGTTAGGGACCTTCTTTTTGGTTTATTTTTATTGCCATGGAGTTTTTTAGGTTTTTAAAATTTTAAAATTTTAAAACTTATTTTTGATTATCATTTTATTTTTGTTTATTTCAATTAAATTTATTAAGAGTATCGTCTGGAAGTAGTTAATTTCGTTCAAAGATGCGAGATGGCACTGAAAGCGCTGTAAGATTTGGCGATAGTTAAAAAGATGTATAATTATACATATAGCAAACTGTGAATTTCCCTGATTGACACCTGAGCACCTCTCGTTACGTCAAGGAGTGGACAACTCAACCTCACTCCCCCTTTTTATGTTCTTGTTGCGGGTTGCGGTTTTCCCATTGTTTACTGATTTTTATGACATGAGATTTTTTAAGAGTGTAATTGTGTTTTATGTTTGAGTCTTTTTTTTATTATCCTTTGATAATTTTGCTGGGGACTTTTTTTTGGTTAATTATTATTGCCATAGAACTTTTTAGGTTTTAAAATTTTAAAACTATTTCCGAACTTCATTGATTTTCGTTTATTTTCATTAAACTTATTTATAATTCTAATCATTGGATATAATAAGTAATCCAAGGACAATACAGAAGTCGTAATATATATGTGAATTAGACACGATTAATACATTGTTAAAATTATAGACGTCAATTTCTGGTCAACTAAACGTGGTATTGATTTTTTTTATAGAATAACTATTTGAAAAAGGTAGTTAACGGCTTTCAGACAACATAAATCTAACTGCAAACATTCATTGATATGACGTCCATTTAGCCTTATTAACTCATTTCCGAATTAAAAAGCAAAGTTTTTTTTAATTCGTATTTCGTAAAACTTAATTTGTTGTACATACATTGTTCAGGACTATGGTCTTCATTGTTCTCCAGATTGCTTATTTAAATAAATTTAAGCAGAAAGCTGTAGCAATTTTTTCTTCTTGACAACAGTCGTCAATGAATTAAAGGTAGTCGCCTGAATTTCTACCTCACAATGTCACACATTACAACTTACTTTAAACTTCAACAAAAAATATTTGTTGAAGCAGTAAAAAAAACGAATGGAAAATATCAATGTCATAATTGTCTTCTAAAGTCTTCCGTGTCACCGTTTCAAGCTCATAAAAAACAAATATTAAGCATCTTACAAAACAAAATATGTTACAGAGCTAAGCGCCCGCACCTAGTCATACCTAAATCTGAATAATTGTCCTAATCACCGGATTTCGTGCTTATTACCTACATGACGTGACGTCATACCGACGTCAACGTGGTTGTCACAGTGAAACACATTGTCATAATGTCTTTCTACCCTACTTTCTAACAAAGCACATTGATTTATTTTTTTAAGCTTTTCAACATGAAAGAAAATATTCAAAGCGTAAAGTTGTCTTACGTGAAAGGTATTTTTAAATTCAGAAATATTGGATTTTAAGTTTTAAAAAGGATTTATAGAAATGAAGGAAAAAATTCAATTGTAACAAAAAGTTTTAAAGTATGAATAGGTCCACCACATAGGCAACTTCAAATAACATTTACGCTAGAGGGCGCTGATGATTTATTATTGTATTACTACCAGTCTACTAGATTACAACAAATATTGCAAAGTATATAAGCCCCAGGAAACAATTTTAGCATTATCTTTGGTTAATGAGATATTTTCTACAGCACCAAATTGATGACCAGGAAGTGATATGATATATTAGGTCCATATTTGTTAGTTATGAGTATTAACTGAAACGCTACCGATTAATGCATTTTCAAATACACTTGTATACAGTAAACTCCCGATTATCCGCGGGTGGATTATCCGCTTTGCGGATTATCCGCGGGTCATGATTCTCCTCCCCCCTTCCACCTTTTCCCTGTAAAAATTTAACAAATCCAGGAAAAATTAAATTTAGTTTTTTTAATACGTGTTGAAAAAATGCATTCCAAGAACAGCGAATTAATCTTAAGAATGACGAACACATTCAAGGAACGACGAATAAATTTTTTAAAAAACCGAAGAATGCATTAAGAACAATGCGAACAACACTAAAATAAGGATGATATAGGAAACCTGGTGTGATAAAATGTGTTCGGCCAGGTGCACATCATGTGTCGATTTTTTGCCGAAAAGCGTCAATTGTAAAATAAACTGTTCGCGATTTCAGTGAACTGCTTTGCTTGATTTTGATAGCAAAATGAGTGAGAAGCGAAAAAAAGTTTTTAAAAAAAAGTTTAATTACAAATAAGAATGAGAGACAATCACGAATAACATAACAAAGACAAGACATAAACAAGACAAACTTCAATCACAAATAGGAATGAGAAGTTTCATGGTTAATAAACAGAACAAATAAATTGACCGACTTTTTTGTAAAATTGTATAAATCTTCATATTTCATAACTGTTGCATATTTTACCTTACTTTTATGAAAGCAAAAGCAATTTTGTGGATATTTTCTTTACTTTTGCGGATTATCCGCGAATTCGCTTATCCGCGGATGCCGCGCCACCCAATTCCGCGGATAATCGGGAGTTTACTGTACTTTGTAATTTAAAATAGTAATTTTGGAAGAGTATTCACGTATTTGGTAAGGCGAAAACATCGTTTGAGTAACTATAAAAGATACAAAATTACTCATACCACGGGATAGGCTTATAAATGCGACCAATCATAAATGATGAGAAGGAAAGTTTCTTACCTGAAAAGAGAAAAAAAACACGTAAGTAACAATCAAACTTTAGCATATTTTAAAGATGAAGTCAATATAACACTAAATATACTAATAAATTTCTTGTAAAATACATTGAAAAAAGATATCTGAAACAAGTTTGCAGCAAATTTTAACAAAAAACAACAAAAAGGCGGGGGAGCGGTGTTGTACAAATGCAGTAAATAATCTTATACAAAATGCCAAAAAACATTTTATACTCTCAATCGCACAATCTAAAATAGGTATTAAAATGTAAGTAAAAAAGGTATTAAAAGTACTGCGATGCAATGGGGTCGAAAATGGAGATTTGGTGTTTCTTACACATTTTGGAGGGGTGCTGATTGTAATGTTTTTTTTTTTCGAGCATTGGTACGCAAGTCTGTCTTTCTGTCTCTACGAACTGCTCCACATTCCTTGTCAACCTAAGTTGAGTAAATAGAAATATGCCATGGAGAAGATCCTTCCGCTAATGCTCTAGACTGGGAATTTTTAATAGTAGCCAGTGGCTACCAGAGTGGAAAAAAATGGTAGCCACATTTGGATTTTTAGTAGCCAGTTTTAAATTTAAGTATATACGACAAAAAGAAAGTGCGATTTTCCACAAAAGAAAATTTTATTAAAGACATTTTTGATATGAAAAGATTGACAGTAAAAAAAGATCATGCAAAATACGTTGTATTATGTGATTGGCCATTATTGTTAGGAGAAAATTATTTTATGTGCATGCAGTTCAACTACTATTAGTTTCGGAGAATTCTTGACATCGCCCACGAACCGCGATTGTTCATGAATTTTTTTTCTCATATCAGAATTGTTTAAATGAATAGTTGAGATTTTAATCAGCTTGAAATCAATCACCTGTAGATTGCCGAAATCGTAACGTCAAACAAAAAATTATGATGGAAAAATGTCACCGATGAGCAACAACTATCATCAAGTATTTCATCCCGACAGAAGCTAATCAGATCGTTTTATTATTTTAGAAATGCAGCTTCAGTGTTGATTATTTGTTGAACAAAAGGGAAAATTATGATCGACACATTTGGCGACTGGGGTTCGATTTTTAGGTAGCCACCTTCGATGTAATAGTCTCCAGTTGGCGACTGGCGACCGCTAATCTAGAGCTTTACCTTCCGCGCAGGTAAGGAGTTCCATAAATTATTAGGGAAGCCATCCAGAAAACATGTTTAAAACATTAATTTTGTTTAAGGTCTAACAGATTTCAATATTATTTTAGGAAATTTGGCAATTTTATCAGAATGAAAAGTGTAGTTTGGTTCAATTGTATTCGGATCATTTTGTATGTAATTATTATCTTACAAGAGTTTCCAACTAACGGACCTACCGCGCTCTTCTCTTTGCCTTTTTACTCTTTTTTTTTTTACCCAAGTTAGGGTGGCACGGAGTGTGATCAGGTTGGCCGAAGAATATGGTACAACGCAGCAAATGTTCTCAAATTGTGCATCGAGGCTACAAGGGTTCTAAAACACCATCAGAGAGACAAAAATTCATCCACTGAAATTTACTTCTTTAACAACATCGTAACAATAGTACTGCTTAGTTAAATATGAAGTAAGCACAAGGGCAAAGAACTTCTAGTTTCAAATAAGTTTTTGAGTATCAGGTGCAGAGTTCTTATCTAAACAATATTTTATATTTTAAAAAAAACTTATCTAGTCAACTGTCCGCTTACCCACCATTACAGACATAAAGCACCTACTTAAGCACCTCCATATCGCTGTAAAATCACCCAAAAACTTTCGGCTGAAGGTCACATAAGACATTACCAACCGGAAAATGGTGCAGATCGCCCTCTAAAAGCGTCCATTTGAGAAAGTGTAAATTGTTTTCGTTGGATCTAACCCTGTGCAGACATAATAGATCAGCTTTCGAGCAACATTGTACGAAATGCCCGAGTTTTTTTTTTTTACTAAAAAAAACATTACTTTGTTGTGAAGTCTAACAGGGGTAAAGACATTATAGGTTACGAAGAAAACTGAAACAAGAGCCAAAGTATGAATGTTCGATTTTTTTTTTAGTATCATCGCACTAGAGCTACACGAGGGCAAATGACGACGGGTGCCGTACTCTAGACCACAGTCAAGGGGACCAGCTAGTACCTGAATAGGCACTCAGCACAACTTGTTGTCCTTAAAAAGTTGCGCTGAGTGCCTATTCAGGTACCAGCTGAACAACATAAGCAGGGTAGGAAATGTGGATCATATTTTAAAGCGCACTCCCTCTATTACAGGGAGTATTATTTGTCGGATATTTTGGCTTCACAGTTCAAGCAGTAAGCAGTAATTCTGGAATGCTTTGGTTCGAACCTTGTTGCAATATCTGCGGAAACACTACTAGGGTCTGTACTAACCAGTGAATGAACACCAGGATATAATGACCAGGACAACCAACCATTGTCAGATAGCTTCCTACTACATGGAAGGAAGTCACTGTTGCCAATCCATATCGTAGAATGATTTTCAATAATTATTTTTTTAATTATATTTACTAAATGTTCATTCACTAGGGCCTGTTCACTCACTGGTCAGTCTACCCTACCTATTTAAAGTTTAGCTAGACATCCATTTCATTTGAGAGCTATCGATACATTATTCTAAGGGAATTTCCGATTGGTCGTCAAATTAAAATGCAATCTCTGTGTATATGAGGTAGGTAAAGGTCTAGATTGTCGTCATTCATCCGAGCATCCATACTACACAAGACTTTTGCAACACAAAATTTGCTAATGACGAGTGCAATTTTTCAAAATGTTGGGGGGGGGGGGGGCGACATCATACGCTTGTTGGCCTTAACCTTTTGCCTACTGAGTACAACATGTGTACCAGCAACAGTAGGCCATAGACTAAGAATCCTCTAGACCAGCAAGTCAATCTGATAGCTAGTGCTCCAAAAGTGTCGAAAGGAACTAATTCACTATTACCGATTGAATTTGCTATTGTCATAATTGTACTCCCGATTGCAGTGCTACTATTCAGTTTTTCCTAGAAAAAAGGCAGCCATTATATTAGTTCCCTTAGACACAATTGAGGGCGCTAGTGTCTATGTCAATTTCAATATAGAAAATCCTCAATGCTAATCCAATCAGAGTTCCAGATCTAGAGTGTATTTAATCTATGCAGCAGGCAGCAAGACCAGCAATGTTAAACAAGAAACCAAACAACTTAAGCCACTTTAACAAACGCAGCGCAAATTATCCTATAAGTAGCAGGTAGGCCGACTTCGGATGTGAAAGACCCGAAAAAATCTTGTCTTATTATAAGAAGACACACCTAATAATCTAGGGACCGGTTTACAACCCACGGTTTTTGGCACCCATTGGCTACAATTTTATTATCGTTTTTTTTTTTTTAAGATCGTGTCTTGCACTCGTGTTTTGGCGTCTTTCAAGCTTCGACAAGTAATTTCAGGGTCAGGCAGACATCCGGAAAATATTGGAAAAGGTTAACATCTTTTGCAGTGTTGTAGCGTATTTTTTTCTAGTTTGTGAATATTCAGCCATGTTGGCCTGGCTGGACGACAAACCAACAGAAAAGCTATGTTAGGCGAGTTTACATGAGAAATCGAATCCATGGGTTGAAGAGCAAACTCAGCATCCTGGGGATTTTCTCCCATACAGAACCGGAATTGCAGGGTTCATTGTGGGGTTTCGAAAACCCTCCAATGAGTGAGGGTTTGATGTTCACACCATAGATTCGGCCACAAGACTATCATTTGGGTTAGAAATCCTGCTCGATCTCTTTTCCCCAAATGGGGATTTTGGCATTCCATGGATTCGATGGCTCATGTAAACGCGCCTCTAGATAGCGAAATAAAACTAATAAAAGAAATCAGACGTAAATATCTATAATTGCCAATAACTAATTGGCAGGTCAATTTTAAAAACACTCCAATCGACCTTATTCATCAAAAGTAAATCAGACTAAATTCCCCATAGTCTCAAGTAATAAGCTGCATCCCCCAACTACCTATCCAACAATATCATTAACGATTAATCTTCTCATGATAATGATTACATAATTATTCAACCTTCGCAAAGAAACAACCAAAAAAAAAAAAAAATCAAAAGCAATCAATCCCCCCCCCCCCCCCCCCAATGATTCCAAATACGAACAAATCAAAGCGACGCTGGATTTTAATGACAACCATGTATGGTGGCAAAAGGCGGCGAGAATAGATTTTGGCGCCGAAATAATATGAAGCCTTGTGAAAAGTCGCCCAAAGTGAAAGGCCCAAACTAGATTGGCTACACTCCTTGCCAAGCTAAGTTGGGTAAATAGAAATATGCTATGGAGAAAATCCTTCCGCGCATGAAAAGAGTTCCATAAATTATTTGTGAATCTCTTTAGAACACATATTTAAAACATTAATTTTGTTTAAGGTCTAACAGATTTGAATATTATTTGAGAAAATTCGGCAATTTTATCAGAGTGAAAAGTGTATTTTTGTTAAATTGTATTGGATCATTTTGTAACATTACCTTACAAGAGTTTCCAACTAACGGACCAATCGAGCTTTTCCCTCTGCTTTTTTACTCTTTGTTTTTAACCCAAGTTCGGTTGGCACAAATTAAAGTCAGGCAATATCAACACGTATCGTGGTGGATACAAAGCCCCGACAACCCGTAATTTTGGCGCATTTGCAAAGCCCTTCCTTTCATCTCCCGAGGCATTTTGCCTATTGAATGCCCTCTAAGCTGCCGACCTTGGTAAACGCGGCTGACATACAATCATGCTTTTCACGACTCTGTCTGAGTTATTATAGTGCCTATACTAAATATTGACTATAACAAATATAAACTATATTAAAGTAGCCAGAGAGAGTCTTGAAACCCTCAGCAACCAGAAACTTACCGCAAAAAGGATAGCTATTGGCATCGAGAGCCCTAAATTGCCTCAGGTGGTGAAGAGAAGCATTCGACCAACTTGCCGAAACTACGAGCCGTAGTGGCACTCATGTAAGTAATGGTACAAGTCTATATTCGAGTGACCACCTCAAACAAATCACTAATTTAATGATATTTTAATATCAGCCATCTCACTTAAATAGCATTTGAAAACTTTCACGTTGTTTCATTTAAAAACAAATTATGCAGTTGCAGACTGACATACGGATTCATAGAATGTCACATTTTCCTTGGCAAGATTTTATTTAGTACAGCAGTCTCTCGCTTTATCGCGCCTCGTTATAACGCGCATTCGGATATATCGCGCCTTGTATCATGTCTCCCAATTTTATGTAATTAGTATATTTTATCAAGTCGCTCGTTATATCACGCATTCGGTTATATCGCAATTTTTTGCTTGTCTTCCGGAAAGCGTGAAAAAACGAGGGTTTGCTGTAATTAATTTTGCTGTACACACATCATATTTGATGACATACAAATTTGGCAAAATAATAAACGCCAAATCATTCGCCAAAAGTTTTTTGGGCTTATTCCAGACGCGATAAACGGCCTCACTAGCAACCTGGTTCTCTCATGACATTTCTACCCAAACACCATCTCTACCTTATTCCAACCTCTACAGACGAAGAAAATAAAAATAACTACAACTTCGACTCCAGCAGACGATATACGGAGAATAGAATGCCCCCGGGTGACACTTTATCTGCTTACAAATAGGGGCTGCCGCTTTACAAATGGGGATTTGTGGGGCCCCATCCATAACTTTTGGACCTACGCCATTTAGTTGCTGTCCAAGGGTTACTGTGTGTTGGAATTTTACGGAATGTGTTTATCTGGCTCTTTGAATTTGATAAATGTATCGCTAAGCATTCCTTTGAAACTCACTAGGCGCGTTTACATGAGCCATCGAATCCATGGAATGAAGAGGAAACTCCGCAATTTTTCCCTCTTAGGGATTTTCGCCCAGGCAGAACCGGAATTGCAGGGTTCATTTGGGGTTTTTCGCAAACCCTCCAATGGAGGAGGGTTTGATGTTTCATACCATGGATTTGGCCACAGACTTATCATTTGGGTCAGAAATCCAGCTCGGCCACTTTTTCCCCTAATGGAGGGTTTGGCATTCCATGGATTCGATGGCTCATATAAACACCCAAAAGGCCTTAGTACCAAATACAAAAAAAAAAAAAAAAATTCAATTGAGGTAATGAAAGTAGTATTACGATGGAGTCGAAAATCCGAAATGGGGGGGGCTTCCGATCGTTATTAACAAGAATCTTGTCTTGGCACCCCCCCCCCCCCCCGTCTCCTTTAATCGAACTATTCCCTGAAGGCATCAAAGGTATCCGTTATCCCGACAGGGTTGGATCGAACGAACTGTAACTAAGTTCTGACTTCAAGTAAAGGATTTTGTTGGTAGACTGGTTGATGTGGAAAGCTTTAATTTTTGTATTTATTTTTTTAAAAAATTATGATAAAGTTCTAACCTATAGTCCTTGCAACAAAAAATCCTTTTGAAAATAAAAATAATTATTAAGGTAATGTAGATTTTTTTTTCATTCATGCAATCAGTTTCGAGTAGAATAAAAACATTCAATTTTTGAAAAAGAATAAATAGAATGAAAACATTTCATAACAACATAAAAAGAATCTCGTAGTGAAATGTATTTGACGTCATTTCAAACTGATCGATGTCGCAAAAAATAAATGTATTTTAATTCATTGTCTAAAAGCATTAAAGTTTCTCGAGCGATTGTTGCGATGGCAATGGGTATTTAATTGTAATAAAAATGGCTTCCTGTGCTTTTTAAATAAGCATTAAACTTTGCAGTTTTTCAAATAATTTAAGTACTTCTTATTCGAATTATTTTTTGAAATTTTCAATGAATTCTAATTTCGATGCGCTGAGTTTTTTTGGCGTATCATGCTTGTTAGTAGCATTTGTAGTTTGGACAATGAAAGTGAGTGACGGACGGAGATACGGACTTAACTATTATAATACCCTCCACTCTCTACGTAATAAACGTTGTGTGAAAGCTAAAAGCATGCTCCAATCGCTAAACAGGAATGTCCCATCAATTAATACAAACTTTATTAGAAGTATTTGCTACAAAATGCGTCTACTTGACACTGATTCACCAATCGAGGATCGAGAAAGAATTAATTTTCATTCAGTGTTTCCATTGCCACTCAAGATCAGGGACATGCCCATACGACTCTATGGTCAAAACCAATGCAAATTCCACTTATATCAAACAATGTCAGTTATGACTTTATGAAACCAACTGATAGAAATCGAAGAAATGACAAGAAATAAATGACTATTATCTAGAAAATAAGATTTGAAGTTTTAAAAAAACGAAACAGGCTTTCAATCAGTTTTCCACTTGGTGGTCATTTTTCAGATCTTGGAAAGTTTTATAAATATTTCCGTAGATTTTGGTTTGGCTTTTATGGAAGTAATATCTACCAGATGCCATACATTTTGTAGAATGGAGATATAAAATATTAGGCTTGTTAGGTGTTACTGAATACGTTTTTAAATGCTTCATTTTTTTATAGAAATAAATGACTGATACACATATTCAAAGGCTGAAAACTGATATCTGGATTTTCTTCTACCGGAATAGGTCAATTTCGGAACTGATCAACTTGTTAATTGTTTGTGGGGGATGGTTTTAAAAAATATTCCCAAACGGGAAAGACAGGTCTCAAAAGGATAAGGAAGCCAATATCTTAGTTATACTTTACAGAACGTGAGTTTTGAAACAACACCTTTCAAGTGCAAAAGAAATTAAGCTCATGGTAGTAAACATCTTATGTATGAATATTTGCGTCAAATAAAAAAAATCGCTTTTAATTAGTAAGTAAAGCATTAGTTTTCAAATGGGTCTTAATGGGTTAAAAGTATTGAAAAGACTGACTAAAAGTATCTCTCTCTTTTCTCTCTAATGGGGCAGCAACATTGGCGAGACTGGCTAAAAGTGGAAAACATACTAAACAAAATATGTTTATATCTTAGAAATATGCAACATGAACTAGCATAAACAAAATGCAATTGTTGCACTTTCATTTTGGGCAAACGCCAAAACATAACCTTTAACTTAACCCTTCCCCCTCCCACTCTTTTCACTAGAAAACTAAAAATTCCACTAAAACCTCTTGAAAACAAGCATTTCAAAACACTTCCTAAATTGAAGAGCTTAGTGGAAGAACGTACTAAGAAATCAAAAAGGCGAAAACGAGAAAGATGAACGTGAAAGTATTTCGTTTGCGATTAGATTAGTTGAAATCGGTTCTTACTAGGGTAGGTAGTTCTTACAAAAGGTAAAAAATATACCTAATCCTAAACCGACATTAAGTTTGCAGTATACAAACGTTCTACGAGAAAAAGGGTAAATAGTTCTCATTTTCGAGTGCGAGATTCGAATAAAAAAAGGTGTTTCACATACAATAAACAATTTTATCTGTTATTTCAAGACATAAATTTATTATTTTTATTACTTTAGCTTCAGTTAGAGTGTAATTTTAATTATTTTTTTTTCTTTGATTTTGACGTAACAGGGCGCACGAATATCAGGGTCAAAGGAGCAACCAATGAGATCAGGCGAAATTTACGCAGTTTCCTCCACGCAGTACATTTCTCTGCTGCAAACTTAAGGTCGGTGTTTGTATAACTTAAAGTTTATGAAAAGGAGGAATGTTTATATCTTTAAAGGAGGGAGCAACCATTGAGACGGAAAAACCGTGCGCTATCACCCACTTTATAAAGGGGAAAAGGAGGGACAAAATCTGTTTCCTTTGAACACCTAAACATGGCGGCCAGTTGCGTAGAAAATGACAGTACTACAATTGCGCTTTTTTAGAAGCTGTTATCCTGGAGCTTGTGGCTTTTTGAAATTTTTTGTAGACGTGGATTGTACTTTTATGATTCAAGAATCAGGATAGTTTTTTGGGTAGTTCTATTTCTATTCAGTCAAATAATTTTAATGTCAGACTCAATTTTGAATGACATTTTATGATTGGTTAGGCTTAACGATGAATATAAAATCATTAATTCCAAATTATCAATAAACTACTATGCAAATTTTCGGTTACTTAATATATTTTTTTTTTGACACTCACAAAAGGAAATTCGAAATATTTGCAGTTATCAACTAGAATCAACCTAACAATCATGATTCTAAAAAAACCCGCAATTTTAGTACTTAATTTTTCTACGCCAATCACCTCCATGTTGAGTTGATGCTTCGGCACAAAATTCCCTCTTGTTTCACCATTACGTTTCTCCTCTAGATAGTGTGCCTTAGCGCACGGTTTTTCTATCTCTATGGGAGTAACATGTCCATCAACACAAAAATATCAATTCTTTCAAAAACATCACCTAGCACGTTTATCTACTACACACTCAGAACTAACACTTTCATTTTTGACGATTCATGAATCCTCAAGCCTCATTTCGTTAATTTTGAGGATTCTTTCCTCAAACTACCACGTGACTTTTGAGTAAACGCGAATCCTCACTTTTACGATCGTGATTTGACGATCCTATATCTTGATTTTGAGGAAACAATCTCATTGTTGTACTCACATGCTCAAAAATGACGAAATATTTCTTTAGATTAGACGACATTCAAATCCTCATAAAAATGACGATTTAAATTTCCTCACTTTGAGGAACCGAAAACTCGGAGCATTTGCCAGTAACGGAATCGTCAAAATTAAGGAAAATGTCGTCGGTTTCTGAGCATTCATTTTTTAGAGTGTGAGCTCTTCAATTATTAACAAACAGCGAATCCACGCTACGCAACCTCGGTGCTTTAAAAAGATACTCAAAATTCTCTTTGGGTGAACTTGGCCCGCTCTTAAATCGATTAAAGTTCTTTTTCTAGGGCCAATTTCTAAGGCCCGAGAGACAATGGGCCGCCCAATTAGTGCCCTTTAATCAACAAAAGGCCACGCCTGCTATTTTTAAAAAAAAGTTGAGCAAGGTTAAAAGTATGGGCGCTCTCATTAGAGCTCGTTATTGAAAGGTTCGCAAAAGAGGTAATGAGTAATGATTTAGATCTTTTGTTTTAATTTTCGCTGGCAAGTGTTTGGGAAAAATCCTTATACATTGTTGCATTTTTATCTAGAATTTGAAAACAGTATTCTTAAACAGTGTTAAAGGGTTCATGTATATTTCTTTGCATAAAAATGGAGAAAGTTTTAAGGTAAAGATTCAGGTCTATTATTAAAAAAAAATCGAAAATGTTGAGTTTAATTAACGTGAGAAAACATTAAGAAACGATATCAATTTTGGAACATTTGACTTATAACAAGATTCGCAAAATATCTGCAGAAAGTTATAAATATATTTTAAAGCTTAATTAAAAAAGCATTCCTGAAGATTTCCAGTAATGTATTTTTTTTTAAATTCCTGTTTGATATCAAACTTCGCACACTATAAAGCCCATTTTAAGATGCGCATAAACAGCAGATATTATCTTATTGCTATAGCACGTAAACTAAAATTTAAACTTGAATTCTTTCCCATGTTGCCGAGGTTCGACCTTTGAGAAAGCAATCTATCACGATGATTTATTAACATAAATACCTTAAACGGAATCCCAACACAATAGACACAACACAAAGATTATTAATAACAAAAATTAACAAAATATTTAATGAAGATTTAATGGTAATTAAAATAAGACATAAAACAATTAAAGTTTAACGAACCGTTCAAATATCTTCATTATCGTACAAACATAACACCACCGACAACAACTAAAACAAAATAAACACTACGACTTCCACTATCCAAAATGGCGGTTATTGACTGCGCGCGCACTCGGTTATTATTTTTCAATTAGTAAGATACATGTCCGAAGGTAGCAAGCGGAATAGATAGGTAATGGCGATAAAAAAAAAGCATGCTTATTCATTACCAGTTGAACATGATGCATGTTAAAAAGCTAAGTGTCTAAATAACAAAGCGAATGATGAGTCTAGACACTTTCCATGTCATTGTTACACAGTGACTTTGTCATTATTATTAACGAATGATTTTTTATCGAACCGACAAAGTTAGTTCTGAGTAAAATGGTTTAACGACGACCTATGAGAAACAATGTGAATAGAATAAGAACTTCTAAGAGAGTGATGCAATATTTACTTTTCTCAAAACAATATATTTTACCCAAAAATGACGAATTTTGCCAAGCGAAAATGAGGTTTCTGCTTAAGTTTATCTTAATACATAAAATATAAGACAAATGTAAGCCATAGTCCTAACAACTTATGTAGGACAACTTAAGCTACATGAAAAGCGAACTTTAAAAGCTGTTTGTATTCGGAAATGAATATTGAATATGTTAATGATTTACGCAAAGTCGTCGCAACTGGGTTAATAATGGATACCAAACTTTAACATTTTCAGTCCCAGTGATGACATTTAGCATCATCATGTTTCTGACCATAATTTAAAAAAAATAATAATAATTGAGCTGGCATCTATCGGGATTAATAAAAAATATTTTCGAATAGGAAAAAAAGTTTGAAAAATCGAATGGTGTGCTTCTTGACACCATAAATGGCAATAGACGACCAGTAAAAAAAATTCTTAAATGATGCCAAATTGTCATTGACTGAATTGAAACACAAAGGGTTAGTATTGGATACCAAACTTTAAACTCAAATGACAGGCACCTTTTTGTCAAACCCACACGTCGTTGTCGCCAATAGACAAACAATGCCCGAACTTTAAAGGGTTGAAGATCGGGCACTTAATTGATTGCGTGCCTCTGTCAGTGGCTACAAATTGTCCAGCACAGTAGGTAATTTACGATGTGCAAGGAATGCTTTCGACGATCCTATTCGTGATATGATTGGGGATAATGAAAATGCAAGCGGCTCGTATATGTTGGGAATACCAATGTATCCTCTACGAAGTTCACTAAGTAAGTTCAAAGTACTCGATTATGCTAAAAGAGTTATGTTCAGTCGTCGGTCAGTCTCAGAGTATCTCTAGTGCGAATTAACGTCACACTAGAGATAAACGAGGGTCGTTGGCGAAGGGCGCAGTCAAGAGACGATTCGACACCAGAAAAAGCACCCAACGCAAATTTTAAGGGCGACATCGTAAGGATAACCTTGGTTGTGTACGATGGAGCAGATTTAATTTGCATTTCTTCTACACGAAGTATTATTCGTCGGAATATTTAGCTACCAAGGCTGTTTATAGGTCGGCAGCTATAATGTTATTTTCCAGACTCGAACCTGGGATCTTTCTCATGCAGGTCAAGCGCCTTACCGACTTCCCCAGCCCCATAATCTTCATTTTTCTTATATTTTGTTTATTTAAATAAAATTAAACAGGAATTTCATTTTCATGAGGCAATTGTTTAGGCCAACAAATCGGTTGAGAGTGCTCATAAATAAATCGGTTAATTTTACGTATGATACGTAGCCTGTGATTTTAAAAATAAGGAAATTCAAACATTAATTATAGCATTTTAAAAATGCCATATTTAAATATTACATGTTTGAATATAGTACTTTCTAAAAGTCATAAAAAATAATTTTTTATGTGATTCTAAGAAAGTTATTCAGTTAGTTATCACGCTAAGCCTATTTCTCACAAGCACGAAACATATGCTAAACTTTATTCCCATTAATTAAATCCAAATTTACCTTTGAAATGCCATTCTTGTTAAAAATGTCAATAGGAAAAATACATCTTTCATGTTCTTCCTTTTAGAAATAAATTAAAGGATTCGACCTCAAAACATGCGATAATAAGAACGTTTAAACGCTCACTTGACGCCGAATGCGTGCGATATGAATTGGAACAAATTTTTACTTAGAGGAAAAGTTTTCGTGTTTAAATAAATGGGATCAGATTGACAATTGTAAATAAAATAATAATATCGAGGGAAAAACTTTCGGGAAAGTTTTAATTTTTTTAGTTAATCATTTAACATTCATACGCACGTATGAACATAGCACGTAAACATTTTCAATGAGTTCTAAAAGAAGTAAAAACGAACTAAACTAAGAATTAAAAAAAGGTATTCTTCCGAAATGTAGTTC
Organism: Hylyphantes graminicola; assembly: GCA_023701765.1. NCBI lineage: Eukaryota > Metazoa > Arthropoda > Arachnida > Araneae > Linyphiidae > Hylyphantes > Hylyphantes graminicola. The sequence goes on along the minus strand of CM043118.1, from coordinate 64,443,591 downwards.
AGAATCTGCTCTTTAATGTTGTGGAAGAATAGACATTATAAAGTTCCAAAAATATATATTACGGTACATTCATATGAATGTTATGATTTTATTATACAAATTTTAGGAAACGATATTGTTTACAGTTTCTTGTACAATAGCGCATGGATATAATAATCGTCTCCGACAGTACAACTGGACAAAAAACAAGAAAATAATATGAACTTACAACAAGAATATTTCCTCTTAAATGACTTTAACCACAAAATTATAAAACAATTTTTACCGAAATATAATCAAAACAAATCACCCTCTATTGAAATAAACTTTATATATAACCGGATGGAGAATTGGTAAATCTACCAATTATATATGAACAGGATATTTCAAAATACCTCTATATACACTTTTGAGAACAATGCAAGCTGGCGTCTACATAAGGCTGTTAGTAAATAATATGTCATTTCAGAAAGAGACAATGCTACATTTATTTTTGGGTAAACCTTAAGTCGAAAGTGAGAAAATACATTTTTGACTATTAAATGAAAACTAGCACTACACAACTTTCAACGATTTTCGAGCCCCATTGGAAAAATTTCATTACCTTTTATTTCATAGTTAGTTTGAATATCGTCGCACTAGAGCTACACGAGGGCTATTGGCGACGGGAGTTAAAATTTAGAACCACAGTAAAGTGACGAGCCCGCACCTTACCTTTTATTTCAAGATAATAAAAATTTATTTCAAAATAATAATTTTTAATCAAAATAAAAAAATTCTCACTAGAGCTACTTCGGCGACGGACTACGTGATTTTCAGTCGCGGCCAAGAAAAAAAAGATAGTTATATCTATCTCACCAGACCTAATAATTGGCGACGGGACGTGATAATTTAGAACAACAGTAAATGATTATTCGACACCTGAGTAGGCTCCCAACGTAACTTTCAGGGACGACATCGTATACGCAGTGCCAGGACTTCGGAGCATATTTAACGTACACTCTATCTACATGTATTTGTCAGACTTTTAATCTGTACTGACCAGTTATAGGTGGGGCTGTTATTTTGGCAATGCCCGAGCGCGAACCTAGGGCCTTTCTCCTGCAAGACAAGCACCTTACCGACTGGGCTCCCCTAAGAAAAGCTGGACAATGCATTCATGCGTTATTCATATTTACATGCGAGGTTAGGTTAGGTTTTGAATTATCGTCTCACCAGAGCTACACGAGGGCTATTAGCGACGGGCGTCGTATTTTAGAACCACAGTCAAGTGACGAGCCGACGCCTGAATAGGCACCCAGCGCAACCGTTAAGGGCGACATCATACTCAGCGTTAGGACTTTGGAGGATATTTAACGTGCACTCCCTTACACGTATTATTCGTCGGACATTTTGGCTGCAGTTATAGGTCGGCAGTTATTTTAGCGATGCCCGGACCCGAGCCTGGGACCTTCCGCATGCTCAGCCCCGTGCCATAATTTAGTCAAGTGATTATCTGACACCCGAGTTGGCTCCCAATTTAACTTTTAAAAACATCGTACTAAGTGCCAGGACTTCGGAGCATATTTAACGTGCACTCCATCCACACGGGGTATTATTCGTCGGACTTTTTTTTTATCTGTACTGACCAGTTATAGCTGGGCAGTTATTTTGGCTATACCCGAGCCCGAACCTAGGGTGTTTCTCATGCAAGTCAAGCGCCTTACCGACTGAGCTCCCCTAAGCAAAGCGAGACAATGCATCCATGCCTCAGTTATACTATTTACATGCGAGACAAAAGCTAGTCGAAAGTGAGAATAAATTTATTATTGGACTCTTAAATCAAATGTTAAAATGTCACGGATTTTCCTTAAACAGCTTTTTTCTTCTTCCCGAAACGTTTTTCCAGTCGAATGGAAATTCCCACAATTTATTGCTTTTGAATTTATTTCCATTTTTTTCCCTTTTGTCATTAACATCTTTTCCCTGTAGGCATGGGAATGTTAAACAGAAACTTCCCTTTTGTTGTTGTAAACATTGCTCGTGTTCATTAACGGTTTTTCCAAAGCTAGATAGAGGGGATGGGGCACTCGAATAGCATGCGGAAGGTCCCATGTTCGGGTCTGGGCATCGCCAAAATAACTGCCGACCTATAAACGGCCCGTGCAGCCAAAAAATGTCCGACGGATAATACCCCGTGTAAGGGCGTGCACGTTAAGTATCCTTCAAAGTCCCAACGCTGCGTACTATGTCGCCCTTAACGGTTGCGTTGGGTGCCTATTCAGGTGTGGGTTCGTCACCTGACTGTGGTTCTAAAATACGACGTCCGTCGCCAATAGCCTTCGTGTAGCTCTATTGCGACGATAGTTAAAAACCTAACCCAACCAATAAATATTTGACCACGACAGATTTCACGTGCATCAGTCCCAAATACACGGCGTTATTTATTGGTAGGATTTTTTTTTTGTCAGATAGAATCGGTTTATAGAATGGCTAAGATGGGGGCAGAACCTGCAAAAGTATGTTTATAACATTATTCTTGTAATGTTAAGTCTTATTCTTAACTAACTGAGCCCCGAAAATCAGTTCTATTTCATAGTAGTTTGTAGAAAAGGGCGAATTGCATATAACTAAAGAATTTTGCACTGTCAGTCACTAGTTTTAAAAAAGCTTTTTTATTTGAAAACAAAATTAAACGGGTTACATTATTTAGTTGCAGTAGGTACAAATCAACTATTCCGATGTTGTTGTTTTTACGTTTAATGTTAAAAGTTTCAGTGGCAATAACTTTCAAACATATGCGACTTAAGACTACTGAAAATGATAATTCTAATTCTGCATGCAATTTTCGCAAACAGACACTTGTATGAACCTAACCCTCCAAAAAGTAGTAAAAAAGAATTGGTAAAAAAATTTCCCCAAAACAATACAATTTTATTCGAATTGAAGAATAGAATACGCGTAGACACTTCCCAATTCTTCGAATACCTAGTCCAAAGAACGGAATGCCACTTATTTTTCCACCGTTCCTGGTAAATTCCATAAATTTCTAATACAAGAAACTGTTGTCTGGGTTTAATATTTTCATCCATCCGGATTTTTTTATTGAATTATCCGAGAATATCAATGCAAAGAATTGTCTATTGCAAGAGGAAACTTTCGCCGCATACAAATATTTAGATAATTGGATTGCTATAAATATTTCGCCTGACAGTATATTACGGTATAGTAATAAAAGTTTTTATTGTTCCTATCGAAAACGGGACCATATAATGTTTGGCATGCGATAGTAAATTATTGCATGTCGAACTGTGTTGCAATATTTTAAGTTGAATGTACTGATAACGGAAATACAGGAATTTTTTGCGGAAAAATTTTGTTTGTGAGGAGGGGGAAATGTATCCAAGATTTCTTATGCTTCTGCTTGAGAAAAAATGGAATATATAGGCAAGTCAAGACTGCACTCCGTGCCACCCTAACTTGGGTTAAAACAAAGAGTAAAAAGGAAGAGGAAAAAGCGTGGCTGGTCGGTTAGCTGGAAACTCTTGTAAGGTACAAAATAATCTGAAAACAATTTAATCAAAATACACTTTTCATTCTGATGAAATTGCCAAATTTTCTCAAATAATATTCAAATCTGTTAGACCTTGAACGAAATCAATGTTTTAAACATGTTTTCTGGATGGATTTACAAATAATTTATGCATGCGCGGAAGGGTCTTCTCCATAGCATATTTCTATTTACCCAACTTAGGTTGGCAAGGAGTGTAATGCCGGTTTTGCCTACAAAATTAGTTGATTGTTTTTGAAAATTGATTTTTTTTGTCATGTTCGAAAATTAGCATAACGAAGTTTTTTTTATGTTTTCCATATGATTGAGTGAATTTCTTGCAGGAAGTCGATTATTTCTCTGTTTAACACATTCGCTGCCACTAAATCATCGATAGAGTCTTCATCGATAGAGGCTGATGAAGTAGAAAAACATCCTGTTTTTTTTTAAACCTGTTCGTTACAATAGAAATAAACTAACTGTTCATTTTTGAACAAGTACAAATCTTAGTTCGAGATCATAAAACAGCAAGGTTATTTTTATTAACGTCACTAACTAAAGCTACACGATAGTTACCAAGTCGTAAAAATACAAGGAAATGTTCCTGGCCTTTTCCAACCGGATAACTCATCATAAGTCACTAATAATTGAATTGAAAGCCAATTACCAGATTTGCTTCAGTGATTAACTTTTCGACTAAGAAATAATCATTAAATTTTCCTAATTTTTATTTTTGGGTAGTTTTTGTTTGAAAAAAAAAACAGACTATTTGCAATTTTTTTATAGCTAGATTGTTGAATAAGAAACTGAATCACTTTACGAAATGAGATATGTCATGTGTCTGGTCGCCCTATACACTTGAGACGAAGGATTTAATTTCCTCGTAATTTTAAATAGAATGCTCTTTTTCAAATCACCAAGTATTATTTCAAGCACAGAAGGATCGGTTGCAAAAGTTACAAACGAACTTGAACTCATAAGAACGGTTGGCGAATTGGTACTATGAATTTCATCAGAATGTGCTGTTATCGGTGAATCGGAACCGCGCGACTCCCTAAGGAGTCAGTGGCATCCAATGTGTTAATAAACATAAATTAGAAGTTGCATCCAGTTGTTTTATTTTTTATTTTCAAATAAGTTTCTAAAATATACTAAACACTCATTTAGCTAGGTTTTGCCTCGTGTAGCTCTAGTGCGACGATAATTCAAAAACCTAACCTAGCTAGGTTTTGCAAATTTGACAATTAATTTAATAATTATCTTTTAAACTCCTATCAAGCCAAACCACAAAATGGCATAAGATTCAGTTATCGAGCGACATGCACTTCTTTGTTCATGGCCCAAATACCGAACGTTTGATCGCATCTTCCATTGTTGAGGATTACGATGTGTCTGTCTGTATGTCCATCCGTATTATACAGGGTGTTCCCCCACTTGCCTCAATGCCTTTTGTTGTGTTCGCTGATATGTAATCAAACGACTTCTCTGAATGGCTTTGACACTTAGAGATTAGTTGAAGAGTGTTGTTGGCAATACTCCTATTCCAAAATGTATTACTCATGTATAGGGCCCGGTCATTGGCGATTTGGTCCGATTGAAATTCCGACCAGGGATTGGAAAGTTACTTTTAAAAAGGAACTCTGTTACAGTTCGTAATAAAAAGTAAATGTCTCAGTTACTAATGAAAAGTAACCCTGTTACAGTTACTTAACGAAAAAAGTAACTCTGTTACAGTTACTTAATGAAAAAGTAACTCTGCTACAGTTACTTAATGAAAAAGTAACTCTGCTACAGTTACTTAATGAAAAAGTAACCATGGCTACAGTTACTTAATGAAAAAGTAACTCTGCTACAGTTAACGAAATGAGTAACTCTGTTACAGTTACTTTTAGAAATTTCAAGTTGTAAGGAAAATTGAAATTTTCCTTTTTTATCGTTTTTCAAAGATAATAAAGATAAAAGAAATACAATAGGAAAAAAAGTTAAGAACGAAAATTCAGCGTTGCTAAATGTTATTAATTTTAATTATTAAATTGATAATTTTAAATAATTAAATTGTAGTGGAATGCCGAATTGCCGAAAATATCCGCGAAGAGAAACGTGAGAAGTGACGGAAAAGTAACGAATTTTTTCGCTACTTCGTTATTGCTAAAAGTAACTATGTTGTAGTTACTTTCTGAAAAACCTAACTGGGTTAACTTTAGAAAAAGTAAATATTACTAGTAAAGCATTAAGGGGTCTAAGGAGTCTTAAAAATGTGCAAAGAAGGAACTACAAAGCATAGTTTGATCTTTCATGTAATTTTTTAACTACTCAATATACAAGTATAATTTTTTTATATGTAATTCTACAAGATTTATTTAATATGAAACAAAATTTAAAATTTATGAAACTTTAGCCAAAACTAAAATAAATGATATTAAACATAAAGCTATTTGAACACATTGTGATTAGGCTTGCGCGGCAAATTGTGAGGTCAAAATTGAAGACATGACCAAGAAAATGACTTTATATTGTACAAATATGTACAAACTAGAACTTATACCTAAATTCTCAGCTCAATTTTAATTAGAAATAATTTAAAAAAAATTTTTAAATAAAAATTCAAAAAATTTTTAAAATTTTTTTAGAAAAAAGTTCTTAAAATAAATTCTAATTAAAATTGAGCTGAGAATTTAGGTATAAGTCTTTGTTTGTACATATTTGTACAATATAAAGTCATTTTCTTGGTCATGTCTTCAATTTTGACCTCACAATTTGCCGCACAAGCCTAATCACAATGTGTTCAAATAGCTTTATGTTTAATATCATTTATTTTAGTTTTGGCTAAAGTTTCATAAATTTTAAAATTTGTTTTATAATAAATAAATCTTGTAGAATTACATATAAAAAACTTATACTTGCACATTGAGTAGTTAAAAAATTACATGAGAGATCAAACTATACTTTGTAGTTCCTTCTTTGCACATTTTTAAGACTCCTTAGACCCCTTAATCCAATCGCTGGAATTAACAATTGTCAAAAGTCGCCAATGAACGAGCCGGGCCCTATACCTTAGTTATGCTTTGGAGAATGTGACTACACGCCTCAGTTGGTACAGATGAGGTGATTTGTTAATAGGGCCTCTAACTGTTAAAAAGGAAAAGCGGACAATGCTATGCTATGTCAGAATTAGTGTATTGGCATACAGGGTGGTTATAAAATAACGCTCCCTATTCGGAGTGGTCTGTAGCTTGAATGAATAATCCAAATGCATCAAACATTGAGACACTTACTAATCAAGAAGGGGGGAAAGAATGGAATCATAAAAAACCAACTCGTCTCTTGACCAGGGTTCTAAATTACGAGGCGTAATTGGATGTGTTGGCCGTTATTAGCCATGATTGGCTACTCTTCGTAATTATAACCTTGGTCAAGAGACGAGTTTCTGTGTTATAATGCCATTCCTTTTCGTAATAAAGAAACTCGTCTTTTGACCAGGGTTCTAAATTACGAGGCGTAATTAGCTGTGTTGGCAGTAATTGGCCATAATTGACGACGCCTCGTAATTTAGATTCTGGTCAAAAGACGAGTTTGTTTTTTATGATTATTCTTTTTATGATAATTCTTTAGGATTCTGTCTTTTTTATGATTCCATTCTTTTCCCCCCTTCTTGATTAGTAAGTGTCTCAATGTTTGATGCATTTGGATTATTCATTCAAGTTACAGACCACTCCGAACAGGGACCGTTATTTTATAACCACCCTGTACTTTACAAGAAGAAAAGCATGTCATATTACGATTTTCAATTATTTCCTTCTCCCCAGAGGTAAACATACGTGAACTTTTGCAGAATTGACTTTAAAACTTAGGGTTTACAATTTTTTTTTCAATGCGAACTTTTTTTTTTATCATAAACTAGAATGCTCAAGCTCTCTTAAAATACGACTGACGAAGGTCTAGCGGATTTCGGATGTCTTGCAAGTTTTTTCAGGGGTATATAAGGTATTTTAAAATGAAACAAATGTGAAAATGGACTATTGTTTTAAAAAAAACCTCAACAGCTTGTTTGTTCATAAAACACAAAAAAGTGTATTATTACCCCCAAAAACCTCACTAAACTAGCTTGCCCCTCCAGCAGTTAAACAGTAACTATTACAAAACTACTCGAAAAGTACACTTTTAATTTTTTTAAAAAATATATTCATAAAAAGAATACACTCCTGCTATTTCTACAACACAAAATCCATAAATAAATTAGGTCCATGCTGTTACTGTTACTTTTCTTATATAACAAATAACGTATTTTTCAGAATTCTATAGTATTATCCAATAAAAACAATAACTTCAAAAACAAATATCAAATTTTACCACAACTTCACCACAATTGTGTCTTATTCAAATAGACACATTTTAAATCACTATTTTTAAGGACTTATTGTTGGTTTACAGCTTCGAGGACATAACTCATGAATTCGACAACATTTATTTTACCGCGGTTCGAAGAAACAATAAAAAGATAATCGCCATTTTTAACATAGCTTTAGGCAAGAGGTCACGTTAAAACAATCCAAGCGAAAAGTAACGGTTACAGTTTATCTCAAAAGAACTAAGTATTTTTTTTTATTATTAAAGTTGGTTTGGTTGGATTTAAGTCTCACTTGAGCTACAATTGGGTTGGAGGCTGTAATTCGTAGTTTTTAATCTTTTAATGACCGTGTGCTATTCCTTACCGAATAAAAGCGTACAGAATAAAGCGTTTCCGTATAATTTAACTTGTCCTACCTAATTTTTTCAGTACTGTGGTCTTAATTAGTCTTATGTGGATAAACTTTTTAAAAGAGCATTTTGGCATGGTAAATTTTCAGGTCATTCGTCCGTTAACGGAGTTAAACCGCAGTCAAGTGACGAGGCAGACACCTTTTCAACCGAAGAGCGAGACCGTACGTGGCGTCAGTGTATTAAACCATGACGGATTTAACATGCACCAGCTTATCTTTCTTTATTTGAAGGAGGAGTTTGAACCACACTTTCCGTTTGACAGCGTTGAAGACTTTTGCAAAGGACAGAAAAAATTTCAGTCGATATAAGCAATATACACTCTTAAAACAAACACTCCCAATTTACCTCAGTCTGAGTGGATTTCACTCCTCCAGACTGGAAAATGCACTTCTCCTTTTGGAGTGGATCCTTTGTGTGTTAAACCTCCGACAGGATCACTCCAAACGAGTGATTTTAACTCAGCCTGAGAAAATATGCATGCCTTTAGGGTGTCGAAAATGCACTTCTCCAACTGGAGTGGATTTCACTCTTTTGTTTTAAGAGTGTACACTGCTAAAAAAAATTAGGGGAATTCATTGTTTAAAAACTTTCACCCCCAATGATTCCATTTGGAATCATCAGTTTCCATATTTTTTCTCAATAAATTGAGCTCGCCCTTATTTATCGTTAGGTGGAAGAGTCGTGTCTTTTGAAGAATTAAAAAATTTGTGTTTTAATTAAATGAAAATAGGAAAATCATAGTAAAATAAAATTCCCACCCAAAAATATGTACGATAAAAATGGACCCCAAATTCTTCACGCTTGTATTCCTAGATGTTTAAAAATTGATTTTAGCATTTTTAACAAATAAAATTTTGAAAAACTATTATAATTTATTCAAAAGTTATGATTCCAATTTTTCCCAATTAATTTTAATATAAAAAAATTAAGATTTTTCCCCCGGTTTTTTACCATTCCATTCTAGATGCATAATGAATCCATTTCACAAATTTTGGATAGTTAAAATTTAAAAAAAAATGAAAAGTTTGAACTGAAAGCGTATCAAGAGTACGAAAAGCGCTCCCCTAATTGTTTTGAGCAGTGTATATCTTAGGTGTATTAGTACCTTTCGAACAAACACTCACCACTTGAACGGCTACGCTATTCAGGAAAGCAGAAAACAATACAAAAAAGACCCGCCATTGAAATTCTGGAGTCAGCACTGAACTGATTTTTCATATTGGGCGTTGAACGTGGGCAGGAGGAATAGGAATTCTTTATAGAAATCAAGGGCGGCCATTTTGAGACATGAGTATTAGAATTTCGCATCTGCACTTTTTGATTTATTTCATGCAAAGCACATAGTTTGTTAAAGTTCACGAAACTAGGAATTCTAGGTAGGTAGGTTTGAATTATCGTCGCACTAGAGCTACACGAGGGCTTTTGGCGACGGGCGTCGTATTTTAGAACCACAGTCAAGTGACGAGCCGACACCTGAATTGGCACCCAACGCTACCGTTTATGGCGACATCGTACGCAGCGTTAGGACTTAGGATATACAACATGCACTCCCTTGCAAGGGGTATTATTCGTCGGACATTTTTGGCAGCACGGGCCGTTTATAGGTCGGCATTTACTTTGGCGATGCCCGGATCCGAACCAGGGACTTTTCGCATGCTAGGCGATTGCCCAACCGACTGGGCTCCCCAGCCCCCGTTTTTTTAGAGAGTTGGTACGGTTGGTTGGCAAACTACGATAGGGATAATATAAAATTTGCCTTAATACATAGAATTTTGACGAAATGTAATCTACTTTATTAACCCTTTCGTTTCTGAAGCGCCTCAAAACGCCCGAACAACTAAGGATTCGATAATGTTATTCCTATCAAATATTACGAGGAAGCAAAAATCCTTCGTAGCGAAGGGGTTAATGAATTCCTTTATTTTGAGGAATTGAGAAAAGCAGCGCCGACAACCGAACCCTGAATCTACCTCAAAAACCCTCAACGGAACGAGGTACTCAGCTCCCAGAAAGACGGGCAGAAGGACTCTTCCTTCTTCACTTCATCCCTCATCTCAAGTTTTTGCTTTTTTTTTATTAAAAGAGCCAATATACCGCATTACACGCAGAAAAGTGACTTGGCTACAAAAAGCTTTTCTAGAAGAGCTGTCTTAAGGCTGCTCATCAACCCTATTCCCCGTCCTCCTTCGATCGGGCCTGCTAATGTTAAGTCTATGGGGGGAAAAATGGTTTTTGTTCCAAAAAAAGCAAAGAAATTATAGGAATATTTTGATGCGTTTTTTTTTTAATTCATATAACTCCAATAAAGTAGTGCTTTTAGAGGTTATTTTTTTAAAAACGTTACTTGCCTTTTTTAATAGAAAAAAATTTAGATGAAAAAAGTAAATAACGTTTTTAAAAAAATAACCTCTAATAGCACTACTTTATTGGATTTTTATGAATTAAAAAAAAAACGCATCAAAATATTCCTATAATTTCTTGACTTTTTTTGGAACAAAAAACATTTTTTCCCCATAGACTTAACATTAGCAAGACCGATCGAAGGAGGACGGGGTATGGGGGTGATGAGCAGCCTTAAGGTAGGCGAATACCCAAAATTCTAAAATTTTTACTAGTATAATCTTTTCCAAATTTGGCACAGTGAATTTCAAATATAATGAACAAGGCCCTTTTGGCAATTTTTTTTTATTTAAATATAATAGATTTCTTTTAAACGGTGCTTTTCAAGTAAAAAAAGGGGGATACGCTAACCTTTCTAGTATAAAAAGTTTTACATTAATTTACCTAATATTTTTTACAGATGCTATTTCAATATATATCTGGTGCTATATACCTCTAATATCTGGTGTAAATATAGAAGGTTTTTTTTTTTTTTTTTTTTTTTTTTTTTTTTTTTTAAAGGTTCAAGTATAAGTTGATCGAAAAAAAAAATCTTTTTTTTTTAGTTAATTCATAAAATTTGTCTTAATAACTTATTTTCTTGTTTCTTTCAGTGCAAATCAAAAATGAAGGCAGAGTGAATGTCCAACGATGATTTTATTATTTCATATTGAATTTTTTAAAGCATTAAAATGTAGCCTTTACGGCTTTTAAGAGAGGGCCAAGAACGGCCACCAAAGCACACAACCTCACGTCTCGAGGTCTAATTAGTAATAAAGTAGTGACACTATTTTATTTTAATGGTTATGAGAAGTGTGGATCAGAAGTCAAAACAAATTCTTATGCGTCTGACACTTTTCCCTTGAAAAAAAATATATTGACGACTATTAAACGTAAGAACTGTTCAATGGATCGGCAAGACATTAATTGAGAGTTAACAAGAAAGAACTGTTATTTGTGTGGTTAATATTATAACTTTAGAGAGATTTTTGCGATATATCACATATTTATATTTAAATATATATATATGTGTTGCCAGAAAAACCAATTGTTCTCACTCGTATAGTAACGTCCATATCCTTATAGTAATTATAACTTATGAATTGCTCTACTAATTTCAACTCCAAACGCGATATTTCGCATATGAGAGTATGATTTATTAAGAGTCTTCCCGTAATTGTGTCTGCTTGGCGGACATTGGCGGCAGGAAATCGGTTTTTCGTTCGGTTCTTCATTCGCGGTGCAATGAAAGATACAAAATTATTCATACCCCAGGATTGGCTTATAAATGCAACCAATTATACATGATGAGGAGGAAAGTTTCTTACCTGAAAAAAGAAAAAAAAAAAAACGTAAGTAACAATCAAACTTATGTACACTTTACAGAAAAAATCAATAAAATACTAAATAATACTAATAAGCTTCGTATAAAACATTGAAAAAATATATCGGAAACAAGTTGGCAGCAATATTTATTAACAAAAAACAACAAAAGGTGTGTGTTTTGTACAAATGCAGTAAATAATCTTATACAAAATGCCGAAAAACATTTTATACTCTCAATCGCGCAATCTAAAATATAAGGTATGAAAAGTACTGCGATAGTCTAAAATGGAAATTTTGTGTTTCTTACACATTTGAAGAGTACACGAGAAGAACTGCTTGATTTATTATGGGTCTTCTTACTAGGAGAATTGTGTCTGCTTGGCGGACATTGGCGACAGGAAACCGGTTTTTCTTTTGGTTCTTCATTCGGCGGTACAAACGTGCGACTCGTGTCCTCTGATCTCTGGCGTGAATCAGGGTTACCACGAAAGAAAAACAAAATGAGTAACTGGTTTCTTTACACCAGTTTAGGCGATTTCTCGCTATCATCGCAAAATTGAGGCCCTATTGAGGAAAGCCTTCCACAAAATCAAGTGTTTTTTTCCCTGTACCCTCTTAAAACGAACGAGCGATTTTAACTCAGTCAATTTCACTCCTCCAGTCTGGAAAATGCACTTACCCGGAAGGAGTGGATTCTTTGTGTGTTAAGCCTCCGACAGGATCACTCCGAACGAGTGATTTTCACTCAGTCTGAGTTAATATTCAATCCTTTTCCAGTGTCGAAAATGCGCTTCTCCAACTGGAGTAGGATTTCACTCTTTCGTTTTAATAGTGTACACTTCATATACCACTTCTGCAACCACACAGATATATTACCCCCCCCCCCCCCTCAATCATCTGGTATGTTAAGGGAAGCAGGCGATAGTTCGAAGACATTTTCCAGCCCCTTCCCTCCCTCCCCCCTTATTGATCATGAGGGAGTTGACTCATGGCCGAGAAATGAGACGAACCCCCTCCCCCAACCCCTCCCATTTTATAGGGGGGTGGAATGGAATTGAATCGAAATAATTTCCGATACCGAGCAATGAGTTGGAACTGGTCTGCTTTCTTTACCAGCGTCACCGTCAATTTTTTTAAATGACGCTGAAGATTGGGTAAGAATCTATCAAGATTTTTCTTTCATGTACGGGGAGGTGGAAAAGAGTCTGAGATCAATATTTTTTTCTGGAATTTTTAATTAAATTGTAATAACCTCCCTCTCTCTCTTAACCCTGTAATGCATGATTTTTTTTCCTTCCCGAAAAAATATATATGTATCTTTAATACTCATACATTATGGGAAAAATACTGAAAAATATTTAACTGCATTAGAATTTAAATAATTTCATTTTTAAAAAATTTTCCTTGTGACAGAAACCAACTAGAAAATTCCAATTTTGATAAGAATGATTCGAAAACAACTAAATATATTTTAAAATAACCCTCTTGATTTATAATTATTTTTTTAATAAATTATTTGTATTTAATAATAATATTATTATACTTTGAATACTGCCAAAGACGTAATTTCCCAACAGTTAATAACTTCACTCTTTAATTTTGAATACACTTTTACTACTGTCATCTACGAGGGTTATTAGTAACTAAAACTTCAAAACGGAATGTAATAGATAAAAAAAACAATTTGTCGAGAGAGAGCGACGAGCTGACGTCTTAAAGTCAAGTCAACGTTAATTGAAACTATAGAATATTTCTATCCAATTTGATTTAAAATGTAATGCTTGTTTTGTTATCATTAAAAAATATCAAATGATATTTGGATAAGTCGTCTTTTAAAATAACCTTCTTAATATTTAATTTTTCCTCTCTCGAGTAACCTAGTTAAGGAACAAAAACAAATCTTGACCAATAAAAAAATACAGCGCTGATTCAAATATCTAACTTCTCAACTTTGTGTGTTTTTCGACAAATTGAACTTCGCCAATTCAATGACATTCCCTTCGATCAATTCAGACCCCCAATGTCAGTAATGGAATGGGGAGAGGGGGAATGTCGTGATCGTCGTAGACAGGAATGTCATTTGATTAAGCGTTTGACGACCCAACAACTCCCCTATGATCCTTGTTAAAAATTGGGGGCAGTATAAGAAGAGAAAGAGACATTCGAAACGCGTTGAGAGTAGATTTAGTTTATTTTGAATGTGATAAGACAATTACACCTAAACCGACCTAAGTTTGCAGTATACAAATGTTCGACGAGAAAAAGGGTAAATAGTTCTCATTTTTTAGTGCGAGAATCGAATACAAAAAGGTGTTTCACATTCAATAAACAAATTTATTTGTTACTTCAAGACAAAAATTTATTATTTTTATTAGTTTAGCTGCAGTTAGAGAGTTATTTTAATTATTTTTTTCCTTTGATTTTGACGTAACAGGGCGCACGAATATCAGGGTCGAAGAAGCAGCCAATAGGAGCAGGCGAAATTTCGGCGCCAGCAGCGCTGTTTACGCAGATTCCTCCGCCTAGTACATTTCTCTGCTGCAAAACCTAAGCTCGGTTTTGGTGTAGTAATGTGTGTAGACAATTTATAATGACACATTTTTAGCATTAAAATATCGAATAAGAAAGAAACATGATTTATTAAAGTCGAAATTTGTTATAAAGTAATGAGGAAATGTGTAATGGTAAAAAGTAATAAAATATACATTAAAAGAAATTGTTTGTTTATCGTATCAGTATTATTAAAATACGTGTAAAATTTAAGTATTACTAGAATATACGGATATAAAACTTTAAATTGATGAGAATATATAAAAAAAAAAGATATTTGATTTTCAAAGAAATATAAGAATGAATATAAAATGGTACATAGTTTTTTAATACTGAACCCAGTAAATATTTATCCTTGTTACAAAATAAAATTTAAAAAACTTTAATAAATTACAAAATCGCAGTTCATACCATAAAAAAACCCTCCAAAACTAAGAATTATCAATAATAAAAAACACATTTCAACATAAAGAAACACAAAAATGAAAATAAAAGCGCATTAAACCCAAATCCGATACAAAAAGTACATATTTCAAACCTAATAATCCTTTCAAAGTTATTTCTACTTTTCTAAAATTAAAAGCTCGCTTTTGGAGAAACTGTATATCAAATTATTAAATCGATACCTAAACTGAGACTTTCCCATGTCTGGTCACAGCGCATGCGCCGGCTGTGACGTCACACAATCAATATTTCTATCGCAGAAGGCTCTGTACCTGTACAGAACAGGCGGTATTTCGTACCATATTTCGATACATTGTTTTAAAGCGTTGAAATGTAAACAAAAAATGTTTTTATTTTGGTTGGGTGGATTTAATTTGTTTATTATTTTACGAGTCGGTTAACTTTCACGAAGTGTTTGTAAACAAACAGTTGTGGGTTAATTAAATTGAAATGTTTTTTTGAGCAGTTATTTGTAAACAACGGGAAAGTAAATGTGTGTGTTTAAAAGTCACATTGGGTTAAAAGAGTTGATTTGAATAAAATTTCATAAGGATTTAACGATTTTAACCTGTACAGTACATCAACAATTTAACCTGTACCCCCTATCAGCAATTTAACCGCTTCAATATTAAGCCCAAACAACCGCTTGGCGAATTATTTGCCGGCAACTACGCTATAGTTTGAGAAGCTAGTTGAAATTAAATATAAAAAAGGTTTGTTGAGGCAATAAAAAAGTTGAAACTAGTGATTATTTCGATCGTTATTTATCCTAGAGAGAGAGAATCGGACCTTTTTTTTTGTTAATAAAAAACATTTTAAATTAATTGCAATACACAAAATTTGTATTATGGGGACGTCTCCATACAATACGAACTAAGATCTGAACTCGCCACTGGTCTATGAGTAGCTCTAATGTGAAGCTAATCCGATCAACCAATGCAAAAACAGGTTTCATGCGGCTTGAAGAGTTTTTCTGCCAAGCATTTCAATGTATTTCTATCTCTAGACCGGGGCCGCTTTTATTGCATCATCCTGTAGAAGATACTTGCAGTTAACAACGGCAGCCCCGACTGAGTCGTCGGATTTTCTGGATGGGAAAATTCTGGGCACGCATGCCATATGATTATGTGGCATGTAAAAGTTCCCTGGAGGGCCAATTTGGCCTGGGTTCTCTCGGCAAAACTAAATCTCGTCATACTTTAACATCCACAGAGAGCTCAGATTCATTATAATCTGTGCGTCAAAATTGGTGGTGAGGGTCGCCTAGATGGTGCCACAAAAAAATGGCTCTCAGTTCCGGGGAATGTGCCGAGTCTGCAAAGGCTTGACTGCCAATATTGCAGCCCCATTAGAGAAAAAAAAGTTAACAACGGCAGGAAGAAACACTGGACACCCCAAAACAGACAAGGAAGCTTGGTCAATAAGGAAGCAGCAGCATTTAAAGCAGCAGAGGGGGATTACAGCTAATTAGGGACCAGCTAATCCCTTAAACCGCTAGGAAGTAACATCCGTAGCTTCCTCGAAACACAACTTGTAAGCATCAGATGACACAGAACGGACATCTTTTAAAGCTGAGGGTTTATCTGGACCTTTGTTTCCGAGATAGAAGGTATTGGCTGAAACGTAGCATGAAAAAATGAATGGGAAAGTACACTTGTCATGTTCGGTTTGTTTCGGTTTTGATTATCTTGTATCATTCGATATCGTTTCAATATTGTTCTGATATCCTATACGTTTAGAAAAAGTTTAACCCTCTAATGCATACTGTTGTCATACGGCAACAAGTAACATAATCCCCTTTATTCTATTGAAGTAGAGCTCCCACTCGACAAATCTGTCTTTTTTCATCTATTACATTCCGTTTTGAAGATTTAGTTACTAATACCTATGTATCTATATATATAGCTAATAACTCATAGATGACAGTAGTAAAAGTGTATTACAAATTAAAGTTATTGACTGGTCCCAAGGAAAAAAAATATTATTCGTCATTGCTGTAGCAACTCAAGACATCAAAACGTGCTCATTGAAGTTTATTGCTATAACAATTATATTAGTTATAATAAATATGTATCCTAACAGTCCCATAATAGATAACAGTATCGAATCACGACATCTTGATATCTTTATGATATCTAGCCAGAGGTGATTATACGATAAACTGTGAAGGGTGCTTTAATTGTGATAGGAATATACAAACATACTCTAAGTAACATCAGAAGTATACAAATGCATATAAAATGTTAAAATATGCATGACAGTTAAACTACACAAGACTACTAGCGAAATAGTTACTTTTACTACACAAAAAACGACTAAAATAACCCATTCCAAAATCCTGTATACTTACGATATTCCAAAAAACTCTTCTAGCGAGAAATATTCCTCTAAAATCGTTCTTCAATCCATATCATAAAACGATTTTCCGGTGTATACCTTTTCCAAATACGCTCTAGTAGCGAAAAAAACACCTATTCTCAAAAATAGCGAGTATTTCTAGGAGAAAATATATAAATCCTCTTTTAGAATATAAAAAGGCGGGAACTATTGCATATGAAAATCTCTGCAACGTTTGACTGGACGCAGAAAGTATAAAATTCTAAAAGGACGATGGCGCGTTCATATTTCTCGGATACAATGGCGGAAGCGAGTTTATGGCACGAACGAATGTTTTGTATACGTCGGAGTTTTTATTTAAAGATCAGTTACTTTATATTATTGTTGCCAATAACTATCTTAAGCTCAGTTGAGTTATCATCGTACCAGATCTTCATGAGGGCTAATGACTACTCTTAAAACAAAAGAGTGAAATCCACTCCAGTTGGAGAAGTGCATTTTTGACACTGGAAAGGAGTGAATATTAACTCAGACTGAGTTAAAATCACTCGTTTGGAGTGATCCTGTTGGAGGTTTAGCACACAAAGTATCCACTCCTTTCGGAGAAGTGCATCTTCAAGACTGGAGGAGTGAAAATTACTCAGATTGAGTTAAATTCGCTCGTTTGTTTCAAGAGTGTACGGACGTCATAATTTAAAACCACAATCAAGTGACGAGCTGACATGAGTAACTTTTTTTCGACATAGTACTCAGCGTCGTGAGTTAGGAACATATTTAACATTTCCTTCCTTCACAAGGGGTATTATATGTCGCACTGTTTGGCTGCATAGACTGCTTACAGTTTTTTATGGCAATGTCCGAGCCCGAATCTGAAACCTTTCGCATGCAAGCACCTAACCAATTGGGCTCCCCACCAAATCTCTAAATCAAATAAAACAAACTTCGTACTGTCGTACATAAGTCGATAAAATGATATTTGTGTTTCAACGTTCTTTGCGGAAAAACAAAGAATTTGGTGGAAATTGTCGCATTGCGCAACATTTGATTGCGCAACTCCAGTTGAAATTTAATTATTCAACAATTCTTAACTGTTATGCTACGAAATGTGAAATTAAATAATTCTAATTGAAAGAATCTTGCAAATTTGGATAAAATGAAGTATTTAGAAACAATAGAAAAATATACTTCAACATTCGAGAAACATCCTATTTTTTCCTTTAAAAGAACAGACTATGAATAACAAACCGATCCCTCTACAACACTTTTACTCAATCCCAATTTCTTATCGATATTTCTCTCACCTCTAGTGGCAACGGTAGGCAAAGATAGATGTTGCCAGCACAAGAAAAAGTAAAATCCTATCTCTCTTCTCGCGTCCTTTCTAGTGTAACAATGGAAATCAAATTGCAGAGCTTAGTGGAAGAACGTGCTAAGTGACAAAAAGGTGAAAACGAGAAAATAAAGCTTTTAAAGATTTTTGTTTGCACGTTTTACGTTGAAAACGGCACTCACAAAAGATTAAAAATACACTTAACATAACTTTTATGAAAAAGTGGAAACTTGTTATCGCTAAAGAAGTTACTAATACGTTCATTTACACAATTTTTCAAAAATGTCACTTAGCACGTTCTTCCACTAAGCTCTTCAATTGTTTCCCAGAATGCAACTCTCTGCCGATAGGTAATTCACTTCAGTTCATGGAACCGCGAAATTTAATAGAATTCTTCTTCGAACAGCAGTTTTTTTTTTTTTCTTCCTCAGATGGGGTAAATCGAATTTAGGGTGGGGCTTAGGAAAAAGATGGCCTTAATTTTTGGAGAGTTCTAGGAGACGTCCTTATGTCTATAATACGTAGAACGAAATGATAGCTTTAAGAAATTCTTTTGTCGAGTTCTTAAAGTTACTCAAATACATATTGTATGTGGCTTCAAATAAAAAGGTAAAGGAGCATATTTCACGTCTGGAGTGGCAACAGTTCCAGAAGAATTGCTTTCATTTTTAGTTCTGGAATGACATTTGTTTTGGATTTGGCAATATTTTCTAAACTTACTAAAACAAATGTTATGTATAAGCTTTTATCCGTCCGTGAAGACTTTAAATTAATGTCAAACAATTTCGCTTAATTTCTCTGCGTAACACAGAATATAGGCTAAGCCGAATCTGCCCAACACTATTGAAATTTGGTAATGCTTTGCATAGGTGAAATTTAATTGAAATTAAAACCGATAAAGTTCAATAAGTAGCAGGAATAAGAACAAGTTAGATGCAAAGAATTCTAAAACCGAACAGAAACGCAAAGACCAAACAAATAACCGAAACAACTAATGAAATAAATGAAAAAAAGAATGAAGAATGGAAAGTTTCTACGTCATCTGAAACACGTCAATTGTTAATTAACTTAAACCGATCCATTACGAAATAATAATACCAAATTTATATCACCAAAACAAATGTAATTCCAGAAGATAAAGAATGAAAACAATATGGAGCTGGCAGTTGCCACTCGTGACGTGAAACATGTCCATTGTTAAACATATTAACCCCCTAATGCATACTGTTGCCGTTTGGCAACAAGTAACATAATCCACTTAGTAAGTATTAAAGTAGAGCTCCCTCTCGACAAATTTGTGTTTTTTTATCTATTACATTCCATTTTGAAGTTTTAGTTAAAGTTAACTAAGTTTTGAAGTTTTAGTTAACCCTCATAGATGACAGTAGTAAAAGTGTATTCAAAATTAAAGAGTGAGGTTATTAACTGTTGTGAAATTACGTCTTTGGCAGTATTCAAAGTATAATAATTAGCATTAAATACAAATAAATTGTTTTGAAAAAATAATTATAGTTAAAGAGAGTTATTTTGAAATATATTTAGTCGTTTTTCTAGTCATTATTGTCAAAATTGGAATTTTGCCGTTGGTTTTTATCATGTGGAAAAAAATTTGAAAATTGAAATTATTTAAATTCTAATGCAGTTAAACTTTTTTCAGTATTTTTCCCACAATGTATGAGTATTAACGATATATATATATATTTTTTTCGGGACGAAAAAAAATTCATACATTTGAGGGTTAACATAGACAGAACCATCATAGCGAGAAAATATTTCGACAAAAATAATCTAACAGCTTTCCCCTAACACCCGCCGAGTCGAGTTCGTTCACCACACCGATTCGGCGAGTTGAGAAGCGCGATTGACGACTGGGCAAGGTCGTCAACAGTGACCTTCTTCCATACTCCGTTGACCACGCGGCATTCCCGAATCGGACAGTATGAGCTCCAGCATCACGTACTATTCCATTTAGAAGAATATTCGAAGGTTTGTTATAATGGTCTTTTTTGTTGCATTTATAGCAAAAGTCAGGGTTCGTGATTTTTTTAAATTTAAATCGTTTTTTTTTATTTAAATCTGATTTTAATCAAATGCTAATTTTTTAAATGAATTTTGATTACATAGTACCAGGCAATTTGTTTTACTAAAATTACTTAACATGTAAGCCTAATTATGTGTATAATACCATAATTTAAAAATTAAAAATGTATACCAATACTAAAAATTCGAAATTTCCAATTACAGGCTTATTGAAGAAAAAAAATCTTCCAAATCAGATGCACAAAATATTACTAGAACAATACTTTATTAATTAACTAGGGATAGACCGATGCATCGGCGCCGATTGTTGGAAAATTTTACCATCGGCCTTGCCATCAGCGGCCGATGGTAGTTTAGTGAAAAAAATCGGCCAACCGATGTAAGCCGATGTTTTTTTTTAATTCTACATTTTCTTCCCGATTGGGGGGTCTCAACGACCAAATTGCCTCAACTCTTTCGGATCCACGTATTTTCATGATTTTCGGATCCCCGGAGTTTCGCGACTTTCGGAAACCCAGACATACAGTTTTTTTTAAAAAAAAATATGGAATTCGGAGGAATCGTAGGGATATTTCCTATTTTGTTTTGGATTACGCTTGAATGTACATAATTTTGTATTTTGGTTTTTCCATCGGGCCATCGGCCGATATAACCTTTGAACAATCGGCCAACAATCGGCATCAGCCCATCGGCCGAAATTCGCCATCGGTCGATCCCTATAATTAACTTAATATTAATACTTGATTAACAAAAAACTACTCAAAATACTTGATAAATTGATAGCCTTGTGTTTGCATGATTAGTCTATTATTTCATTATGTGATCAGTCTACTGTTGCTAAAAAGTGTGAAAATTTTGCAGTGGCACTTTGGCAATTTATCAGTAGCATTCTGGCATTGTCATGTTAAAAATTGAATGCATATATGTAAATTCATAAGCTTTTTTTTATCATAATGTCATTATTAAAATATTAATTTTAAAAATTGGTTTAAATTGAATTTAAAAAAAATCATTGATTTAAATCATGATTTTTTTAAAAAAAAATCTATTGATTTAAATCAACGAACCCTGAGCAAAACATGTGCATCTTTAGCACGGTTCGAAGGAAAAGCAGGAATGCAAGTAGAAAGAAAACACGTCACCTCAAACAAGCCAATTGATTTAAAATTGATTTTTTTAAAATATGAAAGGTAACATTATTCAAGTTTAATACGTATTTTACTAATTATCTACACAAGTAAAAAACTTGAAAGAAAACTTAACACAAGTATTTATTTATTCTTTAATGAACTATTTTAAATGAAGTTTATTAGTCCGACTTACTTTTATAAACTTTGTTCACATAACTTATAAATAAAGTTTAAATACACAAAAGCAAATTTTATCTTAAATGGAATATTCTCGTACCTAAAAAAAACCCCGACACTTTATTTTAAATATCTTTGTTAACTTTGGAAAAATCTTATTCTAAAGACCTCAGAGAAAAACGATTTTATTTATGAGGTCCGAATTTACATAATAAATTTCTTTCAAGCAAGAAGCTTAAAAAAAGAATAATTCACACTCGCTTTTTCATGAATGAAAGAAATAGTTTTTCCGAAAGCTCAAGAACGAAAATAAAAAAAAAGAATCTTTTAAAAAAGAAAATAATCTTATAAGTAAAGACGATAAAGAATGCTTTTTTACAATTGAAAGCGACACCGACGAATTTATGACTGCCAAATATTGCTTCTTGTTTAAATTGTTTGATAAAAAGACACGCCGAAAGTTATTGTTTGAGAATACGAAAGTGAGATAAATTCGATTGTGCCTTTTTGGATGTGATAATGGCGAATCATGTCTTGTTTTCTATTCAAATGCAAATTAAATTGTATGGCGAGATGAAATCAGAGAAAATAGTTTTAGGAAAAGAGGATTATCATCTCCAATTTTTCGTTTTAAAGAAGAATCACCAAACAATGATACATTATGTACATTTAAATTATGTATAGTTACTCTTTAAATTGTTATTCTTGATTAAAGCGTAAATAAAAGAAAGAATTTAATATTGTTTATTTTTCTTTATAAATTATAAATACAATAACATAAATAATAAATGTCGGAATACAATATAGATAAAATATTCTAAAATAACGTCATAAAATATATTTATTTTTATTACTTTAGTTTGTTTTGAAATATAAGTACACTTTCGGTAATGGGAGAAGTTTGAAGCCGAAACAAATAAAGTATTTTCGAAAGTTTTATAATAAAATAAAAGTTTCAATAGCTACGAACGTTTAAAAGACCTAATTTTATGTTTGAAAAATAAACGAAATCAATATTGGTAGACTGTTTCAGAAATCTTAAGTTAAAGTCTCTCCATGTTGTGCCATAGATTTTATTTTGTAAAACTTGATCGCATAATATTTGATTTTACAATTTTATTGCATACATTTTATTTTGTAAAATAGAAATAAGCATGAAAGAGCTCTAAATGTTTAAAACTTAAAATCAATAGTAATGGAATTAACTTCGTCAAAATTTGCAACAATTTAAAATGCAAAACTTTTGACATTGATTGTCAAACCCTCTCAGTCCCAGATCATAATTAAAAAATAATAATAATGATAGGGCTGACATCTATTGGGATTAATAAAAAATATTTTCTAATAGAAAAAAGTTTGAAAAATCGAAAGATGTGATTTTGGATATCATAGATGGCTATGACGATCAGAAAAACATTTCTAAAATGATAATGCCAAATTGTCATTGGGACTGAAAGGGTTTTTTAAAAAAAAAGACGCTTCATGGCTCTATTGAACGAAAGTCTTCTAAAAAGATAACACAAAACATCTCCCGTGACAAAAATCACTTTTCAAACTAATTTAACCTCACCAAACAACGCCATCCACAACTTTTCCCAACGCCATTTCAACACACACAACGCCATAATTGAATAAAAGTCAAGTTAACTCGTCGCACACCAGAGCGCCCACTAACACTGGGAAAATAACGCACCCACCAACTGAAAAGCAATGGAACAATGTCAAAAAGATGGCGTGTGGACGCATAATGGAAGTGGAATAATGGAATGTCACAGGTGAAGACCCCCTTCAACATACACGCCCTCTAGTGTGACGTGGTCTAATGTGGCTTTTGACTTTTCCCCGTCTTTCACTTTTAACAAATGAAAACTGGATAGAATAACATGTATAGGTTTGATAAATTATTTCTGTTGGATTTTGTACCTTATAAATAATTAAGGAAGTTATATGAAAAAAATATAACTAAACTCCGTGCCAACCTACACTCTTAAAACAAAAGAGTGAAATCCACTCCTGTAGGAGAAGTGCATTTTCGACACTGGAAGGAGTGAATATTAACTCAGACTGAGTTAAAATCGATCGCTTGTTTTAAGAGTGCACATACGTTCCTATAGAAAATCACTCGTTTGGAGAGATCCTGTCGGAGGTTTAATACACAAAGGATCCACTCCTTTCGGAGAAGTGCATTTTCTAGACTAGAGGAGAGAAAATTAATCAGACTGAGTTAAAATCGCTCGTTTGTTTTAAGAGTGCAACTTGGGTAAAAACAAAGAGTAAAAAGGCAGAGGGAAAAGCGCGATTGGTCCGTTGGTTGGAAACTCTTGTAAGGTAATATTTACATACAAAATGATCTGAATACAATTTAACCAAAATACACTTTTCATTCTGATAAAATTGCCAAATTTTCTCAAATATCATTGCAATCTGTTAGACCGTAAACAAAATTGAAGTTTTAAACATGTTTTGTGGATGGTTTCACAAATAATTTATGGAACTCTGCATGCGCGGGAGGATCTTCTCCATAGCATATTTCTATTTACCCAACTTAGGTTGGCAGGGAGTGTAAATAATAATGTTTTGTTAGAACAAATTTTATGATAAATCCGAGGGAAAAAAAGAAATCCAAGAGTTTTGAAAAATAAATCTTTGAATCAATTAAAGTCGCACTTGGTCGCAGTATCTACCCTCCGTAGTACGACACATCAACCTATAGAGCCACACAGGACCCCCCACAAAGTAAATTGAGCAAATGCGGAAGAAAAACTTCTGTGTCAAAAATTTGACGAAAACATAAAAAAAAAGGTCGAGGCCCAACATAGGTTTTGCGCCCATGACCTATCCCAACAAAGCTTGTAACAATGGTTTTCTCGCAAACAATGTTACAATTCAAACGCCAGGGGGTAAGCCGACCTCCTAAACCGTCCTTGCCCAAAACTACTTTAACCCTAAACCGGTCTTAGTAAACCTTAATAAAAATTGGAAGTAGGGGAGAGTGTTGTACCTTGGGACGCTTGTACCTTGGGACACTGACAATTTCTAAGAATCTATTGGCAATATTCATACATTGTTTATTTCTTACAGTAGCCTTAACCAACAGACATCATCATAATAAAATTTAACACTAGCATCATTGAATTGATGAAATGGTGACAAAAAATAATATTTCATTACCCCAAAGTAAATATTGTTCTCATTCTAATATAATTTTTTACCTTAGTACTCTTACAAAAGGTCAACTGCATTTTATTTTCTTCATAAAAGAGAAGATTTTAAAATATTTTGGTTATGAGAAAATAATGATAATGCATTTGGATTGGCCACTATATCTTGCTTTTATTTAAACCATGTAGTGTGTTGTACCTTGGGACAGTATTAATAATTTGATTAAATTCTTAATAGTTTGGATAAATAAAAATATCTTTATTATTTATTTTAAGAGCAATTCCACAAAACATGTAAAATACAACTCAGCTTTGTTTTGGATATATTTTATAATGATTGAAGTTTGAAAATATAATTCTGGCAACACCTGATAAATCTTTTTCCTTCCGTGTGAGGAAACGTTCTAAAGAGCACATTTTCTGATGTATTTTGAAATAAAGTTTGTTTCCTGACCCAAATGAGTTCAAGTGTATGACTATTGACTGAATTATAAAGCATGTCCCAAGGTACAACATCATGTTGTACCTTGGGACAGTTTATCCTCTCTACTTTAAATGAGTGGCAATTTTTTAATTTCAAGCTGCCAGAATTTAAAAATATATATTATAGAGGAATATATTGGTGTGTTGAAATGCTGCTTTTAAATTTTTATTTTGACAATAATTATCGAAGAAAAAAATTAAAATGTAAAAATTGTCCCTAGGTACAACACTCTCCCCTACCTTAATCATGAGCCTAAACTCAACTGTAAAATGATAGCAATATGGAGTACAAATTTATTTTACTGTTATTTTTAAAAAAAATCTGATGAATGATTTAAAAATTTTGGTTTTTTAAATTTATTTTGGTTGACATTTATAATGCACATAAAAGTAAAAGCAGTCAAAAATATTAGTACACCCTGAATGTTGGTTTCACAGTTGCAAAAGTCCTTTAGTAGTAAAAGTGGTTTTCCGGAATAGTATTTCAAAGGAGAAATTTTACCCTGTAATGGGGTTTAATTAAATTTTTTTATCATCGTGAATTAAGCGTATGTACAAAATAAAAATACTATTTTTTTTCTTTTTTCAAAATTTTGTCGAGGAACGTAAAAATGTGTTAAAATTCGGACGAAAAGTGATTCACGAAAACGCTTTCTGGTTGTCACGTGGTACTTTGACGTCACTAGTAAATATTAAAACAAAACTTTTTAACAACGTATTGCAATCTATTTTAGACAAATGTGAACTATCCGCTTCTGCAAAACCGTTTCCCATTATCTATATAATTATTATTTTAATAGTTAATTAAATTATATCAAGTTTAATTACAAAATAAAAAAACTTCACGCCAATTTGTATATATAGTTACTAGTGACGTCAGCAAAATCGACGAGTTTATGATCACGTGACGTACCGATTAAAAAAACCCCTTTTAAATAATTAATAAAAATAATTTTAAAGATTTATTTATAATATAATTATAAATAAATATATTTTAAATATATGCGCTTGTTATTTTTGAGTATAAACAATAATTTAAAAAACATTGGAAGGTATTTTAGCGATACAGTCAAGTACCCTATTGTGTCAAAAAAAAGCCTATTGTGCCTAAAGCGTAAAAAAAAGTAGTTCTATCAGAACGTTATGTATAACGAGCACTTTTAAAATAACACAACAAAATAATTGAACACAAACCTTCGAGTTAAGTTGAATCATCGTCGCACTAGAGCTACACGAGGGCTATTGCGACGGGCGTCGTAATTCAGACGTGCTTCGTAATAGAACCATAGTCAAGTGACGCTGATGAGAAGAAACCCTACGCAACTATTAAGGAACAAGCCTTGGGAAATCAAGTGAGAGCCTTAAGTGGGAATGGACCGCTGGTTTTCAAACTCAAGTGCATCAGTGTTAATCCAATAGAGAAAAAAACTATTTTCTCTGCCACATTTCTGTATTGAATATTTTTACAAACAGTTTTTTTTTACATAATAAATGTAGATAACTTACATGTCTCTATAATCCCATTTTTTTAAATTGCTTCGAATACTTTTTGTAAAATTGTCTAATGAAAATTAAAAAAAAAAAAATATTTTTACCCATTTCAAAAAGTGGGATTGTCGGTACCTGTAAGTCAGCTACATTTGTCACAGAAAAAATCCTTTTTTAAAAATATTCAATAAGCCAGAGAAATGCGGCATGGAATATATTTTTTCTCCATTCATTGGATTAACACTGATATACTTAGCTTCAGAGAAACGCGGACCAGCGCGCCCATTCCCCCTTAAGATTTTATAAAAAAAATTTGCAGACTATACCATCAGGATATGAGACATAACAAAGCCTTGCCCTACTACACATTTTACCCGCAGTTTGATATCCTTAGAACAATGGGACAGTTCGACCCGACCCGTCCAAAACTATTATTTAACCCAAAACGGGTACTCTTGCACTCATCAAGAGCCAAATCATCATCAAAAGTAACTTTAGGAAGAAGTCTGACAACTGAGTTACTAGTAACCCCACACTGGAGTGGTTGAGTTGGGTTGACAAGCTTCTACGAGCCATTTAAATGACTGGGTTTTAACCCTTTCAGTCCCAATGACAATTTGCCATCATCATTTTTAAAAAAAAAAATTTCATGGTTTATAGTCATTTCTGATATCAAAAAGCACATCATTCGGTTCTTCAAACTTTATTTTATTGGAAAACATTATTTTATTAATCCCAATAGATGTCAGCCCTTGTATTTTTTTTTAAATTATGGGCAGAAACATGATGAATAGCATCACTGAAAGGGATAAAATGTTCAGAAGAGAGAAAAATTTTATAATTACTTAATTCCCAATAAATCCAAGCATGGACACAAGGTAACAACTTTCAAGAGATTTTTAAAAATGGGGGGGTACGCATTTATAGAGATTAAACCAGAGACATGCTTTAAATATATATATTTTCAATCTTATATTGCGAATAAAATGTAAACAGTTAATGGATTTTTTTTAGGTCTTGAGTGGCAACAGAAATTCTAAATGAAAACTTCTCGTGCCTCTATTGGTTAATCCATGTCACATGGAAAAAGCACCAATCGGATCAATCGAAGGGTGGGAAAAGAATAAAAGATGGAAAAATGACGTCATCTGAAACAAGCAAATTTTTAACCGAGTCGTAATCCTCTAATCATTTTTAAATCTTTAAATTTTATGTAATTTATCTTTTTAGATTATATTTAATTATCAATCATGTATTGATTGCTTTATTTAAGCGATATATTAGATTTGTTTGAAAATAACCTTGCACTGGAGCTACAAGTGAGCTATTGTGGGTGGTCAGGGTTGAGTTAAGTTGAATGATAGTCGCACTGGAGCTAGGCGAGGGTTGTTGGCGACGGGCGTCGCAATTTAGAAGTGACAACAGTCAAGTAACGAGGTGACTCCAGAGCATTATTAAATCAATTAACTTTTTTTCATGCACACGCAATCCCTGAACCTACACTCCTTGCCAACCTAAGTTGGGTAAATAGAAATACACTATGGAAAAGATCCTTCCGCTCATGTAAAGAGTTCCATAAATAATTTGCGAATCCATCCAGAAAGCATGTTTAAAACAATTAATTTCGTTTAAGGTCTATCAGATTTGAATATTATTTGACAAAATTTGGCAATTTTATCGGAATGAAAAGTGTAATTTGGTTAAATTGTATTCAGATCATTTTGTATGTAAATATTACCTAACAGGAGTTTCCAACTAACGGACCAATCGCTCTTTTCCCTCTGTCTTTTTACTCTTTGTTTTCACCTAAGTTAGATTGGCACGGAGTGTACACTGTACACACTCAGTATTAACAAAACACACAGTTAGAACTTTATCGAACCCCGCCAAAAGTCGCCAACTAAGAAAAGCAACAACAATAAAATAATGTGGGTCATGCAGGGTTAAGCGGACGAGGATTCCTAGCGGCCATAACACTTCGAGAGAGGGGAAGACTTACACCAAAGAAAAAAATAAAATTCGGAGATAGAACCGGTAGAACTCCTTCCATTGTGCTTTTTAACCCTACTTTACAGTCTTCGAAGTTCTAAAGTTGGGATTCCTTATAAGTTATAGTTTGGTGCTTTGGCGAGATGTTTACTGTGTTTGGCGATTTTTTTGGAATATGACAATGTGTCTCTGCAAATAATAGTATTAACTAGCTATTGGTTTCTGTCCATAAAGTATTTTAGTACGCGAAAAAGATATTTTTGAAGAAATATGTTATGTACAAAGTTAAACATTACTCTTAGTTTCAAAGTTGGACTTTTTCTATAAATTTGACCACGACGATAAGATTTTTTTCAAAAAAAAAAAATTGTGGATTGGTTATTTTAAAGATAGACAGATAAATTTTTCTCAACAAATTACAGTACAATAAATTATACAACGCAAAAAGAACCATAAGAGAGCAAATACGACGAAACCAATTATAAAAGAAAATAAATAAAAAGAAATCGCCATGAAAACCATTCACTCTGTTTAGCAATTCTAATATTGTTTTTATATATTAAATTGAAAATATTGGATCAAATTATCACCCCAACAAATATTTTCAGCAAAACAAAAATGAAAACAATTCCTCTGGAACTGTTGCCACTCATGGTGTGAATGCCAATTTACATCCCACTAGAGCTACACGAGAGTTACCTCTTATTTCATGAAAAATTAATATATCAATTGCTATTACACTTGGCGAGATTTTTCTATTTCAACTCCCTCGCCAACTCAGCTTGGTAACCTCCCATATTATACCTCAAGACGAAACAATGTAATTCTTCTTTGATTAGGGTGCTTTAAGGTACCTTATATCCTTATAGTAGTAAAAAAAATAAGGTTGGCTCAACTACTTATGTGGATATTAAGTTGGTTGCAACTTGGATTATTCAATCTGAGATTGGATTATTTTTTTGTTGTTGTGATTGGACAATGTTTTTGATTGGTTTCTGGGGATAGATTGTTGGCTGTAACAAGTCGGATGAAGTTGCTATTTCTGGATCTGATAACAATAAGACCAGTATATGGAGTATGGAGCTCCAATTGCTGGTTTGGTTGGTGCCATTTGTGCATCTGTTATTGCTTTAATTTTAATTAAATAATAGGAAATATATAGTAATGAAAATATTGCGATGGGGTAGAAAAAAAGAGTGTCTAAAGAAACTTTACAGCTCGAACTAAAAGAGATGAGAACTTAAGCACACGAGTTAATAGTTACCGTGGATCGCCATTACAAGGTTTTTGGAAAAAAATCTCGCATGCGTGGGTAACTGTCATAGAAATGTTTTAGTTTTTATTGCTCAAAAACGAAAAGCGATACAAACTTTTTCCACACGAGTTCTCAGTTCTTGTCCGACGACCTAATAAGGTTTTTGAGAAAACCCGCATGCCCAAGAGGTCGCTTGCATAGAACTTTTTATGTTTTAAAAGGTATTGAAATTATCTTATATAGGGTATCTAATTACATTTAAATGTATTGAGTTCCTGACTGGTAATTAAAAGTCACGTTATTAATTTGTGGTCTATAAATATACTTGCTGAGTCTTGGAGGGTTCCTCCTCTCCTGTGGTTGTCAATGGTGTGAATAGTTTGACAATTAAACTTACTATTATTGGGATATTAGTTCCCATGTTAAATTATGCTTGTTGATTGTTGAACATAATAATGGTAAGATCTAACAATAGTGGAAGACATAACGCTAAATTAATCTTATAGTGATAACAATAACCCATGTGGAATGAATCACTGGTCAATAGGATACAATCTATTTATTAATATAATTCTACAATTAATACATTATCTCATTTATGAGATCTACAACAATTAGATAAGGGAGTCCGAGGAATAAGAAGGAGGGATTGACTTACCAATTAGAGTCAGCAGGAACTTCATCTTTTATATTATGGACTTAAGGTCCTTAGTTATCTATGGTTAAGATTAGACAGCCGAGTGTCAAGTTATAGTGCTCTTTTAGCTCAGGATTCCGTCTGATTTCTCAAGTTTGGACCCTCTCTCATCAAACTCCTGGGGCCTCCCATCCGATCAAATTCTCCAATCCTTAACTATCATATACGCCCCTGTGTCCAGCCCCCAGGGGCTGTATGGTCGGTCACTTTGATAAAATTGTTACTCTAATTTTTATTATTGGCTCGGCTTAGCTTTTGATATCCTCCTGAACATCTGCTGTTTACTTCGAAAACATCCGACCTTCCTGGAAACCTTTACAATGATCCTGGTCAACCTATTGTGATGTAATGTCAAAAGTCCAGACACTCTGGCGCGGCGACTCTGACTTACAGCTTCACACAATGACCAAATATTTCCCCCCATCCTGTTTACGAGTTCTAGTAACTACCCCTGCCAGGGCTCCTTCTTAATTCCCTACTTTAATTATTTCCGATAATTAGCTCAAGAACTCTCACCCAAGTTCAGGAAAAAAAAATTGTAAAAAAAAATTTGAAAAGTCCCGGTGTTGTATATGTCAACCAGCTGTCCTCTTAAGAAAATCCCGTCTCCAATTTCTTTTTCAATCTCCATTATCATGACCCATCGGACTCCCTGATCATCAATAATGATATATGCACATACGTATACGATACATAACGTTAAGGGTGAATTACATCAATTCAAGATTACAATTCCATGACATAGACCGTGTAAGGAACCGTGGCGAATGATAAGTCAATTATTTGTTTCTTTCGTTGTTACCTCTAAAATGAACAATGTTAATTGCTCACAATCCTTCGCCATAAAAAATTATAACCTCTTGGTAACAACGCCACTTTGCAAGTAAATTTATTCATTAACTCACCATTTCGCCAGGCTTCCCCGAACTGTCAATCATCTGAAACAATTTTCTACGTCTACTACATAACAAGAGTTCCCTAAATGGATAATAATGATTAATATAGATTAATGCGATTTATACAACAATGAATTACATTATACGTTGAAGACACAACACAATTTCCACTTAATAGTAATAATAGACGTGGAAAAGCAACCAACTCTGCATATAAGTTTACTCACAACTTGTATCTGCTGCGTTACCTAAATAATGAAATGCAACACATAGTACTTATAACAATGATTCCTTAATTAAACAATAATGATTAATATGCAATTGATACAACAATGAATTACATTATACCTTGAAGACACAACACAATTTCCACTTAATAATAATAATAGACGTGGAAAAGCAACCAACTCTGCATATAAGTTTACTCACAACTTGTATCTGCTGCTTTACCTAAATAATGAAATGCAACACATAGTACTTATAACAATGATTCCTTAAATAAACAATAATGATTAATATGCAATTGATACAACAATTAATTACATTATACATGAGAACTCATATTACCATTCAACTTGTTAGCAATATTTAAACGTGGATAAGCAAGTTCCCGTAATTAGATAATAATGATCAGTATGAGTTAGTACAATTGTAACCCTTATTAATTATTAATAATTATATAATAAAATCCTTAATACCAATTAACTTGATAATACATAACCAGACATACAGAAAATTCTGCATATGGACATTACTCTCATTACAATTATCTTCTGTTTGCCTAAATAGTAAAATGCAACACATCATCCCTATAAAATTTGAATCCATGCAAATGTGAATGTAATTGAAGAAAGAGAAAATTGTCACAAATAGTCAACACTACTATTAATAGTCAATTCAATTTTCACAATAGATTGTACTATGAATATCATTCCATAGAATAATCAACCCATAATTCAAGATAAATAATTAGCACTAATTTATCATATAAATAATAGACTGAATGTTTCATAGTGGAATCGCGCTACATCATCATCAAATTAAGAATTCCACTGCAATTCATACGTAATTAGCATACGATTATCCCATCAATAACCTAACTCAATTTTTCAGAATTGAATAGTTCTAAAATCACCTTACAATTAAGAATTACTCTTAAAATTTAGAATTAAATAGCATTATAAATTACTACATCATAATAATTATACTCGAATTTTCACAACGATTCGTGCTATTATCGTCATGCAATCAATAACTCAAATCAAAACTTCACAATGAATTAGCATTATGAATATCATATCAATTAACTAGACTCAATTTACACAAATCCATTTCCTAAAAATCATCATACAATTAAATAATCAACTCAAATTCACAATTAATTAGATTAGAATTATTATACCCTAATAATCAGATTCAAATTCTCACAATGATTCATTTATGACAATTATATAATTAATATGTCAACTCAATTCCATAGTTAATTTGTACTATAGCGTTATTTTATAGAATTCAGTCTAAATTGTTCACAATGAGTACACTCATGAACAGTAGTTCATTTATAATCATCTAGATTAATAAAGCAGCATATTAATTTGTAATTACTTATTAATTGTCACTAATTGTTATTGAATCCAATTGAAGAGAAATTTTTGTAAATATAAATGCAATAGTTTAAAATAAAAAAAAAAACTTATTTACTGAGCTACTTGACCGAAATTTCTAGAATTCATAATTAAATTAGTTATCTGCGACAACAACATGTGATAAAAGTTGAAAACATTGTAACCACCAATCCTAGACACAGTAAAACTGCTCCTCCAAATTTAAATAAATAAAATACCGAATTTAGCGATGAAAAATGTGCCCACTGAAATAGTGAACCGCCTTGGACTGTCGAAACAGAACGTGAAGAATTCATCTGCAAATTCCTAAGTTCTATACTGGCTTCATCCAAGCAAAAATCAATTTTTGTACATCGTACCTGATTTTGCGCTTGCAAACATAATTTTTCTGAAAAACACTTTTCGTTAGCTAGAAATTTTACAATTAATTCAGATTCCTCTGTGTATAAAGAAACAGCCTTTGTGTGAATGTCAATACCTGCAAATTTTACCTCTGCGATTCCGGATTGGCACGTGCTCATCGCCTTGAAAGTCAATCTTGCCAGGAACTGACAGTTGTAGCACCCCGATGTCTCAATGGGGGTGTCGGAAAACTTGGGACACACTACAGTAGATTTCATCTGTATTTTGTAGCCTGACAACTGGAGTTGAATCTTTATGGCTGCTGAAACCAGCAGACTAGATCGAAGGCCACCCTTTTCCACCCGAAAAAGGTGTAAGTTCTTTGATAGTGGCAAGGCGTCTTCCTTAGTGGACAGCATGTCGGTGATGGCATCTCTGCGATGTTGACAGCGCAGAGTGTCCTCGTAGAAGTCACAGGTTGTCATGGTAGGGTCGAAGATGAATTGTCTGGTGTAGCTAACGTTGGACTGTACTTCACCCAAGGTCCCGGCACGTGGTTCATTTCGGTGCGAGGTCCGTGTCATGTAGGCTTCATGTGGGCTCCCCACACGCTGGACGAAGGACTCCGAGATATGTAAGTCCGGCTGATTGAAGGCACCTAAAACCACAATCCGTATGCCCGATGAAGTATAGACCGAGTCCTTCACCGTAATGTGCTCCGTTGTTGCATTGTCGGTGTGCTGCACTGCCAAGTTGTAGCTGCAGATGTGACCCGTTATCGATGATACTTCGTATGAATGGGTGAGGTCTGGTATGTAGTAGGTCTTTCGGAAGGCGCATGCAGCTCGATGCACTATAAAGCACCCATGTCCCACCGTCGAAGGTTCACAAGACACCACTCCTGGGAAGTCATGGCTCTCTGGTGTTTCTGCCTCGAAGCGTCGTTTGGATGAATTTGGTATCTGTTTGTGACAATGGGTTCGACAGGAACAATACTCGTTTTGAGCACACGAAATCTGTGACAAGTGCCTCTCTTTCACAGGAAATGTGAAATATTGCCTTTCGGTTTGAAAGGCACAATCTACTCCTAAAAATTTTATTTTTAAGGAAAGCAAACTTTCTTTTTCTTTGGACTGTAACATCAAGCATGTTTCATGACCTATATTATTGAGAGTTATCTCAGCCGTCGTTGCTATTTTACACGTCTTCTCTCCTGACAAAGTTCTTTCACACACCTCAATGTCCGAATGCATGATGGCATTTTCGGAACAGTCCGATTGCACGGGGGTCATCACTGCTAATAGTACAATAGCCAACAGTAAAGGTAAGTTCATGCCGTTGTAAACACCATGTTCTAGTCCGCGATGCGCATTCCTTGCCAAATTTCTCATATTGAATCCCACGTATGCTCCTACCAATAGACAAAGTCTTAAAATTTTCCTCACAAGCATGCAAACCAAATAAATAGTGATTCCAATCATCTTAACAAACCCCACTGTTGTTTTAACTATGAATTTACACAGCCATAAACCAGCCAACGTCAAGGTGGCCAAAATGCTGTACAAAATATATTGTAACACAGGTGGCCAGCATTTTATTGCTTTGAACCCCTCCATGCAGAGTATGCAACGTGTAATTTGGCATATTGACTTTCCCGTCAAAACCACCTCGCCAGACAAAGTGATGCCCTGATCCGAAATATAAATAATTGACAATGTTGTCTTGTGCGCTAACATTTCAAATGGCAACTCGATTTGACGACTATCCGGCACATTCATCACCATTTCATAATCGGTTGATCGTAATACAACTCGTCCGGTTCCCGGTAATGTTAAAATCGGGTCGGTGAAGGTCATATTCAGATTGTTTGCATAAAAGTTGGCTTCTTCACCTTCTAAAAGGCGCCTAGAAGGCCTGTGCGGTTTCTCATAGATGCAAGTTTCAAATGAAATCATTGGCGGATTTTTCAATGTCAACGAATTAGTGATGTGATAAATGTCCGAAGACTCTTTGGTCAATGAACACTGACATTTGGTTTGAGCAGTACAGTTGAATTTTGCACAAAAATCGTTTGGACCCGTGCATTGGCTCTCCATACAATCACATTCATTGTCATTACACTTGAAAAAGGAAGTGTGAGTATTGTTGGCTCGTTCAACTTGTAATAAGAATTTTTGCGGGTCAATTAGATCATAAGTCTCTTCACGTAATATCACTGTTCTTTTTGCTCTGACACAATTTCCACAATCATGAAATACGCAAGCAGACGAGGGAAGTTTTAGTTTATGAATCAGACCCCTTGGTAATGGTTTACACTGAAACCCATTCCTGAATCGACAAATTTCAATTTTTTTTTTCTTCCCAGTTCGTATAACGTGACATAAACTGGAAAGAAAAATTTTTAACAGTCAATCACTTCCTAATATTCCTGGACTCCAACTTATGTTACAATTAATAAAATAAAAATTGGTTATCTAATAATATAAAAAAAATTAGTATAAATTTTTATAAATATCTAGCTTCGCAACACGCCCAAAAGGAAGGCTTCAATGGAGCTGTTGGAGGCCACCGTGAACGATTCCTCCGTGCTCCTCCAAGGACCCTCCTTAATGCGAAGTCACAAACGGATTCGTTGAACCGTGACGGTTCGCTTTTCCCTTGGCTGTATTGCTCTCTTTGACAAAATGGTAAAGAACATTAATTCCCTTTCTCATATAAAGTTTTTACATAATTTGTTGAATATTAAAGGAATTTGCTTCAGCACTTCGTAATGCCACTTATTTTAAGCATTTAACAGTCTCAGTGCAATGATTTTCACTTAGTGGTTATAATAATAACAAACAAACAAAAAAACTTACGTAAGAGATTTTTTTTTCTATATACAATTTCCCTTCCATATTTTACAACTATTTACATATGAGTGCAAGCATAGAGAATCGGCAATCATCTCGACCACGTGAACATGTAATATGCATTAAGGCAATTACTTATTATTTTTTTTTTCAAGTATTTTTGACCACTAACAGTAAACATTACCATCGCCAAACAGAATTATTAATATTTACAGTCACTATCCTGTTCGGCATAGAAAGTTATTCATACCACGTTATTCGAAGTTCATAGTTAAATTCATTCGTAAAATACAATCTCATTCGCGATAGCTATAACTTTAGGTCAATCGCAATAATTGTCTTGTACGTTGTTTTCCCTTCTTTTGAAGTCTAATTTTTTTTCATAACGACTTCGATTCAACCTTCGCAAAATTTTATTAATATAATCATTCGCAATTTTACCCGTTGCAACTTTTGTCGTACAATTCCACTACGATTTTCTTTTCTTTTGGAACGACTTTCCCATCTCATTTTAGCGTCTTCAAATTTTCAATCATGATTCACCTTCCATTTACGTAACATACTACCTTATATCATTATTTATCATTCAATTTTTTTTTTATAATACTTTTTTTCCAATACATTTAGAATTGTAAATATCAATAAACGTTCTTTATCCCCACCAATACTCAAAAAAAATTTTTTCGGTATTCATCCAATATCTGAATTAATTGTACGCCAATTCAGTAATTAATTGTGTTTAGTAATGAATTATCACTACGTTAATTACTTCTGTTGAATTTTAATGCGGTACGCTTAATTCCATAAAGTTAATCTCAATTTTCCTTAATTCCCACAGCCAATTTCTTCCAATTATATATAAATCTCTCTTTTTTTTCTTGATTCGATCACCCTTCATACGCATAAATTTTTTTTTCTATCGTAATTTAATATGCAATTCGCCATTATTTAAACACAACCAATCCATTCTCAAATCTCCTGTAGCTAAATCCAATACTTTGGAATAAGTGTGTGTCTATACGACCAGATTAAATGTGGTTGGTAATGAAACGTCAATTACCCAATTTTAATCGAGTTTAACACAACAACACAATATATTCCCAACGCCGAAATTCAATTAACGCAATTCCGCAAATTCAATCATATAAATCATCAATTCAAATTCCTATCCTTCGAAATCAATTCATATTTAATATTTTAATTGTAATTTAGTGCGCAAAATTTTTTTTCAATTTCAATATTTGTAACTCCATATTGCAAAACAGCTCACTCCCCTATCATCAAAATTCAACCCAAATTCTTTGCAATTTAATTGTAATTGAATCTTCTATGTATATATTTGGAGATCCCCT
Organism: Hylyphantes graminicola; assembly: GCA_023701765.1. Taxonomy (NCBI): domain Eukaryota; kingdom Metazoa; phylum Arthropoda; class Arachnida; order Araneae; family Linyphiidae; genus Hylyphantes; species Hylyphantes graminicola. Next base: position 64,405,469 of record CM043118.1, on the reverse strand, counting down.
ATAGGCCATTATACAGAATGAGGTACCTTCATTCGATAATTAGCCATGGTTCTTCTCGTGAATACCAAACTCTAATTAATAAATTTCCTTGCCAATCATTTAATTAATTCGCACAATTTTGCATTTTTGTTTTTACCCTTTTTGTAACAAACTTTTATTTACATTCTTTGGTAATCTTACGCTGAAAGTTTCTCCCCTCTATTCCCGCCAAAATTCCTTCACGGATCGTAAATGTGACCATCTGCATGTGTGAGAGCCTCGGGGCTCTGTTTCAACCAATCCCCTTGTGCGCTGGAGTACAATAGTCCAAAAGACATCGGTTGTGAAAATTGTCTCGAAGGTTTTCTTTCAAAAACCCATAGCGTCCCTTGACTTTAACGAGTGTAGTACGGTTCTTTTATTGGATATATTCTTAAGTCCGTGAGTACAGAAATTTAATTTCAGTTTATATATAAATTTGTTGTATGTGTGATTTTTTCCCTTATAAAATTGCTTAATTGTTTTTATTTCTTATATATATATTTTTTTTGTTGTTGTTACTGTGTGAAATGTGTCATGCTCTTTAACTATTCATTTGCCGATGTTCTTGCTTAACCCCAACTATGTTCAACCTAGAATAATGAACGCAATCTTGGTCATACAATTTAAAGACAAAGAATTTTTTTTAATTAATTTTGTTTTTTTATCGGTGCTATATACGTCCGGAGTGGTGGACAAGTGATCAGGTTGTCCACTCAAACAATTCGTACCAGTTTTCCGAGATTCCCGTTTTCTTATACTGTATTAATAAATCCAATTAAAATTTTGGCACATTTCTCACTGTTAATATTAACCAATTTTAATTTCTTGTGTGGGAATCTTTTCCCCATCTTTTCTAACTTACCTGGTTACCTATGGAATGTATCGAGAATTTTTTTTTTTTTTACATGCCAAAATGGCGTCGAAGACGCTCAAAATTATTTTGTTGTTGTTGTTGTTGGGAATTCTCCCTTCAATCTAGTTGCATAAAGGGGGTTATGCCACCGCATTAGAAATGCGAGAATTTGGCTTGTAAGCTCCACCCTTTTTCTGAATATCTAATGCTATCCACTGCCCTTACCTTTTCTTATGCGAGAATAGCTATTTTGTTGTTACCAAAATATTTTCTTCATCTTTTAATTTTCTACAATTATAATTTTGTCTAGTTTAAGTTAGAAATAACCTATTTATTCCTTGTTTTCATTATATTTTTGTGATTTTTTTTTCTGTTTTAATTATTATTTTCCTGTTTAATAATAATTATTATTATTTTTTTGACCTGTTTTATCCTGAAAACCGTTTCGATTATAATATATGTTTTTCTAAATTTAATATTTATTGCAAGTATTTTGTTCTTTTTGAATTTTGTTGAATTGTTTTGAATTTTACGTAACTGAATTCGTATTACTTGAATTTACCATCTTTTATAATATAACATACATATATATACATATCCATATACGCATATACACACATACATACACATATATATCGCTTATTTAATTGTAAAAGATTTAATTTGGTACTATATAATATGCAAATGCATTTAATTCTTAATTATTTCAATACTTAAGAATTATTATTTACCTTAGTCTATTTTACTTGATTTATTATTTAAATAACTTATATAAAATATTTCCTTGTATTTTCAATGATTAGTAATTTCAATATTCATTTCGTTAGAATTATTCTGATATTATTTATTGCCATATTTAATACTATCCATAAGTTCATTATATCATCCTCGTCTCTGTAATTATTGTTATTCGATATTAATCTTATTATTAAATTATTATTTTTTTTCGCAACCCTTCAATGATGCTTTATTTATTAATTTTTTCTTTCTTCGCATTAAAAAATTTGTTCTTCCGTATTTTCGCATAAACTTTACGCTATTAATATTATTTACGATATTATATATATAAAAAAAAAAACAACTCTATTCTCAATGAAGTCTTTATGTAGTTTAATAATCATGCAAAAAAAAATATTTAATTTATCGTTCGCATTATAAGATCACCGTGATTTTATTTATTTTTATTATTATTTTCTTACAACTTCCAGCAAGCTAACTCTCTTAAACACGTCAATCAATAACCAAATAAGAATTATATTTTATTACTAATCTTCCAGAGCTTTTGTTAAATTGTCCAACCACCTGACGATGGGCGGTTGTTGAACGGAACTCGTCTCCGCTGTTGATTGTGTAGGGACTGACCTATTTCGCAGATTATATCTAATCCGGGTATTCACCGCCGAAGTCGATGGTTCCTCGATTACATCCGGAGTTGAAATTATCTCATTATCCAAATCATAAATTTCCGTGCGATCAAGGTCTGAATCCGAACTATTATCCGGACTAACAGCGGGTGAGGGGTTTGGAACCACTACCTTTGGTTCCTCAGTCCGCTGTACATAAAAGTTCATTGGAATTTCGTCCTCTTCATCGCTACTGGTATCAAACCGTGCTACTGGTTTTTTTTTCTGCACATTTTCATTAATGATTTTCTGATTAACTGTTTTATCTAACACTTCGGTTTGCGTTATACGTTCCTCCACCGAAATTAACCTTTCCGCGTGAACCTTCTGCGATTTTGCTTTCGGGTCATTTATGTCGATAATCGTATAATTAACGTCATTGTGTCTTTCAATTATTCGATATGGGCCCTTAAAATTTTTCTTTTTCGGTAATCCCGATTTTTGTAAGTTGGGGAAGTACAAATATACTAATTGTCCCAATGTAAAATTTCTAAGTTTCGCATTCTTATTATAATAGACTTCCTGTTTTTCCGAAGCCGATTCAATATTTTCCGTAACCTTTTTATAAACGTCCTGCATTTGCAGAATTTTTTTTTCCATGAAATTTTGATAAGAATTTTCCGTCGTCTTAACCTGCATATTCAAAATGGAATGTGGCATTCTTATGTCCATTCCGTAAATGATAAATGAGGGTTTTTCATTCGTTGTCGAATGTACCGTATTGTTATAAAAGTAGGTATATAATTGTAAATAATCATCCCACTGTTTGGATTGTGAAGCCCATATTGACAATACTCTTTTGAGAGCTGAGTGCGTTCTCTCCAATCGAGCATTTGTGCTGGGATGATACGCAGTGGTTTGTAATTTGATTATTCCTAATTTCTCAGCCACTTCCTTAACCCTTTCAGTCCCAGTGATGCCATTTGGCATCATCACTTTCAATATTTTTTTCAAAATTTTTATGTCCCGTTATGACATCCAAACACACATCATTCGATTCTTCATTCTCTGTTCTATCAGACAATATTTTACATTTATCTCAATAGAAGTCAGAACTACTATTTTTTTTATTTAGAAAATAGTCAACAAGCGTTTCTCCTGATTTTTGATCAGTTCACTTCAGTTCCACATATTTAAAACGCAATTTAAACTATTTCGTTTAAAATAATTACTAAATTTTTTTTTAATAATATGGTCAGACACCTTAAAATATATAACTCGAAGTGTTTTTAAGTACAATATATATTTTTATTTTTTTGTTTTCCACAGTTAAAGAATTTTGGCATTGTTTCAAAAACCATATAAAAAATTTAAATGAATTTTTTTTTCTTATGGAATTCGTATATTTGGCCTAAAATAAGCTTATTTTGCGAATATCAGATGTTTCTGTAGTGTAGTAAATTTTTGGGACTGAAAGGGTTAAATAGGGTTGAAGTAAAGTTCGTACCTCGATCGGTTAACAATCGCTCTGGAATCCCATAATTTGATACATATTCAAATAGTTTATCCGCCGTATCTTTGGCGTTCTGAGATTTCATTGGATAGATCACTAAAAATTTTGAAAAGTGGTCTACAATTGTAAGAATATACTTATGGTTTTTATTAGTTTGCGGAAGAACTCCCACAAAATCCATTGAAATCATTTGAAATGGCCGCGAGGGCGTAAAATTTCGCATTATTGGGACGTGAGCAATTCTATGTGGAGATCGGAATTCTATGCAATGAGTACAAGTTTTAACAAATAATTCTACATCGGTATATAACCCTTGCCAATAATAGGTCTCCCGTATTGCTTCATAGGTTTTTAAATGACCGGAGTGGCCTTGGTGACATAGTTGCATGATATTCATTTTATAACATTCCGGAATAACTATTTGATGCACTTTATTCCCACTATTGTGTCCCAATTTAAATATTTCCCAATGTTTTAAAACACCATCTTCTATGAAGAATTTTTGCTCTGAAGGAGTTAATTTTGCTCTTTTGTTTGACATTTTTGTCATTAGATGTGATAGTTTGGGGTCCATTATTTGCGCATTTTTAATTTGTTCCAAGGTGGGCATATCTATTTGTATTAAGTTTACCGGGTGGAAATCCCTTGAAAGTGTATCCGCTATTTTATTTTGACTTGAAGTTATTTTTTCAAAAGTGTATTCAAAGTCATTTAAGTAAAGTAACATTCTTGCAATTTTATTTGCTGGATTTTCCAGTTTGCTCATAGCCTGTATCGCGGCATTATCGCATCTAATCGTAAATTTCCGCCCATAAAGATAATGTCTGTAAGCTTTTACCGATTCGTAGATTGCCAACAATTCCTTCGTATGAATTGGGTATACAGTTTCGCGATCCGTAAGTTTTCTTGAAAAGTACGATATAGGGAGAATAATGCCCGATTCTTGTTTATGGCCAAGGGTGGCCGCTATGCTGTGATTCGAACTGTCTGAGGTTAGAATAAATTCTTTTGAATAATCTGGGTGTATTAATATCGGGTTACTGTCTAATTTATCTTTTATGATGTCGAACGCAATTTGGGCCTGCTCATTCCATTGGAATTTTTGTTTTTTTCGCAATAATTCGGTCATGGGCCTTGTAATTTCGCTGTAATTCGGTATAAACCTCCTGTAATAATTTCCCATTCCTAAATATCTGCGTAATGATTTAATATTTCTAGGACGAGGAAAATCCTTAATTCTTCGTAAATTCTCCTCTAAAGGTTTAATTCCATCCCTATCAACCTTGTGGCCCAAAACTTTTATTTCCTCTTTTAGGAATTCGCATTTAGCTGGGTTCAACGTGAGTCCGTACTCTCGAAATCTTGTAAATAATTGTCTAAGTTTATACAACATTTCCTGTACATTATTTGAAGGTATGACATAATCATCAATGAAATTTCCGATATTTAATTCGCTTAACGGGCTAAGTATGTTATCTGCCAAGCGTTGCATCGTACTTGGGCTTACATTTAATCCTTGCGGTAGTACTGTATAATTAAATGTACCGAAAACTGTGCTGAAAGTAGTTATTGGTTTCTGTTCTGGCTTTAATTTAATCTGGAAAAATGAACTTGCTAAATCTAAAGAAGTATAATACTTAGAACCTCGTAAGTTATCTAATATCTGATTTATCTGTGGTAGAGGGTAATTTGCGTATTTGATTTCTGAATTAAGAATTCTGAAGTCGGTTACGTTTCGATATTGTACTTGCCCTTCACTAGAGGTCTTTTTTTTCTTTATCATCAACATTGGAAAAGCGATATTTGAATTTGAACGCTCAATTAAACCAGCTTCCTCAAGTTCTGTCAATTGCTTTTTCAACTCAGGCCTTATTATACTGGGAACATTATACGCTCTAATCGATGGTAAGTTATCAGTATTTACCCTAAACTCTGGTGTAACCCTATCGGTACCACCCAATGTATATAATCTTTTACTAAATATATCTGCATATTCGAAGACCAGATCTAAAACTTCATTTCGCGTTTTTTCGTCTAAGTGATCCAATTTAAAATCCGTGGCAAGCAACTCCTGCCTCCGCAAATTTCTCACTTGGTCCATATCTCGAATTTCAAAATCCGAAGAGATATTTGCAATTTTCATTGATTTATTTAAATTTAGTTTCTTATTTGTATTATTTGAAATTAGAAGTTTACAAGAGTTATCTTTTAAAACAGTACAGATTGATTCTTCTATTGATATATTTTCATTATTTATTGGTTTAACTAATATTTCCTGTCCTTCATCCAATTTCTGTTCCAAAACAATATTCGCTATCCTTACTTCATATGGTTGTAAAATACATTTTGTTTTTAGCTTAGCGTAATTGTTATTAATATTATGAATATTATTGACTGTATTAGAGTCCATCATTTTTAGCTCCAATTCACCTATTGTTACTTTAAGGTTATGAAAATCCAATTTTAATTTATTTTCCCGCATAAAGTCATAGCCCAATATCATCTCATAGCTTGCGCCAAAATCATTGTTTACCACATAAAAACAGTGCCGAAAATTTTTACTTGCTATATTTATTGGGACTTGATAGCATCCAGTAATTTTTAACTTTTCGCCCGAAATCGACTTAATGACCGTCGGATCATGTATTCTTTTAATGTTTTCATCTCTTTCTATTTTTTTAAACGCGGATTCACAAATCAAGCTTACGCTGGCTCCACAATCAAGTAAAGCGACCGTTTCGACCCCCAAAATTTTTAATTTCGTTACTGGTAAAGAGCCTATATTTTTATTAATTACAAAATGTGTATTTACTGTTTCATAATTATGATTATTTAATTGTCCATTCGGGACTCGCTTTTGGCTCCCAAACGAATCCCTCGTTAGTTTAAATACGGTGGTTCAAATCTGACTCTATTTCCGGAATTTTGTCGACGCTCTTGCGTTCTATCTCTTGTTTGTTGGAAACCCCTGCCCCTAGATTGAGATCTGTTAAATGTGGGCGTTAAATTTCTTCTCTGAAAAGGAGATTGCCTACGCGAATAATCGCGTCCTTGATTAGCATAGGTGGCATAACTATTACTCCCTCTCTGGGAATATTGTCTGTTATTATTGTATGACTGGGCCCCTCCAAATACATTTTGATGCCTATACATCGAACCCTCCGTGTTTCCCCATCTTGGTCGTCGGTCTTGCTCTCTACCCCTAGTGTCTTGGTTGTAAGTACGGGGTGCTGTACTTCTCCTAAAACAATTAATCGCAGTGTGATTATTTTTACCGCAAATTTGGCAAGCCATGTGATCCGCGAAAGTTACCCTATTAGGTTGGGGTCTTTCTTCGAAATTTTGTTTTTTTAACCGTAACTCCCTAATCTCTTTCGTTAATGATGAAATAATTTCGTGTGTCGCTTGCGTGTGTTGCTCGACCACTTTTTCCAAATTTACTTCTCTTGTTACGTTTGAAACCGTTTCGCTCGTTATTCCTTCGTTCATTTCTAGTATCTCGGCGAATTTTACTGCGTCTTCAAATTTTAAAGGATCCTTTATCAATAAATTTTTCTTAAATTCTGGCCGTATGCCCTCGATAAATTTCGCTAGTTTCGTCTGGTCGCATATTTTTTTGATATTGTCATCCGTTAATTGGATGTCGCCAAAGAATTTCAACGTAGCATTTACAACTCGTGATGCGTAATGTTTAACCGTTTCATCCGAACCCATTTTACAATTTGTAAATATTTGTTGTCTACATGCGAGACTCGACCTTTTTGAGAAATAATCCTTAAATTTTTTTACAAACTGTTCGTAATCCGTTTCATTCGCCAATTCAACCGAATTTATGACATGTGACAGCGCTTCTCCCCTAATCCTACTTTTAAGTACCAAAAGTTTTTCTTCATTCGTTGCTTCCGTCTCTGTCGCGAGTTTATCGAACGTTGCGACAAAATATTCAGGCGTTACCGCTGACTCTCCGTCATATATCGGAATTAACCCATGATATCCCGCTAATTTAGCCATATTCGTTTTCCGAGTTTTTTCTGTAATACTTTTTAAATTGTCTTCTTCCTTATTTAATTGCTCGTTAATCTTAGCGCAAGAATTTTTCTCGAGGTCAATTTCCGTTGTTTTGTCAGCATTAGAAGCCGTTGATTGTAAAATGTATTCTAAAGTATTTATCATTTCGATTTATTAAACTCATTTTTAAATTAATTCTACAACTAAAATTATTGAAATACTTGTATCTATACATATTTAAATCATTCCGAACCGAGAAACATCCACCAATTCTTTATATCAAAAAAAATTTCGTTTCTGAACAGGTAATCTTATGATATTAAAAAACTTATTTTTTTTTAATTAGATTTAGTTATATAAATTCCAAATCTCATTATTATTTAAATTCAAATGCAGTTGTTTCTCCATTCGGATCGACTCCGTTTCGAAATGACCGCCGACTCCCATGCAATTCTCTTTGAACTCCTAATAAATCATTTCCGTTCACCTAACTGACCAGCCATTCATTCCTTCGATCGTATTGAACGCGGCACCACTTCTTGGAGGGTTCCTCCTCTCCTGTGGTTGTCAATGGTGTGAATAGTTTGACAATTAAACTTACTATTATTGGGATATTAGTTCCCATGTTAAATTATGCTTGTTGATTGTTGAACATAATAATGGTAAGATCTAACAATAGTGGAAGACATAACGCTAAATTAATCTTATAGTGATAACAATAACCCATGTGGAATGAATCACTGGTCAATAGGATACAATCTATTTATTAATATAATTCTACAATTAATACATTATCTCATTTATGAGATCTACAACAATTAGATAAGGGAGTCCGAGGAATAAGAAGGAGGGATTGACTTACCAATTAGAGTCAGCAGGAACTTCATCTTTTATATTATGGACTTAAGGTCCTTAGTTATCTATGGTTAAGATTAGACAGCCGAGTGTCAAGTTATAGTGCTCTTTTAGCTCAGGATTCCGTCTGATTTCTCAAGTTTGGACCCTCTCTCATCAAACTCCTGGGGCCTCCCATCCGATCAAATTCTCCAATCCTTAACTATCATATACGCCCCTGTGTCCAGCCCCCAGGGGCTGTATGGTCGGTCACTTTGATAAAATTGTTACTCTAATTTTTATTATTGGCTCGGCTTAGCTTTTGATATCCTCCTGAACATCTGCTGTTTACTTCGAAAACATCCGACCTTCCTGGAAACCTTTACAATGATCCTGGTCAACCTATTGTGATGTAATGTCAAAAGTCCAGACACTCTGGCGCGGCGACTCTGACTTACAGCTTCACACAATGACCAAATATTTCCCCCCATCCTGTTTACGAGTTCTAGTAACTACCCCTGCCAGGGCTCCTTCTTAATTCCCTACTTTAATTATTTCCGATAATTAGCTCAAGACTGAGCATAGAGTTAGGAAAGAGAATAGAGCGGTCAATGTATGTGCGCAGTAACGCACAAAAGAAGCAGGCTAAAGCTGTGCATCTTGGGATACCTCAGTGCCGGTATGTTATGCGCAGTAGTTCGAAAAACCTGACAGCCCTGCTTCAAACCATTTGAACCGATAGACCCCTCTACTCCTCCCTCCTAACTCAATGTTGCTGAGCAAGTACAGTTTCATGCATGCACTTTGAGCATGTACAGTTTCATGCATGCACTTGGAGCATGTACAGTTTCAAATATAAAAAATCACCAAGACTTTCTTGGAAAGCTAATCACGATAAAAGCGCATATTAGTAAATAACTATTTCTTGGAAGAACAGCAAATCTGTTATCGGGGGTTGTTGTAGGCAAGATATGATTGGCCTACTCTCTCCGCAAGACTAGCGATTATGATACACGGTTGTGGGAGTCATCGGACAAGAGGGAAAGAAAAAGGACACGCTCCGAGAAAGATCCAGGTCGATCGAGTTTCGCGGGACGAGACTTCTTTTTTTGAGGAAGAGATGGTAAAGTAAAGAATGGCGTGGTTAGTATTACTTGTTACACTCTAAAACAAAAGAGTGAATTCCACTCCAGTAGGAGAAGTGCATTTTCGACACTGGAAAGGAGTGAATATTAACTCAGACTGAGTTAAAATCACTCGTTTGGAGTGATCCTGTCGGAGGTTTCACACAGAACGGATCCACTCCTCTACGAGAAGTGCATTTTCTAGACTGGAGGAGTGAAAATTAACTCGGACTGAGTTAAAATCGATCGTTCGTTTTAAGAGTGTACACTCTAGAACAAACGAGTGAATTTAATTCGAGTTAATTTTCACTCTTTTTCAGTGTCGAAAATGCACTTCTCCTACTGGAGTGGAATTCACTCTTTTGTTTAGTTAAAACTCCGACAGGATCACTCCAAACGAGTGGTTTTAACTCAGTCTGAGTTAATATTCACTACTTTCTAGTGCCGAAAATGCACTTTTCTCATATGAGTGGATTTCACTGTTTTGAGAGACTGTATGTGAACAGTCACAAACACTCCGTGCCACCCTAACATGGGTGAATAAAAAGGCAGAGGGAAAAGCGCGGTTGGTCAGTTTGTTGGAAAATCTTGTAAGGTAATATTTACATACAAAATGATCTGAATACAATTCAACCTGATCTGAATACAATTCAATACACTTTTCATTCTGATGAAATTGCCAAATTTTCTCAAATAATATTCAAATCTGTTAGACCTTAAACGAAATTAATGTTTTAAACATGTTTTCTGGATGGATTCACAAATAATTTACGGAACTCTTTACATCCGCGGAAGGATCTTCCCCATAGCATATTTCTATTTACCAACTTAGGTTGGCAAGGCGTGTAGAAAAAAAAGGAGGAACAGGTGACAGGCAACGTAGGTTCGTCACCCCCTTAACCAGCTCAAACTACAGATAGTACAGACAAAAAAAAAATGACAAATCTGTTAGACGTTAAAAAATATAGCAATGTCAAATAATAACTGTTCTCTTTAAAACACCAATATCTGCATTTTCCTCGATACATTCTTTCATGGAAACCTTACTTTTTTGGGGATTCTCTCTCCAATATGAATGTAGGTGATGGATTATTCTCTTTCGCGAAGACGTGCGCTAGAGATTACAGATCTTTTAAGAGAATAACTGTGTCGGATTTTTTTCAGGGTTCGCAAGCCTAAAAAGAATCATATTGAAAAGAGTTTTATTTTATTTCCATTCTAAGCTGTAATTGTATACTTTATACGTTTATGATCGTACGAAAAACTGAGGTTCTGATAGTTTGTTGTAGAATTATATATTAAATTTAGCCCCAAGGACATTGAAAAACCGTTTCTACAATCAGGGTATAAAAACAGATGCCTTTTGGGTACTTTTCCTTTTCGGAGACGCAAAGCTCGCCAAACGGAGCTTTATGGCAACAAATACAGTGTACACAGTTAAAGGTTGCCATTTTTAATATTGCGTTCAGCATGTGTTGTACATTTTTGGCGACATTATCGCAATCAATGTATATGTCTTATTCGTTTTATCGAAATGGCAAAAAAAGTTATACTTTTTTAGTTTACTGCAAAATTGTCATAGTAGAGTATGACCTAAACTACCGTATAGTTAAAATAACAATGTATAAGAAGTAAAAAAGTACGGGGCCGTGACAAAAAAATGACGACTCCCTAATTTGAAAAAAAAAGTTACAAATCTTGAAACTCATAAGTGATTTTTAAAAAAATTCAGACAAATATGCTTGATTTGGTATTGTACATTGTACATCAATCATTTTCTATAAATTAATGTTTCAATAAACATGTTTATAGTCTGGAGTGGCTACAGAAATCCTGAATGAAAATAAATTCTTTCTCTATAGCATCGTTTGGCGAAACAATATCACGTGAAAATAGAGCACCAATCGGTGAACCGGTAGAAGGAAAAGTATGAAAGAAAGCTGGAAGGAAATACGTCACCTCAAACAAGCCAATTCCTTTCAGCTATGTTATGAAACTGTGTTGCTATCTTCGTTTACAATACTATTATTTATCTTCTAAACTGTAACACATACCAGGAATTTTGACCCATTACGTCAAACATAAATTTACTATAGCATAAAAAATGGTAGTTTAGGGCAATTATTTACGAAAAACACAACTAAAACACACAAAAAAGCAATGTCAACGTCATTGTAGAACAATACCCGGGAGAAAAAAAAAATGCTGGCATGCCCGTCTTAACCTATGTCACCATTTTTTTTTATTCCTGTAACTTTACACCTAAACATTCTACAGAAACTTTTTTTCCTTTTGGTACATGCCATACGTGCAGAGTCTACAAACTACAACTATATTCAGAACACGAAATTCGGGAAAATTCACGTATTCCTAACAGAAATGTTCTAAAGTCCTCCTAACACAGTTTTCGCGGCGCAAATATGCGTGTTAGACTTCATTATGTTTTTGCTTTTATTTATCAAATTATTATATATTTGAGCATTATTATTGGCGTGCTTCAGTCTGTAACTGTGCGCTTAACTGCGTAATTATAATAAGTTTTCACTTAAGCTTTCGTTCGATATGCAGTTATGAATTTTTAAAAAAACGAATGTGTAATTTTCTAATCGATTTAGGTAAATTGGTGTACTTGTAATAACTTAACAACAGTCATTTGAATAATTATTAGGTAAACATAAGAAACCCACTAAATTTCCATTTTTCATTAACGCGCATTACACACACAGTGGTTCCGGTTATTTTTAACGCACTTATGGTACTAGATGATAATCAGAAGTAACGTTAATTCAATTAAGGTTTCTCACTTGGCGGTAAAGTATATCGTAATTACGATTTTATGTACGATATTCGTTCACGTTGTATAAATGTAAAGCGAAATAAAGCTTTCACATTACAAGTGCCATAAATTTTGACACCGATACATTGTTAAAACATTTTGTGCTTGCTTTCACCATAACAATGGTTCCTAGTAGCTGCAACGGTTGTGTGGTGAAATGTTTCACCATATATCCGGTATTCATTCGAACCATTTTTCAAGTTTTGGAAACAGAAACCTGAGAAAACGGTTCAACCTAACACCGAAAATATGGTGAAACACTTCACCACACAGCCGTTGCAGCTACTAGGAACCATTATTATTGTGAAAGCAAGCACAAAATTTTTAACATTGTACTTTGGCACATACCGTAGTTAAAACCTTAAATTTCCTCCTTCGCATTATAATTGCAACTAAGACAACAAATTTTAAGATAGATTACAAAAATGCACCGCATTTTTAATGAGAAAATACTTTTTTCTTTTAGCAATGCCACAGCTTGAGCGAATATCTTTGACAATACAGAAAAAACGATTTTTGTACCCCTGTGTTCACATACGGTACGAAAAATAAGCAGCTATTAACATAGAAAAAAAGTTTAAAGATACAATCAAAACACTACGCGACCTTCTACATTAATTGGAACCATTTTTTTTTACAACAAAACACAATCGATTAATTATTTTTGGACACAAATCTTAAATTGTCTTTTACTGCAAACGAATAATTGCATAAAGAACTTTTTTTCTACGTTTCTTTTATTGAGAAGTAACGGAAAAAAAAATGGCGGAAATTAAAAATGTCGTTTGAATTCTCTTTGCTCTTTTTCGTTTTGGCAGAAATGCAATTTATTCAATTCTTTCGTCCATGACGGATTAAAACAAGTAAAGAGAGTGATTAAGTAGGTAAAAAGGAATTTTCCAGATAATTAATTCCCGGAAAACTGTTTTATATCATGCGGAGCATAAACACAAAAACAGCGCCATTGCCATATTCGAAAACAGAAGGTTTCTTAAGTTTTTTTTTTATTTAATTAAGGTCGGAAACAATTAAGTGTAAAGAGAATTGAAACTAATTAATAAAAAAGCAACTGTGGTAGTATTTTTTGTCTCACAAGTCTAAACTATTACTGTAATGGTTTGGGTTTATTTTTTAAAGTAAGTTATTATTTAATGAGATTAAAAGTGCTGATTATTTTTAGTTATGTATATTTATTTGATTGTCTGGAATAAAATTAAGTATTGTTAATAATGTCTGATTTAGGCTTCTGAAAACTTGTTCGTTTTATCTATTTTTTTATAACTGAATAATTACATATCTGTTTATTCGATCAAAATTTGAATATAAAACATAGTTCACATAATTGGCATACTAAAATTTACAAAATTGCAGAAAAAACTTTTTTTAAAAATTACCTTTGGCAGAATATTTCAATTATGTTATCCAAATATGTAGTAAAAGAACTTACCTAAAAGAGAAGAAAAAATAATATATTTATAATACTTATATACATAATTTATATATTTCTAAAATTATACATTTTTTTTTTTAAAAATTAAGATACGATAACACATCAGCCGTCTTATCATTTTTGAAAATTTCATTTTCATTATTGTGGAACTTTTGCCATTCAAGAATTGAAACATATCCATTGTAGTAACAATACCCGTAAGCAATTTTAAAGGGCATATCCACAATCTCCCAAATCGAGAATTTTTTTATTTTTTTGGAAATGCCTTTGCACATTTGCCCTAATTCTTTTACAAACTTAACAAATACAATACGACCTACAAAACTACCATACTCCCAAATACCTTAAAGATTAAATCGAGTAGTACTTCACATAACAGAACCCCCTACTAATATCTTTAAATGTTTTTAAAGAGTACCGTTACACATAATCTCTAAATAAAAATATACTATAAAATATTTCTATCCATTGTACTGGGGTATTTCAAAAGAAATCATTCGTCACTATTTATGACATCATACCCAGAAAAAAATACCCCAACAATAGATTGCGAGGATTACTTAATGCCCACCAAGCGTCGTTTTTTTTTTTCTTTTAACTTTTTTATAGAACCTTCTACACTACAGTGTAACAAAGGATATAGCCCCTTAAGTGATTTTAGGTATTTTTTTCTGTCGTAAGTGGCAACAATGTTTTAATGTGAAGGTAGGGGATCAGTTTGTGTTTAAACAATATTCTATACAATTTGGTTCTTAAAAAATTTCAAGAACTATACATTAAAAAATGGCGGTAAAGTATGCGCCTTCTTTGCTTTTGTTTTAGCCTACTTTCCATTTTTACTCGAAAGAAAAAAAAGAATTAATGGAATAGTAGGTATTAAGCTGAAGATGTAAGTCTGACAGGCAGTTTGGAGATTTTTTTTTTAGTCAAATGCTGAATAAATATATAACTAGTGATAAAATTCCGTAATTCCGAATTGAACGCGTGCAATAAGTCCTCAAAGTTATAGTACTTGAAGTTTTAGAACACCCTGGTAGAAATGCGAAATGAACTTGCTACTTGTCTGGACATTATCTTTGTTTTTGGTGGGAAATGAACTATCTATTTGTCTGAATGTTATCTTTGCTTCCTAACTTTTCCAAAATTAAAATTGGCAACAGCAAATGTTTTCGTTTTAGAATAAAAATGTTAATGTTCGAAAACGGTCGTGTTTTGTATGAGTGCTTGATTTTTATTGAATTTTAAATTAGAATTGAATACATTAAACCATTTTGTGCACCATACATGGCACACACCCCTTACAAAATAATTAAAACAAAAAATGTGGTATTTGTATGATATTTCATACAAGGAAAGAACATAGAAGAAAGTCTTATAAGTATTTCATTACGGTCGCTAAAGTCACTAAAAATTTTCTAAAATGCAGCTGGTATTCGTATGGTATTTTAGGTTTTTGTTTGTTTCCAATAGAGTTTAATCATTATAAAAATAAAATACATCTTTGTGCTTTTAAAAATCGTAATTCCTATCCAATTAAATACTTCCATATTAATTATTCCATTCGATAACCCTTCACTTTACACGACTTGATTTTCAACTTACAAAAGCATCTGTGAACTCGTCCCATTCAACCATAGATCTTCTAATAATATCCAACATTTTATATCTGTTCACGTTCAATCAAAATTCTTTTAATCCTTTCATAAAAGTTTTTCTTCTCTCTTTTACTTCCAACTAAATTAAAACTGGTTTTGTATTTGATGAGTCTGATGAATAGAAGCCATAGAGATGTAAGAAAGCTCGAATATAACGTGGTCACAGTTGATGAAAAACGTTGGCAAAAGTTTTAATGAACTTCATAGTATAATAGATTTTTAAATTATACTGGTTAGCGATTAAAAACATATATAGATTCGAGACAATGAAAAATACAAAGCGTTTTACTAGACCAATGCATTACTATGATGGCCACGGTTCACTTCTTGAGTGGCAACAGTTTCTCAGGAATGAAAATAAATCCTTGATTGGTGATTTACACCCACGTGACATCTAATAAATGAAGTAGGCCGAGCTTCGCATATCCTACACTGCTTGCCAACCTAAGTTGGGTTTGCTGTGGTAGAAGATCCTTGCGCGCTTGTAAAGAGTTCCAAAAAATTATATGTCAATCCTTGCAGAAAATATGTTTAAAACAATAATTTCGTAAAAAAGGTCTAACAGATTTGAATATTATTTGAGAAAAGTTGGTAATTTTATCTGAATGAAAAGTGTATTTTTGTTAAATTGTATTCAGATCATTTTGTATATAAATAATGCCTTACAATAGTTTCCAACTAACGGTCCAATCGCTCTTTTCCCTCTGCCTTTTTACTCTTTGTTTTACCCAAGTTATGTTGTAAAGGAGTGTACCACCAATCAACAACAAGAATGAAATCGCTGAAGGGCAGGATTGGGGCTGTGTTGTCAAGTGAGATTGCTTCAACAATGGAATTACAGAAAGAATGTATTTTCAGTCAGTGTTTATGTTGCCACCTCAATACCTGAAACATACGCCTTTCAATCGCCATTTAATTTTTTTCTTATTTGGAGAGGATTGCAAAAGTACTCCTATAAGATGCCAACTTGAGTCAAATAATATAAAAATAATCCGTTTATATTAATTAAAGTACATTTGAAAAACATACGCAAAGGAAAAACAAGCAACCCGTCTCGCACCCACTTAACCAAACAAGAAATGTTCATCCGTTCTAAAGGCGGAAAAATAATTCTATTTCATTTTGTTCGTCCATTTCCAAGAAGCTCATTTTACTGTGAAATTACTTCCAAAAAAGTACGCCTGCACCCATTTCTATTATAACGAAACCACTTGAAAACACACCAGTTTCCGCACACTTATTTACAAACTTATTATTTACCCCATTCTTCCTTAGCTACAAAAAAGAAAAAAGAACACCGAGGTCGGAAGTCGGTCGGCCGACTAGATCGTCTGCAGCCAGAAATAAACCTGTTCTTTTTTATAATTTCGTTTCTTCTTCCCTCCCTTTCTTTTTAACAATAACCTGATTCTTAGTCGACCTCTCCTCTTATTTAGCCGTAACACTGCTGCCAACGTGGATACATTTTCCGAGAAGAACGCGGATTTCGAGCTTCTTTCTGGTTGTTATTCTGGAGCAAACGATTTTATCCACTATTCAAAATAATAATAAATAAATAAAATAAGGAGGTCGTCTAGCAACATTTAATAGAATTAAAATAATAATAATAAAAAAGAGTCACCAAAGTTTTCTGAAATGGTTTTAAATTTTTATATTTTTTTTC
Organism: Hylyphantes graminicola; assembly: GCA_023701765.1. Classification (NCBI taxonomy): domain Eukaryota; kingdom Metazoa; phylum Arthropoda; class Arachnida; order Araneae; family Linyphiidae; genus Hylyphantes; species Hylyphantes graminicola. The sequence goes on along the minus strand of CM043118.1, from coordinate 64,388,169 downwards.
AGGGATTATTTTTTTGTGTTATGGAACTACTTTTCCGGAAGTAGTTCTAAAAATTTTTAGATATACGAAGAAAAGAAAACATTAAATTGTAGTTTCCAAAACATTCTTTTTAAAAAATGCATTTATTTTTTACACAAATTTAGCAGGACTAATTGTCATACTATGTGCATTTTCAAAACATTCTAAACCAAAAGATGTTTCAGTTTTTTGGAATGATTTATATTATAAAAGAATTTTTTAAGGAACTTTTGTAAAATGGTTGATCAGATGGGGTTCCATTAGATTAAACATTTTAGTGCGCAAAGAAAATAACTTTTTCATCCTAAATTTTACTTTTCCTCGACCAAAAATAGTCTTTTTCAAAAATACAATTAAAATATACTTTACAAGAATTCTTTATTACTTTTTCACTTCATGGAGATAAATTTGTACTTAGAAGATTAACTTTTGAGTTCTAAGCTATTTTTCAGTAACTGAAAGAACTTTTCATTCTCAAGTCTTTTTTTTTTAATATTTTTAATTCACGTTTTAATATTTTTTAAGATAAAATTCGCATTACTTTTACTCTAAATGAACAACAAAAAAAAACACCGAACTTAAAATTATTAAGAAAAATAGTTTAAAAATCACCAAATGAGTACTTTTTTTTATCAAATACGAAATCAATAAAGATGGTTTGCAAACAAAGAAAATTGTTCTAAATCGTATTCGAAAGGCTTTTCTTATCGTTTTTCTTCCGATGAACGCAATTTCCTATTTACGTGCCGAGATTTATCAAAAACTTAAACGGCATTGATAACATTTCAATTGATAAAATATCGTAAAATAAAAATGTATGTGTCGAAATAATAATTTCGTACAACAAATAATTTCATTTTCATAAAAAGAATTCTTTTAGTATTTTAAACAAAGATAAAAAATGCTTAGAGATTATGGTAATTATTTTATAAATTTAATTTATATTTATAAGAAAAGCGCCATAGTTATAAATAAATAGTGAAACCATTATTCTAAAAGTTTAGTTATTATACATATTCAGTTGAAACTTTTGAAATATTTTCAATGCAATTATGAAAAGGCAAATAAAGTTGAAACAATATTAAGAATTAGTTGTATTAAATTATACATCATTAAAACGTTTTTTTAAATTATAAACAAAAAAATTTCGATTATTGTTAAATATTTTGGTGTCATTAAATAATATGTAGTATAAGGAAAAAAAAATAATATGTTTTAAGAAATCTTCGTGCCTTTTAAAAACATACCAATGAATTCGTCATATAAATATTCAATTCGGAACTAAATATTTAAAATCAAATCCGAATTGAAATTGTAGCATAATACATATTTTTTTTAATGAATTCATATTACAATGTTTATTTAAAGAAAAAAAATAAAATTTCCACTTGCGAAAATCATCTAAAAATCAAATACAATAGTAAAACCACGTATCCTATTAAAAAATGGGCTGAGCCTAGTTTTAAAAATTTGGATATAGATCTAATTCCTACGAAGATATCGAAATAGAAATCCAAATATTTGAATTACGTATTTTTGTTTTCAATTTATTATAAAACAGAAATCGAATTTTCGTTCGATTCAAAGTTTCCAAAGCTACGTTTTATTCCAAAAAATATTTAACTTTCGAAATACGTTTACAAAAAGGAAAAGCAAGAAAAACTTCCTTTTCTATTCAGTGTACTGTATAGAAAGAAAAGGATCGTTCTCCAATATTGTATTATAAGGGCTTAGTCTACTTTTCTAATAAAATAAGCATTCGCTGAAAATTCAGTGATGTATTATTAAACAATGAATATTCTCCTATATAATTTTTTTATACCTAGGAGTGTGTAACACTACTCGACTTTCAATTAAGGCTCAATAAATCCATACGCATATAGAGATAATTATATACCCTATAGGAATTTTTATAACTTTGGAAAAAAAATAGAAAGTTCCATGGCAGCTACCATTTGCGTATGCGCGAATTTCTCAAAAATCTTTGACAACTCGTGTACCAAGTATGAAGTCCGTAGCTATTTTAGCTAAGTATATTCACTGTTTTCAGACATACTTTTTCGTGATTAGCAATCCTTAAGGGCGACATCGCATGCAACGTTAGGCCTTTGAAGGATATTCAACGTGCACTCCCTTACACGGGGTATTATTCGTCGGACATTTTTAGCTACACGGGCCGTTTATAAGTCGGCAGTTATTTTGGCGATGCCCGGACCCGAACCTGGGACCTTCCGCATGCTAGGCAAATGCCTAACCGGCTGGGCTCCCTAGCCCCTTATATATTTATGTTAGGTTATTGAAAGTAAATGCAAATTCAGTCAAAATTAATGAAATTTGTATTGCGAAAGCTCCAAACTCAACATAACCATCACAAAAACCAATGGGACGGTATTTTATGCGTATACCACTGTAAAATCAAGCGAAACCGTAAATAAGGCAAAAATTACCGGAACTTCGCGTATAAAACGAGCTAAACGGAAAACTCGTTATCAATTTTCGCAAACAATAGTCCTATTTCAACTTAAAGCACCAAAATTAATACAGTTATAAATTTGGGTGTAAATTGTAACATCACGACGTTTTCTTGCGGAAGTGCATTAAAATAAACGTAAAAACTGCGGATTAAAACGTAAGATCGTGACTTACTAAGAGGTCAACGGATCTTAGAAGTTCAAATCCATGTTCCGAAAATTTAGATCCCTAAGTAAGATGACTTTTTGTTCTTCGTATAATCTTACATAAAACATAAATTACGGAATTTGGAATATTAAGAATATTTTATGCTTCTTTGTAAGATAATATGCATTTAATTCATTTCAGCTAGTTAAATGTAATATGATGTTTTAAGCAAATGCTTTTTTTTTTTGGTGTGAATTCAGGATTGTATATTATAAGTCTGGGAAAGTTTGTTGGAGTGGTAGATTTTTTGGGGGGAGTTGTATAATTTTGTTCAAATTTAATTAAGAAGGACCCTATAACGTAAGGAAGTAATGCAATAGAATAAAATTTTGGAAAACTAGGGGTGTGTAACACTACACGACAAAAATTACTACTCGATAAATCAATGATTTAAAAGTGCATTATATACCTTTTAAGATAATTTCAAGGACCTTTTATCCTGAAAAGTATGATGTCGCATTGTAATTTACTAAGTCAATCCTTACTAAACTAGACCTCAAATTTTTTAACTTACAAGTGCATTAGAAAATAGAATAAAAAGTTAAATTAATATAATAAAAAGCATAGATATATAGATAATACAAAGAAAAACCGAAACATTATTTTTATATGGAAAAAAAATATCTAATGAAATTAATCACACTAAAAAAACGTGGCATTCCAACGGTCCTATAACCCAACATACCATTTAAATAAAAATTTCACTGACACAAGCATCTAAATACCGCTTCACACGACATACGACCTAATCCCAAAAGTAAAATTATCAGTTATTAGTTACCATTCCCTATGTAATACAAAATTATTAGTCCCATAACTTAATCACTAAATGTAAAACGACGTCCGGTCCGTTGGTGAAATTCCCTCTACGCTTTTTCCTATAGTATTTTAGAGGTGGAAGAAGCATGAATGGAAATTTTCCTGTTGACTTAAACCATTTTTTCATTGATCTGTAATCAGTTGCAGAGTTATTAGTAGCCTTTTATAATGACGAGCAATCACGGCAATTTCGGGCGTGGAAGGCTTGAAATTGCCGTAACTGTAATTGTAATTACCACGGATTAGATTAGCTTCATACGGAACGGTTGCGAAATTTTTAGTTGTAGCTACGGTGCCGCAGGATCCATGGTTACAATGGTAATTCAATTGAGCTTTTACAAGCTGCGGGAGAAAAAATCGTACTAACGTTTTTATAAACAATACTTATTCAATACAATTAATATCAAGCAAATTTTACCATCGATGACAAAATTTGTCAAACTTGTAACACTTCCTTCAAACAATCCTACAGCTTAAACGAATATTTTTGGGAAAAAAGGCTGAAATTAAGATTTAGTACACTCTTAAAACAAAAGAGTGAGAGCCACTACTATAGGAGAAGTGCATTTTCGACACTGGAAAGGAGTGGAAACTTAGACTGAGTTACAATCGCTCTTTTTTGTTTTAAGAGTGTACGAATGATGTTTATTAGAACAAAATATATTTGATGCAACTTACTTACACCTAACTCTTTACAACACTTATTTTTGTATTTTCAGATAGCTCGAAATTTCATAGCTTGAAAGATCTGCGCCACTTGTCCGCAGTTTAATTTTCAAAACGTATGAGATTGTGGAGGAGATTCTGTCGGAGGTTTAAGAATCATGAAGTCATTTGCACGAACTCTTTTTCTAACTTTTTCCAAAACCAGGTGTCGCTGTGTTTTTAAACTATAAAAAACTCTTTATCGCCTATTAGGCGCGATTGCAATTCATCAGCGAGCTTTTTTATCGCCAATGAAATTTGAGGCCCCCTCTACGAATAATTGCTTTTCCCTTGGGCAGTTTCAAGTGATTACCTGTCTTTGACTAAGGGGCTGGATTTACAGCCCCCTCCCCCTAGAGATAAAGACAACTTTGAAGGGAGGTTTTCTCGGATTCTGGATGTTTTAGTTACATGCCATTTTAGCTGATTTCCTTCTGAAACTCAAGCTTACTATAATAGCTTTTGGCACAGTGTTTTGTAAAGTAAAGAAATTCTAAAAAGGGATATTAGTTTTTGAAACCATATTACGTGATTAAAAGTTAATCTTTTGTAATGATTGCCCAAAAGAATAATTTCTTTATGGCACAAAAAAAATCTTTTCTAAAATTTATTTTTAAATGTTTTAAAACAAATTTGCAAAAATTAAAACTTTTTGATTACTTAATGAAGTTGAAGTATTGGTTTATTTTAAAGTTTTGCGGTATGTGTTCATTTGCGATTTATTCAGCGGTTTAAAAATATGTTTTCGGAAAAAAAAACACGTTTTTGGCTTAATTTATAATTTAAATTAACGAAAATGAAAGACAATGTAATGAAATTATTGAAGTTGGGTCAAAAATCCAAATTTTGCTTTTGGTGAGTGCTGAATCCTCCCAACAATGTTTTTTTTTACTTTGAAAAAAAAATTTCGTCTGTTGAGGTTATGTATAAGGTATAAGGTTATAGTTCTTTAAAATACTTTACAGTTCTTTCAACCACAATATAGTTGTTTTGTTGTACAAATACATTTGGAAAGTCTATATGGGTGACAGACGATTCCTGCAACCTGCAATCACAATATGATGCATAGAATGTATACTTTGTTCAAGAAAATGTGTTACAGAAACCTTTAAAAATTTAATATTGGGGTATATTCCAAAAGTAGATATATTATTGCTTGACATGCAAATCTAATACAAAGTAGTTTGGAAATTAAATTATGACACTCACTTCTCATTTCGAAAGGAGTAATGAACTTGGTTTTCTAATTCTTCAGCTATCAAGCAATGTAGATTATATAGAGATAAAAGAATTTTAAAAAAAAATTTCACTCATCTGAACTTTCAGTTGAAGAAATATAACGTCGAAAAATGTGGCGATGTAAAATAGTTAAAAGTATCGCGATTTTAATTTGCTTCAAATTGATAACACCTAGAAACAATAGATAACTATTCTAAGGAAATATTTTATGCTATGATTTTCAATAAAAATTTGACGATTTTATTTTATTTCAGTTATATGATTCTTGAAAGGATTTCTTTCGGAGAGTTTTGGGCATCAGATATTTATTGAGGCGTGATACGACGGCGACAGTATTTCTTGACAATTTTTTTATTATTATCATATAAAGTATTATAATAAAATTGTTTAAGATGCGCTTATAATCCGATATTTACTTTTGGCCCCTCTTATGCGACTTTTGGGGACCGTTGCAACGTTGCGAAAATAGGGGTCACCGTATTTTCACAAAAAAAAAAGTATAAACAATGGTACTTTTGTAATGTACACTGTGAAAAAAAAATCTGTAGAAAATCCAAGAAAATTTCTAGTGAATAATTACTAAAAATTGTGCTGTAAAACATATAATATATTTTTGTTAGCATTACATGTATATATTTTGTAGAATTACAGGAGTAGATTTACAGGAGTTACAGTTAATAGGCACCGTTTTTTAATTTCAAATTATATTAAAATAGTTTAAATATACATTCAGATTAATAATAGATGCTTTGGAAAATACTAGCAAAGAAATTTAATTTATTTTTTAGATACTTTTCAATTGCTACACTCTTAAAACAAAAGAGTGAAATCCACTCCAGTTGGAGAAGTGCATTTTCGACACCGTAAAGGCATGCATATTTACTCAAGGTTTGCTGCAAGGTTACTGCAAGGTTTTCGCGCTTATAAAAAGTCATGAATTTTTTGCATAGGGTAAATTTTGTCATTAAAAGTCATGAATTTGAACAAAAAGCTACCAAAAGTCATGAAAATCAATGTATTTGAATCGCTGGAGTCCTACAACTTTCAGATCCCCGAAGTTCCGCGACTTACGGATCGCCGTAGTTTGGCGACCTTTCGGATCCCCCGTTGTTTCTCGACTTTCGGATCACCATAGTTCCATGACTTTCGGTCGGCCGGAGTTTCGCGACATTCGGACCGACGGAGTTTCGCGACATTCAGACCGACGGAGTTCCGCGTCCTTCGGACGGCAGGAGTTCCGCGACATTCTGACCGACGGAGTTTCGCGACATTCTGACCGACGGAGTTCCGCGACCGTCGGACCCTCGTAGTTCCGCGACTTTCGGACGGCATTAGTTCCGCGACCTTCAGACTGCAGGAGTTCCGCGACTGTCGGACGGCAGGAGTTCCGCGACATTCGGACCGACGGAGTTTCGTGACATTCGGACCGACGGAGTTCCGCGACCGTCGGACGGGCGGAGTTCCGCGACTGTCGGCCCCCCGTAGTTCCACGACTTTCGGACGGCAGGAGTTCCGCGACATTCTGACCGACGGAGTTTCGCGACATTCTGACCGACGGAGTTCCGCGACCGTCGGACCCTCGTAGTTCCGCGACTTTCGGACGGCATTAGTTCCGCGACCTTCAGACTGCAGGAGTTCCGCGACTGTCGGACGGCAGGAGTTCCGCGACATTCGGACCGACGGAGTTTCGTGACATTCGGACCGACGGAGTTCCGCGACCGTCGGACGGGCGGAGTTCCGCGACTGTCGGCCCCCCGTAGTTCCACGACTTTCGGACGGCAGGAGTTCCGCGACATTCTGACCGACGGAGTTTCGCGACATTCTGACCGACGGAGTTCCGCGACCGTCGGACCCTCGTAGTTCCGCGACTTTCGGACGGCATTAGTTCCGCGACCTTCAGACTGCAGGAGTTCCGCGACTGTCGGACGGCAGGAGTTCCGCGACATTCGGACCGACGGAGTTTCGTGACATTCGGACCGACGGAGTTCCGCGACCGTCGGACGGGCGGAGTTCCGCGACTGTCGGCCCCCCGTAGTTCCACGACTTTCGGACGGCAGGAGTTCCGCGACCTTCGGACCGCCGGAGTTCCGCGACCTTCGGACCGCCGGAGTTCCGCGACCTTCGGACCGCCGGAGTTCCGCGACCTTCGGACCGCCGGAGTTCCGCGACCTTCGGTCCTCCGGAGTTCCGCGACTTTCGGATTGCCGAAAGTTCGGCAATTTGGCCGCAGCCCCCCGATCGGGCCGCAGCATTGCTGCCGTGCTGCGCGGTTTCTGCTACCTGGGTACTTACCAGGAAGGAGTGGATTCTTTGTGTGTTAAGCCTCCGACAGGATCACTCCAAACGAGTGATTTTAACTCAGTCTGAGTTAATATTCAATCCTTTCCAGTGTCGAAAATGCACTTCTCCAACTGGAGTGGATTTCACTCTTTTGTTTTAAGAGTGTACACTCCTTTCCAACCTAACTTGGGTAAAAATAAAACTTTTCACTTTTTACGTTATAAACGTAGTGTGGAAGCTAACAAAGAGTAAAAAGGGAGAGGGAAAAGCGCGGTTGGTCCGTTAGTTGAAAACTCTTGTGAGGCAATATATGCATACAAAATTATCTGAATACAATTTAACCAAAATACACTTTTCATTCTGATAAAAGTGCCAAATTTTCTCAAATAATATTCAAATATGTTAGACCTTAAACGAAATTAATGTTTTAAACACGTTTTTCTGGGTGGATTCACAAATTTATGGAACTCTTTACATCCGCTGAAGGATCTTCCTCATAACATATATCAATTATTTACCCAACTTAGGTTGGCAATGAGTGCAAATAACGTCTTGAGTGGAAATAGTTCCACAGGAATTGTAATAATGTTACGATTGGTTAATCGATAAGGAATGTAGTAGGCGTAGCTTCAAACCCCTTATGAAATCCAGGAATGAAAGGAATGACTACGTCGCGTGAAACAGTACGATTGAATCTTGCAATGTATTAACTAGTGATCAATTTAAGTTGGATAACAAAAAATATTTGAAAATAATGTCTGAAACACGTAATAAAATGTTGCATTCATATTTCGGAAAAAAAAATCTAAGTCACGATTCAAATTTAACTTAATGAGTTCAGGACTCTCACATTTAAAAAGATAACGATCTTAACTCATTTATGTAATTAAACTTATTTAAATATAAACAACCATTCGAAAAGATACTAAAAACTACAGGAAAAATTCTTCAGATTGTAAAATATTCTTTTAATTAAAAAAAAAACCATTTTAACTGTATCTAATTCTATAAAGAAAGAGTGATTTTCTTCAATAAACGTATTAAAAGAAGTTTCTTAAACAATAAACAAAATATAACTAGTTCCTAAAAATAGTGAGACAAATTCCTCGGCTCTTTGAAACTGGAAAGAAGTTCTTCAGAGCATGTCGCCATTTTGGACATCTGCGAAACGCGTCTTTTTCACACAGCTTGTAGAAAACTACCGTAAATATGACGAAAAAGAATTCCCATGCAGGAAAAGTAATTCGATAAGCAGGATAGGGTTAGGTTTTTTTGTGCTTGTAAAAAAAGATGGAAAATTTTATAGAAGAGTTTTACAATGTTGAAATTTGTTATGTTTAAACATTCGAGAAGTTTTGTTTTCTTCGAACAAACGAAATTGGGTGAATGGGCTTGTTTCAACATTTGGTCAAAGAAAACAAAACAACCAATGAAATCGCAGTTCGGAGCGAGTGACGTTATAAAAAAAATGAGTTTGTTTCAAATGGTAGGGAAAGAAAAGAAAACCAATGAAATCGCAGTATGGAGAGAGTGACATCATACGAAATATTCCCATTGAATAGAATCAAAAGACTAAAGTAACATAGTATTTTAAAAGAACAAAAATGTTATTTTATAAGTTAAAATAAATAAGATGAATTCAAAAAAAAATATTATAATGCTTTAAAAAAAGAAAGTTAAAATTTTAAATAATCTATCTTAGTTGTTAATTTTACACATTACATTGCAAATAGAAATGCATTTTTGATGTCAAATAATGTATTTTATTACAAAGTGAAACTTTTTTAAATAAAAATTTAACGTTGACAATAATAATAACGTTGACTATGTTAAGAGAATATCGTAACTTCCGAACCTGAAAACGGTGAAAGTGTAAGAACACTAGATTTTTCCGAAAAGTTACGTTTCTGCTTTACAAAAGTTAAATTACTTTTTAAAATTAAAAAAAAAAAAACAAGTTGCTTAATTAAACAATATAATATTGTACCCAACTGTTATGTAAAGAAGCATTCACGTAAATAGTTCATATTACGAAGAAATAAAATTCTATTTTTAAGAAATAATTGTTGCAATGTACCAAATTCTACATTTCTAGTTTCAGCCTTTTGGGTGCATAATTGCAAATTAATCAGGTTGATTTTTTTATTGTTAGCTTTTAAGAACTTTTTTATGTAACTTTGAAGAAAAAGTTACAAAAATGCATAATATTTACTAAAAAAACAAACAAAGATGAATACGTATATAGCCTGATGTATATTACATATAGTATAATAAATCGCAAAAGACAAATCAGAAGTATAAGGACAGATTCCTTAGGCCTCAACATTGTACAACAGATCTTTTTCTACAAACCTACAGCTATATATTTTACAGGCTTTACCTTACACCAGCCCGAATATTGATTCAATTCTCTGTCGAGTAGACTTTTATATCTAAAAAATCCCTCCCCAGCCGAAAAAATACCAGCACGAGATTTTAAGGTTGCAAAGTTTGGGGCAACATTTGCATACCCCTTTACATACATACATGGAGGGTCTAGAATACAAATGAACCAAGTCAGCTTTTTGTCATTTTCGAGTTAGCAGCGCATTTGCACACACTAACTATTTACCATAGAAAAGTATTAGATTGGCTGATCACGTGACCTCCAATGCTAATGACGGGACACGCATGGAGACCAGAATGTGAGGGCAATGGGGCCAGTGTTGCCACCACATTAAAGAGAATAAGTACGTTCATGACATCGTAGCACAAAGAAAAATTTAAACAAGAGCGTTACATCATCTGAAACATTCCCATTAAAAAAAATTACGAGACAATTTTTCTATAAAGCTTTAAACTTTAAACCTCTATTATAGAGTACAAAGAACACTTTTTAAGGACTTGATTCACTTCTGTTCTGAGCCCTCCTCATAGCCTACAGGAATGACGGATTCTAGTGCAACCTCAATACGCCTTATCTGCATAACCCTATTTATCCCCCTGGTAGGGTATCATCTATTTTGGAAGGCGTAAATGTAAAAGGGAAGGGATAAGATAGGATAAAAACAAAAGTTTTATTTGGGGAGCTGTTTTGAGAGTTATGTTAGATTATCTATCACAGGAAAGAAAGTTTACGGCAATGTATGCATATCAGTACACTCTTATAACGAACGAGCGATTTTAACTTAGTCTGAGTTAATTTCACTCCTCCAGTCTGGAAAATGCCCTTACCCGGAAGGAGCGGATTCTTTGTGTGTTAAGCCTCCGACAGGATCAATCCAAACGAGTGATTTTAACTCAGTCTGAGTTAATATTCAATCCTTTCCAGTGTCGAAAATGCACTTCTCCAACTGGAGTGGATTTCACTCTTTTATTTTAAGAGTGTAATGTTTTAAATAGTCAGTAGTTAAAAGGTAACGAAAATTCCAATGTAATCGAGGAGTAAATAAAATAAAGTATTCAAAAAGATATTACTATATTTCAAATAAATAAAATCAAATAAACCTGCAAATTAAACCAACGTTAGCCACGTAGTTTCGTTCCAAAAAAACAACTTCGCTTAAAAAACCCATAAAAGATTATATAAAAATTGAATACCAGTATTTCTTAATTCAATTTCAATTATTCAATATTTTTCTTATTTTTAAGTTCAAACAAGGAATTAGAAAATAAAAAATAAATAAAAAAAAATTCTAGTTAAAATATTTTAAAGTTTGCGTAGAGGCGTCAAAAACACATATATCTTGCTCGCGCCAACAAACTTCATAGAACGCAACACTTTGTTCTTATTTTTTAAAAACCAATCCCAAAGCAGGAAAGGGGGTGAAGAAAGTCAATACCCCCCTCCCTACCACCACCACACACACAAAGTCATTTATATTCCAGTCCGCTGAAAAGTCCATGTTATGCAAAATTATGCGACATAAGCAGGGCAATAAAGCGGAAGGCAACGTAATTAAGAATTTCAATTTGGCGTCAATCGATGGCGTCATTGTTTGGCTTGTTGGCGGCCTTTTTAGTGTGCAATGGAAAATCGGTAATGGTGTTTCTAGTTCTGTCATGCAAATTTTGTATTGATATTTTTTGGCATTAATGAAGTATGGGCATTGCACGGTTATCGGAAGTAAATAATCCATTCATAGGCTTAATTTCGCAGAACTTAAATAAAATAAAATGTATATGCTATTCGATCCTTCAAATATTGCATTGTTTGGCTATCTTTCAGGTCTTCAGAGGTAAACTAAATTCGTTCTCGGACCTTCATTTTTTAATCAATGTCACGTGCGAACAGACCACCAATCGGCGTACAGATCGAAGGAAAAGCAGGAATGATAGAAGAAAGGAAATGCGTCACCTAAAACAAGCCCATAGAAGTAAATTTGTATTTCCATTTTAAAAAAAATTTTGTTTCAGGTGACGTAGCCCTTTCATCCCTTCGATAGGTGCTGGGATTAGTGATCGGTTCCCACGTGATTGATTTACCAATCGAGGCCAAATAAAGAAGTTATTTTCATTTAACATTTCTGTTGCCATTCAATACCTGACACAAGTAACTAAAAACGAAAATACATCTTACTAAAAATTGCGTTTTTTGGAATATTATTTAATAATGCACCTGTAACTTCAAAATGCAATTTAGTTTTTTACTTAGACAAAAAAATATATATAATTTTTATTGCGATCAGAAACATTCTTTTTACGATAGAAATGTCAACTACATAATCGCCATCTTTGTATTGACGGAATTGAAAAGAGAAATTAATACCAATAAAAAAAAATCAATAACATTCTATTTTCCGTTTCCCGCGCTGCAGACGAACAATGCAAAAAAGAGAATTCTACAGATCCGGAAATAGAAGTTTTGAAGAATCGTTTGGAATACAGAGAGGAACAAATCAGAGAAAAAGACGACGTGCTAAGAATATCTGGCATCAAGTTTTCGAGTGGAGTAGAAGTTGAAGTTCCTTTTCTTGTCTCACAGCTGCGAGAAAAAGATATTCCGTTACTCGAGTTTGACACACGAGAACTTTTTTTCTGAGATAACCATCGAAGTAAGGAGATGTCACCGTTCTCTTTGCAGAAAGAATTTTTGAAAAATGGGACATAGAAAAACAAATGTTTGAAATGGAGATGCTATTTGTAGCTTTTGCGGTTATAGGTTAATATATATCAAATGCTAAGATTTTTAAAGAATTTTTTTTATTGTGTTAAAAGCGATGTATTCTTATATAAGATTACTTTTGTGTGGAGTAGCGAAATAAAATTTTAATTAGGGAAGCATTCCTCGTCTTCAAATTGTAATTTTAAAACAAGATTTTTAAACTTCAAAATCAAAATTTTTATAAAAAATCATTTTTTTTATTATTCCATGACATATAATTAATATAATAGGAGCTCCAACGAATATTCCAGCCGAATCGGATAATTTAAGAATTTTTTTTTAACGAAATTATCACTAATATGTATAAAATGTTCTGCTTATAAATCTGCATATAATTTTTGTTGCCTCGAAACTTTCACATACGAATAGCATATTATTCTTCATGAAGCCTTATCGAATAATATACACCACCGAAACTGATACCTTTCATTTACCATCCACCATATTTCTTTTCCGGTCGACACATTGCGGCAATATATCTGTTTCCTGCTAAGTGTTAACCAAGAGTCAAAGTCAATGCCTTGGGGGGGGGGGGGGGGGTAAGTGTTCCCCGGATGCAGATTTCCGTTCTTTACCTGAAAGTGGCGTGTGTTGCCACCCTATAGGAGCTAATATTTTCCGGTATAGCATGACGGCTGCGCACGTAATTGTCTGGATTCGTGTCATGCGAGAAAGGCATATGTTGGATTTGGTTTGTTTTGTTCCGAAGACAATTTGGCATTATCATTTTGGAAAAAAATTCTGATCTTCTAGCTATTTAAGTATTTATGATATCAAAAAGCAAACCATTCGATCCTACAAACTTTTTTCCTATTAGAAAATATGTTTTACTAATCATAATAGATCATGTCAGCCCTATTATTTTTTTTTAAATGATTAATTTTTTTTTTAATCTATGTAAATTATGATCAGAAAAATGCTGGTTCCAAATGGCATCACTGGGACTGAAAGGGTTAACATCAAATCAGCACTTGGAAATCAATTCTCGGTTTATTAAATATCTTTATAATATAATGCATAATAAAAACACAAAGTAAAGTTCAATTAAAACTTGAATAAATTGTTTAAAACTGAAGAAAAAACAACAAGAGGAATTAGTGCATGACATAAGTTAGGAAGTGTATTTATAGGTTCAAAATAATCTTGAGCCAAACAGCTTATAGTTTTGTCTGGATTATGATTGGTTCAGTGGGTTTGGAAGCGGGGGGGACCTTTCAATAATTGAACAGTTTAATCAAAAAAAAATTCTAAAACTTTTTTTAAAAAAAGTCTAAAGTATTTAAATAATTGACGAGGGCATTTGATCTGAAACGCAACGAATAGTAATAATTAGATTTCCTAAGGTAGCGGTCGTTATGAACAGGCCCACTCACATTACGCCATAGAAGTATTAACGTATGGCGATAACGTATTTATAGTAGAGTTAAATGATCGTCACACTAGAGCTACACTATACCTTTTCTATCCAGAATGCGAGCCTCGAAAGCATTTTCCTTCCCCATCCCCGTCTGTGGTTTTCTTCGAAACGGCGTGATCGTGCTTTTTCCCCACCCTACTTAGGTTTGAACTATTCGGATTGTTAACCTCACAACAGAACCTCAAACGCGTTAGGTTTGGAAAAGCGATGCTACTCTGGTTTCCTAGAAAACCAAGCGAAGGGATGGGGAAGAAAATTGTCGAGGCTCGCATTCTGGATAGACAAGGTATATGGCAATTGGCTAGGAATGTCTCGGTAGTTACTTACGCAATACCCAGGACCGAACCTAGAACATTTCACATACAACGCAAGCACCTTGCCGACTGGGCTCTCCATCCCTCCCATATAAATAGCAATTTTTTCAATAGCAACCAACATGTTGATCGTGATGGATGCTATGATTAACATGTTTGTTTAGCAAACACAGAATTAACGTTTGTAGCAAGTTAGGATAGAATACTAGTAACTGCAATAAATTTACATAGTGTTAATTACAAGAGTTGCAGATTGTTTGTTTTGAGAGCACTGTCTTTTTCTTCGCTGGCTACAAGAAGCATAATTAAATCGGAAAGTATATTATTTTGAAAGTTACTAACAAAACTAATTAAAGTTAATTAGCGAATTAAACAATTGTAGGTTTGCAAATGATTAAAAACCAAATATATCAACTATTCGCTTGATAAATATTGCGATTCAATTTGATGCTCAATGTAGCAAATTATTCGTTAAACTTAACTTTTAAAAAAAATTCATTAAACTCCAGTTTTTAATTATTCCTAATTAAAACTATTTTCCCCGAAGTTACCTACACCAAAAAAAACTAATTAATAATAACCAAAAAGTTGAAAAAGCAATAATTTGCCCAAAACGACAATTAGTCAAACGAGCGAAAATTTCGCCACTGCAGCTGACATCCGGGTTATTGACGTCATAGGGCACTAATGAGAAAAATTTCGCGGGGAAAAAGAATAATTTTGCATAAGAATATCATTAGCAGCGTTTACAAAAGGCGGACGATTTTTTGTTGACTGTTATTTTTTCGTAATTTTGCTTTGTCAGGGTATGACAGTTAAAGTAGATGATTTACGGTTAAAGTTAAATTAGGCAATAGGTAAAAAATTAATATTAAAATTGAATTAGTTATGCAATGAAATTTTCCTAATTTGTAAATATAATTATGTAGAAGGTGTTAAGGAACAAATATTATGTGTTTTTAACTTAAAAGAAATACAATTTGAATAATAATAAATTAAAACATTTAGCCATCATTACGCAATAAAACTGGATTATGTAAGATAAAAAGTTTTAGATTGTAGTTTGCGTGTGCATGATTAAATTGATATTATGTAATGAACTAAATAAATTTTTAACGAAGTTAAAAACGAAAATTTATTGAAAAAAAGATGCACTCCAAATTTTGTTACGAATTTTTTTTTTGTTACAATAATCAATTAAGATTTATATTAAAGAATTATCTTAAAGAAAAATAAAATCGAAGATTTACAATAAAAAGAAATATTAGAAACATGATGATGCCAAATGGCATCATTAGGACTGAAAGGGTCAAGTTTGTTTATTTTACTACGTTCAAGATAGATTAAATAATCTTACTTACATTAAGATAAATTACCTACAGTAATTGCTCGAAATTAATGGCTACTTGTTCGGTGGCATGTTCTATTTACAAAACAATGTAAAGATAAAAATAGATAAAGTAAATCAACCACGAAAAATAAAGATACAGTGTATTGTATCTTGTTTTAAAAATAGCAATCAGGGTCTAGAATAACTGGACTAAATGATTAATTTTAAGGTATTGTTCTTGTTTGTAAGTCGTACTTGCTGTGAATAAAAAAATTTAGTTACAATAAGTATACTTCGAGGTTTGTTTACTTTAAATGAAAACAGTTATTTTAGTCAAAAAGTTTGAAAGCAGTTTCTTGTTTATTCAAAATTAGATTAACAGTATTTTTATTAATTTGGACATTAATATTACGATTTTTTAAGTATTTTTAACCATGCATTAGTTTTAACGAAAAACAGTTTTTTTTTTTAATTCTTAATATTGGTGCATTATTTATTAAATTTGTATTAATATATATTCTTTACATTTTTTTAATGTTTTGCATGTCAACCCATTAACACCATTATCAAATACAAACGTACTTTAAGATTTCAGAATTTGCTTTTCATGTACCGTAATGTAAACTAGTGCATAAATTGTTCAGCACTGTGGTCTTCATTTTTCTTATATTTAGTTTATTTAGAAAAACTTGGGAAAAGTTAGGCATTTTTTTTTTTGCCAATCGTCAATAATGAGATTATAACATCATTGACGATTGGCAAAATTTATTTAGATTGGGAATTTATTTGGCAAATTTATTTAGATTGGTATTATTGTCTTTAATATAAACATAATCTCGAGCTAACTTTAAATTCATTTACGACTCTGCGTAACAAACAAAATTGCAACTTTTCTAACAAGTACATTTTTCTAAAAAAATGTTACAACCTTTTAAAGATAACAAAGAACATCTCAAACTTTTTTTTAAAAACAAGGAAGGAGTCAATTAATAGTTAATCTGCAACAAACACTATGAAGAATCGAGCGATTACGAAGAAAATCGATCTTTAGCTTCATTACAATCGATTCTCGCACGCGGCAGAAGCCAACACGATATAATCGATTATTTAGTCCGTGAATCGGAAAAAGTTAACAGTAAAAGGAGGTTCAAATGATATGGCGATGCTGCAAGTAGAAAAACCAATGCAAATATAAGTTTGTCAAGTGGAGCGATTATCACTTGCGTGATGCAACCAAACAAGAGCTTGGCGAATGATTTGGCTGTTGTTTTGATCGTTGTTGCCACATCTGTATTCCCCCCCCCCCCCAATGAGAATATATTTATAAAAAAAACGCGAAAGTTAATGCGTTTCTTAAATGTTATATAGTGTTTCTTAATTATTATATATGAAGAGTACAGGGGAAAAACCGCTTGATTTCGTAAAGGCTTTCCTTAATAGTCCTCTTTGGCGATGCTAGCGAGAAATGGTGCAAAGAAGAAGGTTACTTGCTTTGTTTTTCTTTATGATCTTATGATCTGTTTTTCTTATGAAACCCTGATTTACGCCAGGGATCAGTGACACGAGTCACACTTTTGTACCGCGAATAAAGAACCGAAATAAAACCTGGTTTCCTGTTGACAATGTCCGCCAAGCAGACACAATTACCGGAAGACTCCTAATAAATCAAGTGGTTCTTCCCGTGCGCTCTTCTAATGTAATTCCAGAGCGTTTGTTTGGGTGCATTGCTTTGGCTGCTTAAAGGCGACTTTTTTTCTCGCCAAACGTATCCCAACTTACTCAACCTCCATTAGTTGAAATCCTGAATCGGCTGCAACTTTGTAATACTGAAGATACGAACAGGATTTAAGTGATGTATTACTGAACTTAAACACGCCTGTAGTAAAACGTTCTCGACTAAATAGAATTCGAAAAATCCAGCAATTAAGGGAGGATTTAAGTTCTGATCCGAGTTTCAGGAAAGTTAAGCCTATAAAGGGATCGATTTTTCGAATGTTAGGAAGATTTATGATTAAGTTTTAGAATTTGTAGATTCAATTGGTTTGAAGGGGCTTTAAAATGGTATTATATGGATTAAGATACAGTTAAGGATTCGTAATAGGTTGTAATTTTTTTATAGAGGCAGTTTTTTTTAAAAGTATGATAGTTAAAATGATCTGATATTGAGAAATGTTGATTATTAATTTTGGAACAAAACTGAAAATCAATAAAACACTCGTTCAAATTTTGCGTTCACATCATAATGAATTTAAAATATTGACATTGGAAATAAAGATTTAATGGGAAAATGAAAATAACTAAACGCCATTTTTAAAATTACGGCAACAAATTTCGAATTTCTATAAAAGTTCAACATAAGCAATCAAAGTGAAAAATCAAAGTTAGCTACTTGCTTTTTAAAAAAAGGCTTACTAAACGTTTTGAATCAAGCAATTTAATCTCATGAGTCATGTTTCAAGCTTGCACAGACAATTAGAAGTTTTAATTTCGAAGAATGTTGAAAGATATCTGTTGCCTATATTCAGTAACAAATATCTTTAATTAGGGCTCGGTTGAAGTATCATCATACTACACTCCTTGCCAACCTAAATTAAACAAACAATAAAAAACAAAGAGGGAAAAGGAAAAGGGAAAAGCGCGGTTGGTCCGTTAGTCGGAAACTCTTGTAAGTTAATATTTACATACAAATGATCTTAATACAATTTAACCAAAATACACTTTGCATTCTGATAAAACTGCCAAATTTTCTCAAATAATATTCAAATATGTTAGACCTAAAATGAAATTAATGTTTTAAACGTGTTTTCTAGATGGATTCACAAATAATTTATGGAACGCTTTACATCCGCGGAAAGATCTTCTCCAAAGCCATATTTCTATTTACCCAACTTAGGTTGCCAAGGAGTGTAGCGACGTCATCTTAAGGGGTCATAGGAGTCTTAAAAATGTGCAAAGAAGGAACTACAAAACATAGTTTGATCTTTCATGTCATTTTTTAACTACTCAATACATAAGTATAATTTTTTTATATGTAATTCTACAAGATTTATTTATTATAAAACAAGTTTTAAAATTTATGAAACTTTAGCCAAAACTAAAATAAATGATATTAAACATGAAGCTATTTGAACACATTGCGATTAGGCTTGCGCGGCAAATTGTGAGGTCAAAATTGAAAAAATGACTAAAAAAATGACTTTATATTGTACAAATATGTACAAACAAAGACTTATACCTAAATTCTCAGCTCAATTTTAATTAGAATTTATTTTTTAAAAAATTTAAAATCAAAATTTTTAAATTTTTTAAGGTTTTTTTAGAAAAAAGTTCTTAAAATAATTTCTAATTAAAATTGAGCTGAGAATTTAGGTATAAGTCCTAGTTTGTACATATTTGTACAATATAAAGTCATTTTTTTGGTCATTTTTTCAATTTTGACCTCAAAATTTGCCGCGCAAGCTTAATCACAATGTGTTAAAATAGCTTTATGTTTAACATCATTTATTTTAGTCTTGGCTAAAGTTTCATAAATTTTAAAATTTGTTTTATAATAAATAAATCTTGTAGAATTACATATAAAAAAATTATACTTGTATATTGAGTAGTTAAAAAATTACATGACAGATCAAACTGTACTTTGTAGTTCCTTCCTTGCACATTTTTAAGACTCCTTAGACCCCTTAAAACGTCAACAAAAAAACCTCATGACATCCTTATCAACACTTCACACGGAATTCACTTATTTTGAATCCAAGACCCCAATACGAGTCAAAAATAAGCTCTACGGAACTCTACACTTCCGCCCCAGAGAGGAAGTGACGTCAGATCCGATTATTCATCTCATCTTGAGGATGTGAGAAGTAACATTAGCATAGGAATTGTCGATAGAGGAAGATGTTAAAGGATATCGAATTGTCGTTCTTTTGGGGGAAGTATGTGTATGTTCGCTGTTACTGTTGTTTATGATAAAAAATTTTATCTTTTAAAGGAAGTAAATAAAATTGTAGAAGCAACAAACACAATGCTGATATTTAGGAGTTGTTATATTTTTATAAACAATAATTTTAAGGTTATAGTCACACTAGAGTTACACTATTGGCGATGGACGTCATAATTTAGAACTGTGGTGGTGAAGAGACGACCGACACCTGAGTGGGCACCCAACGCAATTCTTTAAGGACGACACTGTACGCGGGGTCGAGAGGTTAGATCATATTTAACATGCACTAATTCCCAACGGGGCATTTATCATCGGATTTTTGCAGGCCGTTTATAGAACGTCAGTTATTTTGGTAATAATCGGTCTTGAACCTGGGACCTTTCGTTAAAAAAAGCAAGCGCCTTACCCACTGGGCTTCAATCTGGGTTATCAAACTTACCTTCTATCTTTTAGCCATGATCCGGAAAAACATAAAAAAAAGCTAGTTACTATTATATGCATATGAATTATAGGAGGTCTGAGCATCAACATTGTTAAAATATAAAGAACGGGGTCCAAATACTAAACTCTAACACCTATTGGGCGACAATATTCCAACAAAACATTGACAAAAATAATTCCACACGTAGTGACAAAAATAATTCCAACATTGACACATAGTGACAAAAATAATTTCAACATTGACACATAGCGACAAAAATAATTCCAACATTGACGAATGGCGACAAAAATAATTCCAACATTGACACATAGTGACGAAAATAATTCCAACATTGACACATAGTGAAAAAAATAATTCCAACATTGACACATAGTGGCAAAAACTTTGTTTCGCTATTAAATAACACGTAAAAATAACACAAAGCTCTTCAAAGAAAAGCACTTCTATGTTATCTCAGGAGTGAAAGGAAAGAACAACTCTGTGATGGAATGTTCGAAAATGGCTTCCTGCAAACTATTTTCGGGATCGTGAGAAGGCGATACCGAGTCCGACAATTAGGACGAGAGTTCCTGTCGAACTGAAGTGAAGATAGGAATTTTTTATTTCTTATTTGACGAATGTTCTATTGCCAAGTAGGACAAGTTAATTCGGATGCGTCGAAATGCGTTATGATAAGGAATATTTTTATTCCAACTGATAAAGAATTGTTTGAAAGTGAACTATTTTATTAATTAAATTTTTAATTTTTTTTAATTAAGTTATAAATTTATTTTAGAAGGTTAAATTCCATTTATTTAAAAAATTCAACTAAATTTATCTTTTAAAAAAATAATTAAATTTATTACAATTTTATCGACGTACCTTTAAAAAAATTAAAATTTTACATTTTTTAAAATAGACTAATAAAAAAAATGGTGTAGTGTAAAACATCTAAAATATCATGAATATCATCTCCCGATGTTGATTCGATATCGTAATTTTTGATAACGGAATTCGTTTCTTTGAAAGCATAAATGCGCATTTACTTACATTTATCATAATAAACTTAATAAAACAAATTCTAGTGTTCTTTGGATGCTATTTCATGAGGCCTATAATTTTTATATTTATGTAGTAGCGTTCCGATAATATTGCATGAGGTATAATAAATATAAAAAACAAAAATATATATATATTTATACAAAATTTCAAAAGTGAAAACTTTTCGTGCTTATAACCACTTTTATACTAAAAATAAATTTGCGGAGATGAAAGCATGCAAGGAAACAATTTCTAAAGGTAATTGCGGTTCCCACGTTTTTTCTGCAATTCCAAGCGATATTCGAATGCTTTTTCCTTGATTATACACGTGAGCAGAAGGGAAATAATTAAGAAAAAGAACTGTCAGAGAAAATTGCATTTGATTACACTTCTTAAAAAGAAAAAATACATTGCGATGTAGCTCCTATTTTGGCATTGTTTGTGTTCAGCAGTAATTTAAATTACTTTTTATACAAGGTTCAGGAATCAGGAGTTTCCCCATGAGATGAATTATTTATGTTATCCGATTTAAAATACATGAACAATTAGAGCCAGCAAATAATTAATATATTATCTGATTTTTGGACGATTTTTGTGTTGTGATGAGGGTGCGCATTTTAAAGCGCATTTTTGTAATTTTGATATTAAAGGTATATGTTAGGTTAGGTTTGAATTATCGTCACACTAGAGCTACAAGAGGGCTATTGGCGAAGGGCATAGGACTTAGGGTATTAGGTCATTTCATGTGCACTTTAGGATATTTAACGTGCACTCCCTTACACGGACATTTTTCGCCGGACATTTTTGACTGCACGGGCCTTTTATAGGTCGGCAGTTATTTTAGCGATGCCCGGACCCGAACCTGGGACCTTTCGCATGCTAGGCGAGTGCCCAACCGAATGGGCTCCCCAGCCCCTTAAAGGTAACATGACTAAAGCGTATTTTATACTTAATAACGAGCGGTAAATATAAAAATAACATGACAAATAAATAAAAAAAAAATGTCCATGCTAAGAGTGGGTATTAATTTACTACTAAATTAAATATAAATTGTACTCACCGATCATGAGGAGTGACACCGTCAGATGCTCCCTGCCGGTGGCCTTGAGCGCCCCGAGCACAGTCCCCACGATGGCGCAGCACAGTCCGACGAAGGCGATCATCACGATGAACCACCTGATGCTGATCGTCTGCGTCATCCGCACCCCGCAGCAGTGCTTCGGCTCCTCGGACTCCGACGACCCCGAAGGGAAGACTGGAGCGCGGACCCGGGTTCGATCCCTTCTTTCCGCTGAGGCCGCAGCATGGTGGCGGGATCGAAAAGGTCTGGCGGGAGGGGGCGGCGGAGGTGGGTGCGAGGGTGGGGGGAGGCGCCTCGAGGGGAGGGTGGAGTAGGGAGGGGGGAGGTGCGAGTTGAGGATGTCGGGGAGCTGCTGTTGTTGTTGGGGGACCTCGGGGAGGTTCTCTTCCGGGGTTATGTCCGTCGTCGTAGGGGTCGCTCGGATGGTCGAGCTGCGTGAGCGTCTCGATTGCTGCGGAGGAGGGGGGTCTGATGATGACGTGGGACCTCCCCCGGTGGTCATGACCGTTATGGGTTTGTTTCGGGGGAGGAGCCGGGCGCCATTCTCGTACGTCTTGCCGCTCGGTATCGCAGACGATCCCCCTTGACGGAGATCGTCTGCTTTCTTCGGTTTGTTGTTGTTGTTGGTGGCAGACGATTGGGAGGAGGGTCCTCCGCCGGAGTGCGCGTCGATGGTCACTTTTCCCACGTAGAAATTGTCGTCTGCGCGTATGATCACACTGTGGGAACTGTCGTCGTCTGCATTGACGGTCACTTTCCCCAAGTACAGGTTGTCAGCATTGATAATCACTTCTTCCGAAAAATTATCGCCTGCGCGGTTGATCACTTTTCCCACACACGATTTATCGTCTGCACTAATGATCACTTTTTCGCCGGACGAATTATCGCCTGCTGCACTGTTGATCACTTTTCCAACACACAATTTATCGTCTGCATGAGAAAAATTATCGCTTGCACCGTTGAACACTTTTTCAACACACAATTTACCGTCTGCATTCGAAAAATTATCGTTTGCACAGTTAATCACTTTTCCAACACACAATTTATCGTCTGCACTGTTGTTATCCTCGGTCGAATCAACGCCTGCACTGTTGATCACTTTATCAACACACAATTTATCGTCTGCACGTGAAAAATTATCGTTCCCACCGTTGATCACTTTTCCAACACACAATTTATCGCCTGCACTGTTGTTATCCTCGGCCGAATTACCGTCTGCGCTGTTGTTATCCTCAGACGAAGCACTGGCGGTCCTGCTAATATCCTCGAATGAATCCTCGCTGCACAGATCGGAATAGAACACCCCGATGTTCACCACTCCGTCGCTCACAGACGATTCTTGACCCACTTGAACAGGGGCGTCCGTGCCCCAGTGGCGTCGCTCGAACCACAACCTCCTGGGTCGTCTGTAGAAATCGACACCGCCCCTGCAACGCACCAGGGGAACCCTTGGGCCGAGGTACCTCCTACTGAAACACGAATCCGGTACGATGTTAATCCCAGTGTCGTCAACAACACTGTTGTCGTGTACAAATCCAGCGTTGACGAAACCTGCGTTCACTCGTCGACTGTTGACGGCTGACTGAGCGCCGAAGAAAACGGAACCAGCTGAGGAATCGTAGGTCGGCGCTAGCGCCATCTCTCGGCGGTTGTTGACGTCGGTTCTCATGTTGGTTTCGTTTCTGGATCCTAAATAGTGCGTAAAGGAATGGAATGTTAGTGTTTTATTTTTTGCACGAGTAAACAATGTTATTTATTATCAATACAGAAAAAACACGCTTTTTTCTTCTTTCTTGACAAATGATGATGAGGAAAAAATATTTTTTTTCTGACAGAATAAATTTTATTTTTCACAAAAGAACCAAGCACCGAAACTTTATTTATAAATAAATCGTCTGTTTAAATTTAATGTTCGTCATCCACCAAAAATTTAGAACCAGTTAATATTATTAAATATTTTTGTGAGAAAATAAAAATAAATTCTTTGACATAAAACAATATAAAAGCCTCTATAACTGAATTTCGAGGGTTTAATATTTGGATCTTTTTAGATAAACAAATAAACATTTAAATAAAGAAATTGGAACATCTTCTTAAATCATTTTCGTTTTTGCTTATGCTACCGGGTGCAAAGAACGTTTGACAACTTTCCCGCCAATTTTTACTTATTTTCGAAAGTGACATGTCCCCTTTTTAAAATAATTGCACAGTTTATCTCGCTACTTAAATCTTTGCATGCGTTTCTAATTAGCTTCAAAAAGGTTTTATTTCAATTTTTAAGTTGGTATTGGACATTGGTATTGTTTTGGTTTGAATTATCGTCGCACTAGAGCTACACGAGGGCTATTAATGTATTTTTTATAAAATTTTCATAGCATAATTAAATTTTAACTGATTATTATTAAATATTTTACAAAAAAACCTTGTTTTAATGAATTGATTTTTTTACTTTAGAAAGCTGTAATTATTTTGATTTCTAAAACCAAATATTATCAGTTTAAATTTAGGTCGGAACGATTAATTTTCTTTATTATTTAATTAAAATTGCAACTACTATTTACAACCATAAAAGTAAATTTTAAAATTCATTAATTCGACTTGCGATTTACATATTGTACTTACTAAACAGTGGTGGCCAAAAGTGTGGACATTTTTTTTAGTTTCCTGTAACTTTGTGTGCTTGTAAAATATATTAAATTTTACTTAAATACAAACGTTTATACATTAAATTGAAGGCAATTTAATGTAGAATTTAGTTATAAAAATTGCCAAAAGTGAAAAATAATATATTCTACAATTACACTATGTTGAAAAACACGGAACTTTAAAAAAAATTCCACACTTTTAGCCACCACTGTATATTTTGTTAACATTCATTAATTCGACTTGCGATTTACATGTTGTACTTCCTATATATATTGTTAACATTTGTTTCCTTAAAATAGGTACATTAAATATTATAATATCTTAATAAAATAAATATTAAAAAAAACATAATTATGACACTATATGTTTTCAGGGATTGGAGTAACGCATTACTTGCAACAGTTACTTTTTTTCGGTAACGCCGAGCAACGCAGTTATATTTTTCGGAAAGTAACTGTAACTTAGTTACCATTAGCGGTAATGAAGTAACGAAAAATTTCGTTATTTTTCCTTATTACACTTTTAAAACAAACACTTCCAATTTACCTCAGTCTGAGTGGATTTCACTCCTCCAGACTGGAAAATGCACTTCTCCTTTTGGAGTGGATCCTTTGTGTGTTAAACCTCCGACAGGATCACTCCAAACGAGTGATTTTAACTCAGTCTGAGAAAATATGTATGCCTTTAGGGTGTCGAAAATGCACTTCTCCAACTGGAGTGGATTTCACTCTTTTGTTTTAAGAGTGTAGTTACTTTTTATATTAAGTAACTGCAACTAGTTACTTTTCAGTTTTCAAATTAAATAACTGTAACATAGTTACTTTTTAAAGGTAACTTTCCTATCTCGGTTTTCTACATTACTAATGACGCTAGAAAACATACATTTGATTGGATGAAATTGAAAGTTATTATCGTCTGTCGTGTTGTTATTGGCATAGCAGCTGTTAACAAAGAATTAAAACAATGCTTGTTTTTAGGAGCACGGTTGAGTGAGCAGTATTTAGCGAATACAAACACAGAAGAAAATAAATACAGTGGTAAATATTGTCAATAACATTCGTCGGGACTAATAATCAATAAGTCGGGACTAAAAAATTTTGATAATAATACAAGGAACGAAATAATTCAAAGGCTAAAAAATATAAAATTAGTATTCGCTTAAAAATCTATTTACAACATAAAAAATGTGAAAACTAGGTTCATAAAAATTTCAGTTTAACAGAAAATATTTTTATTATAATTAAGGAAAAATCACTTCCTTTACTCATTTATTATAACTCAAAAAAAATGTTGTACAATTTAATGTAACATACAATGATGTGTATTTTGTTGACTTGTTGTAAACAAAAGTAAAACTTTCTGCCAAAAAATAAGGAATTCAATATTTTTCAATGTTTCAAAATATTATACCAAAAAATATTACGGTATATATATGGGTAATTCCACGTCAGAAGAGACCACGACTGCAAAAAAAAAAATATTTTTTCCCACAATTGTATCTTTTATATTTTCTTTAGAAAGGTTTGAATTTTATTTTTTTTGTATCATCAACTATTGTTGTTTCGTCTTTGGCAACACAACGGCTTCAAAATGGCCGCTTTGTTTCGAAAACATGATCTCGTGTTTTTGCATCATTTTGAATCCTTGAATTTTCTGATAAAAAATACAATTTACCAGATTTTTTGGTAAAATTATTAAAATAGACTATCAGAACTATGTTAAAACCACATTATTAATTGGCATTTATAACTAAAAGATATTTAATTAGGAAGATAAAAATCTCATTTTTGACTGTAGTGTCAGTCACGAAAAGATATAAAAGTTCCCATACCTTTTTAAAATAAGGCTTTACTTCAAAATTTTTACGATATTTTCTTACTATAGTAACCTCTGTGTAATTCCAACCGTTTTAATTTTAAAATAAAAAGCATTTTCTCTATTTATAACACATTTTAGATTTGTAGTGTCAGTCACGATGTAGTGCTAGTCACAACTTCTTTTTGATCTAGATGTTTTAGATTAGCTAAATACTTATGGATTTCTTATATTTTGATAATTTTGATTTAAGATGGCTATATCAACAGCTAAAAGAAAAAAAAAGAGCAAAGGGGGTGTTTTTAAGACGGGATAAATTTTAAAAATTTAAAGAAA
Source organism: Hylyphantes graminicola (assembly GCA_023701765.1). Taxonomy (NCBI): domain Eukaryota; kingdom Metazoa; phylum Arthropoda; class Arachnida; order Araneae; family Linyphiidae; genus Hylyphantes; species Hylyphantes graminicola. The sequence continues at coordinate 64,360,945 of CM043118.1, read as the reverse complement.
ATGAAAGCAAAAACCACTTTACGGACAACACTTCAATTAAAGGTAATACACCTCTATTGCAATACTCCAACCGTTTGACAACCTTGTCTGGTAATTCTCTTCCAAAAGTCATGGTCATCTTTGAATTCAAACATGGTGAAGGACCAATTGACGGACTTCGTGATACAGTGAGGAGGGGATAAAGGAAGTCACACTTTCTAAGAAATTTGACCCACATTTTGCTAAAGATTTTTTCACTTTGCATAAGAAATCTTGCCCAAACATATAACTATTTTCTGACAACTGTGTAAAGGGCAAAATAGGTAGATTAAATTATATATATGCCCATTAAAGGAAGTTAAACCTTCCAATTCCTAGACACACAAAAATTGCTTCGTTTTTCAAAATTAAACAAATGCCTACTTAAAACAACTGCCAATGTTTCATTAAATTCCCCAAAAATACTACACGGTTAACTAAACAAATTTAAATGTTGTAAAAAGAAATACCTCTCAACAAAATTTTGAAAATGAACGTGATGCTGGAAAAAGAGCTTTATTTCCTTTTGTAGTTAAATTATCGTTAAATATTTTGTGAGCAAATGTTAAGTAAAGTTGCTTATTCAATAAAACTGAAACATCTGCAATGGTCGGGGGTCTTTTTGCGTGGCCTGAGAAGGAAGTTTTTTCAGAAAATGCTATTGAAGAAAGAAATAAGAAACTACCAGAAATCAACTGTAGGGGACGTTGTGTAACTTTGTCTAACTATATTTTTACCATGTACGCAATTTTTAACTTACTATATTCAAAACTATTTACATATGTTATGTTATTATTGCCTAAATTTCCCATTTCTGTGATACAATTCACATGATGAAGTGTGCCACAAGTTGAATGTAGTGTAAGTCACGCACAAAAGTGTTAATAAATTATTTCCTATGATATTTCAATACTTTTTGCAATTTAATGATTTAGCTTTAAACCTTATAATTAAAATAAGCACTGGTAAAATGATGATTTACTGCATTTTGAAGAAAAAATTAGAGTTCTAGAAATTACCAGAAACCTACTTTAGAGGACATTGTGTAACTTTTTTTAACATAATTTTACCATTTATGCAATTTTTAACACTCCTTTTTACAAAATTATTTACATATGTTGTGTTATTATTGCTTAAAATTCCATATCTGTGATACAATTCACAATGTAGTGTCAGTCACGAAATGAATGTAGTGTCAGTCACGCACAAAATCGTTAATAACTTATTTCCTATGGTATTTTAATACTTTTTTGTTATTAATATATTTAGATTGAAACCTTATACTTAAAATAAGCAGTGGTAGAATGCTGATTTACTGCGCAATCAGAAGAAATTAGAATTTTTCTGATAGCCAAAAATCTACGAACTTTCGTGTAGTGTCAGTCACATCAGGACATTTTTATTATTTTTTAGTTAAATATTAAATTAAAAATTTTTTTAATGATTGCTAAAAATACTATATGCTCAGGGGTATACTGACATACAATATTTTTTTTCACAAATAAAAAAATAATTATGAAATATGCAAACGAAATTGGTTAAATCGTTCTGATGTAGTGTCAGTCACGCGTGGAAATGCCCATATTAAAGATAGTTAAAAAAAAAAAACATTGGTGTATTCCTCCTTGACAAAAACAATTCATACTTTCACTTACAGATGGCAGCACCACAAATGCAAGATCGTATGGCGGGTCTTTTTTGAACTGATATTTGGAGATTTTGACGAAATAAGTAAAAAAAAAAAAGAATCAACAGTTTTGGGTTTTAAATTAACCCTAGTATTATGGTTTTAAAAATATCATTTTGATTGACGATTAAAACAAAAATATTTCAAATATATTTCAAATATTTACCAAGCGACTTGCATGATAAAAAATATATGTTTTTATTTTTAAAATCTGGTTTTAATCGTTAACAGCTTCAGTAAAAAACAAAGAACTGCTTAATAACAAAATGTGAAACGAAAACAAAGAAATTACTTAAGAAAACAATCAAATGCTACTACTTTACAATCATAATCTTTGATAAGTTCTTGAAAGGGTTAAGGGTACAGTGAGAGCCTGACAGTTATAGACTTATGATGATAACCTTTTATTTATAAATTACTCGAGAAGACTGGACCATTCCAAACACCCAAACAATAACAAATATTTCCCCACTCAACAAATATTTGCACAATACGGCTCTACAACTATACCTGATATCATAAGTCAACAACTACAGTTTTACTCTTTCAATGCTATTTTAAGTACTATAATGACGATTTTATCTAATCAGCAAATATTTGCAAAGCGATTTAAAAACAAAACAAAAACTTGACCATGGGAAATGTAAACAATACCCAACTATGCACTAAAACGGAAAAGTATTTAAAACGATTAAGAACGCTTACACAAATGGCACTGTAGTACTAATGCTTTTAAATTGAAAAAAAAAAACTTTGAATACTTACGAATTTCTGCTGATTGGAATCAATCACCTTATCAGTATCCTATCTTCAATAAACAATCAAATAAGTTTTCCACAAAATCTGATACAGCTATCACACCTTTCGAAAGACGTTATCGCGTACGCAAAACCTCCTCAACACTGAAGTTCCAACATACAACTTTTCTCTTGATGATGCACAACTCATATGGATAAAATTAAATTATCAATGTTTTTAAGTTGATTAATCAATGGTTATCAAATATGGTGATCAGCAAAATGGTCTTCAGAAGTTGATAAATTAATAGTTATCAACGTACGACGATCATCAAAATTGTTTTCAAAAGTTGATTAATCGATGGTTTTTCAATGTTCGATGATCCTCCAAACGGTCTTCAGAAGTCGACCAATCAATGTTTTATTTTTTAATTTCAATGATCAGCAAAACGGTCTTCAGAAGTTGATTAATTAATGGTTATCAAAGTCGATGAATCGATGATCAGCAAAAAAGTCTTCAGAAGGTGATTAATCAATGTTTTTTCAATGTACGATGAACATCCAAACGGTCTTCAGAAGTCCACCCATCAATGGTGTTTTTTCTTTAGCGATCAGCAAAACGGTCTTCAGAAGTTGATTAATTAATGGTTATCAATCGATGATCAGCAAAAAAGTCTTCAGAAGGTGATTAATCAATGTTTTTTCAATGTTCGACGATCATCCAAACGGTCTTCAGAAGTCAACCAATCAATGGTGTTTTTTTTCAACGATCAGCAAAACGGTCTTCAGAAGTTAATTAATTAATGGTTATCAGGGTTGATGATCAGCAAAAAAGTCTTTAGTGAAGTTGATTAATCAATGGCTATCAATATACGATGATCATCCTAAGGGTCTTCAGAAGTCCACCCATCAATGTTGTTGTTTTTTTCAGCGATCAGCAAAACGGTCTCCAGAAGTTGATTAATTAATGGTTATCAAAATCGATTAATCGATGATCAGCAAAAAAATCTTCAGAAGTTGATTAATCAATGGCCATCAATATACGATGATCAGCAAAACGGCCTTCAGGAGCAAAACTTCGTTGCACGACTATCCACTACGAAAACCTGATGCTAACTGCACACTTATTCCGCGATGTCTTCCGAAACGACTTCTGAACTCCTCAGCTATATCAAGTCAATGAACAACTCCGAAGAAGGCGGCCTCTCTAAATCATCTAAAAGCCACCACTCTTTCGATAAGAACAACACCTTGATGCTTAAATTGATGGATATTATGTTGTCCAGCCTTTATTATCTACCGCAGGTAACATAACATACTGCAACCTGCAACCATCATTAGATAAGGACCGTACATGTGGTCTAAGCATTCGGTTTATACCATTACGTTTATCTGAATACTCTCCATACAACAAACCAACTAATCAGCCTGAACACATGATGCTAAAAGCCAGCCAATATGATCAACATTCACAATTCCTTTATCTAAAATAGTCTCCATACAACTTGGTACAAAGCTCTCCCAACTTCATTATGGACTGTATTCATTGAACCATCTTGTATAAAGACCCCTCTTTTACACTGATAATAAACACCTTCGGCACATGTGTTGGCGAGAGAAAAGACTATAATTGACATGTCGGGATTGGAAACACGTGTACGGTTCGAATGTCACGAGTGGTTTGTTGGACAGACAGACATGTCACACCTTCTCGACCCTCCCCTGGGGGTTATTAAGTGGGTTTGGAGAAAGGGGGAGGGGTGAAATTGGTAACTTTTGTGGCTTCTGCCGAATACTCCTTTTGACGATTTCTATAAGTGTACTGTCGGGGTTATATGAATACGATTTTGAATGTTAAATTACGTTCACTAAAGAAGATAATTACATTAGACAGGGTGATAAGAGGTACTGCATTTCGCAGTTGAGTTTGGTGTGTTATTCAACAATTTAGCAATAAAAACTACCCGTTTTAGTTATTGCAAACTAAATTAACAAATAAAATCTAATTTAAATTTGTTTATCATTATGTCATTGTTAAAAATTTAATCACGCTAATAAATCTGGTAGGGCTACTTTTCTGAATACCTTTTTCTGAATAACCTTTACCTTGAAGAATAAAAACGTTAGCTTGTAAGTTTTTAAAATTTCTCAAACATAGTTTGGCCCTCACTATGGTCTTTATTTGACTTGCATTTATTTGGTTTAGTTGATAGAAATACAAAATTATTCTAACACTTTCGCAAAAATATTTCGTTCAGAAAGACACGTTTTGACAAAATTTATGCAACAGTTTAGGCCTGTTCAACAGGTATATTTATTATTTTCCACTTATTTCAACTATGTAATTTAGCCACACAAAAAAAGTAAGTTAGTAATGGAATCTGTAACTTAGCACAATATGTAATATTCACTCTAAAAAATGCGCCTTTTTTGTGTTTTAACATTGCACATCAGCTCTTTCAACTAGAAGTGTGTTTAGAAAATTCTCCGAATCCAATCTTGGATGACACTTGTACATAAAGCATTGCGCACATGTCTGAAAGATCAAAAGGCAAATGAACTATGAAAATGAACAGAAAGGGATTGAAAAGTCATCACGTTCATTTTATCATAGTTTCACTCTTGTACACTCTTAAAACAAAAGAGTGAATTCCACTCCAGTTGGAGAAGTGCATTTTCGACACTGGAAAGGAATGAATATTAACTCAGACTGAGTTAAAATCCCTCGTTTGGAGTGATCCTGTAGGAGGTTTAACACACAAAGGATCCACTCCAAAAGGAGAAGTACATTTTGCAGACTGGAGGAGTGAAAATTAATCACACTGAGTTAAAATCGCCCGTTCGTTTTAAGAGTATAATCTACTCAAGTCTTGAGATATGGTGCAAACCACTTAGACAGTTCAGAACAAATAAAAATTTAAACTAATTATTTAATAACTTTTTAGATTACATTGTATTCAAATTTTGCCTGTCATGGTCATACAAGAAAATGTCCTGCGTATGATTCTAATGAAGAATCATTAACAATTTCAGTCCCAGTGATGCCATTTGGAATCATCACTTTCAATATTTTTTTCCAGATGTTTATCTCCCGTTATGATATCCAAACACACATCATTCGATTCTTCACACTCTGTTCTATTAGACGATATTTTACATTAATCTCAATAGAAGTCAGAACTACTATTTTTTTTATTTAGAAAACAGCCAACAAGCGTTTCACCTGATTTTAGAAGAGTTGACTTCAGTTCCACATATTTAAAACACAATTTAAACTGTTTCGGTTAAAATAATTACTAAATTTTTTTTAGTAATTGTTCAGATACCTTAAAATATATATTTCGAAGTGTGTTTAGGTAATGTATATGGGTAATTCCACGTCAGAAGAGACCACGACTGCAAAAAAAAATATTTTTTCCCCACAATTGTATCAATTATATTTGCTCTTTAGAAAGGTTTGAATTTTTTTTTTTTTTTTTGTATCATCAACTACTGTTGTTTCGTCTTTGGCAACAGAGAGGCTTCAAAATGGCCGCTTTGTTTCGAAAACATGATCTCGTGTTTTTGCATCATTTTGAATCCTTGAATTTTCAGGTAAGAAATACATTTTGTCAGATTTTTTGGTAAAATTATTAAAATACACTATCAGAACTATGTTAAAACAACATTATTAATTGGCAGTTATAGCTAAAATATATTTAATTATTAAGATAAAAATCTCCTTTTTGACTGTAGTGTCAGTCACGAAAAGATATAAAAGTTCACATATCTTTTTAAAATAAGGCTTTATTTCAAATTTTTCACGATATTTTCTTACTCTAGTAACCTCTGTGTAATTCCAACCTTTTTAATTTTAAAATAAAAAGCATTTTCTCTATTTATAACACATTTTAGATTTGTAGTGTCAGTCACGATGCAGTGTCAGTCACAACTTCTTTTTGATCTAGATGTTTTAGATTAGCTAAATATTTGTAGATTTCTTATATTTTGATCATTTTGATTTAAGATGGCAATATCAACAGCTAAAAGAAAAAAAAAGAGCAAAGGGGATGTTTTAAGACGGGATAAATTTTAAAAATTTAAAGAAAATAAAAGAAAAACCACTTTACGGACTACACTTCAATTAAAAGTATTCACCTCTATTGCAAGCCTCCAACCGTTTGACAACCTTGTCTGGTACGTAATTCTCTTCCAAAAGTCATGGTCATCTTTGAATTCAGTCATGGTAAAGGACCAATTGATGGACTTCGTGATACAGTAAAGAGGGGTATAGAAGAAGTCACACTTTCTTTGAAATTTGACCCACATTTTGCTAAAGATTTTTTCACTTTGCATAAGAAATCTGCCCAAACATATAACTATTATACATTTCTGACAACTGTGTAAAGGGCAAAATAGGTAGATTTAATTATATATGCCCATTAAAGGAAGTTAAACCTTCCAATTCCTAGACACAAAAATTGCTTCGTTTTTAAAAATTAAACAAATGCCTACTTAAAACAACTGCCAATGTTTCATTAAATCCCCCAAAATACTACACGGTTAATTAAACAAATTTAAATCTTGTAAAAAGAAATACCTCTCAACAAAATTTTGAAAATGAACGTGATGCTGGAAAAAGAGCTTTTATTTCCTTTTGTATAGTTAAATTATCGTTAAATATTTTGTGAGCAAATGTTAAGTAAAGTTGCTTATTCAATAAAACTGAAACATCTGCAATGGTCGGGGGTCTTTTTGCGTGGCCTGAGAAGGAAGGTTTTTCAGAAAATGCTATTGAAGAAAGAAGTAAGAAACTACCAGAAATCAACTTTAGGGGACTTTGTGTAACTTTGTCTAACTATATTTTTAACATGTACGCAATTTTTAACTTACTATATTCAAAACTATTTACATATGTTATGTTATTATTGCCTAAATTTTCCATTTCTGTGATACAACTCACATGATGAAGTGTGCCACAAGTTGAATGTAGTGTAAGTCACGAACAAATGTGTTAATAAATTATTTCCTATGATATTTCAATATTTTTTTGCAATTAAATGATTTAGCTTTAAACCTTATAATTAAAATAAGCACTGGTAAAATGATGATTTACTGCATTTTGAAGAAAAAATTAGAGTTCAAGAAGTTTTTCTAACCATAATTTTACCATTTATGCAATTTTTAACACTCCTTTTTACAAAATTATTTACATATGCTGTGTTATTATTGCTTAAAATTCCATATCTGTGATACAATTCACAATGTAGTGTCAGTCACGAAATGAATGTAGTGTCAGTCACGCACAAAATCGTTAATAAATTATTTCCTATGGTATTTTAATACTTTTTTGCAATTAATATATTTAGCCTAAAGCCTTATACTTAAAATAAGCAGTGGTAGAATGCTGATTTACTGCGCAATCAGAAGAAATTAGAATTTTTCTGATAGCCAAAAATCTGCGAACTTTCGTGTAGTGTCAGTCACATCAGGACATTTTTATTATTTTTTAGTTAAATATTAAATTTTAAAAAATATTAATGATTGCTAAAAATACTATATGCTCAGGGGTATACTGACATACAATATTTTTTTTTTCATAAATAAAAAATAATTATGAAACATGCAAACGAAATTAGTTAAATCGTTCTGATGTAGTGTCAGTCACGCGTGGAAATGCCCATATATACTTATTTTGTTGTTTTCCACAGTTAAAAAATTTCGGCATTAGTTCAAAAACCATATAAAAATTTTTAATGATTTTTTTTCTTAATGGAACTCTTATTTTTAACCTAAAATAAGCTTATTTTGTGAATTTAAGATGTTTCTGTAGTGTAGTAAATATTTGGGACTGAAAGGGTTAAGCATGAAACAAAATGCAGGACATTTTATATATTTTAGGACACTGTGAACAGAAAGTCCTAAAAGGTTGTTCTGTACTATGAAATGCGCGTCTGGTTCCCCTAAACTCAAAAAGTTCATGATCTTTGTTTTTTATTCTCTCTTCTCTGTAATCTTACACGATAAAATAGTAAAACTCTCTATAATATTATAATACTCATATTGTACGCTTAAAGCTTCGTCAAATTAACGCTAATCGGTGTATTACCTTTCTACTATGGGTTATCACTATGGAAAACTGATAGGGGACTTTTAACCCTTTCAGTCCCAAAAATTTACTACACTACAGAAACATCTGATATTCACAAAATAAGCTTATTTTAGGTCAAATATAAGATTTCCACAAGAAAAAAAATTTCATTAAAATTTTTTATATGGTTTTTGAAATAATGCCAAAATTTTTTAACTGTGGAAAACAACACAATAAAAATATATATATTACCTAAGAACCCTTCGAGTTATATATTTAAAGGTATCTGACCATATTATTAAAAAAAAATTTCATAATTATTTTAACCGAAATACTTTAAATTGTGTTTTAAATATGAGGAACTGAAGTGAACTTTTCAAAAATCAGGTGAAACGCTTGTTGGCTATTTTCCGAATAAAAAAAATAGTAGTTCTTATTTCTATTGAGATTAATGTAAAATATTGTCTAATAGAACAGAGTATGAAGAATCGAATAATGTGTGTTTGGATGTCATAACGGGCATAAACATTTAGAAAAAAAATATTGAAAGTGATGATGCCAAATGGCATCACTGGGACTGAAAGGGTTAAAATGCTTATCAGTGGACAGCGTGAGAATTTAGCGCTGGTTTTTGTTCGGTTCTGATTTTGGTGCGATTGTAGAGCCTAACTGTTGTGGTGATAAATATAGTTATAAATGAGCATACTTATCAATGGTGTAGTAGTTATAGGTGTAATTTCCATTGAATAATAACATAATAGTAGAATGGGTGACGCCGTGCCGCCGATAATAGTTTGAAGGTAACAGATCTTTGGCGGTATAGTTATGAAATATAGTTTTAATTTGTTTTGAATTCGGTTCGACTTTAGATAAAAGCGACCGAGCCAAATCTAAATGAGAATTAAGTTATAAAATGTTTGTGGATCATCTGATTTGATGGCAATTTTTTTTTAAAGAAATTAAAAAAAAACTATGTTTAATAGTTTCTTAAGGTTACGCCTTAAACTCTAAAAATACACATTTTTTAGCTATAATTTCAACTACAAAGGCCTAATAGATTATTTCAACATTGTTTTTAATGCAAAATGCCTTTAAAATTAACTACTAAAAGAACATTTTTAAAAGTTTGAAAAAAATTAAAATATTTTTTAAGAACTCTAAATTGCGTATTGACCCTCGTTCAGCTTCATTTTTTCATAGAAATAAATGACTGATACCTGTAACCAGAGGCCGAAAACTAATATTTGGATCTTATTCTATCGGAACAGGTCAATTTCGGAACTTATTAACGTGTTGATTGTTAATGGGGTGGTTTTAAAAAATGGACGCCAGGTCGCAAGAGGTTAATTGTGTATACTCCGGTTCTTGTACTGTATACCCTTAACTTTTTTGTCGGAAAATTCCATATGTTGCCAAGGATTTCGTTTGGCGAGATTTGCGCCCACGAAAAACGACACGTATATAACTAAACGTACAATAACTAAACACGTACAATACTAAACACGTACACGACACGTACAATAACTAAAACTCAATTGACTCAAAAGAATTTCTTCAATGAACCCAAGAAGTTTTTTTGAAATCAAATTACTTTGAAGCTAAATAAAACTACACTTCAAACTAATCCTTGCAGTAACAGTATAATTCCTTGCAAATAAGCTTTGTGCCAAGAACTTGAACGTAACCTTTAGTTAAAATACTCAGTTAAGAATAAATTATGTAATATTTCGTTGCTTTTATGTTACTAAAGAAAGAGAAGTCAAGGAAATATCATCTGTTAGTTTTGACCCGTTCTTTTAATAATGAGCACAGACTAATACTTAAAATCAAAGCTAACTGGGCTTTGTAGTTTCTATGTTACTAATAACTGCAGTATTTTATGTATAATGAAACATTCAGTTTAAAGTAATGCCAAAATTCGCATGGATGCAGAAACATTATTAAGAATTTTGACATTTTAATTTTTATAAGACACGAAATTAATTTATAACAATGGTGGAAAATATGAAAATGTAAAAATATTTAATTTATATGTATGTCGATCGACTTGAAACTTGATATTATGAAGAAGGTAAGGCAAAAAATTTCATGTATTTTGCTTTTTTTTTGTACCTTTCATAACTAAAAAGATTCTTTAGATAAAAAAAACTCTTAGAAGTAAATATTTAAGGGAAAATAGTTATAAAGAACGGAAACAAACAGTAATTGCTTTTTAAGAATAACAATGAGTGAATGTTAGTTGATTAATTTAATTAACGCTTCTCTATCACATGAATAATTGCTTCATTAGCTGTTTAATTTGAACTAACTCAATACAGTGAATAGCTCATAAACAAGCAAAGAAATAATTAATTGTTAAATTAATTAGCCTCTACCATTGAAGCTAATTGATATGTAAGCTACAGGGGGGGGTGGGGGGGGATGCGACAATCTCTTAACGAAAGTGAATTAAGTGAACATTTTGTCTTGATTTACCTAAATCCGGAAAATTTACATTTAAAAATTTGGTTTGCTCCAACTTGTGAATAAATGGTTTACTCAATAAAAAGGCTTTGGACTAAGAATAATTTAGCATAGTTAACAATTTATTTTGTGTTAATTTATGTTAATTTATTAAATAAATTAACTTATGCATAAGATAGAAATAGTTGATGAGAACAAATTGAGTCAAAACGAATTGGAATTTTGAAATATAATTTTTCGGCAAAAACAGTTTTTAAAAATTACAGTCTTTTTTGAATTAATAATACATGCAAAGGTGGAAAACACTTTTAAAAAACTTTAAATAAATTACCTTATAAAATACAAACAGAAATATGAGTCATGGAAATAGGAAAATTTCCACACAGGCTTATTCTTTTGCTAAAACGTTCAATGAAAAAGGCATAATGGGAAACTCTCTTACAGTTACTTACAGTAGGTATACTCTTTTTTTTTTACACCACCCGTTTTCAGATTTAACTCTTCATTCGGTACAGTTATGATATGATGGCCAGTTTTTATTTTATTGGTGACTTTTGGCGAGCTTGAAAATTTGACGTAAGGTTGCTATGCCAGTATGCCTATCGAGTTGCATGAAATATGAAGTGGAATGTTTACCACATTTGGGGTATTTTCGTTGTTTGGCAACGTACTACAAATCACCAAATTATGTCCATAAATAGCTGTTCCCTGCACTCAGTATTTAAAAAAAATTAGGCAAACTAAATTAAAGACTAACAGCAACCCCTCGTTATATCGCGCTTTCAGGGAGGCAAGCAAAAAAAAAAAAAAACGCGATATAACGAGCGACTCGATAAATATTATACTTTTGATAAATGTATGCTCTCAACAAAGTTTATAAACTAAAGCACAATATGTATTTGAAAGATAAAACTAAATCATATTAAATAATATAACTATTCTCTTAAAAAGGAACCAAAATTTAGAAAAGACTCATTATTAATTAATATTAACTTTAGACATTATTGTAGAGGTAATATTATATATATTTCCCTCATTTTCTAGTACAAAAATCTTTCTAAAGCTAGCTGCTCTGATTTTTTCTCGTATAACCTATTTCCGGCAAATATCAAGGTGGAAAAATTGGGAGACATGATACAGGGTGAGGTAAACAGAAGTGGTCCCGGTCTAGAGATAAGAATACGACGGAAATGTTACCAGGTCTAAAACCAATACAAAAACAGGTTTGCTAACTGAAGCTATTCATCGCTTCAATATTAAGCCCAAACAAACGCTTGGCGACTTATTTGCCGGCAACTACGCTACGGTTTGAGAAGCTAGTTGAAATGAAATATAAACAAGGTTTGTAGAGCTGATCAAGAAAAGTTCCCACTAGTGATTATTTGACTGTTTCGGTCGTTATTTATCCTAAATAATCGAATCATTTTGTTTTTGGTAATACAAAACATTCTAAATTGATTGCAAGCACAAAATTTGCATTATAGGACGTCCTCATACAATACGAACTAAGATCTGAACTCGCCACGAGTCTATGAGTAGCTCTAATGTAAAGCTAATCCGATCCAACCAATGCAAAAACAGGTTTCAGGCGGCTTCAAGAGTTTTTCTCGCCAAGCACTTCAACGTATTCCTATCTCTAGACCGGGACCACTTTTGTTTGCCTCACCCTGTACAAGGCGCGATATATCCGAATGCACGATGTAACGAGGCGCTATATAGCGAGGGGTTACTGTAATCTATAATTTCCAATCAAAATATGACATGCACCAAAAGGAAAATATTTATGAAAGACGTCACCACAATTTGATTCATAGCTTCCCTGACTTCCTTTATATCTATAGATCAGTGGTTCCCAACCTGGGGGCGATCGCCCCCAAGTGGGCGATTTGTGTTATCAAGGGGGCAATAAATAGTTTGGGGGCGATAGGGGGGCGATGAGTATTCAAAGGGGGGAAATTAAAATATACTGTACAGTAAAACCATTATAATTTTTTTGATCATCGTGACAAGTTTTAAAACTGATATTCTTACAAGATTTGAATATTTGACCAAGTTAGAAATTCCTGATTCTATTGTCGATCCATTCCCTTTTGAATCTGTGGGTTGTAGGGTAACCAGAAATTTCTCATGTCGGAAATTTCTCACATCGAAATTTCTCACAAAAAGACTCATTCGAATGATTTTGTCACAGGGACCATCCACAAATGACGGCAAGCTTGACAAATGAGGAAGGAGGGTTCAATTGTTTGTGGATATGGATTGGAGTGTATGTCGGAAGGATGGGGAGGGGGGAGGGGGGAGGTGAAGGGAGCGTTCTGAGCGATGTTCGATAGAAGAATAAGAATTAGAATGGTATCGAACTATAATGAACTAAGATAACTAAGATACTAAGAAGTAAGATAACTAAGATACTAAGAATAACTAAGATAAAGAAGGATATAAGTTGGCTCGTATAAGTGTAATAATTTTTTTTCACAATTAATTACATTGTCGACTCAGGTTAAGCTAATGATTAAATTACGCCTTAAGTACATGATGGTATATAAAAATAATATAAAAATAGTGTAATACTTTTTAAGGAAGAAAATGAAAGACGAAAAAAAAGTTTTGTTTGATTACCGTTGCACTAGAGCTACAAGTGGGCTATTGCGATGAGTGTTTTAATTCCTAACAACGGTCAAGAATTTAAACGAATCTAACTGACTACGTGCAAGCAGATATGGTGCATGTTAAAACAGATTGTGGTCTGTTGTCTTGTTTTTATATTTAGTTAAATACTAGCAGTATGGTCCCGCCTTAATGGGAACCCGTTAACTTCATATTGCTTAATTTTAGAGGCATGCTTACTTGTGAAAATACACTCAAATTCAAAACAAAATTAAATTCGTGTTGGCGCATGCACACTTAAAAAAGCAAACACTAATAGAGGATGAAGCAGCCTTAGGGCGAGTGCATATCTCAATCAAACTCAATCAATCAAACTAATAGAGGATGGCGTCAAGTCCCCGTTTCGGCCCAGTCCATGTATTTTCAAGCCCTGTTATGGTCCCGCAATTCCACGTGGATGACGTTTTTTTAAACTAATTATATTAATTAAAAATCACAATCAAATATGAAAAAACCAAGTCTCAGGTGCACACGTAGGTATTAAAAGGAACCTATATTAAAAATTTCGAATTTTTTAGAGCAGTCTAAGTAGGTTTTTTGCGATCCACAGACAGACAGACACACAGACAGACTCTTTCTTTTATTATTATAGATAACGTTTCTCTATCAGTTGCACAATGAAATGTCAAAGAGGATTAACTTGATCAAATCCTACACTACTAAACATACGAGATTACACCTCAAGACAAAGAAAACATTGCTTGATGTTCCCACTATAAATAATTAAGTTCTTAAAATGTATTAGATTTGGTGGGACAGACGTGCTCGTTAAATCTGTGGAGTCCAAAGTCCCGACGGCGTCAGCGTACGATGTCGCTCGAAGCTCCGTTGGGTGCCCGCTCAGGTGTCGACCTCGTCACTTGACCAGGGTTCTAAATTACGAGGCGTTATTGGCTGAGTTAAAGCTCCTATAGGAGGCTAGAAATAGGCAGCCGGAATCGATTACATTACATTACCCATTAGATTTGGTTGAATTAATATCGCAAACGAGTACTATGATAGAAAATGCAAATTTTTTATTTATGTTTCAGTGAAATGTTTTTGGATCCAGTTCCAGATGAATTTTATTTTCTACCCAAGCATAAGGCAAATGCTAATTAGTGATCTTTTATGTAAATGTAAAATGTTGCATTAATATTTCAAAATAAACGTTAATGAAGGTTTGTTTCTTTGCAACTGACTATTTTTCTTTAAAAAAATGAAGTATAAATTTCTGATGAAACATAAAAAATACTTGAAAGTGGTATTAAATTTATAAATTTTAAATCAATAATTTAAATGGATTCCCACTCATCTGAAAAGTCAGGGAAATTTGGGATTTCAGGGAAATTTGGAAATGGTTGGACTAATTACGTAATTAAAATAAATATATATACTGCAATTTATAAAATAACCATGCAAAAACTTCCGAAAAGTTTCACAAACCGAAAATTTTGGACACTTTGCTTGATCGCAACGATGAGCGAATACGATGAAAGCGAATTATGGCCACCCCACATTTGGCTATCACCTGCCAATGTGTCGCCTAGCTAATTAGTGAGTGTCGATCTGCCAACATCTGGAACCACCTTTTCCCCTGGTCACTTCTTAGAAAATGCCCTGGAGAAAGGGCATTTTCTAAGAATCCTCCCCCCCCCCCATTAACTTGCTCCAGTGGCTTGCTGGTAGGGGGGGGACCATCCCACTTCCCTGAGGGAGTTGGAGAATCGGGATTCTTTTGGCGACAGTCGTAATTACGGAACAATTCTAAACCCGGTTTTTGCGAGAAGCGAGGGTTCTTGTCAATTGGCCAAAGAACGTTTTTTCTTAATAAAAACATAAGTAACATTTAATGTAACATAAAAATGTGCTGACTTGGCTTATTATAAAGACTGGTGTTACTAATTAGTAATTATAAACATTGATTATCATTCACTGTAATCAAAAAAGTTAACTATGTTTTGACTCAAAACTTTATTTATTGCATTTAAAGATACAAAAGAATGCGTTTTTAATTGATTCATATAGAAAGCTTTAATATAAAATTTATCATGGCTTATACGAAACTTCCCTATAAGCTTCTCAAATGTAAAGCAGTAATATATAAGAATTTAACTGGATTTATTCATTATTTTGAAAGCCACAAATATTTTAAAATTGACTTTTTTTTTAAGTTATCTTTTCATGCATCTAAGTATTATAATAAGAATAAATTAACAAAAGCAGGTCAGTATAGTTTTTAATTTGTCCCAAGAATAATCTTTAGATACCGACTCAATATATAAATCCAGTAAGCCATATAATTACAACTTTACCATATTAAATTTGTTTTTAATTCTTTTGATGCATAAAATTTACAAAATATTTCAAAATTGTTTAACTAAAACATTATTGCTTATTAAAATCTTACTTCTAAACGTATTATTTTTTTTTTCAGTGAATTTTTTCGTTTTAGTGAATTTTTAATAAATTTAATTTAGGCAAGATAAATTTAGAAAAAAAATATTCTTCCTAAATTTAAGTTTGTCTTGTCTAAATATTTATTAAATGATTAGAACATTTCGTTTTATATTTCAGTTAAATATCCGCATTCCATTCACGGAATTTTACCATTGAAAACTTACATTTTGATGGGTCTGTTGTATAGTTTTTACCCAACTTTGATGCACTCTATCTCTGGAACTAGTTCAAAATACAGTACAAAATTTTTGTCACATGTTTATGTCATAAAGAGGTACTTCCTTTATTAATTTCAAATTCTTGCACTCAGTACTTTTTAAGATATACGACCTTAAAAGTGGGAAAATGCATTTGTTTACCATTGTTGAAGCACTGGAACCAGCAAGAAATACAATACAAAATTTTTATTACATGTTTATGTTACAAAGTTGTACAACCTGCATCAATTTCAAATTTTATCACTCAGTCCTTTTTGAGATATTTTACTTTAAAAATGGCGAAAATACGATTTTCAGCAATTTTGAAAAATTGTAAAAAAGTAAAAATTAAGTCCTCAATCTTTAAACTTCGACAACAAGTTGTTCTATAACTGGTTTATACAGGAAAAAAAATATCTAAGGCGAGTCTCTTCTCCTTTTACCCCATTTTCAGCGCTAAAACTCCTGTTCCAAGCGAATTTTCATTTTTCAGTTGTGATCTTTTTATCTAACGTTTCCGCACTAATTTGATAATATTATGCGCTGGCAAACTATTTATAGAATCACTCTGATCATTTTCTTTTTTTTTTTTTTTTGTTTTTTTTTAATTTCGTCTTGAAATCCATAAAATCAACATATGCATTAAAGCAAAAGCAGTTTTCAGCTGAAAATCGGCTTTGAAGCAAGTTAAAATGACCGCCAAAAAAAAATTATGAGCTCAAAATTTTTTTTACTTTGGCTTTGAACTCACCTAGTATTATGAGTTATATGGTAAAAAAAATTAGGAAAATCAAAAATGTTGAGCAACAAGTGTGGGTGATTTGTAATGGTTTGACAAAAGGGACACTGATCTGATATCTTAATGATTTTAGTTCACAATCTATATTAATGTTTGTCAAGAATATTTAAATTTAAACGATGCAAAAAAAATTGACATACATAATGTTTTGCTTAAGCGTGATTTTTTAACATGTTTTACTACAATTTTCCCCAAATACGGAATTTTCTTTTAATGATTTACTTTCTTAAAACTATTTTTATATTCATAACTAATAATAAAATCGCTGAACGTCATGGTTGGAATAGAATTTTCTGAAAATTGCTGACAAAGGTGATCGGCCTAAGGCATAATTAACTCTTAAGCTTAACCTTAGTAGACAGTTCAATTATTTGTGAAATTTTATAACACTTATACGCTTGTACGCCAAGATGCCGCTCTTTTGAGTTTTTTTGCCAACTCAGGTGTCGGCCACTTCACTTGACTGTTGTTAAGAATTAAAACCCCCATCGCCAATGCCCACTTGTAGCTTTAGTGCAACGCTAATCAAACAAAAATAATTTTTTGCCGCATAGTTTTTATTTTCTTTCTTAAAAAAAGTATTACACTATTTTCATTTGTCATCTTAACATAAAAAAAACGCTGCGTGCGACGTCGCCCTTAACGGTTGCGTTGGGTGCCTATTCAGGTGTCGGCTCGTCACCTGACTGTGGTTCTAAAATACGACGCCCGTCGCCAATGGCCAACTTGTAGCTCTAGTGCAACGCTATTCCAACAAATGCTGAAAAAAAGGTTTTTTTTTTATGATTTACTCTCTTAAAACTATTTTTATATATTATCATAACTAATTATAAAATCGCACAAAGTTATGTATAGAATTTTCAGAAAATTGCGGTCAAAGGTGATCGCCACCTTAAGGCACAATTTACATTTTAACTTAGCCTTAGTGGACAATTCAATTATTTGTGAAATTTTATAACACCAAGATGCCTCTCTTTTAAGTTTTAATGCCAACTCAGGTGTCGGCCACGTCACTTGACAGTTGTCAAGAATTAAAAACCCCGCCGCCAATAGCCCACATGTAGCTCTAGTGCAACTCTAATCAAACAAAAAAAAATGTTTTTGCCACGTGGCTTTCATTTTCTTCCTTGAAAAAGTATTAAACTATTTTCAAAGGCGATCACGTGCTAAAGGCGTAATTTAATCTTTAAGATAACCTGAGTAGACAATGTAATTAATTGTGAAATTTTATAAGACTAATACGCGTTAACTTATATCCTTCTTCATATATCTTCTTCTTTATATCCATTATAGTTCGATTTTAATAGTTCTAATTCTACTTTCGAACATAGCTTGGAAAGTCCCCCTCCCCTCCTTTCTACGCCACACTTTTACATACCCCCCCCCCCTCCTCTTCCGACACACACTCCAATCCATATCCACAAACAATTACAGCTATATGAACCCTCCTCACTCCCTTGTCTAGCGTGGCGTCATTTGTGGATGGTCCCTGTGACAGAATCATTTGAATGAGTCTTTTTGTGAGAAATTTCTGAAGTGAGAAATATCCGGGATCCGGGTTGTAGATAACCTTGAAAACTCTTTGCAGTTGGAGTTTGACGATCTGAAGTATGACAGTGAGGCGAAACTCATTTCAAGCAGAGAGGTTATGGGTTAGCCTGCGTGAAACTTATTTACACTGATCCTTATCTGTGGTAAAAAGCTGAACTACGTCTCATCTCGTTCCGTCAATATATATTAAGTTAAAAAAAAAAAAGAGTTAGTTCTGTTATCCATCTCCTCACCAAACAAAGAAATCAATGGGATATTTGCCTCAAAGACTTGAGTATGAGCTTGAAAAATAATAATTGATATAAAAAAAGTGAATACAAAAGTTTTCAACATTCATTTTTTTTCTTTAATTTTTATTGTCAACTCTTAAATTTTCCAGAATTGAGTTCAAAGATATTGGTTAATTATTTTACTTTCATTCTTTGAAAAAATCTAAATAAAAATAGAAAAAAATAAACTTTTTTCCCGATTTTATTTAAGAGTAACCGGATAAAGCTGCTTTGGTTGTTTTTATATATGGTAGTAAGTGTTTGAAATTATAAAATGGCTTTATTAGTTATACTTTAACTCATATATATTATAATTGGACAAATTATAAAAATTAAAGGGGGCGATATGTGTTAGTCAACTTAAAGAAGGGGGCGATGTTACCAAAAAGGTTGGGAACCACTGCTATAGATGATCAGTTATAGCGATACCACCCTAAACCAATACGTACAAATCTTTCAAGCTAAGCGTCATTCTAATAATAATACACCCAAAAGATAACACATATTTTGGTGAATGACTATTCTTTTATCTAAAAATATGATTGTATTTTTTCTAGTTCTGAAAACTGAGTAATCGCAGTCAAAACTCATTCATCATTTTCTCTAAAAACTTCCTTCAAGAAAATGCAAGATTTGTCAAGGGATGTTTAGGAAATAACTGTAAGTAATTTTTTAAAGTTCCGGAACATCTTAAGACCTGTTCTTAAATAATGAACTTCATTTAAAATGTGTGCCTTTGTGAGAAACGATAAAGTTTAAGTTTTATGCGTTCAAAGACCGAATTATCTTCACACATATTTTTTTATAACAACGTGCAAAAAAGTTCACTATTTTTATATCATATTCATTCATAAATCGTTGCGAAAATGACACTTTACGTGCTTGCGTCACAGACAGTGTGCGAAAATTTGGTTTGTATCTGATTGGTAGAAAAGCAAAAGGATGTCATGAATATCTCCATGGAAACTAAATGGTCACGAAACTCAGTTAATTCTATTGGTTCTTCACTTTTGCATTTTCTAATCTCCATGGAAACTAAAAGTATTACAAAAATTATTAAAGGAAATGAAATAAGATAAAAGTAAGAACACAAATTTCACTCCAAGCAATACTTTTCTGGAAGAAGATTCGGCCAAACTTCCTTAGCTGCTTTGTTAATTTAATCTGGAAGTTGGTCAAACATCTTTTCAAATTCATTTTCACCTATGTTCGGTAGCACTAATTAATCTAAATACTATTTTGATTCAAAATATAAAAGTATTTTACAACTTTTCTTTCACTACTTTGCATTTTCGAATATCTCCATGGAAACTAAAGAATGTCTTGAAAATCACTCATTGGTAGAAATACTTTTTTGCACGTCATTATAAAAAATATTGTAAGCAAGCACGTTCCGGATAATACTTTATTAAGCTCGTGTCATAATTTCACTCGCTCGTGAAATAAAAGCCACTCGCTTAAGGGGTCATAGGACTCTTAAAAATGTGCAAAGAAGGTACTACAAAGCATCGTTTGATCTTTCATGTAATTTTTTAACTACTCAATATATAAGTATAATTTTTTTATATGTAGTTCTACAAGATTTATTTATTCTAAAACACATTTTAAAATTTATGAAACTTTAGCCAAAACTAAAATAAATGATATTAAACATAAAGCTATTTGAGCGCATTGTGATTAGGCTTGCGCGGCAAATTGTGAGGTCAAAATTGAAAAAATGACCAGGAAAATGACTTTATATTGTACAAATATATACAGACAAGGACTTATACCTAAATTCTCAGCTCAATTTTAATTAGAAATTATTTTTTAAAAAATTTAAAATGAAAATTTTAAAATTTTTATTAATTTTTTTAGAAAAAAGTTCTTAAAATAATTTATAATTAAAATTGAGCTAAGAATTTAGGTATAAGTCCTTGTCTGTACATATTTGTACAATATAAAGTCATTTTCCTGGTCATTTTTTCAATTTTGACCTCACAATTTGCCGCGCAAGCCTAATCACAATGCGCTCAAATAGCTTTATGTTTAATATCATTTATTTTAGTTTTGGCTAAAGTTTCATAAATTTTAAAATGTGTTTTAGAATAAATAAATCTTGTAGAACTACATATAAAAAAATTATACTTATATATTGAGTAGTTAAAAAATTACATGAAAGATCAAACGATGCTTTGTAGTACCTTCTTTGCACATTTTTAAGAGTCCTATGACCCCTTAATAAAGTATCATTTTCGGAACTAGTTGCTTATTTAATCGAACTTTTCGAGTTGGCTATTTAACACATCCAAAGCCAAGTACGCCTCGTAATTTAGAACTGTGGGTAATTTCATCAAATAACACAGCGGATCACCTTACTGGCATTAAATAAAATAGAATACGATAATTACACTTTTTGGAACGGAATTTAGCTAATCAATTACATAACTTAAAAAGATATTTTTAAAAAAGAACAAGGAAATTTTTCAGCAACTCTTAAAAAATAACGGAAAGATGTTGTATAAGTATCGTAGTTTCCAATCTTTGTTTTAGGTTTTATCTTATTGAATGAATGAATAAGTCATCATGGAAAGTTATCTTTATCTATTAGTTGAAATAACTTCACGCTAGAGCTGTAACCATGTAAACTATATTCAAAATTTACTAAAAATAAAATACAGTTTTGTGGTGCAGAACTCCCATCAATATTTTAAATGAAATGCAATAAATTAAGGATAAAATTAGAGGATACTTGAAGGTAAATTTACTCTCAAATTGATACTAATATAAACACAAATGTAATGGATACAAATAGACAGATGAAGATTTTTTTTTGTCAAACATTTTAAATATATATATAATTCTAAAAGCTTTAATAAAAAATAATAACTTTTGATAAATTTTGAGGCATTATAATAACTTTAATAATGCCTCAATATATCGAATAAATAATGCATTATTTCTATTGTATACTTATTTATAAGTCAACTTTCCACAATTAAGAAATATGTAAACAAATGTAGACATAAACTTTAATTTATCATATCTACAACGATTAATTCTGCATTAGAATGTCAAAAAAGTTGAGAATTTCTTTTGAAAAACCAAAGTCATGGCCTTACCTCAAAAAACAAAGTTATCAACACGTGAGATATCGAACAGCTGTTCATCACAAACCAAATAATAAATTTAATTTTTAATTTCAAAAGACACAAATTCTTAATTCTTACATACTTACAATAAAAACAATCTTAAAAAAAAAAAATTCTTAATTCTTACATACTTACAATAAAAACAATCTCCAAAAAAAGTTATAAACGTGCAAGATGTCCCAAAGAAAAAAAATTCCTCGCCACACACCAATATACCAAATAATAAAATTTAATTTTCTAATTTTAAAAGAGAGAAACAAACTCCTACATGACTTCTACTCAAAATAGGCTTTTCCAACTTGCAACAATTATCTCGTGTTCATTTCACAACTACCATTAACATTTAACAAAATTATTTTTAAAAAAATTGTTCAGCAATCATTCAAATGCTAAACCCAATAACCAAAATACATTTATCCACAAATAAACAAAAACCTTACCTCACAAAACAAAGTTATCCACAAACAACGATATATCCAAACCTCTCATCCTTCTCAACACAAACCATCTTTACCCCGCGGTCTCCCGTACAAGAATGATAAAATCCCCATCTTTGCGAAGAGCTGCATCTTTTCCGTTACTCCCCCCCCCCCCCCCCCCCCCCTTTGACAGAAATGTGGGGGGGGGAGGGAAGGCTCGTGCTACGGAGGATGTTAGGAGGAAAAATAGAAAGAGAGGAAACTATGGTATATATGGAAGTTAGGTTGATTTATTTTTCAAGGTTTTGGTGGGTTTTTTTGTTGGGTCGTCGTTTTCCGTATATTGGCATAAGTATGCAGGGTATACGATATTTAGCCCTCTAATGCATGAATTTTTATTTTCATCCCAAAATATGTCTATATATATATATATAATATATGTATCTTTAATTCTCACACATTATGGGGAAAATACTTTAAAAAAAATTAACTAAATTAGAATTTAAATAATTTCAATTTTTTTAATTTTTTTCCATATGACAAAAACCAACTGCAAAATTCCAATTTTGATAATAATGACAAGAAGACTACTAAAAATATTTCAAAATAACCCTTTTTAACTATGATTAATTTTTCAAAACAATTTATTAGTATTTAGTACTAATATTATTCTTCTTTGAATACTGCCAAAAACGTAATTTCACAAAAGTTAAAAACCTCACTCTTTAATTTTGAATACACTTTTACTACTGTCATCTATGAGGATTATTAGTAACTAAAACTTTAAAATGAAATGTAATAGATGAAAAAAGCACAGATTTGTCTAGGAGGAGCTCTAATTTAATAGAATAGAGTGGATTATGTTACTTGTTACCAAACGGTAACGGTATGCATTAGATGGTTAATATTATATACCCTGTAGAAAACACACAATGTTTTAGGTTTTAAAAATGTGTGCTTGGTTTCACCATATTAATGGTTCCTAGTAGCTGTGACGGCTGTGTGGCGTAATGTTGCACCATATTTTCGGTATTAGGTTGAACCTTTTCTCAGAAACCTACCACCAAATATTAAACAGTGCACTAGAGCTGCGCATCTGTACATATGCATGCTTTGAGTCTCGGACTTAATTAGAATTTTGGATAGCAACGAGATCAATATCTGAGTTGGCACCCAACGCGATCTAAGGGCGACATCGTATGCAGCGCGTCTTACGTATTTAATCCTCACACTATTAATTAACTTAGTTTTATTTCAACTACACAAACTTTTTCGTAGAATGAAGTGTAGGAGACACAGTATGCCGCCTCGGTGGCTGAATGGTTAGCGTACTAGCCTTTGGAGCTGCTGAGGTCGGGTTCGAATCCCGGTCAGGCATGGATGTTTGTGAAAGTCAATAAATGTTGTTATTTGTCTATGTGTTATTCATTTCTTTGTGACTGTAAAATTTCTTTCTGTGTCTGTCCCACTTGACGAAAGCTTATAAGCGGTTCTATGAACAAGCACACAAGCTGGAATATATATGTATCATACCACACAGTATTTGGTCACATAATCTGAATTTCTTACGGAGGATGCTTATACAGAAGAAGAGGGAAAATATCATATCAAGAAAGGAAGCTAGTACACTCTCAGGAATAATACACTCACTTTTGACGGTTCATTAATTCTCAGGCCTCATTTCGTTAATTTTGAGGATTGTTTCGTCAAAATATCACGTGACTTTTGAGTAAACGCGAATCCTCACTTTTACGATCTTGATTTGACGATTCTGTATCTTGATTTTGAGGAAACAGAATCTCATTGTTGTACTCGCATGCTCAAAAAGGACGAAATATTTCTTTAGATTAGACGACATTAAAATCCTCATAAAAATGACGATTCAAATTTCCTCACTTTGAGGAAACGAAAACTCGGAGCATTTGCCAGTAAACGGAATAGTCAAAAGTATGGAAAATGTCGTCGTTTTTGAGCATTCATTTTTGAGAGTGTGCCCTCAGAAAAAAAAAACTTGTGAACAAACAACCCGAGCTGTTCAACAACACAAATCAGCAGAGTTCCACTTGCGTTCAAACAGCATTTGTGGACACAAGTATTATGTTCATAAATGGCAACGTACAATACTGCATTGTTTCAATAGAACAAAAATGTTTATGACATAGTTTGTGGTATGCCCTTTTTCATTACTCAAATTCTGCAAAATTGGTTCAACTGACCGATATCTACTAACGATAAAATTACGGATAACACCTTCCAAAAGATTCTAAAACCCACCGAAATCATTCCGAAATACAAAAAACATAGCAGCTTATACAACTTTTCAACCCCACCTCACCTGGTGATATATTCCACAACACGCGGCTATACCCCTCCCCCAGCTGTATGCAAAAGACTTTAGTCGCGCGCACGACAGCTGTGGGGGGACAGACGGACAAAGTAACCCCCAAAGATGAATAACGGTCCTGGCCTCTTGAAGCCCCCCCCCCCCTTTTTTTTCTGTGCATCTGTACGGCACACAATAGATGAGCACACGACAAATAGTGTTGGAGTATAAGATGGCGTCGCATGGGAATGGGTATCGCCAGATTTGGCGGTGAAAATTTTTTAAATTGTTTTAAAACATATTTTTACTCCATATTCTCCCTCTTTTTCAAATTCGATAGAGTTAAATTTGGAAAATAGGATATTGACATTTTGGACATTTCCGTCTGTCCTTCCGAACCAGCTATCTTAAACTTCCGTTCGTTCTAACATTAGGATATTCAAAATTATATTTCTTAGTTTGAAAATCACATGACAGTTCTAAATTTTGTACTTCTTGCCCATCTGGGCATCCTGTCTGTCTGTCTGACCACCCCCACCCTACCTTACACAATTTGTTTCTAACAATCATCTTATAAAAATTGAATTTGTGTTTTGTAAGCTAGGATTGAATTCGGCTCAATATTTACTGGAATCTAAATGAAGTCTTTTATATGATGTAAAAAAAACATAACTATTACTTAGATTAACGATTATTATTATTTTTATTATTTAACATTAAAAAGGTATCATATGTAAACATAAAATTTCTCTCTCTCATAATACGGTAATGCTTTGTGTTATGATGCAAAAAAATAAGGGGGGGGGGAGGTCTTTTATATGAGCCATGATAAATCTTTTAGAAATGAAAGCATATTTTTATATCCTTGTGTAAAAAAATAGCCAATGAATTCCGTAAAAAAATTTGGAATTTCACATTTTTGGTTCCCTAAGTACAGATTTAACAAGCAGGCATTTATGCTAAAATTGTAAATCCAAACTTTAAAAAAGGGTAACTACAAAAGTTAACTACATTCGATGCCACTGAAATTAACATCGCAAAACATTAATTTTTTCAAACATGGCTACATATTGGCGATTTTTATTTCGCACCTATCCAACAACCCTTGCCAACAAATACTGTTGCAGATCGTACCTATGAAAAACGGGGGGTACCCCCGAGAATGACGTAGCACCCTGCAAAAAAACACCTTTTTGTTTGGCTTCCGTTACAAGCTGAAGAGCTCCGGCATTCAAACTTTTTCAAAAGGTGGTAAATTATAGCTGATGCCCTCGCGCGGTACTATAAAAGTAGAGGTTCGATGAAGAATGGGATGCTGTCGATACATTCAAACCAATGCGGAAGCTGGGTTGCTAAGTGAAGGCTTTTATGATAGGCCCAAAGGAAGCTTGGGTGATTATTTAGAAAGGATATAGTAACCAGATTTTTTTAACATTGATGCAGTCAGTATACAAAGACGCAAAAAATGGTAACATCGGTTTTATTTTATAGTAATGTAGTTTCAGTCTTGTACACTCTTAAAACAAAAGAGTGAAATCCACTCCAGTTGGAGAAGTGCATTTTCGACACTAGAAAGAAGTGAATGTTAACTCAGACTGAGTTAAAATCACTCGTTTGGAGTGATCCTGTCGGAGGTTTAACACACAAGGGATCCACTACTTTCGAGGAAGTGCATTTTCTTGACTGGAGGAGTGAAAATTAACTCAGACTGAGTTAAAATTGCTCGTTCGTTTTAAAAGTGTAATGGACTCAAGTCTGGTGCGAACCGCTTAGACAGTTCAGAAAAAATAAAATTTAAATTGATTATTTAATAACTTTTTAGGTCACAATATGTTACGAAGCTGTTGTCTAGCAGTTTGGAGGGACTGTTGATTGATTAAAAGAATTGAAAACATTTTAAGTCATAGTTTTCTCGCGTTATTTTGGTTGGGTTAAGAATTATCGACAAAGAAAATGTGCTGCTTTTTTATTCTAATGGAGAAATTTTAATCATCATTCAAAATGCAGGATATTTTGCATTACAACTCCAAAAAAGCAGGACAGTTTACATACTTTAAGGTTCTTTGAAAAACAGGTAGGACGAAAACCTACAAAGTAGTACTGTACTGGGAAATGCAGTATGTCTTGTCACCCTAGACAAGAAGCAAGTCAGGCTAAAAAGTATTTTAGTGTTTTGGCGTATTGGAACAATTTGGCGATTTTTATAAAACGCCTTCACTTTTTTTAAGCGCCAATCATTTTCGCCATTCCAACCTCTATATACTACTACAAGCCAAGAGCGACACGGGCGATTATTGGTATAAATCAACAATTTCAAAAAAAACACTTTTCAATAGCTTCTCTTTTGTTGTTGAGACTCAAGGCAAGAGATGGGACTTGTGGGAAATAGATAATTAAGGACAGTAAAAGTTACTTTTTGTGAATTTATGGAAATAAATTTTAGGTTCATTTAGCCACGCTGCTTTTGTTGACGATTCGGGACAAAGTTAGTGAGAGTGTTTTTTAAAAGAAAGATTTATTATGGGTTAGTCAAGATTCTATAAAAGGAAATGGTTTCATTTGACATGGGAAGATACCGTCTACAAAGTGTTTAGAACTGTGGAGGTACTTCAAATGACAATACTATTGATAAAGATACTGATCTAGAAAAAGTACAGTGGCCCTCCAATGGGCTATTAGGAGACATGCTTTGAAATATATATTAGTAAACACAGCCTTGTAAATCAACCCTTATTTATCAATAATGGTATATGATCATGGTCCTTCAAAAAGAACTATGATTTCTGATCCCATAAAGGTATTTTAAAGGGGAATACTGTTTTTTTCTTCTTCAAAAATATGATCTAGATAAAATACAGTGAGCCTCAAATGGGCAATTGGGGGACATACTTCGAAATAAATGCTAGTAAACACACAGACTTGTATAAATCTACCCTTAGGTATCAATAATGGTATATGATCATGCTCCTTCTATAAGAACTATGATTTCTGATCCCATAAAGAGGTATTTCATAGGGAAATACTGTTTTAAAAAAAGAAATTATCTAGATAAAATACAGTAGCCCTCAAATGGGCAATTGGGGGACATACTTTGAAATAAATGCTAGTAAACACGGCCTTTTAAATCAACCCATAGGTATCAATAACGGTATATGATCATGCTCCTTCGATAAGAACTATGATTTCTGATCCCACAAAGGTATCTTAAAGGGGAATACACAACACAGCCGTTGTTCAAAATGTATTATGAATTTATGTGTTTTCTGTCAAAATTTCGATTATAATTTATCGATAAAATTTAGATTATTTTAATAATTTTTAGATTATTCTGTGAACTATGTTGAACGAAATTAGGGCAGCTTATATGAATTTTTTTTTCTACAAGTAAATCCAATGTAAGACTGTCTGGCAACTTGTTGTAAATGTGGTGGTGGTATACACATATCTGACAATCCAAAAAAAAAATATATATATATATATCTGAGCGAAAGTGGAGCATTTGGCGAACAAAGGAAGCCTTTGACAGTAAAAAAAGAAGCCAAGAGATAGAATTTGGGAAAAAGATCTTAAGATGTATGTTGTAACAATGAGTTTTTTTGCTACTTGTTTTCCAGTCATATATAGTTATATTTATTTTCTTTAACCAAGCAGTTTGTTAGGTTTTGTCAATGTACAAGCGAAGCTACCTTGGACCAAAGCTTTACAATGTATTACCAGATGGATAACATAGTATTTGAAAAACACTTTTAGAACATATTATTTAGCTGAAACTTATTGCTATTTAGTTTTCTTAAACAACTGGTCTTTAATTTACTCTACTTGCTCCACTACTTTATGGATTCATTTCAATGGATAGTAAGGGGAAAAAACTAAGGGTGTACACTACACGTGACTTTCGATTACCACTCAATAAATCAATACCTTATCATCTTGTGACCTGACGTCCCCATTTGGGAATATTTTTTAAAACCTCCCCACAAACAATTAACACGCTATTTAGTTCTGAAATTGACCTGGTCCGATAGAAGAAGATACAAATATAGTTATTAGCCTTTGATTACAGGTATCTTTAATTTATTTCTATAAAAAAAATGAAGTTGAACGAAGGTCGAAAACCCTATTATGACACCCGACAGGTTCTACTCTTTTTTTTTTTTATAGTTTATAGCTCTTTTAGTTCGAGCTGCAGAGTGTTTCAGACCAACAGAATGCCAGACAGACGGACCAATGCTCATAAAATACTTTTTCGTAATCAGCACCATCGAAAAATTGCAGAAAACACAAAATATTCAGGTCGGATTTTCAACCGCATATCGCAATACTTTCATTACATTTCATATT
This sequence comes from Hylyphantes graminicola, assembly GCA_023701765.1. Lineage (NCBI taxonomy): Eukaryota > Metazoa > Arthropoda > Arachnida > Araneae > Linyphiidae > Hylyphantes > Hylyphantes graminicola. Next base: position 64,331,834 of record CM043118.1, on the reverse strand, counting down.
AGGTAATTGTAAGTACAAAAAACGATAACTCTTATTCAAAAATAACACAAACATTCCTCATAAAACCACCGACAAGTAGTTCCCAAACCCAGATGGTAGGACCAACGAAAAAACAAATGAAAATACGACGCAACGTCTAAAAACGTCTTTTATTTATAAAAAAGATCCCTTGTTGTTTTTTACCCGGATATTTCGCTATCGTCATCTTATGTCATACAGGGAAGATTGTTTACAGAGGGGCCAAAACAGAGACAGGGAACCATATTGTCAAGAGAGATTTGGGGACAAAATCATGAGATTAGAAGATTTGACTACATGTTTAGGAGATGTAGAGGGATAGGAGGGATACGGGGTTTTGGGTTAATAAAAATTTTGACATTTTTATGTGTTGATGACAAGCGACCAAAAATTTGTTTTGTACACTCTTGAAACAAACGTGCGATTTTAACTAAGTCTGATTGATTTTCACTCCTCCAGTCTGGAAAATGCACTTCTCCCTATGGAGTGGATCCTTTGTATGTTAAACCTCTGACAGGATCAATCCAAACGATTGATTTTAACTCAGTCTGAGATAATATTCAATCATTTCCAGTGTCGAAAATGCACTTCTCCAACTGGAGTGGAATTTACTCTTTTGTTTTAAAAGTGTAGACTTATATTTTTAGGCTTGTGTGCTTGGTGCTTGGTCAGAGACCCTCTTATAAACCTTCGTCAAGTAAGACAGACACGACACACTCACACACATACGTGACAGATGCTGCCGTCTATCGCGCGCCACCTCCGCAATTTCTCCGCCAACTCCGCACGTGTCCCTGACGGGGAGGGAAATAGTCTCCAGGGACCTGTACCCGAGAGAAACTGCGCAATGACAACCCACAGGATTTCGGACAAAAGAGATTTAACGAGCAAGTACTCCGCATATACACAACAAACACAAACATGAATGCCTTATCGGGATTCGAACCCGGACACAGAAATTAAATGGCTAGCATCCTAACCATTGGGCCACCGGGTCGGCAGGGATATGGGTTGTTGGGTTTCTATAAAAAATTTTGACATTTTTATGTGTTGATGACAAACGAGCAGAAATTTGCATTGTTCTAGTGCTATTGACGATCGCAAGAGGAGGCGATTATTATATCCGTGCTAGGTCGACAAGAAACTGTAAACTAAAGAGTTTTCTAAAATAGTTAGAGAATATAATAGAGTTTTCTAAAATATTCATAACAAGAATATAACATTCGATTTAAACTATAGTAATTTTGTTGTCTCGAAAATTTAAATTTGGTGAATTTGAGCAGCAAAATGGGGGAAAGTTACCGCAGCGCAGTTCCTAAAATGTTCTCTTACAAAATTATTTCGTTTTTAAAGATGAAATGTAGAATTAGCTTCAATAAAATCTCTGAAGTTATTTCGCGTATGCGAAAGACATAATTAATAAGGCAACATAAAATAGTATAAATTATTCCGTTGAAAATAAAGTCACTTAATATATTTTTTTAGGAGTCTGTTGACTCTTGTCGGATTTCCATACGAGAAAATGATAATTTAGATTTTAATTAAATTAATGTAGATTACAACGTTGCATGGGCACGGAAGGCCTTGGACCTCTAATGGGCCGTTGCGCCGAGGAGTTTAGCTTAGTTTTTTTTAGATTACGACTCCAGAATGTGGCAACTACAAGATACTATAATTTTCAATGTTTACGAAAAGTTGAATTTCTATTCTACGAATGGTAAATTACTATTAAGATCGCTTTATAATTAAAAAAAAAAGCTGTACATTTAAGAAATTTTCTGATGTAATAACTCTTATATTAATATGCATTCACATAAAAGTAGTTGATTTTACGAAGGAATAAATTTCTATTACAAGGAAAGAATATTATACGATACAACAACTTTCACTATTTGTATAATATTTTGCCTTTGGGATTGTTATACTGATACTATAAATTACAGAACTTTTCTTTAATAAAAATGCATTCGCTTATTTACCGTTTCATTTAAGACTGTCGCAGCCTAACGAGTTTACACTCCGTGCCATCCTATCTTGGGTAAAAACAAAGAGAAAAAAGGTAGAGGGAAAAGCCCGATTGGTCCGTTAGTTGGAAACTCTTATTTACATAAAAATAATCTGAATATACAATTCAACCAAAACACACTTTTCATTCTGATAAAATTGCCAAATTTTCTCAAATAGTATTCAAATTGTTTAGACCTTAAATGAAATTAATGTTTTAAATATGTTTTCTGGATGGATTCACAAATAATTTATGGAACTCGTTACATCCGCGGAGGGATCTTCTCCAGAGCACATTTCTATTTACCCCACTTATGTTGGCGAGCAGTGTAGATTGCCACTCCAGAACCAAGATAGTAAGAATTTTTAATGTTTACGAAAAGTTGAATTTATGTTCTACCAAAGTTAAATTAATACTTATGATATCTTTATATAATTAAAAAACCATTTATATATAAAAGAAATTTCTGATGTAGCCAACTGCTATGTAAATATGCATTCATGTAAGTAGTTGATATTATGAAGAAATACAATTCCATTGCAAAAAAAAAGAGAATATTCTACTATGTAACAACTTTCACTATTTGTATAATATTTTGCCTTTAGGTTTGTTAGTGGTTCTAGAGATTACAAAACTTTTCTTTAATAAAAATGCATTCGCTTATTTTACGTTTCATCTAAGACTACGTCACAGCCTAACGAGTTTAGTTACTCACCACTACTTAGTTACAAAACAATTTCACGGGCTGGGCAGTGAATTTTTTAACATAGTGACTGGGCGACACTAATGTCGCCCAGTGTAAGGAAAATGTCGCCTAGTAATATGAAAATCAAATCACTGGGCGACATTGAAAAAAAAAGTAAATTTCCCTAAAATCCCATCCGTTATTTCATAAATTGTGTCTAAAAAAAGCATTTGGAAAAAATGGGCAAGTTGTAGCCAGTTGTTGTTTATCAGATATTGCTCTTTCATTACAACCCTGTGAGCCTGTGTGAGTGACTAAACACAAAAACCTTTCAGCAACCAAGATGTTTCCCCCATACAAAAGTTTTCCCCCCCCCTACCCCCTTTAGTGTGGGCGCTATCATGGTGTTAGTTCATGTGGCAGGCCCTGTACATCCTCGATAGAGGAGAATTTATTGCGTTAGAAGATAAGGTTTTTAATTGGCTTGGTACAAAAGTAAAAGGGATTTTCTAGGAAGGGGATCATAGCTACTATCTTTGGTAAAAGTTTCTGATCTGAGAAACATCGTAAAAGTCCCTGGAAAAGCTTGGGAACTTGGCCAACTGAGGGTGAGTGGTCAGTAGATCTTAGATGTCATTGTACAACATTGGCTTCTAAAGTAAACACACAAAATTTTGCTCCGAACTTATTCTATCTTAAATTTCGACTACTGATGTTGGATATTTCTGTTTTAAGGTACGTTTTTATGTATTTTTTTCTAGTTTTGGTGTTTAAAAGTGGTTCAAACGTTTGAGGATGAATCAGGGGGAGATATGTGAAATTTTTAAATGTGGTTGCTTCGAATAATAGGTAAAATTGCATATGATTTTAAGAAACAATTATATTGCAACAATAAAGCTTGAAGAAGAATGTAGATTTTAATTTTTTTTTTATTTGCTAGACTCATGTAGTTTCTACAAAAATATTTATTAGTGTTTCACGCACTACTCTAACTTACTATTACATCCAAATACTTGAATTCGTTAAAAAATTAAACCCGACATTTTATTTAAGATATTATTCCACAAATAATTCATTGCCATATGAATTCGTTTTTTATTTCTTTATATAATTTAAAATATTCATAGTCAATTGTAAACAATAAAATAAATATAGGGACGATATGTGTACCTATGGTCGGATTGTTTCAAATGCACATAAATCTAAGATTGAATTTTTTTAGTGTTTGTAACGGCAGGTATCATAAGACCAATTAGTTCCCATTGGAACTATTTAATATGTAATAAAACAAATATGGTTAAATAACTTTAAAAAAAAAGACCCTAGTTTCACTCTATTTTTAGCCCACTTTTTCTTTTTTTTAATTCGAAAGAATTAAAAAATTGAAAAAGTAGGTATAACATGAGGTTGATGTCCGTCCGTACCCCCTTTTCAAAATCGGTCCTATACATCCGATCTTAAAAATTCCATTGTTGTTAGAAAGGTATGACCTCAGAGACACAACTTTCATACTTTTTTCCGTCTGTCTGTACGATAGGATGGACATAAAACTACTATTTGTCGACGAATATCCCATTGGATTAGCATTGAAATTCAAGTTTTTATAGTTTCATTTTAGTTCATTTAGAACTTCATGTTTAATTCGTGAATGTAAAAAACAAACATGCAAATGTTATTTTAATCAATCAGGGTTAATTTATTAACTCATAAGCAACAAAATATTAAGAAAATTCATTTATAAATAATTCGGAATCTGGATTTTCAGAGACAATGCCTTAATTCGGAACATGTATTGTTCATATTGTTCCGCTAAATTAACAAAAAATCTTAGTTTAGGCAATTTAAATGAAATTTATTTATTACTTACTTAAATAACCACCCATTTTTGTAAACATTTGCTTTGGAAAAATATTGTTTGAAACATAGTTATGCAGCACTTCATTTACATCTGTTATTATTGCAACATCAAAATAAAGATATTTTTAAAAAAAGTAATCTTAGTGTAAAAATTAAACATTGCACTTCTGTACATTCACTAATGTCATCTACTGTATATGTCCTTAGATCCGTAATTTGAAAAAATAAATTTTGTTGCATAATTTTGCAAATTAATTTTTTTCAATCATCAAACTTACTTTCAAAAAATAAGTAAAAAGGCTAATTAAAATTTTACTCTGGCCAACCCCAAAAAAAAGAGAACGGTACAAAGAGCCATAATCACAATTATATCGCGACAGGAACTTCGTCAAAAAGTTTTTTGCAGAAGAAAACTGTATATAATATTTTTGTATATTCTATAATCGAATTTAATGAATTTTTTCAGGGATCCACAAGTAAAAATTTGCAATCATTCCTCACGAAAATATAAGTACATTTATGAGTTGTACATTTTTTTTCTCTCAATTATACAAACTATTCCCATCCTTAGTTTTGTTATCGTCAAATTTTAATTTTTTTAAGGAGTTTTATTCTTCAAGAAAATATATTGTAGAAATGTTATTCAGGATAATTTAGATAATATTGTAAAATAGTAAAAGTAACAGATTTTAATATGTTTATTTCTTTGTTTTATTTTTATTTTTAAGAAAATTTATGAAATAGAAGTACTATTCAAGCTATAGAGGATATTGTTATAGTTGGTCTATTTAGAATGTAAGCTTGGGAAGCATTTCCTCCCCCATCCACGATTACAGTTTTCTTGGAAACAGGATGATTCATAGCTGTTTTGTTTTTTTCCCCACCCTACATGGGGAAATACTAACGGTTTTGATTGTAAACCTCAAGCGTGCTAGGATTAGACAAGCGATGTTCCCCCTTTTCGTAGAAAACCCAGTGAAGGGATGGGGGAAGAGAGTCTTTTCGAAGCTTACATTCTGGCTAGAAATTTTATAAATAGAAAGTTTAAATGCAATAAATATTTAGTTAATACATTTTCTCTCTCATTTATACAACTTTTTAATTTCTTTACTTATGGTATTTTAAATAATGCTTAGAGTGCATTTGAAGCTTATGCAGTATCTATTTTTTTCCTATTTACGAATTAAAAATGATTTTTTCGCAATCAAAGACATCAAGTTGCACTCACTAGGGGTTTATCTTGAAATGACGACCCCCCCCCCTCCCCTTAAAAAAAAACTTTTTACATGCAATGTCGCCCAGTGAAAAAATCTTAGAAAATTCACTGGGGCTGGGAAAGCCTTCCTAATTACATAACAACCAAACAAGAGATTTCCTGGTTCCCCCTACAAAGATGCTATCGGATTCTACAAGGGGGCAGGGGCTAAGATTTTTTTTTTTTGTTTTGTTCCCAGAGCAGTTATGTCTCATGTTTCCTATGATGAAGACGCCCAAAAATATTCCATAATGTGTTCTGTTCATTTTCCTTAAAACCGTTCGAGGGAATCGAAAGTTCATGTATATCTAAGACAGGGATCAACGTACATTGAAGATGTAATCAAAAGAATTGAAGAGCTTAGTGGAAGAACGTGCTAAGTGACATTTTTGAAAAAAATTGAGATTTTGTGTCAATGTCTATTTCCCAGTTTAAAAGTAGCAAAGTAGCCCCTTTTCATTACATATAAAGTTTAGTATATTTGTATACCTGTTGTAATTACTGTTGTTAGAGTATATAAAAGTGCAAACGATAAACTACACTCCTTGCTAACCTAAATTGGATAAATAGAAATATGCTATGGAGAAGATCCCTCCGCGCATGTAAAGAGTTCCATAACTTATTTGTGAATCCATCCAGAAAACAGGTTTAAAGCATTCATTTTCGTTCAAGGTCTGACAGATTTGAATATTATTAGAGAAAATTCGGCAATTTTTATCGGAACGAATAGTGTATTTTGGTTGAATTGTATTCAGATCATTTTGTGTGTAAAAAAATATTTCCTCACAAGAGTTTCCAACTGGCGGACCAACCGCGCTTTTCCCTCTGCCTTTTTACTCTTTGTTCTTACCCAAGTTACGATGGCAAGGAGTCATTTTCTCATTTTTAGCTTTCTGTCACTTAGAACGTTCTTCCACTAAAGCTCTTCCATTGCTGTTGCACGGTGGTTTGAGGATAGTATTTTTGGGTGGCTGGAGAAATAATTGTGAGGATAGTGGTTCATTAAAAAGTAATTATGTGTCGGATACGTTTTGGTGCCATCCAAAAGGAAGGTTCCTATTTCAAACAGTCTCCAAAATGAATTCCCGTATTTGGTAATTTTTTTATTTCGCGGACGAAAATCGCGCCAAATGGGATCTTTTTGGTGACATGTGGAATTTTCTGGCGACAAAACACAGTACACACAGTTAAAATAACAGTAATCATTGAAAAATCCCATTTGTTGGCAGTTGCACCACAAAAAAGTGGTTTTTCGAACATGGTCGGTCTGTAACCACTATACAATTCGAAGTGAAAGAGTACAGTAGTTCTGCCATAGAACTTTTCAGGTTAGCTAAAGAATTCAAAAAGCTAATGAATTCACTTTATAGAGCAATAAGGTTCACCGTAGGAAGGCATCCAAATATGAGACATGACATCTGTAATCTTTTTTTAAAAAGAGAAATAAGGGACAACCCCTTGACATGTGCGGCACAGTTGTTAGGGTTACTTGCGGGGTGTCAAAAAGGGGAGGAGTTATCTCTGAGGGATCAGCATGTGGTGAACAGGTGTATTTGGACGGCAATTAACGCAATATGGATGTCTGCTGAAAAGGTGGTTAAACCGATGGTTTTAGGATGATTAACCGACGGATGAGCGTTCCTCATAAAGTTCAAATAAGTCATTTTTAACCCATTCAGTTCCAATGACAATTTGGCATCATTTTAGACTTTTTTTCTGATATATATTTCTTCTGTAGCCCTGTTTATGATATCAAAAATCACATCATTTGATTCTTCAAACTTTTTTCTATTAGAAAATATTTTTTATTAATCTCAGATGTCATACCATACAATAATAATACTAGCTGCATTTTGGAATATTTTTAGTGGCTTTTAAAAAACTTGAAACGCTTTTCTAGTATTTTTATAATACTTTTTGTAATTTTAGAATTAAATTATAAATTTTCGTAGTATTCCTTTTCTTAATATGATGGCAACACTGGCAACTTTCCACCCTTGTCGCCACATTAAGAAAAAGAATACTGCGAAAAAATCTAATTTAATTCTAAAATTACAAAAAAAAATATTATAAAAATACTAGAAAAGCGTTTCAAGTTTTTTAAAAGTCACTAAAAATATTCCAAAATGCAGCTAGTATTTTATGGTATTTTTTTTTAAATTTTAGAATAACATTTTATTTTTTCGTAAAATTTTTTTTCTTATAGTGTTGGCAACACTGGCCTCATAACCATCCAATTTTGCTCTCCATGCTCGTCCCGTCGTTAGAGGTCACGTGATCCCCCACTCTAATACTTTTAACTATGATCTCTATGATAACAACCCTTAAAAAACCTCACCACTAACTCCATTGACTACATCACATTACTCAGAACGGCAACAAGCTCTCTTCGTTCCTAATCTGTTGGTCTTTAGATTTGACAGCCAAATGTTCTGACCCTCTTCAAGAGAACGTCTTTCAAAAACCGTCACCAAATCGCCGAGAAATCTTTCATTGTTGCCTATCCTTAGAGCCTCTGAGATGAAAATAAAAACCCGAAAATGTCTTTTTAGAGGATAATTCATTAGATTTTTTTTTTGGTGGAAACTACCAGTATAGTTTATCCTTAGGGGCTTGTATAGGGTTGTGTTGGGTCATATTTGTTGAATGGATTGGGAGAAATGTAAGTAACATTCGACTGGTTTTGGATTCAAATTTATGTTATAGGAGCAGGGCCTGCTCTTCCATAAGGCCTGTTAGACCCGGGCCTAGGCCTCCCAAATTTTAGGGGCCCCTAAATTTCAGTTTCTATTTCATGTCGTTAATCCCCAAAATATCGGAAAACTAAAAATAATTCTGATACTTCACTTTGTTTTTTTTCTTGGTTATGAATGAGAAATTGGCCTATAGGGTTTTTTTTTGTCGATATTTATAAAACCTTAGCAAAATTTTATACACAGGTCAATATTGCACCATCGTTTTAGAAATCATACAAAACATTTTCCGTAAAGGGGCCCCGAAAACAGGTTAGTGCCTAGTGCGGGTTTTCCTAGAGCAGGCCCTGTGTGTAGCACTGGTACGATGACATACAGTAGACGTCGCTTAATGTGATCACGGTTATTGTTATCATTCGTTTAGTGTTATCAAAATCGCTTGGTCCCGTCCACTTATATCAAAATACATTGAAAAATCATCGTTTATTGTAATCAAATGTTCTTTTATTGTTATCAGTTTATATGTTAATTTCACGAAAAAACCCTTATATGAATGCCGTGGTTTTTTAAGCATAGATGGAGATCGACGAGAAGGTTTAGACTTCTACTTCGTTAAGAAGCCGTATGTTTCAAAGATCAAGCTTCGTCACGAGATTCTGATGCCGATGTTGAACCCAAAAGTGCCTATCGATGACAAAATTCCGATGCCTGCTCAGATGAGGGAGGCACTTCGAATCTTACATCTAGATGCGCAAAACAAAGCCGACGCGGACACTTTCATAAACATTATAATTTTGAGCGATTTGTAAATGACTTGCTTCAAAAGAATGCTAAACAATCGACATTTGATGATTTCTTTTTCAGTTAATAATTAACCTTTTGTACATATTTTGTATTGTTTTCTGCAGTTCATCATTAATTATGTAAGTATACTATTTAGTAATTTTTTTTCTTTAGTGTATTAATTTCTACTAAACACTATAGAGTTTTACAGCAACAACTCTCCTAATTTTAATACGTATGCAAAAAAGTCATACTTTTTTCTTCGTGTATTGTAATCAATCGGTTATTGTTATCAAATCACGTGCATCCCAATGTGATCACATTAAGCGGCGTCTACTGTATTATCTATTTAGATGTCTAGTTGTAAGGCAGTAGTAAATCCTCAAGGATGTTATTTGATGTTGCGTATGCGTCAGACAAGCATAGCACCAGTGGATACAAAAATACAAATACAAATACAAAAATTGTCGACCAACAACAGGCCAGAGGCCCAGCAAGGTTGGTCCAAAAAAGATCTAGTTCCTTACCAGTTTCCAATAGTTATCAAGATTCTTCTTAAAATCTTCCACTCTCTTCGAATACACAACATGTTCTGGTAAAGCATTCCACTCATTGACGACTCTATTGTAAAAATAATGTTTTCTAACCTCCCTTCTAAAGCATGATTTATTCAACTTCTGGCCATGCCCTCTGGTCCGGCTATTTAAGGTAAAACCTAAGCCCTCCATGTCTCCCTGTTTAATGAACTTGAACAACTGAATTAAATCTCCCCTTGTTCTCCTATCTTCCAGGGAATACATGTTTAACGATCTTAATCTATTAACATAATCAATACCCGATAAACCCTTAATCATTTTAGTAGCCCTATGTTGAACCTTTTCAAGCATTTCAATATCTTTTCTGAGAAAGGGGGACCAAAACTGAACAGCATACTCCAGATGTGGCCTAACCAATCCCCTATACAGTGGCAAAATAATCTCTTTAGATTTAGAAGTGATACTTTTTCTAATATATCCTAACATTCGATTGGCCTTCTTACTTGCTTCAACACATTGTTTACTCATTTTAAAATCATTGCTCACAAAAACTCCTAAATCTTTAACAAACTCACTGTCTTGAATACTTTCACCCTGTAAAACATAAGAATAATTAACATTGTTCTTACCCAAATGCAAGGTTTGGCATTTATTCACACTGAACGACATGCCCCACCTTGCAGCCCACTCAGTAATTTTCGTTAGATCACTTTGCAATTGCTCAATTTGCTCAACAGAATTTACTGTACTCGTCACTTTTAAGGGGTCACAGGAGTCTTAAAAATGTGCAAAGAAGATACTACATAGCATAGTTTGATCTCTCTTGTAATTTTTTAACTACTCAATAAATGAGTATAATTTTTTTATATGTAATTCTACAAGATTTATTTATTATAAAACAAGTTTTAAAATTTATGAAACTTTAGCCAAAACTAAAATAAATGATATTAAACATGAAGGTACTTGAACACACTGCGATTAGGCTTGCGCGGCAAATTGTGAGGTCAAAATTGAACACATGACCAAGAAAATGACTTTATATTGTACAAATATGTACAAACTAGGACTTATACCTAAATTCTCAGCTCAATTTTAATTTGAAATTATTTTAAGAACTTTTTTCTAAAAAAATTAATAAAAATTTAAAAATTTTGATTTTAAATTTTTTAAAAAATAATTTCTAATTAAAATTGAGCTGAGAATTTAGGTATAAGTCTTTGTTTGTACATATTTGTACAATATAAAGTCATTTTCTTATTCATTTCTTCAATTTTGACCTCACAATTTGCCGCGCAAGCCTAATCACAGTGTGTTCAAGTACCTTCATGTTTAATATCATTTATTTTAGTTTTTGCTAAAGTTTCATAAATTTTAAAACTTGTTTTATAATAAATAAATCTTGTAGAATTACATATAAAAAAATTATACTTATACATTAAGTAGTTCAAAAATGACATGAAAGATCAGACTAGGCTTTGTAGTATCTTCTTTGCACATTTTTAAGACTCCTTAGACCCCTTAAGTCATCTGCAAAAATACTTAACTTGCTATTCAACCCCCAGCTGATATCATCAATAAACATAATGAATAAAATTGGCCCAAGTACAGAGCCCTGTGGCACTCCACTTACAACTTCATTCCAATCAGAATACCTACCATTAATATGAACTCTTTGTTTTCTATTGGTCAACCAATTTTGAATCCAACGGATCATGGCTGTCCCTAACCCAAATCTTTTCATCTTAAATAGCAAAGCATCATGAGGAACTTTATCAAAAGCTTTTTGGAAATCAATGTAAATAACATCAACCAAATTGCCTTTATCAATATCCTCTGTAACAGTATCATAAAATTTTAACAGATTAGATGTACAAGACCTATCTTTTCTGAATCCATATTGATAATCTGAAAGAAAATGATTAGTTTCCAAAAAATTCATAATGCGCTTTTTCAACAGTGTTTCAAAAACTTTACCAAGAACAGATGTAAGACTAACTGGTCTGTAATTACCCGGATCAGATTTAGGCCCCTTCTTGTATAATGGAGTGACATTTGCCAGTTTCCAGTCAGCCGGTACCTGTCCAGAATTAAATGATGACCTAAAAATAGTCAGAATTACATCTCCCAACTCTTCTGCACACTCAACTAAAATTTTAGGATAAATATCATCTGGCCCAGGTGCTTTATTGGGTTTCATGGTTTTCAAAAGATGAATAACTTCCTCCCTAGAAAAATCACAATCAATACACTCCTGCTCTTCTGTAACCTCACTTAAAGCCTGCACATTTTTATAATCTTTATTAAAAACACTAACAAAAAAGTCATTCAAAAGATTAGCCATTTCCATGTCATCATGGATTAACTGTCCATGACTACCTTTAAATGGTCCAATAGACTTCCCCTGCTTAACATTACCTCTAGCATAAGCGAAAAAACCCTTAGGATTATCCTTAATATCTCTAGCGAGATTCTCCTCTAATACAGATTTATGTTGTCGACTCATATTCTTAAACTCTCTCCTAGCAACTCTGTAAGCTTCTTGATCCACCTCACTACCAGATTGTTTTGCAATTTTATACGCCTTCTGCTTTAACCTAAGGGACTTTTTAATATCATTGGAAAACCACATAGGATACAGTTTCCTTTGGGAACTTTTACGCTTGAACTTAACATGTTTTTTCACAACATCATTAAGTTTTTCCTTAAACTCATCCCATAATTCAAATGTATGGGTACCTACTAGCCCATTCTCAAAAGCAAGAACAACATCATATCTCAAGTTGTCAAAATTAACATCTCTGAAAATTGGAACAACTCTTACACTATTATTCTGTATGACCTGAAAAATAATATCAAACTTAATACTATTATGATCACTCTCACCTAAGTGATCACTGACAATAAGGTTATGCACTCTATTTTCACAGCTACTCAAAACTAAATCCAGTATAGCATTATCTCTAGTACACTCTCTCACTAACTGATACAAAAAACAATCATCTAAAACCTCAAGAAAATCAAAACCTTGACCCCTGATAATCACATTATTGTCCCAGTTAATATTTGGGAAATTGAAATCCCCCATAATCACAACTTCATTTTTGTGACAAATCTCTCTTATGAGGTTATACAAAACAATATCTTGCTCCCCACTACTGTTGGGTGGACGATATACATTACCTATAACCAGATGATTACCATTAACATTGGTTAATTTAACCCACACAGAGTCGATACCTTGAGGGTCACTCTTGAAGTTTAACTCAATGCAGTTCAAGTCGCTTCTAACATACAACAGCACCCCACCCCCTTTTTTATTTAGTCTATCATGACGGAAAAGGTTGAAACCTTTAATGGTGAAAAAGTCAGATATATCATCAGTACTTGCCCAGCTTTCTGTGATACCAATAATGTCGAGATCCTCCATTGCAATGATTCCCCTCAACTCATCCATCTTGTTTCTAATACTTCTAGCATTGCAAAAGAAGACCTTCAATGAATTTTGCCCACATTTACTCGAATTGTTGCCCCTATGAATATTACCCCTACCCGAATCTCCTACTATGGCCTTCACCTTGGCCACTCCTCCGCCAAACTTGCCTAGTTTTTTGAAGCAAGGCTGTCCATCACTAACCTGCTTACCTTGTTTACACCTCTAGTGCTCAAGTGCACTCTGTCCCTTGCCATCCACTCTACTTGGCAACCCTGAAACACAGTTGTACTTTCAAACTTTCTTCTAGAAAACAGATCTAGAAACTTCACCCCCTCCAATTCACAATTTCAAATAAAACTTAAATATATCAAGACAAGAAGTCAGTTAAAGTTCTGTCAAACAGATGGAATGGCGTCATATCTTTCTCAGCTTGTTTAAGAGCTATGAATCTTAATCTTTATCAGTCATTTCTGAGTCATTCTTTGCAGAGTTAAGTACTCTCTCAGATAAACTCGGATCAAGAAAGAGGGGAAAAAATCACGATCTTTTCAACTCCATGTGAAAATGAATTCAACAAACAATATCTAAAAAAACTAAAACTTTCTGTCCACAACATTACACTCCTTGCCAACCTAAGTTGGGTAAATAGAAGTATGCTATGGAGAAGATCCTTCCGCGTATGTAAAGAGTTCCATAAATTATTTGTGAATCCATCCAGAAAACATGTTTAAAACATTAATTTCGTTTAAAGTCTAACAAATTTGAATATTATTTGAGAAATTTTGGTAATTTTATCGGAATGAAAAGTATATTTTGGTTAAATTTTATTCAGATCATTTCGTATGTAAATATTACCTTACAGGAGTTTCCAACTAACGGACCATTTGCGCTTTTCCCTCTGTCTTTTTACTCTTTGTTTTTACCCAAGTTAGGTTGGCACGGAGTGTAGACCCGTTTCACATTGGGCCCAAGTTACAACTTTTGAGGCCCAGGACACAAGCAAGTTGGATGTCCCCACAATATACGTTGTATTACATCTATGAAAGCCTTTCCTTTTAATTTTATTAAATTAAATAGCCTTTATGTTTACCTTAAATATATAGTGTAAGGTAAGCATTGCATATGTCACATAATTTCTTTCCTATACATAATATATCTCATAACCGACCTGTCATATTGTCTTATCAGCATTATCATATCATATTGTCAATGGAATTTCGGAAATGCTGCATAATTCCGTCACTATTTTTATCAGCATCACAAAGGAATCGATGAAAATTGTTTCTTAGTAATTTTTAAGCAAAAAAGTCGGACTAGATATACCATACACGATCACTGGTGTCACTGGTGATAAAACTCCTTTAACTGATTTTATACCTTTTAGTTATATTATATACCTCCTTACACCTACATTGAATTTTATGCTTTTTTTTTTTAAAGATGTGAATTGTACAAGTAAGAGTCTAACTCTAACTTATACTGCTGCAATCTCTATCATCATTCTTCATACAAGTTACGTCAACATCAAAACGAAATCGAACACTATAGAAACTACATCTATCAAAGATAAAATTTCGTTTTACAGATGTGAAATTGTAAAAATGTTTTATATGGAGTGGAGGGACATTTTTACGATGAGCCCTGTTATCTGTATACCACGAGACTAGCTGTTTTATGGACTCTTCGACCTAATAATAATTCTGGCCATCTGGATGCAATAACTTCCCTTGGTGAATGATATTTTTATGAACTTGAGACACAAACTGGTGCGGAAATATCTATTCGAGTCTTTTACTTTATAAAGGGTATATGTACTAGAATTTTTTGACCGTAATTTGGGGGAGGGGTGGGCAAAGGTTGTAATGATTGTCAAACGATCTTATCCTAAATTATTGTCATGCGAAATTTCCCAAGTTTTAGACATATTTCCTTTGTGAAAGAAATATGATCGAGTCTTGATGGAGCGGCTTGTTACGTGTAAATTAGTACAGTAGAACTACAATCATCCAAACTCCAACAATCCGAACTCTAATTATAATAAGCGGTGTTGATTATCCGAATATTAGGGAAATTCTGACAGTCGGATAATCAACAAAACCTTTCTCTCTCTCGCTATTAGAGAAAGTTGTTCAAGTGACCTTGTACTACTTCGTGCAAACATCATCAATTTGCTGTAAAACAAACATTGCAGCACTGTGATGTAAAAAATAGCCTCATCAGTGCTGTAATTTTACACAAATTTTTACAGTGTTTTCTTGACATATTTTGAATTTCAACTGTAATACAGCCCCAGATCACGAAGAGACCTAATCAGATGAAGAAAGAGAAAACATTTTAAAGCTTCTGACGTTTATATATGAAATCCGATTAAAGTTATTATTCACTAGACCTAACCGACATATTTCAACCTTATAAGAAAGAAGCATAACTCTTAATTCAAAAGAAATATTTATCTTTCTTAACGATACAAAGAAAACCTTTCACATGACCGACACCCCCGTACCAGAAATTGTTTAAATTGCTAAGATTACTCAACGGTTCGGGGTTCCACCAAGGGCAAATCCTTATCCAAACCATCTTCTAAGAAACTCCGCGAATTCCTCTACACAAAATATTACACCAAAAAGACCTTGAATCCTATCACGGACCAAATCAGGCCCCCTTTTTACCGCTAACTCCCACAACAAAGAAAAACTATGACATCAAACGGTGGTATTTTTTAAAAATGCCTACCAATATTATTTCTTGCTGAGGTATGTCTTGGTAACGGTTATTTTAAAGTAACAGTTTTTTTTATTTCTTAATATCAGAGAAAAATTAAAAAAAAAAACTAGCATTTGAAGAGCTTAGTGGAAGAACTTGCTAAGTGACAAAATGGTGAAAACGGTACTTGCAAATTGTAAAAAAAATATACAGGGTGGTTATAAAATAACGCTCACTATTCGGAGTGGTCTGTAGCTTGAATGAATAGTCCAAATACATCAAACATCGAGACACATACTAATCAAGATTAGGGAAAAAGAATGGAATCATAAAAAAAAATAATAATAATCATTAAGAACAAACTCGTCTCTTGACTCGAGTCTTGAGGGGAAATTTGTTATCCTTATTATTAATATGGTTCATTGAGAAAGAAATCTAATTTTTTTTCAAACTGCAACTTAACAATAACACGTTCTTCTGCTAAACTCTTCATTTGTAATGGACAGAACAGGACACAAAAATGTACGGCTATAATTCTAATCGTTATTTACCAACCAAATTATCGGTGCCACCTCATCACTTGACTCCGATTCAAAATTATGACGTCCGTCGTCAATAGGCCTCGTTTAGCTCCAGTACGAGGAAAATAACTCGACTAAATGATCAAAAATTACGATAAAATTGAAAAATTAATATTTAAAATAAGTATTTTATCTATTCCACTTGAAATTTAGTTAAATTGAGAGAGTCAACTTGAATTTAATTGTTTAGGTCGAAACCCTCCTCTATTATGCCATTTTTTTCTGTTATCCCCTGAATTTTTTTTTCACTCTAATGACATTTTTATCTTTCATTGTTCAATTTTTTGCGTTTGAAATTTTTATCCTTTATTTTTTTTTAGTGTTTCAGTAGAATAATTTTTCAAAAACTTATTATCCACTTCGGAATTTAGTCAGCCAACAGAACATAATATAGTCACAAGTTCTAAACATTTTAAGGAAATCAATATTTTTTTTCCTCAACTAAATTACAATTTACTTTTTATCACAAGTATATGTTTCCGTCTCTGCCACCATCCAGCTCCAACTATAGAACAGGTAAAAACTAACAAAGATTTCGGTTCCTTGACATCCCTACGCCTTAAGAAGCCTGCGTCACATCAGTGGAGGGATTATTAAATTTAATGAGACGAGTGTGAATAAGGGAGACCATTTTTTGTGGACATGTCACAAAACCCTTTTTGGACCCCTTTGGGTCTATGAAAAAGGAAAGCTATAGGGTTTCGCTTGAAATTTGGTTATAGAAGATCGTTTTGAACCTTGAAAGTGTGGGTTTGATGTACATCAAAATGAACTACCTTGAATATGTTTCATCTACACTCCGTGCCAACCTAACTTGGGTAAAAATTAAGAGGGAAAAGCGCTGTTGGTCCGTTAGTTGGAAACTAACTTGTAAGGTAATATTACATGCAAAATGATCTGAATACAATACAAAAATACTTTTCATTCCGGTAAAATTGCCAAATTTTCTCAAATAATATTCAAATCTGTTACACCTTAAACAAAATTAATGTTTTAAACGTGTTTTCTGGATAGGGCTGTTAGGGTGGCATGGAGTGTAAAGGAAATCTCAGACTATGGGCACAACCTATTTTGGGGGCCCCTTTGGTATGATTTTCAGTAATGATGGTGCTATATGACTTAGGTATAGCAAATTTTCGCTACAATTTTATGGTCCTCCTTAAAAATATCGATCAAAACAATCATGTTAGGTCAATTTCTCTGTCAAAATTGAGGAAAAAGCAAACTGGAATATCAGATTTTTTTTAGTTAACTGATATTTTGCGGATTTACAGCATTTAGCATAATATAAACAGGAATTTAGGAGCCCCTAAAATTTGGGGGCCCTAGGCCCGGACCCAATGGGCCTAATGGAAGAACAGGCCTTTGGCTCTTACCACCAAATGTTCGGTTGACGTGTTTCGTGACAATCAGTTCGCCCCCTACTTTTAAAAGAGCGATGTAATTCACACTTTCGTTTTCACACCTAACAGCCACATCCTCCATTTAACGCGTTCTTTTCACGATGGTTTAATATTTGAGCTGCCCTGCACTTCTTATGCTCAGCCTGCGAATATATATATTATAGACCATTATCATGAAATTTACCATCCGCGGAAACTGACAGAAACTAATTTGCACTATGAGTTTAAAAGAGATGAAAATATATTTTACTGACTTATCTTAAACATTTCCCGTACTTAAAGTATTATGTAGTTGCATTGAGAAATAATGTGTTAATGTTTTTAAACTATTGAGTACTGTTTGATGAAAGTTATGTCTTAAATGCACGACATCCTTTAAAATAAGTCAATTTACGGCTTCAAAAGTGTGAAAATTGACTTTTTATTAATATATTTATGATAAAGGTGAGGAAGCCTGGTTTTTTTTATATATAATGTGAAAAAACGTCGTTATATGAATCAGATAAAATATGGTGGTTGGTGGTTAAACTAATGCAAAAAAGATGACAATATTTTGTTCTGATTATTTTTAAAACTTCCTGTACTTAAAGTAGTAATTGCATGTATTAGGGTAGGTGTGAGAAGTAAAACCAAGTAATGTTGATGCTTTTAAACAATTGAGTAATGTTTCATAAGCACGACATCCTTAAAATAAGTCAATTTACGGCTTCTAAAGTGTGAAAATGTATTTTTTATTATTTTTGACCAAGGTGCAAAAGCTGCTTTCGGATTTGTGTTGCTATATGATGTGAAAAACATCATTATATGAGTCAGATAAAAGATTGTGGTTAAACTAATGCAAAAAAGATGGAAAAATATTACTGAATTACTTTGAAAATGTCCTGTACTTACAGTAGTGCAGTTGCATGTATTGGGGCAGGCGTGAAAAATAAACCAAGTAATGCAATGCTTTCAAACAAATAAGTAATGTTTTAAAGGGACATCCTTTAAAATAAGCCATTTTATGGAGTCAAAAGTGTGAAATTGTATCTTTTATTTTATTTATGATAAAGGTGCAAAAGCTGCTTTCGGATTTGTGTTGCTATATGATGTGAAAAACATCATTATATGAATCAGATAAAAGATGGCGGTTAAACTAATGCAAAAAAAAATGAAAATATATTACTGAATTACTTTGAAAATGTTCTGTACTTACGGTAGTGCAGTTGCATGTATTAGGGCAGGCGTGAAAAATAAACCAAGTAATGTAATGTTTTTAAACAAACAAAGTAATATTTTTAAGATCACGACATCCTATAAAATAAGTCAATTTATGGAGTCAAAAGTGCGAAATTGTACTTTTTATTGTATTTATGATAAAGGTGCGACAACTTGGTTTTGGATTTATGTTGATATATAATGTGAAAAAACTTCGTTATATGAATCAGATAAAAGATGGTGGTTAAACAAATAAAAAAAAGAGATGAACATATTCTGTACTGATTATTTTTGAAACTTCCTTTACTAAAATGACGAACTTACATGAATTAAGGTTTCCAACTAATGTTAATGTTTTTAAACAATTGAGTAACGTTTTATAAGCACGACATCCTTAAAAGTAAGTCAATTTACGGCGTCAAAAGTGTGAAATTGTACTTTTTATTATTACATTTTGAAAAGATGCTTTTAGATGGAAATGAGAAAAAAAAAAACTTCGTTATATGAAATAGATAAAATTATGGTGGTTTGACTTCTAATGTTATAAAGATAAAAGTATATTGTACTGAGTATTACTGAAACTTCCTGTACCAAAGTATTGCTTTGTTTTATGAATCTATAAAAGAGCATGGAAATTGGAATATAAAGTAGGGTTTAAGTAATGTTTTAAAAACACGACTTCCTTTAGAATATGCGAATTAATGGCGTCGAAAAGTATGAAATCATTCACTTAAATATTTTGAAGAGGTGAAAATTGCGGTTTCGATAATGTTTTTGATCACGATATCCTTTGCAAAGCATGAATTTATTGCTACAAAAGGTGCGAAAAATGTACTGTTCTTTCGGTCATTTTAAGCAGTTAATTATGTATTTCCATTCATTTCTATTCCAGCCATGAATTTTCTATTAATATCGAGGGCCATTTTTTTTCAAGAAAAAAAAATCATGCCTTCAGTTTGGGGGATATGCCGAGTCTGCAAAAGGCCTGTTCTGCCAAAAAAGCATCACCATTTAAGATTTTTATTATGCAAACGTAAAATGAGATAGTTAGAAATATGTATATTTTTACCTAATTTTACCTCTTATTCACACATTCTGAATTTCTAATGGCCCGGCTGGGCGGTTAACGTGTCCGCTTCCTAAGCCCAAGATCGCGGGTTTGAGTCCCGGGTGAGTCGTCGGATTTTCTGGGTGGTAAAATCTTGGGCACGCATGTCATATGATTATGTGGCAAGTAAAAGATCCCAAGAGGGCCTATTTGGCTTGGATTCTCTCGGCAAGATTAAATCTCGGCATTCTTTTACATCCACAGAGAACTCAGATTAATAGTAAAATGTGTGTCAAAATTGGTAGCGAGAGTCGCCTAGCTGGTGCCACAAGAAAATGGCTCACAGTTGGGAATATGCTGAGTCTGCAAAGGCTTGACCGCCAATTTTGCAGCCCCATTAGAGAATTTACAAACCTTATACATTTATAAACTTTAGCAGAATACTTTACAACTGTTTTTTTTTAATTTTTTTAACATTAACTTTTCTTTTATAAAACTAGAATGTGTTCATGCTTTCCAGAAATCGATACTGATGTATCAATAACAGTATTCGATATATGGGCGCCCCCTAAAACTCTACCCCTGTAGTCTAATGAAACTTGCGATAAAAATGCTACAATATATCCTTCGCTTTATCTCATGTTGTCCAAACCAAACATCTATCGCCTATATCTCCAAATCGACAGGAAACTCTATTCCCAGAGAACGTTGTTGATGTTCCCACCCACTTGGTACGGGGCTTATCAGGGGGCGACCACACGGGGTGGAAGTAAACTGTTGTTGTCGCAAGCTTGTGTTTTTCCTTGTGTGTGAATGTGAGGGAATTTGGGGTTTCGAAATTATTTTATTGTGTGATGTCGAGGTTAGATTTTGGGGGATTTCGAGATTATTTATTAGGCCAGGGTTTACACATTTCGGTTGAGTGTTTAGCGGCTGTGTTATTGTGTGTTAGTAGATCTTATTATTGTGAGGTTGTTCTTTTTTTTTATTTTCATTCATTTTGTAGAGCTTCATTTAGGCACACTATCTTATAATAAAATTTCAGAGATAACCAATTATTACCAACTAATTTTCGACTGCCTTAATCTTATGATTTTTCCAAATTATAATAAAAAAAAATATTAATAAAAATACCACAAAATCAACATGTGACTCATTTGACTTGTGACCACCACGCGTGTTGTAGACAAATTTCGCCTGACAGTTGACACTAATTGGTAAAAAAATGCATCAAGAAATCAGAACTCCGTAGTGGTTTTGTACTAATATAATACCAAAATAATATTAATAATTCCACCATTTAATAATCATAAAAAAATGGAAATTTCACAATTGAAATAAACCCAAAATTATATTGCAGACAAGGCCTGATCAAGGAAGACTGAGACTTTATGGGCACAAAAAAAATTTGGAGACACCTTTACGGAAAATTGTGTGCATGATTGCCCGTAAAAAGGATGCAAACACACACAGCATTAATATTCTACATTAAACATTTACATGCTAAATTTGGCTAGTTTCATTTATTTTATTTCGAAAATTAAATAATTGTTACTTTTCATTTGCAAAACTTAATTTATATTTTAAAGAATAAATATGTAATATTCCTCACTTTTAAATCTCGTAGAAAAACTCTCGTACAAAAAATCTCGTAGTGAAATATATTTGATGTCATTTCAAACTGATCGATGTAGCAAATATGAATTTATTTAAATTTATTGTCTAAAAAAAAGAAATAAAGTTTCTCGAGCGATTACTGCAATGGCAATGGTGATTTAAATAACAATAGCTACCTATGCTTTTTAAATGGGCAATACATTTTGCAGTTGTTGTTTTTTTTTTTACATAATTGAAGTTCTTTTCGAATTCGAATTCTTTTTTGAAACTTTCAATGTATTCTAAATTCGATGCGCTGAATTTTTTTACGTATCACACTTTCCCGCAGCATTTGTAGTTTGGGCTATGAAAGTGGGTGACGGACGGATGGACTGACAGACAGACGAACGGACAGACAGACTGAACTATTATAATAACTTCCGCTTTTTACGTTATAAACGTAGTGTGGGTGGAAGCTAAAATTAAGGGGGGGGGTCTTAGAAAATTTATACTTTTACCACTTATTTTAGGGGTCTAAGGCAATGGTCATTAGTCATTGCTCAAAAAGACCCCAACCCCTATTTGTCACCCATCTCCGCTAGATTCAAACTCAGAAATCATGTTTACTTTTCGGTGGCTTTTTAACCTGGGGCGGCTTCGATCTTGCAACCTTTCGCACATTACAGCAAGTTGTGACAAATTTTACTTGACACTAATTGGTAAAAAAGGCGGGTAACTTCAAGCTCCAAGCACACTTGCGACAGTGTTTCATTTCTATTTTGACAGGGGGGACTGGCTACTGGGAATGTAAGAACAGGGGAAAATCCGTGATTGAGCTTCGAAATAGTACAAACTGGACAAAATAGAATATTTGAATATTGGTAGGAAAACTTGCTATACGAAAATTGTATGGCAGGCTTCACAAGGTCTTTTCTACAGTCAACAAACTCATAAATGCCAATAAAAATACGATCATAAATAATTAATCTTTTAAGAGACTTTTTTCCTCAACGAACAAAATTTCGACAGTCTAAAGACTTTTTTCATGAAAAAATGGTTAAAATATGATTGTTAAAATAGTTATCAGTTTGGTTCACCTTTGGTTGAATCAACGTCTACTCGAAGGCAAATAGGGATGGGAGTCGTAATTTTGAACCACAGTCAAGTGACCCTATGGCACTCCTGGGATCTTTCATGGTAAAAAAAACAGGGAATTTTTTTATTCTTTTAAACTAAAATTTAAGGGGACAAATTGGAATTATAGCGTTTGAATAAATTATAACAATAATTGCTTAAAAACAATTTGTTGAAAAAGTTATTTTTTTAAACATGTAAGAATGCAAGCGTGAAGATTTTAGGGTCAATTTATTTAATAAAATTGTTTCATGGTGAATTGAATTTAATTTTACCATGTGCTTCCTATTTTGATTTAATTAAGACTAACATTATATAATCCTTCAAAATCGAGGAACCATGCGCTCCCCTAAATGTTTTAAACAATGTTTGTAGGTTAGGGTTGGTACATATATATTCCGGCTTGTGCGCTTGATCAGAGACCCGCTTATAAGCCTTCGTCAAATAAGACAGACACAGAAAGAGTTTTACTGTCACAGAAAAAGGAAATGCACCCAGGGCGAAGGCGGGAATCGAACCAGCACCCGTTACAGCGCGCAGACTGCTGGCCTGCGATCCTACACTCTTAAAACAAAAGAGTGAAATCCACTCCAGTTGGAGAAGTGCATTTTCGACACCCTAAAGGCATGCATATTTACTCAGACTGAGTTAAAATCACTCGTTTGGAGTGATCCTGTCGGAGGTTTAACACACAAAGGATCCACTCCAAAAGGAGAAGTGCATTTTCCAGTCGGAGGAGTGAAATCCACTCAGACTGAGTTAAATTAGGAGTGTTTGTTTTAAGAGTGTAACCACTCGGCCATAGCCCCAACAGTGTATGTTTGCCAAAAATGTGTAATTTTCACATCAACAAGGCAGCGGAAAAGACACAGATAGGCGCGAAGTGAACTAAGTAGCACAGGAAATAGCAGGGAATTTTTAGAAGGTTGGGGGGACAAGATAAAGAGGTTGGTGTTCCATAACTTTTTAGACATGTGTTGAGTTAGAGGAGTTATATTTCTTGACTGTATCATATCCGGTGGAATACTAGGCAACAAAAAATTGACGCTGTCAAAACTACAGGACGTATTTAAGCTTGTGGTAAAAGTAATTACTATTATTGAATATAAGTATAATTATATATTAATAAAATGTAATAATTAACATAAAAACACCCATAAAAGCGTTAAAAAATACATTTTCTGTACCAAAAAATTAATAAAAATAAAGTAATATATAATTTATGCATTTTTGTAATATCATACTAGGAAGTTGAGGAATATAAGGTCCACGGTGAATATAAGGTTTATTTTGTAGTGCTGCCATCTGCCGTATTATATGAAAAACAATTTAACTTTTAATACTATCTTCACTGTATAGGGCATTGACTGAGCAGTTTAACTCTCTCTCTTTTTTTTGTATCCAAAATCCAAATGGATATTTGTTTAGTGTTTCCCAAACTATCAAGAACTAGAAAGTAACTAGCTTTAATTAAAATTAATTTTTATGTTTTTGGAAAAGGTTACTAGTATATTCTAAGAACATTACTTTAAAATTTAACAATAACTTTCTTGATTTTTTTTTCTCCGGTGAATAGCAAATTTAATTTATCATATGCCAGTCCATTGGCTATTGCAACGTTAGGCTTCTAGACCGCCAATATTTCTTTCGTGGTACAATCGCAAAAAAAAATGCATGACATTTTTGCCTATTTTGACTGTATTAAATAAAGCTAAAAAATTGCGAATCTCCTGTAAATCTGCAAATTTTAAATCTATCTATAATGAATCTCAAAAGAATTTTTAAAAGAATGCAATAATTATACCTAATAAATGGCGTCTATAATTGTCGTTGCCTCATAAGGGAATCAATAATAAAGCACGTAACTAAAACATTTAAGATTTAAGCAGTGTTCTTCAATGTAATTACTATACAATTCCCAGTTATTGATCAAATTCCCAGTTATTTATCAAAATTTTAAATCTATCTATAATGGATCTTAATTTAATCTCAAAAGAATTTTTTAAAAAAATGTAATAATTATACATAATAAATGGCGTCGATAATTGACGTTGGCTCCTAAGGGAATCAATATTAAAGCAAGTAACTGAAACATTTAAGATGTGTTCTTCAACGTAATTACTATACAATTCCCAGTTATCGAAGTTTTAATGTTATCCTATTCAAGGAAAATTACACACTACGATTTTTATACGATTTTAACAATCTTGAGTTTTATTCAGGAAGTATCATGCCGTAGCAAATATTTTTTTCAGAGTTTGTAATTGCTTTTTAATATTCATCCACCATTGGAAATAAACTGATTGTTAGAATGTATTATCCGGTTAATTTTAATTTCTTTTATATAGCTTTAAGAACGAAAAAGGCTGCAAAATATATATATTCCAATTAAATTTTTAAGAAAATTTTGAAACCTGACGTGTTTCCGTTTATTGAATTAATAAATAGTTTGAAATTTTAAAGGTTCAAAATGCTATCAAAAATGACTGTTTCTTAATGAAGGATTACCGGATAATACATTCCTACTGCTTCGAATTCAACTGTGCTGCTGAGGATCAGCTCCAGCTTCCTTGGAAGGCTTCCTCGGTTTAGGTTTTTTCTTATCGGTGGAATTCTTCCCCGCTTTTGATGCCGATGCCTTCCTGGATGATCCAGCAGACTTCTTTTTTGGTTTTGGCGACTTCTTAGCAGAATTTTTTCTCGGCTTGGACGTCTTCTTTGCAGCCGTCTTTGTTCCAGCGGACTTAGACTTCCTTGTTGCCGAGGCCGACTTGTTGGTTTGGGACTTCTTGGAGGTGCTCCGTTTCTGTCCAGCATGTCCTCTGACATCGTAGTTGGCAGCGAGAAGGTTTTGTCCAACGGTTTTCAAGAAACTCTTTCCATCGATGTCCATCAGCATCAAGCCACTTGAACTTCCTTCATGGCCGAGGGAAAATCCAACGAAAGTCGACAGTTGTCCATTACCTTGATTAGGTTTGGCGTATTTAATCGTGTTAGCAAGATGATTCATTTTAGCAATTTTGCGGAAATAACTTTTGAATAGAAGCGGTTTAAAGAAATATTTTCGACCGAAATTTTAAACGAAATGAAAAAGAACTGACAGCGGAAAGAGAATTTACGATCTTTAAATTCACTTATTACTTCACGATACAAGCACGTTTTGCGCGAGGAATAAAATTTGAATTTGATTGGTCTGAATAAAGATGCCATCACTATTTCCTCAAAGTAATATTACTTTTTTTATATCACGGGCGAAAATATTATTTTACCCTTGAGCTTAAAATAGTTTTTGCGTCTGAATATTTCCGAGATATTATAAAAAATATCAATTAATGACACAGCTCATGATAGAATTTTAAGTGCTTTCAAATTACATTTTAGCTTCCACACTACGTTTATAACGTAAAAAGTGGAAGGTTTTATAATCGTTCAGCCCGTCTGTCTGTCACCTACTTTCGCAGAACGCGTGGCAGCCCACTCAGCCGAATGGGACTCAGCCGAAACCGCAAAAGGTAGCCAATTTGGTGAAAAAGTGGGGTTGTGCTTGGCGAAGAGATCCCCCTCTGCTGATAAGAGTTTGTGGTTGCTTTTTCTCCTGCCAAAGCGTTGGCGATAATAATTCAACCGAATGGTGCATGCGAAGCCAAATACGAGGTTAAATTTGGACAATTGGTGAACGCTCCCTGCTCATGATGTAATTGCGAATACAATGCGATCTCCGTGCAGGCCAGGAGTCATAAAAAAGGCCCCTCGTTCTAAGAACTCTGGCGGGTCACTCCTGTTTCAGGCGACAAATATAATCAGACAAGGATTTTGTTCGATGGATAGAACTTGTTTTCAATGTCTGTACCTATCTCGGTGAAATATATTTACAAAATAATGTTCAAATAAAGTTATGTTGAAGGATCAATATAAATATTTTATTTAGTAATTAGTATTTTACTTTAAGCAAAAATATGAATGCAAGTAGATAAATAGTTAATAATTTTATCACGATTAATATATATATACATATTGTTTCAAATTTAAGTTTTGTTTCTTTACTTCCGTACCGTTAATTATCAGCATATCGTTAAACATGAACATATTAAATATATATAGTTTTAGAAATTTTTATACACGTGACGAAAGACATAGTTATTACTTTAAAATATCTTATAACTTGTCAGCTGTTTACCCTGATAATTGATTTTTTGTCATAACATACACTCTTAAAACAAACGAGCTATTTTAACTCGGTCTGAGTTAATTTTCACTCCTCCAGTGTCGAAAATGCACTTCCCCTATAGGAGTGGATACTTTATTTGTTAAACCTCCGACAGGATCACTCCAAACGAGTGATTTTAACTCAGTCTGAGTTAATATTCACTCCTTTCCAGTGTCGAAAATGCACTTCTCCTACAGGAGTGGATTTCACTCTTTTGTTTTAAGAGTGTAACTTTTGCTTTGCTCAAGCTTTTTAAGTCCTCAAAATTCTTTATTTGCTGTAAAAGACAAACTTTCATATTATGTGATCAATTTGGGTAGCATAAAAGTTCGATGATGGTTATTTTTAATATTTAACCCTTTCAGTCCCAAACATTTACTACACTACAGAAACATCTGATATTCACAAAATAAGCTTATTTTAGGTCAAATATACGAATCCCATAAGAAAAAAAAATCCATTTAAATTTTTTATATGGTTTTTGAAACAATGCCAAAATCCCTTAACTGTGGAAAACAACAAAATAAAAAAATATATATTACCTAAAAACACTTCGATTTATATATTTTAAGGTATCTGACCATATCATTAAAAAAAAATTAGTAATTATTTTAACCGAAATAGTTTAAATTGTGTTTTAAATATGTGGAACTGAAGTGAACTTATCAAAAATCAGGAGAAACGCTTGTTGACTATTTTCTAAATAAAAAAAATAGTAGTTCTGACTTCTATTGAGATAAAATTTAAATTTTGTCTGACAGAACAAAGTGTGAAGAATCGAATGATGTGTGTTTGGATGTCATAGCGGGACATAAACATTTTGAAAAAAATATTGAAAGTGATGATGCCAAATGGCATCACTGGGACTGAAAGGGTTAAACAATTCCGTCTGTAACAGATTTTGATATCATAATTTAAATAGTATTAAGTTCATATGTCAATATTTCATTTATTTGAAAGCGAAACGCCAGCGCGAAGAGCTGTGATAAGGCATCATTTCACCGTAGATACCTCCGCAAGTTCTGTTTCCGTCTAAAACATCTTATTAACGGCCCGTTTCAGACACACACACCATCTAGTCAATAAACGCCGTGTATGTGTGGCTGATGCACGTTAAATCTGTTGACTTTCAAAGTTCTGACACCATGCACGACGTCGCTATAAGCTTGCGTGGAGTTCAAACTTTGTTCAGGTGAATTCCTCATCTGTTCCGTGTTTAAAACTTATGGAGTTTGTCGCCCATATCCCCTGTGTAGCTTTAGGACGATATGAATCCCATTATCTCTACGTTTGTAAATCGTTAAACATATATATATATATATATATATATATATATATATATATATATATATATATATATATATATATATATATATATATATATATATATATATATTATATATATATATATATATATATATATATATTAGTTTTAGAAGTTTTTATATACGTGACGAACGACAATTGGGTGTTTGCTGAATTAAAGTCGCACTATAACAACAAGAGGACTATTGGCCACTGGCCTCATTTAATCAGTGTCAACGAGGCCGAAACACGAACTGGCACTTAGGTAGCCGTATTGCGACTTCTTACGCGGCGTCAGAGCTTAGGACTACGGTACATTTAACGTGCACCAGTCCAATATACACGGCGTAATTTAATGAGATTTTTTTTGTAAAGCACGACCTGTTTATAGGATTTCTATGGCGGGGACAGAAACCGGAACGTATTATCATTGCAATGGCAAGACATCTTAACTGACCGCGCAATCCCGGCTGCCTACAAAAATTTCACTAATATTAAATTTACTCGACCTTCTAATGCATTCTAATTAACAAGCCGATGATATCAAAAGAAGATGCTTTTAAAGGGGTGGAGGACTGGGGGTGCTAGGTGTAAAGACATTTTTAATCGCAAAAATATACATGTGTACATTGAAGCACACTCATGTCTGCTTAATATAAGGTATATCATATATACAAATCTTACATATAAATTCAAAAATTTTTTGAAATATTTACAAAAACGTCCAGGTATTTTAATGATATTTGACCAATACTCGGCTTTTATAATTGCCCCTTTCTGAATTACATGTTTTAAGAATTTATTGTGCACAAAAGGGGGCTGGGGAGCCCAGTCGGTTAAGCACTCGCTTAGCATGCGGAAGGTCCCAGGTTCGGGTCCGGGCATCGCCAAAGTAGCTGCCGACCTATAAACGGCCCTTGCAGCCAAAAATGTCCGACGAATAATATCCCGTGTAAGGGAGTGCACGTTAAATATCCTCCAAAAAGTCCTAACGCGCGTACGATGTCGCCCTTAATGGTTGCGTTGGGTGCCTATTCAGGTGTTGGCTCGCCACTAGAATGTGGTTCTAAAATACGACGCCCGTCGCCAATAGCCCTCGTGTAGCTCTAGTGCTACGATAATTCAAACCTAACCTATTGTGCACAAAAACACCATTTCTATTTATACCAAACCATTCCAAATGAATTGAAATTTTTTACTATATGTCAACCATATTTATATGCTTGTTTTCAATGCCGTTACCTAGCTTATGAAAAAATTGAAGAATAATTTCTATATATACAGAGCTATTTTTACATAAAGAATCAATATTAATATTTAATTTATTATTAGTATCTTACATTTGTATTAACTGAAAGTAAGTAGAGAAATAAATAATAATTTAGGCATGATTGATTGTACATTTCCTTCATAATTTTAATTACGTTTCTTTACTTCTACTTAGTTTATTAGTTATTTATTATTTTAAAACATTACGACTTCTCATCTGTTTTCACTGATAATTGTTTGCTCCGTGCGAATAATTTTGTCGTTATCATAAATTTTGGTTGTTTTACCTTAATAAAACTATGGTTTGGGGATAATTTTAGCCTTTTCAGTGCTCAAAATTCTTTATTTGTTGTAAATGATTAACACTGTCAAATTATATGTTCATTTTAGGTCTAAATTAAAAAAATCGACAATGAACAATTTAAGACCACATATAGAAATAACATAGCTTGTATAAATGACAAAAATATATCTGATAATTTGAATTCTATAAATTCTAGATTCAAATGTTGCAAAAATTGATTTACTTCCAAAATATTTACAGTATTTTTTTTTGCTTGATTCTATCTTTATTTTCATCACTAGACTTCAAAAATGTATTTTTTGTGCACATGTATTTTTAATGACAGTCTCAGTTTCATAGAGTTTCTATTTTTTCCCTTGTTAGTTATTTAAATTATTTATTAGGCCCAGTGACTTAGTGGTAGTGCTTTTGCATTGCCCCGCCACAAATTCGGGGATCGAATCCCGGATTGGGCGAGATTGACCTATCCTTTCATCCCTTAAATGGGTTGATAACATGGGTACCAAGCATGTTTGGGAACTAAACACTGGAGGTTTCACGTGAGGCTGACCACCTAACCAGGTGGCACGACTTGGCCCACTTAGCCCACTCCATGCGCCGAGGAGAGACTTCTATTAATTTTTAATAGATGATATGTACTCTTTAATTAATGTGTCATTCCCTGTCAAATCAACCAATTGTCTTAACCTTGACATTTCAAAAGTAGATATGGCTTGATATATCTAGGTAAAACTAGGTGGCAAAACGCAGTGTCTAATTTTCCACAATTTATTTTGAAGGTACTCGCATATTTAAAGTAAGACAACACCATTCTTCTTTTATTCCTGGATATCAATTGCGTTGATTGGTAGTGTTGCGTGGTAAGCGCCGCTCATTACATTAGTAGGATGCCACGTGAACACAATGCTCCAATCGAGACCATATTTTTATTCCTTTGGAACTGTTACCACTCAAGACGTGAAACATGCTCCATTGACTGTCAAAAAATCTGATATTGGCCTAATTCGACAACACTATGATGTCTTTAAACAGCTGTAGAAAATTTTAGTTTTTTTTAACCGATGCCAAAAGTACATTTTTTTTTAGAAAAACAAGTTTAAAATTACCAAAACAACCACTTTCAAATATCTATATTTGTTTCACTGATTGTAATTAACTATCAATATGCTACATTTCATAATACCAGGATAGCTTTCAATAGATGATAAATAGCTATAGTTGCCCAACATCAAGAATATTTTAGTTATTTTAAAATGGATTAACGTGTATGTTACCAAATTGCAACAGTATGATGCACTAATGGGCTACACTTGAAGTTTATTAATACACATCGCTAAAAATAATGCAATTTACTATTTAAAACAGGGTTGAAAAAAAAACAGGTAAAAAAAAACGTTTTTGCATTTAGTTTTTTTTTTATTTAAACCAGGTTTTTTCAAAAAAAAATTTCGGAATTTAACTAGTTTATGTATTTGCGGGACTCAAATGATGTTTATATTAATTTCAAACTTTATTTTATGGTTACTTCGCTAACAAGATCCCCATATATTTTTTAAATTTGATATTTTATAAAAAAAACCCTAATTTTTGGGCATAATATACTCCAATTATTTCAATTTCCACATAGTCATTAATAACAGCCGTTAAAATTTGTAATGGATGTCAATTAAACCATTCATAGTATTATTACCTTAATTGAAATAACTAAAGTAATAATGAAGTAATAATTCCAAACTTTTTAGATACAATTTATTATGATCAAGGACCACTACAATTCAACATTTTAAACAAAAAATTTGCAGCTTTTTTGATTCCAGACTCATTATCAATTTAGGCTGCACTATACCAAAAGAGGAAATATTGAGCTCAACGTTAGCTGTTGTTGCCTTAGCAGTCAGGATGAGACTAAAAACGTTTCTGTTAAACTTTTTTATATCAACTGTTTTGCCTACACTAATATATTGCCAACACTTCTTTTACATAATCACTCTCAAAAAGAAAATTTCTGAAAGTCACTACAAGCTCTAGCAGAATATTTCATAACAAGAGTAACACCGAAAAATTGTTAGGGAATCTGTGCTTTGCATATTCTAATGCTTCTGCTAAAACAATTTGGAAAAAAACCATCTTTGGTTTTATTGAAAAAAAAAACCCATTTGGTTCAAACCTTGGTTTAAACCATGCCAACCCTGATTTAAAGTATGTTTAATTTGAGTATTTAACATTTCAATTTAGTAAAACAATTTGGAAAAAAACCATCTTTGGTTTTATTGAAAAAAAAACCATTTGGTTCAAACCTTGGTTTAAACCATGCCAACCCTGATTTAAAGTATGTTTAATTTGAGTATTTTTTTTTATCAGAAAGTCACAAAAAAGGATAGAAATAATCATTTAATTATCGGTTTTTAGCTCTAGACAATATTATCAGCATCATTATACGCTATAGTATACTAGCCGGAGTAATAATCCAAATAAATTTAAGTACAACTTCGCTACGTTTTAATATTAACATATATAAACTACCTGCTGATTTCGCAACAATAAATATGGTATGCGCTTAAATCGTCTCGTAGTAGGATATTTGTTTCGGAAAAACGAAATGTTTCTATTCAATTAATAAATCTTATTTTGTTTTTAACATTTTCGAGTCCTCAACAAATAAAATATTGTCTTAAAAATAATGAGAATAATAATTTCGAAAGTGATATTTAAATACTATTCGAAGAAGTTATGATATTTTTATTTTTCAGATACTAACAGCTTTCTAAATAGAGAATGTGCATCTTTCGGTTAATGTAAACAATTCATTATCTATTATTAAAAAGTCTTTTTTGTTTAAACGTTTGTTTTTGGAAAGGTTAATTTCCAAAAGTTTAGTATATCACCCCTTCATCATGAAACCCCATGCCTGCCTCTTATTGTTATGAAAAAACTAGGTTCAGGGTTCACATTCACATAAACCAATATCTAAATTAATCACGTAAGAAGTAAAACTAAATTATGCATTTAAATTATAGCTGATCGGCTAACACAAAAACAAATTGTTGATAATTAGGTGACGAACTTAGCAAAATATAACGTATTGGCCTCTAATTCGACATTATTAAACTAAAAATAAGAAGCATTTATTTGTACAGACATAGCTAATATCGAGTTTTAGCAACCAGATTGCTTTACTTTGAACACTGGACACTAAAAGCCCCCCCGCAAAGCCAATCCATCATTGTGACAGCCGCTCTCTTTAGTAACATTCTCAGCAGCTATCTTCGGAGGGACCGTACATATGTTGGTTTGTTTTCTTAAACACAATTGCTATTTTAGAGCGATAAACCAGCCAAATTGTTAGCCATCTTGAAGTACAGGATAACGAAAGAAAAATCTATGTTGAAAACATTATCGCCATAATGGTGAATATGTTGCCCTGAAATTTGGCGAGATTCTGCGGTTTAGGGCTTTCGGCTGAGTCTCATTCGGCTGAGTGGACTGTAACCGCAGAACGAACCGCAAGTCCCACAAACAAGTGGGATACGTCATTTTGAAGCAAAAAATCGGTTTACAGGCTACAATCGAAATTTCATTAAAATTTTTAATTAGAAGTTTATTTAAAATTTGAATAACCAAAAATTTAATCTACATTGAAATAACATACAAATTCAATTTTTCTTCAATATTTTCACTGTTGCCATTACATCAAACGCCCGAGAAATTTTATTTAAAATAAAAAATAAAATTCTTGAAAAAATATAAATTTTTGTGATATAATTCAATTTGGATTGTTGTAATAGCACAATAAAGTTATTTTGAAGGTTCATTATATATGAATGAAGAAAGATGCATAAAAATTATAAATTTGCATAAAAAATATGCAAAGTTTCGCTTTTAGTTTTAAAGCAACAATTTTACTAATTTATTTTTTGAAATGTGAACTTGTGGCTGCAAAAAGGTAGTTATTTAAAAATATATATCATTATTCTTCGAACTTAAAAAAAATTAGCAAATAATAGAGATCAATTATCAAATCTGCAAAAGAAGATTAAAGAAAATTATTAATTTTGGCTTATAAAAGTTTAAATTAGAACTAGCCAAAGGCCCAGTTTGGCGAATTTCTTTCTTAGGTTTTGTTAGTGTGTCTACTGTTGAGCGTAAATGCGTGTGGAAGCGGTGTAAGTGACAGATTCTGTAACAAACCTAATTGTTATCTTTCTGGATTACGTCCTTCATAAACGTTTGTACGCATTTTATCTTTTGCACAAATTTATATATAATTAATTAATAACATGAGAACATAATCTGCATTTTAAATGATTTCCAACACTTAATATTCAAACTTGTTTATAACGTTACTCCTTTATAACAGTTTATACATTCATAGCTGTCCTTTTAGGTTTTGAATTATCGTCGCACTAGAGCTACACGAGGGCTATTGGCGATGGGTGTCGTATTTTAGAACCACAGTCAAGTGACATGCCGACACCTAAATAGGCACCCAACGCAACCGTTCAGGGCGACATCGTTAGGACTTTGAAGGATATTTAACGTGCACTCCCTTACACGGGGTATAATTCGTCGGACATTTTTGGCTGCACGGGCCGTTTATAGGTCGGCAGTTATTTTGGCGATGCCCGGACCCGAACCTGGGACCTTTCGCATTTGCTTAACCGACTGGGCTCCCCAGCCCCCTTTGAAAGACCAGATTTGAGTATAACCAGGTTGTGCTAAATGACTTTACTGTGCTTATCAGGGTTAATAGTCTATTTTTAATAGTGAAATTCAGGAGTATTAAGGATTTAATTTAGGAGTACAGTACCACAAATTCAGGAGATAACAAACAAATGTACTCATTGTATATCCTCAGAATAAATATTAAGCCTTTTTTCAAATAAAAAATCTAGACAATTGCCTAGCAATTAAATAAAACTTGGATACCAATGAAATAAAACTAGCAAAACGGCAACAAACCATAATTAAATTCCATGAATGCATTATCTTCTATTATAAAATCAAAGATATTTTCAGGCGATAAAACTTTAAATCAGGCTTTCTAATATAAATTTCAGGAGTTATAAGGGTCCTTAGGCAAAATTTTTAAAAATTAAATAGTTTTTCAGCATTTTATTCAGGAGGAGTATGAACCCTGTTAATACAATAAAAGTTAGGGGGAAATTAAATAAGTATAAGTAAGTGAAACAGACAGTAGTTTTAATTAACAGTTTAATGCACATAAGGACATTATTACACGGGGGTACGAATAGCTAGTCAACAACAAAGATAACAAAGATGGTCAACGGTTAGTCAGGTTCCGGGTGAACTGGGGAATTGATGAAGGGCAGTCTTCACCCTGTGAAAAGAAAGAAGGCTTAGTTTATTAATAGTTTATTTTTATAGAAAGATACAGTCAAATCCTGTTAATGCAAACTCGAAGGTAGCACCCAAACATTTCGTGTTAACCGGCAAGAATTTTTTTGCATTAATTAGTGAATATTTTTTATAAAAATAACTTCTAATTTTATAATGTATTGCATTAATAATAATACATATATACAATTAGTAACTCACAATTAATAATGTTCTTTTGGAGTACACTATAGAAAAATGAGGAACTTATTTTGACGGACAAAAATTAAGAATGCATTTTTTTAAATCGTTGAAACAGTAATTTTAGCTACACCATATTTCGACACAATTTCCGCTTAAAAAAAAAAACATTTGTCGTCGACCTCATTCAAATTCTTTGTTTTGTTTCTAAAGAAATAGACTGGGGCTTTGATTCATTTTGAATGAAAATCAATAAGTTTAAATGCGAACTAATTCTAATTTCACACGCTCTTTAACCTCTGTAGAAATACACCTATGCTATCATGATGTAACGGGTCATCCGACAACAGATTAAAATAGACGAATCATGGAAGATCTTTCGATTTCCTCAGAAAAAGACAATTTATTTTTGGATTTTTGGTGCCATTTTTTTTAAATGTTTTCTTTAATTTGTTACTCAAAACTTTTAATTACTAAGAAAAAAAAAGTCAAATCCTGAAGTTTTTGTTTGGGTTCAGCCGAATTTCATCTAAAGTGACTTTGTGTTAGGAGTTTTTTTTACCATTAGCACAAATATTTATGGGCTTAGTCTGGGGAAGAGTCTTAAAATTGACAAACCATTGAAGTGCAGTTTATTAGGGCTACCACCTCTTGTTTAACAAAAACATTTCATTTAAAAAAAAAAAGCTACTGCATATAATAAAGACTTACCTATCAAATAGTGTGGTATCACTGGTAGAAAGCAGCTGCTGCAACAGTTGCTGGACTCCAAGTTCTTTCAGCCTCGTCTGACGTTCCAAAGATCCTACAATAAATATTCAAAATACATTAACTATAGTATGACTGATGTCACAATTCAATAAACTTCAAAAAACACTTATTTCCTTTAATTAACTTCTTAATTTTAAAAGAAATCTTCACTTTTCTAAACTCACAAATTCTAAAACTAATCTTTTTTTATTTTCTACAAACTACTGATGCCACCGAAATGCTGTTTTTTTAAACACAACTTTGCACATTTACAATAATCAGAGCGTGAC
Source organism: Hylyphantes graminicola (assembly GCA_023701765.1). Taxonomy (NCBI): domain Eukaryota; kingdom Metazoa; phylum Arthropoda; class Arachnida; order Araneae; family Linyphiidae; genus Hylyphantes; species Hylyphantes graminicola. The sequence continues at coordinate 64,295,247 of CM043118.1, read as the reverse complement.
CCTTATACAGAAATTTTTTTCGCAATTGTTATAATATCTGAGAAATTGTAATAAGAATTACTGAATGAATATATTACATCTCGTAATTAGAAAATATACTATAAAGATGGGCAGTCGGTAGCGACGAATCCATAATACTTTATGAAAAACTAAATCTTGCGATCAAAAATAATGTTTTTTTATACATAGAATATAAGTAATTTTCAATAATAAGAATACATTGATAGCTTTAATGTTTTAATCTTGTTTTAGGTCTTGAGTAGCAGCAGAAATGCTGAATTAAAATAATTTCTCGAGCCTTGATTGGTAAATCCCTGTCACATTGGAACAGAGGGGGAAAAACGGAGCACTGATTGAATGAAATGCAAGAATGAAAGCTGGAAGAAATTTTGTCAACTTAAACAACACAATTGCTAAACCCTCTAATGCATACTGTTGCCATATGGCAACAAGAAATATAATCCACTTTATTCTATAAAGTAGAGCTCCTTCTCCACAAATCTGCGTTTTTTTTCATCTATTACATTCCATTTTGAAGATTTAGTTACTAATTACCCTCACAGGGCTGCCAGTGCCAGAAAGCCTTAAAAATAGTTGCTTTAATAGCCTCAGATGTTAAAAAATAGTAGCCAAAATAGTATCCTCTTTTACTTAACTAAATAAACAACTTTTAATTATTAGATAATGTAATAAGTAATTTCTTTAAAAATATTTGCATTGAATGTTATCTGTGATTACATAAATTTTCCGAAAACATGATATATTAGTTTAATATGCTTCGATGCACAAATGTAAAAACTAAAAATTAAGACTTTTATTAGTGCAAACCTTAGAATTGTTGCACTAACACTCAGTTGAAAGGATTGATAAAACTGCCAAAGTTTTTGGGATGTATTGCAACAGAAAATTTCATGTTAAATTATTAAACCAATTTATATATAATTGTTAGAGAACATAAATTAGGGGGAAATATTTTAAATCTACTTATTTGTATTTGAATTTGATTCGAAAATTACATAAAAATTTTCAAAAAAAAAACAAACATTTTGTTAATGATTGGATAATTTTTGAGAAACAGTCATAAAGCGCATTTTTTTTTATCCTCCAAAAATATATCATATATGTGTACGAGCAATATATTTTTAATTTTTCATTTGTTTTAGCTTGACTTAAAAAAATATCTAGGAAAAACCAACATCCATCTAGAAAAAGCCTGTCATTTCACAAAAGCGAGAAGTTAAAATGCTAAATAGTGCCAGAAATTTAAAACTAAAACTTAAGTTTACAAATTGCAACACCAACTATCATATGAAAAGATTGATACTGTCAGTAAAATTAAATTTACTTGAAAATAAATTTATTTTAAAATATATGTAAACATATTGAAAACACATTTATTTTAAATAGTTATCAGTTATTCAAGAAACATAAGGATCAATACTAATCAATGTAAATATGTTTCACTGAAATAACTGCAGATTTTAAAATCAAGCAAGGAGGGCTAAATTAAAACAAATTAAATTTTTAACGTAAATATAAAAGAAAATATTACTTTAAAAATATTTTAAGAAACGTATTTTGATACACAATTCTTTTATATACATATTTTATTAAAATTTTTAAAAAAAAAACTTTAAAAAACCTTATTTGGCAACAATATAATTTTTCAGTAAAAAAAGTTACTTAAAACTAGACATAGTGTGTTGGCAACACGTTTCTCCCCATTACTTAAGTAATTTAAAAATTTCAATTAGCATTTATTTCTGGATTAATTTGATAGCAGTTAAATTTTAATCAAGTTATGGTATGTTTTGTTAGCATGCAGTATTAAGCCTTATCGCCAACTTACTGAATAAAAAATATCAATTTCAAAACAAAGCAAATTAATAACAAACAAACAGATGTAAATCCTATCCAAATGCAGTTTTAAAAAATCTTCAACCAAAGCATACAAAATCAAAGTTTTAGTTTCCATGAACTTTACATAGGCTTCTAAAAAAATCATAATAAATTGCAATTTCAAAAACACATGGTTTTGCTTTTGTTTTGTTGGATTTGAGATGAGAACCAAAACTAAATCTAAAGGCACTTCACGTTTTGCGCATCGGTAGTATCATCGTGGCGCCATCTATGTGAAAAGTATATAACTAAAAAATCTTAAGAAAAAGTCGCCCAAGACCGAAAATAGTTGAAGGTTTAGTCTAAAATAGTCGTTTTCGGCCCTTTTTGGACTTAAATAGTAGCCATAGTCGCCTAGACGCTAAAATAGTCGCTTTAGTAGCCTTTTAAGTCGCCACTGGCAGCCCTGCCCTCATGAATGACATTAGTAAAAGTGTATTCAAAATTAAAGAGTGAAGTTATTAACTGTTGTGAAATTAAGTCTTTGGCAGTATTCAAAGTATAATAATATTAGTACTAAATTACAAATAAATTGTTTTGAAAAAATAACTATAGCTCAAGAGGGTTATTTTAAAATATATTTAGTAGCAGGGATTGGAGTAACGCGTTACTTGTAACGCCGTTACTAGTAACAGTTACTTTTTTTAGGTAACGCCCAGTAACGCCGTTACATTTTCCAAAAAGGAACTGTAACTGTAACTTAGTTACTTTTAGCGGTAACGAAGTAACGAAAAATTTCGTTACTTTTCCGTTACTTTACGAAGGCTGCCAGATGCCAATTTTGAAACGTCACTATCCTAAGAATTGAACATTTCGCATTCCCGAAATACGAGCTTTTCTTGGGAGTCAACTCTCTTAAGAGGTATGTCACAGATGACCCCATGACCCCCCTGTGGTTTCCCAGTAGGGGAAAACGGATGTGGGGGTTTGCTTCCTGTGGGGCGATGGACTTCATTAGAGAGAAGACATGGACTTGATCTTGACTTTGCAACGCGAGACGCGTAGGTGGTGTGACGAGTCGTCTCCCGAACTCACTCATGAAATAATATGATTTAATTCTGTAAATAATAGCTGTAACTTGTAACTTTAATTACTAGTATTTCACCTCTATTTTTTTATAAAATAAATGATATTTTGGTTCAAAAATTAATTAATGTAACCAAAATGTCCAAAATATTACTCAATTCTTGCAAAATAAATCGCGTATTTTGATAAGTCATCATTAATCTTGATATAGAGGTAAGTGACGATTTGTTATAGTTTATGTAATTATTCATTATCTGTATTTTTTAATAGTTATCATTTTTGCATGTCATTTCTAGTAGCTATATTATGCGAAGCTTGTTTGTTAGTTACCATTTTTTTTTTTAAATAGGCAGCCTTAGATTTTTTTTGCCCAAAACGCGAAATTTTTTGCTAACTTATATAAATCAGTAACTTTAATCCTCATAAACTTTATTATACATCAGTAAAATGCGTTATAAGATCCGAAATAAGTGTTATATGAAATAAGTGTTGAAACGTGTTTATTAAAGTTACCATATGTTTAAGTTCATCATTAATGAAGAAATTTGACATCTTATGATAAAATTAATTTTTTAATAAATAATTTAATTTTAAATTAATAAGCTATAATTATTAATTTTAATTTATTACTATACTAGTTATAACTAATAACATTCATTAATTTGCATAACTAATTTCGTTTTAAACAGATAATTATAATGATTTATAATTATTAATATTCATTAATTAGCATTTTCAGTTAAAAACTACATTGATAATTATTATAATGAAGTTTTCTTTAAACCGAGTCGGCAACTCCAAAATTTTGTAAAGTAACTGTAAAAGTAACTGTACCGTTACTTTTTTTAAAAGTAACTGTAACTAGTTACTTTTCAAAAAAGTAACTGTAACTGTAGCAGAGTTACTTTTTTAGCAAAGTAACTGTAACTGTAACAGAGTTACTTTTACAAAGTAACTTTCCGATCCCTGTTTAGTAGTTTTCAAATCATTCTTATCAAAATTGGAATTTGGTAGTTGGTTTTTGCCACATGGTAAAAATTTAAAAAATCAAATTATTTAAATTCTAATGCAGTTAATTTTTTTTCCAGTATTTTTCCAATAATATATGAGTATTAAAGATACAAATATATTTTTTCGGGGATAAAAAAATATTCATGCATTACAGGGTTAAACTGTTTCTAAACACGTTTTAAAAATTAGAGTAAGAACCCCGACTTTAAAGATTTAAAATATAGACCATGAAGTCTGGCCTGTAAAGCTAAAAACATAATGGTTTACAACTGAAAAACACGATAATAAACTTATAAAAGTTACCTTCTTCGTCTTTCCATAGGAGATTCGAGATTGTGAATGTGGCGGCAATCTGTAATTTGACATTGGAGTGCATCTGAAATAAAAAAAGTTTTGTTTTAAGTTAAGAAAAGTAATTGATTTATTGTATTGTACAAAAAAGGATAAGCGCCAACACTATATTTAGAATTCTAGAAGTTATATTATTTGTAAACTAATACAAGTAGTAACCAATAATAAAAACTTAAAGACAAAATAAATTGAAAAAGAAGTTAGTAGAGTAGTGATAAAAGTTTCAAGAATAACCTTTTTCAAATTTGTATTCTATAAATTTTGGTACTGGTAATAAACTTGTCTTCGCTTATAAAGTGTTTGTACACTGATTAGTTCATGTAATTAGGAACTTTGAAGGGGGTCTATATTTTCAAAAAACTTTTCCTTTTACAGAAAATATCCTGCAGAGATCTGACATCCTATTACCTATTATACCTTGTCTGTCCAGAATGCAAGTCTCGAAAGCATTTTCCTCCCCCACCACGCATGTGGTTTTCTTTGAAACGGCATGAGCATGTTTCTTTCCCACCGTACTTGGGTTTGAACTGTTCGGATTGTTTACCTCACAACAGAACCTCAAACACAAAGGTCTAGAAAAGCGATGCTCTCCCTGTTTCCTAGAAAACCAAGTGAAGAGATGGGGAAAGATAATGCTTTTGAAGCTTGCATTCTGGGTAGACAAGGTATCAAATGGATGTTTTATTTTACATTTCTGCAATTTATTAACCAACCAAAATCCAACTTCCACATGATAAATGAAGAGCTAAGTGGAACGTGCTGTTCAGGGATCAACCTGGGTAAAAAAAAGCTGTAGCAAAATGCTAAAGAAAAACTAATTGCTTATAAATCAATGTCATACCAATTAAATCATTTGAATCGATACACAACTCAATCTTTGTGTAGCAGTTAATTTTGTTAAGCAGTATAGCTTAACAATGCATTGATAATTTTTTTTATGAATCACGACATGACAAATTTTAATAATTATATAAAACTATACTACTAAAAGTACTTTTAACTTTCTTTATAAACATTTTTAAATAAGTACAAGTAAGTAAGTGGGTATTTAATTTATGTTGTTGGACTATCTTCAGATTTGTCTATGAACATGTTTTTGCTGTTCTTGGTGAATTAAATCAAGTTTTGCTTGTTTGAAATCCCAAACTTTTGGTCTAATACATATCCTTATTAAAATGGTTCAAACATTTGTTTAAAAAAATCCAAGCACTTTTCCAGAAAAATTCTAGGACTAGAAATTAACTTGCAACATAAAATCGAAGTCCATTAAAAAAAAAACACCTAAATATTGTTTTAATCAGAAACCCCAGAACAGGCGGAAGTAGAATAAAAGGTTCAAAGTGAACAAAAAGTATCTTGAGATTCAAGGTGATCGCGACTCACGGACATCGTGAACCGGACACTTGATTAGAAAATATATTCTGGTTGTCAGAGTTGGCCTGAAGCGGAGCTACAAAAGTAACAAGATACTCCTCCGATCACAAAGAGCCAGACAACTGTCAATCATTCTCACGTAATGTGACATCAGTAGATATCGTTAAAATTACTAGGCTGTAATATGAGTAAATCAGGAAGCACAATTGGACTGATTTCAAAATGGTAGGTTGCACTGGCCGGCCGAGATTTGAAGACATCTTAGTGTAATCTAATCTGAATTTATCTTATCATTTTGATTAAATTTTTTATTTTCATTATTAGAATCGGTTATTTTAACTTGTTGTTTATTGAAATTTAAGTTTAGTTTCACCGAATTATGTCGTCGCAGTTTCGCGACGGCCAATAATATTTTTTCCGCATTTTCGTGCAACTCGTCGCAATTTGCGACAAATGCGACTGCAGATTGATCCCTGGTGCTGTTGCAGAATTGTTTGTTAGATGGCCCTGGCTGTTCCCAACACTCCAAATCATGTCATTATTACAGAATCAGCGCGAATAAATGTTATCCTTGTGATCACATCGATTTTCTACTGTCTCCTCAAAAAATTACTGAACCACCTTACAACATGTGCTAGGCGATATTTTTGAACAAATTCAGATTTTGATGTCCATGACCATATTACTAACTTCTATGACGATAACAAGTTTCCTTTTTACTTTTCATTTTTAACAGATTTAAGTGAATACTGATATCCCTTGGTGATGGTCATCTCTAGTGATATGACATCCTATTATACCTTGTCTATCCAGAATGCAAGCTTCGAAAGCATTTCCCTCTATCCTCCCATGCGGTTTTCCTACAAACGACATGAGCGTATTTTTCTCCCCCACCCTACTTGGGTTTGAGCTGTTCGGATTGTTAACCTCACAACGGAACCTCAAACGCGTTAGGTTTAGAAAAGCGATCCCCCCCCCAGTGACGCGTTTATGGATGTTGGGGCCATAGGCGGCTTCAGAATTTGCCCCCCCCCCCTCCCAAAACCAAGCAGAAATTAGAATTTAAAAAATCTTAATACTTGTACAAATAATAAAGCATGATGAAGGATGAACCAGTTTGTAAATTGGGATTCTCCCCCTTTTTGGAGCATGAAATGCTAGTGACGCTATCGGGGCTGAAAAAAAGACATAGTCGGCTAAATATTACAAGAGACAAGAATTTCACTTATACTTTTAATGCCCTTACATTTACATACTTATTTTTCATTTACAACTTTTTTTTTCTGCATTTTCTTTTTGCAAATTCGTTTATCACCTCGTCAAACAGTTGCATTGTCAATCGGAATTGTTAGATACATATGCAACAGCGTTTCCACTCTTGGAAATGTCGATTTACAAAAATTGATATCTATCGTCTAAAATATCCCGTCAAAAACAGATTTTGTAATTTTTATTACAATAAAAGTGGGGTTTTTTTGGTTTACAAACAAATCGGGGGCCAACAAATCGACAAACAGTACATAAATATTTGAAAGAATTAGGATTATTAGGAACATTTTATTATACGTAGTATTAAGAAATTTTGAAATTTTTTTGCCCTAACAATCTTGGGGCCACAGGCGGCCGCCTCTAACGCCTATTGGTAAACGCGCCGCTGCCCCCCCCCCCCCGTTTCCTAGAAAACCAATCGAAGGGGGTGGGGGAAAGAAAGTATTTTTCAAGGGCTCGCATAGTAAATAGACAAGGCATAAAATCTTTAAAGCTAATTTTCTCTTTTTCACCTCTCCGTTACTACCTAGAACATTCTTCCACTAAAGCTCTTCAAATTTGCCGATCGTCGCCAATGAGCACTTTCTTGCAACATTCTCTTACCATGTAAGAAGAGAGTTTCTTCCATGGTATTCAGCGAAAATGAGCTTCCTGCTTAAATTTATCTACATAAAACAAACTACAAGGCAAATGAAGGCTATATGGACAACCAAATGAAGACAATTTAATGTAGGTTAGGTTTGAATTATCGTCGCACTAGAGCTACACGAGGGCTATTGGCGACGGGCGTCGTATTTTAGAGCCACACAATTTGTGTAGGACAAGTTAAGTTACAAAAAAATTGATTTCAAAAACTTACAGTTGAAATGTTTATTTGTTAATAGCATAATAAGTTATGGTATAATGGTCATTAATGAGCTAATTTTATAATGGCCATCAATGAGTTAATGGTCATTAATGAGTTAATGGTACAATGGTCATTAATAAATTAAAGGTATAATGGCCATTAATAGGTTAATGGTACAATGATCATTTATGGAATAATAGTTGCTAATAGGTTAAGGGTACAATGATCGTTAATGGAATAATAGTTGCTAATAGGTTAATGGTAAAGTGGGCTAATGGTAAAGCGGTCGGTAATGGTATAATGGCCATTAATGGGTTAGTGCTACAATGGTTGTTAATGGTATAATAGTTGCTAATAGGTTAATGGTAAAGTGGGCTAATTTTAAAATGGTCGGTAATGGTATAATGGCCATTAATGGGTTAATGGTAAAATGGTCGGTAATGGTATAACGGTCGTTAATGGGTTAATGCTATAATGGTCGGTAATGGTATTTTTGTCGTTAATGGGTTAGTGGCATAATTGTCGTTAATGAACCAATTTCTTGCAACGCCCTCTCACCATGTAGGAAGTGAGCTTCTTCAGCACGTCCTCGTTGCCCATGATGTGGGTCTTGGCGCAGTCCCCGTCCGCGATATTGGCCAAAATACAGAGCGCCTGCTCTTTCACCTGGGCGCTGTGCTCGTCCCCGTCTAAAATGATGACCACAGACTGCATCACCTGCTTGCCGTGGAGCTCCATGATTCGGTCGATGTGCTGTCGAAGATGTGAAAAGAGGTTAGGTTTGATTTATCCAGGGTTGCCACACTTTTTGGGAAAAAAAAATTCAAGGACTATTTAAGGACTTTTCAAGGATATATTTCCATTTTCAAGGACTGTATATTCGAACATGCAGCAAATAAATTTCACGACAGTTTTTAAAATTAATTTATTAAACAAATAAGAGCACTCTAACTTTCAAATGAACTTAAATATTTGTTATAAAATGACCTTTTAGTTATTAAAAATACCATCAAAATCACATACTTTGCCTTCTTGAATTATACATAAACAATGAATCAAAAAGGGAAATATGAACTGATTCACATTGAAAGTGTTAAAGCAAAAAAAATTAATGACTTTTCAAGGTTGATAATGTTTTTCCAGCACTTTTAAGCACTTGAAAACCAAAGTATTTTTTTCAAGCACTTTTCAAGGTTTCCAAGGACTGTGGCAACCCTGAATATCGTCGCACTAGAGCTACACGAGGTCTCTCTGGTCTTATTGGGTACTACACAAGATACCTCGTCTCTTAATTTGCATGATGGATACATTGTGTCTATGGCTCCCTGTTGGGCTCGCTTCTACAGGGGTCATTTTCTTACTTTGTGTTAATATGCTCTTTTTACAATTTCAATTTGAATTTTGTTTTACTTTGCAGGACACCTTTTCGGTATAAGGTCCCAAGTTACCTTAATGTCCACTGCGGCAGAGCGATGTTTTCCTGCCCAGTGGAATTGCAGAGGAGTGTGACGGGTAGTGGCTCATCTGCCACTACACCGTTTCATTTTATATAGGGGGGTGGCATGCAATACGTACATGATACCTCCCTATATCATTCTCACCTTTCCCTGACCAAATAGTCGAGTAAATGGTTTAGTAACATTTTTCTTTTATTTTCCTTCATACAGTATACATCTGTCATTCTACACGTATAGGGTAACAGGCTATATAGCCTACGCCTTTCCCTTTTGGGCGCTATTTTTCTATGTTATGATATGTTACACGAGGGCCATTGGCGATGGCCGTCGCATTTTAGAACCACAGTCAAGTGACCAGCCGACTTATGACATTTGTAGGGGGGCTAAATAAGCCTAGCACTGCAACCAGAGGTCTATTGTACTATCCCCTGGAAATAAGAATAAATCCCTGCCACTTTATGAAAAGAGGCCTGTAGCTGTAGCTGACCAGCCGACACTTGAATAGGCACCCAACGCAACCGTTAAGGGCGACATCGTACACAGCGCTAGGTGAAGGATACTTAACGTGCACTCCCTTACACGGGGTATTATTTGTCAGACATTTTTGGCTGCACAGTTCGTTTAAAGGTCGGCGGTTATTTTGGTGTTGCCCGGACCCGAACCTGGGACCTTTCGCACGCTAGGCGAGTGCCTAAACGACTGGGCCCCCATCCCCTTTTGTTTAGTAGGGTATAGATGGTAAAGGACCACTGCCTCACCATACTAACAATCATTAGTTCAAATCCTATGGGTTTGGGTTTAGTTGAATTATCAACAACCTGACAGCACAACGGTTAGGGAGCTTCTGGGTTCGGGTTTGAATCCCAGTAAGGCATGGATGTTTGTGTCTGTCAATAAATGTTATTTGTCTATGTGTTTGTGTCGTCCTTCTTTTGTGTCTCTTGTGACTGTCTCTTCTGAAGAGCTGGGTAACGGGCTATAAAGCCTATGCTCTTCCCTTCTAGAGGGCGCACTCACTGTCAAAAAAAAAAAATAATAATAGGGTATAGATGGTTAAGGACTATTGGCTTACCATAATAACAATCGTTAGTTCAAATCCTATGGGTTCGAGTTTAGCTGAATTGTCATCGTACCAACTCTAGAGCTATTGGCGACGTAATTTAGAGCCGCTAGTAATATGTCAATACTCGAGTAGGCACCCAATGTAACTTTTAAGGCAACATCCCCACAAATGTTGGGAGTTTGGAACATATTTAATGTGCACTCCCTTTATACTGGGTATTTGGCTGAACAGACCATTTATATTTTGGCGATGCCCAGATCCCAAACCTGGGATCTTTCGCATACAGCACAAACACCTTTCTAAGGCCACATCACTCTGGTTGCATTGAATATTTTTGCAAACTGTTTGTGTTGTTGTTGACGGAGTCAGACCAGATCAATAAATCTGTTGATATTCAGAAAGTCTGAAACCAAAGGGGGGGGGGGGGGGGGGGGGGAGAATACGTCCTCCCAGTCCAATCCTAAACAATCAAGGATATGGTCAGGTGATGTCTGGTTTTGCTGGCACTTAGGGCAAGGAGGGAAGATCTTTTGATTAGCGATCTTTTGATTAGGTGTCCGCTGGCTAGTCTGGACAAGCAGGTGCCTGTCACCAGGACAAACTATTTGTTTATATGATAAATGTAGCAAGCTAACTTACAGGGATCTATAATACCCATTAAACTTAACCCTGATAAATTTGTGATGAAGATAGTCTGAAATCCAAGCCAGAGTATTGCCTTGTATGTTGAAGGTATTGTGTAGTTTAATAACAAGTTTATCTATCCATACTCTGTCGAAAGCTTTCGTTAGGTCCAATAAAGCTGCAACGCTGTGATGGGTTGGCTTGTTATTCTGTGCATCTCTGATAGTTTGGGCGAAGTAAAGAACTTGGTCCATTGTGCTGTGTCCTCTACGGAAACCCGAATTGCTCTCTAGGGAATAACTTGTTTTTATTATACCACGTTTTGAAATGGGTTCGAATATTTTGTTGCAAATTTATTGAAAATAAAAAAATATTTAAACCACATTTAAAAACATGGTATTATAGAGCCTTATACGTCAGCTACATTTATCATATTAAAAAAAACTTCTTAAAAATATTCAATACAGCAGGAGAAATGTGGCTTAGAAATTAATTTTTTTCTCCTTTTGAGAGCTACAAATAAGGTGTTGGGGATGGGCATGGTAACTTAGTACCACTGTCAAGTGACGAGCCAACGTCAGAGTAGGCACCCAACACAACTTTTAAAGGTGATATCATACACAGGGCCAAGATTGAAGTTTATTTAAAATGCACTTCCTCTACACAGGGGATTATTTGTCATAATATTTGTCTGTACAGGCTGATGGTTATTTTGCCCCTGCCTGTGTTTGAACCAAGGACCTTTTCGATGCAAGGAAAGCGCCTTACCAATTGGGTTCCCCCAGCCTTGCTACCAGAGTTTGGAGGAAGTCATGTTATTATCATAGACAGTAGCACTCTCTAGAAGTAACTTACCACACTAAACCTTCAACTCTTCAGTGAGAGTTTAGATAAAATTAAATTCAAAATATATATTATAAATGTGTACTGTGCTTTCTTGAATTTTTTTTTACAAAACAAGACAAAAAAATTTATAGTTTTTTTTATGTAATTCACAGTTAGTAGCATACATTTACCAATCATACACAACAAATGCCATGACATTCTGGCTTTTGCTTGTTTAGTTGCTAGTATCCATCGGTGAAGTAAGTCTTGTCGACTAATAGGAATTCGAAACCAATTCACTTGTTAAGTGATGTTTTATTTAGCAAGCATGGTCACTGTTATTCTAAGGGCCCGCGCTCAGCACAACTGGGGTTTATATGCTGTAGGCCCTCTGGCGATCAAATCCGGTCACACTTTGTGTTGCCAGACCCAATCGTCACACTTGTAAACAAACTTGGTTGTGGTGGTGTCATTTCTGGAGTCTTCAGAGTCAGCCTTTAAGTAGAACTGTAAGCAAAGGATACATCCTTACAATGACAGCAAAATCCTTTTTGAAAATACTTTGTTGCTACAAAGGCTTCATATGAAAAACTTAAATTGTGGAAAATTCAGTGGCTGGATAAATTTATGGGTTTCTCCCGATAGCTTCTGAAAACTGAGTTTTCTTTCAACTTGCTTTTCAACATTGTATTTGTCAGTAATATAGAGTAATTGAAAGTTTGAGCAATGAAAAGTATTAAATCATGTCAAACTTGGATGAATTATGTAATAATAAATCAAAAGAACAATCCACCAAAAAAAGTATTTAATTAGAGAAAAATTATAGATTATATAAAGCTTAATGTTGTAAGCTAAATACGTCAATGGACATTGAAGAACATGCTAGAATACCAAAAGCATTGGTAATATAATATGCAATAATCTATTCACACTGTTTCCTATGCAAGATCCTGGAAGGAACCCAAAATAGTGTGTAATGCAAAAAAAAACACATGTGAAAGTGTGTGACACTTAACAGTAATGCCAAAAACAGAAGAGAAAATTGACAAATAAATTTTAAAAAAATAGCAATAGAAACCAAATATTCCAATTGGAATTTGGCAACTACCGTATATACCCGTGTATAACCCGAGAAATTTTGGTCAAATTTAGTGCCGTAAAAAACGGGGTCGACTTATACACGAGACATCAAATTTCCGAGGGAAAAAAATCCCTAATCCTTAAACTAAAACTAAATTTCAATCAAACTTAAGGTTTAACTACTAACTATTAAAAATAAAGACACGAAAACAGTTCAATTCTGAAGATGAAATAAGATTGGTGTCTATATTCACAATCTCTACCGTAAAAAGATGCTTAATTGTTAGTTCTTGGCGTGATGCGTATTTGCACGTGTTGGTCTGGCACAGGGCAGTTCAGTCAACCAGTCTTCAAGTGGTGTAAAGAAACGTTGTCAGTCCGTGACCTTGGCAGCGGGATCTTCACACTTCACTGAACATAGTTTAAAATTAGCTTCTATATTCAGGGTCAGCAATGTCAAGGACATCAAAGCGGAAACCTGTTTTTGTGTGATGGGTATTTGCACGTGTAGCTCTGGCACAGGGCTGTTCAGTCAACCAGTCTTCAAGAGGTGTAAAGAAACGTTGTCAGTCCGTGACCTTGACAGCGGGGTCTTCACGCTTCACTGAACATAGTTTAAACTTAGCTTCTCCATTCAGGGGCAACAATAATGTCAAGGACAAAGCGGAAACCTGTTTTTGTTTGTATTGGGGATGAAATTTTGCTTGCAAGTAAAAAAAAATAATTACGGTCCCGTCATGAGCCGGTTTTTTCTAATATTTTTTTAGAAGGCTCTAGCTTATTTCCTACCTCGACTTATACACGGGTTACCGTTTTTGGAAGGATATTTGGTTAAAAAAAGGGGGGTCGGGTTATACACGGAGTCGGGTTATACACGAGTATATACGGTAATTTTAATTGATAGCAATTACCAGCTAGCAAAATAGAGCACAAGGCCGTGTTCACATCTCGAGTGGGAATAGTTCCATCAGTAGGGTTTTCATTCTTGTTCCTTCTTGAATTACATTTCTTTTGGTCTTCACGAAAGTGAGTTTCCTGTGTCTCTTCTTGTTTCTTGAATATTGCGTGCAAAACTTTTCTTCGTTTAAGAAAATGATTTACCCAGTTGAAATGTATTGGAATTAAAACCAATAAAGTTTAATAAATATCAGGAATAACAGCAGGTTGCATGTAAAGAACTGTAAAATAGAACACAGAAGACTTTTAAACCCTGCACAATGAAAGTGAAACCGAAACAACCAATGGAAGTGAACCAATGAAAACTAGAAAAATTCAATCCCTCTAATTGAGCGAGAGCTTAGGGCTCCCAGACCTAAGTAATTTTTTAAAGGATAAAATATATCGGATTAGGTTCGGTTTTCATTTTCTTTTAGTGTATGCATACCCGCTAGAGTGGACCGACGGCCAATTTACAGGTATAATTATCAGGTGCAAAATATAGGTAAATTATAAGTTAACTTAAGTAATTTTTTAAAGGCTGATTTTTACGTATGCTTTAGAAAATATTGTTAAAAGTTAATAAATTTGTCAGACACTTTCCGTCAGCCGAAACTTTTGACAGACCCTTTAAATGTCCTTGTCAAATTCAAACTTTGTCCCACGCATTTTGTGGCGCAATGTGGCGATACATATTTTTTAAGTAAAAATTTTTTTAAATCGAAATGAAAATCTTTCTTAGTTTTCATTGACTATAGACTCAGCTTTATTTCTGTCACCATAAAAGTAACAAACAAATACAGACCCACCAAAATTTGTTTTAAAAACATATAAATATAGTAATTTCATTAAATTTTTTTGTTTAATCAGAAAATACGTAGCACCATATCACGCCACAAGATGCATGGGGCAAAGTCTGAACTTGACAGGGACATTTAAAGCTTCTTGGAAAAGTTTCGGACAACAAAAAGTGTCCGGCAAATTTATCAGTAACTTTTAACATTATTTTCTAAAACATACATAAAAATCAGCCTTTAAAAAATGACTTAAGTTAACTTATAATTTACCTACATTTTGCACCTGATACCTGTAAATTGGCTGTCTGTCCACTCTAGCGAGTATGCATACACTAAAAGTAAATGAAAACCGAACCTAATACGATACATTGCATCCTTTAAAAAATGACTTAGGTCTGGGGCCCCGGACTCTCGGTCTATAGGACAAGCCAATTTCTCAAGAAATTCCAGACACCGTAAAATATAAAACAGTAACATCTTCACAAAACAAAAAATAAAGAAAAAAAAGATTTGGAAAGACTGTGGATGAATCAAAAACTGCTTTGATTACACAATAGCTCAATAATGACACAGTACAGCTTAATAAGGCAAGAGAGCACAGTACACAACAACAATAAATTAATAGAGTAATTCGGTAAAAAACGGATCCAACCTGGGAAGAACCCTTTACTTGGGCAAATGCATTGTCACTTAGCTCAACAAAAAGTAGGTTGCAATTTTGAGCACAGTTGAAAAATTAAATAATGAAAGAAAGTGTGCAGAGATCTAAACTTTCAAAGCTAAAAGCAGTTTGGCAATTAATATAAAGGTCTTATGTTAATATAACTTTAAAAAAAATTCGAGTTAAGCAGCATTTATATATATATACCACGCAGATGAGACAAAATCTAGTATTTTTTTGGCTTTTAAAGATTTCAACTATTTGATTCGATCTCAACTTAAATAAATGTTTTAGAAGTTTCTTTAAATGACGAAAACACTTTTAAGTTACTTTTTTATAATTCAAAGACGTTTTGGAAATTTTATAGATTATTAACAATGAAAAAATAAACTTATAATTTCTTTGAATTAATACAATTGTAATATTTCAAATTAGAGTAACTATTTGTTTAAAAAAAATTATAAAATTAGTAACCAATTACTTAACAGGCCAGCTAATATATCAAATCTTTTGCATGCATTGAGAAAAAACTTCATGGTCTTTAGAAAAATATAAAAAGCATTTAAATTAATGCCCTCTCTGCTCTGCTTTATCACTGCTTTGCCACCAAGACCTATTCTGTAATCAAAGCAAACAAAAAGCTCTGCCTTTCAGAAAAAAGCAAGCAACACAAAGAAACAGTACCTAGCAGTTGATTGATACAAGTAGTAGCATGATGTAACAACTAACCTATTATCAATGATTTTATAGATGCCATAAACACTTTAATGTTTGAATAAATACGTTAACTTTTTAAGTTAATGTTGAATGAATGATTGAACTTTAAAAGCTATCTTAAATCATGTAAAAAGGTATGTGTTTTGGTTAATTAAATATCTTTTTAACAATCAACGAAATACAATATTGGACCATAAAATGTTAATGTAGCACATTTTAACACTTTGAAGGAAAAGTAAATTGGCTCAGGTGAAAACTTGTTTTCTCTGTTTATTAAAATTAAACAATTTTGACTAAAAAAAAAATCTTTATTTTAAAAAAATATTTTTGCAGCAGATATTATAAATGACTCCTTCATACTTCAAATTTATCAATTTAGAAAAAATCTTAATTTTTTAAAAAATAATGTTTGTTGTTGGAAAATATGGTAGTCAACTACAGGGTTTTTCCATCTGTACATTTCGGGTTAAAGGATACTTATTAAAAGAGAATTGTATAATTGAGCATCGCAAAGAAATGATATCCAATTAATAGAAATATTTGACATTTATTTAAGGGCAATGTCTTATGCTCAAAAAATAAAATATAATGACAATCGTTACAACAAATTATATAAATTTTTTAGAAATGTTCAAGGTATAACCATATCATGCCACTACTTGAAATACAACCTCATACCTTACCATTCTAAAAGCAATGCAACAACACAAGTGCCCAAGTAATAAAAAACGAAGGTTCCGCCAAGCTGGATCCACCAAAGATGAAAATGTGTTTCTACTTACAGGCTTCGTCGACAGAAGATTCCGAAGAAGGCCCAGAGTCTTCATCAAAACATCTACGTCCGGGTCAGATAGAAGCCCGAACACATGCTCGCTTCCGAGGGCAGTAAGTACTTGCTGCTTTATCTTCTGGTCTGCCTGAAAGGCCATGTTCATGAGGGCCCACACGCCGTTCAGCCGCAAAGATGGGTCTTCTCGACGGGTCAGCCCGCAGAGCATCTCTACTGCACCACACTCCAGGATTGGCTGGGTGGTAAAAGAGGGTTAGAAAGTGATGGTAGATGCCTTGTGACTTTTCAGTGGAAGTGATCTATTCCGATAGACACAGGATAACCTCTTGGAAATTCTTGCCATTTGCAAGGTTTTTTTAGACTATTTAGTTCTACTATTTAGTGCTATACAGTAACAAAATTCTAATATTTTGTAAAAATAATTAGTTACGTCGTTAGCTAGAATCATTAGGAGAGAGAAGAAATCATTAGAAAGAAGGCATCGTTGCTTATCGATTGGATGGAGAAAGATTGAAATATGTGGGATCCCAATAGCTTAAGAGATCTTGTACATTGGAATAGTGGAATATTTATTCCAACAGACATAGAAATCTCAGGTCTTGGAAATAATTTTCATTTCCAAGATTTTAAAGACCATATCTTTTGTAATTAGAAAATATTTTTTAATAAATGACCAAAAAAGTTAAATAATGGGACTAGGGTGTGTAGTAACTAATAATGACTTGAACTGATTTCAATTAAACATGCTCACTGCTGAGAGCAGTAAGTACTTGCTGCTTTATCTTCTGGTCTGCCTGAAAGGCCATGTTCATGAGGGCCCACACGCCGTTCAGTCGCAAAGATGGGTCTTCTCGACGGGTCAGCCCGCAGAGCATCTCTACCGCACCACATTCAAGGATTGGCTGGGTGGTAAAATAGGGTTAGAAAGTTGGCTTTTGTGATATGCCAGATGCCTTGTGTCTTTTGCGTGGAAGATATATATTCCAATAGACATCTATAGGAACAGTTCTTGGAAATCCTTTCCACTTCCAAGTTTCTACTTTTATTTAAAATTTGAATATTTTGTAAAAATAATTACTTGGGGTGTTAGCTAGAATCATTATGATATAGAAGAAGTTATTTAAAAGACTGTATCTTCGCTCATCAAATGGATGTAGAAAGATTGAAATATGAGCAATCAAAATAACTTTTGATATTCATTAGGAAAGAAACTTCCACTCAACATTACCTCCTTGCTGGGCGAGAACTCCAAGAGTAGATTACACAAAGTGCTGGAGGCAACAGTCAGGACGTCGTCGCTGGCGTTTTGCAAAAGCTTCATCAGGGGGCGCCACACAGCGTGGTCCTGGAAAGTCGTGCGGAGTTGTTGCACGGATCGGGAGAGGCTGTGCAAGCAGCGCACGGCCGAAAGGCGCACACGAGGGTTAGGGTCGGTGAATGAGCTGACAATGTTCTCCATGAGTGCATCAGTGTCGATGATCTGCAGAATTGCGAAATAGAGTACAAATACACACAATTATTGATCACATTGGGACCAGAGGTAGGTTGGTTAGGTTAGGTTTGAATTATCGTTGGACTAGAGGTACACGAGGGCTATTAGCGACTTGCTTCGTATTTTAGAACCACAGTCAGGTGACAAGCCGACACCTATGACATTGGAGGGGGCTCTGTTAGAGCCAAGCACTGCGACCAGGGGTAAGCCGACACCTAACGGCACTCAACGCAACCGTTAAGGGCAAAATGGTATGCAGCGTTAGGACTATGGAGCATATTTAACGTGCACTCCCCTACACGGGGTATTATTTGTCGGACATTTTTGGGCTGCACGGGCCGTTTATAGGTTGGCAGTTATTTTGCCGATGTCCGAACCTGGGACCTTCCGCATGCTAAGTGAGTGCTTAACCGACTGGGCTCCCCAGCCCTAAAGGTAGGTTGGATAATGGATAATCCAAAATTCTGAATAATAGAGAATTTCCAATTAAATAGCAAAACTTGGTGCAGAATTCCGATTTCAGAATCCTAATTTTTGAATTATCGAGGTTTGCTGAGACTGGTTGCTTAATTTGTAAACAATTGAGATAGACATTTTTAGAGAATTTTTTTAAATATTGATTCACAATTGGTCATTTACCAGAGACTTCTGAATAAAAGAAACAGATAATCAAGGTACAACTGTATTTTATAAAAGTTATTACCTTTCTTCTTATATCTTCATCATTTGCAGCCAATGAGGCGAATGCTCGAAATGCAGCTTGTTTCATTTCACTGGCCATTTTAACTTCACTGATAACCTGGGAGAAAGTGAAATTATATTAACCTTCTGCGGGAGAAGCAAATGCACATTTTTTGAAGTGTGCAAGTTTTAAAACT
This sequence comes from Hylyphantes graminicola, assembly GCA_023701765.1. Classification (NCBI taxonomy): domain Eukaryota; kingdom Metazoa; phylum Arthropoda; class Arachnida; order Araneae; family Linyphiidae; genus Hylyphantes; species Hylyphantes graminicola. Next base: position 64,276,150 of record CM043118.1, on the reverse strand, counting down.
TAAATTTCAACACGTTAATATAATTTTAACCTTTCAAATGGCCTGGAAATGAACAAAAATGTACAGTTATTTTCTGTGCAAATTTTTTTAATTACTTTTTTAATGACATTTATTTAGTAAGAAAATCAACATCTTATTTATATAATCAGAATTTAGTTCAGTTATTCTCGCATATATGATCATAAATGCTTTTAAAGTCATGTTCATATGAAAAAGTTGAGGACTAAAACCAATTTATTATTTATGAAATATTACATTTTATGTTTATTGCTAGAAAGATTGGTGCATAGATTATGAAAAAAGCCAGATCTAATGCTAAGAAGATTAAATAACTGTTTCAATTAAATTTTTGCATCAAATATAGTTTTAATACTCCTTAAGACCGTAATATATTAAACTTTAAAATTTCACAAATATAAAAAAATATCCAATATATATTGTGTTGCAAAAAAAAACCCTAGCAGCCGAGTGAGTTGTTAAATTTATATCTAAATGTCGCATAAATAATTCATATTTATTAAATCTGGACTTGTAGAATGTACAATTATGTCTTGCAAATACCAAATATATGCCCTGTAAGCCAGCTGTATTTATTAGATTAAAAAAATTAAAATATTCAATACAGCCGGAGTAAAGTGGCTTAGAATTTTTTTTAAATTGGATTAACACAGAGACATCAGTTTGGAGACCTGCTCCCACTGCCACTTAATAACAACTCTAAATTAAGTCAAAGTTGTCGAACAAGATCTAGAGACCATGCCCCCATCAACCCAGGGCCGGATTTAAAGATTTGCCGCCTGTAGGCTACGATTTGCCGCTTCAGTCACAATATTCTAACAATTCGGGGAAAAGTAGCTGGTTAGCGGTAAAATATAGTGGTATGTGTTGTTTAAAATACACATAGAGTAACCATATGTATACCTATTTACGCACTACGAAATAGACGAACTTCTTAAACTCTACTATTTGTGTTTCAACTTCGAAATCCGGTTGAAATGGGCGCACTTTCCCTCGCAGCTACCATATTTGCTATGAAATATTACGTTTACGGTGTAGCCATTAATGTAAATTATTTGTTTTCTTCCTTTAATATATTCGTATCTTTTATAATATTTTTTTATTGCCGGCCGCCCAAAAAAATTCGACGCTCTAGGCTGCAGCCTACTTAGCCTATTTAGAAATCCGGCCCTGCATCAACCTAACAACAAACAAAACTCTGCACCCTGTTGAGCGTCTCGCTTTTCATCTCTTCCAACCACATATCTTCCCCTTAGTCGTTGAAAATAGGGGCAGCCCTGTACTTGAGCAGCTCGGCCAAGGTCGGGATTAAGTCGTCAGAAATGCTGGCAACCTTGGGAGGTTAGTATCGACCTTAGTATTATGAAGTCGAGTAAATGGACCACTGACATATTTTTTGTCATCCTAGGTGTAATGCTCTAGACTGGGAATTTTTAATAGTAGCCAGTGGCTACCAGAGAGAAAACAAATGGTAGCCACATTTCGATTTTTAGTAGCCAGTTTTAAATTTCAGTATATACGACAAAGAGAAAGTGCGATTTTCCACAAAACAAAATTTTATTAATGACATTTTTGATATGATAAGATTGACAGTAAAAAAAGCATCATACAAAATATGTAGTATTATGTGATTGGCCATTATTCTTAGGAGAAAATTATTTTATGTACCAATCAGTTCAACTACTATTACTTTCGGAGAATTCTTGACGTCGCCCACGACCCACGATTGTTCATGAAATTTTCTCATATCAAAATTGTTTAAGGGCCCTCACTCGCCCTCCGATTTCGAGCGTGGCTTCTTCACTTTACTTCACCTAGCTGATAAGGGGGGAAGAATAAGACTTTTCTCTTGGGAATTCTTTGGCGAGCTTACTGGTTAGTGAAAACTAGCAACCCTAGGGGGGGGGGGGGGAGAACAACCTAGTGTTTGGGGGGAGAGGGTTGGTGACAGTCGTAATTGATGGACGCGGACGGTTCCAATGCTAGTTTGAAAGTTCTATTTAAAAAGGGCCCTTTAGGGGTATTGCTTGCTGTGTCCCTTTTCATTGCCCAGTCCAACCAGACGAAGAAATGTCTACATCATATGGTTTTTCGATGATATTATTAGTTGTGAAGATTTTGTGGTTGCACGATATAGAAAAAAAAACTGTTCTGCATCAAATTCTTTTACAATTGCATTTCTATGATGCATGACTAATATTACTACTGTTTATTGTTACTAATATTTTTTAAGATTAGTATAGAATATTTAGATTGGAATTGGAAGTATATAAGAAGAAAAGCTAGTTAAGACAAATTTTAAATAATTTTTTTTTTAAAAAAAAGTCAAATTATTCTAAAAATATGAATTGCATGGCCTAATTCCACAATTGATTTAAAATTTAAATATATATCTATAAATATAACAAACTGGTGTTTCAATTTCTCTTTTAAATCTAGGGCGAATTGCGTCAATGATTGGAAAATCTAAAAGTTTTTAAATAAAATTTCTAAATTGAAGAGCTTAGTGGATCCACTAAGCTCTTCAATTTAGAAATTTTATCGAAATTCTTCGAAGAACGTGCTAAGTGACAAAAAGGTGAAAAAGAGACAAAATGTGCTTCAAAGCTTTTAGTTTGCAACTTCTCTCTCATTCACAAAATCATAGTTTTTTCTATGATATATTCGTATGGTTCGTCAAAATGCTTGGTGGCTTTTGGCTTAACCGTAATTTACGTAATAACACTAAATTTACAATTTGGCAGTCGTTTAGTGGAAGTGGAAGAACGAGATAAGTGACATTTTTTAGGTAATTTTGGTCCATAATTGTTTCATAATTCCTGTACTAAACTTCCGATTTTCAAAATTCTTTTTTTGTTTAGAAGATAGGACTTCATAAGATCTTTTATTTACACACGGACGTGCATGTCCGTCCATCATTTTGTCCGTCCGTCCATATCCCTTTCAATTTCCGATCCAAAGTGCCTGAATTTGGAAATTATTTTTTTGGTTCGAAAGTGAAAAATTAGATGACTACAATGTATAGTGTTTGGCCACCTGTCTGTACGTCTGTTATTTTGTTTCTATTCCTACGTCCTACTACCCCCCCCCCCCCCCCCCACCTTCTTTGTACCCGTCCAATTTTTAAAGTTGTTATAAACTTTCAATTACCTTGAATAAAATATATGGTAATGAAACTATTTGTGCCTTCTACACGTTTTTGAGGGTGCTCATACTAAAAAAATTGGGTTTTTTCATTGATCTCTCCGTCTGACTGAAACTACTTTACAATTCGAAATAAAAGTGCTACAGACTTCAAATTTAGTACGTATACAATCACACAATAATTTTAATACAATACAGCCATTAAATTTTCAGTTAAAGCATCACACAATAAAGTAGTACTCGTTTGTTATAAAAACAAGCCTTCTAGAAAGTGTAAACTGGTAAAATCACAATACGAAATCAGAAGTATGAAAACAAAAACAGAAGTAGGTAAATCCGATGTAGAATGAAAATTAGAAAAAAAAGTAATAAATAAAACCGTGTCTTACAATATTATTATACAATTACAAGATTAATTTTGTGTATTTTGAACAAAATTACAATTGTGTTAGATACAGCAATTATTGTTTATTTAATACAATATGAATAGAGTTCAGCATTGTAGTTCAACATTATACATAAAAATAGCAAAAACTTAGGTATTTGAGTCTATGAAAAAAGAAAACAAGTCCTGTTTGGGAATTTTTCGATGTTTCAGAAGATGATAACCAGAAGAAATTTGAATAATAATAATAAAAATATTATTAATAATAATAATTCCACTATTCGGCCAAACCGAATATTCGGCTAAAGTGGCAAAATACCGAATATTAGTAACCGATTATTCGGTGCAATAGATACAGTCTTAAAATTTTATACTTGGTTCCATGTACTAGTCGGAAGTCAAAATAAAGTTTTCTATATTTTGCATTTGCAAGGAGTAGCTGCCATAGAGTTTTGTAGGTTTGAAAGTTATTGAAAATACTTTATAAATATAATAACTTTTAAATAATAATCAGTAATTGAAAGTCGTATAATGTTTACCTCATTTACAGCATTTCTACAACAGTAGAACATGATCATTTAAACAATTTATTTTTACAATCGTGATGCATAGTCATTTTAGGAGTTTAGAACATTGCGCGAAATGCGCTCGATAAACTTTAGAGATCAAACGTAAAATGGCTTTGAAACGATTTTTGTACCTATAATTCATTTTTTTAGCAAGCCAGATGCTTTGAATGTTCGGTGTAATGTTGTTTTAACGCGAAACTGCGATCCCCATAGAACAGGTGCAATTTTTTTAATTACACCATCTGTTCACTACTAAGTTATCTATGTTTATAACAATAAAAATCAGACGACATCAAAATAGACTATATTTTATAAAATGTTAAAACCTTTAACTCCATTTAATTTAAAAATGAAAATGCATTTTTTCCCTTCTTGCTAATCAAATTTTTAGATAGATATAAGATGTTAATTTTAATAACTTTAAAACCTAAAAATTTTATTGGCAGCTTGACCCTAATGACCCTTGCTCATGCGCAATTTTCTCGGAAACCTTATTATGAAGATCGACAAGTACTGGGAACTCGTGAGCCACATTTAAAGTATGTTGCTCTGCTCTTTTAGTTCAAGTGGCTTCAGACAAAAGGATAGAACAATGTTCGGCAACAACTTTTTTAGAATCATCACCCTCCAAAACGCGCAGAAAACACAAAATTTTTGAAGTACTTGTACCCATTATAGACAATGCTCTCAATATAAACACCTCAGAGTTCTTTAAAAGTTAAATTTTTAGTCGAGAGATGGTGTTACATGTCCGGAAAGAAAAGCAGTTAAAAATATTTTAGCCTAAAAGTTGCACACACAAAAAAAAACCGTGCTTTTGAAAGTAATTTGTATTTTCGTGTCATGCTGATTCTAATTATAGGAAAGCTATTTATTTTTATAACATAATGTATACTTTAAATATTGAAAAGTGGAGTGTTTTAGAAAGCTGGCAAAACTTATTTTCGATTGTTATTGCATCATTATTTTAATGATGATAGCCTGTGGTCCAGAGAATGTAATCCATTGATCGGCCATGCAGGGCCGGATTAAGCTATGTAGGACCTGTAGGAAGTAGATTTTGACAAAGCCCCGGACATGAATTTTTTAAGGCTCGCCCCCACTATTTGGTCCTTTATATTAAAAATTATCCCCGTAAAAATGCTTTGGAAATCGGTAAACGATTCGAAAAACGTCAAATATTTGGATTGCTTTCTCTGTACAAACCCAAATCTTTTCATAAACAATAAAGATGCCCAGATGTCGGTATTTATTTTAACACGCAATTAAATATCTAGTATTGAGCAGGGCGTCATTTATGTACGTCCTCTGGTAATATTATTTTATAAAATGCGTAATATTTTTATTAAAATAAAAATAATTATAAAGTGAAAACCTATCTGTAACAAATATTTAACACTCGATGAAAGCCTAAAAAATAATAGAAATTAATGGCATCTCGCCCTTTTTCAAGGAATGTATGAATTAAAGAATGCTTAAATACCCTTAAATTTAAGTATTATACGAAATTATCAAATTGAAAAATAATGCATTAAACCGCAGGGTCGTTTATTCCTCACTTCTAAGGTTTGTGCAGCTATTCGTTTGCATCTTTGTCCTTTGATCCTTTTAGTATGGCCTCGATCCTTGATGCCTTTATTTTACCGTTTCTTAGTAGTTTTCATGATAAAAAAAATGGTACTGGATTTACCCCTTTAGGTACTAGGAAAAATATTCAAAAACAGCTTTTTTATTACTATTGACAGAAAAAAAAATCCAAAATTAAATTTTAAAAGGAGAAGACACTTTTTGTAAATGCCGTAGATGACACAAAAAAATACAATCGTCACTTGAAGCAAAGCGGAAAAAAATGGCCAGTCCCTTTCACGATTCAGAAAATCAGCACCGTTTACGAATGGTCCGAACCAAAAATAGTAAACGAAGAACACCTCTTATCTCACTTTCCATTTATCTATACCTCTCCCATTTTCTCTCCCCCATTCCCCCCACATATGTCTCATATTACCCCCCGTCTAGGCAGAACGACTACATTTGGGTACATCTCCCTTTTTTTTTCTAATCATTATAGCCAACATCGCCAAACTGCTGGGAGGGGGGGGATTTGCAAAAGAATTGCTTTTTGTCATCAACTGCTCTTTAACTAATTAAAATTATGCTTTCAAATTTTTAGGGAGGCTTTATCACGATCGTTACTTACATGCGAAGAAATTGCAACGTGTTCGGACGTTAATTTTCAAAATTGTGACCCCCTAAAAATTTTTAATTTTTAGAAATTTTTGATAATTTTTAATTAAAAATCTAATCATCGAATTTGTTTCGTTTTTTGTCATTTGTTAAGTGAACTTGTTCTGTGTATGAAAAAAATTACTTGGAGAAGTTTAGCGTTTTTGGACATGTGTTATTCTTGACACAAAAAACGTCTTTTTTGAAGTTTAAAACCCCATATCTCCCTTAAAAATTAAATTTCAAAGCCCAAATTTTGAAATTTTCTTATTTTCAAAATTAGACATCGAATGGTGTGTTTCTTAAAACTCGACTTGATGTTTTAATTTTTGAGATGAGGGCCCTTAAATGAATAGTTGAGATCTTAATCAGATGTAAATCAATCACCTGTATATTGCGGAAATCGTAAAGCAAAATTTAAAAATCAAATTTGCATTTAAGATTTTCATCGCCCAGCTCCATTTACGTCACACGGAGGAGGATGGAAAATTTCACCGATGAGCAACAACTGTCATCAAGTCTTTCTTTCCGACAGAATCGAATCGGAGCGTTTTATTATTTTAGAAATGCAGCTTCAGTATTAATTATTTGTTGAAAAAAAGGAAAAATTATGATCGCCACATTTGGCGACTGGGGTTCGATTTTTAGGTAGCCACTTTCGATGTAATAGTCTCCAGTTGGCGACTGGCGACCGCTAATCTAGAGCTTTACCTAGGTGTATAGAGTAATGGGCTACTTCCCTTATAGAGCGCAGCTTTTTGTTATGTTACGAGTGGGGCATTATAGCCAAACTCTGCAAAAACTGGTTGATTGTACTACAGGGCGTCTACCAGATTTGTCAAATCTAATTTCTTGACTTTTTCAGGACCTTTTTAGAACATTTCTTGAACTTTTTCAGAAACTTTTACAACAGTTTTCACAGAAAAATTAAGGACTAGAAAATACTAAGAATATAAAATTTTGGGAAAATTTGTCTTTTTTGACAATTTTTTTAATTATAATTTCATGACTTTTTGAGGTTATTCTTGACCGTTTTTTGATTTCATGACTTTTTCTTGACCAGTAGACACACTTTGATCTGAAGATTCCAGGGGAAAAGCCCCTTAATTGATTAGGTACCTTAGAGTATTCTAGCCTGTTTGGTGGACTTTGGCGACAGGAAACCAGTTTCTCCCCTGCTTCTCCCACAGTAAAGGCATGGGACTCAAGTCTGGGATGAATCAGGGTTGCAGCGAAAGAAGAAACCGTTTTTTCTCATACCAGTTTAGGCGATGATTCGCTATTGTCACCAAAGAGGCCTGATGCAGACAGATTTATTTGCAACGAAGGATTTTCTAACTGTACTCTTCCAGGGTTAACACTCTTACTTCAAAATAAAAATCAAGGAGTTTTTAAGGACTTTTCAAGGACTCTCAAATTTTTTTCAAGGGCCCTTAATCATAATGTGTCGATTACTATGCATATTAAAAAAAAAACGTTGAAATAAAATAGCGTACGAAATACCGCTGAAGCCAGGTGTTATGGCAAATTAAATATATCAGAGGAAAACACAGAAAGTATTTGGCAAAAATATAAGTTTTTATATACAAGCAACATTTTGTGCTGAAGTGCTGACTTCTTGAAACTTGAAGGTTGCAAACTAAGAAAATGAAGGCTTTTCAACGACTGTTTGTCAAAATCAAGGAATACTAAGGGGTACTTTTTATAAAAAATCAAAATCAAGGACTTTTCAATGATTTTTGATAAAAATCAAGGAGTATTAAAGGGTCCGTGAAATTTAAAATAAAAATAAAGGACTTCCTAAGGATCCGTGGGAACCCTGTCTTCACATATAAAACTACATACCCTGTTGACCGTCTCGCTTTTCGTCTCCTCCAAGCACATATCTTCACCTTGGTCATTAAAAATAGGGGCAGCCCTGTACTTGAGCAGTTCTGCCAAGGTTGGGATGAGGTGGTCAGAAATGCTGGCAATTCTTTGTAGGTCTGTGTCAACCTCGGTCAAGTAGGCCAAGGTTTCTGCACCTTCGACCCGTTCTTCTGGGGGAACGTCTTTTTGGCACATCCGTACTAGGGTAGGCAGAGCCTGGAAAGGAAAAGTAGGAGTTAATAGGAATGTTTCAGCTGATTTAACGCTTTTGTTTTCATTTTTATCCGTACTTCAACTTTGTGCAACTTGTTTTTATCTAAAATGCAGAATTTGTTTTTGGCACAATTATAATTGCTTTTAGTCACATCCATACTAGGGTAGGCAGGGCCCGAAAACGAGAAGTAGGAGTTAAACGTTAATAGGAATGTTTCAGCTGATGTAACATTTTTGTTTTCATTTTTCTCCGTACTTCGATTTTATGCAACTTGCTTTTATCTAGAATGCGGAAATAGATGATTTTTTTCCTTTCTATGCAAGCTTTCTTTAATGAATGATTCAGACAACTAACTGCAAAGGCTTATAAAAATATGAGTAACTCAAGTATTCCAAGAAAACTTGCTTTCGAAAACCAAAACATAATTACAAAAAAAAAAAAAAACGCGGATCCTTTTGTGAAACAACCCCAGGGTAAAGTTTAGCCAAAAAACGTGTTAGTGACGTTTTTGAAAATGTTGAGATCTTTATGTCAATGAACTTGCCATTTCCTCCCTTGCAAATAACAAGTTTCCCATTTTTTTTTAAATTTTAAAGGTCATTTTCTCATTTTCACCTATTTGTCGAATAGCATGTACTAAGTTCAGTTTTAGCTTCCACACTATGTTTATAACATAAAAAGTGGAAGGTATTATAATCGTTCAGTCTGTCCTTGCGTCACCCACTTTCATAGTCCAAACTACAAATGGTACAGAAAAGTGTGAATATAAAAAAATTCAGCACATTGAAATTAGAAAACATTGTAAATCTCAGAAAAAATTCTAATTCGAAATACTTAAATAATTAAAAAAAAACTGCAAAATTTAATGCTTTATTAAAAAGCATAAGAAACATCATTCGAGAAACTTTAATTCTTTCAAATAATAAATTAAAAGAACTTTACTATTTGAAACATCAATCAGTTTGAAATGACGTTAAATATATCTCACTAAGAGATTGTTTGTATGTTGATATGAAATGTTTTGGTCTATTTAAAAGCAAGGGATATTACATATTTATTCTTTGAAATACAAATTAATTTTTGCAAATGTTAATAACAATTGAACAATTATTGAAGAAATAATTATTGAATTTTCACAATAAAATAAATGAAACTAGTCAGGGTTAGCGATTAAATGTTTATAATAGAATTAATACTGTGTTTGGCTACTATTTTCCTGTTGCACACAAATGTAGAGTGGAAGCAGGCTGAGTGACAGATTCTGTTACAAACCTACTTGCTAAGAGTAGTATTGTCCTTCGATGTTTTGTTTATCTTTATTATAAATTTTTACACTTCTCATACAGACTCCAAAATGATGTTGGGGATTAATAAGGATTGTAAATTAAAAATCAAGTATTACAAATTTTCTATTATTATCATCACGGCCAACAAAAGTTTAACTTTGCAAGGATTTAAAGACAAAATAAAAATAAATCCAAATTTAAAATGTTAATTGGTTTAAAAAGCTGAACATGAATAAAAAATTAAAAACACCATTTTGAATTTAATCAATATAGATAATGTGGAGTTGCAATCAACTGTAAAAAATTATTACACTTGACATAAACCTTTTTATTTAATTTTTAAAACAAATATTCAGGGTAAGTTTTCAAATAGATGTCATAGAGACTTAAATGTCTAAAAATGTTTTTACAGATTTACGAATTTGATACTTAAAACCAGTTTAGAAAAAAAAGGTACTAGAAAACAGCATACCTTATAAACTACTTTGCTGTCATCTGCAGCAAGTGCTCCTGAACGGAAGAGGTATGTCATACTAAAAAAACAAGTCCAATAAATTAAACCATTTTCAGGACACATTCAAATAAATATTATTGCAAACAAAAATGTTAAAAATAATTATTTAAACACAATATAAGTTAAAACAGGGATACATATTTAAACCTTTAAAGTAATATATAAAAGAAAAACAAACTTAGAAAATAAGTACAGATTACTTTGATGATAGCTTGGCTTTTCGTTTAGTTTTTATAACATTTTTCTGTTACCAAATTTGGCAGTTACATTTAGATAAAATTTTAGTATACTAATCTTTAAATGGTTAAACAAATGTTTTGTAATTGATGACTTACCAAGCAGAGAGTTTGAAAATTTTCAATTTAAAAAAAAACAAACAATTATTACATTTAAATCTGTTAGTACCCTTCAATCAAATATAAACTAACTTTTTCAAAAATGGAATCATGAACTTAAACCCACAAGCCATATATAATCTGTGTTTTTAGTCTAATGAGTTGATTCACGAAACATAAAACTAAAAGGAATTGTCACTAAATCCTAACTTATTAAAAGACCTAATAAGAAAATTACCATTTAGCAGCAGCAAGTTGCATTTTTGTTGTTCTGTCTCGGCTCATGAGGCTGACTAGGATATCGGGAACCGATTTACCCATGTAATTAGCTGGAAAGATAACACAAAAGTATGTATTTAAAAAAAAAAGTCACAATTTTAAAAGTGCAAAAGATGAAAACAACTTAAAATTATTCTTACATGTCGCCGCCAGTTGGGAAACCTTTTCATTTTGATAACACATTTGGGCTAAGCAGCGCAGGCTTGGAATTTGAACCTGTATAAATTAAGTATATTCTTTTTAATTGATAAGCATAGAACAGAAACTGTATCACCTGGTTATAGGAACTATTCAAGGACCATAATGTTTGGAACATTATAAACAATGATGAATATAAAAATAGTAAATCATGTAAAATAGTATTAACCTTTTGTGACCTGACAACCCTATTTAGGGACATTTTTAAAACCTCCCCACAAACAATGAACACGTTGATTAGCTCCGAAATTGGCCTGGTCTGATAGAAGAATTTCCAAATATCAGTTTACAGCCTTTTGATTTACAGGTATCAGTTATTTATTTCTATAAAAAAATAAAGTTGAACAAGGGTCAATACGATATCAGAGTTCCTGAAAAAATTATTTAAAATATTGTTTTTCAAACTTTTTAAAAAGCTCTTTTAGTAGTTTATTTTAAAGGCATTTTGCATTAAATACAATATTAGAATAATCTATTAACTACAAATAAATGATACAGCCTTTTTTTTGTTGCATTTATAGCACAAAAAATTTGTATTTTTAGAGTTTAAGGTGTTCCCAAAGTACTATTAAACATAATTGTTTTAAAAATTTCTTTGCAAAACAAACTTTTTAGCATATCTTTGTATGAAAAGTACGTTTAGATTAAGAATAAACGTGTAGGATTTTGCTCGGGTCTTAAGAGGATAAAATAGGTTGAATATTAAGTGGAGTAAATCATTTAAAATACATATTGTGTACACATATTATCAATTAAAGTTACAGAAAGAGATATCTATTGAATAAATTTCAACCCAATATTCTTTTAGTAGTAGTTTAATTTCATCTTCTATAGCAAAAAACATTTAAAAGCAGGAAATAGTTTTTTTTTTTAGTTTTTGCCTCATTTGGGCATAAAAACATTTTAATAGAGAAATCAAACTTAAAAAAAAAATCTTTAAGAAAACATCTTAGATATCACATTTAGATTTTTAGCAATTATAGCCAAGGAGTCAATCAAAAAGTTTTGTTTTGACTGTAAAAATAGGTTTCAGACAAGATAGTTTAAAATTGAAATCAGTACGGAATTCGCTAAATACAAGCATAAAAGTTTTCGTTACTATAAAACAAGTTAGAAATTACTGACCCTATATACGCTGCAGCACAGTAAAGGGGTTAGAAGTTCGAGTACTCCATTTTCGCACATAATATCTTGATGCTCTGAATTCTGTAACAAAAGAAAAGTTGTGAACATTTTTTTTAGTCTTCTTAAACACAAAAAACACCCAATACAAAAATCATGATTATGCCTTTAGCTTTTGCATAAGAGCAATTCTACCATATTAATAGAGGCAATGAATGGAGCTGCACTGATTCTTCAATCATGAAAACTGTACAGCAGAAAACTCACATTTCAGTTAGTAGCTGCATTTTTTGCTATACTTTATCAATTAGCTTTTAAGTTAAAAAAAAATCAGAAAAGTAAGCTGGGAGGCTTTATTGCTTCCCTTACAGTCACCCAGGGTAGGTTAACTTTTCCTTGATAATTGAAATTTTTTTTTATAAATATGTTTAAGTGGAGTACAAGAAATGAAAAAAAAAATGAATTTTTGATAAACTGGAATTTATCAAAAAAGGGGGTAAAAGTTAAAAGAAAAATCCAAAGCATATAAGGTTGTTTCTAAATTTCGATTATAACTAGATATTGCCTAAGAGCAGATATTGCCTAGAGCAGGGGTTCCCAACCTTTTTGAACCTGCGTACCACTTGACTTTTTGAGAAATTTTGGCGCACCACCAGACCTAAATATTTCAATAAACGTATAATACTTACTCTTTTGAAAGTGTTCAAAGGTTTTTTGAGTAAAATTCCTGAGAAAACTTCATATTTAATGAATATATATTTGTTTATTTATTTATTAACATGTTTATAATATAGGAGAAATAAAAAGATTAAAATTGTACTAATTTTTAGTTTGGTTTATTACCTATAGGTCTAAAAACATCCAAATAAAATATAGTACAAACTCGGCAAAATCCGTTTCAGAGGTTATTTAAAGATTTCTCTTTAATGTAATAATTAATGTTTAAAATAATGAATAATATGTTTGAGTGCTCAGAGTGCGTAGAGTAGCTATTTATAGCATCATGTTGCTCACATTACTAACGCGTACCACCTGATATATTCCTGCGTACCACCAGTGGCACGCGTACCACCGGTTGGGAATCCCTGCCCTAGAGCACACACCTGCAAAAACCAAGTCCGTACACGACACCATTATTACCTGGCACGCGGCTGCAAACATAGTCATCACGCACTCTTGCGTCGCTGCAGAGTTGCTCTCTGCCATCCTGACTAAATGCGGTATGAGGGATGGGTCGTCATAAAGAACCTCAATGGGAGAGTCGGATCGCGACATCACTGTTCGAAGGCACCTCAGACAGGCCTCTCTTAGTCGCTGGTTTGGGCTGGCTAGGCCTGGAATAAAAAGAAGATATAGTTTTTGTTTCAAGACAAAGTGTTTTAGCTTCCACTCTATGTTTATAATGTAAAAAGTGGAAGGTTTTATAATCGTACAGTCCATCTGTCCCTCCATCACCCACTTTCACAGAACGAACCAAACGTCGCCCAAACAAGTGGGATATGTCATTTTAAAGCCAATGGTTAATTCCCAAATTTCCTTAAAAAATTTACATTAGAAGTTTATTTAAAATTTAAATAACTAAAAATTTAATCTACATTGAAATAACTTGCAAATTCGATTTTCATTCAATATTTTTTTCATTGAATGTCTTTTCTGAGGTGTGTAAATAGTGTGTTTCCTGCATATATATTGTGTGGAAACGGTTCAAGCAGGGTTGGAAAAAAACATGTTTTTTTTAAATAAAACAAAAAAACATGTTTTTTTTGTTTTAAACGTGTTTTTTTTGTTTAAAACATGTTTTTTTTAAACAATTGAATTTTAGAAATTGAACAAGTTGTTTAGGTTTAAAAAAAACTTTTTTTTTGCATTTTGGTTTCCTAAATTTACTTCCATCCCCAATAATTTTAGGCATATGCCTTACATATTTATTTGTCGAAGAATCATAGAATACAAGAAATCCCTTCGATTATCTGGCGATTCGGTGTCTTCCTTTGATTAAATCGGATGGGCTAATAGAAAAATTTATAAACTAATAATGTAATACTAGTTTATGTTTGGTATTATTTTAATGAACTAAAATTATGTACCACATTGATGATTAGCATAAATCTCACAATTAAGGGCTATAATAAATTAATGAATAATAACAAATGTCAGTAGTGTCCCATTACCTATTACCCCATATACCCCATTATCCCATTACCATTGGGACCTAAAGTATCACATACAAGGTTTACCATTCCATCAGGGTCTACTATCTATCACAATCTTAATCTTTAATGTAATACAGCATGGTCATATATCTTAAAATAAAACCTTTTTCCTTAAATGAACTGTATTTGGCCAATAAATTATAAAACATATAATAATTAATAAAATTGTTTTAAACATGTTTTTTATTACTATGTTTTAAACATGTTTAAAACATTTGTTTTAAACAAAATGTTTTAAACATAACAACCCTGGGTTCAAGTGACAGATTCTGTAACAAACCTACTTGTTTTAAATATAAATGTTAAGTTTGTTTGATAAGCATAAGCAAGCCAGTTGACAAGCATAGGTGAAAGGTTTATATACAGACTGACTTAAATAAAATTGGCCCCAGCGTAGAGATAGGAATGCATTGAGATGTTGGCAAGAAAAACTATTGAAGCCATTTGAAAGTCTTCAAGTAAAAAAAAAAGATAATTTAAGCGTGTAACACGTTCACTTGGTAAACTTGTTTTTGCATTTATTGGTTGGATTGGATTAGCATCACATTAGAGCTACTCATGGACATGGACTATTGGCAAGTTCATATCTTAGTGTATATTATTTAAACACAGCTCGTTATGCAAATTTTGTGTCTTTCAATCAATTTAGAAAGTTTTGTAGTAAAAAACCCTAAAAGGCTCGATTCTCTAGCATTAATAACGACTGAAATAATCACTTGTGTCAACTTTCTTTTGCACAGCTGTACAAACATTTAGTTTATATAGCATTATAACTAGCTTGTTAAACCATAGCATAGTTGACATCAAATAATTCGCCAAGCATTTTGTTCTTAATACTGAAGCGATCAATAGCTTCACTTAGCTAAGCTGTTTTTACATTGGTTTTTTACTCGGCAACAATTCTATTGTATTCTTATCTCCAATTCAGGGCCATTTTTATTCGCACCAGCTTTACTTTGATTCCTAGTATATGCTAAAGAAGATGGGTTTGAGAAATAAAGACTATGAGAAGGTCCTTAAGAATACTTTCCTATTTTTAATTTCGAAAGAATTTTTTAAAAATGAAAAAGTAGTAATAGACTGGAAGCTAGGATTCCATCTAAACAATTAATATTAATATAATTTACAAAACATATTAATAAAAAGTTAATTTTGGACATTAAAAGTTTAAATTACAACTGGAAGCTATACGAGGCGATTTTTTCCTTACTTTTACAAATCTTGTGTAAAATGTATAGGTGACATTTATTGTAGCAAACCTACTTGTTTTTTCGATAAGAATTTCAGTATAACTAGTTAAATAACAGGAAAATAGACAATTTTAATTCTTTCAAAACTTGTTACTTTATGATTTATAGTTGCCTTACCTCTTAAAACTGTGCTGATGAGCCCCGACTGTATCAGTTCTTCCACATGCTTATCTGTTCCTCTGGCTAAGCTACCTAATGTCACAGCAGCTTCTACCATTAGTTCGTTACTGCTGTTTTTATCCAGAAGCAGTTGAAACAACCTAATACACAAGAAACTCATTAATTTTTTTTAATAAAAGATATGAATTAGATTGCATTAAAAGATGTTTGTATTTGGACTTGGTTATTGGTTTATGGTGCCCTCTCTAGAAAATTCATATTTTGATGGAAGTTTATACAATAAAAAATAGTTTCAACTAAACAAAAAAAATTATTTAGCATGAGCAAGTAAGAAAACCAATACAAATAACAGTTAAACAATAAAATATTGGGCTTCAAATTGAATTTCAAATGAACAGTAATATTAAGTAAGTTCCTTTTAAAATTTCGTCATTTATTAATCTTAAGTAAAACAACCTTTTAACTTTTCCATTACAGGGGCTAAAATCTAACCAATTTTTTTTTTTTTTTTTGGTGACAAAACATAGCATACAGAGTAAAAGGTTACCATTGAAAATATTACGTTCAGCAGTTGTTACACATTTTTGGCGACTTTATCAATTGGAAATTGGAAAAATATTCAAACTTTTAATCTTACAATTCTCTGAAATGCAATTCCAAGTTTATCAACACTTCATTTTAAGTTTTAATTAACTTTAAACAGAATTTGAATCAATAAGAAGAAAATCCTACCTTGGTACGACTCCCATTTGGATAACGAGGCCTTTTTGCTTATTGCTTCCGATGACAGAATTTTTTAGATTTCTGAAAAATACAAAATAAATAAAAAATGTACCTAACGACGAATGAGACTGAATGACCGTGGGTCTTCCAACCAAAGTTGCTCTGTGTTAATCTATTTAAAAAAGGCATATATTTTTCTGTATGTATTGAACATTTTTACAAACAGTTTATTTAGATGATAAATCAAAATTACAGGTCACTATAATCCCACTTTTTGAAATGGGTTCAAATATTCTTTTAATTTTCAATAAATCATTTTAAAACACAATATTCGAAAATAGGATTGTAGAGACATGTAAGTCAGGCTACATTTATCATGTTAAAAAAACAGTTTGTAAAAATATTCAATACAGCTCAAGAAATGTGGTTTGAAAAGTAATTTTTTATGGATTAACACAGAAGCACTTTGGAGATTTAAAGTTATTCAGACTTATTCATCTATAAAAAACAATTGCAAATTTGACAATATATATTCAGGATGGTGGACTTACTTTACAGCTTCCAAGCATGTGAAAGGATCAGGACAAAATAGGCGGTCTATACATTCTTGTTGACTGTTTTCCACATCCTATTTACGAAAAAAGTATTTAAATTCAGTTTAATATAAAGGTTAATCTAAAGGAGAATGTCCAGATTTGTTGCCAAGTTAAAAAAATATTATATTGCCAGGAGAGCTAACTGCGAATGTTGGCAGCTTAAAAACGGCAATGTTGTAAAATTGTGCAAAACCATGATATCTGGCGATTTTAACCAATTTTCGTCCACAATACTTGCCATAATACTAATTTGGTAGGGTTACTAGATTAGGTGAAAAATTGATGATGGCCGTACTAATTTAGTTTAAACTATTATAGATTAGGGTGCTTGAAAAAAAAACACGGCAAAGCTATGATGTAATGGCCAGAATGTTCATTGGCAACATTTGTCAAGTTTGAAAATTCAATGTAGGGTTACTATGCCTATCAAGTTGTATGAAATATAAAGAAGAATATTTTCTACATTTGGGTATATTCATTGTTTTGCAAAGTAGCTCAAATCAACAGCCATTACATTGCAGTCATCTAAAAACACAAATGCTGCCCCCAAAAATTTAACTTATAGTTTAAGGAATAGCTCCAACATACACTTTTTGACCCACTTGATTTGATTCTGTATGTTTTGAGGGTGATATATCTTAAGAGCTGGAAAAAAATATAACAGAAGTTAACACAAGATGGAAAGAGAGTTTTGTCATTTTTTGAATGTATTCAAAAATTTTGCAACCAATTTGTATTTGTGGACGTAGGTAGAAATTTACTGTACGGTAACTGTTGGCGAACTTTCCGAAATCGCGCCAGAAGTCCGTATTCTGGCGACTTTTGACGTCATGCTCTCTTCACAACGATGACGTTTTCCGGCAACCCTATCAAACCATTACGCGTTTCGGTCAGGTCAGACAGGTTGCCACAAAAAACTATTTATCGCCAAATCGAAAAATCACGCCAATAGTTACCGTACAGTAAAGGTGAACCGTGGACGTAAGGGCCTTTTCACACGGAGCACCTTGATCACGGAACTTCCATAGGAATAACATGGAGAACCGCTGTAGAGGATTGTTCATTGAATTTTTTCGTGGAGACACGAAAATCGGTAAACCGGTTTTGCGGAGAGATATAGGTAGCCAATCAGCATCAAGTATAGCTCTGACGTCTTGTTAGCCAAATCGAGTTTGCCAAATGGAGAAAAATCTACTTTATGCTCGCCAATGTTGATTTTTGTAGTTAGTACTCCTTGTTACATCGACTTGTGGGGAGCCTTGTGGTTAAGATCTTGATCTCGTTATCGTAAGGTCTCGCGATCGAGTCTCGGTACCACTGAAGACGAATATGCGGAGTACGTGCTCGTTAAATCTGTTGGGACCGAAAGTTTTTCCACGGGTACAGGTTCCTGGAGACTATTTCCCTCCCCTTCAGGGACTTGTCTAAATTGTGGAAATGGCGCGCGATAGATGGCAGCATCTGTCACGTATGATTGCGTGTGTGTGTTGTATCTGTCTTACATGATGGATTATAAGCGGGTCTCTGACCAAGCACACAAGCCTGACAATATATGTATACCAACCAACCAATTCATACAGGTGATAGAAATTTGTAAAAATATTGAAAAATTGAAAAAATGTGCCAAGACTATAGCGATAAGTATCATTCACAACAACCACTCCAGGAACGTGTGACGTCAGAATCTTTGCAGGTGGACAACCCTGTCCGAGCAGTTCCGTGCACAAGGGATACCGTGTGAAAAGGCCTTAAGCTGGCAGTAATCTTTAGGTTGAAAAAATAGCTAATGCAACAGAAGGAACATATAAGATGTATAATGAAGTTTCTTGATAATGATCTGGGTAACGTTGCCAAAAAAAAGCTCAAATGTGGTAAAATTTCATGCAACTCGATAGGTATAGCAACCATACGTTAAGCTTTCAAGCAGGCCCTGATCATTGCCTAGGCCTACGAGGCCCGGGCCCCCTGATTTTAGGGGGCTTCCAAAATTGGCTGTAATCCTATGCGTTTTGTTTTCCAAAAGTTATGAAAAAATATTTTTTACATAAAAGTAATTTTAAATCATAGATTTTGAAACATACAGAGAATATTTTTGTGCCAACAACCCAATACATATATATATTTTGGTGAGGGGGGGGAGAACTTTTAGCCTTTCGTTGGCCATGCATATGCATTCGATAAGGGGCCCCTCAAAGTATCTGGGCCTTGGGCCCCAACTGGTCATGGTCGGGCCCTGCTTTCAAGCTTGCCGAAAGTCGCCAATGAACAGACCGGCCATTATATCATAGCTGTACCTAACTTTTACATAGACTGCAATTTGACAAAAGTATGAGAACAGAGGTAATATGATGTCTAAATAATGCAACTGATAATGCAACTAATGATGCAACTAAATAATGCAACTAATAACGAATAAATTCGCAACAAATACTTAAGTAAAAAAGTGAAAACAAGGTAATGGTTTAGAAAAAAATTTGAGCAAGACTCACCATATATGGGTCGACATTCACCATTTTCATAGTTTTCTTGAAATGTTCAATAGGAAAGAATTTGCAAAGAACTTTTAAACAAAGTCGGGTATTCAAGGATACATATTTAATCCTATAAAGTAGTGAATAAGAAAGTAAAACTGAAACTTGTAAAATTTGAAAGCTTTGAAGAAAGAAGGCTTGGCTTTGTGTCTCGTAATTTTTTCCTACTTTTTTTTAAAATTTACAGTCACAGTTAAACACAATTTCGATAGACTGATTTTTGATTGATGAAACAAAAGTTTTGTAATTTATGACTTTCTAAGCAAATCTTTTGATAATTAAAAAAAAAATTGCTAATTATTAATTTAAATTTTTTTTTACACAATTCCTTCAAATAGAGACTATTTTTTGGCGAATCCAGAACTTAAAGTTACTAATTGTTTAAAAACTGCGTTTAAACTAATAAGTTAATTCATGAAACATGAAACTAAAATTTTTATCTGCCACAACATTACATGATTACAACAAAGTTTTGTTTTCTGATTCAGCGTCTCATTTTCAATCCAATTTTGCATCTTAATTTCTTTTCAAGTCAGTGTTACATCGGGAGCATACAAAGTATATTCTCTGGAATGTCTGAAAAAAAAAAGAGTATATTGTTTTAGTCAAAAGTCCAACTAAATAGGCTGTTTTTAACCCAGGCAGCGAGGCGGCTCACTAATGTGGGATATCTCCAATTGGATAATGGGGCAATACTCATATTAGGGCCAGAAAGGAACTACCCCCTTTATTTTTGGTCAAACCACATGGGCCCTTCTGCTCTACCCCACATAGTCCCCTTTACAATTTTGTCCCACTTACAGTTTTTTTTTTCAATTCAATTTCAATAACATCGGTCTCATATGGATAGTCCTTGGGAATAGGATGGTTCGATCTTGCCCATGTTAATTTTACTAACTTTAGGAACATTTTTCTCAGCAACTATATGAGATATCATTATGAACTTTATTATAATTTGTTCCTTGCATCTAGCTCTTTGATTTAAACTCAGGATTTGAACTTTCACGGTATAAAAAAATAGTTTTACGGTGATTTTTAAAAAAATTATTTAAAAAAAACCCCAAAAATCCGAATTGAAGTTATAAAACTTTTTTTTATCAGATATTTAAATTCCTCATTTTTAATCAAAGATCTATTGATAGGAAGAAAATAATAAAACAAAACATGTTGATATTTTTATAGTTCCTGAGAGCAATGTACCTAACAGTCAGGGCCGGATTTCTAAAAAGGCTAAGTAGGCTGCAGCCTAGAGCGGCGAATTTTTCGGGGCGGCAAATTTTGCGACCAATTAAAGCGACATTCGGCATGAAAAATAATTATAAAGATATGAATATTTTTAAGAGAAAAAAACAAATAATGTACATTAATGCGTATAAGTACTAACATTTCGCAGCAAACATGGTGCCTGCGAGAGCAATTACATCCCCGCCCTCCTCCCGGATTTAGAAACTGACAGAAAAATATAACAGTTTAAATAATTCGCCTATTTTTGCTTTCGATTTAGTGTGTAAAGGTACATAGATGATTCTAATCTGTGTATCCTTTTAAACAGCACATACCACCCCATTTTGCAGCTAACCAGCTACTTTTAAATCAAGGGGTAGAATATTGAAACAGGGGAGGCAAATCAATTGTAGCCTGCAGGCGGCCTAAAAAATTACCTTCATTGCCTTCAGGTGTCGGCTCATCACTTAACTGGGATTCTGAATTATGAAGTCCGTAGATAATAGCTCTCGTGCGATGTCAATTCAACCAGCAAACCCGTGTAGAAAGGGTATACGTCATAGTCACGCCACGCACACGCACGATGCCGCCCTTAAAAGTTGTGTTGGGTGCTTATTAAGTTGTCAGATCGTCACTTGACTATGGTTCGAATAGGGGTTGATACATATATATTCCGGCTTAAATGCTTGATAAGGATAAGAGACCCTATTATGAACCTTCGTCAAATAAGACAGGCACAGAAAGAATTTTACTGACACAGAGAGACATAACACCTAGGGTGAAGACGGGAATCGAACCTGCACCAGGGACTGTCATTCTGAATGACGACTGCTATTACCCTCGTGTAGCTCTAGTGCGACGTAAGTACAAATAGATCAACTTAACGGGGTAATTAAGAATATGTTGAACTTCAAACCGATATCGTGGGCTGTGAGGCTCCCTGTGGTCAGTGTCTCGATCTACGGATCGGAAGGTCCCGCGATCGAGTCTTGATCGCTGAAAACTCACCGAGTATATGCGGAGTAAGTGCTCGTTAAATCTGTTGGGTCCGAAAGTCCCGTGGGCGGTCATTGCGCAGTTTCCAACGTGTACAGGTTGCTGGAGACTATTTCCCTCCCCTTCAGGGACGTGTCTAAATTGTGGAGGTGGCGCGTGATAGATGGCAGCATCCGTCACGTATATGTGTACATGTGAGTGTGAGTGTGTGTTGTGACTGTCTTCCTTGACGAAGGTTTATAAGCAAGCACACAAGCCTGAAAATATATTTACACAACCAACCGATATCCTCTTAATTGGAACAATTTGAAATGAATTGAAAAACGGTGTAAAATTGACGATGTAGTTAAGTATTTGCTCACTTCTAAACTGTTATCGACTCAATTAGGACAAATTAATTAGGAAAAATTCATTTTTTTATTGAATTTATGTAAGCGTATCTCAAAAAGAGATTGTCAGGATCAGATTTCGTGGCCCTAGATATTTGATAGAGTAAATCTATTCGATATGGTGGGCCTGGGGAGTCCAGTCAGTTAGGCACTCGCCTAGCATGTGAAAGGTCCCAGGTTCGGGTCTGGGCATCGCCAAAATAACTACCGACCTATAAACTGCCCGTGCAGCCAAAAATGTCCAACGAATAATACCCCGTGTAAGGGAGTGCACGTTAGATAGGGTCACATGGGGGAATTATGGATCACTCTCTTTCCGGGGTAAATAATGATCACTAAGGATTAAAAATGTTTTTTAGAAAAAAAATAAATTATGCCAAGTCATCCTTATACATTCTATTTTCTTATATCAAGTTCAAAAACAATGTAACACTGCAGCAAATAATAGAAAAAAAAATACTTTTTACACTACTATAAAAACATCTTCAAAAAAGATTGTCTTTGAAAAACATGATTTTTTTTAAGATCCATACTGGAGAAACATATTTTAACTAACTATATCGTTGGTGCTATTTTTCAATAGGAAAAGGTCTAAGCTTTTCATTCCGAAATAAATTTTTTCATAATTATTTTTTTTAATGATTTTAAAGGTATATCGATTTATACCCCAGTTTACTGGGGTAATTCTGGATCACTGGGGTAATTCTGGATCAGAGATATTTTTTTAACTTTTCAAGTGTTTTTAGCTAAGTGGTATACGTCATTTTGAAGCAAAAAATCAGATTAGGCTGAATTCCAAATTTCATTTAAAAAATTCGAATTAAAAGTTTATTTAAAATTTAAATAACAAAAAATTTAATCTACATTGAAATAACATGCAAATTCCATTTTTATTCAATATTTTGACTCTTTTCATTTCGTTAAACTTACGAGAAACTTTCGAGATACTTCGAACTGTAAATTAATTTAACAAACGATAAATAACCGAATTTTCGACAGAATGTAAATGGGAAATTGCGGCATAATTTATTAAAAAATATCATCATTATTCTTCGAGTTTAAAAAAAAATTAGCAAACGATAAAGTCGAATTTTTTTCTGAGAAAGAAGATTAATAAAAAGTTAATTTAGGCGTTTAAAAGTTTGCTTTGAATTATATTTTAACTGCAACCAAAAATTAATTTACTTTTAATATGCATTACTATAAAAAAAAAGGGTAATCCATAATTACCCCATGTGTGATCCATAATTGCCCAAACCCGGGGTAATTCCTGATCACTCAATAATTAAAATAAAACTAATAATTATTAAGTTTTAGGTAAAGTGATTATTTAAATAAATTCTAAATTATTTAAGCGTACTCCATGCAAAATTAAATTTTTCTGTCTTTCATACTTTAGAAAAAAATAGGATGTTGTGATTTTTTGATCCATAATTCCCCCATATGACCCTATCCTTCAAAGTCCTAACGCTGCGTTCAATGTCGCCCTTAACGGTTGCGTAGGGTGGCTACTCAGGTGTCGGTTCGTCACTTGACTGCGGTTCTAAAATGTGACGCCGGTCGCCAATAGCGCTCGTGTAGCTCTAGTGCGACGATAATTTAAACTCAACTTAACCTATTCAAAAAAAGTCGCTCCCTGCTGTACTCCTAAAAACACACACCTAACATACGCCCTTGGAAACCATCTCTAGCACAGGGGCGCAACCCAGCTGCGTACGCAGGACACGAAAAATCGATAAACCTCCCATACACAAGGGCGCACGCGTACTCAAGAAAAAGCCCCACCAAAACGAGTACGCCCTTTGCTACAGCAGACGCACTTGCTTACGAACCCGTAGAATAATAGTTTTAGTATCGTTAATTATTAAATGGTTAGGTTTTGATAGGTGTAAATTTAGTTGAGTTAGTGAGTTTCCGTGGAATTAAAAGTTCATGTTAAAAATGAAGTTTAAGGTCCAGATGTGAAGGTTTTAATGAGTTGATTTTGTTATTAGATAATTGTGGATAGATTTTGTTTGAATGGCGTAATTTGGATAAAGACGTCATTTTTTCTTTACGGACAATTGAGTTATCGTTAATTATTAATTGGTTAAGCTGTAAAGTTTGGAAATTGAGTTAGCGAGTTTTTGTTGAATTTAAAGTTCGTATAAATGACGAAGTTTTAGGTCCAGATGCGAAGTGTTTAATAAGTTTTTTTTATTAGATGGTTGCGGATAAAGGCGCTTCACTCTATCTTTGGTTTAAATAGAGTGATTTGGAAAAATACGTGATTTTTTTTACGGACAGTTGGACCTATTTTAACCAATTTTTGTATCTCTTTAGAAGATATGTGTCTCTCTGAATGAAACAATATAATTAATAGCTTAATTGATGGCATTTGACGACCAAGTAGTAAGGTTCTTACTCTTACTGTAATAGTACCGGTATTTGCGAACAACTTCGAAGACAAAATTTATTACTTTTGATTGATATCACGTGAAAGATCATTGGACAACTTTTAAGTTCTTAGCGGCTTTGATTTTACGGATTATAAAAATAGTTTTTTTCGCTTTTTCGTCATTTTAACGATCGAAATTAGCACTTGGAATTCTTGAACAAGTAGACTGTTTCTCCGAACTTAACGTCATTAATCGTTCTGTATCATTTTGAATTCCCGCTAAGATAAGTGGATTGTTTGCGGCAAATCCTCTGAAAATCCTAATTTAAATAGTTTAGGTTAATTCGCTTTTTTTAACGGTTATTAAGACTTAAATATAATGGAGCTTTATAATTTAAAATTACCGTAAGAGGAAGAGAAAAGTATCTGAACTATCACCGGACTCAAGTGGAAGAAATGGAAAATATGTTCAACTTATTATTATTTTTTGAGGCTACAAAATCTCGGGAGTTTTCTTTCAAAATTATTTACAACTGTTTCATTTGGATTCAGAAAAAGGACTTCGAAAACAGTGTTTGAGAAAATCAGCGAGAAAAGACCATACATTAGCACCCGACGCAAGCAACATAAATAGAACAAAGGTTTAACATAAACCACGTAGGTAAACTCCAATCTACGCCTGAACTAGAATCCAAAACAAGCAAATGAAGATGTGATATTTGACAAGAAATGTGCATAAACTAGTACTCGAGGTGAGCAAATAACGAAAATTTAGGTGTCGGGCTCGTCACTTGGCCATGGTTCAAAAATATGACGCCCGTAGCCAATAGTCCTCTTGTAGCTGTAGTGCGACGTCAATTCAACTAAACTTAAAAAAGAAAAGTTTTTGAGAATTGTCTAAAAAGGATAAGTAGTTCAACCTCAATGTGAAAGTATAACCTGGTATAAAATAAAAGAAGAAACATTAACCCAGCATCTTACGCAAGCAAAGGAAACGAAGAAGTGAGTGAACATGAAAAGTACAATAACTGGCACTCGACGCAATGAAAAAAACTGATTAAACATATATTGAAGATGAAGAAAAGTATTTAAACCCCAAACAATAAAAGTGGTTGTCAAACTGTAAAAGTGCTTGCTTCATAAACTAGTATAAAAGAAGAAACAAATCTGCACTAACTAGCTCCAAACGCAAGTAAAGTCACAGAAAGACCATATAAAGAGAAGAAAGGAAATAGAAATTTTTAAACCACAAGCAAAAAAATTCAAATGTGTGCAAAACTGTACAAGTGCCCAATTCATAAACTGGCATAAATAGAATAATAATAAAAGCACTAACTAGCACCCCAACAAGAAAACGAAAATTGTGTTGAACACATATTGAAGAAAAAAAGCGTTTAAACACCAAGCAACACAACTGGTTGCAAAACTTGCATAATTTACAAACAACCATAAAAAAAAAAGATATTCACCCAGCAACCGACGAATGCAAAGACCCAAAGCAAGCCAGCAAAGAAACTTAACGAACGTTTATTGAAAACGAAACGTTTTTAAACCTCTAACTATAAAACAGCCTCATTCCTAAACTAACAAAAAAGTATATATTTAAACCTCACTAACTAGCACCGGAAGGAACCACCCCAAAATGGACTCATCAGTGAAGCGCGAGCCTCTCTCCTCTTCCGAAGGTGAAGAAACCGGAGCTACCGGGGCGGCTCCTAATAAACAGGCCGCAAGCCCAGCGCAAGAGGCCACCCGGGCTCACATTGCAGCCCTAGAGAGGCAACTCAAGAAGCTGAAACGGGGCAAGATGGACCACAAAGTTGTCTTTGAAATGAACTGTCTTGAAGAGGATATAAGGAAGGTAGGATATGAAATGGATTTATTGTTGTAAATATTAAGTTAATTTGTGAAAGAATATTTAGGAAAATAGTTTATTTTGGCTTTTAGAAGTTTAAATTATAGATGGATGCTGTGTTTAGCTGTCCCCCCCCCTAATATGTATAAATGTAGAGTAGGAACGATTGTTGATGATATTTACTGTGAGGAACTTAGTTGTTTACTGATTATAATTTCAGTAGGCATTTAAGTAACAGGAAAGTAGGCTATTTTAGCTCTTTAAGAATTTATTGTCATTAATTAAGTTTTAATTAATTATTTTTAAGGAGTTAATTTTTTAGTAGAAATTTTTAGCCTTTTTTTCTTTTTTTTAATTCGAAGAATTAAAAAAATTAAAAAGTAGGTATTGACGTGCTGTCGGTGTCCGTCCGTACCCCCCTTCCGAAATCTGTTCATCAATCCGATCTTAAAAATTCTTTTTTTTTAATAAATACTTTTAGTAGATAATTTTTTGTGTAAATTTAGTTTCAATTTTTTAGAAATTAATTGAAAGTTTTAAGCAATAATTTTTTAATAACTCAACTCATGAATTATTTTTTCAATAATTTTTGTAATTATTTAGGGATTTTAAGTGCTTAGTCATTAATTTTTACCACATGATAATTGATACATTAGTTTTAATTAGTTTTTTGATTATTCATTTCATGTGAATTATTTTATGATTTTAAAAATATTATTTAATAAGTAAGCGCTTAATAATTATTTTTTATTGCACGATACATAATAAATTTATATTATAATTAATCAATTGTTCAATTATGACTTTCGATGAGCTAATGAAAGTACTATTGCGATGGGGTCGAAGATTTTGTGTTAAGTATACACGTTTTGGAGGGTGTTCATTCAAAAATGGATCTATTGAACATTGGTTCGTTTGTCTGAAAACACTCTACAGTTCAAACTAAAAAGGCTACAGACTTCAAATTTGTTGAATGAGTTTCTAGTACCTTTCGGACGACATAAAAAGAAAAAGGTTTTTACACAAATCGAGAATGCGCAACGGGTAACTGCTATAGGACTTTTTAGGTTTTGAAGTTATTGAATTATTAGTTATTAGGTATAACATTATCTTTAATTGTATTGATTTATTGACAATCAATTGAAAGTCGTGTAATTTTATGTACACCCCTATTTTTTTTTTAATTAGGGGGACCCTTGTAGGATTTTAAACATTAGATGAAAGGCCTGAATATCCCGTTTAAGAGCCCATGCTAAGAATTTTTTTAAATAATAATATTTAAGTATTCACGAAGAGATGAAACTTTTATTACACGTTAAAAAGTTAAGGGGGTCTGGCACCTCCATAGAAGCCCATGTTAAATTGTCCAACTTTGGGGGCATCTCAAGAATTAACTAATTAATATATCCATTTCAAATTTTCACAGTTTCATCTATAGACATTTTTAAGTATTTTAACACAAGATTATTTTGAAAAACTAAAAACTAGATTAAATATGAATTTTTTAAAATATCGTTGAAGAATGTCAATATTTTTAACCTAAAAGATTTTTTTTAAAAAAAGTAAAAACTTTACAGACTATTCCCTGCGTTAAAATGTTTAAATATACTTGTGAATTACACATAAAAAATTTCAAGTATTTAAATGAATAACATTTTTAGTTATGTGCCCCCAAACATTCACATGATTCAAAAATTGTAAAACCGAGAAAAACCAATTTAAAGTTTTTATTGTTAACCCATTTCCTTACGAAGGATTTTTGCTTCCTCGTAATATTTGATTGGAATAACATTATCGAATCCTTAGTCGTTCGGCCGTTCTGGGCCGTTTCACTTTAGAAAGGGTAACATAAATTGCCTTTAATGTCAAAAATATTTTTCCTATCGTCTTAAAACTTTGTGACATTATTAATAAAGGTTGATATAATATTTTAAGCCACTAATTTTTTTTTATAATTTTTTCAATGATTTTGGGGTGCCAGACCCCCTTAAGATAATTTATAACGCAAGTTTATAATTCATCATTGAATTTCTAATTAAATATTTTTTTAAATATTAGTAAACCTACAATTAACTAGATTTATAAATTATTTTTACTATTTTAATCAATAAAACGCCTTATTGACAACATCTTAATTTGTTATTTGAGCTCTTACACAATGATATATTAGTTAATTTAATAACACTAACTAAAAATTGTAATAATAAATATATATTTTTTAAAATTACACAGAGTCACTGTTTGATTTATGGTTGGCTTATGCCTTATTTAAGGGGACGCGGTACACAAAAATTGGTCAAAATACCGATTTTTTCAGTTTTTACTTCTTATTAGTCACAATATCTTTCTGAAACATTTACTGAAAGATTCATAATGATATCTTCTGTAGAAATAAAGTTATTATTAAACTTTTTCTGAAGTCAATTCTATAAGTTTGAATCGTCTGCTTTTTAATCTTTTTGCCACTTATTCTTCGTAAATATACGAAAGGAGGGTTCGAAAATGTTCTAATGAGCTATTTTATTACTGAAAAGGACATAACAGCACAAATACAGCACATACACACTGAGACAAAAGAGATCTAAAGGAGCGCTAATTTTGCTCATCTTCATCTCATGAGAATATCTTAGAAAGTGTCCCTACAAAAGGGCCTCATAGATGGGAGTTCAGGGTTAAAGCTCCGGCGCATGCGCGTAGGAGGGGCATTCATTTTCAGACCTAAGCACTTAATTCAGGACACTTTTCTCTCTGTTTCGCGTTTTTCAATTCTTGCGTTTAATAAATCCCTAAGACTTTTTTACTAATTAAGTTAAAATTTTGAAATTTTTCACCTGCTTTCTTTTTATATGGTTCACAAAATTTTGCATAGGATAAGGTCTACTATGTATAGTTGCTCTTTAAAAAAAAATGAATTTAATAGTTTTTAATTTTTTTTTTGTTATTTTCAGTATAAATGCATGTTACTTTTAACTGTCACTAACATTTTAAAATCATGCACATTTCTTGAACAAATTGTACTAAAACGGAATATTAAAGTTTGGTGGAGTTATTCTTAAAATTAAAAGAGGAGTAGCTTTTTAAAAAAGTTCAAAATTTTGACTTTAAAAAAAATTTGAAAAACTATTTGTAAATATTTTTTTATTGCTAGAAAATGTTTATTTAGAGTGAAAATTATATAAAACCACTAAATTCACAAGTTAATGTTGTTATTTCTGGAAATAAAGTTTTGTGTACCGTGTCCCCTAAATGCAATCTTCCATATTTTGCAGTATATAAAATTACTTTTAAGGTCATTAATATAATCGCTCGTTTTTTAAAAGTGTACTTCTTCACCGTTTGTTTAATTTGCTTATTTTTGAATGATTCCGTTACGCATTTCATAATTATTAGTACTTTACTTATAGTTAGTATACTCTTTTGTTAGTATTATATTATTTGTTCAATATGTGGTCAACGCATTTTTCGTTTCCTTTGCCGGTGTCGGGCACTAGTTAGTGTATTTATATAGTGTATCTTTTACTACAACTAAAGTTCAAAGACGTTTACTCTTTTGTTAGTTTCTTACGTATTAAATTCATTCTTATTTTCAAAATACCAAAAAAGAACATAAGCACCACACCTTTACGGAAATAAAAGCATTAAACCTTTATGGAGTTAGTTGTTTCTGCAGTATAAAAATTGTTATAAAGAAAAAAATGCCTTTACAGATCATAAATTTAGAAAGTAAAATTGTTTTTACTGTACATTAACTACTATAAAGGAAAAACAACCTTTACAGAACATACATAAATTTAGAAAGTAAAATTGTTTTTACTGTACATTAACCACTATAAAGAAAAAACAACCTTTACAGAACATACATAAATTTAGAGAGTAAAATTGCTTTTACTGTACATTAACCACTATAAAGGAAAAACAACCTTTACAGAACATACATAGATTTAGAAAGTAGAATTGTTTTTGCTGTACATTAACTACTGTCAAGGAAAAACAACCTTGACAGAACATACATAAATTTAGAAAGTAAAATTGTTTTAACTGTACATTAACTACTATAAATAAAACAACTTTTATAGGTCACAGGTTAATTGCAATGCATTTTTTCATGCAATCTTCGGTAAAAACGGCTTAGAAGTAGATGTTTTACAAGATTTTTATTTGATTCGATTTTTTTTGCACAATAACCCGATTGGGCTCTTTAGGGTCTTGGCTTTTTGTTAAATGTTTAGGAACCCTACATGAGCTATCTATTCCTGTTTACGCGAAAACTACTTTCTTTTTTATTTTATTTCGAACGAATTGTATTGACATCGTGAAGATTTCTTACAGTCCGTCAGTGGAAGAATTCCGAAATTTTGTTCTAACATTTTTAAAAATCCTTTTCTGTTAAGGTAACAATCTTTTTTTTCTCCTTAAGGCCGGTTATAATTTCGTTTTAGTTTGTTTTGTTTTTGACCTATCACACTTGCCAGTAGCATGTGTAGTTTGGGCTACGAAAGTGGGTGACGGACTCAACGATTATAACACCTTCCACTTTTTACGTTATAAATGTAATGCAAAATCCAAAAATTTCGTGCTGTGAGGCGCCCTGTGGTCAGTGTCTCGATCTATGGATCGAAAGGTGCCGCGATCGAGTCCTGGTCGCTGAAAACTCACCGAGTATATGCGGAGTACGTGCTCGTTAAATCTGTTGGGTCCGAAAGTCCTGTGGGCGCGGTCATTGCGCAGTTTCTCACGGGTGCAGGTTCCTGGAGACTAATTCCCTCCCCTTCAGGGACATGTATAAATTGTGGAGGTGGCGCGTGATAGATGGCAGCATCTGTCACGTATATGTGTGCATGTGAGTGTGTTGTGACTGTCTTACTTGACGAAGGTTTATAAGTGGCTCTCAAAGCAAACACACAAGCCTGAAAATATATGTATACCAACCAAAAGTTCCATTTAAATATACAGGGTGGTTACAAAATAACGCTCGCTATTCGGAGTGGTCTGTAGCCTAAATGAATAATCCGAATGCAACAAACTTTGAGACACTTTCTTTCCAAGAAAGGAGAAAAAGAATGGAATCATAAAAAAGACAGAATCCTAAAAAATAATCATAAAAAAAAGAATAATCATAAAAAAACAAACTCGTCTCTTGACCAGAATCTAAATTACGAGGTGTCGTCAATTATGGCCAATTACGGCCAACACAGCTAATTACGCCTCGTAATTTAGAACACTGGTCAATAAACGAGTTTCTTTTTTACGAAAAGGAATGGAATCATAAAAAAGAAACTCGTCTCTCGACCAAGGTTCTAATTACGAGGCGTAGCCAATTATGGCGAATTACGGCCAACACATCCAATTACGCCTCGTAATTTGGAACCCTGGCCAAGAGACGAGTTTGTTTTGATTCCATTCTCTTTCCCCCTTCTTGATTATGGTAAGTGTATCAATGTTTGATGCATTTGGATTATTCATTGAAGCTACAGACCACTCCAAATAGCGAGCGTTATTTTATAACCACCCTGTAGTTTGGGCTATGAAAGTGGGTGACGGACTCCCAACGATTATAATACCTTCCATTTTTTACGTTATAAACGTAGTGCAAAAAACCAAAAGCTTCATTTAAATATATTCTCGCGCAGGCTCAGTCGAAACTGAAGCGGCTCCTCAACGAGGCGCAGCGCCAGCGGCGCAGGCGGGAGCGCCTGAGGGGCGGCGCCGCCGCCCCTCGCACCTCCGCCCCTCAAGTGAGGAGCGAGGACGGCGTGATGAGCGCCCTCCGCTCCTGCTCCCGTTTCCAGGACTTTGTAAGGGAGCTCAACATGCTGGGCTTCTCGATCTCGCAGAATGGGATGCCCTCGGATAGCGGTGAGTACACTCTTAAAACGAACGAGCGATTTTGACTCAGTCCGAGTTAATTTTCACTCCTCCAGTCTAGAAAATGCACTTCTCCTTCTGAAGTGGATCCTTTGTGTGCTAAACCTCCGACAGGATCACTAAAAACGAGTGATTTTAACTCAGTTTGAGTTAATATTCACTCCTTTCCAGTGTCGAAAATGCACTTCTCCTACTGGAGTGGATTTCACTCGTTTGTTTTAAGAGTATAGTAGGGTAGAGACTGAACCTACCAACAGCACCATGGACCAACTAGCAGAAAATATAGGGTGATATGTGGGGCCCGATGTACGAGTGGTTTGGATCGCAGGCCATAACGCTAGCAGTCCGTGTGCTGTAACGGTTGCGGGTTCGATTTTCGCTCTTGCCCTGTGTGTACTTCCTTTCTCAGTATCAAAATTATAAATGAACTAGCATTTTTGCCACTCTATTCGGGATCCATAGTGATCCATGGCTGCCGATGGCAACTCAGTACTGTCGTTCCTCTACCCTACTATAGAACTCTTTGGCTGGAACGTAACATCATTTTATAGCCACTTTAGCGGTGAAAGGTTCTAATCCGGGTTAGGGAGAAATTAAATCCGCACTAGAGCTACGTGAGTTGTTTTAATTGAGATCGCACCAAATTTATCTAATTGAGACATCGTAAGAGGATTCAGGATTTTGGTTCAAGACCATTTTAATTTACAATATGCCTTGCTCTATGAGAAGTTGTCATCTTTGAAATCCACGTATAAGTTAAAAGTTTCTTAGATTTTGTTCAATTTTCAGCAGGCTTTACCCATTTTTTAAAAAAACTAATTGCTCGTCCTAAATTTTTGTTTAAATAGAAAGCCTATCAAATGCATATCTGATAAGACAATAATGCAAGACCTTCAAAATCGTGCTTGATCCTCATATAAGGTCATTTTTTATACAATGCCCTGTCTAAAAAAAACTGTCTATAATAAGGCGAATAATGCCTGCACCCAAAGGCTGAAAAGTGATATTCAGATCCTCTTTTATCGCACTGTTTCAGTTCTTTAAGTTGAAAATAGATTCTCAGACAACATAAACTTTAAGCAAAACTTACATTAAATGGAAGTTAGGTCTTAGGAAAATAACTAAGAAATTAATATGATTTGCCTTACCAATTAAAAAAACCAATCTTGATGTTTCAGATGACGTCATGCCGGAAGTGAATGGGGTGAAAGTCGAAGTCGAGCTAATCGAAGGAGACGAAGAACTGTCAGCAGATGACTTTTCTGCCCAAGATCACATTGTATCGTCCAGAAGTAAGCTAACTCGGGTATAGCCCGCCTGTCACTTCTTGACATCTCATATATTTTGATTATGGAAGAGTCCACTTTGGAAACAAGTAGAGAACCTGTATGAGGCAAGGTTGCCAACCCCATGGCGTTTGACGAGCATAAGGGATGGGATGATGATGGGTTAGTTTCGTTGGAAATGTGTCACACTAAAACTACACATGAGTTATTGGTTAGGTTAGGTTTGAATTATCGCCGCACTAGAGCTACACGAGAATGAGTTATTGGTGAAATGAGGATCAGGATTATAATTTATTGCTAATACGGCTATCAACAATTGCAAGTGCATTTTTATTCCATCTTTTGATCATCAATAGATTTGCATTTTTAAAAGGTTTTTTTGAGACATTCAGTATCTCCTCATCGAATGCTATAATATAAAATAGAGCTATGCAATAATAGTGAAACCGATACAAGTTCGAACTCCTCTTCAATTGAGAATCTCGTTTTAAATCTTTAAGAAATATGCGCAAATAAAAGCAATGCATTGCCAAATATAGTGTAACTATTCAGCCTAAACCAAAATCTT
Source organism: Hylyphantes graminicola (assembly GCA_023701765.1). Classification (NCBI taxonomy): domain Eukaryota; kingdom Metazoa; phylum Arthropoda; class Arachnida; order Araneae; family Linyphiidae; genus Hylyphantes; species Hylyphantes graminicola. The sequence continues at coordinate 64,242,001 of CM043118.1, read as the reverse complement.
CCTTACCCGTTTTCAAAGGGGAGTCCTCCACAATAAAAATATTTGAGATGCTAAAAAGTAAAGGGGGAACTATACAGGCAGAGAGTACCTCTTATAACCTAGAAACCCTACGCTCGGTCGCCACATATTATTTTGGATGAGTTGACTAATACTAATCCCTCACCAAATATGACTTAATGAAATGCACGATTCGAACGAGGCTTTGTTTGTGGGTTTAGATTGAATATCGTCGCACTATAGAGCTACACATCAGGGCTATAGGCGACGAGCGTCATAATTTAGAATCATAGTCAAGTGACGAGTTGACTCCTGACTAGGCACCCTACTCAACTTTTAAGGGAACACCGGACATAGGTCATAGACTGAGTAATGTGGCTTAGAAAGTCATATTTCCCCATTGGCTTAACAAAGAGAGGAGGAGGTTTGGAGACCCAGCACCCAGCTACCGCGCCCATTCCTCCTTCAAGATTGTGTAATGCACCAAAGAGTTCTACAGTAAGGTAGAGACTGAACCTACCAACAGTACCAGGGACCAACATGCATGGAGATCAATCAGACTTTTGTCAAGCATGCCAAAGGTCCCAGCATTAAAAAAAAAAAAAAAAACTGCTGACATACAAACGGTCTGTGCAACCAAAGAGGCGGTGTCACCTTGACACTTGACTGTGGTTCTAAATTTTGAAGCCCGACGTCGACAATCAATGCAATAGCTCTGTTGCGAAAATAATTCAACCTAACCTTAACAACTGCCCCTATTCTCCACATTTACTGAAATGACCCTCGTGTATCTCTAGTGCGACGAAAATTTAAACTAAACTGAATTAAAACGCATTTACTGATTCCTTCTCAATCTTATCCAGGTTCCCCTCACAGCGACGCCGAAACCGACGAACAACCCACCGACGCCGATTGGCGCCAAGAGCTGTCCCATCGGCGCTGGTTCGAGCGTCAAGCCAGGATCCAGCGGCGCTGGGAAGAGACACTATTGCGGGACCAAGCTGAGCTGGCACACTCAATGCTGGAATCGGTGACGGCCACTTTCCTGCAGGGAATTCAGCAAGTGATGGATGGGTTTATGGCTGGGAGGCGGTTTCATCCTGCAGAGAATGACGCGTAGTTGGCTGTGTTAAGAGTGTTTGGAGGACAGATGGAAATAGGCAGTCTGGTTCGAGCGCCATCAGGCCCGGCTCCAGCGGCGCTGGGAAGAAACACTAATGCGGGACCAAGCTGAACTGGCACACTCAATGCTGGAATCGGTGACGGCCACATTCCTGCAGGGCATTCAGCAAGTGATGGATGGGTTTATGGCTGGGAGGCGGTTTCATTCAGCAGAGAATGATGCGTAATTGGCTGTGTTAAGAGTGTTTGGAGGACAGATGGAAATAGGCAGCCTGGTGCGAGCACCAGGCCCGGCTCCAGCGACGCTGGGAGGAAGGACTAGTGCGAGACCAGGTTTACTCGATGCTGGTGTCTGTGACGGCCACTTTCCTGCAAGTGGTGGATGGGTTTATGCCTGGGAGGCGGTTCCATCTTGCAGAGAATGATGCGTAGTTGGCTGTGTTAAAGGTGCTTGGAGGACGAATGGAAATAGGCAGCCGAAGGGAATCCAAAACCTCATTGAGAATGAAGTCCAGATGTCATCAAAAAATGAGCCCTCCTTAATGTTTCTTTGCTAAAAATGCTTAAAAAAATCAGTAAACGGGCAGGAAAATGGTTTAGCAAATCATAATTTACTGTGAAGTGTCTCATAATAAAGATTGTTTTATTTGATGCGTTTCTAGACAGAGTTTTCTTTACAAAATACAAATCAGATTTAAATACCAAAAAAAAAAAAAAAATCTAAGCAATGTTCTTTTAAACGTGTCACAATGAAGCCAAGTTGTCTTGTCCAACAACCCACTACATGGCAAAGTGGAAGATAAAGTAAGACACATATGGGTCATAATTTTCAAGTGACAATTAGATGTTAGATATGAACTCGGAAAACAAATTCACTATAATAGAGTACTATAGTTCCATTAAGGGATTTGGTTTTACAGCACCGGATCGTTGAGTAGAAGCACTAGAGATACATGAGGGCCATTGACGAAAGACATAGTAATTTAGAACCGCAGTTAAGTGATGAGCCAACACATAAAAGTAGGTTAGGTTTTGAATTATCATCGTGAGCTACATGAGGGCTATTGACGAAAGACATAGTATTTTAGAACCACAGTCAAGTGACGAGCTGACACCTGAATAGGTACCCAACGCAACCATTAAGGGCGACATCGTAGGCAGCGTTAGGACTTTGAAGGATATTTAATGTGCACTCCTTAACACGGGATATTATTCGTCGGACATTTTTGGCTGCAAGGGGCCGTTTATAGGTTGGCAGTTATTTTTGCGATGCTCGGGCCTGAACCTGGGACCTTTCACATGCTAGGCGAGTTCCTAACTGACTGAGATCCCCAGCCCTCCCAACACATAAGTAGACACCAGCCCAACTTTTTTTAAGGGTGACATTGGGCGTATCTCCTAACCCTTCACACAGACAAAATACCTAACATAAATCTAAATATTTGTGAAGCATAAAATGAAAAACTCACTGTCAACTTTTGCTGATATTTCTAAATTAATTTTTAAAACTTCCTATTAATTTCAGACAAACGTTGATTTTGAAAGTTCTCATTTAAAATATTGCAATTGATCAATAAAAAAACTCATTTTATAGTATAAAATGATTTATTACCTATCTTAAATATAGTTATACAGAACAGATCATTTGACTTCACAACTAGCGACAAATACAAGAAAATTACTTGTACTTTTACAAAAACACAATCAGGAAGTCGTCTTTCCCATTACTTTGAAATTAACATATATTTCAAAAGTGTTTGATTTTACACATCTAAAAAATACACAATCCTACAGGCAAACTAAAAAAACCAACATAGACACATTCTAAAAACAGAGCTAGAAATGCACTTACGCTACATACACAGTAAGTATATTGCAAAATGTAAGAATACATAAAAAAACATTGTCAGTATTATACACACAGGAATATATTTCGAGGCACAGTACAAGCATTTACAAATGTGTTGCATAGTATTGGGATATATAGGCACTAAATGTAGTATATTTGCTTGACTACATCAAATTAACCATTATAGAATAGGTAACTTGACTGTAAAAGATAACTTACTAATTCAATGGGGTTGTTTCACATGATGTAGTAACGTTTTAGATTTTATTTCTGCTATTTCATTGGAATTTTGATTTAACTCTGAGTTTTTTCCCCATCTCTATTAAGATGTTTTCATTTCTATTTAAAAGTTCTTAACATGCAACTTGTTTTTATTCCTGTTATTTATTAAACTTTATCGGTTTTAAATGTGATTAAATTTCAAGTATGCAAAGTATTACCAAGACGTAATGCTGCAAGAAAACTTAGTAATATTTTTTCTTAATAGGCGAAGAAGTTAGGCAAAATTGTGGGACAGCAATTGAATGTGATTCACACATAGAATTTTTTTTAGTTTTACCGAAAGAAAAGTTTGTATACAGCAATTGCCTTAGTAAGGTAAGAAAATATTGTATTGTCCAAAACCAATGTAATTCCAGAAGGACCAAAAATGAAAACAATACTGCTGGATCAGATGCCACTCAAGGCATGAAACATACCTATTAAAAATTACAGAATTGAGAACTTGACTGTAAAAGACACATTACTAAGGAAATAACTAAAAATAAGTTAAATTGTAATACCTTGTAAAGAAAGCATTTGATTAATCAATGATCATCAATTATTTTGAAATTTGATTAATTAATAATTTTTTTTTAAACCACAAGTTGCAAATGGTTAGTTAAATGCCATTATTGCAAGTGATTGGTAAAAAGTGTATGTTTAATTACTTGAAAGTTTTGTTTCCAATTTTTGCTTGAAATTAAATCAAATAAAAAAAACTGCATTCATTGTAAAGATTTCCTATCAATTAAAATAATTATCAATTTCCTCTTTAGTTTAGTTTAGGAAGTTCTTTGTTTTATGTGGATTTAAGATGCTTCTTCAAAACAATTTGCAAAAGCTGATTATTTGCAAGCTATCACTTTTCAAAGCATCACTAAAATGGAAACTACTTTAAGCACAAGTTTTTTTCTTACCACACATTCAAACATTTTAAGAACTCGCTTTTGATTAAAATGCTTGGCCAAAAATGCTAAGTTAAAGTTTTGTACAGCAATGTTTGATTAAGCATAAGGTATCACCTGGAATAAATTTATATTTCCTCAAAAGTGTTATGGGGAACAAGTTATTGCGCACTTGTATAATTGTAATCATACTTTAGAAAATCATTTCTTTGCTTCTCTTTATTCTATATTCCTTAAAAACCTTGTCAGTTGCGAACTTCTACATTTAAAACTTTGTACTTCAAGAACTCAAAAGACAAACATTTAACAAGAAATGGAAATACTAGTTAATGCGAAGAAAATATTATGGGAAATGGAAGCAGTAGTGAGGTTTAGAAACCAAAATGCCAATGTGCTAATCCAATAGAAAAACAAATTTCTTAGCCATATTACTTAGGGCTTACTAAATATTTTTACAAACATTTTATTATCTGATAAATGTAGCTAGCTTACATGGCTCTATTATGCCACTTTTGAAAGTAGAATAATTTGTTGGGAAATTATTTATTGAAAATTTAAAAAAAAAACTACTACATTTATCATAAGAAAGAACTTGAGTAAAAATATTTTATGCAGCCCTAGATAATTGGCTTAGAAAATAATATTTAAATTGGATTAACCCAAAGAGAAGACTTAGTTTGGAGACCCGGCTACCACTCTCATTCCCCCTTAAGAGTTAATGCCAATTGAATAATCATATAAAATAAACATGAGTCATTTTAATTTTAAAAATATAACTTAAGTCCATAACGATAAAAAACAAACTAAAATATAACTTTCATTCAGATTTTCAAACATAAATTAAAACATTAAATTAAAAAATTAAGTAAAAAATATGTTAACCCACACCCAAATACCACACATTAAGGTGCGCCAGTTCACTCCGCAGCAGAGGCAGCCAGCATTTTCTGCCTGGCTTTCGCCGCCAAGGAGTCCGCCAACTTGGCGAGAACGTCGGTTTGGCGCTGAATCGCCGTGTTCATGCCCTTCAGTAGCTGATGCCTCTGACTGACCATACTGATGAGTTTTTCCTGGGCAACCGCGACTTGTTGGTTTGGTGCTGATACCATTTGACCGGATGCCTGGTACTGGGTTGTCTGGGTGTATTGCTGGCCGCCTGAGGTGTAGTAGGTCTGAGATTGGTGGAATTCCTACGGAAAATTAGCAGGTTGGGTTGAAGGTCTTGTATACTAAGTGATATCAATACAATTCCAATGGAGACACTTTGCCCCCCCCCCCCCCCGTTTTTAAATAAAGTATTCGACATATACTCACGAAAAACTTACCCAAAAATACAGAAGAAAGTTGTTTTGCCATTAAAATAATTAATAAGTATAATTTTTAAAGGAATTAGTTATAATTAGAACAAAATCTTAATAATTATTCACAAACTGCAGATGGCCTCACTAACAGCATGTAAACATCTAAAAAAAATTTTCGTTTTAATTATAACTAATTAATACCTATAAAATTATACTTAATTATTTTAATGCAAAAATACCTTTCTTCTGTATTTTTGTAATTTTATGGAGTACATGTCATATACTTGATTTAAAAACAGGGGCCAAAGTTTCTCCATTAGAATTATATAGAGATCGAACTGCAGTAAGTACCTTTAGTGTATTGTAAGTCACAATGTAATAGGAGATTACAAGTTTTTTAAATGTTAAAAATAAATCAAATGTAATGAAGCATGTTACATTAAATATTGTTAATAAGTGTAGATCAACAATTCCGCCAATTGTTTCTCATTTAATGTTAAAAGTTGCAGTGATTATCACTTTTTACAAAAGTGGCTTACACTACAGAAATGATAATTTATTATGAAAATAGCCAAAGGCACTTTGCTTTGGAGACCTGTATCCATTACATTTTAAGCAACTAAGCAATTCTATGGCAACAGGTAAAAAAATGTGCTCAAGATTTTTAGGCTTACAAAATAAAACCCTGGTCTTACAAATATTACAAAATATATTTTTACCAAATAAAACTATTTTATTTCCACTCGAAGTCAAATAGATTAGTTAATTTATTTGTGTGATAAATATCAATTAACTGTAATTTTCTTTTCCCAGTTCGTATATCCAAACAAATGTAAAATCATCAAAATATTCTTCCACATTTTAGTTTTTTTATATGGTCCTCATGACACAATAGTTTACCAAAAGAAATAACCAAGATCTAGAAAGTTGAACTAAAAGAAAGAAAATAGTTTTATCATCTTTTTTATGATGCAGCAAACTATTTATCTAAAAACTAAGGTATTTATACATACATACAATTAAACAGACACTTTTTGTTATCAGTTACTGAAATTAATTTATTTGTTTAGTTTTTAAATAAAATTTTTATCTTTTTCTTCTTATCTCTCTGATCTGGATCAGATTAGATCCATGAAGTTATTTTTCCTTAACTTCTCCATTGACAAACTCTCGTTGAAGATCCTTCTTCGAAAGGCCAATGCAGGCCAAGAGATACTGGGAGATGGCATCTTCAATGTTGCATCTGGTGCATTTAGAGAAAGTCTTAACGCTACAGGAAAATCACAGGGTTTTTAAATATCCAGTGGACAGTTGAGCCAAAGCAGTTTCGTCTTTCCTTTCACCAGCAAAATCAATTGAAGCACCCGGACCTTTGCAAATTTTAATCTAACTTTTTCATATGACACTGTGGAATAGCTCGGGGAAAAAAAATTAAGACACTAAAATAAAATAGCCATGAATGGGCAATACTGACCTTTCGGACCACCGCCTTGGAGTTTTTGGCAGGTTTGGGCGGTGGGTATGGAGGATAGTACCCGGGTGGCGGGGGCGGTGGAAGCTTGGGGACTTGGGAAGGGTCGAACACTGGTGGTGGGAAGGAGCGGTCGAATTTTGCTATTAGTTTCTGAAAGATAAGGTAATTTATAAATATCATGTATCAGCATCACTTAGGTTTGATAATTTTAGGAGCATACAATAGCATGTGATTGTTGTACAGGGTGGTTACAAAATTCTAGAAAAAAAGTTCCCTGATATTTTCATGATTTCCCTGATTTTACAATTACCTAGAAAACATGCTATACACACAATATTCAATGCAGTACAGAATATTTAATCCAGACATTGCGGAAATTAAGACTTTTTGGATTATGGGTAAAGTAGTACCTAACTTTTCTAGATTTCCGAAAAACCAGAATTAAGAGGAATCATGTGATCAGAAAATCATGTTATAGCATGATTCATGAGAGAGATTGGTCCTTCTTTGAAGATCGATCCTTCAGGCAATTAGGATCAACCAGAATTATATTTCTTTTCATCAAGTGTCCGTTAGCAGTGATAACAAGAACCAAACACTGCTGTTTAAGTAATCCAAAATGGAAAAAATTCCCTGATATTTTTTCAAAATTTGAAAAATTCCATGATAATTCCCTAATATTTCCAGAATTAAAAAGTTCCCTGAGAGAATTCCCTGATTTCCAGGTTCTGTTACCACCCTGTTGTAGCTAAAAAATTAAGACGTTGAAGTCAGTTGAGACTTTGGAAGAATAAAGGAAATAAACCGCTATGATTGCCTTTTTGATTAATGGTGAAAGATTTTACGATAAAAAGTATACGACTTAACCCATGGTATGCAACAAGTGATGTCTCATTCAAGGTTTTGACTAAAAATGCCAGTAAAATATAAAAGGATTTTGTTAGTTGTTTTTTATAGCTGTATAACTTTTATTAGGACTAATACAGAGGAATCATTGATATGGGAGCAGTCAGCACAAATATACGGCAGTCATGTTAAAGCAATTATCTTGGCATGGACTGTTTAGTATTATGCCTGTTTAGTATTATATCCAAGAGATTTGTTTGATTCCCCGAGCTGGGCAATACATTTTTTTAGCCAAAATACACTTTATTAAGCCGATGACGAGCTAGACTTGAGTGATATGTGATATTCCCACACAGTGCTAGAAGTTAAGCCAGTGCAAGCAGTGTTTCTTGACAATAAAAAAAAATCTTTATTATACAACAATTAAAGACACAACAGGCCCTAGGAAACTCCAGTAAACCTAAATCATCATTATAATTAAATTGGAACATTATAAAAAAAAACAGAAGAAAAAAATTTATAAACCAAATACAAAACACAAAATTTCATTTCCGCAAACAAAACCAGCCTACCCCTAATAAATAAACCACTCACCGGATCAGTAGACGTTCTCAGTTTCTCGAACTTCTTGAACAGCTTCGGGTGCTTGACCTTGGTATGCTTGAGGAGATTGGTACTGGTCGACCGGTGAGAGAGGATATTCTTGCACTTGCGACACTTGGCCTTCTTTTCGTCCAGCCGGTCCCAGAGACGCCAAATGTGGGACCATTTTTCGCCCTTTCTGCGTTTCACTTTGGGTTTGGGTGGAGCCGGGGCTTTCGGATCGGTGTACTGGGCTGCGGAGAGAGAAAAGTGTTTAGAAATAATTTATATTGTTGGAATTTTGTGATGTTTAATTAAATGCATTTTTTTAGTTGTTGTTGTCATGTGCCTCCAGGCTGTAGTCTGGAAGGCAAGAGGGTTGCAGTAGCATCCGTCAGCATAAGGCTTTGAGTACCCATGAGAGGGTGGATGTCTGACTTCTAATTCGAGATGGTGTTACCCCCTCAATTTAGGCATGTCGCTGGAGGGGAGGGGCAATTTTCTCCAGACGACCGGCACACATGATAAACTGCGCTGTGACCGACTACAACACTTTCGGAACCACAGATTTAACAGGCACGTTCTCCGCATGTACTCAGGCATTTTTTAGGAGAAATTAGTTTTGAACGACCATAATACATGCTGAGAGCAAGATCTGAGAGGGCTCTATAATCCATTTTTTTAAAATTGGTTAAATTATTTATAGAAAATGTTAAAAGAATATTCGAATCAATTTCAAAAAGAGGGATAATAGAGCCCTGTAGGTCAGCTACATTTATCATGCAAAAAATACCATTTGTAAAAATATTCAGCACAGCCAGAGAAATGCAGCTTAAAAAATTATCTTCTATGGTCCTCCTATTCCCTCACTGAAAATAAGGGAACAATTATTGCCGAGAACAATAGTACTAGTCAAAAAGAAAAGTGCTGCCTCACCTTCCACCATGGAGTTGGCGTTACCGCCGAAGTTCCGCCGAAAATAAGTTTTTGAAACTGTTTAACTGAAGATCCGAGCAAAATCCTACATGTACTATATTTATATATAATCTAAACATACTTTTCATACAAATAAGTGCTATAAAGTATGTTTTTTTAAAGAATTTTGTTAACAAAATTAAGTTTTTAGTTACTTACAGGCACGCCTTAAGCTCTAAAAATACATATTTTTGGTGCTATAAATTCAACAATAAAGGCCGTATCACTTATTTGTAGTTAACAGACTATCTTAACATTGTTTTTACTGCAAAATGTCTGTAAAATTAACTGCTAAAAGAACTTTTTAGAAGTTCAAAAAAAATGTTAAATAATTTTTTTAAGAACTCTAATATCGTATTGACCCACGTTCAACTTCATTTTTTTAAGAAATAAATAACTGGTACCTCTAATCGAAGGCTAAAAACGGATATTTGGATTTTCTTCAATCAGACCAGGTCAATTTCCAAACTAATTAACGTGTTAATTGTTTGTGAGGATGTTTTAAAAAATATTAGGACGCCAGGTCGCAAGAGTTTAAGACTTCACTGCTCAAAAACTTTTACTTGTTAAAAAAAAGTTCAAATTAATTTTTAAACATGCAAGAATGCAAGCATGAGCAAGAAGAATTTGGGGTCCATTGAAAGTCATTATTTTTTTTAGAGTAAATTTTGTTTTACCATCTTTTTCATATTTTCATTTAATTTCAACAATTATTATTTAATGCTTCAAAAGACACGATTCTCCCATCTAAGGATAAATAAGTGTGAGCTTAACTTATCCTCAAGTAATAAGTATTACTATTACATGGAAATTCTCTATTATCTGGAATTTTCGATTACCTCTGATCCTAATCAAACCAGAAAAATCGAGGCTCTACTGTATGAGCCAAAAAAAAATTTTAAGCGCTGCCTCACCTTCTACCATGGAGTTGGCATTACCGCCGAAGCTGTCATTGTGGTTCTCATCTCCTGAAGAGTAGTCGGGACCATCAAATCCACCAGGATCGTTGTGGCCGTAGTCATCATCACTGTCAGATGCCTGAAAAATGAAAGAGTAACTTCTAGTGAGAAGAGTAACTTCTGGGAAGCAAGAAGGAAGAAGTTAACACCTTCATTTCTGACTATACACATTCGCTTTAATTTTTTAAAAAAATATATACTTTTGAAATTGAGTTGACAAAATTAGTAATCATTTTAACGAAACTTTTAAAAGTGTACTCACATTTTGTGGGGGCGGCGTAGGGGGCTTAGGTGGTGCGTAGGCGTCAAAGGGTACATCCGGGTGCTTCCTGTTCTTGTGTGCGACGAGATTGGTGGTGGTGAACTTGAACGAGAGAACTTTGTCGCATTCCTTGCATCGGGCTTTGCCTGGGGAGACCTGTACAAAGAACCACCACACCTTGGACCGCTTCTTCTTAGGGATGCCTGAGGAAAATGATCGGTTATTAACAGGGTAGGATAATATGGACGAACTCGCGAAGGCCGTTCGCAGAAAGTATTTTACTCTTGCAGAAAATTTCAAGTTATTAAAAAATTATAGGTTTCAATATTTAAAAAAATTGGGTTCGGAAAGTGACATGCCGTTTTTGTTTAGATGTGCTCATCATCTAAAACAAATTATGCAACACATCTTAAGCAAAAGAACGAGGATTAACATGCGGGTGATAAAAGATTGCATGGACAACAATCAATTTCAATGTTTTTTTACCTATTTACCAACGTTTATTATTTATTTTTTTACCAACGTATTTTACCGTTTTTTAAAAACGTATTTTGGCTATTTTTTTTAGTAATTTAACATTTTTCCATGCATTTTCTATACAGTTTGTCTTTTTATAATGTATAATAAATCCATGATAGCCTATCGGTTAAAAAAGTTAATTATTATTAATATTTTTTGCACCAAACTTTTACTCCAAGTCTTGTGTATGCAGCAAGTTTTTTTTAACATGTCATTTTATCTAACTCTGGTTATTTATACAGGTTGAAAATGCATTTTTAAGAATTTAAATCCCAGATGGATAGGAAAGTAGGAAAAAATCAGATATTTTAAATGCATGAGATTTCAGATAGGTTTTTTTTTGTGCTTGACATTTTATCGTTGCAACTAATTATTTAAGAAGACTCATAGGAATCATTCAAAATTTTAAGAATAATATACATTAAACTTAAAAAGGTACAGTTAAGTAAAAAATAAAGTTATATGCATAGCCGGAACTGATAAAATATTCATTATAATTTACGTCTATAGATGGCAATTGGTCCACACAATTCACCCAAGTCCATTAAAATAATAACTAGCAAAATTGCAACATATCATAATTCTAAAACTTTAATGTCAAACAATTTGCCAACAGTGGCAATTCAAAAGTTCATAAAACTTCCAGATATAACAAATATAAAATCAGGAGTTTTTCAAGAGGATTGTGAATCTTGAGATAGATTTTTTTTACTTATATTTTAAACCTAACAATTTATTCGATATGGAAATGGGCTTTTCTTTTGTCTTTGTAACTAATGTTTTACTTTGCAATGCTTTAACATTTTCAAATTTCATGAACTTTCTTTAAATAAACTCATTCATACATTTGTACTCTTCAAGAAGTTAATGAGTATGCACTATTTTTGCGATCAATTTGTCAAGGGTTCGTCTGCTGTTTTTATATATAAATTAAGGCTTGAAATTTTTCTGGCCAAAAAATTTGTTAGAATCTTTCTTAAACATTTTGCATGAACTGAGTTTAGTTTATTTTGCTGTTTTGTAATGGTACGAAACATGAGAAAAGAAATAAGGAGGACAGGGTACAATTTCAATAAGCAAAATTCTATAAAGTTCTGAAATTTAACAGGTTTGTAAACATAAAAATATGAGATTTATAAGTTATTATGTTTAGCTAACTGCATAAAATTAAAGGCTTTATAAGAATTTTAAATGCATTTGCAATTCAAGTAAGTTACACAAAAAGTTTTAAAATATTATTTTGAGGTCATGTAAATATTAAAATCAAGATATAATATTTAAATGCATTCCCTAACATAATATAGTGAACATTATTTTAAATATATAGAGTTTAAAATACTTTGAGGATGAATAACCATTACCTTTCTGAATACGAGGAGGCTTTTTCGGTCGTTCCTAGAATAAAACAGTGGATTAGAGAAATTTTTTACATTTCTTTAATTTAAAGTAACATTATAGATAAAATGAAGTATTTTAAAACAACTTTGATTTTCAAATAAATGTTTGCATTTGAGAAAATTTGTTAAAAATCAAACAATTTGAGGCTACTTCAGCTATTATTAAATTATTCAGGCTGTTAACTAAATAGTTAATTTCATATGTCAGTTTCAAAATTAGTATACCTGATTGTAACTTAAAAATGTTTAAGACAAATTTCATAATATTTTAAGGTATATTAACACCACAAGAAAATAAAGATGAAGTTTTTTTTATAAGGGACTTGTACACTTCAGTTGGGATAAAAATATAATACAGGGTTGTCCAGAAATTAGTTGCCCAACTTAGAGGCCTGTGCAAGATGCTTTATTGATCAGAATGTGATAAAATTTGATATACAAATATTTCAGACCATGCACTTTGAAATGTTTGTATCTCAAATTTTATCACATTCTGACCAATACAGCATCCTGCACAAGCCTCTGAAATGGACAACTTATTTCTGGACAGCCCTGTATTGCAGTTAATAATTGAACTAAACACAAGTTACTATTTAAATGAAGTAATAAACATTTTTATTACCTTCCCGTCATCAGTACGGAAACATGGTAGCTGAGGATGGAGGGACTGCCGATGCTTCAGTAAGTTGGAGAGGGAAGCACGGTATGACAACACACGACCACACACCCTACACGACAAGAACATATTTATTTGGGAAAATATTATTAGATATTTTCTGTTATGCTACAGAGTTACAGTGGTGGCCAAAAGTGTGGGACACTTTTTGAAAGTTTCATGTTTTTTAACGTTGTGTGCTTGTAGAATATATTATTTTTCACTTTTGGCAATTTTTATTACTAAATTCTACATTAAATTACCTTCAATTTAATGTATAAACGTTTGTATTTAAGTGAAAATTAATATATTTTACAAGCACACAAAGTTACATGAAACTTAAAAAAAAGTGTCCACACTTTTGGCCACCACTGTAGTATGCATCTTTAATAAAGCTTTATTTTGTCTATAGATTCCAGAATGTGAGCCTCGAAAGCATTTTCTTCCCCCATCCCTTCGCTTGGTTTTCTAGGAAACGGGGGGAGCATTGCTTTTCTAAACTAATGCATTTGAGGTTCTGTTGTGAGGTTAACAACAGATCAAACCCATGTTGGGTGGGGGAAAACACCCTCACTCACAAGGAGTTCAAGCACTATTTAGTAGCCATAGTTCAGCCGAATTTAAGCTAATAGTAGACTTGAGTATCAATGACCATTAATCCATGACCAAACCATTTCTAGCCAGAATGTAAGCTTCGAAAAGACTCTCTTCCCCCATCCCTTCACTAGGTTTTCTAGGAAAATGGGGGAACATCTCTTATCTTTTCCTAGCGAGCTTGAGGTTTACGATCAAAACAGTTAGTATTTCCCCATGTAGGGTGGGGAAAAAACCGAAACCGCTATAAATCACCCGTTCCAAGAAAACCGCACTCGTGGAGGGGGGAGGAAATGCTTTCCAAGCTTACATACTAAATAGACCTACACCAAAACCGACCTTAAGTTTGCAGTATACAAATGTTCTACGAGAAAAAGGGTAAACAGTTCTCATTTTTGAGTGCGAGAATCGAATACAAAAAGGTATTTCACATTCAATCAACAAATTAATTTGTTATTTCAAGACATAAATTTATTATTTTTATTAGTTTAGCTTCAGTTAGAGTGTTATTTTAATTATTTTTTTCCTTCGATTTTGACGTAACAGGGCGCATGAATATCAGGGTCAAGGGAGCAGCCAATAGGAACAGGCAAAATTTCGGCGCCAGCAGCGTTGTTTACGCAGATTCCTCCGCCTAGTACATTTCTCTGCAGCAAACTTAAGCTCGGTTTTGGTGTACTATACGAATAAGTAGGGTCAAGTGGGATAAGTGTGATAAACAGCTCTTGTAACTTTGGAAATCATTCTAAAAATCTGAAAGTTTGCAATATATAACATTAGACCACTTATAATTTAACTAAAAAGAAATATTGACCTTATTTTCTTTTAAAGAAAGTTTTGAGCTTTTGAATTTAAGTGCAACTGTCTTCTTTTTATGTGGGTCTTTCTATGTGGGGTAAGTGTGATAAAACAGCAATGGATTTTGAAATGCAAATTTTGTACACTTAAAATTGGAATTCAAACATATAATTTTTTTTTCTACATATGTATGTTTCTTATAATAATTCACTACCAATTTTAGGATTTGGAATTTACTTGAAGCAGAGAACGAATTTTCTTAATGAAAAATGCAGAAACCCTATCACACTTACCCCACTTGACCCTAGTTTAAACTGTGGTCCAAACTTAATGAGCCTGACATCAAACCTCTTGGGAAAAGATTACAAGTAAGCAGCAACCATACACCCAACCCACCTGCACTGCGCATGATGTCCGTCCATGTCACGGAAGAAGTTCCAAATATAAGACGTCTTCTTTGACCTCCTCTCTTCTTCCTCCGTCGGAACCATGGAAACTCCGTCTATTTCCGGCGGAACATCACCTTTGTTGGTTGGTGCTGTGAGAGCGGTGTCTTTTTCCCCCGATCCTGTCAGCATGCCATCAACGGCAGGGGAGCGGATGTCTAGAAACAGAGATTGGGACATTGAAGTTGATTGGTTGGGTTAGATTGAAAGATTGTCGCGCTAGAGCTACCCGAGGGCTACCGGTGCTGTAATGTAGAACCACAGTCAAATGACAAGTCGAAACCTGAGTAGGCACTCCATACAACCGTTAAAGGAGACATCAGATGTAACGTTGGGACTTTGGCATTCTCTTAATGTGCACTCCCTGTACACAGGGTATTATTCGTCCAACATTTTTGGCTGCACGGGCCGTTTATAGGTCGGCAGATATTTTGGCGGTGCACAGACCTGAACCTGGTACCTTTTGCATGCAAGGCGAACACCTTAACCAACTGGGTTCCCCAGCCCTGTTGCAGTTAATTGATGAATTCGAATTTAATGATTGTTGCCCCAGAAATACACAAGGGCTATTGAAATCGGTAGAGCAGTAGTAATTGGTAAGGCAAGTGCCTTACCAAGTGGGCTGCACCTTATCTGGGTTAGATTAGAGTTGGGTGGAATTGTTGTTGCACTAAATCATAGCATCATTTGGAACTACAGTCAAGTGATGAGCCGACCTTAATTAGGCACCTAACGAATCAGGAAAATAGACACTATGTCTATTTCCGGCGGAACAGCTTCTTTGTTTGTTGGTGCAGTTAAAGCGGTCTTTTTCCCCTGAGCCCGTCAGCATGCCATCAACGGCGGGAGATCGGATGTCTAGAAACAGATTGGGACATTGAAGTTGATTGGTTGGGTTAGTTTGAAAGATTGTCGCACTAGAGGGGGGACCCTGTCGCAAGGGCTACTGACAACCGGAGTTGTAATGTAGAACCACAGTCAAATGACGAGTCGAAACCTGAGTAGGCACCCCACCCACAACTGTTAAAGGAGACATCAGACTTAACGTTGGGACTTAGGCATTTACTTAATGCGCACCCCCTTTACACAGGGTATTATTCGTTGGACATTTTTGGCTGCACGGGCCTTTATAGTTGGGCAGTTATGTATGGAGATGCCCGGACCTGAACATGGGATCTTTTGAATGCAAGGCGAACATCTTAACCAACTGGGCTCCCCAGCCTTGTTGAAGTTATGTATTTTAGAAAAACATGCAAGAGACAAGTCAACACTTGACTAGGCACCTGACACAATTTTTAAGGCAGCATTGTTCTTAGCATCGTGACTTTGGAACATATCAAACATGCACTCCCTTTACAGAGGTAATTATTCATCCGGCTTTTTGCCTACACAGACCGTATATAGGTGTGCAAATATTTTAGCAAGTAACTTTAGCACCCAATGCAACTTTTTAAGGAAACATATGTGATATCTTGACTTTGGAGCATATTTTAACACACACTTCCTCTACACGGGTTGGTTGAGTTCAATTACTATTACACTAGAGCTACACGAGAGCAATTGATGACGACATTGTAATTCAGAACCACAGTCAAGTGACGACTCGACAACCTGATAATGTACACAACGAAAATGATAGGAGCAACATTGCATACAGCATCAGGACTAGTTAGAAATATCAAGCATGTGTTAAAGCCTTTGAAAAGTCGATTACCTATCAAACTAGCTTTCTTCTAAAAAAAACAGCAGCCAGAAAGCTATATATCACAGCACTTTAAAGGCCGTTTGCTCTCTCTCTGACTATCATAAAAAAGGGAATATCAAACAGACATCATATAAATGGAAAAATAGGTGATCCTAGAATCAGGCAACTCTAGTGGACTTATTAATCGGGAAATACAGAGGGTCTATTGATTGGGAAACTGAAATAGAGATCTTAATGGCTTACTACGTTAAAAGCAACATAATTTGCTTGCTATAATTTTGCAACTTCAGCAATCCATCAAGTATGGAAACTGAATTTTTTTATCAACAATTCTAAGGAAAAAAAGCTGAAAATCACAGAAGAATTATATCCCTGTAAATTAAAGTAATAATGACGACACAAATGAATTCATAGTTTCATTAATAACATTTTCTAATAGGTTATAGAGCATTCCCATCTTTTACTATTCCTTACATTTTAAAAACAGAGGTACTTCTCTAAAACAATACACTTCAACAACACATAAACAAATCAAGTTTTGTCGTTACATTTCAACAAACTCGAAAATAAAACTGATTTATATAATTTAATTGCCTTTCAGGGTTTTTCTTTAAGGATTTAAGAAATGTGTTCTCACCTGAAAATTCAATGGTGGAAAGGTCGTTTGGAAGGGCAGCCAAAGTTGAACCTTCAGTGGCATTTTCAGCAGCCTGGAAACAATACAAGAGAATTCCTATAATTGTTTTAACTTAACACTTTCGCTATGAAAGACTTTTGCCTCTGGCTAATATATTATAGGATTATCCTTATCGAATTCGTAGTCGTACGGTGGTCGTGGGCCGTTGCAGTAGTGAAAGGGTTAAATAATTTAATAGTAATTCAAATTAACAGTCTTTTTTAGATTGGAGTTACAATTAACCTTCTACTAGCATTTGTTAGCTAATGACATACTTGCATGTTGTGTGGCAATGTGAGAAATAAGAATTAGGGCAGAGTGGATGTCTTCTGAACTCATTCAAAAGCATCCCCTCCCCCACTTAACAATAATAGAAGCTAAAAAATAGAGCGATCGATTAGACAAAACAGTTTTAGCTAATCTTAACTTTTTAATAGTCAAGAGCAACAAAACTACCCAAAATATTACAAGTCTAACAAGCCAACTTTTAAGGCTTGGAAAAAGTTTTTCTGAACACGCCACAATTTTTTTTGATTAAAAATGTTTCTTTTGATTTAAACTGCAGATTTTTTTGGTTTGAAACATTGAATGAACTGTTTATTTTAGTTTTTTTTTAAGCAACACAGAAAGAGCTAAACGGGATCAGTTAAACTGAAATTCAGTAATTTTAAGTCACTTTCCCAAATTGTATGAAACAATTTTTAGAATTCAACTGAGTAAATTAGAAAAAAAAACCTTTTCTTTGATTTTTGTTTGTTTAAACCTAGGTTTTATACTATGGATAAAACCATGTTTTTTAAATCAATGAACAACATCTGCCCTACATAGACCCTTGCACGTATATATTAATACTAATTGAAAAAGAACAACATGGTGCGACTAGACTAACAAAATATTTAATTTAAGTGACAACGAAGAATGACACGGGAAAATAATCTACATTTAAATTAAGCTACCACCTAGTTAATTAAAAAAAATAATAATAAAATAACATTTTGTGTCACACATTTCAACAAAAACGAGCCTTACGTTGGCGCTCTGGGACGTGGTGGCATGGACAGGAGTCGAGTTGTGCGCAGCCAACGGATGCCTGACCCTCTGGTGCTTGGCCAGATTAGACATGGCAGAGCGATACACGAGCTTGTGCTTGCAGGTCTTGCACTCGGCGAAATCCTTGTCGAGGATGGTGAAGAAGTTCCAGAGGTAGGAGGGCTTGAGGCCGGATGTCAGGGATTTCTTACCAGCCGGGCCTGCAACACATTTAGTTTTAGTTAGAGTCAGGTCCTGTTCTTCCACAAGGACTGTTAGGCCAAATTTTAGGGGCCCCTGAATTTCAGATTTTTTTATTATGCTAAATGCTGTAAATTCCCGAAATATCAGTAAATTAAAAAAAAAATTATGATACTCCATTTTGTTTAAGCTCGATTTCGACCTAACGATATTGTTTTGATCGATGTTTATGGAATCCAATAAAATTGCATCAAAAATATGATACTTAGGTTATATAGCACCATCATTAATGGAAATCAAATCAAACAAAATATTTTTCTTAAAGAGGCCCGGAAATAGGTTGTGCCTATAGTCCGAGTTTTCCTAGAACAGGCCCTGGTTACAGTTACACTAGAGCTACTCAAGGGCTATTGGGAATGGGGGTCATAATTCGTAACCACAGTCAAGTGACGAGCCGCCACCTGAGTATGCACCTCAATGCAATCAATAAGGGGGCGATATGGAACACAGCGTTGGGACTTTGGGAGATATTAAACGTGCCGTCTCTCTATATGGGGTATTATTCTTCAGACGTTTTTAGTAGCACAAGCCATTTATAAGTTAGAATTTGTTTTGGCAATGCCCAGAACTCAAATCTGAGATCATCAGCATGCAAGTTGAATACCTTAACTGACTGGGCTTTTGTAAAAAAATACAATCAAACCGAGTTAGAACAACTGGTTTATAGCGCCATAAATAGGCGACCAGAAATAGTGCATTTCGCAGTACAGTTTAGTTAGTTATTTACTAATCTAGCTATAAAAATAATGAAATCGCTCTCCGTTTAATTTTTTCATAGTTTTTCTAAACAAAAACAACTAAAT
The DNA here is from genome assembly GCA_023701765.1 of Hylyphantes graminicola. Taxonomy (NCBI): domain Eukaryota; kingdom Metazoa; phylum Arthropoda; class Arachnida; order Araneae; family Linyphiidae; genus Hylyphantes; species Hylyphantes graminicola. The sequence goes on along the minus strand of CM043118.1, from coordinate 64,222,585 downwards.
ATGATTTATAAAAATTAAAAGACCATAGTTAGGTGTTAAATAGTGAAATATACAACAAGGTAAGTTCATAGCTTACAGTTTATAGTTGTTCAATTGAATCTGTTATTAGTTTTAAACATCATAATAATCTTCAATTTTTATGAAACTAAAAAAAATTAGAAATAAAAAACAAATTGGTTAAAATCTAGGTTTACACCACAGCAAAAAAAAAAACGTGTATTTAATGGACAAAAGCAAATCAAGTTGAAAATTTAAAAAAAAAAAAAAAAAAAAGTAGTTCGAACCTAGTTTTACACCATGGTAAAAAAATAAAGCGTTTTAAACCATGGTTTAATCAGACAAAAGGGAGCCAAGTTTTTTTCCCTGGAAAGAACATTAAGTTCAAACCTAGGTTTACACCATTAGTCAGTTAAAAAAAAAACATTTAAAAACTCTGTTTTAAACAAATAAAAGTAAACCAAGTAGGAATTTTCTGGGAAAAAACCATTTGGTTCAAACGTAGGTTTACATCATGGTTAAAAACCAGGTATTTTAAACCACAAAACCCTGTTTAACAAACTTAACCTTACATGCATATGTTTTTATCTCACCTTTAACATTTTGTGCAGCCGCGGCAGCTTGCCCAATAGAACACAGAGCAGGTCCAGAGATGTCAGGGGCTTTACTAGCCACAGGATGCACCAGCATAGAGAACACCTGGGCAAACACATAGGATTTTCATTTTTAGTTTTTCTGGAACTACAGTATAAAAATATTTGAAATGCTAAAAACTTTTGGACTGCGTATGTTTTTATAGCAATTTCTCTAACTGTTTATTTCGCCGTCTTTGTTGTCTTGTTATGTTTACGATGTATAATTTATTTTACTGCAATCTGAATTTTTTTTCTCTCTAAATACTTGAAATACTAAAGTATCTGCTTAATATAAAATATCCTTACTAAATACTAAATATCCACTGCACAACCAATGAAATTGCAGAAATGCAAGAATGAAAACTGAAAACTTAAGTTATCTGAAACAAGCTGATTTCAATCATAATCCCTCTGCCTTCAAAAGATAATCGTAGTAAAATATAATTAAAATTTTGAACAGTCCTCAGATTGTAATCTTTTGTTATATATTGAGCTTTTTTATCAATTTGTTTGATTTTTTAACGCATGTTTACTTGTATTTTATTAAGTTGAAATGCATGCATATTTGATTAACACATGGGATTCATTAATTTAGTTTATTTTGAATTATCGTCGCACTAGATCTACTACAAGAGGGCTGTTGGAGACCGGCATCGTAATTTAGAACCACAGACAAGTGACGAGCCGACACCTGAGTAGGCACACAACGCAACCGTTAAGGCCGGCGTTGGGATTTTGAAAGATATTTAACGTGTACTCTTTCTACATGGAGTATTATTCGTCGGACATTTTTGGCATTCGTTGGACATTTAAAATATATTACATAATTTTATTTTTTTAAAAATAGAACGTTCTTAAAATCTTAAATTTTGATGTTAAATTGGTTTAGTAAGAAAGCAGTTCCTAAAATAAAAATATATATTAAAGAAATCCAGCTTTACTAAAGTTTGGTTTATAATTTTAATTAAATATAATGAAACTTTGATCACTATTGAAAATACATTACAATATTAAATACATTATTATTACAGAGCAAATATTATTCATTGTAGAACAATATAAAATATAGAATACGAACACAGATATTTATAGTTAGTATACCAAAACAAGCCAATAACTTAACAAATATCATAAATATGTATTTAAAAAATCACATAAAATGATCCCAAGGACAAAAAGAATATTCCTTTCAGGAAGTAAAAACATTATTCTTAATCAGAATTAGAATAGTATGTTCTAGTTCATGTTCCTATCATTTCATTTCTTATCTTTTTAAAATAAAAAGGTAGTAAATAAAAATATAAATTTAAAGAAAATTATGACGGTAACCCAGGAAATAACAATAAAAAAATTTCCTGAAATTTACGATAGAAAACAAAAGCAATTTTTAAAAAACTATCTTGTTCTTGTTAAACACAAATTTTAAACCAGAAAGGGCAAGTTTCATGCCATGTGGCAACAGTTCCATTAATATTGTTTTCATTTTTAGTTTTTCTGGAACTACAGTATATAAATATTGGAAAAGCTAAAAACTTTTGGACTGCGAATGTTTTTATAGCAATTTCTTTCAATTTCACTAATTGTTCATTTCGCCGTCTTTGTTGTCTTGTTATGTTTACAACGTATAATTTATTTTACTGTAATCTGAATTTTTTTTTCTCTCAATACTTGAAAAATACAAAAGTATCTGCTAAATATAAAATATCCTAAATACTAAATATCCACCAAACAACCAATGAAATTTCTGAAGTGCAAGAACGGAAACTGGAAACTTATGTCAACTGGAACAAGCCAATTTCAATCATAATAACTCGGCATATAAAAGATAATATTAGAAGTAAAATATTATTAAAATTTTGAACAGTCCTCAGATTTTAATCTTTTTTCTATATAGAAAATTTTTTATCAGTTTGTTCGACTTCATTTTTGATTTTGAACACATGTTTACTTGTATTTTATAAAGTCAAAATTTATTCCTATTTGGTTAATTAAGCTGGAAGTGACATAATAAAAATTGTATTTGGCAAACTTTGGGCCTTGACTTGGAAACCCCGACTCAGCATGTAAAAGACAAGATAAATAAAAAATGATATTGTCACTTAAGTTCCAACATGTGCTATCTCATTGTTGTGCAAGGATCAGATTTACAATACTGTAACCCTTGGCGTTATTTTTTCAGATTTGGCGATAGTTTTTTGTGGCAACTGTCTGACTTAGACTGATGATTCGAATTCTTAGACTTCACAACGAGGACACTTTCCAGCAAACTAATCTGACCGTTATTTGCTCATTTCGGTTGGGTTTTCGGCCGACTTTTGGCGCGATTTTGGAAAGTTCGCCAAAAGTTACAGTTAAGTAAATTTCTACCGTTGTGCAAAGTGAAATAGCACATGAGGGAAGATAAGTGACGAAATTAAAAAATTACCGGTTTCCTGAATTTTCTGATGGGCACGTAATTTGTTTTCAAGTTGGGATGCATGTTTCTCCGATGCCTCAGCAAATTGGAGATGGAAGATTTGTAGGATAGGTTGTCTTTGCAGACGTTGCACTCGGCATAGAAGTCCTCCAACTTTGTAAAGTAGTTCCAGATAGTTGAACGCTTTAGCTTGCCTTTGTGCAATCTTTTGCCCATGACTGCAAGGAAAAACAAAATTTGATTAAACATCAAACAAGTAGATATGTAAGAGTAGCTGTAATGTAGAACAGTGGAAACAAATGATTTAGATATGTCAATAGATGTAGCCATGCAGAGTACTTTAACATTGATTTTAACCAGGGTTAGGTTTTCCCCGTCCAAAACTTATATTTCCCATCCCAGTGGGAAAAACTGGAAAAAACGGGGAAGAACTGGTAAATACCAGGATAAACTGGGAAATACTTTTTTCTAAAAAACCCCCCTGGAAATACATTTCTTTCTGGTATACATACTATCTAGGAATTAAAAAAAAATTAATTGAAAGGTTTTAGAAAAGTAAACATTACTTTTTCTTTTTTTATTTTCATCCTAATATTTATCTTCTGGTGGCTATGTTATAGTTTGCCAAAGCCCAGTAAAGTAGATTGATTTTATTTTTAAATTTAGTAGACAAAACTCAATAATTATTAATCCCATTTGAATGAATATTTACCACAGGCATTTTTTAATAATTATTTATGGTTATAGATGGGAATATTTAAATAATAAAAAAAAAGAATCTGATTATTATATTATCACAGATGTAAAATAATTAAGGAAGATTTGTCAATTTTTAAAAATGTTAAGTCCAAGATTACTATTTATTAAAATACAAAATTAAAATGATTTTAACCAATCCCATTAAATAACATTTAGTAATTAATAATTGTTGTTTCATTATAATTAAGTTTTTCCCAGTGAGATAAACCAATTTTTTTTCACGACGCTAGATGCCAGTTTTTATCAAGGTATTTACCAGGGGTGGTAAAAACCATGCCAACCTTGATTTAAACTATAAGTAAGAACTTTTTAAGAGCAAAATAAAAGGATTTATATTCTTAAAATTGTATAAAAGTTACAAAAATAACACAAGAATTTTAATTTTATCATGCTAATGTCTTAAAATAATGATGAAACGGCCTTAATGTGCAAAGTTTCATTTATATTATAAACTTAACTACACAAAGAACGCTTACCAAATCCATCATGCCTGGGTTCACCGTTATTGTCACCTGCATCTTTGTTATTTTCAAAGTTCTCCTAAAGATTAAACAGCAATATTGAAATAACGAGATGCAGACATACAAAAGAAATATGGTTTTGATAATAATTATTTTGCATTTAAAGTTAGCCTTTATATTAAAATTAATACTTTACAAATACAGCCTTAGAAGTAAACAGGAATATTGATGCTAGCAAAAAATGATTGGAAAACCCTAAAAATGAATTATTTCAGTTTAATTTTCATAATGAATCAAAATAATTTTCTTGGGAGCAATTTATAGTAATTGCAATAAAAAACATTGAATATTTAAACTCAATAGAAATTCCAAACATAGTGGTAATAAAAATTAATCATTAATTTTATTATACAATTACAAAATTATTATTATTTTTTACGTGAAAAAAATTACAATTGTGACAGATATAGTAATTATTGTTTATTTAATACAACTTGAGTAGAGCTTGATCTAACATAATACATAACAACAACTTAAGTATTTGAGTCATCAAAAAAGAAATCAAGTCCTGTTTTGGAATTTTTCGATGTTTCAGAAGATGATAACATGAAGAAAATTTTTAAAAAATTTCATTTCACAGTTCGGCTGACTTTTCAGCCGAATACTAAAGCTATTCGGCCAAACTGAATATTCGGCTTAAGTGGCCAAATATACCGAATATTTGGTGCATCCCTATCACATTGCAATCAGCGTGTAAAATAAGCGGTAACGCAACGCGAAGCCAAAATGAAAACTTGTGATAGCAATTTAGCTTTGTATCGCATTTAGTTGCGATACAAAGCTAAATCGTTTTAGCTAAATCAGCGATCCAAAATTTGCGGATCCCTGTAGTTCCGAAGGGCTGCGATCCGAAAGTTGCAGATCGCCGTTGTTTCGAGATTTTCAGATCACCATAATTTCGCGACTTTCGGATCACTGTAGTTCTGCGACTTTCTGATTACTGTAGTTCTGAGACTTTAATCTTTCTGATCGAAGAGTCCTTAAATTTTTTCAAAAGTGCTATGCATTAATGAAAAATTGCTACACACAAATTCTTTGGTGTAGCAGAACTGCTATACACACACAAAAAAAAGAATTTTACATGCTGATTGCAATGGTAAAGTGGAGTGATTTTTTTACAGTACAGTTTTAATTGGTAATAAATAGAGAAATATAAAAGTGTTTTTGTTAATGAACACACAAAAAAAAAGAAGTCAAACTTTGATTATCTAGCGCTTTTTCATTAAAATTACAGCTTTTTTCCCAGGCCTTGTGAAATACGATATAAAAAAATCTTTCCCAACAAAAGAGATAATTCACCTCTGGTGGCAAGTTGGCATATGCTGCCAGATGCTTCACTAGGAGGTGTTTCCGCAGGTTTGAGGTGGTGGACCGGAAGGAAAACAGGCGATCACACAAGCGGCACCTAGCGAACTTGTTGTTCAGTTTCATGAAATGCTTCCAGACATCAGAACGCTGCCTCTTGGCATGCTTCTTGCTTTTCTGTTCCCAGGCCAACTGAACGAGATCTGGAGAAGTGTGTAGATATTGAGGTTATAAAGTTTAATCAAATAAAAATACATTTAGAAAAAGTACTGGAAGACAAGTCTATTAGGGGTATACTTATGAAATGACCTTGAATGAACAGATGGCACTGCACACTAGCATTTTGTCAGACTATTTTTAACCTTTCACCTGGCAGGGGGTCATTAGTTACTGCTGTATTTTTTTCATGGTCATTCTCGATTTTAAAGGCGTTGTGTTTGATGACAACAGAGGGTCATTTGCGGGAAATTTCAATCCATTACTTTATTTTGAAAAACAAGTTGGTTTGTTACAGAATCTGTCACTTACACCGCTTCCACACAGCATTTTACGCTCAACAGGAAACACAGTAACACCTCAAAAAGAAATTCGCCAAACATGGCCTTTGGCTAGTTCTTATTCAAACTTTTATAAGCAAAAACTAATAATTTTCTTTAATCTTCTTTTGCAGATTTGATAATTAATCTTTATCGTTTGCTAATTTTTTTGAACTTAGAAGAATAGTGATGGATTTGTTTAATAAATATTTTTTTGCAGTCACAAGTTTACATTTCGAAAAATAAGTTAGTAAAATTGTTGCTTTAAAGATAAAAGCGAAAATTTGCGTATTTTTTATGCAAATTTCGAATTTTTTATGCATCTTTCTTCCCAAAAATATAACAAACCATCAAAATAACTTTATTGTGCTATTACAACAATCCAAATTGAATTATTACACAAAAATAATTTTTCAAGAATTTTATTTTTATTTTATATCAAGTTTCTCGTACATTTGATGTCATGGCAACAGTGAAAATATTGAATAAAAATGGAATTCGCATGTTATTTCAATGTAGATTAAATTTTTAGTTATTTAAATATTAAAAAAACTTCTAATTAAATTTTTTAATGAAATTTGGAATGTAGCCTAAACTGATTTTTTGCTTCAAAATGACGCATCCCACTTGTTTGTGAGACTTGCGGTTCGTTCTGTAAAAGTGGGTGACGGACAGACAGAACGATTATAAAACCTTCCACATTTTATGTTATAAACGTAGTGCGGAAGCTAAAATGCTGATTTTGATGTGACAAAGATAAGGAAAAACTACAAAAAAAAAAAAAAAAAAAATTCGAAGATGAAGCTAGACAAGGTATAGTTGCAGCTAAGTTAACATCCTAAACAACATATTTACCAAATTCAGAATCCTGGGGGGGCCGCGGGAAGGTCCACTGAAGTTCCAAGATTTCTCGGATACGGTCACAGTGAGGCCAAGCCTTGTCCTCGTCGGTCATGGTCCCACTCTCTTTCTTCAACTCAATGGTCTGAAAGCCAACAAATATTATAGAATATTTTCCAGTAATTTTTTTAGAGCTTACTTTAGTCCTTCAGATTACATTTGCAAGCTTAAGAAGCACTTTCTTCCTCTACCACCCATGCGGTTTTCCAGAAAACAGGGCGCGAAATTAGTGCTAGACCTCTAGACAATGCCGAAGTTTTTTTGGAAAGGCCGATTAAAATTTCCAACTACTAGATCGCCAGTCTAGCAAAAATTTTGACCACCTAACTTTTGACTGACACATTTTGACCCAAATCATCACCCAATTGATGCACTCTCCAGAAATCAGTCTATTTGATCCAGAGCAAACCATTCAATTTTGGAAAAGTGATGTAAAAAGAAAAAGGCCAAAAACAGAAAGCCACATTTGCGTAGAGGCGCTTTTGAATCGAACCCCTAGAGTACTTCTGCAGAAGAGTCTGCATTAAGTGAAAGTGATTGTAACAGTACTTTTACAGAAGAGTCAGACAACTGATTTACTAGTGTTGCTGTAAAGATTAGTTAATAAATTAAATTTTAGATAGTAAAATTGACTTTTATTTAATTTTTTTTGGTCTAGCAAAATTTTTCAATGTCTAGTACTTTTAAGTTTCTACTAGACCAGTTGTCTAGTGTAAAATTTTCTTGATTTCCCACCTTGAGAAAACAGTGTGAGCATTGTGGTTTTCATTTTTTCTCTACCCTACTTGTGTTCAGAAGCAATAGAGCAGGGAATTAACCTCTTAAGCTCTGAGCAAAATCCTACACGGTACATTCGTAATCTAAACATACTCTTCATACAAATATATACTAAAAAGTATGTTTTTCAAAGAAATTTGTAAAGAAACAATGTTTATAGTTCCTTAGGGACACCTTAAACTCTAAGTATACACATTTTTTGTGTGCTATAAATGCAACGAAGAAGGCTGTATCACTTATTCGTAGTTAACAGATTATTTAAACTTGTTTTTAATGCAAAATGACATTTTAAAATTTTCTACTTACTAAAAGAATTTTTTGAAAGGTCTAAAATTGTCTTTAAGAACTCTAATATTATATTGATCTTCGTTCAACGTCAAGTTTTTACAGAAATAAATGACTGATATCTGTCATCAAAGGCTGAAAACCGATATTTGGATCTTCTTCTATCGGACAAGGTTAATATCGGAACTAATTAATGTGTTAATTGTTTGTGGGAGGTTTTAAAAAATTTCCTCAAATGGGGACGCCAGGTTGCAAAGAGGTTAAACAAGGTAGATTTAGAACAATGATGTTCAAGCCACATCCTGGAAAATTACCCGAGGAGGTAAGGGAAGAAAATGCTTTCGAAGCTTCTACTGTAATCGAAAGGACTATAATGATGGTTGAAAACTTTTTTATGTAGGGGGTAGGAAGGAACAATTTGATATATTTTGGCCAAAAAAAATTATCAGTCAGTGTTAAAATTGAATTTTTTAGAAAAGTATTGGATGTCCTATGTGTACATCCAAATCAAAGTAAAAGTTTTTTTTTAAATTTTTAAATTTATTTTAAAAAATTAAATAAGCAGTACTAAAGATGATCTTTTTCCATTATTATCCAAAAATAAAATCTTAGTGTCATATTGCACCAACATGGAAAAGAGACCTATCACAAAAATACTCGTTTTTCAAAAAAAATTGTCCAAAGTTTAGTTTTCCCATTGCATTGCATTATAAAAAAAATAATGATTGAATTACTGCATTCCAACTATTTTACCAATTGATTTAATATTTGCTTTAAATCACTGGATATTTACATTTTGAATATTATAGCATTTACAACTAGGAAAGTCATATTTGTACAATAGGTCACTTCTCTACGTACAGTGCGATATGTGGTAGGAACTGAAAATTGCACCACAATTTTAAATTGTTTAAAGTATAAGAACTGAGCTGACACATCAAGTCTAAAATTATAAATTTAGAAAACATATTGATATCCAAAAAAAGAAATATTGAAAAGTTCAAAAAATAATCCTTAAATTAATAAGACCTTGAAAATATTGAACCAGTACAACATTTTTGTTAACATTAAATAAAATGTACATTGTAAGATACTTACCTTATATTTGTTTACCAACTGATTCCACTTTTTACAAGCTCGATCAGGGGTAAGCTTATTTTCAAGGCCTAACCTGGCCGGAACATCACTGAGGAAATAAATGAAAATTGAACTTATTTTAAAGCAAAGAAAAAGAATTATTCGTTTTTATCCCATTAATTGAGGTATTTTAAAGTACCTTAATTAATGGGATAAAATTAAAAAAAAACCCATTATCTGACAGTCAGGTTTTCCAGCAATACATTATTTTTACAGATTTCAAAATTGTAGCAAAATTTAAAATTATTAACAATAATTAAAAAATTATTAATATTTTATAAAATTTGTATACATCATCTGCAACAGAAATAATTTTTTAAAAATAAATTAAAAATTAAGATTTTAGTCACAAATTTAAAGTTTATTGTCGTGCAATATAACAAGTTTACACTTAAGCCAATTTGATTATCCCTGAGAAGGTTTTGTCTACACTTCTATTTAATGCTCAATAAATCAAATATAAACTCAAATTTTAAGTTTAGATGGAGTAACATAGAAAAATGATAACAAGCCTCACAATTTAAAACCAAAACAATAAGTAACTTTAGGAACCAATCAAACACTAGAAATCAGCTTCTAAATGTGTACTACCAATTATTATCACTCGAGAATTTTAATAAACAAGCAGTATATACGTAACTCAATGAACTTGCTAATTAAAAACTGTTACCAAGAATCATTACTCAAGCTTTTTGGTTAAAAACTGTTATCAAGCATTATTACTCAAGCCTTTAATTAGCAAATACATTACTCAATGAACTTTTAAATTAAAAAACTGTTACCAAGAATCATCACCCAAGTTTTTTAAATTACTTACAGCCAAAGATTGGTGACTGTCAAGTCTTGGTCAGTCTCCTTGAAGTGTTTGATTTTGTGGTACCTCAGATTGATCAGGTTTCCTATGGCTTCATCAGTCCCTTGAAAAGAAAAAGATCATTGTGTTAGGGTTGGTTTTAATGGATTGATATCACACAAAGAGGTAAACATTACATAAAAAACTTTATCGCTATTTATACAGTGCAAAAAAGACTACAGAAGTAAATAAAGTACTGTACAACATTTATTTGACACTTGACTGCAATTAGCAATGTGTTTTCTTTCAATTGAAAATTTTAAAATTGATATTTGTTCAGACAGATTATGCCAACTGTGTTCAATGTTATTGTAAAATACAAGAGCTCAAACAAATTATATTTTCCATTTAAAGAATTTCGTTGGCAAGGAGAGTAATTCAAGCTTGCAAACATACGGTTCGATGCATCAATTTTTTAAAAAAATATTTTAAATAATAATATCGTTTGCCCGCCATTAGTACAATTAGTAAATTTTTATGCTATATATATATATATATATTAGGGTGGTCCTTAAAAATAAATTTTCGATTTTTGAACGGGCCACCCCCTCAAATTGTTTATCCATATGAAAAAATAATTCCTGCAAAATTTTAGCCAAATCAATTAGTAATAACCCGTGCCCCACGGGGCTTAAAGTTTTGAAAAACGCAAAATTTTAGGGTGTATTTTTAATAATTCCATTATAAATCAATATCTATGCCAAATAAGAAAACATACTCAATGCAAATGTTGTAGATTATAAAATTTCTTACAACTTTGTAATTTACACTTTTGATCTATGAGTAACAGGTTATGAGTTATGGGGAAAAGAACAAGCGACGTTTTACTAGATTGTAAATCCCCCCATGGACACACTACGCAAGCGATATCCTTCACAATGGTGCGACATAAGTAATTATTTAGATAACTTTTAACTGTTTTGTCTAAAAATTAACTAAAAAGTTACTGATGTGCAGGTATTTAATTAAAAAAAAACATGTTTTAAATATACCGCCATTCCAAGACCTTTGGCTGTCAGGACCGTCGCGTGGGTGGGGAAGGGGGGGGGGGGCACTTTCAAAGATTAATATAGGTTATTTACTGAACTGTTTGTGCAGCTAGTAAGCAAATGACATTCTTAGAAATGTAATTATGTTGCTAACCAGTGCTGTTTTGAATGTACAATATGGGAGAAGGGGTCATTGGTTTATCTTAATATTTTAATTGGTTAATCTTAATATTTTATTAATAATAAAAAGAAAATCTAAAATATAGTGAATTTTTAAAAGGAATTTAGTATAAGTAAATGTAATAAATTCATTTATGAAAACCAGATAAATTGAAAGAAAAAGAATATTTTTAGAGAATAAATATTATAAATTTCCCTATACTATTAATATTCCTGTATAAAATATTCCCCCTTTCTTTTCGAAACTTATTGAATATTTAAATTGAATTATTACAAATGAATGCTGCAAAATTTACGAAGTTTAAGGATCTTAAAACTTCCTTTCAGACAATTTTCAGAATTGAACATTATAAAGGATGTAATTCCTTGAAATCTTCCTTAATGTGGTATCTCTGTCATTCAAATCTGTTTTATAACCATTCATTTGTAGTGTTATATTTTGCAGGTAGGAATACATGTTTTCCTCTAAAATTAGATTTTCATCCATTGCAACGAAAACACTCGTGTGAATTCAGGTTTAATTAACCATATTTAAATATAATATGAGTAACAAATCTCCAAGAAATAACAATTTGGCACCAGTTACTTGGTTTTTAATTGTAGCAAAAATAAATATTTATTTTCGAGCATAACTCGGTACGAACGTATCAGTACGTATACACGAACTTTATATGAAACATTTAACAAAGGTCCGAAATTCGTTAGAAATTGCTTGATCTATCAATTAAAAAAAAACCGCATTAGCTTTTTTAGAACGCAACAAAGTCTTTTTAGCAATTACATTGGTTTCACATCTTTTCTGCCATTACCATATGTAAGAAATTTTTGATTACTTCAACTAGAGGCAGTAACCATTATACAGGGGTTGAAAACATATGTGGATAAATGTATGACTCATGGCGTATCGCTTCTGCCATTAAAAAAACTTACTCCTTAGCGAAAGTGCACCCCCCCCCCTCTCTCTCACCCACGTGACGGCCCTGACAGCCAACAGTCTTTAAATCGTGGTACATTTTAAGTTTTTTTTTTTTTTGTAATACTTGAATCTGCCTCTTTTTAATTAAATGTCAGACATAACCAGTTAAAAGTTAATCTAAATAATCACTTTAATGTTGCACCCTCTGCCCCACCCACGCGACGGCCCAGACAGCCCAAAGTCTTAAAATTACGGCATAGTTTAAATGTGTTTTATTTAAATACTTGAATATGTCCCTTTTTTAGTTGATTTTTAGACAGAACGGTTAAAAGTTACCTAAATAATTGCTTATGTCGCACCATTTTGAAGGATATCGTTTGCGTAGTGTGGCCATGGGGGGGGGGGGGGGATTTACAATCTAGTAAAATATCGCTCATTCTTTTCCCCATAACTCATAACCTGTTACTCATAGATCAAAAGTGTAAATTACAAAGTTGTAGGAAATTTTATAATCTACAACATTTGTATTGAGTATGTTTTCTTATTTGGCATAGATATTGACTTATAAAGGAATTATTAAAAAAACACCCTAAAATTTTGCGTTTTTCAAAAGTTTAAGCCCCGTGGGGCACGTGTTATTACTAATTGATTTGGCTAAAATTTTGCAGGAATTATTTTTTCATATGAATAAACAAATTGAGGGGGTGGCCCGTTCCAAAATCGAAAATTTATTTTTTGCCATGTTAATAAGGACCACCCTAATATATATATATATATATATATGTAATAGAATAACATCTATTACACATGAGAGTATAATTCTTAATTAGTTAATTTAGAAAGAAACAAATATTGGACGTCCAAAGGTGATTTATTGTAAAGAAGGCATTTGTAGAGAACGGGGTCGGAGCTGAAGCCCGGCCCGCCAGAAAGCACACAACCTTACATCGTGAAATCTAATTTGAAAGTGCGTCACATCTATTAGATTATTATTTCTCATTCTTCGATGACCAATCAGAGATCTGAAATTTGTTATGGGAAAGTGTGAAAAAAATATTAATGTTTTTTATGTTGGTAATTGCAGGGTGGTGACAAACCACAGGAAACTCGAAATTCTCCGACATTTAAAAAAATTCCTCAGAGTAATTCCTGGCTTCCCAGGTTCTGCGACCATCCTGAATTCTTTTCCTATCATGTTTTTTTGGATATTTTTCTGAATAACAAAGTAAATAAAATTTTAAAAAATAAATATGCACAATATACTCACAATCGAACTTCTCCAAGCGATACACCTTCCTCTCCCCTTTCGGCTTTGGTTCTCTCTTCTTCCGAGGTTTTCTTTCTCCGGGGGGTTTCGGGGGTCTCTTGCCTCTCTTGACCGGAGGTTTCTTCTTCGCCACGGGTCCCCCGGGTCCGGGTTGGACACCGGGCATACCAGGCACCTGGGGCTGTTGCGGGGGGCAAACGACCCCCGGTTGCTTGGACATCATACCTGCTGGGAATGCTTTGTGCATTTAAAATTAGATGAATGCGAGAATTAATACAAGATGGATGAAACAGAAAACATAATCGAAGAGTACACAGGAAGAACCGATTGATTTATTTAGAGTATTTATTATTAGTATATTTTTTAGAGTATTTAGAGTAACTAGATAACATTTTCTTTACAAATTTGTTTCATTTCAATGTTATGTAGCTTCCCATACCTAGGGCAAAAAAAGGCTAACATTTCAAAGCAATACCTGGGGATGTTGCGATTCCAAAACTAATGCATTATCTCTGTGGGGCTGACTATCCCTCTAATTTGAAGAGTACAGGGGAAAAAACTTTTGCCTCCTGTCTACAATACTATTAAAAGAGTTATTGTAGAGACTCCATTTTTAAACCTGAGCTGTTTATTTTTGCCTTTCGTAAACCATGCTCAGCGATTTCAGGATCCTTTAGAATGTTTTGATTTTCATCCTTTAGAAAACTCACTGTTTATAGGTCAGAAGGCCCCGGGGCAAGAACCTGGGACCTTTTCAGCCCAAGGCATGCCCCTGAACTGACTGGGATCCCCCTGTTAGCGACTACGATTTTACCCAAACCTCTCAATAGTATTGAACCTTAATGGGTACAAGTTCTTTATAATTTAAGGCTAAGGTTAAAACAACTTAATTGGAATGGTTAAATAGTCATCACACTAGAGTTACACGGGGACTATTGGCGACAGACATTGTACTTCAGAACCACAGTTAATTGACAAGTCAACACACAAGTAGGCATGCATCACAATTTTGTAAGAGAGACATCAACGCAGTATCAGGACTTTTATGCTACACACACTGTTTATAGGTCAGAAGTTACTTTGGCAATGCCCAGACATGAACCTGGGACCTTTGATATGCAAGGCGATGGCCCTAACTAACTGGGATCCCCAACCCCCGTCAGCCACTGGGATTTCACCCTAACCACAAAGTAGAGTTGGGAAGTAAAAAACTAAACTCCTCGGCACAACAGCCCATTACTGGGCCAAGGCCTGCCGTGCCCATTTCAGCTTTTGTGACCAAGGGCTCTGGGGTGTTAGGCATAGAGTTGGGAACCGGTAGGATATAATGGCCAGTCTCGAATTGGCGATTTGCGTTATGTTGCGTCACTAATAGGTATGGCAACCCTACATTAACTTTCCAAGCTCGCCAAAAGACAGAACGGCCATTACATTCTAGCTGTACTCTAGAGTTAATCTCAGAGTTCTATAGTAGGGTAGAGGAACTCTTACTGAGCTGACATCGCCAGCCATGGCTCACTACATAGCCCAAATAGAGTGGCAAAAGTGCTAGTTTATTTATAATTTTGATGCTGAGAAAGGAAGTACACAGGGTAAAGGCGGGAATCCAACCTACACCTGTCACAGAGTGCGGACTGCTAGCGTTATGACCTGTGATCCAAACCACTTGGCCCGTCGGGCCCTACATTGTCTCCGTGGACAGAAATTTACTGTAAGGCAAGCATTGGCGAACTTTCCGAAATCGTGCCAAAAGTCCGTATTCTGGCGACTTTTCATAACAGAAACCCAACCGAAACGAGAAAAATAACGGTCAGATAGGTTTGCCGGAAGGAATACATCATCGTAACGAAGTCGAATCATCAGTCGAAGTCAGACAGGATGCCACAAAAAACTATTTATCACCAAATCTGAAAAATTGCGCCAATAGTTACTGTACAGTAAAGGTGATCCGTCTCCGTGTTGGTAGGTTCAGTCTCTACCCTACTAAAGAATTCTTTGGTTGAGCTTTAATGTAAAAGTACGAAAGGATAAAATCCTAGAACAGCCCACCCCTTGGCGACTTGTTGAAAACCTCGCCAAATTGAAATTATTTGAATTTTAGGATTAGGAAAAAATTATACCTTCACTGTGACGGGTTTGCCACCTTGGAAACGTAATCGACGATTGCTCGACGATATTCTAAAAGTCGTCAAGAGGTGGGCTATAATAGGATTTACCCGTACGAAAGGTTTGGAATGTAATGTTAACATATACCTGGATGTGGAGGCACCACCCCAGGCTGTTTACTCATCATCTGTTGCTGCTGCTGCATCATCTGCTGCGGTGTCATCATCTGCTGCTGCTGTTGCAGCATCTGTTGCTGCTGCTGCATCATCTGCTGCGGATTCATCATTTGCTGCTGCTGCATCATCTGCTGGGGGTTCATCATCTGCTGGGGATTCATCATTTGCTGGGGGTTCCTCATCTGTTCCTGGGCCGCCAGGCACATTTGCTCGGCTTGGGTGAGCAGTAAGTGATACATGATGAAATGGAAAAAGTTCCACAAAAGTTTGGGAAATCTCAATATGAAGTGGTATCTGTTCTCAAATCTTAACTGGATTAGGACGCTTATGTTAATCGTCTGCTGCGGCCATTGCAGAGGCGTCGAAATGGATCTTGGGATCTCCCTTCCACTATAATGGGGTAGAAGGAAGTGAAGCTACATGGCTGAAATGATATTTTAATAAAATTCCGACCGAATTCGTTAATTTGATTGGTAAATTGTATTAGTAAAGTTCAATACCAGTTAACATAAACAACAATGAACGCTTATATCAACTTCACTTCATTACATTTATTTGTTCGTGACGTTATGTATTGATGGGTGTAAGTAGAGCGTCTCCAGCTCAAACCAATTCCAAGCATTCATTGGTCATTGATCACAGTGTAGTAAATAGGTTTACCAGAGAATATTTCATGCTTGGCGATGGATTTGGTTCGATCTGTAGTTCAGCACCCGTTTTGCGTGTAGGTACACTTGTTTTTTTTAGATTTGAAGAGGGTTGGTAAGTTAGCATTATTTTAAAATGTTTTGTCGTTTTGCGAGTAGGTTTCGTTTTTGAACGTGAATCTTTAAAAACTTGTTTTGTGATTGAAAAAAGGTTTTTTGGGTAGGTTTTGTAAAAAAAATGACCTGAGTCCCCAAACGAGTGTTTAGGCTTTCAATGGGCCCTACCCCTACAATACTGCCCCATGTTGCCTAATGTTTTTTCAGAGAAAACAAATTTACCCGGTGCCCCAAACAGCCTATTAAGCAATAGTTTGTCAAATATGGTAAACCTAATACTTAGCATTATAGTCACGTGACCACTAAATACCAAATCTACCAATGAATGCTTGGAATCGGTTTGAGCTGGAGATTCTCGTGATTCTAAGACGTTAAACGCTGAAAGTCTAACAAAAAATTTTCTATTTTATTTAAGAGTATTTCTATTGGTATCATACTCCAGTTTATTCAATAATTATAAATTTCCTGATATTTTTCTGCACTCGCGTTGAGCCATCACTCAAAAACAACTAGAACGTAAAATAATTAATTGCCATTGATTTGAAATTAACTGCAACTGTGTATAAAAAACAAAACAAAATTCATTTTACATACAATTTACAATTTAAATTTGGTTGTTTCTGCTAGAGGCTAAATTATATTTTTTAGGAGGATACCCATTGTGAGCTAGAAGGGAAACCACACATTCCAAATACAGAAATTTTATCAATAACGTCACTAAATTTTAAGAAGAAGAGTCCAAAGCCACAACATAGTTGAACCCCTTGCGCAGGCTGTAGGGAGCCTAGTGGTCAAGGATCTCGGAACTTGAGATCGGAAGGTTGAGAGTTCGAGACCCGGTCGCCACTGAAGACCTACCGAGTATATGCAGAGTACGTGCTCGTAAAATCTGTTGGGTCCGAAAGTCCTGTGGTCGGTCATTGCGCAGTTCACCATGGGTACAGGTTCCTGGAGAAAATTTCCCTCCCCTTCAGGGACATGTCTAAATTGTGGAGGTGGCGACAGATGGCAACATCTGTCATATGTGTTTGTGTGTGTCTTGTGTTGTCCTACTTGACGATGGCTTATAAGCGGGTCCTTGCGACCAAGCACACAAGCCTGAAAATATATGTCAATCCAACCAACCAACCCCTTGCGCATATTAAGTGTGCCGATGCAGAGACTGGCGTTTCTGTTACCACAGTTGACAGGGATGCGACTCTTCTTCGATATTTCCCCTTTATAAATATTCATCACAAGCAAATGAGTTAAACCATGTTGTAATTCTTAAATTTAACCAAGTATAGAAACCCTATATTGTACCAGTTTCCCGATTGAAGAATCGTGTAATTTTCCATTAACATGATTGATCGCTTCAGAGGTTCTCGATATTAGGATCGTCGGAGTTTTTCGATATCAAGATCAAGTCGGAGTTTTCGTCTACGTGGATTGATTAGAGTATCTTCAGAGTTTTCCTGATTTTTTAGGATTTCCAAAGTTGGTTGATATTAGGATCACCGGAGTTTTAACGTTTATGGATCTCAGCAGTTTGTAAATTTTAAAATTGTCTGTTTTGTGAACAGTTTAGGTTTAAATTATCGTCGCACTAGAGCTACACGAGGGCTATTGGCGACATAAGTCGTATTTTAGAACTATAATCAAGTGACGAGCCGACACCTGAATAGGCACTCAACCGTTAAAAGCCACATATGGTACGCTGGTTAGGTTAGGTTTTGAATTATCATCGTACTAAAGCTACACAAGGGCTATTGGGGAAGGGTGTCGTATTTACAACCACAGTCAGGTGACGAGCCAACACCTGAATAGGCACCCAACGCAACCCTTAAGAGCGACATCGTATGCAGCGTTAGGACTTTGAAGGATATTTAACATGCACTCCCTTACATAGGGTATTATTCGTCGGACATTTTTGGCTGCACAAGCCATTTAAAGGTCAGCTATTTTGGCGATAACCGAACCTGGGACCTTCCGCATGCTAAGCGAGTGCTTAACCGACTGGGCTCCCCAGCCCCTTTCGTATATATGGATTGATTATAGTATCTTCAGAGTATTCCTGGTTTTGATTAGGATTTCCAAAGTTTTTCGATATTAGGATCACCAGAGTTTTCCAGTTTATGTATCTCAACAGTTAGTAAATTTTAATATTGTTTGAGGTTTTTATTATTTTCATAACATACGATTGCCAGTTTCCGAATTGTATAGTATCGCTGGAGTCTCCGAATTGTAGCCTATTGTAAATTACAGGAATTTCTGATTTTCAATAAGGATTCTATTTTCTTGTTTTCAAAACCTTGCAATCACAATGAGGTAGTAAAACCGCGTTTACTAGACATTTTTATACGATTCATGACCTAAAGTAACTTTTTTGGATAGTTCTATGTAATGAAAAACTATGTCATACTCCATTTTTCTCAATAAAAATCAGTCTGTAAAGCATGGTTCGCAATTTAACTATATAAATTTTTTGTTATGTATTCGAAAAGATGAATAATCATGTATCCTATTAAAAATTGCTTTTCATGGTAATACAAAAGTTTAATCAACATCTAAATCTATTCTAAAAGCTACTAGCCATATACTCCAATGTAAAAGCTTTAAAAAAATTACATGTTTTTTAGTTCGTGCGTAAGCACAAGCAGGGCCGGATTTAAAGATTTGCCGCCTGTAGGCCACGATAGATATACACTCTTAAAACGAACGAGCGATTTTAACTCAGTCTGATTAATTTTCACTCCTCCAGTCTGGAAAATGCACTTCTCCTTTTGGAGTGGATCCTTTGTGTGTTAAACCTCCGACAGGATCACTCCAAACGAGTGATTTTAACTCAGTCTGAGTTAATTTTCACTCCTTTCCAGTGTCGAAAATGCACTTCTCCAACTAGAGTGGATTTCACTCTTGTTTTAAGAGTGTAGGTTCCATAACCGCCAGATATAGTCTTCTTGACTATTTTTTTTTCTTTCTACATATTAGAATCATCTATATATACTCCAAATCGAAAGCGAAATAATAGGTGAATTTTTTTAAACTGTTCTAATATTTGTCTTTCGCCTTCCAAATCAAGGAGAGAGAGAGAGAGAGAGTGCAATTGCACTCACAGCTACCATGTTTACTACTAAATATTAGAACTATTTACGATTTACACATTAATGTAAATTATTTGTTTATTTTCTTTAAAATATTAGTTCCTTTATTGCCAAAATTTTTATGCCAGATGCCGGTTTAATTGTTTATAAAATTTGCCGCCCCAAAAAATTTGCCGCTCTAGGCTACAGCCTACTTAGCATATTTAGAAATCCGGCCCTGAGCACAAGATTTCACAATACGAGGAGTTCAAAAACCTACCTGAGTTTGAAAGAATCTGAAAAATTTTACCTAGAAGTTTTCTAAAGTAGAACTGTCACACCTACAGTGACACAATAGTAACATCAAACATTGTCTTTTCTACAAACATACCACGCTCAGTTTCTTTTGAATTGTTAATTACACCAAAAATATGACCCAAGACTTAATTAAGAAGCAAAAATAGATGCAACATTATTTTTTTAATGTATAGTAGACGTAATCAATAATTTAACAATGAAAAAATATAATAAGTTCTTAAATTGTTATTTTTCAAAAATGCAATTCCAATATAATAACAGATTTCTTCCTCAGAAATAGTATTGAAAGGTCCATTAGAATGCTTTGACCAAAGCAAGGGCTTCTTCGAGGTATTTGCACTTGGCTTCCATCTCCGCTTTCCTTTTGAAGTCTTCTTCACAATCTGCCGCCAGAGTTTTCTAAAATAAATTATGCCAAAATTATTACTCGGGATCCGCTGTCTGTACACTCTTAAAACGAACGAGCGATTTTAACTCCGTCTGAGTAAATTTCACTCCTCCAGTCTGGAAAATGCACTTCTCCGAAAGGAGTGGATACTTTGTGTGTTAAACCTCCGACAAGATCACTCTAAACGAAAGATTTTAATTCAGTCTGAGTTAATATTCACTCCTTTCCAGTGTCGAAAATGCACTTCTCCAATTGGAGCGGATTTAACTCTTTTGTTTTAAGAGCCATTATGTACCATTTAAAAATAACCTGCGTGCTAAAACACACACTTGCGAATGATTTAGTATATCTATAATTCATACAAGTTTGACTTTCCAATTTAAATCAGGAACCCAGATTGATTTACTCGCCGCCAATCAAATAAGAAGCGGTAGGGATGGCGGTTTTTGAGAAAAAAACGATTTACGGTTCTTACAGCAGAAAACCAGTTTCCAGTTTATACTGGCCTCATGAAAAAAAATGTTTTTTTAGCCAAAACCGAGGGCGGAAAAAAAACGGTTTTTTATGTGCCCGTATAACGGTTTACGGCACATTATATAAACATTGTTCGTAGAAGTTAAATAAGGAAGAAATAGGAGAATATTGAAGTTTTTATTATTTTTTTATTACTGCATAATTTATTGGAAATTAATGGATACTGAAGAATCTTTAGTAATAATTATTTGATTTAAAAAAATTTAAACTTTTTTTATGACAATTGACATCCAATACCTTTGTTTTTTTTTTAAATAATTTTCACCCTGAATAATATATATAAATTTGGAACATATATTCCATCCCTAAAGTGTTTCAAATAAGGGTGGAGGGAACTACAGCAATTTTTTTTTAAATATTAAGAATTACTCGAAACAGAATAGGTGCATTCAAAAAAAGATTTCTGCTTGTGTGCCACAATATTGCAAAAGTTTAGGATCCCGCTGCATTGGGGAAAATGCCCTTAATTTTTTTCCCCTGTTGTGGATGAACCAAAAAAAAAAAAAAAACCAGGGTTAGTTTAAAAAAATCTTTTAACGTAATTTTAGGACATATCACACAGAACGCGGAGAATCGACCTATCAGACAACTATGACTTTGAGTTGTAAATGCCGCAATATTAAAAAATTTATTATCTAACGAATAGAACACGTATCAGTTGATGGAATAGCTGGAATACAGTACGAAATTCATTTTTTTTTCTGCAAATGCATTGTAAAAATTGTTCTTCAGATAAACTTTTCTGAAAAAACTAACATTTTACCGATAAGTCACTTTTCTGCGTACGCTGTTGCACTGCAAAATTGAAATAGAATCAATCACTCAGAGTTTAAGCAAAACCGCATTATTGTAATTTTAAAAATAGATTCTTTGAAAGCAAATGGTAACTATTTGCACAGCTTTAGGCAGATTTATGATGCCCTCTTAAAAGTTTCTTTCCCAATTTCATTCTAAACAGAACTTCTCATTGAGAAATTGTTGTGGTCACCGATTCCTCAATACCATAGCATTAAATTATAATGGCTAAAAGGGATAGAGTGTCAACTGCTGTTGTTCGCCTGGCTGAAAAAGCTTTAGGGATCTAAAATCAAGATTAAGGCTTCCCTAACACCGTTAAATACTGGTTCTATGGCTGGACAAAAAATGACAAATGACAGTGGTGTTGGCTCGTCACCTGACTGTGACTCTAAAATACGACGCCCGTTGCCAATAGCCCTCGTGTAGCTCTAGTGCGACGATAATTCAAACCAAACCAAATGACAGTGAACATGTGCCCTCTAGAAGGGAGAGTGTAGGCTTTATAGCCCATTACCCAGCTCGCCAGAAGAGACAGTCACAAGAGACACACAAAGAAGGACGAAACAGACACATAGACAATAACAACATTTATTGACAAGCAAAAACATCCATGCCTTTACCGGGATTCGAACCCGAGCCCAGCAGATCCAAAGGCTAGTACACTAACCATTGTGCCGGCAAGGTTCTATGGCTTAATCGGTTAAACTGAATACTGGTTTGTTCACAGAAGCCAAACAGTCCTTATATGTGGCTGTCACAACCTCATAAAGGAATGTACGTTTTTAAAAAATCTGTCCAATAGCATGTTTTCAATCATCTGTCACACACACCTCGATCACATGCCACAAATTTTGTCACCATCGTTGACATAGCAGTATTGCGTAAACCATTAAACTTGATAATCAGCGCTCTCTGACAGGTGTATCATTTGAAGAATACACAGGAAGAACGGATTGATTTCTTCAGAGTCTTTCCGTAATTGTGTATGCTTAGCGGACGAAAACCGGTTTCTCTTTCGGTTCTTCAATCGCGGTTCAAACGTGTGACTCTTTCCCCTGATCTCTGGCGTGAATCAGGGTTGCCGCGAAAGCTAAACAAAGCGAGTAACTGGCTTCTTTACATCCAGTTTAGGCGATTTCTCGCTATCATCCCCAAAGAGGCTATTAAGGAAAGCCTACGAAATCAATCGGTTCTTCAAGTGTACTCTTCATTTATGGAAACATTTTCTCAATGTTTTTCCACACTATTTTTTTAGCCACTGTAGTTTGAGTTAATTATATAGGCGATCATTCTCATTTCAAAAAACGATTTTGCATTACTTTTTCAGAAGCTTGGTTCAAAACATCACATTAGGAGCTACAAATGGGATTTTGCCAAATTAGTCGATATACTCCCAATACCGCTAAAGTCTTCCGTCGAGCTGGTGCACCAGAATCACGGGAGATACTTAAGAGTTTCTGGAAGATATGATCATGGCGCCACTGGAAAGAGGTTAGGTTAGGTTTGAATAATCGTTGCACTAGAGCTACACGAGGGCTATTGTGAAAAGCCAACACATGACCAGGCACCCAACGCAACCGTTAAGGGCGATATCGTACGCAGCGTTAGGATTTTGAAGGATATTTAACGTGCACTCCCTTACACAGGGTATTATTCGTCGGACATTTTTGGTTGCACTGGCCGCTTATAGGTCGGCAGCTATTTTGGCGATGCCCGGACCCGAACCTGGGACCTTCCGCATGCTAAGCGAGTGCTTAACCGACTGGGCCCCCCACTGGAAATATAATTACTACAGTGGCTATCTACACACA
Organism: Hylyphantes graminicola; assembly: GCA_023701765.1. Taxonomy (NCBI): domain Eukaryota; kingdom Metazoa; phylum Arthropoda; class Arachnida; order Araneae; family Linyphiidae; genus Hylyphantes; species Hylyphantes graminicola. The sequence goes on along the minus strand of CM043118.1, from coordinate 64,199,155 downwards.
ATACTTCATTTCTAAATAACTTTTTTCACTCACCTTCAAGTTACTTGCCCAATTGGTGCCAAGTTCAATCTTGAACCTCTTGTCGAGGTAGTCCAGGAATTTGAATACGAGGAAGTACTTGATATTGATGAAGTAAACGTGCGAAACGTTCTTTTTGACAATCTCCAAGTAGTTGATGATCATCTGAGACACAAACTGGGTCCTCTTCTTGTTGCACTCGTCTTCCATGAGCAATGACTAAAAAGCAAAGACTAGATCTCTTACTGGAATAACAGTCTTCACTTAGTTAACAAAAACAACTTTTATTCCTTGCTACTATTATACAACGCTGTTTTATACTATTTTAACACTTGAACCACAAGTTCAGCAACATTAAATATTGACAGTGATAAAAAAGCAGCTTTCTCGCACAAAAATTTTCATTTAGATCATAGTTTAAGTTTTCTTTTTCGAAAAAAGGACATTCCAAGGATTATTAGTAACTAAAACTTCAAAATGAAATGTAATAGATGAAAAAAGCACATATTTGTCCAGAGGGAGCTCTACTTTAATAGAATAAAGTGGATTATGTTACTTGTTGCCAACCGGCAACAGAATGCATTAGAGGGCTAACCGTCTTTTAATCAAAGTGCCACTGTGTTAATCCAATGAAAAGTAATACACATTTCTCTAGCTGTATTGAAAATTTTTACAAATGGATTTTTTTATATAATAAATGTAGCCGATTCAAAGAGCTTACAATTCTACTTTTTGAAATGGGTTCGAATATTTTTCAATAAATAATTTAACTACAAAATATTCGAACCCATTTCCCAAGTGAGAACACAGAGATACAGGGTGAGGCAAACAAAACCGGCCCCGAGGTGGAGATAAGAATACAACAGAAATGTTGACAAGTCTAAAACCAATACAAAAACAGGCTTACTCACTGAAGCTATTGATCGCTTCAATATTAAGCCCAAACAAACGCTTGGCGACTTCTTTGCCATCAACTACGCTACGGTTTTAGGAGCTAGTTGAAATGAAATATAAAAAAGGTTAGTAGAGCTGATCAAGATTTAGTGATTTTTTTATTGTTTCGGTTGTTATTTATCCTAGAGAATCGGACCTTTTTGTTTTTGGTAATACATAACATTCTAAATTGATTGCAAGACACAAAAGTTGCATTATGGGACGTCTTCATACAATGCGAACTAAGATCTGAACTCGCCACTAGTCTATGAGTAGCTGTAATAAGAAGCGAATCCGATCCAACCAATGCAAAAACAGGTTTCAGGCTGCTTCAAGAGTTTTTCTCGCCAAGCATTTCAACGTATTCCCATCTCTAGATCGGGGCCGGTTTTGTTTGCCTCACCCTGTATATGTCAGTCAGTTATATATACAGTATGGTTATAAAATAACGCTCGCTATTCGGAGTGGTCTGTAGCTTGAATGAATAAACCAAATGCATGAAAAATTGAGACACTTACTAATCAAGAAGGGGGGAAAAGAATGGAATCATAAAAAAAGACAACCCTAAAGAATAATCATAAAAACAAACTAGTCTCTTGACCAGAATCTAAATTACGAGGCGTTGTCAATTATGGCCAATTACGGCAAACAACTAATTACGCCTCGTAATTTAGAACTCTGGTCAAGAGACGAGTTTCTTTTGTACGAAAAGAAATGGAATCATTAAAAAACTCGTTTCTTGACCAAGGTTCCAATTACGAGGCGAGCCAATTATGGCTAATTGCGGCCAACACATCCAAATACGCCTAGTACTTTAGAACCCTGGTCAAGAGACTAGTCTGTTTTTTATGATTTCATTCTTTTTCCTCCTTGATTAGTAAGTGTATCAAAGTTTTTTGCATTTGGATTATTCATTAAAGCTGCAGACCACTCCGAGTAGCGAGCGTTATTTTATAACCACCCTGTATATATAAAAATCCGCTTATAAAATTATTCAATACAGCCAGAGAAATACGGCTTGGAAAATAATCTTCTACCATTTGATTAATGCAGAGGCACTTTGGTTTGGTCCCTTAACTCACCAGAAGCTCATCTCTGGTAGCTGTATACTGAGCTACAGCTGTAGCTTTAGGCTGTGCCAGTGCTGCACCACCACTTGGAGCAGTGCTGTACGATGGTTGCGGAACTCCATTTTCAGCCGTCTGAGGTTGGCCGCCTTTGCCAACCTTCTCCAACACTTTTGTACAGCTTGCCTGGGGGGCTATGGAACTGCGCCTGCAAACAAATCACGTTTTTTACCCTATACACTCTTAAAACAAACACTCCCAATTTACCTCAGTCTGAGTGGATTTCACTCCTCCAGACTGGAAAATGCACTTCTCCTTTTCGAGTGGATCCTTTGTGTGTTAAACCTTCGACAGGATCACTCCAAACGAGTGATTTTAACTCAGTCTGAGAAAATATACATGCCTTTAGGGTGTCGAAAATGCACTTCTCCAACTGGAGTGGATTTCACTCTTTTGTTTTAAGAGTGTACTCTTTAAACAAAAGAGTGAATTCCACTCCAGTTGGAGAAGTGCATTTGACACTGGAAAGGAGTGAATATTATCTCAGACTGAGTTAAAAAAAATCACTCGTTTGGAGTGATCCTGTCTGAGGTTTAACACACAAAGGATCCACTCCAAAAGGAGAAGTGCATTTTCCAGACTGGAGGTTAGGTTAGGTTCGGTTTTGAATTATCGTCGCACTAGAGCTACACGAAGGCTATTAGCAACGGGCGTCGTATTTTAGAACCACAGTCAGGTGACGAGCCAACACCTGAATAGGCACCCAACGCAAATGTTATAAGGGCGATATGGTATGCAGCATAAGGACTTTGGATGATATTTAGCGTGCACTCCCTTCCACGGGATATTATTCGTCGGACATTTTTGGCTGCACGGGCCGTTTATAGGTCGGCAGCTATTATGGCGATGCCCGGGCCCGCACCTGGGACCTTCCGCATCCTAAGCGAGTGCTTAACCGACTGGGCTCCCCAGCCCCTTCCAGACTGGAGGAGTGAAAATCAATCAGACTGAGTTAAAATCGCTCGTTCGTTTTAAGAGTGTATATTTAATAAATCTTAATTTTACACAGGGTTTCTACCAGGATAGAATGTCCCTAATTCCTGACTTTTCATGACCGAAATTAAAAAAAATTCATGACTCCAGGAATCGGTCCAAAAATAAGAAAACTTCATTCTAGAAAATTATGAAAATTGTTATGCAATGCATTGTCTTCTAAAATATACTTAAGTAAACAATTATTTCTTTGCATATCTAAACCAAGTGTAGGAATAAAAATCTGAAAAAAAGAAACAGCAAACATAACTACTCAACTGCTACGCAAATCAAACTTCTAAGAAAAAAAAATAAAAAAAAATTGTCTAAAACCAGAAACCCCAGAACACGGTAGAAAATGTTCTGGTTGGTCCGACTTAGCCTCCACCTGAGCTACAAAAACAAAGCGAGACACCCTTCTGATCACGCAGAGCCAGAGAATGGTCAATCATTCTGATGCAATGTGAAAGCATTCGTAGGTTTTGGACGACGAATAATACCCCGTGTAGGGGAGTGCACGTTAAATAAGCTCCAACGTCCCAACACTGCTGCGATGTCACCCTTAATTGTTCCTTTTGAGCCTACTCGGGTGTCGGCTCATCACTCAACTGTGGTTCTAAATTATGACTCCCTTCGCCAATAGCACTCGTGTGACTTTAGTGCGACGATAATTTAAGGGGTCTAAGGAGTCTTAAAAATGTGCAAAGAAGGAACTACAAAGTATAGTTTGATCTGTCATGTAATTTTTTAACTGCTCAATATACAAGTATAATTTTTGTATATGTAATTCTACAAGATTTATTTATTATAAAATTTTTTTTAAAATTTATGAAACTTTAGCCAAAACTAAAATAAATGATATTAAACATAAAGCTATTTTAACACATTGTGATTAGGCTTGCGCGGCAAATTGTGAGGTCAAAATTGAAAAAATGGCCAAGAAAATGACTTTATATTGTAGAAATATGTACAAACTAGGACTTATACCTAAATTCTCATCTCAATTTTAATAAGAAATTATTTTAAGAGCTTTTTTCTAAAAAAATTAATAATTTTTTTTTAATTTTGAATTTAAATTTTGTTTTTAAATAATTTCTAATTAAAATTTAGCTGAGAATTTAGGTATAAGTCTTTGTTTGTACATATTCGTACAATATAAAGTCATTTTCTTGGTCATGTCTTCAATTTGGACCTCAAAATTTGCCGCGCAAGCCTAATCACAATGTGTTCAAACAGCTTTGTGTTTAATATCATTTATTTTTGTTTTGGCTAAAGTTTCATAAATTTTGAAATTTGTTATATATTAACTAAATCTTGTAGAATTACATATACAAAAATTATACTTGTATATTGAGTAGTTAGAAAATTACGTGAGAGATCAAACTATACTTTGTAGTTCCTTCTTTGCACATTTTTAAGACTCCTTAGACCCCTTAAACCTCCCTGCCTATCTTCTAATGGGAGATTGCACTCGCTGGTTGAGATGATTTGAAGACATCTTAGTGTAATCTAATCTTAGTTCATCTTCACACTTTATTTATAAAATTTATCTTTATCATAATCTGTTATTTTAACTTATAGGTTACTGAAATTTAATTTAGTGTCATCGAATTACGGTGCGAAGAAAAACATCAATAAAAAAATGCCTAACGGTTGTTCTAGAAAATCGCTTGAATATTTTTTTACTGTTTTAGTGAATTTGCATCGCTAATTGCAATGCGATTCCGTTAAAAATCAAATCCTGCTCACGGTTCAATGTAAATAAAAACTTTACCGATCTGCGGTGTTTGTAGCGGCATATTACGTAATTTAACCAAGATGTTTCGAAATGCATGCAAATCTAATGGTTTTTCACAACTTTTGGTCTGCTGTAAGTAACTGCTTTTTGGGGGCCTACAGTTTTCCTCGGCGTAGAGTTCCCCCTTACATCAAAACCGAGCTTAAGTTTGCAGCAGAGAAATGTACTAGGCGGAGGAATCTGCGTAAACAACGCTGCTGGCGCCGAAATTTCGCCTTCTCCTATTGGCTGCTCCTTCGACCCTGATTTTCGTGCGCCCTGTTACGTCAAAATCGAAGGAAAAAATAATTAAAATAACACTCTAACTGAAGCTAAACTAATAAAAAAAAATTTATGTCTTGAAATAACAAATAAATTTATTTATTGAATGTGAAATACCTTTTTGTATTCGATTCTCGCACTCTAAAATGAGAACTATTTGCCCTTTTTCTAATAGAACATTTGTATACTACAAACTTAAGGTCGGTTTTGGTGTAGTGGTCCGACGTCAGATATGACATGAAAAGTGGGCCATGTTTTTGTACACGACGCCAACAGGTAAAAAATACAGAAAACTTATTAATTGAAGCAAGCAAACATGATTTAACAAAACATGACGCTATCTTAATTCCGTATCAAAATATTACGTCACTTTTTTTGCCATCTCATTTTGCTCGGGAGCTTTCTAGTTTTTGCATTTGTTCCTCTCCTGCACTCCCATAGATCCAGTCACTGAAGCAATAACAATAGTTACACACTATTGTTATTATCTTTATTAGTTATAATCACATCATCTGTATTTAGAAATAAGTTTTTATAGTTTAAATAAAGTTCGTGTACGTTTTGACAAGAGTGGACTGAATGGGCATCAGACCTGAACTGGATTATAGGGATGCACCGAATACCAAATTTGGCCGAATACCGAATAATGAATACACGGCTTAAGTCTTAGCCGAATATTAGGTCGAATGCCGAACACTCGGCCTACCTAAACCAATTATTATTTTTGTGAGATCTAAGTTGTACTTATTATTCATCAATTTCAATTTAAAATTTTTTTGTACAAGTTCACAATCACCCAATAATTTAAATACAATACAGCTATAAATTTTTTAATTAAAGAAACAAACAGTTTTTAATCAAGCAATCGTAGCACAAGTAGTATTTGTCTGTTATTAAACAAGCCTTTTAGAAAGTGTCACTGGTAAAGTCACACCACGAAAACAGAAGTATGAAAACAAACAGAAATAGGTTAATCCTATGTAGAATTAAAATTAGAAAAGAAAAATAACGTGGCTTACAATATTATACAATTAAAAAATTTTAAAAATCTTTTATAGAAAAAAAATACAATTGTGATAGACACAGTAATTATTGTTTTGTAGTACAACATGAGTAAGAGCTAGATTTAACATTATAAATAACAAAAAATTAAGTATTTGAGTCTATCAAAAAAAGAAAACACGTCCCGTTTGAGAATTGTTTCAGAAGATAACATAAAGAAATTTGAAAAAAAAAATTAATTCCACTATTCGGACGAATAGTAAAGCTTTTCGCCCAAACTGAATATTTGGGTCATGTGGCCGAATTCCGAATAGTAACCGAATATTCAATGCATCCCTAAACAGGATATTTAAAAATTACCATTGCATTTAAAATACTCGTACTGAAAATTGCTTCTCATTCCCCTTAAGTCTATGAATAATAAAGGCAAATATCTCACTTCTCGGAATCGTAGTCCGGGTGTCCGATGTTGACCGACAGTTGTTCCGCCATGCAGTGGTCGACAATTTTACTCAAGACACCATGGAGATCAGGAAGAATCTCGCTCTCGAAGAAATCATTCCATTTTCGAGAGCCTTGGGAGATCACCTTGTTCTTGAGGGAATTATAACACTCCATCTGAAGGAAATTATAACAGAAGTTATTTTAAATTTGTCAAGAACAAAAAATGGTTTAAATTCAGAATCTCGGAAATTGAAGAGAACTTGAGGAGAAAAAATCACTCTTGGCAATATTTTTTTTACCTAGAGCAAAATCATCTATGTACAGTACACTCTTAATTGAAAGCGAAATAGGTGATTTTTTTTTAAACTTTTGTAATATTTGTTTTTCAACTTCCAAATCAGGAGGAGAGGGGAGAGAAATTAAGGGGGAGAAAGGGCAATTGCCCTCGCAGCTACCATGTTTACTATTACTAAATATTAGTACTATATATACTTTTGCGATTTGCACATTAATGTAAATTATTTGTTTTCTTTCTTTAAAATATTAGTATCTTTGAAATAATTTTTTATGACGAATTCCGCTTTTATTGTTCGTGAAATTGCCGAACCAAAAAATTTGCCACTCTAGGCTGCAACCTACTTAGCCTACTTAGAAATCTGGCCCTGTTGTTTTCTTTTTTTAAAAAAAAGGACATTCCAAGGAGACCGTTAAAGTCACGCGATATAAAATATTTTTTTAATGCTTTATACCATTTGATTTATGCAGAGGCACTTTGGTTGGATGACCCCCCATAACTCACCAGTAGTTCATCTCTGGTAGCTGTAGCTTTAGGGTGTGCCAGTGCTGCAGCTCCATTTTCAGCCGTCTCAGGTTGGCCGCCTTTGCCAACCTTCTCCAACACTTTTGTACAGCTTGCCTGAGGGGCTATGGAACTGCGCCTGCAAAACAAATCACGTTCCTTACCTTACCCTACACTTTAACTTAAACAAAATCTTAATTTTACTCGGGGTTCCTACCAAAGTAAAATGTCCCAAATTCATAACTTTTCCTGACTGAAATTAACTATTTTCATGAATCGGCCCAACAAATAAGAAATAATTCAATTTGAGCCATTACGAAAAAAAATGTTTATGCAATGCATTGTCTTCTAAAATATACTTAAGTAAACAATTACTTCTTTGCATATCTAAACCAAGTGTATTAATAAGAATCTGAAATAAAAAACAGCAAACATAACTATTCAACTGCTACTCAAAACAATCTTCTAAGGGGGAAAAAATCTAAAATCAGAAACCTCAGTATACAGTAGAAAATATTCTGGTTGGTCCGAGTTAGCCTGAACCGGAGCTACAAAACTAAAGCGAGACACCCTCCTGAACACAGAGCCAGAGAACTCTCAATCACTCTGATGCAATGTGACGTAATTGGCAGATTTCGTTAAAAATACTAGGCTGCTAAATAAGTAAATCAGGAAGTATTATTGGACTCCTCTTCTATTGGGAAGGGGCTGGGGAGCCCAGTCGGTTCGGCATTCGCCTTGCATGCGGAAGGTTCCAGGTTCAGGTCCGGTCATCACCAAAATACTGCCGACCTATAAACAGTCCATGCTGCCTAAAATGTCCGATGAATAATACTCCGTGTAGGGGAGTGCACGTTAAATATCCTTAAAAGTCCTAACGCTGCGTACAATGTTGCCCTTAATTGTTGCGTTAGGTGCCTACTGAGATGTCTGCTCATCACTTGACTGTAGCTCATTATGATTCCCGTCTTTAATAGCCCTCGTGTAGCTCTATTGCGACGATAATTTAAACCGCCCTACCTATCTTCTAATGGGAGATTGCTCTGGATGGTTGAGATAATTTGAAGACATCTTAGTGTAATTTAATCTTAGTTCATCTTCACATTTTATTTTAAAGAATTCTTTATCATAATCTGCTATTTTAACTTATTGGTTACTGAAATTTAATTTAGTGTCAAGTAATTACGGTGCGAAGAAAACCACCATTAAAAAAATGCATAACGGTTGCTTTAGAAAGTCGGTTGAATATTTTTTGTGTGAAGTTAGTGAAGTTGCATTACAGCCAGTTGAAATTGCAGAAGTTGCATTACAGGTAATTACGATGAGATTCCGCTTAATCAAATCCTGCTTACAGTTCAATGTAAATACAAACTTTACCGATCTGTGGTGTTTGTAGCGACATATTACGTCATGATTTTTCATACGCGCAGAAACCCTGTTTGCAGTAAAACCAAATCCTTACAGTAAGGCCAAATATTTGTAAGTTTAACCATTCATTTACTTTTTCTTGTAAAAAAAATAAACCTCCTTAAGCAAGACAGTTTTTTTTTATTTATCGGCATAGAGTTCCCCCTTAGTGGTCCGACGTCAGATTTGGCGAGAAAAGTGCGTCATATTTTATACACGACGCCAACAGGTTAAAAAATATATAGAAAGCTCATCAATTGAAGTAACAAAATATGACGCTGTCTTAAGGGGTCATAGGACTCTTAAAAATGTGCAAAGAAGGTACTACAAAGCATCGTTTGACCTTTCATGTAACTTTTTAACTACTGAATATATAAGTATAATTTTTTTATATAAAATTCTACAAGATTTATTTATTATAAAACAAATTTTAAAATTTATGAAACTTTAGCCAAAACTAAAATAAATGATATTAAACATAAAGCTATTTGAGCGCATTGTGATTAGGCTTGCGCGGCAAATTGTGATGTCAAAATTGAAAAAATGACCAAGAAAATGACTTTATATTGTACAAATATGTACAGACAAGGACTTATACCTAAATTCTCAGCTCAATTTTAATTAGAAATTTTTTTTAAAAAAAATTAAAATCAAAATTTAAAATTTTTTATTAATTTTTTTAGAAAAAAGTTCTTAAAATAATTTCTAATTAAAATTGAGCTGAGAATTTAGGTATAAGTCCTTGTCTGTACATATTTGTACAATATAAAGTCATTTTCTTGGTCATTTTTTCAATTTTGACCTCAAAATTTGCCGCGCAAGCCTAATCACAATGCGCTCAAATAGCTTTATGTTTAATATCATTTATTTTAGTTTTGGCTAAAGTTTCATAAATTTTAAAATTTGTTTTATAATAAATAAATCTTGTAGAACTACATGTAAAAAAATTATACTTATATATTGAGTAGTTAAAAAATTACACGAAAGATCAAACGATGCTTTGTAGTACAGCTGTGGAAATAAAAAAGTACCCACTTGAGGTTATTTCCTCCGTTATTCATCCTAAAGAATCGGACCTTTTTGACATTGTGAACAATTAACATTCTGAGTTAATTGCATGACACCAAATTTGCATAAGGGGCCATCTTCATATTAAAAATGTTACTAACTTTAAAATTTCCAATAGCAACACCCCTTTTTGAATCCATATTTCAAATCTCTGACCTATGTTAGTACGAAATGCCAAATTTTGTTAGTTTTTAAGCATTATAAGAGGAGTTAGAGACGTGCAAAGTTTAGGTCCCATAATGCTAAATGAGTTGCACATAAAAAACTATCCCAATCTATAAATAATTTAGATAATGAAACGAATTTTGAACTGAAAAGAAATTATAATAACCCAAACAAAATGCATTCAATGTTGGAGTATTTAAAACAATTTTTATATTTTTTAATAATTATTATGTTATTTTTTTTAAAAAAATATGAATAGAAACCCCTTAATATTTTTACAGAAATAAATTCAATACAGGAAGTTTAAGCGAAATCCCAATTTTTAAAAAATTTTATTGATAAATAGCTGAGTAAATCACAAAATATTTTTTAATTACCCCCTAGGGGACTTTGTATAAGATAACATGTGTAATTGATAAATAAACACGGCTTTGCATGCATGCTTGCTTGTCATTTTAGAGTTGGTCCCCAAAAGGTCCACAAGTGATTCGATTGAATAACTCATCAATTATTCATCCAAATGTAACAAAAACTTAGATTTAAGGGTTTTCAAGAGTGCCTAACATTTCTAAGTTATTAAAATTGGGTGTTGCTATTGGAAATTTCAAAGATCGTAAAATTTTTAATATGAAGACGGCCCCTTATGCAAATTTTGTATCGTGCAATTAACTCAGAAGGTTAATTGTACACAATCTCAAAAAGGTCCGATTCTATAGGGTGACTAACGGATGAAATAACCTCAAGTGGGTACTTTTTTATTTCCACAGCTGTACCTTCTTTGCACATTTTTAAGAGTCCTATGACCCCTTAATTCCGTATCAAAACATTACGTCACTTTTTTATCATCTCATTTTGCTCGAGAGCATTCAAGTTTTGCATTTGTTCCTCTCCTGCACTCCTGTAGATCCAGTCACTGAAGTTTTTTTTTTTTTGGTATTAAAACTTTACCAACTATTGTTATTATCTTTATTAGTTTTCATCACATCATCTGTATTTAGAAATAAGTTTTTATGGTATAAATCAAGTTCGTGTACGTTTTGACAAGAGTGAACTGAATGGGCATCAGACCTGAACATTTAAAAATTTACCATTGCATTACTACTCGTACTGAAATTACTTCTCGTTCCCCTTAAGTCTATGGGTAATAAAGGCAAATATCTCACTTATCGGAATCGTACTCCGGGTGTCCGATGTTGACCGACAGTTGTTCCGCCATGTTTGGTTGACAGTTGGTCGACAGTTTGACCGACAGTTGGTCGACAAGTTCGTTCAAGTCACCATGGAGATCAGGAAGAATCTTGCTCTCGCAGAAATTATTCCATCTTCGAGAGCCTTGGGAGGTCATCTTGTTCTTGAGGGAATTATAACACTCCGTCTGAAGGAAATTATAACAGAAGTTATTTTAAATGTATTAAGAACAAAAAAAAAATGGTTCAAATTCAAAATTTTGGAAATAGAAGAGAACTTGAGGAGGAAAAATCACTATTTTAGCTATTTCTTTACCTAGAGTATTATCTTCTTTCCCACAAACAAAAGACGCTCAGCCTCTTTTGAAATGCTAATGATATCAAAGATATTATCCAAAACTTAATTAAGAACCAAAAATAGATGCAACATTATTTTTTATTGTATAGTCAACATAATAATTTTAACAATGAAAAATACAATAAGTTCTTAAATTGTCTTTTTTTAAAAGTGCATAACAAATCCAATATAATAACAAAATGTAGAGTTCTTTCTCAGAATGAGTACCAGATGATGGAATGATCACCAAATATATATGACCCAAGACTTAATTAAGAACCAAAAATAGATGCAACATTATTTTTTAAATGTGTAGTTAACATAATCAACAATTTAACAGTGAAAAAATATAATAAGTTCTTAAATTGTCATTTTTCTAAAATGCAATTCCAATATAATAACAGATTTCTTCCCCAAAAATCGTATTGAAAGGTCCATTAGAATGCTTTGACCAAAGCAAGGGCTTCTTCGAGGTATTTGCACTTTGCTTCCATCTCTGCTTTCCTTTTGAAGTCTTCTTCACAATCGGCCGCCAGAGTTTTCTAAAATAAATTATGTCAAAGTCATTACTCAGTAAAGGTAAAAATTAGCAGTCGCCACTCGCTACATGGCGACTTAAATGTCAATATAGGCGATTAAAAAAAAATTGCCATAGGTCGCCACTTCAATCGCCATCCTCCCACTGCGCTATCTTATCTTTCAGTCAACTAACTATACTAAAGTACTCACTAAGGGTATTTGGGAGTATATCGATTAAGCCTGTTTAAACTGTCCTGTTGTGCTGGTTAACCAGAATCATGGGACGTACTTCAAAGAGTTTCTGGAAAACGTGATTATGCGCCACTGGAAATAGAGTTACTATAATGGCTATCTACTCCCAATACTTCATTCCAAAATAACTTTTACTCACCTTCAAGTTACTTGCCCAATTGGTGCCAAGTTCAATCTTGAATTTCTTGTCGAGATAGTCCAGGAATTTGAATATGAGGAAGCACTTGATATTGATGAAGTACACGTGCGAAACGTTCTTTTTGACGATCTCCAAGTAGTTGGTGATCATCTGAGACACGAACTGGGTCCTTTTCTTGTTGCACTCGTCTTCCATGAGAAGGGACTGAAAAATAACCACGAGCAAACACAACTAAAGTGCTAACCATAACAGATGATTTTCTTTAACATCGAGTGGTAATAATTGACTTACTTAGAGCCCGTTCTCATGCAGAGCAAACGCCGGCGATTCACCGGCTATCAAGGAAAAAATCCCTCTCTAGGGAAAATTGCGGTAGCGAAAACGTGCCTGCTTCTTAGGTAGAAACGATTTCACTCCATCTCTGCATGCATTGCGGTTTGTTGATGAACGGAATATTTGGTGTCAGTTACTGGGCCATAAAAATTTTAGTTGTATTAGAAGCAATTGTTTTAGAATGCTAAAATGCTTATAAAGCAGAGAGTATGCTTTTATTTACTAAGGAGTTTATTTTATTAATGTTTTATTTTCAGAATGTTTGGTTAAAACAAAAAAAACCCTTTTAACTCAGTTTAAATAAAAATATAATTCATAAAAATTTTTTTGGTTATCATTGTACTGATGAAGTTAATTCTGTGGATCAAAAGCTAATCTTATTTGTATGCATTTAAAAATTTTTAAAAAGAAAATTGTTTTTTTAAAGATATAAATTGCCTAAAACGGCGAAAAGAGCAGCTAACACCACGTCACTTCCACGTTGCTGGCATTTTCATGTGAACGGGGTTATAAGGTTTCACCAAATAGCCAGCTAAACGCCGGCTATTTCCCAGCGCATGTGAACGCGCCTTTATGGTGCCAAATGATAGTTGTAGCAATTTTGAATCTGTTAAACCTTTCACATGCGACGACATTTTACTTACAGTAAAAATGCACGAGAAATCTAAAACACTTTGATTTGACATCAAGGTACTCATTGAACAACGCCCATCAAAATAGCACTAGTACGTTTCATACGCTTGGAAAAGGAAAGGTGTAATCCTCCACATAAACACCTACTAACACCAACGCTAGATGGCGCTGATTTACTACTGCACCACCAAAATCATCTAGATTACAACAATATTGTAGTACATTAAGTAACTTATAGAATTCAACTTGCGGTACATTTTGGTGGATGAAATATTTCCTTGTAAATAGCTTCAAACCATTTCTCGTAGTTCATGCAACAAAAATAACTTACAGAATCTATTTAAGGAATGAGGGTCTAACCAATGTGCCCCTGTGTTAATCCAATAGGGAAAAAATCCAATCCACATTTCTCTGGCTGTATTGAAAATTTTTGCAAATGGATTTTTTTTTGTATAATAAATGTAGCTGACTCAAAGAGCTATATAATTTCATTTTTTTGAAATGGGTTTGAATATTTTTCAATAAATAATTGTACTACAAAATATTCGAACCATCTCGAAAAGTGCGGTTTAGAGACCTGTCAGTCAGCTCCCAGGTAGCACAACAATGTTGGCCTACATTCTACCGACATCTGTCAGCATTTCGAAAGTCTAAGAATGTTGAACGTTTGTAAACGCGACATCGTAAAATATTCAATACAGCCCGAAAAATGCAACTTGGAAAATATTTTTTCCCCATTGGATTAACGGAGAGGCACTTTGGTTTGTAGTCATTCGCCCTTAACTCACCAGTAGCTCATCTTTGCTAGCTGTAGACAGAGTTACAGCTGTAGCTTTAGGCTGCGGCCGTGCTGCAGCACCACTCAGGGCTTTGCTGTAGGACGGTCGCGGAACTCCATTGACAGCCGCCTGAGGTTCGCCGCCTTTGCCAACCTTCTCCCATACTTTTGTGCAGCTTGCCTGGGGGGCTATGGAACTGCACCTGCCAGCAAATAACACTTTTTACCCTACACTGTAAAATAAATCTTAATTTTACAGTAAAACCATATATTTGTAGTTTAACTATTCATTTACTTTTTTCTTGCAAAAATAAACGGTCTTAAAAGTAAAACAGTTCTCATTTTTACAGCATAGAGTTCCTATGTATTCCTCTGATGTCGGATTTGACGTGAAGAGTCATTTTTTTATACACGACGCCAACAAGTAAAAAAATCAAAACTTGATGTCATGTTTTTGTTACTTCATTTGATGTATTTTTGTACTTCAATTTATGAAGTCATTTTTTTGCAGTCAAACTACGTCCCCCTCTCTTGCACTCCCGTTGATCCAGACACTGAAGTAAGTTTTCATTTTGTTTTATAACTTATTGTTATTGTCGTCATTAGTTTTCATCAGATCATCTGTATTTATAAATTAGCTTTTATAGTTTAAATAAAGTTCGTGTACGTTTTGACAAGAGTGAACTGAATGGGCATCAGACCTGAACTGGATATCTGAAAATTTACCATTATATTTTAATCTACTCGTACTGAAAATTACTTCATTCACCTTTTTAAGTCTATGGGTAATAAAGGCAAATATCTCACTTATCGGTATCGTAGTCCGGGTGTCCGATGTTGACCGACAGTTGTTCCGCCATGCAGTGGTCGACGAGTTTCTCCCTGGTTTCCTCGGTGAGTTGGGTGATCTTGCTCTTAATCATGCAGATCACTTCGTTCTTAAGGGAAGGGTAACGGTCCATCTGGAAGAAACAGAAGTTATTTTAATTGCATTATATAAAAACAAAAAAATGGAGCGATTCAAATTTCGGAAATGGAAGAGAACTTGAGGAAAATTAACTATTTGGGCAATATTTCATAACCTGGCTGTTAATCAGGGCACACATGGAAGGACGGGACCAGAGACGAGACTCGCACCAGGGTCGAGCTTGCATTCACTCAGACAGAGGTGCTTCTTTCATGTTCACAGATTTGAAAATTTGTTTTGAAGTAACATCCAACCGCACCACCACGTATAACCCACAAGGCAATGGTCAAAGCGAAAGTTATAATAGGATTATGTTTGAAAACCATCAAATTTGTCTCAGAACGAAGCAGATTAAAATTGAAAGATGCGAGGAATTGCCTTATATTCATTACGCTATCCTCTGTGCATAGTTACAAATGTACCACCTCAAACTGTTATTTTTGCAAGAAAAAAAATCCAATAACGGACATTCTCTGCCAGAAAACCTAGCCTCATTCTCCCGAACGTGATTTCTCGTTTTAACAAGTACCAACATTTGATCAAAGCAGTGCACCTTTTAGAAGCCAATCCTGACTATACGCTTTTGTCAAGCAGCTGTTTTTGCGGCATATGGCGTCCAGAAGCCGAATATACAAGATCAAACCCACTTTTTTGGATTAAGCAAATTCGACTTTTTGAAAAAAGCAAAGGAAAAAAAAAAAAAAAATTAAAAAGCACGAATAAAGATTCGACCCCCCTAGCAGCTGGAAGACAGTCCTCTCAAAGACATCGTCCTCTTATTTATCAGACTACGTAACTAAATTCTAATATCTGAAGAGGGGTGGATGTAATAAGTATATTAGGCAACAGCAACTTTTGTAAACAATTGGCAACACCACCTAAACATCACTATTGCAGCTTTATATTACAGTGATATTGCGGAAACAGGACCTTATGTTCCACTGAATGCACGCGGAATATACTCTTAAAACAAAAGGAAGTGAACAGAGAAGTGTATTGAAAGTGTGCATTTCGACACCCTAAGCTGCATTATATTTCATTACTAGTTTAAAAAATCACTCGTTTGGAGATGCCCTGTGGAGGTTAACACACAAAGGATCCACTGGCAAAAAGGAGAAGTTTTTTTGAATCCTGGAGGAGTGTGAAATCTCAGACAATGTTTAAATTGGGAGTGTTTGTTTTAAGAGTGTAGTGAAGCCATCAGAGAGTCGCCAAGCAACCCGAGTAAATCCCAAAAAATCCAACTTTAGCTCAATGAAAAACATTTTATTCTTTCTTAAAAAAAATATTGATTAATAATAAAAAAAAAATTGTTTGGGCAGTTGTACGCTGTAGCACAAGATCGGAATTTACACAAGATGGTAGTAATTTCCTTTACAGGTAGGAAGATGCTTTTTGTAACTAAAGTTTTTATTAGATTAAGAAATTTCCAAGTCTATGTAGTAAAAGCCTACGCAAGCTCCACTATTTTGAGCTTTCTACATAGCGTTCGATAGTTCACTCGGCAAATCGGATTTTGCATAAGTGTTTGCAAAGCACTATCTCCATCTTCTCAACTCAATGGCGAAACATAAATCACACGAAAGAAATTTACTGTACGGTAACCGTTGGCGAACTTTCCGAAATCGCGCCAAAAGTCCGTATTCTGGCGATTTTCCAGAACAGAAACCCAACCGAAATGAGCAAATAACGGTCAGATAGGGTTGTCGGAATACGTCATCGTTGCGATGTCAAGGAATTAGAATCATCAGTCGAAGTCAGACAGGTTGCCACAAAAAATATTTATCGCCAATAGTTACCGTACAGTATAGTTACCGTACAGTAGCCGCCCCGGTGGCACACTCGTTAGGATTCTGGCCTTTGGAGCTGCTGGGGTCGGGTTCGAATCCCGGTCAGGCAGGGATGTTTGTGACCGTCAATAAATGTTCTTATTTGTCTATGTGTTTGTGTCGTCTCTCTCTTTGTGTGTCTCTTGTGCTTGTGTCATTTCTGGGGTTTAGTACAATAGACTTAAAGTCGCAGTGCTTGGCGATCTTGCCCCCCACCAAGAAAGTCATAAGTCAAAAGTCAAGTCATAAACGATGTTGTGCTATCTTCTAGTCTGATTGAGTTAATGCCTTGGAATGTCAATCGTTTTAGCTATATATTTGAAAACTAAATTGGAAATTTGTAAAACCAAGAAAGACCACCAAGAAAGTCATACAGTACAGTAAAGGTGATCCAATCACACTCACACAACTTGTCTGTTCTAGAACAGAGTCCAGGAGAACGTCTCTGACGGTGAGGAGCGATGTCTCTAAAGGGTCAATGAACCTGCTGACGAGCTTCCGACACATGGCGTTCATCGATAGGGAAGGGAGGGAGATATTGTTTCGGATTCCACACAGACTCGCCATGATGCAGGTGAGGTCTCTTTCGTCGGGAGTCGTGTCCAAACGGAGGAACTTTTGCGCCTCGAAGTTGAGTATCGCGTTGAGTTCCGCGCCGGTGGAGAGGGTGGAGTCCGGTACTTCATCCGAGTAGCCCATCAGATCGACGTTCACCTTCTTGACGAAGTCGTGGACGTAACTGGAAAATAAAAATATGTATAAATGTCTATATACAGGGTGGTTATAAAATAACGCTCCCTATTCGGAGTGGTCTGTAGCTTGAATGAATAATCCAAATGCAAAAAACTTTGAGACACTTACTTATCAAGAAGGGGGGAAAATAATGGAATCATAAAAAAACAAACTCGTCTCTTGGCCAGGGTTCTAAATTACGAGGCGTAATTAGCTGTGTTGGCAGTAATTGGCCATAATTGACGACGTTTCGTAATTTAGATTCTGGTCAAAATACGAGTTTTTTTATGATGATTCTTTTTTATGATTCTTTTTTAGGATTTTGTCTTTTTAATTATACCATTCTTTTCCCCCCTTCTTGATTAGTAAGTGTCCCAATTTTTGTTGCATTTGGATTATTCATTCAAGCTACAGACCACTCCGAATAGGGAGCGTTATTTTATAACCACCCTGTATATTTATAATATAAAATTGTAATTGTCGTACGCTTGAAAAGCCACGTGACTTACGCGGCCTCAGCCAATCAGAAACGCTGAAAGTAAGTGTGGCTGTGGGCTTGTTTTGTGCCGAGACTGCTTCAGGTTGCGTCCCGGTGCTTTGGTAGAGATCGCTGCTTAGCGCTAGAGCTACACGATGACCTGGAGCAGCCCCCACGGAAACTAGCTTATTTTTCAATTGTTGGCATCGGTCTTGAGTTTCTGGCCATGCATCGTAAAAACAGCCGAAGCCGATGCATCTTCCATTTTTCGTCTTGCACACTCTCCCCGCTGGTCGGGACCTTTTAACTAAAATATCTTATTCTTGCATGTTTAATTGCGGAGCAAACAAAGGGGAATTGCGTAGCAATTCTCGGGGGTTGACGAGCGGTAGCGAGCAGGGGGTTTTGTCCCCTAGTTAGGTAATAAAAAAAGATTTTCAGGATGACAGGAAAGCTCGTTTGTAGTTTTGATGAATAAGTTTAAAGGACATTTGAAGCGAAATTGGCACAGTATCGCATACAAATATGATTTTGTAGCAGGTTGAGCAGTATACCCTCCTGGAAACTGTTTTGTTACTTATTCGCTTTTCACGAATAGACTTGTTAATGCTCACTAACTTGAAGGAAGCCTACAGATAGACTGCCAGAAGATGGCGCTGCAAATCCTTACCAGCAATCGATTTAACAACTACTTATTGGATGCACTCCGCACAGTGAAAGACGCCATCGCGTACGTCTTTGAAGGCCTTGATGCGATCTTTACAAGGAAGGTTCCCTAGTAGCTAATACCAAAAACAAGTTTGACTACAGATGTCAGCTTACCTCAGTAATTTGAGCCTTAGATAGGACTCGTGAGTCTTTTCCTAGATTCTGCTCCGGGTTAACTCCTTTTGGAACTTTTTCGATGACTGAGTAAAAGGCGCTTTGCTTCCGACGCTCATCTTTCTACTTACATTCTTAAAACAAGAGAGTGAAATCCACTCCAGTTGGAGAAGTGCATTTTCGACACTGGAAAGGAGTGAATATTATCTCAGACTGAGTTAAAATCACTCGTTTGGAGTGATCCTGTCGGATGTTTAACACACAAAGGATCCACTCCAAAAGGAGAAGTGCATTTTCCAGACTGGAGGAGTGAAAATTAATCAGTCTGAGTTAAAATCGCTCGTTCGTTTTAAGAGTAAGTTAACTCCTTTTGGAACTTTTTCGATGACTGAGTAAGGGCGCTGTGCTTCCGACTCTCATCTTTCTATTTAGATTTCAGATTCCCCCCCCCCCCCCCCTTGAGAATGATCCTTTTCTAAAGCCCTTATCAGACGGAGCAGACGTCGTTGGTCAAAAAATTTTTGGGACAGCAAACGCGTCATCCAGAGACCGGCAACGACATGTGTGACATCACAAACTTAAAAGCAGTATTATCGCGGTATTGGAGGAAGAGGTACAAGGGGGAGGCTCGGCCATGACGTCACAACTGAACTTCGTCTTTGATTGGAGCAGCCGTTCGCTCAGCGAAAAAGTAGCAGATTTTTTCAGGTCGACTCGAAAAAACTCAGCCAGCAAAAGTTGTTCGAAAAACCAGTTTTTGAAATGGCGTACGGACGTCGCTGAACGAACGAGCTCTCGTGTGATAAGGGCTTAAGACTATGGGCTAGCAAGACTCACTAGAAAAGGCTAGCAAGAAACTCACTTCATGAGGTAAAAGTTGCTCCCCTCCTCGTCGACCGAGCCGCCCACGGTCTCGTTGAAAGTCTTGAGCTCCCTCTGCATCCTGGCGAGCCTGAGGCTCAGGTCTTCCCGGATGGTTGGCAGCTGCTTCTGGATGTGCTGCTTCAAGGTCTTCTGCAGCATTTCCTGCAAGAAAAAAAACCCGGTTATATACAGGGTGGTTATGAAATAACGCTCGCTATTCGGAGTGGTCTGTAGCTTCAATGAATAATCCAAATGCAACAAACATTGAGCCACTTACTAATGAAGAATTGGGAAAAAGAATGGAATCATGAAAAAGACAGAATTCTAAAAAATAATCATAAAAATAATAATAATAAAAAACAAACTCGTCTCTTGACCAGAATCTAAATAACAAGGCGTCGTCAATTATGGCCAATTACGGCCAACACAGCTAATTACGCCTCTTAATTTAGAATCCTGGTCAAGAGACTAGTTTCTTTTTTACAAAAAAGAATGGAATCATAAAAAAGAAACTCGTCTCTTGGCCAAGGTTCTAATTGCTAGGCGTAGCCAATTATGGCTAATTACGGCTAACACATCCAATTACGCCTCGTAATTTAGAACCCTGGTCAAGAGACGAGTTTGTTTTTTATGATTCCATTCTTTTCCCCCTTCTGGATTAGTAAGTGTCTCAAAGTTTTTTGCATTAGGATTATTCATTCAAGCTACTGACCACTCCGAATATAGCGAGCGTTATTTTATAACCACCCTGTATTTGTGGTTGAATTATCATATAATACTAAAGTTACACGAGGGCTATTGCCGACGGGTGTCATAATTTGAACCACAGTCAATCTTCTACAGAAATCAACTTATACGGGCGACATCGTACGCTGCGTGGGGACCTTGAAGAGTACAGGCTTATGCAGCTAGTAGTTAAATTTTAATGTGGTATAGGTAGCAAGCGGACAATTTATTTACGTACGTGTAGAAAGTAGTTAATATGAATCCAAGTTCAGCAACAAAAATAACCGGGGACTCATTCTAGAGTGTAACATAGCCTAACTTGAGACTGAACATGCAGAGAATGACTGAGAATCATTTTGAAATCTATTGTAGCTATCTGTCTTTTTTTAGAGGAAAAAAACACAGCTGGCGTGCAAGAAAAATACAGTAAAATTTACTGAGATAATCTGTTTATGTAAGACTAATAATTTGTAATTCAACACAAAATCTGTTAAGAAACAAATTATAAAGAAAATCGAAACTTAACCTCCCCTTAGTGACACACATCAAACATCACTAACGATTGATAGTGACCATAT
This sequence comes from Hylyphantes graminicola, assembly GCA_023701765.1. Lineage (NCBI taxonomy): Eukaryota > Metazoa > Arthropoda > Arachnida > Araneae > Linyphiidae > Hylyphantes > Hylyphantes graminicola. Next base: position 64,177,987 of record CM043118.1, on the reverse strand, counting down.
AGTGGATTCCAACCATGTTAGATCCCCAGTTCAACGCTCTACGAACCGTAAAGAATTCAAAAACAGTTAAAATGCCTCTTATTCGCTTTCAGTCACAAAATGGAAAATAGCTGTTTTTCCTCAAATCAGTTTTACAGAAAGCACTGTTAGCAGGAAAAAGTATTTTTCTGCAAATATACGGATTTTGTCTGCAAAATTAACATGCTTCTTTTACAATGCCAGTACCTGCAAGTAATCGGTCCCCATTCGGCCAGCGAGGAATTTGTAGCAAGAATTCTCAATGAACGTCTTCTCGAATTCCCGTTCGTATTCTCTGTCTCTGCCCTCCAAGATGTCCGTCTGGCTTCGGTTGATTACTCCCACGTATCCCCTTTGCAGAGGCAATTTCTTGTTATCGAGGATCTCCAGGGAATTGGTGCCCGCTTCCTCTAGATCGAGCTTGGTCAGCACGCCGATGGTCCTTTCGCCTGATAAAAGAAATGGAATTTTACGACAAAATATTCAAACCCATTTCAGAAAATGGGATTACACTCTTGAAACAAAAGAGTGATTGGAGAAGTGCATTTTCGACACTGGAAAGGATTGAATATTAACTCAGAATGAGTTAAAATCACTCGTTTGGAGTGATCCTGCCGGAGGCTTAACACACAAAGAATAAAGAGTCCTGAATGTCAGTTACATTTATAATATAAAAAACTTATATTCAATACAGCCCGATAAATGCGACTTAGAAAACCACTTTCCTCCCATTTAATAAACACAGAGGCAGTTTGGAGAGCTGCGGTTATTCTGTCCCATTCGCTGTTTTTAGTCATGGATTCCCAACCTTTTTGCTCCTGCGTACCACTTGACTTTATGGGAAATTTTGGCGTACCACCTGACCTAAATATTTTAATAAACGCATAATATTTACTGTTTTAAAAGTGTTCAAGGGCTTTTTGAATTAATTTCCCGAGAAAACTTCATATTCAATGGTTAGATATTTGTTTACTTTTAACATGCTTTTAATAAAGGAGAAATAAAAAAGATTAAAATGGTATTAATTTTTACAGTTTTATTTATTACCTATAGGTCTAAATCCTTCAAATAAAAAGTTTGTGCAACTCAGCAAAAATTAATCATCATACAAAATATAGTTTTTTAGTCTTTAGTGCGAAAATTGTTGTTATCATGTGTTTGTCTTCAACACTTATACTGCTTCTATCTTTATTTTTTTACATACAAGATTCCAGAAAATCCTCTCTCACACAAGTAACTTCTTACAAATGATATCAAAAATAACGGAGCTCGAGGAGTTCAAAGGGTACTCGGTTTCGCGTACCACTTCAAATTTTCCCGCGTACCACCAGTGGCACGCGTACCATCGGTTGGGAACCCCTGAATCCTAAAGGGTGGCGCAAATAAAGTGGCCTTGACGTAGAGGTAGGAATGCATGGAGACGCTTGTCGAGAAAAACTATTGAAGCTGCCCGAAGGACTTAAAGTCAACATAAGATTATTCACGCGTGGAATGTCTCCACTTGCTTAGGTTAGGTTTGAATTATCGTCGCCCTAGAGCTACACGAGGGCTATTGGCGACGGGCGTCGTATTTTCGAATTACATTCAAGTGACGAGCCAACACCTTAATATAGCTCCGCTTGGCAAACATGATGTTTTTGCATAGGTTTTAGATAGGATTAGCATCGCATTGGAGCTACTCATGGATTATTGACGAGTTCAGATCTTAGTGCGTATTATATGAAGACTGCAAATTTTGTGTCTTTTGCAATTAATTTAAAATGTTTTATATTAATAAAAACAAAAAGGTCCGATTCTCTTGGATAAATTACAGCGGAAATAATCACAGAAATAATCTTTTTACACAGCTGTAAAAATCATCAGTTTATATTGCACAACTAGCTTGTCAAACCATAGCATAGTTGCCGGCAAATAATTCAACAAGTATTTTTTGGGGCTTGAAGAGCCAAATAACTTCATTTGGCAAACCTGTTTATGCATTAGTTTTTGAGTTGGCAACAATTCAGTGTTAACCCTCTAATGCATGGATTTTTTTCATCCCGAAAAATATATATGTATCTTTAATACTCATACATTATTGGTAATATACTGAAATTTTTTTAACTGCATTAGAATTTAAATAATTTCAATTTTTTAAAAAATTTCCATATGACAAAAACCAAATACAAAATTCTAATTTTAATAATAATGACTAGAAAACTCTTAAGTATATTTCAAAACAACCCTATTTTACCATAAATACAAATAAATTGTTTTGAAAAATTAATTATAGTACCAATATTATTATACTTTGAATACTGCCAAAAAACGTCATTTCACAACAGTTAACCTCACTCTTTAATTTTGAATACACTTTAACTACTGTCATCTATGAGGATTATTAGTATCTAAAACTTCAAAATGGAATGTAATAGATGAAAACAAACCCACAAATTTGCCGAGAGGGAGCTCGACTTTAATAGAATAGAGTGGATTATGTTACTTGTTGTCGGCAACAGCATGCATTAGATTATTCATCCTATCTCAACGACTGGGCCACTTTTATTTGCGCCCTGTAGAAGAGGGAAATGAGATCGCGGACTCTTTGGCAAAGGCTGGTGCTGGCGAGGCCTCTGTTCCATCAATGCCTCTCACCTTTTCGGAGATTCACTCAAGGTTAAGGGGTCACAGGAGTCTTAAAAATGTGCAAAGAAGATACTACATAGCATAGTTTGATCTCTCTTGTAATTTTTTAACTACTCAATAAACGAGTATAATTTTTTTATATGTAATTCTACAAGATTTATTATAAAACAAGTTTTAAAATTTATGAAACTTTAGCCAAAACTAAAATAAATAATATTAAACATGAAGGTACTTGAACACACTGTGATTAGGCTTGCGCGGCAAATTGTGAGGTCAAAATTGAAAAAATGACCAAGAAAATGACTTTATGTTGTACAAATATGTACAAACTAGGACTTATACCTAAATTCTCAGCTCAATTTTTATTAGAAATTATTTTTTAAAAAATTTAAAATCAAAATTTTTATTAATTTTTTTAGAAAAAAGTTCTTAAAATAATTTCTAATTAAAATTGAGCTGAGAATTTAGGTATAAGTCCTAGTTTGTACATACTTGTACAACATAAAGTTATTTTCTTGGTCATTTTTTCAATTTTGACCTCACAATTTGCCGCGCAAGCCTAATCACAGTGTGTTCAAGTACCTTCATGTTTGTTATCATTTATTTTAGTTTTGGCTAAAGTTTCATAAATTTTAAAACTTGTTTTATAATAAATAAATCTTGTAGAATTACATATAAAAAAATTATACTTATACATTCAGTAGTTCAAAAATGACATGAAAGATCAAACTATGTTTTGTAGTATCTTCTTTGCACATTTTTAAGACTCCTGTGACCCCTTAAAGATTTGAATCGAACCACTTGGATTCTTCCCCCAGTTCACCCTTGGTATCAATGTTCCCGTCCTGGGGGCTCCCTAGCTTTAGGTTTTGATAGACGGGAACAAACTATCCTTGCCCACTTTCGAAGTGGCCACCTAAAGACTTTGAAATTTAGAGAGGGCTCCAGAATCTTTGAGACTTGTGCAAACTGTTCTTCGGAGCAGGCTTCGCCTGACCATATACTTGCGTGTCTGGGACTTTCCAAGCAGGATTTGTACGACGACCCTTCCATGGTTTTGGATTTTTTAAAGGTGTATAACATCATGGACCAGGTCTATACTAAAACCGACCTTAAGTTTGCAGTATACAAATGTTCTACGATAAATATTGTAAATAGTTCTCATTTTTGAGTGCGAGAATCTAATACAAAAAGGTGTTTCACATTCAATAAACAAATTTATTTGTTATTTCAAGACATAAATCTATTATTTTTATTAGTTTAGCTTCAGTTAGAGTGTTATTTTAATTATTTTTTCCTTCGATTTTAACGTAACAGGGCGCACGAATATCAGGTCAAATTATCAACCAATCGGAGCAGGCGAAGCTTCGGCGCCAGCCGCGTTGTTTACGCAAATTCCTCCGCATAGTACATTTCTCTGCTGCAAACTTAAGGTCGGTTTTGGTATAGTACTGCTGACCTACGGGGGCATGCAGCAACAACAACAGAAGAAGAGGTTGTAGAAAACCCCTCCCAGGCTACTCACGGTTCGGGTCGACTTCTTTGGCGACTCTGAGGGCGACCGACGTGGCGATGGGCTGGTTGGCCGGGCACACGGCAAGCAGGATGGTGGCCGGGTCCGCTATGTTCTCGCGCACCATCTGCATCACATTGGTCACCACAGATTCGTCCTGGTCGTCAACCTAAGACAATAAAAAGTTCCGAATATCTGCATTACTACAGGGTGAGGCAAACAAAACCGGCCCCGAACTAGAGATGGGAATACGTAAAAATGCTTGGCGAGAAAAAATCTTGAAGCCGCCTGAAACCTGTTTCTTCATTGGTTGGATCGGATTAGCTTCACATTAGAGCTACTCATAGACTAGTGGTGAGTTCAGATCTTGGTTCGTATTGTATAAAGACGTCCCATAATGCAACTTTTGTGTCTTGCAATCAATTTAGAATGTTTTGAATTACCAAAAACAAAGAGGTCCGATTCTCTAGGATAAATAACAACCGAAATAATCAAGGGAACTTTTTTTAATCAGCCCTACAAACCTTGTTTATATTTCATTTCAACTATCTTTTCTAACCATAGCGTTTGCCGGCAAATAAGTCGCCAAGCGTTTGTTTGGGCTTAATATTGAAGCGATCAAAAGCTTCAGTTAGCAAACCTGTTTTTGGATTGGTTTTTGACTTGGCGACATTTCTGTCTTATTCTTATCTCCACCTCGGGGCCGGTTTTGTTTGCCTCACCCTGTATAAATGAAGACTCGAAAAAAGATCTTTTAACCCTTTCCACAGCAAAATAAAAATATTTGCATTACCTTTAAATACATAACTCGAAGTGTTTTTAGGTATCTGACCATATTATTAAAAAAAATTAAGTAATTATTTTAACCGAAATAGTTTAAATTGTGTTTTAAATATGTGGAACTGAAGTGAACTTTTTGAAAATCAGGTGAAACGCTTGTTAGCTATTTTTTAAATAAAAAAAAATAGTAGTTCTGACTTCTATTGAGATTAATGTAAAATATTGTCTAATAGAACAAAGTATGAAGAATCGAATGAAGTGTGTTTGGATGTCATAACGGGACATAAACATTTGGAAAAAAATGTTGAAAGTGATGATGCCAAATGGCATCACTGGGACTGAAAGGGTTAAAGTTTGTGGAGCCCCACTGTGGTGTTGAAGGAAATGAGAGAGTATATCTCTTGGTTAAAGTAACGAAAAGTTAGGAAAATTAAAATATAGACTTCACATAATTTTAGTTCTCCTTTTTAAAAGCGTTAGAATTGTCCACAAAAGTATTGTTAGTCCCTTAATTCTACATTTGATTTGCTCGTGTTATTGGTAACTATCTACTAGTTATTTAATTTTTTTTAAATAACTAGTATGTTTAGTCTTACTAATTATACCGTTGTTTGAAATTTGGAGAAAAAATGTCGGATGCGGTGAAAGGAGGGAGGAATTGTTTTTATTTTGCTTGTTAGGTCTCAATTACTTCGGCAAATATGGACAAAAAATTGAACAAAATTGTACTGCTTCCTTTAAGGTTTTTTCTGTACATATAGAACCGTTTAACACTTTGGCTGCGGCGATAACGATTTAAAATGTTCATCGATAGAGGCTGATGTGAAGTAGAAGAACATGCTGTTTCTAAAACCAGTTCGTTACGATGGAAATAAACTAACCCTTCTTTATTTTCGAAAAAAGTAAAAATCTTAGTTTGAGATCGTAAAATTACAAGGTTAGGTTGAATTAACGTCGCTAACTGAAGCTACCCGGCAGCTAGTCAAAAAAAAAAAAAAAACCGAGAAAATGATCCTGGACTTCTCCAACCAGATAATTATCTGTTTCTAATTATTGAATTGAAATCCAATTACCAGACTCGTTTCAATGTTTTTTTTTTACTATGAAATATCAAAAAATTTTCCATTTCTTATTTTTTGGGGTTTTTTTTAAATAAAAAAATGTAACAGACTAGTTGCCTTTTTTATAGCTAGATAGTTGAAGGGGGGAATTGCAAAATTATCCTGTCTGTAATGCGATTCGACGTTTGTAAAAAGTGATTATCACTACAACTTTTAACATTAAATGAAAAAAAAAAATGTGGAATAGTTGATCTACACCCATTATAAATAATAATGTAATGTACTTGATTTAAATTGATTTATTTTTTTAATTAAAAAATCTTTTGATCTCTTAAATCGTGACTTACACTACAGTTACGTGGGATTAGCCAATTACAAAATAGTGTAGGGTAGGTACATATACAATTCCGGCTTGTGTGCTTGGTCATGGACCCGCTTATAAGCCTTTGTCAAGTGAGACCGACACAAAAAGGATTTTTACTGACACAGAGAAAGGAATTACACCCAGGGCAAAGGTGGGAATCGAACAACAACAAACTAAACTGCACTGCGAAATGCAGTATGTTTGGTGTCTGGTCGCCCTACACTTGACACTATATTGGTTACAAAATTAATAAAAAAAAATTGAAAAAGGAATTTTGTGATGAGTCGTTCAGATGGTGGTGCTGGGCCTTCGCTTCCCAAAAGAAGAAAAAATCACAATAAAAATACTATTACAAGTAACGAAATTGTAAATTTGTTGGCTAAATTATCAGACGAGAACCCAAGTGATTTTAGTTGTAACAGTGACAGTGGCGAAAAAATTGACCTTTCAGGGCCATTCACGCGCTGGCACGTAATTATAAAATTCTTCAATGAAAAGCTTAAATAATACTTAATCACATATTTATCTTTTATAACTATTTTTGAATCATATTTCTTATAATAATTATGTTGGCATCTGGGTATAATCTAATTCCACGTGAGGGCATTAACTATAAATCTAACTCAAAGTGACTGGCAGTCAACGTGTTAACATCCCTACAGAATTATGGCTGTATTTTTATAGTTGTTATCAATAGGAAAAATATAAACTTCGAAATAACACAAAAGCTGCATAAACTTTAAAATTTATGTATGGAAATTCATCAGTAACATTTGGGATTACTAGTTCGTGTAACCACTAGACCATCATGTTTATCAAGTAATCAAACGAACTTGAACTCTTAAGAACGGTTGGCGAAATAGTACTACGAATTTTATCAGATTGTGCTGTTATCGATGAATCGGAACCACCGGACGCGCTCGCGCGTCCTCAGCATCCGACGTGTTAAGTAAAAAAAAACAGTTGGTTTTTAGCTCTAGCTTAGGTTTGAATTATCGTCGCACTAAAGCTATTGGCGACGGGCATCATATTTTAGAACCACAATCAAGTGACGAGCCGACACCTGAATAGGCACCCAACGCAACCGTTAAGGGCGACATCTTACACTCTTAAAACAAAAGAGTGAAATCCACTCCCCTGTAGAATAAGTGCATTTTCGACACTAGAAAGGAGTGAAATTAACTCCTAAATCGCACGTAATCGCCCAGAATCGCTCCTAATCACCTTAAAATAGCTCGTTTTTTGTTAAGAATGTTGGTGGTTTAATAAAACAAAAGAGTGAAATCCACTCCCCTATAGGAGAAGTGCATTTTCGACACTAGAAAGGAGTGAAATTAACTCCTAAATCTTTCGTAATCGCCCTGAATCGCTCCTAATCACCTTAAAATAGCTCGTTTGTTGGTGTTTTAATAAAACAAAAGAGTGAAATCCACTCTTTTAGGGGAATTGCATTTTCGGAACCGAAAGGAGTGAAAACTCAGACTGAGTTAAAACCGCTCGTTTGTTTTAAGAGTGCACGCAGCGTTATTTTAGCTCTACACTCTTAAAACAAGAGTGAAATCCACTCCAGTTGGAGAAGTGCATTTTCGACACTGGAAAGGAGTGAATATTATCTCAGACCGAGTTAAAATCACTCGTTTGGAGTGATCCTGCCGGAGGTTTGACACACAACGGATCCACTGCAAAAGGAGAAGTGCATTTTCCAGACTGGAGGAGTGAAAATCAATCAGACTGAGTTAAAATCGCTCGTTCGTTTTAAGAGTGTACACTCTTAAAACAAACACTCCTAATTTAACTCAGTCTGAGTGGATTTCACTCCTCCAGACTGGAAAATGCACTTCTCCTCTTGGAGTGGATCCGTTGTGTGTCAAACCTCCGACAGGATCACTCCAAACGAGTGATTTTAACTCAGTCTGAGATAATATTCACTCCTTTCCAGTGTCGAAAATGCACTTCTCCAACTGGAGTGGATTTCACTCTTTTGTTTTAAGAGTGTAGGTAGGCCTTACCTCGCATTCCACCATGCCGGGCAAGTCGACCAGGGTGAGCTTGAGCACGTGAGGGGAGTAGATCTTCAGGACTATGGGCTCCGAGGAGAACTCGGTGGGGCCCGAGCAGTCGGTTGGTCTCGTCCAAGATCTCCTGGCGGATGGCGGCGAAGTCGTAGATTTTCGTCTCTTTGTTGTCATTGTCCTGGGTCATGTGAGCGAATACGCCGTACTCTACAAACAAAGCAGAATTACTTTGATTAACCCTCTAATGCATGAATTTTTATTTTCATCCAAATATATAATTATATATTTGGATGAAATGTTTGGATGGAATTTATTTCATCCAAATAATAAATATTAATACTCATACATTAAAGCCTCGGTTTCCTCGGAGTCCGTCAACAGATTTAAGCGGTCGGACAAGTGCGGTGAGTGACGTCATACAAACTACTGACGTTGATTACGCTAGAGTGGTTTCCTCGGGAGCGTTGCCGGTCAACTCAAACGACCGTCAGATTGACTTGCTGTTGAGTGAGTTGGTGAAATACTGATGACAACGTTTTTGGCTGTTGTCTGTTGCGTGGTGTGCTTGCCAATAATTAAAAATTTGAGGAAATGACGGAAGACGAGAGTTGTTTTACGCTTTCCGAGGAAGAAATTCTAATTGATTTTAAGAGAAATCACGAAGAACCTAAATTTTCCATTTTTGACATGCAAAGATGAAAATCAAAAACAGCAGTGTTGAGTTGAGTGAGTTCGCTAGGTATCCAGTTTCGTGTCAACGTAACGTTCCGATGAAGTGGTGGCCGGTAGAGTGACGTCATCCACGTATAATAGCGGTCGCATTTTTCTGGCGACCGACTCCGTGGAAACCGAGGCTTAAGGGAAAAATACTGAAAAAAAATTAACTGCATTAGAATTTAAATAATTTCAATTTTTAATTTTTTTCCCATATTACAAAAACCAACTACAAAATTCCAATTTTAATAATAATGACTAGAAAACTACTAAATAATATTTCAAAATAACCCTCTTTAACTACAATTAATTTTTCAAAACAATTTATTTGTATTTAGTACTAATATTATACTTTGAATACTGACAAAAACGTAATTTCGCAACAGTTAATAACCTCATCTTTAATTTTGAATACACTTTTACTACTGTCATCTATGAGGATTATTAGTAACTAAAACTTTAAAATGAAATGTAAAAGATGAAAAACAGATTTGTCTAGGAGGAGCTCTAATTTAGTAGAATAAAGTGGATTATGTTACTTGTTACCAAACGGTAACAGTATGCATTAGGGTTAAGGGAACCCGGAATCGAAAATTCATAAAATTCGATTTTGAGATTTTTAAATTTTCTACTAGCCCCGTTTCTTCTTTTTAAAATGATCTATTTAAAACTTTACAATCAGTGCATTAGAAGACATATTTTTTTTTTGCGATTTCGCGAAAGTCACTTTATTTGTGACCCTTTCCTTACTGAAACGCTCGAACAACTAAGGATTCGATAATGTTATTCCTATCAGATATTACGAGGAATCTTATCAGATATTACGAGGAATCCTATCAGATATTTCTCAAAATTAAGTTTTTGAATTTCAAATTCACTCTTCTTAGGAACTATAAGAGATATAGACAAAATTAAAAAAAAAATGACATGTTCATAGATATGTGTCTAACACATAGCCATTAGGCTTTAGCAAAATCTGTTAAGCAAAAGAAGTTAGAGAAATTTAAAGGGAAAAAGTGTTGTTTTTTTTAATTTTTGATACTTGACAGAATTTATTTTTTTACTCAGGAATTAAGCACTATTACTTTTGCAAAAGCCCATGTTAAAGTCTTTAAAAGTGTTTAATGTACCACGATAAAATAATTTCAAACCAATATGTCGTATAGATTCTCAGAAAAAAAAACATTCTAAAAAAGGACTAACTTAACATTACAGTCTAAGGGAGAGCTTCAGAAACACAACTTCCGAAGAAGTAGTTATTGCTTTGCCATGTTAGCACTTTTTCCAAAGGAATCAACATAACATCGAAATAAAAAAAAATGCGAAACGAAAGTAGGCGCGTTTACATGAACCATCGAATCCATGGATTGAAGAGCAAACTCAGCAATTTTTCCCTCTTGGGGATTTTCTCAAAGGCAGAACCGGAATAGCAGGGAAGGGTTTGCATCATTGGAGGGTTTAATGTTTCATACCACGGATTCGGCCACAGTCTATCGTTTGGGTTAAAAATCCTGCTGGACCTCTTTTTCCCCTAATGGGGATTCTGGCATTCCATGGATTCGATAACTTCGCTTGTAAACGTGCCTAATATTATCTATTTATTTAGTAATATATCTTGAAGTTTTAAAATGCAAAAACTATACAGAAGATGGCGACAGTATTTAAAAACTTTATAAATTAATAATTAAATAACCAGATGTTATTTTGGTTTCAATTTTGATTTTAAGTGATGTTATGAGCTAATTCCATGTAACGGAAAGGGATAAGAAAACGGGCAGTTCGGGGAACGCTACTAGAGTGAAGTGAGGAAAATCGTTACTACCAATAATTCAGCTTCTCACACTTAATAACAATTTCAACCGATTCACTCGAGTGGCGCTTCCAAAGATGTAATCACATCCATAAGACCATAAGCTATTATCACATTACAGCTTGTTATTGTCAAGCTCTACCTTATCTCAAGCAGTTTCTTTAGACACAATTTCTAGGTCTGACGACACACATGGCATCATGACCTCAGAGGGTCTATTAACCTTTCTCGACCCGAGCTACACAATTGTGAGAGTAAAAGACTAAGTCCAAGCTCTTTAAAAATATTGTAACCTACGCAAGCGAGTTGCATCAGTCTTTTATTTGTATAAAAATGACGCAGTTGCTGGCATTGATGCTGTTTAACTCGGCAGCACTCGCCTGGGGTCTAATGGACCCCAGATAGATTAAATACACTTCTAGATCTGAAACTAGGATTGGATTACCATTATAAGGAATTTCTATATTAAAATTGACTTAGACACTAACTCCCCCAATTGTATCTAAGAGAAATAATGTAATGGTTCACGCGGCTGCCTTTTTCTAGCCGCCTTTAGGAGCTTTAGCACAGTCAATTGCGCCTCGTAATTTGGAACCCGGGTCAAGAGACAAGTTCCTTTTTTTCTAAAAAGAATGGAATCATAAAACGAAACTCGTTTCTTGACCAAGATTTTAAATTACGAGGCATAGCCAATTCGGGCTAATTACGGCCAACACATCCAATTACGCCTCATAATTTAGAACCCTGGTCAAGTGACGAGTTTTATTTTTATGATTTTATTCTTTTTTTTCCTTCTTGATTAGTCCCTTCCCCCTTCTTGATTTAGTAAGTTTTTTTTGCGTTTGGATTATTCATTCAAGCTACAGACCACTCCGAATAGCGAGCGTTATTTTATAACCATCCTGTACATTTCGAAGAAACAGTAGATTTGCAATCGGGAAGTCCAATTATGCCAATCACAAATCAATCATTAATAGTGTATTAGTTCCGTTCGACACTTTGGGGGCGCTAGGCATCAGATTGAGTTCTCGGTTTAGAAGATTCTTAGTCTATGGTAAGTTAGCGCGATGCTGCCGGGTTAAGGCAACTTCTTGATAAAGCTCTTAACATTTAGTCTCCTAACCTTAAATCAGGGCCTTCTGAGGGTGTCTTCAGGGCCGGTTATTCCACAAGGCTCGGTATAGGCCTGGGCCTCCAAATTTTAAAAGGCCCCTAAATTTCAATTTGTATTATGCTAAATGCTGTAAATCTCCAAAGTATTAGTAAACTTGAAAAAATTCTGATACTCCACTTTGCTTTTTGTTCGAATTTGATTGAGAAATTGACCCAACGTGATTGTTTTGATCGATGTTCATAAGGAAGCCAATAGCCTATGAAATTGCAGCAAAAATTTGATATAGGTTATTTAGCACCATCATGACTGGAAATCATAATAAAAATTTTCGTAAAGGGGCCCCAAATATCCCTTTCCGACCGGGCTCGCACGATCGTGCGGGAGGAAAGAGAATGTTCAAGCTCTTCAAATATATCGATACTGAAGCAGCTGACTTGTAACATTGGTTATTTGTATAAAAATTGACTTTGTTTTTAGGAGTTGCCAACATAGATGCTATTTAACGAATTTTTTGCGATAAAACTCAAAATTTAATCTCATAATTTTAAATCAAAGCCACCTGACCACCGGTCGAAAAGGGATATAGGTAGTGGCTACACTCTCAGAAATAACACTTATTTTTGACGATTCATGAATCCTCAAGCCTCATTTCGTTAATTTTGAGGATTGTATCGTCAAAATCACGTGACTTTTGAGGAAACGCGAATCCTCACTTTTACGATCGTGATTTGACGATTCTGCATCTTGATTTTGAGGAAACTGAATCTCATTGTTGTACTCACATGCTCAAAAATGACGAAATATTTCTTTAGATTAGATGACATTCAAATCCTCATAAAAATAACGATTCAAATTTTCATTTCAACGATTCAAATAACGATTCGAATTTTCATTTCCTCACTTTGAGGAAATGAAAACTCGGAGCATTTGCCAGTAATGGAATCGTCAAAATTAAGGAAAATTTCGTCGTCTTTGAGCATTCATTTTTGAGAGTGTATGGTCGGAGTTTTCCTGGGTGTCCCGGGTTGACATGCAGGCGCCCTGGGTGCCTCAAAGGGTAAATGGACTAACCTTCGCTGCCTTTGGGCAAGGGTTCGAGCTGGATGACGGTGGGCCGGCGAGTCACCAGACCGCTGCCGTTGGGCAGGAAATCCTTGCCCACGGCGTATCTTTGTCCTCGGAGTCCTTCAACAGATTTAAGCGGTCGGATAAGTGCGGTGAGTGACGTCATACAAACTACTGACTACGTTAATTACGATAGAGTGGTTTCCCCGGGAGCGTTGCCGGTCAACTCAACACGACCGCCAAATTGAGTTGCTGTTGAGTGCGTTGGGGAAATCCTGATGACGACGTTTTTTGCTGTTGCCTGTTGTGTGGTGTGCTTGCCAAAAATTCAAAATTTGAGGAAATGACGGAAGGCGAGAGTTGTTTTCTCTTGCCGAGGAAGAAATGCTAATTGATTTTGTGAGAAACCACGAAGAACCTAAATTTTCCATTTTTGACATGCAAAGACGCAAACCAAAACAACAACAGAGTTAAGCCTTGGTTTCCTCGGAGTCGGTCGCCAGAAAAATGCTACCGCTATTATGCGTGGATGACGTCACTCTACCGGCCACCGCTTCATCTGAACGTTACGTTGACACGGAACTGGAAACCTAGCGAACTCACTCAACTCAACTCTGCTGTTGTTTTGGTCTTCGTCTTTGCATGTCAAAAAAGGAATTTAGGTTTTTCGTAATTTCTCACAAAATCTATTAGTATTTCTTCCTCGGCAAGCGTAAAACAACTCTCGCCTTCCTTCATTTCCTCAAAATTTTTGATTTTTGGCAAGCACACACGCAACAGACAACAGCAAAAAACGTTGCCATCAGGATTTCCGCAACGCACTCAACAGCAACTCAATCTGGCGGTCGTGTTGAGTTGTCCGGCAACGCTCCCGAGGAAACCACTCTAGCGTAATCAATGTCAGTAGTTTGCATGACGTCACTCACCGCACTTGTCCGACCGCGAAAATCTGTTGACTAACTGAGGAAACCGAGGCTTTAGTTTAGCGAGTTCGCTGAGTTTCCAGTTTCGTGTCAAACGTAACGTTCCGATGAAGCGGTGGCCGGTAGAGTGACGTCATCCACGTACAATAGCGGTCGCATTTTTCTGGCGACAGACTCCGAGGAAACCAAGGCTTTTTAAAGGGTAAATGAACTAACCAAGAATTGGAAAGTTACTTTTAGAAAGAAACTCTGTTAAAATTACTTAATCAAAAAAGTAACTCTGCTACAGTTACAGTTACTTAATATGAAAAGTCACGCGTTACAGTTACTTAATACGAAAAGTAACGATTGACAGTTACTTTTTGAAATTTCAAGTTATAAGAAAAATTGAAAATTAGCCATTTCACCATTTTTCAAAGAAACCCTAGTTTAAAAAAGCATAAGCACAAGAAAATGCTGAAATTATAATTAATAAACATGCTTTTGTGCCTTTTCTTATTCCTTCCAAAAAAAGCTCGTATTTCGTGAATGCGAAATGTTCTTTTCTTAGGAGTGGAATTTCAAAATAAGCATCAGACTTCCTACGGAAAGTAACGGAAAAGTAACGCAAATTTTTTTGTTACCGCTAAAAGTAACTAAGTTACAGTTACTTTTGAAAAAATAACGGCGCTACCCGTCATTACCTAAAAAAGTAACTGTTACACGTAACGGCGTTACAAGTAACGCGTTACTCCAATTCCTGGAACTAACCTTCGCTGCCTTTGGGTAAAGGCTCGAGCTGGATGACGGTGGGCCTGCGAGTCACCAGGCCGCTGCCGTTGGGATGGAAATCCTTGCCAACGGCGGATCTTTTTCCTCGGAGTCCGTCAACAGATTTAAGCGGTCAGATAAGTGCGGTGAGTGACGTCATACAAACTACCGACTACGTTAATTACGCTAGAGTAGTTTCTCCGGGAGCGTTGCCGGACAACTCAACACGACCGCCACATGTAGTTGCTGTTGAGTGCGTGGGGGAAATCCTGATGAGGACGTATTTTGCTGTTGCCTGCTGTGCTTGCCAAAATTTCAAAATTTGAGGAAATGAGGGAAGGCGAGAGTTGTTTTCTCTTGCCGAGGAAGAAATGCTAATTGATTTTGTGAGAAATCACGAAGAACCTAAATTTTCCATTTTTGACATGCAAAGACGAAAACCAAAACAACAACAAGTGAGTTCGCTGAGTTTCCAGTTTCGTGTCAAACGTAACGTTCCGATGAAGCGGTGGCCGGTAGTAACGTCATCCACGTACAATAGCGGTCGCATTTTTCTGGCGACAGACTCCGAGGAAACCAAGGGTTTAAAGGGTGAAGCCTTGGTTTCCTCGGAGAGTTGTATTTTTTGGCGAGCACACACGCAACAGACAACAGCAAAAAACGTTGCCATCAGGAATTCCGCAACGCACTCAACAGCAACTCAATCTGGCGGTCGTGTGGAGTTGTCCGGCAACGCTCCCGAGGAAACCACTCTAGCGTAAGCAATGTCAGTAGTTTGTATGACGTCACTCACCGCACTTGTCCGACCGCTAAAAACTGTTGACGGACTCTGAGGAAACGGAGGCTTTATTTTAGCGAGTTCCCAGTTTCGTGTCAAACGTAACGTTCCGATGAAGCGGTGGCCGGTAGTAACGTCATCCACGTACAATAGCGGTCGCATTTTTCTGGCGACAGACTCCGAGGAAACCAAGGCTTTTTAAAGGGTAAATGAACTAACCAAGAATTGGAAAGTTACTTTTAGAAAGAAACTCTGTTACAGTTACTTAATACCAAAAGTAACTCTGCTACAGTTACAGTTACTTAATATGAAAAGTAACGCGTTACAGTTACTTAATACGAAAAGTAACGATTGACAGTTACTTTTTGAAATTTCAAGTTATAAGAAAAATTGAAAATTAGCCATTTCACCCTTTTTCAAAGAAACCCTAGTTTAAAAAAGCATAAGCACAAGAAAATGCTGAAATTATAATTAATAAACATGCTTTTGTGCCTTATCTTATTCCTTCCAAAAAAAAGCTCGTATTTCGTGAATGCGAAATGTTCCCTTCTTAGGAGTGGAATTTCAAAATAAGCATCAGACTTCCTTCGGAAAGTAACGGAAAAGTAACGCAAACTTTTCGTTACCGCTAAAAGTAACTAAGTTACAGTTAGTTACTTTTTGAAAAAAATAACGGCGCTACCCGTCGTTACCTAAAAAAGTAACTGTTACACTAAACGGCGTTACAAGTAACGCGTTACTCCAATCCCTGGAACTAACCTTCGCTGCCTTTGGGTAAAGGCTCGAGCTGGATGACGGTGGGCCTGCGCGTCACCAGACCGCTGCCGTTGGGCAGGAAATCCTTGCCCACGAAGGACTGCAGCACGCTGCTCTTGCCGCTGTTCTCCGGCCCGATGACCGCGATCTTGGGCAGCTTCGGGTCCAGCCGGTGACCGCAGGCCGCCATCTTGGCCTGGAGCTGGTTGAAGGCGTCTATGAGGTGGTTGTACTTGGCTGCTGCAAAAAAACAAGTTGGTTTGTTACAGAATCTGTCACTTACACCCAACATTTTACGCTCAACAGGAAACACACTAACACCTCAAAAAGAAATTCGCCAAACAGGGCCTTTGGCTAGTTCTAATTCAAATTTTTATTCGCCAAAATTAATAATTGTCTTTATTCTTCTTTTGAAGATTTGATAATTAATCTTTATCGTTTGCTAATTTTTTTGAACTTAGAGGAATAGTGATGAATTTTTTTAATAAATATCTTTTTGCAGTCACAAGTTTACATTTCGAAAAATAAATTAGTAAAGTTGTTGCTTTAAAAATAAAAGCGAAAATTTGCACATTTTTTAATGCAAATTTCGAATTTTTTATGCATCTTTCTTCCCAAAAATATTACGAACCATCAAAATAACTTTAGTGTGCTATTACAACAATCCAAATTGAATTATTACACAAAAATAATAATTTTTTTAAGAATTTTATTTTTATTTTAAATAAAGTTTCTCGTACATTTGATGTCATCGCAACAGTGAAAATATTGAATAAAAATGGAATTCGCATGTTATTTCAATGGAGATTAAATTTTTAGTTATTTAAATTTTAAATAAACTTCTAATTTATTTTTTTAATGAAATTTGGAATGTAGCCTAAGCTGATCTTTTGCTTCAAAATGACGTATCCCACTTGTTTGTGAGACTTGCGGTTCGTTCTGTGAAAGTGGGTGACGGACAGACAGACGGACAGAACGTTTATAAAACCTTCCACTTTTTACGTGAAAAACGTAGTGTGGAAGCTAAAAAAGAGAGAAGCTAGTTCTAGCGCAACGATTAATCAAGCTAACTTATAAACTTCTCCTCGGCGCAACAGCCCGTTAACCCTTTCAGTCCCAGTGATGCCATTTGGCGTCATGTTTCAGATCATAATTAAAATAGTTATTTATGCAACTAGTGCGAAAAGTAATGCTTTTTAAAACTAGTGGATTTTAAGAAATAAAGACACGCGTTTTAAAAAGTTTACTTTTCGCAAGTGTTTCATACGCTATTTTTTATAATTGCGTGAAAAAAAATCAAATATCATTGGTTCAAAAATAATTCACGTGCTAATTAGACTAAAATGAGTGGAGCTTCCAGGAGAGATGTCAAAGAAAACAACCAATGAACTCGCAGTTCGAAGGGCGTGACTAAAGAAATATTCCCATCGCGAGAAAAAAAATGTAATTGATTCAAAGTAATTCACGTGCATAATATTTTTAAATAAAGCAGATCGATAAATCTTTGGATGTTATGAGTGTTATCAAATAGAATTTTACTCGAAATGTTGGCATCTAATGAAAAGAGTGACACAAAGTACTTTTTTTTCACTGCTTTTGGGTGAAAAAAAGTACTTTGTGTCACTGTTTCAAAAAGTTTGACTTTTTGTCCGCGTTTGATATTGAAATAATAATGTAAAAGTCGGCTTTTTTTCACGCAATTATAAAATAGATATTCATGCAACTAGTGCGAAAAGTAATGCTTTTTAAAACAAGTGGATTTTATTTCACGAGCGAGGTACGAGCGAGTGAAATAAAGACACGTGTTTTAAAAAGTTTACTTTTCGCACGTGTTTCATACACTATTTTTTATAATTGCGTGAAAAAAATCAAATCTCATTGGTTCAAAAATAATTCGCGTGCTAATTAGACTAAAATAGACTAAGAGATGTCAAGGAAAACAACCAATGATCTCGCAGTTCGGAGCGCGTGACGCTATAAAAAACCAATAAGCGTGTTTCAACATTTTGTCAAAGAAAGCAACCAATGAACTCGCAGTTCGAAGGGCGTGACTTAAGAAATATTCCCATCGCGAGAAAAAAAATTCATTGATTCCAAAATAATTCACGCGCATAATATTTTTAAATACAGGAAATCGATAAATCTTTGGATTTTATGAGTATTATCAAATCGAAATTTTACTTGAAATGTTGGCATCTTATAAAAAGAGTGCGACAAAGTCTTTTTTTCACTGCTTTTGGGTGAAAAAAAGTACTTTTTTTCACTGTTTCAAAAAGTCTAGCTTTGTGCACGCGTCTGATATTGAAATTATAATGTAAAAGTCGGCTTTTTTTCACGCAATTATAAAAAAAATATTGCTGTTATCTATTGGGATTAATAAAAAATATTTTCTTTTTGAAAACAATTTGAAGAATCGGATGATGTGCTTTTTTGATATAAATGATGGTTATAGACGATCAGATTTTTTTTCCCCTAAAATGATGGTGCGAAATTGTCATTGGGACGGAAAGGGTTAATGGGCACAGGCCTGACATGCCCTTTTCAGCTTACTTGACCAAGGGATGTGGGGTGCTAGGCATATGTCCCTGTTAGGTGGTCAGCCACACGTGGACCAGAGTTTAGTTCCCGAGATGCTTGGTCCTCATTTTATCGACCCACTTAAGGGGCGAAAGGATGAGTGAACCTCGCCCACCGAGCTAGAAATACGTGGGGGCTGTTGGCGACGGGAGTCATAATTTCGAACCACAGCATTAGTGACGACCCGACTTCACCAAGTATAGGAACCCGACACATTTTAAGGGTGACATGGTACGCGACGTCAAGACTTCGTACACTGTGTACGAAGCCCAAATAAAAAACATCGCATCTGCAAAAACTGAAAATTTGCTTCCGTCAGAAAAAAATGGTATTGTACGACTTTACTGCAAGTTATAGGTTTTAAACTAACCAATTAACTATTAATAAATGAAATAGAATAACATCTACTTCATAGGATAGTATTTAATAAACTTCAGAAATATAGGCAGATTGGACGTCCAACGATGATTTTATTATTTCATATTGAATATTTAAAGCATTAAAGAAGCCTTTACGGCTAGAAGGGCCCAGAAAGATTCCGCCAAAGCAAATGCTATTAGTTAAAACTAGTTGCCTCTAGCTAAACCCAGTTAATATATTAGTTTTGACGGAATAGATTGGTTTAATCTAGTTTTAACAATATTACACACTATATTAGATAAACTAGAATTAACTGAAAATAGCACGAATTTGGAAAATAGGTATTTATTAGTTTAGTTAATTATTGGACTGAAATGCAATGAAAGCGTTTGGATATTGGAAGACACTCCATTAAGAACCGTACACCGATTTTTTTAAGGACTCCATTGTCGTAATAAGATTATAAAATTAACGTTCATAATAAATAAAAAGTCAAGCAATCGCAGTAAATTCCAGTTTTATCTAAAACATATTATACAATTCTAGTTTTGGCTAATTACAACGAGTTTTAACAAAGCAATTGGTCAAAACCGGTATTAACTAGTGAGATCTAGTTTTAGATAGAGGAAACTAGTTTTCTCCAATGGCTTCAGTTAAAACTAGTTCTCGCTAGTTAATTGTAGTTTTAGCCGATTCCGGGTCATAACGGCAAAATATATATAATTACTTTCAGCTCTCGAGTCTTCTTGGGAATTAGGGGCAGGTCCATTTTCTTTGTTGGGGGTGGCAGGTTTCTCCGCCCCGTTTCGGGACGACGCCGTCGTAGAAGACATTCCTTCTGAAAGTAAACATGGGTTTAGTTTAGTTAGAATTATCGTCTCACTAGAGCTACACGAGTGCTATTGGCGACGGGCGTCGTATATTAGAGCCCAACAATCAAGTGACAAGCCGACACCTGAGTGGGCACCCAACGCAAACGTTAAGGGCGACATCGTACTCAGCGTCGGGACTTTGGAGCATATTTAACGTGCACTCCCTCTACACGGGGTATTATTCGTCGGACACTTTGCTGCACGGGCCGTTTATAGGTCAGCAGTTATTTTAGCGATGCCCGAAAGTAAACATTGAAAGCTAAGATAATACAAACCAGGGATTTGAAAACTACTTTTAAAAGTAATTGTTATATTTACAGTTACTAAATACGAAAAGTACCTTTTTAGTTACTTTTAGTAATACAAGAAAAATCGCAATTTCATCATCTTAGCGTTTTTCAAAGAGGACTAAGATCAAAGAAACGTAAGCACAAACAAACAAAACTTTACAACTAAAATGAACAAATTTTCAATCTAATTTTAAAAAAGTAGGATTTCAAATTTAGCACAGACAGCTTTCCTCTATAGGGAGAAAGCGTTGAAGTAAAGGAAAAGTAACGAAAATGTTCGTTATTTCGCTACCACTAAAAGTAACTAGTTTACTTTTTGAAAAATCTAACGGCGTTACTTATAGCGTTACCTAAAAAGTAACTGTTACAAATAACAACGTTACTCCAATCCCTGATACTAACCAGGGATAAGAGTACACTCTTAAAACAAAAGAGTGAAATCCACTCATACACCGCGTTGCAAAATGATAGCACCACCTTGTTTCTTCTGAGTAAAAACTGTATAATATATTTTTGAATAAGTTTGTAATACTTCCAGAATCTAGAATAGTATAATTAAGTAGAATGCTGGATATCAAGCTGTGAGAAGTTTTGGGTTTGGCTTAATAAGCAAATGTTTAAAACAAATGGAGATTTACTGTTGCAAAATGATAGCACCACTCTTACTTTTAAGTAAACAGGCGAAATTGCATGCGTTAAAGCTCCTCACGGAGGATAGAAATAAGCAACCGGAAACATTTCTAGCCATAAAAGCCTTGTTTTATCTAGTTAAACTAACCTTGTTTGCATTTATTGTGAATAAGTCAAATCAATAGACTTTAAAAAGTGCTAATTAAGTATGGGTAGGAAAAAGCAGTTATCAGGTTTTGAAAAGGGGCAAATTACAGCTTTAAACCAAGCAGGATTGTGGTCACGGAATATAGCAAGACATATTGGACGTTTACCGCACGTGGTTAAAAACTTTCTCCATCTTAGATCAAAATATGGGATGAAGAAATCAACTGGACGACCTCGAAAACTAGCAATTCGGCAAGAAAAATTAGTTGTAAAGAAACCAAAAGTCGGGGATACATTGACCAGATTATCACGAGACCCCCCCCCCCCCCCCCATTAACGTTCACAAGTCTACTTTATCAGGAGTGGTTAGGTGTTCAAGAATTGAACGATGCTATTCTAACAGAATGCGAAAATATTAATGCAGATGTAGTTAAACGTCTAGTCAAAAGCCTGACTGATCGAATTTTTGAAGTTATGGCCAAAACGGGTTCTGTTATTAAGTATTAATTATGACTGGTCCTATAATTTTGCAACATAATATTTGCATTTTTATTTCATTACACGAAAAGTTAAACAAGTATTACGTTTTTATTCAGGTATTTTCATTCTTGTTACGTATATTTCCAATAAAAGTATTAATTTCAATGATTTCCTTCAATTATTTTATGCTACGTTGAAAATACATGGTGGTTCTATCCTTATGCAACGCAGTGTATAGGAGAAGTGCATTTTCGACACTAGAAAGGAGTGAAAATTAACTCAGTTAAAATCCCTCGTTTGGAGTGATCCTGTCAGAGTTTTAACTAAATAAAAGAGTGAAATCCACTCCAAAAGGATAAGTGCATTTTCGACACTGAAAAGAGAAAAAATTAGCTCAGACTGAGTTAAATTCACTTATTTGTTTTAAGAGTGTAACGCCGTTTAGATTTAATACGTAGTTACTCTTTTTTAGGTAACGACGTCAATTTTTTAGAAAGTCACTAACTTAACTTTAGAGGGGTAACGAAAAATTTGTTACTAGTCTGTCCAAAGACATCAATCACGTACGAACTTTTGCGACTTTTGTCAGGTATAGCCATAGCCTAATATAGACTTGGAACCAGTTTTCCAACGGTTTAACAATACAACAATTAAATTTTTTCTAAGAGATAATGAACATGTACTAAAAATTGGCATATTTATATAGGTGTAAGTTTACACTCTAAAAAAAGGAATGCTCAAAGACGATGAAATTTTCCTTAATTTTAACGATTCCGTTACTGGCAAATGATGAGAGTTTTCGTTTAATCAAAGTGAGGGAATTTGAATCGTCATTTTTATGAGGATATGAATGTCGTCAAATCTAAAGAAATATTTCGTCATTTTTGAGCATGCGAGTTCAACAATGAGATTCAGTTTCCTCAAAATCAAGTTACAGAATCGTCAAATCACGATCGTAAAAGTGAGGATTCGCGTTTACTCAAAAGTCACGTGATAGTTTGACGAAACAATTCTCAAAATTAACGAAATGAGGCTTCAGGATTCATTAATTGTCAAAAATGAAAGTGTTATTTCTGAGAGTGTACGCATTAAAAAAATTCAACGAAACTGCTATTCTCAAAATCGTATTTACCCCTTTTAATATAGTCGAAATAACCAAGAGGCCTCAGGGACCCTGTTATCCTTTCTTCCCCAGTGGTGGCTGTCATAGAAACGCCTCTTGACAGCAGGCCTAGTGGAAACGGAACCTAAATTTTGAGAGGAACAGAGGCGTTGACATACTGTCTTGCAAATACAGTACACTTTTAAAACAAACACTCCTAATTTAACTCAGTCTGAGTGGATTTCACTCCTCCAGACTGGAAAATGCACTTCTCCTTTTGGAGTGGATCCTTTGTGTGTTAAACCTCCGACAGGATCACTCCAAACGAGTGATTTCAACTCAGTCTGAGTAAATATGCATGCCTTTACGGTGTCGAAAATGCACCAACTGGAGTGGATTTCGCTCTTTTGTTTTAAGAGTGTACCCTCTTAAAACAAAAGAGTGAAATCCACTCCAGTTGGAGAAGTGCATTTTCGACACTGGAAAGGAGTGAATATTAACTCAGACTGAGTTAAAATCACTCGTTTGGAGTGATCCTGTCGGAAGTTTAACACACAAAGGATCCACTCTAAATGGAGAAGTGCATTTTCCAGACTGGAGGTGTGAAAATTAACTCAGACTGAGTTAAAATCGCTCGTTCGTTTTAAGAGTGCACAGTTTTAAAACTAATACGATATTAAAATGAAAAATATATATATTACCTTGATTTAAAGAAACCGGGCTCTCAAAAACAGCTTCTTCAGTCGAATAATTGTAGGACTCTTCCAATGACAGAGATTAAGAAACTTACGTTAAAGCGGAGGTTGAACATTTGACGGTTACATATACTTATTTTATGACTATATATCGTCGGTAAAATGACAAACCAAAGGGGATGGAAAACCGGAAACATTTAAACCGGGTTTTTGGCTTCGGTTAAATGGGCAAAAACTGTATTTAAGCCGAACCGGTTAAAACTGAAGAGCCGTTGGAATAAACATTTTAACCGGTTAACTGAAGGTTATTGTTAGTTTGAATTTTCGTCGCACTACAGCATACGGCGGCTATAGGTGACGAGCTTCATAATTTAAGAACCACAGTCAAGTGACGAGCACCTAAACTAATGGAAAACTTTAAATAATTGCTGTTGATAAATTATTGGATTATTGTGTCATAAAATATGCCATAATGGATTTGTATAATATGGGTTCATTATTTATTAACACTTTCACTCCGGATCATGCCTTAAGGCACCAAGAAATATGCCACCGGTAATGTTATTCCAATGTCACATTACGAGGCAACAAAAATCTCAAGATATGGTCACAAGAAATGCTATATTTTAATTAAAAACAGACATAAATTTCAATTTAAATGTTATTGTTTGTAAATGTGAAAGGCCTTCGTAATATAAATTATTTTTTCTGATAAGACGTTTTTTGCGATTTTTATGTTCTTAAGGAAGTATTCGAAAATCACACCTTTCAGATATTTTTTTAGTAGAGAAATAGGTATCGGTTCGTTACATGATTGGGGTTCTAAATTACGACTAAGCCCTAGTGTAGCCGCCATTTAGTACACGTTACAGTAACGTTAATACACGTTAAATATGAATCGGTGAGTGCAGAAACAACGTCAGTCACAAATTTCAAATTTTTCAGGAGGGAGGAAAAACGTAATAACTCCTCCGCTATTTCTGCACTAAACACTCGAAACAAACGTCCTGTATTTACGGAACTACTCAACAGACTAACGTAGTTTTTGCACATAACACGCATCTTGCCTTTCTACGCTTATTTTCATTGAAAACGAGTTTTCGGATTTTTTTTTTGACTGAAGTGGCTTCTGCACTCACCGATTCATATGTTCCAAAGTCCCAACGGTGCGTACGATGTCGCAATTAAAAGTTGTGTTGGGTGCCTACTCAGGTGTCGACTAGCCACATGCTCGTGGTTCTAAATTACTCTTAAAACAAGAGAGTGAAATCCACTCCAGTAGGAGAAGTGTATTTTCGACACTGGATAGGAGTGAATATTTACTCAGACTGAGTTAAAACCACTCGTTTGGAGTGATCTTGTCGGAGGTTTAACACACAAAGGATCCACTCCAAAAGGAGAAGTGCATTTTCCAGACTGGAGGAGTGAAAATTAATCAGACTGAGTTAAAATCGCTCGTTCGTTTTAAAAGTGTACGGCACCCGTAGCCGATAGCCTTCTTGTAGCTCTAGTGCAATGATGACCAACTACGCAACTGGAAACAGTTTTTCAGATTCCAGTTTTTAGTCACTTTTAACTAGTCCCGGTTAAGACCGGAGAAAAAAAAGAACCGATTGAACCTAGAAGCAGTTTTATTTTTGTTTAAAACCGCATATCCCTAGAATGCACATTCGTGGTTTTGTCATTTGACCGACGATGTACACTCTTAAAACAAACACTCCCAATTTACCTCAGTCTGAGTGGATTTCACTCCTCCAGACTGGAAAATGCACTTCTCCTTTTGGAGTGGATCCTTTGTGTGTTAAACCTCCGACAGGATCACTCCAAACGAGTGATTTTAACTCAGTCTGAGAAAATATGCATGCCTTTAGGGTGTCGAAAATGCACTTCTCCAACTGAAGTGGATTTCACTCTTTTGTTTTAAGAGTGTAATGTCCGAAAGAAGTGGTTGTTTGGTAGACATATTTTCAGGCTTGTGTGCTTGGTCAGAGACCCGCTTATAAACCTTCGTCATGTAAGACACACACATACGTGACAGATGC
Organism: Hylyphantes graminicola; assembly: GCA_023701765.1. Lineage (NCBI taxonomy): Eukaryota > Metazoa > Arthropoda > Arachnida > Araneae > Linyphiidae > Hylyphantes > Hylyphantes graminicola. The sequence continues at coordinate 64,152,506 of CM043118.1, read as the reverse complement.
TGCAAAGTGGGTTCGATAAGCGTTACAATGCCCGTCAGAGGGGATTATCAAGGTAGTGTTTGAGTCTGCAGCTACACTGCTTATACTGCGGTCCACTCTAGGACTTCAAAAGACAAACTGCGCATGCACGAACATGTACAGTTCGACCATGTAAGGCATCTAATCAAAATGGGCATGCTCGACGTGCTGTTGTTTTTAGTTGCCCTTTGCAATCGCCAGTTTTTCAAAAAACCGAAAACCCGAAATAAAAGGGGTAGTGGATTTGGTAGCGCACCCACTTTTAAGTAATGTACAGAATTTGGACAAAAACCGATTTTCGGTTTAATTGGTTCAGTTTAACAAATAGATTTTGTCGGTTTAAGCGAAGCTGAAAACGTTTTTCCAGGTTAAACATTTCCGGTTTTCCATCCCTGTCCCTCCATTTTTCCATCCCTGTAACTGCTGTCTAGTGTCAAATAACATTTTTTCCCCGTTAGAACAATAGCAGTTGACACAACTCTCTCTTTCGGTAATTCAATCGTTTCATGGTGTCTATTTATATCATCTTTTAGGAGCTTTAAGATAGCCAAATACGCCTCCTAATCTAAACTCTGGTCAAGTGACGAGGTTGACACTTGAGCTATCTAGCGTAATTACGAGCGACATGGTAAGTTAACGCTGCACAGGCGGAGTGAAAATCCCTCTAACAATCACTGGGAATGAAAAGAACACTGCGACGATATACGCGCTAGTCAAATATGTGGAATCGAAAGTTCCGACCAAAGAGTTCTATAAGTAGGGTAGGGACCACTGAACTGAACCTCTGAAAGGAGTATCGAAACACCCGTCAAACGAGTCGGTGAAGCCCGGCAATCCTGTAAGAGCAACCCAACTTTTACCGCCAATCCTATACAACCTATAATCCTATACTACCTGTTAAAATAGGCATTTTAAACCAACTCTTTCAATAATCTTTTAAACAGAAAATTGATAGGTTATTGCTTTAGGAGGTTCTTTATGTAATGAAGTTTCGGAAACATGTACTTTTTAAAAAATTGAATTGCAGGAACAATCTTTAAAACTTAAATTCCTTGGAGTACTATTTTTGGCGAGTGATTGGCGACATCCAATGCAAACTGTCAAGTCAAGTGTCGATTGTGATCGGCGAAGTCATGCCAAATATGGCCCATATTCTCCCTAAAGCTATCGCCAAGTGACTCAAAATTAGGCTTCACCAGCTTATCAGGGGATGCTTCTTCCAGCGTTTCAGTTCAGTTCAGTGGTAGGGACTGAACCTACCAACCGCATAATGGACCAACACGGAGACAATATAGGGTGGCATGGGACCCGATGGCCGAGTGGTTTGGATCGCAGGCCATAACGCTAATAGACCGCGCGCTGTAACGGGTAAAGTATCGATTCCCTCCTTTGCCTTGGGTGTACTTAATTTCTCAGTATCAGAATTATAAATTAACTAGCACTTTTGCAACTCTATTTGGACTCCGTAGTGAGTCATTTCTGCTGATGGCAGCTCAGTACGAGTCGATTCCTCTACCTCACTATAGAACTCTTTGGTTGGTTGGTTTGACATATATTTTCAGGCTTGTGTGCTTGGTCGCAAGGACCCGCTTATAAACCATCGTCAAGTAGGACAACACAAGACGCACACATACACAAATGACAGATGCTGCCATCTGTCGCCACCTCCACAATTTAGACATGTCCCTGAAGGGGAGGGAAATTTTCTCCAGGAGCCTGTACCCATGGTGAACTGCGCAATGACCGACCACAGGACTTTCGGACCCAACAGATTTTACGAGCACGTACTCCGCATATACTCGGTAGGACTTCAGTGGCGACCGGGTCTCGAACTCTCAACCTTCCGATCTCAAGTTCGAGATCCTTGACCACTAGGCTCCCTACAGCCCCAACTCTTTGGTCCCGACGGCGTTTGGTCGACGATTCACTCGAAGTCTAGTTTCTTGAAAGTTCAAGGGTTGACCTCGTTACTTGACCGTGGTTCGAATTAACGAAGCGTTATTGGATTTATTAAAGCACTTAATGGAGGCTAGATAGAAATTAATAACAGCAAAATGATTAAATAACCAAATAATCGCCGACCCGGCTTCGCAATGGCTAGGGAGCTAGCCTCTGGGTTCAGGTGCTCGAATCCCGATAAGGCATGGATGTTTGTGTTTGTCAAGTATATGCGGAGAACGTGTTCGTTAAATCTGTTGGGTCCGAAAGTCCTGTGGGAGGTCATTGCGTAGTTTCCCACAAGTACAGGTCCCTGAAGACGATTTCCCACCTCTTTGTGTCCCTAAGTTGTGGAGGGGGCGTGAGATAGATGGCAGCATCTGTCACGCACGTGTGTGTGTTATGTCTGTTTTACTTGACGATGCTTTATAAGTGGGTCTCTGACCAAGCACACAAGCCTGAAAATATATGTCTACCAACCAACCACACTTAAACCGTTAAAAGGAAAACCTTGCTCCCACCCAATGGAAAAGATTCGCTGGCATTATGTTTGGATTGAATTAACACCACACTAGAGCTACTTGTAGGCTTTTGGCGACGGGCCTCGTATCTGGAAACACTGATCATGTGATGACGCAACACTGTAGGAGAAAAATAAAAAAAGTTGAAACAAAGGCAGTAGTATTAAAAAGAGGAAGTCATGTCCTTAGAAAAAAAAACTGCCTGGGAAAAAGTTGTCTAAAATATATAAAGGGTAAGTTTTAGTTGTTTATAAGCGCTACTAGATGGCAGCACAAAAAATATCAGGAGGAACTGATGGCTAGGTAGTGTTGAATGTTCCCTTCGGACTGAGGAGAAAAAAGACAACTTTTTAAAAAGTCTTGAACTTACTGATTATCTACGATGCCTATCCAAATTTCCAATTTTCATATTGGCTTATTTTGATGTAGGGTAAGGTGGGGTAAGTGGGCCATTGGGGCAAGTGGGCCACCCCCCTGGCATTTCCCGAATTATGGACGCAAAAAAAAATCTGTTACAATATTTTTACGTATTTACCCCAATAGATGCAGAAAACATTATGGCAACATTTTCATTCAAGTATGTAACAAGGTACAATCCTTTTTGTGACATTTTTCAAAATTGCATTTTTTCGTAATTCACGCCATCATACTATATTTTTATTTATTTCCAAACGGTTCATGATACAAAACAAAATGTTATATATTTTGAAAGTGTATAAAACATAGTATCTTTTTGTAGTGTCATGAACTTGTGATGTTGATAAGGTTAAAAGAAAATTGGGGTGGCCCAGTTGCCCCGCGTTTGGGGTAAGTGGGCCACCACAATGGCGGGGTAAGTGGGCCAGGGGTGGCCCACTTGCCCCAACTCTTTAATATACTTAAAAAAAGTCAGATTCACTGATTCATAGGGCTAGTCATATTCACAATTCATAGTCCTATTCATTGACATAGGCCAGTTTAAAATCTGTAGCCCTAACATTTTTTTACACTACATGCAAAAATGACAAGATGAAAATTAACGTATTTTTTCTTGTAGTAAGCTTGCATGCCAGAAAAAGTTGCTATGGGGGAACTATTAAAGATACATCATTACTTTTTTTTTTCAAACGCTCAGAAAATCATGTAGATTATTCCACTTGCCCCACCATATCTCTACCAGTTATGTGTAAAAATATATTAGGGGGGTGGCCCACTTACCCCACCTTGCGGGGCAAGTGGGCCACTCGGATGACCAAAAAGAAAAACATATTTTTTAAATTTATTATTTGCCGATTTGTGTTAAGGTTGCCATGGGTACACTAATAACATATGAGAGAATGGACCACAAAAAAAGTAAGTTGTTAGGCCGATTACAGCCAGTGGTATGAGGGTCTAAAGTCGAATTATGCCAAAAAGGTGGCCCACTTACCCCACCTTACCCTACATTAATTTTTTTAAATAAATTATTGATAATAAAATGTTATATATTAATAAAATGAAAAATCTTTTTTCGTTAAAAAAAACTTTTATTTTATTAAAAAAAATCTTAAAAATTTATTTCAACGATTTGAACAAGGTAAACACTAGACAAGAATGTGTTAAGGTTACAGCTATAATGGAATAGGAATACAGTTATTCGAAAACAAATCAAAATAATATACAGATTTATGGCTAAAACTGCCATTTGTTTAACTTAAATTATTTTTAGATCTTCTTTGAGTTAAAATTTTCATTACAATAAATTGTATGATATAAGAAACAAGTCAAGAAATACCTTTTCGCTTAGGTTTGGTTTGTTTGAACGCTCTATGCTCTGTCTATTACGACACGTACAGCGATTAAAAATAAATACTACACAAAGTCCTAATTTAATCCTCTTTTAACTAATTATTGATAAACAAGTTCGATAACGAATATTTGTTTTCCTTTTCTTTAAAATGTATTAAATTTCGAAGCATTGTAATAGGGTTTGATAGCGTCTGCTATCATTGAGTTAACAGTAACAGTAGAATGTTTCAAATGTTTTCTCAACTAAGTATTTCTCCGTAATTTTCATTTATGATCGTATCTTTTAAGGTTTCACTTTATAAAGAAATACAATGTTAGGTTTCTGCAGCTAAAAGTAATCACTCATTTCCGCTATTATTAAAACACGTTTTATGCTAGTAAACACTTTTCAGCACTAAGCTAATGATATTCTATATAACTCTGAAATAATTAATAAGAATATCTTTCCTCTTTTATTGCCATTGCCGTACACGAAGCGATGCAAAAAAAATGGCAATGAAATTAAATTTATTAATGACACTTGAACCAAGAACACTTGAAATATTTTACGCAATAAAACAAAATTATAACGAGTTTTTCGTGCTTCGTTAATCTTTTTTAACTTTTAAGTTACACTCAATGAAATACATGTATAAAAATAATCATAAGTGACATAATCATCCGATTCCGTTACTGGGACAGGATTCTTACGGCAATATACTTCTACCAAACCTCATTTTGAAATTCCTAAATCATAATAAAAATTTGCACAAGAAAGCTTGATTTGTAAAGACGAACAAAAATATCGATACAACAATGCATAACTTGTTCAACTCATAAGTTACTTCAACTCTTATTATACTAGAATATTTGTTATACAACGAGTCCAGTAATCCATTCACGCTGTAGCTATGCTGTAGCTGGATTTTGTAACGTACCTGTCACTAGTACGCATGCGCGCGTGGTCAAAGCTGTACTTCTGAAGCTGGATTTTTGAATCGTTTTTCAAGCGATATCAAAGCTGTAAATTGGTTTCGGGCATGAGCAGTCATAAGAGTCATTTAGTTTTTAATTGTCCGTGGTTTTTAACTTAATTTTCTTGTTTGTTTACTTTTTATTGAGAGAAATAACCCATAAGTCAAGAAACTTCCATCCACGCTAGATACAGCAAATGACGTCACAAAATCCAGCTACAGCATAGCTACAGCGTGAATGGATTACTGGCTTTATACTGTAACTCTATGACCAAATATTTCACGCCTGTTAAAGTTAAGCCTAACTTGCACGCACAATTTTTCTTTACAAAAACTTAACGTTGTACGAATCTTGTATAAGGGCATTCTTTTTTATTAACTATTACTAATTTTAGTAAAAAATGAATTGTTTGTTTTATAATTCATTTTTAGATGATATTTGAAAATAAAATTTCATTATTGTTTTAATGGTTTGATTATGTGCTAATTGTACAAGTGACAAAAATGCATAATTCAAATAAATCTTTGGTGTTTTCAAATACATTACCCTTTGAGTAATATTCCTTATTGGTGCATTGCTTTAAGATATTCACAATTAATGAAAAATTCCCATACACATATGGTATATTGCAGCACTTATGCTTAACCATACATCTATGGCACTTAGCCATATAAACGACGCATATTTGTTGTGTTCCAATTTATATTGCCTTTCCATAAGCTTATGGTGTATTTCCGTAGACTCGCCATATGTGTATGGTACTTTACCATAAGCTCACTATAACCCTTTGGCAGTTATTCCACTTTACCATATAGAATATAGACGACGCATGCTTTTTGTGTTCCCATAGCCTTACCATAAGCTTATGGTGTGCTACCATAGACTTGCCATAGGTGTATGGAACTTTATCATTAGCTTGCCATAACCCTATGGCATGTTCCCATAACCATGCCATAAATGTATGGTGTGCTCCCATAAGTTTGCCTTACGTATATGGCACATTTCCATAAGAGAATCATAGCTTATGGTACATTGCCATACGATTACCATACAAAGTCTTATGGTTTCCAAAGGTTACCATAAGTTTTTCCTAAGGAGTGCTACTGACAATTTTGAAAAAAATTGTGTTTCACTGAACATATTGCTAACTTGTGTAACGATTGGAAGTTTAAAGCCCATTTTCACCTTTTGTTACTTAGCACGTTCTTCCACTAAGCTCTTCAATTGTCATTCAAACATTTTTTCTTAATGCTTTAAAATGCACTGCTGAAAAAACTTTGTTTTCCTTGACCCTCTTACTTTGCCATTTTTTTTGAATAAAAATAACTTACCCATACCTGCAATTGAAGATTGAAAAGTATTTTGCAGATCCTACTTCCATTGAACCATTTCAGTTCATAAAGAGCCAAATTGGTACATGAAGACGTGGTGACATATACTATCAAACTTAAGGTAGGCGAATACCCAAAATTCTAAAATTTTTACTATTACTTTAATCTTTTTCAAATTTGACATAGTGATTTCAAATAATATAATGAACAAATCTTTTTGGGAATTTATTTTTTATTTAAATATAATTGAATTATTTTAAACGGTGTTTTTCAACTAAAAAAAGGGGGGTTACGCCAACACTTTTAGCATAAAAAGTTTTACATGAATTTACCGGAAATTTTTCAAAGATACTATTTCAATATATATCAGTGCCATGAACCTCTAACATCTGGTGTAAGTATACAAGTTTTTTTTTTAAAAAATGTCCAAGTGTAAGTTAATCGAAAAAAATCCTTATTTTGTGGTTAATTTAAAACATTTTTCATAATAACTTTTTTTCTTGTAATTTGTATGTAGCTCTAGAGGATCATTGCATGTATCAGTTCAAAACGAAGAATTTAACACATAATAAATGTTCATAGGATGAAAATTCAATGTGGTAGACTTGTTGGCGTAAACCTCTTTTTTTAGTAGAAAAACACCGTTTAAAATAAATAAATTATATTTAAATAAAAACAAAAGCCTAAATAGAATTATTCATTATATTTGAAATCACTATACCAAATTTGGAAAAGATTAAAGCAATAGTAAAAATTTTAGAATTTTGGGAAATTTTGGGTATTCGCCTACCTTAACGTTTACTTGGAGGAAGAGTCAAAGCTTCGTGTTAACCCTCAATAAACAATAATTGACATCAAATAAAAACTTTTTATTTCAAACAACAATTAAAACAAAGTAAATTAATAAGTAAAACAAACAATGCAAAAATAACAAATTAAGAGAATAAAGAAAAAACTTTAAAAAAAAACATGCATCACCAATTTTTTAAAAATGTGAATAAAAAGTTAAGTACAGAGCTTTTGAGTTCATTCCTAGTAGGAATTTCAAATGAGGCAATTTATAAAAAGGGGTAAATTCTTTAGCATCGAAGCAAGGAAATGCCAGATCATCAAACATAAACAGAATTTAACCACAGTAGACTCCCTATACACCTGATATCCACTTAAACAAAGAAATCTATAATAATAAAAGAAAGAGTCTGTCTGTGTGTATGTCTGTGGATCGCAAAAGACCTACTTAGACTGCTCTACAAAAATTCGAAATTCTTAATATAGATTCCTTTTAATACTTACGTGTGCACCTGAGGCTTAGTTTGTTCATATTTGATTGTTATTTTTAATTAATATAATTAGTTTAAAAAAAACGTCTTCCGCGTGGGATTGCGGGACCATAACAAGGCTTGAAAATACATTTACCGGGCCGAAACGGGGGCTTGACGCCATCCTCTATTAGTTTGATTGAGTTTGGTGAGATACGCGCTCGCCCTAAGGCTGCTTCATCCTCTATTAGTGTTTGCTTTTTTTTAAGTGCGCCAGCGCCAACACGAATTTAATTTTGTTTTGATTTTGAGTGTATTTTCACAAGTAATCATGCCTCTAAAAGGAAGCAATGCGAAGTTAACGGGTTCCCAGTAAGGCGGGACCATACTGCTAGTATTTTATATGTCATTTTCACCCAGGTGTTCTGTTTACCATTTGCATGTAAATGTTACTTTAATAAAAAAAAACATATGTATATTTAGCAAGCGACCTCGTACTATTTGAATGGTATGTACAATATAAAAGAATTAATACATTAAGTGTGCAATTTAATACAGTAAATGTGTATACATGAAATGGAGCAACAATAAAATATTTATCTGAGTTATCATCAATGTAGAAATGTGCAATCAATTGTGCATCTAAAGCATATTTTATATCACCTCTTAAAGTTAAAGCAGAATTTACTTAAACAGTTTACCATTGGTCCTACTTATGCTGTTTGAGAGGGTCTATTGTATAGGCAAGTTTACTTTAATGAGATTTAAGGATTCATCAGCATTAAAAATAAGATTTTACTAAAGTGAAGAATAGAATGTTCTAAAAATCTGTTAAAAATAATAATTCAACTAAGGTAAGAAAAAAATATATGAATCATCACTGTCCAAAAAATGTAATTTTTTTTATTACACATAATTAATTTGCTATACATGACACTTAACAAATGCAATACAAGACACTTAAGAACAATATATACAACTACTTAACATATACAACTACTAACAATGCAATACAACTACTTAAAGAACAAATGCAATACATGACACTTTTATTTTAAAAAAAAAACTGGAGCAGTAACACAATAAAACAAAGTTTATAAATTTTTTATTTTACTAAGAAATTCTCAACGATGCTGTTGAACATACATTCTTTAACAAAAAATGAATTCACACAGTTCACAAAAGGAAGACTTTCCTTAGTTAATTCTACAACAATATTAAAAATTGAGGATAGTTTTATAGTTAAAAAATAACTTTTAATTATAAAACTTCCCTTTTTAAGTATACCCCAAATGTAAAGCTTAACCTTCAGGAGGATTAACAATAGAAAATGAATGTAATCCTCATGGCGAAATGCTTTATGGCATAATTCAATACTCGAGTGTTTCTTTCCAGAGTGGGCCAACAAATGCCTATGAAGACATTGAGTATGACTAAAAGCCATAGTGCACAATTCAACAGTGTAAGGTTTTTGAATAGTGTTCATTAACAATACGATTGAAGGTTTACCTGGTTTTTTTTTTACTGTGGATCAACAAATGCTTTTGAAGGCTATAATTACGACTATGCCTTATTACATAGTTCACAACACTAAGGTTTTTCTTTAGCGTGGGTCAGCAAATGAGATTTAAAGTTTCTCTTCTGACTGAATGCCTAATTACATTGTTCACAACTGTAAGGTTTTTCTTTAGTGTGGGTCAGCAAATGAGATTTAAGGCTCGACCTTACACTAAATGCCTTATTACATAGTTCACAACTGTAAGGTTTTTCGTTAGTGTGGGTCAGCAAATGAGTTTTAAGGTTGCCCTTATGACTGAATGCCTTATTACAGAATTCACAAATGTAAGGTTTTTCTTTAGTGTGGGTCAGCAAATGAGATTTAAGGTTGAAACTATGACTGAATGCCTTACTACACAGTTCACAACTGTAAGGTTTTTCTTTAGTGTGGGTCAGCAAATGAGAATTGAGGTGGGACCTTTGATAAAATGCCTTATTACACAGTTCACAACTGTAAGGTTTTTCTTTAGTGTGGGTCAGCAAATGAGAATTAACTTGGGACCTTTGATAAAATGCCTTATTACACAGTTCACAACTGTAAGGTTTTTCTTTAGTGTGGGTCAGCAAATGACTCTGAAGGACACGCTTATGACTATATGCCTTATTACAGAATTCACAAATGTAAGGTTTTTCTTTAGTGTGAGTCAGCAAATGAGATTTAAGGTTGAAACTATGACTGAATGCCTTACTACACAATTCACAACTGTAAGGTTTTTCTTTAGTGTGGGTCAGCAAATGAGATTTAAGGCTGGACCTTACACTAAATGCCTTAATACAGAATTCACAACTGTAAGTTTTTTCTTTAGTGTGGGTCAGCAAATGAGAATTAAGGTGGGACCTTTGATAAAACGCCTTATTACACAGTTCACAACTGTAAGGTTTTTCTTTAGTGTGGGTCAGCAAATGACTCTGAAGGACACGCTTATGACTATATGCCTTATTACATAGTTCACAACTGTAAGGTTTTTCTTTAGTGTGGGTCAGTAAATGAGTTTTAAGGTTGCCCTTAAGTCTAAATGCCTTACTACATAGTTCACAACTGTAAGGTTTTTCTTTAGAGTGGGACAACATATGAGTTTTAAGGTTGCACCTTTGACTGAATGCCTTATTACAGAATTCACAACTGTAAGGTTTTTCTTTAGTGTGTGTCAGCAAATGAGATTTAAGGCTGCAACTTTGACTGAATGCCTTATTACACAGTTCACAACTGTAAGGTTTTTCTTTAGTGTGGGTCAGCAAATGAGATTTAAGGCTGGACCTTACACTAAATGCCTTAATACAGAATTCACAACTGTAAGTTTTTTCTTTAGCATGGGTCAACAAATGAGTTTTAAGGTTGCCCTTAAGTCTAAATGCCTTACTACATAGTTCAATACTGTAAGGTTTTTCTTTAGAGTGGGACAACATATGAGTTTTAAGGTTGCACCTTTGACTGAATGCCTTATTACAGAATTCACAACTGTAAGGTTTTTCTTTAGTGTGTGTCAGCAAATGAGATTTAAGGCTGCAACTATGACTGAATGCCTTATTACACAGTTCACAACTGTAAGGTTTTTCTTTAGTGTGGGTCCGCAAATGAGATTTAAGGGTGGACCTTACACTAAATGCCTTAATACAGAATTCACAACTGTAAGGTTTTTCTTTAGTGTGGGTCAGCAAATGAGTTTTAAGGGTGCCCTTCTGACTAAATGCCTTTTTACATAATTCACAACTGTAATGTTTTTCTTCGGTGTGTATCAAGTAATGTGTGTTAAGTTGGGATTTGTACTTAAATTTCTTTCCACATGAATCACATTCATATGATGCTTTTGAAGATGTGTTAGATATGTGCTTTTGCAGGCTGGATTCAGAAGCAGAAGTCTCATGACTATCCTTTTGAGTGAACAGGTTTGCTTCTTTATGGGACAGCATAGTCAGGAGGTAGGTCAAAATAATTGTGAAGCTTGCGTTGTAATCAGAAGGTCTATAGGCCCAAAAAATTCTTTGAGTTGACTTTGAGCACTTTTTTAGGAAATTTCAAGATATTAAGAAACACTTACATGATGCTGGGAAAACAATTTTCTTTCTCAAGTTTATGATAGATTAACTCTTGAAAGGAAAATAAACTTATGAATTCACAATGTTTCTAGCAATGAAGTATAATACGAGTTAAGGCTTGTAGAAACCTGCAAAGAAAAAATAATAATTTTGACCCTTTTCATTTCATTTATTTTAAATTGATGTTGATAACCCCCGACAAAACTTTTACGAGCAACATTGTACACAGTGTGTTATTTTTGCGCATCTTTAACTTGCACTCCCTCTACATATAGATTGGACTTTTATGCTGCAGAGACCGCTTATGGGTTGGTAGTAATTTTGACGAAGTGCGAACCTGGGACCTTTTGCATAAAAGGCAAGCGCCTTACCCCCCACCACGCTACACACTCCACAATTTCAGGTAGAAGAAGGTAAAAAGTTTAAAAACAGACACAAAAAATAGAAAAAGAGATATTCTCTGGAACATCAAGAAATAGTTTTGGAGGGGACTAGAAAGAAATTCTTTGGTTACTTTGAACAATTAAAGATAAATTTAAAGGGGCAGGGAAGCCCAGTCGGTTAGGCACTCACCAAGCAAGCGAAATGTCTCAGGTTCAGGTCCGGGCAACACCAAAATACTTGCCAACCAATAAACGGCCCGTGCAGCCAAAAATGTCCGATGAATAATAACCAGTGTAAGGGAGTTGACATTAAATATCCTTTTAAGTCCTAACATTGCGTACGATGTGGCCCTTAACGGTTGCATTGGATGCGTATTCAGGTGTTAGCTCTTCGCTTGTCTGTGGTTCTGTAATACGTCGCCAATAGCTCTCGTGCAAAGATAATTCAAACCTAACCTAATTAGTACTTGAATGTAAATTGGAATGGAATGTATGCAAAGCAGTAGTTTCGGAAAATATTTGACATTCGGTGCTGATTGGCATGATTTCATAAGTTGCCAAAATTAAGTGCTTCTGTTTTGAAATTCAACACTACGCTGAAGCATTAACCCCAGTTTAACAGTTGGTTGTCAAAACAAAATCCTACACTAAAGCTGGCATTACAAAACAATTCTATAAGACAGTTACTACAAATCGTCCATACTAGCATGGGAGGATAGAAACTTAAACTGTGTAAAATTGAATGGTCAAATTTGACGGTATATCGAAGTACTACTATTTACTAAAGACATGCCAGAAAAATGAATGTGTGTGATAACCCTAAATTAAAAACTACCATAATTTTTGTATTACTCATTTGATTGGCTTGGTTGTGATTATTTTTTAACAGTGGCGAATAACCAATTCTAACTTTCAGTTAATTAAATGGCAAAATTCCACGCATAATTTGAGGCTTCAATAATTAAGAAAACATACATGGAACTAACTAATGTCTCCAATGAGCACAACATCATAAATTCCATACCCACTTCTACCCTAATATAATCAGTGCCGGATTTAAAGACCCAAGGGCCCTAGGCACTTGACATTTGGGCCCCACTATTTCGAAGCTATTTTGGAAATTTAGCAAATTAAATACACTAGTGTAGAACATATAATATTTAATAGTCTATAATACACATCAGAATTATACAGTATGTTACTATAGTTATTCTATAAACTTTATAATTTGATTTTGGCAATTTTTGAGGCCTTTATCAGGCGATAGGTTTTTCGAAATTCGGAGATTTTAAATTTTTTAGAAGATTTTTTTCGCGATTATATCTTTTTAAGGGCCCCCTCCCTGATTGGGCCCGGGCCTCGTAGGCCTAGGCCGAAATCCTGCACTGAATATGATATCAAATATCAGCAATTTGTGTAGAAAAGCTTTCAAAGCCACTAGGACAAACTTTTTACTTATCAGTGACCTTCCCTGTGGTTTTAAATTACGAAGCGTCTGTGACCATGCTACAGCCATCTATGTAGCAATGGGCTTTTTCAACACTTTTCCACAAAAAACAAAACAACCAAAGGCATCGAAGTTCGGATCGTATGACCTTTTTTAAACCAATTAACTGTTTCGACACTTTGTCAAAGAAAACCAAATATCCAATGAAATCGTAGTTTAGAGAGCATGACATCAGAAGAAATATTTCCATGAGGTTATTTTACGTCGGGAAGCGCCAGTTTTTCTTTTTCATTTATTGTCTGGAATCAGTTATGTTTAAGTATATAAAACAATGAGTTTTCTAAGAATACTTTACTTTGTATATTTTTAAAATGCCAACTTCTTGTTGTGCTGTTGGGTGTTAAAATTATAGAACACGTTCATGCCGGGGCAAAAAATCTACGTTTTTTCCGTGTGAGGCTGGGCTGTCTTATATCGCAACGCTTCGTCGGGGGGAATCAACAGCTTTGCGAGTTCAAAAGCGCTTAATGCGATTAAATTTAAAACATGTTGTTGTTGTTGTTGTTGCTTATCTCCTTGGTTTAGCAGAGCTAAACTAGGTCTATAATGTTTGTCACTCGTAAAAAGTCTAGGACCATGACTGGATTTTCATACAAATCGTGTCTGGAAAAAATTTAAAACATTGAAAGTCAATGTTTATAATACTCAATATTTTTTCTAAATAATGTTGAGACAAAATAAAATTAACTTATTATTGAACGACTTCTTTTCTGAAAACAAGCGACTCACCTTTGATGCATGTAGAGAAGTCGATTATTGTAAATCAGTTTCATTCCTGATGACTTGAATAAAAATCCTGCAATGATAATAAAAAAATATATATAACTTTTTTGGTTCAAGAAAGGCATAAAACTAATCTTGTGGAATAATGAAATGGGTTAAATCTGAATGACTGTTGAATACTAATATATTAACGACACTAATTTGTATCCATTAATATTTATTGACAAAAATTGGACTAATTCCAACTTTGTGAAACATGAAAGTATTGAAATAATGTAGCTAAATTTTATGAAACCTTATCATATTAGTAACTGTGGTTGGTCTTTTGTAACAGGAGATACATGTATATTTATGCCATTTCTGTTTATTATACAAATGTATTACAGTGAATGTGGAGAGTCACTGGGGAAAATTCAAACTCTTTATTTAAGCGAACACGTTGGTTTGTAACAGAATCTGTCACTTACTCTGCTTAGAAGAAGAAAACTATTTATTTAACAGAAATATATTGGTTGTCAAGGGGCCCCCGGCCCTTCCAGACAACACATAAAATCATTGAAGAAAATTAAAAATAATATACAGCTACAGTAACGCCTATCTATAAAGCGGGAGAAATTAGTTGTTTGGGAAATTATCGTCCGATTTCTGTGCTACTCATTTTTTCAAAAGTGTTTGAAACAGCAATGAAAAATAGACTGTATAATTTTTTAAATAAAAATAATTTCTTTTCTAAAAACCAATTTGGTTTTATAAAGGGACTAGGGACCGAAGATGCACTCCTAAGATTTACTAGTATAATATATAAATCCTTAAATGATAATTTAAAAACAGTTTCTATTTATATTGATATTTCAAAGGCTTTCAACTCAGTAAATCATACTAATCAATCAATTTATTTCATAAAAATATTTTGGAAGTCAATTTGATAAATGATTCTTCCTTCGAATGAAAAATAAGTGAAAAGCTCAGCTTAAGAGAGAAAAAAAAATCTGAATCTGATGAGCCCGATGGAATCATTGAGGGTGAAAGGGTTTAACCCTTTCAGTCCCAGTGATGCCATTTGGCATCATCACTTTCCATATTTTTAAAAAAAAATTATATGTCCCGTTACAAAATCCAAACACACAACATTCGATTCTTCTCAATTGGTCCTATTAGACAATATTTTACATTAATCTCAATAGAAGTCAGAACTACTATTTTTTTTCCAGAATTTATTCAGATTTATTCAGAAAATGCTAACAAGCGTTTCACCTGATTTTTGAAAAGTGCACTTCAGTTCCACATATTTAAAACACAATTTAAACAATTTCGGTTAAAATAATTACTAAATTTTTTTTAATAATATGGTCAGATACCTGAAAATATATAACTCGAAGTGTTTTTAGGTAATACATATATTTATATTTTGTTGTTTTCCACAGTTAAAAAAATTTGGCATTATTTCAAAAACCATATACAATTTTTTAATGAAGGTAGAAATTTACTGTACGGTAACTATTGGTGAACTTTCCGAAATCGCGCCAAAAGTCCGTATTCTGGCGACTTTTGACGTCATGCTCTCTTCACAACGATGACGTTTTCCGGCAACCCTATCTGACCGTTATATGTTTCAGTCGAAGTCAGACAGGTTGCTACAAAAAACTATTTATCGCCAAATCTAAAAATCGCGCCAATAGTTACCGTACAGTAAAGGTGAACCTTAATGAATTTTTTTCTTATGGAACTCTTATTTTTGACCAAAAATAAGCTTATTTTGTGAATATCAGAAGTTTCTGTAGTGTAGTAAATTTTTGGGACTGAAAGGGTTTAAACCATGTGTTTAAAACCATGTGTGTAAAACCCTTAATTGTTTTGAGCAGTGTAGATAGGACAAAACATAGCAAAAGATAGACATAACATAAACAAGATAGAAAAAGGGATCTTCACTGGAATATAAAAAAAATATTTTTGGGGGACTATAAAGAAATTCTTTGGTGAGTACTTGAAGTAAAATTTAATCAGAAACTGAATGGTAGAGAATTATGAAAGTACTTGAAGTAAAATTTAATTAGAACTTGAATGTAAACTTTATAATATGCAAAACTTCAGTTTTGGAAAATTGTTAATACTTAATATTCTGAGCTGCTTGGAGTGTTTTTATAAATTGTCCAGATGATGCTCTTCTGTTTTTAAATTCAACACAATGCTGACGCATTAAACCTAAATCCATTATTGGTTGTCAAAATGAAACCTATACTAAAGCTGCCACTCAGGACTTGATCTATAAATACTCTGACTGTAGGTCAAACTATTTTGTGAGCCCCTGCACTTAAAATGTTGTGTACGACTTCCAGTTATGATGGTGCTATATGACCTATATGTATCAAATTTTTGCTAAATTTTATTGGCTTCCTTATGAACTTGATAAAAACAATCATGCCAGGTCAATTTCTCAATCTAAGTCCAACAAAAGACACAGTGGAGTACCAGAATTTTTTCCTAATTTACTGATATTTTGGGGATTTGCAGCATTTAGCATAATTATAAACTGAAATTAGGGCCCCCTTAAATTTGAGAGCCAGCCCTGCTGAATCTACAAAAAAAAAGTCTGCAAATCGTAAATATTATCATGGGAGGATTGAAACTTAAACTATGCAAAATTGTATGGTCAAGTTCGACCGTATATCGAAGTATTTTTTACTAAATTTTAGAATTGAAAAAATGTCGTACACTTTGCATTACATACTTGGTTCGCTTGGGTTAAACTTAACTGTTCAACTCTGGCAAATGCTGTAGTAAAATATAATTATTGAATTAGCTAAATATTTAAATTTCCACGCATTATCTGAGCTTGTTGAAGAATGAAAACACAGATGATCTCTTCAACTTCTTGTCTACGTAAACTGCTTAAACACAGCTTACTATAATTCGTAACATAAAAAACTTGGTCAAGAGACGAAAGTTGTCCACGTCTTAATAAAGACAGCTAAAATGGTTTGTCGTCATTTGTTTACTGCATTGGTTTAGTGGAATTGCTTTTGTTTTATTATTTGAAAATTTGGCTGGGATAGCCTGGTAGGTATTACTGGTATTTAGGGATGCCAGAAATAGTGTCCAGGGACCTGTACCCGTGGGAAACTGCGCAATGACCAATCACAAGACTTTGGTCCCAACAGGTTTAACGAGTATTTACTCCGCATATTCGGTGGATCTTCAGTGGTACCGAGACTCGATCACGAGACCTTACCGATAACGAGATCTTAACCACAAGGCTCCCCACAGCCGATTAGCAAGGAGTACTAACTTCAAAAATCAACATTGGCGAGCATCAAATAAATTTTTCTCCATTTGGCAAACTCGATTTCGCCAACAAGACGACAGGGCTATACTTGATGCTGATTGGCTACCCATATCTCTCCGCAAAACCGGTTTACCGATTTTCATGTCTCCACGAAAAAATTCCATAAAAAATTTTTCACAGCGGTTCTCCATGTTATTCCTATTGAAGTTCCTTGACCAAGGGGCACCGTGTGAAAGCGCCTTTACCTACCAGGCTATCCCAGCCTGGTAGAACTGGCATCCCTAATGTTGCGAGATCGACCCCTTGTGCTCCGAAGATTTTGGTTTAAGCCAGAGTTACTATGTTTAGCTATTCATTACTTTTAAAGGTGTATATTTCTTTGAAGTTTAGATACATTATCTCACCTGAACAACATTTAGAACGTGCATACTTTCTCTATTATTGCAGAGTAATTTAACTTATGCATTCCCTGAAGTGATACTGAATATGGTAAATGATACATACTGCTGTAGCAGCTTCGATAATCCATTGTCTGCCAAAAGGATCCTTAAGGCGGAGATTGTGTTATCTCGGCTTATATACTACCATTAACGTTGTTATCCGGAATAGTGGTAGGAAAATGGGCGGTAAAACAGCGCCATTTAGTTGTTGATGGAATATTGAGGTTGCGTATGTGTTAACCGCCACACTACAGATGCAAATCTATTGACAATCAATTTAAGATAGAAAATAAATGCCCTTGCAATTGATGACGAACTTCAGCAGTTAACTAGAATCATCCTCTCACTAATAACCTATGTGTAGCTTTAGTGTGCCACATTATTTCCAACCAAACTAAACCAACAATCGGCAGGCTCGCCAACTGCGTTGACTTTTTGTTATTGGAGAGCTAGTGGAAGAACGTGCTGTGCTACTGACATTTTTTGAAAAAATTTGTGTGTCACTGAACATATTACTAACTTCTGCAACGATTGGAAATTTGAAGCTCATTTTCACCTTTTTGTCACTTAGCACGTTCTTCCACTAAGCTCTTCAAATGTCATTCAAACATTTTTTCTTACTGTTTTAACCCTTTCGCTACGAAGGATGTTCGCTTCCTCGTAATATTTGATGGGAATACCATTATCGAATCCTAATTAGTTCTTCGTGCGTTTTGGGGCGCTTCAGTAAGGAAACGGTTAAAATGTACTACTAAAAAAACCCTTTCCTTGACCCTCTTACTTTGCCATTTTTTGAATACAAATAACTTACCAATACCTGCAATTGAAGATTGAAAAGTATTTTGCCAGATCCTACTTCCATTGAACCATTTCAATTTTCAGTTCATAAAGAGGCAAATTGGTTATGCAGTAACATAAAGACGTGGTGCATACTATCAAACTTATTGTTTGCTTGAAGGAAGAGTCAAAGCTTCGTGTTAACCCTCAATAAACAATAATTTACATCAAATAACCACTTTTTATTTCAAACAACAATTGAAAACAAAGTACATTAATTAGTAAAACAAACACTGCAAAGATAACAAATTAAGAGAATAAAGAAAAAATTTAAAAAAAAACATGCAATACCAATTTTTAAAAAATGTGAATAAAAAATTAAGTACAGAGCTTTTGAGTTCATTCCTAGTAGGAATTTCAATTGAGGCAATTTATAAAAAGGGGTATATTCTTTAGCATCGAAGCAAGGAAATGCCGGATCATCAATCGTAAACAGAATTTAACCACAGTAGACTCCCTCCAAACCTGATCTCCACTGTAACAGGAAGAAATATTTTCTGTGCAATTTTCACCCAGGTGTTTCGTTTTCCAATTTGATGTAAATTTTACTTTAATAAAAAAAAAGCAGATATACTTAGCAAGTGACCTCATACTTTTTTGAATGGTATGTACATAAAGAATTAATACATTAAGTGTGCAATTTAATACATTGTGTATACATGAAATAGAACAATATCAAAATATTTATCAGGGATATCATCAATGTAGAAATGTGCAATCAATTGCACATCTAAAGCAATCATGAAGTTTAACCAGAATTTACTTAACCAGTTTACCATTGGTCTTACTTTTGCTGTTTGAGAGGGTACTATTGCATAGGCAAGTTTACTAAAATGAGGTTCAAGGATTCAACTGCATTAGAAATAAGATTTGCGCAAAGTAATGAGTAGATTGTTCCAAAAATCTGTTAAAAAATAATAATTCAACTAAGTTAAGAAAAAAATATATGAATCAACACTGTCCAAAAAATTGCCTTTTTTTATTATACATAATTAATTTGCTATATAAAGAACAAATGCAATCATGACACTTTTATTTTAAAAAAAAACTGGAGAAGTAACACAATAAAACAAAGTTTATAAATTTGTTATTTTACTATGAAGTTCTCAACGATGCTGTTGAGCATACATTCTTTAACAAAAAATGACTTCACACAGTTCACAAAAGGAAGACTTTCCATAGTTGGTTCTACAACAATATTAAAAATTGAGGATAGTTTTATAGTTAAAAAAATGACTTTTAATTATAAAAATTCCCTTTTTAAGTATACCCCAAATGTAAAACTTAACCTTTAGGGGGATTAACAATAGAAAATGAATGTAATCCTCATGGCGAAATGCCTTATGGCATAATTCAATACTTGAATGTTTCTTTCCAGATTGGGCCAACAAATGCCTATGAAGACATCGAGTATGACTTAAAGCCATAGTGCATAATTACACTGTGAAAGGTTTTTGAAAAGTGTTCATCAACAATACGATTGAAGGTTTACCTGTTTTTTTTGCTGTGGATCAAAAAATGCTTTTGAAGGTTATAATTACGACTAAATGCCTTATTACATAGTTCACAACACTAAGGTTTTTCTTTAGCGTGGGTCAGCAAATGAGATTTAAGGTTGCTCTTCTGACTGAATGCCTTATTACATTGTTCACAACTGTAAGGTTTTTCTTTAGTGTGGGTCAGCAAATGAGATTTAAGGTTGCTCTTCTGACTGAATGCCTTATTACATTGTTCACAACTGTAAGGTTTTTCTTTAGTGTGGGTCAGCAAATGAGATTTAAGGTTGCTCTTCTGACTGAATGCCTTATTACATTGTACACAACTGTAAGGTTTTTCTTTAGTGTGGGTCAGCAAATGAGATTTAAGGCTCGACCTTACACTAAATGCCTTATTACATTGTTCACAACTATAAGGTTTTTCTTTAGTGTGGGTCAACAAATGAGTTTTAAGGTGGCCCTTGTGACTAAATGTCTTACTACACAGTTCACAACTGTAAGGTTTTTCTTTAGTGTGGGTCAGCAAATGAGATTTAAGGTTGAAACTATGACTGAATGCCTTATTACATAGTTCACAACTGTAAGGTTTTTCTTTAGTGTGGGTCAGCAAATGAGTTTTAAGGTTGCAACTTTGACTGAATGCCTTATTACATAGTTCACAACTGTAGGGTTTTTCTTTAGTGTGGGTCAGCAAATGAACTTTAAGGCTGGACCTTACACTAAATGCCTTTTTACAGAATTCACAACTGTAAGGTTTTTCTTTAGTGTGGGTCAGCAAATGATTCTGAAGGAGATGCTTATGACTAAATACCTTACTGCATAATTCACAACCGTAAGGTTTTTCTTTGGTGTGGGTCAGCAAATGAGAATTAAGGTTGGATTTGCCCCTAAATACCTTACTACATAGTTTGCAACTGTAAGGTTTTTCTACAGTATTCCTCAACAAATGGGTTTGAAGGTTGGACCTTTGGCTAAATGTCTTATTACAGAATTGGCAACTGTAATGTTTTTCTTTGGTGTGTACCAAATGTGTGTTGAGTTTGGTACTTAAATTTCTTTCCACATGAATCACAGTCATATTGATGCTTTTGAAGATGTGTTAGACATGTGCTTTTGCAGGCTGGATTCAGAAGCAAAAGCCTTATGACTTTCCTTGTGAGTGAACAGGTTTTCTTCTTTAAGGGACAGCATGTGCTCTTTGTAGTAGGTCAAAATAATTATTGGAGGTAGGTCAAAATAATTATTGTGAAGCTTGCGTTGTACTCAGAAGGTCTATAGGCCCAAAAATTTCTTTGAGTTGACTGTAAGCACTTTTTTAGGAAATTTCAGGATATTAGGAAACACTTACGTGATGCTGGGAAAACAATTTTCTTTCTCTTGATAGGAAAATAAACCTAATAAATTCACAATGTTTCTGGCAATGAAGTATAATACTAGTTAAGGCTTGTAGAAACCTGCAAAGAAAAAAATAATAATTTTGACCCTTTTCATTTCATTTATTTTAAATTGATGTAGATAACACCCAACAAAACTTTTAAGAACAACATTGTACACAAGTGTGTTATTTTCGCACATCTTTAACTTGCACTCCCTCTACATAAAGATTGGACGACGACGTTTAACAAGTTTAGGAGGACCTGGCAGCGCAGCTGCCTCCACCTTCGGTATGGCAGGAAATTTTGGAATGGCGAGAATTAAAGTGAGTGGCCGCACAAAGAACGAATGGGTGGTGTGGCGAGGAGTAGGACAGGACAACAAAGATGAAACGAAAAGCCCCGAGGGGCAGATGGTCATTGCAAGGCACACCCTGCCGAAAGAGGAGTGAGGAAGACGTGGCGGATGATGGCAAGGATTAGGGTCATGGTAGGAATATGAAATCATAGGGGAATTAGAAAAACATGGCAATTGATAAAGATTGGACTTTCATGCTGCAGAGACCGCTTATGGGTTGGTAGTTATTTTGACAATGTGCGAATCTGGGACCTTTTGCATAAAAGGCAAGCGCCTTACCCCCCACCACGTTACACACTCCACAATTTCAGGTAAAAGAAGGTAAAAAGTTTAAAAACAGACACAAAAAATAGAAAAAAGAGACATTCCCTGGAACATCAAGAAATAGTTTTGGAGGGGACTAAAAAGAAATTCTTTGGTCACTTTCAGCACTTAAAGATAAATTTATATGTACTTAGGGGCAGGGAAGCCTAGTCTGTTAGGCACTCACCAAGCATGCGAAATGTCCCAGGTTCGGGTCCGGGCAACACCAAAATACTTAACGACCTATTTACGGCCTGTGCAGGCAAAAATGTCCGATGAATAATAACCAGTATAAGGGAGTTGACATTAAATATCCTTTAAAGTCCTAACATTGTGTATGATGTCACCCTTAACGGTTGCATTGGGTGTGTATTAGGGTGGGCCGAAAAAAGTGAATTTTCGAGTACAAACTTCTAATAGGACTCAAAAGTTGCGTATTGTCATGTTGATTACTGGAAAAATAATAAAAAAATTCCCAATTAATATTAAGTGCTGCCTCAAAGAGGTTGAAGTATGAAAAAAATGCCAAAAATCGACTCATTTTAATTTTACCGCCAGAATTTACTGATTACATTTCGTGCTTAAAACAAGAAATATTATTGTTCAGTTATATATCGTAAAAATAAAAAAAATATATTAAAAATTATCTTTACAATTTGAAATTCTTAAAAAAATTGTTAAAAATACGCGATTTTGATGAAAAATCACAAATTTAAAGCTTTTAAAACTGAGCCTGTTTGGAAATTTAAATTATTAAAAAGTGCTCTAAAACACAGGAATGGAGGCTATATATTATGTTTAACCAATATCAGCAGCAAAATAACAGTTATTATAAAAATGCAGGGCCGTAGTGTGGGTAGTGGGTAAGCTTGCTCCACTAAAAGTCAAATTGTGAAATGCGAACTTATTATTGCTCTTTTATTATTTATTGCTATTGTTATAACTATTTTATAATAAATAATAATTAAAAACAGAATGTGAACCATGCTATTACAAAAGTTCCCGCAGTTTGCAGCTATTGTCCCTTTCCATATTTTTCTCTTTAGCAAATGACCTAATATTCTGCATGGCGAGGTGGCTGCAATCCGAGTTTCACTCGCGCTGCTGATCCATCAAACCAATTAAGATTTTTCTGTTATTTAATTATGACAAAGTCTTAAATTGTGCATCAAATATTAGCATTATAGATCGTAGTTGCTTGAATGTAAATTTGTCTCTGTTTGCGGTTCTACATACTTTTCTTGAAGATTGACACTTATTTCTAATGCTCACAGAACCATAAAGACCAATTTATGAGCCACATAGGTTCCAAAAGAAGAAATATATATTTCTTTTTGAAAACTGCAAATTATAAAGCTACTCAAAAATAGCGCTTAAAGAAGATAATAAATTATAATTGAATTTCGGATACATCAAATTCACTCAAATAACTAAATAATCAAGAAACTTAAAATAACTTATTTTTTACAATGTTGGAAAAAAAATCGACCAACTATCATGGAAAGTAGTAAGTTTCTGAGCACAAAAGAATGCGTTATTTGTATGATAGGGCCAATTACTTTACCACTATCTCGGCTGACACATGTGTTCTCGTTTCAACTGCCTTATGTATATGTTCTTTGGACCGTATATGTCACTGTAGCTATTTTATTTAATTCTTATTTTGAACAGAAATAAAAAAAATATATAATAAATAATTTACAATCATTGTGCTCTTACATGATAAGCAGATTTGCGAAATGTTTAACTTAAAAACCATATTTGCACATGTTATAGTCAAATTTTATTCTGGTTTGGAAGGTTTGTCGCGTTTAGAATTTCGGGGATCAAAAATCGAACACCGGTTTCCCTGCCTAGAGTCTAGTATCTTGAAAGATTTTTTTTTTATTTACGTCATATCTTCGTACTTTATATATTCTCAAGTGGCCACATGTGCGAATGGCAATAACGAAGTTTTTTTTGTCTCTCTCTCTGTTATAAACTACATGTAATAGTTTTTGCCTTTTTCTGGAATGCAGCACTGCGGTTTTTTTTTTTTTGCAACCTCGTAAAAAATGGGTTATTTAAAGTTAATTGGTACTATAGTTAAGTGGTGAAAAATGAATATCCGAAATCCAATTATAATTTATTATCTTCTTTAAGCGCTATTTTTGAGTAGCTTTACAGTTTGCAGTTTAAAAAAAGAAATATATATTTCTTCTTTTGGAACCTATGTGACTCATAAATTGCACTTTATGGTTTCGTCAGCATTAGAAATAAGTGTCAGACAATCTTCAAGAAAAGTATGTAGAACCGCACACAGAGACAAATTTACATTCAAGCAACTATTATCTATAATGCTAATATTTGATACCACTGCACAATTTAAAACTTTGTCATAATTAAATAACAGAAAAATCTTAATTGGTTTGATGGATCAGCGCGAGTGAAACTCGGATTGCAGCCACCTCTCCATGCAGAATATTAGGTCATTTGCTAAAGAGAAAAATATGGAAAGGGACAATAGCTGCAAACTGCGGGAACTTTTGTAATAGCATGGTTCACATTCTGTTTTTAATTATTATTTATTATAAAATAGTTATAACAATAGCAATAAATAATAAAAGAGCAATAATAAGTTCGCATTTCACAATTTGACTTTTAGTGGAGCAAGCTTACCCACTACCCACACTACGGCCCTGCATTTTTATAATAACTGTTATTTTGCTGCTGATATTGGTTAAACATAATATATAGCCTCCATTCCTGTGTTTTCGAGCACTTTTTAATAATTTAAATTTCCAAACAGGTTCAGTTTTAAAAGCTTTAAATTTGTGATTTTTCATCAAAATCGCGTATTTTTAACATTTTTTTTACGAATTTCAAATTGTAAAGATAATTTTTAATATATTTTTTTTATAATAACGATATATAACTGAACAATAATATTTCTTGTTTTAAGCACGAAATGTAATCAGTAAATTCTGGCGGTAAAATTAAAATGAGTCGATTTTTGGCATTTTTTTCATACTTCAACCTCTTTGAGGCAGCACTTAATATTAATTGGGAATTTTTTTATTATTTTTCCAGTAATCAACATGACAATACGCAACTTTTGAGTCCTATTAGAAGTTTGTACTCGAAAATTCACTTTTTTCGGCCCACCCTAGTGTGTATTCAGGTGTTAACTCGTCGCTTGATTGTGGTTCTGTAATACTCGCCAATAGCTCTCGTGCAAAGATAATTCAAACCTAACCTAATTAGTACTCAGGGTTGGAAAAAAACATGTTTTTTTTTTAAATAAAACAAAAAAACATTTTTTTTTGTTTGAAACATGTTTTTTTTTGTTTAAAACGTGTTTTTTTAAACAATTAAATTTTGGTTATTGAACAAGTTGTTTAGGTTTAAAAAAACGTGCTTCTTTTGCATTTTGGTTTCCTATATATTTACTTCCATCCCCAATAATTTTAGGCATATGCCTTACATCTTTATTTGTCGAAGAATCATAGAATACAAGAAATCCTTGGATTATCTGGCGATTCGGTGTCTTCCTTTAATTAAATTGGATGGGCTAATAGAAGAATTTATAAACTAATAATGTAATACTAGTTTATGTTTGGTATTATTTTAATGAACTAAAATTATATACCACATTGATGATTATCATAAATCTCACAAATTAGGGGCTATAATAAATTAATGAATATTAACAAATGTCAGTAGTGTCCCATTTGGTATCTAAAGTGTCACATACAAGGTTTACCATTCCATCAGAATCTACTATTTATCACAGTCTTAATTTTTAAGGTAATACACAGCATGGTCATATATAATAAAACCTATTTCCTTAAATGAACTGTATTGTGACAATAAATTATAAAACATATAATATTTAATAAAATTGTTTTAAACATGTTTTTTATTACTATGTTTTAAACATGTTTAAAACATTTGTTTTAAACAAAATGTTTTAAACATAACAACCCTGTTAGTACTTGAATGTAAATTGGAATGGAATGTATGCGAAGCAGTAATTTTGGAAAATATTTAACATTCGGTGCTGATTGGCATGATATCATAAGTAGCCAAAATTAAGTGCTTCTGTTTTGAAATTCAACACTACGCTGAAGCATTAACCCTAGTTTAACAGTTGGTTGTCAAAACAAAATCCTACACTAAAGCTGATATTACAAAACAATTCTATAAGACAGTTACTACAAATCGTCCATTGTACCATCATGGGAGAATAGAAACTTAAACTGTAAATAATGAATGTGTGTGATAACCCTAAATTAAAACTACCATAATTTTTGTATTACTCATTTAATTGGCTTGGTTGCGATTATTTTTTAACAGTGGCGAATAACCAATTCTAACTTTCAGTTAATTAAATGGCAAAATTCCAAGCATAATTTGACGCTTCAATAATTAAGAAAACATACATGGAACTAACTAATGTCTCCAATGAGCACAACATCATAAATTCCATTTCCACTTCTACCCTCATATAATCAGTGCCGGATTTAAAGACCCAAGGCCCTTAGGCACTTGACATTTGGGCCCCACTATTTCGAAGCTATTTTGGAAATTTAGCAAATTAAATACACTAGTATCGAACATATAATATTTAATAGTCTTTAATAAACATCAGAATAATGCAGTATGTTACTATAGTTATTCTATAAACTTAATAATTTGTTTTTGGCAATTTTTGAGGCCTTCACCAGGCGATAGGTTTTTCGAAATTTGGAGATTTAAAATTTTTTAGACGTTTTTTTCGCGATTATATCTTTTTAAGGGCCCCCTCCCTGACTGGGCCCGGGCCTCATAAGCCTAGGCCGAAATCCGGCACTGAATACGATATCAAATATCAGCAATTTGTGTAGAAAAGCTTTCAAAGCCACTAGGACAAACCTTTAACTTATCAGTGACCTTCCCTGTGGTTTTAAATTACGAAGTGTTTGAGACCGTGCTACAGCCATCTATGTAGCCTCAATGGGTTTTTTTCAACACTTTTCCACAAAAAACAAAACAACCAAAGGCATCGAAGTTCGGATCGTATGACCTTTTTTAAACCTATAAACTGTTTCGACACTTCGTCAAAGAAAACCAAATAACCAATGAAATCGTAGTTTAGAGAGCATGACATCAGAAGAAATATTTCCATGAAATTATTTTACGTCGGGAAGCGCCAGTTTTTCTTTTTCATTTTTTATCTGGAATCAGTTATGTTTAAGTATATAAAAAAAATGAGTTTTCTAAGAATACTTTACTTTGTATATTTTTAAAATGCCAACTTCTTGTTGTGCTGTTGGGTGTTAAAATTATAGAATACGTTCATGCCGGGGCACAAAATCTACGTTTTTCCCCCCTGAGGCTGGGCTGTCTTATATCGCAATGCTTCGTCGAGCGGAATCAACAGCTTTGCGAGTTCAAAAGCGCTTAATGCGATCAAATTTAAAATATTGAAAGTCAATGTTTATAATGCTCAATATTTGTCTATATAATGTTGAGACAAAATAAAATTAACTTATCATTGAACGACTTCTTTTCTGAAAACAAGCGACTCACCTTTGATGCATGTAGATTAGTCAATTATTGTTAAAGAGTTTCATTCCTGTTGACTTGAATAAAAATCCTGCAATGATAATAAAAAATTTATATATAAAATTTGTTTTGGTTCAAGAAAGGGATAAAACTAATCTTGTGGAATAATGAAACGGTTTAAATCTGAATGTCTGTTGAATACTAATATATTAACTACACTAATTTGTATCCATAAATATTTATTGACAAAAATTGGACTAATTCCAACTTTGTGAAACATGCAGGGCTGCCAGTGCCAGAAAGCCTTGAAAATAGTTGCTTTAGTAGCCTCAGATGTTAAAAAATAGTAGCCAAAATAGTATCCTCTTTTACCTAACTAAATAAACAACTTTTAATTGTTAGATAACACAAATGTATTTTTTTTTTAATATTTGCATTGAATGTTATCCGAAATTAAATAAAATTTCAAAAAAAAAAAGGGGATGAATTTGTTTAATATGCTTGGATGCAAAAATTAAAAAACTAAAAACCTAAGACTTATATCAGTGCAGATCTTGGAATTGTAGCACCAACACTCGGTTAAAAGGATTGATAAAACTGCCAATAGTTTTTCGGATGTATTACAACAGAAAATTTCATGTTAAATTATTAAACCAATTTATATATAACTGTTAGAGAACAAAAATTAGGAGAAAATATTTAAAATCTACTTATTTGTATTGGAATTTAATTAGCAATTGCATAAAATTTTTCAAAAAAAAAAAAAACATTCCATTAACGATTGGATAAGAAACAGCCATAAAAGTGCCTTTTTTATCCTTCAAAAATATATATTTATAAATTTTTGATTAGTTTTTAGCTAAAAAATCTAAGAAAAACCAACATTCATCAAGAAAAAGCCTGTCATTTCACAAAAACGAGCAAAAAGAAGTTAAAATGCTAAATTGTGCAAAAAAATTTAAGACCACAACTAAAATTTACAAATTGCAACACCAACTTTCAAATGAAAGGATTGATACTGCCAAAAAAATTTGCTTGAAAATAAATTTAATTTAAAAATAAATTATAAAATAAAAACAAGTATATTTTAAATAGTTATCAGTTATTCAAGAAACATAAGGATCAATACTAATCCATGTAAATATGTTTGTTGAGCAGTCTTTATTGAACAGTTAAAGTTGAAGTACATATACAAAACACAGTTACAGTTAGAAGAAGCGATTATTATTTATAACACCTTCCCTTAATCGCTTATTACACAACATTTGTTTCTTAAGCTTTGCAATTTAGGTTCAGGTAAACTTTTTGTAAACAAATCACCAATTTGTTCTGCTGTGCTTACATATTCAATGTTTACATCATATGCTTTTACAGTTTCACGAATGTATTTTAACTTCACATCAATATGTTTTAATCTACCATTAACTTTATCATTTAAGATAGCTTTAATTGCTGATTGATTATCCTCGAAAACATTAAGTTTGATATTGCTATGTCCCAAAAGTTCTTTTGCAAGATCATATAGCACGATCAAATATCCTGGGTAGCTTTTGCTAAGGCCAGAATTTCTGCTTCAGTTGAAGAAAGTGCTATAGAGGTCTGTTTTCTAACTGACCAAATTATAGGACATTTGTTAAACATGATTATTATACCAGAAATACTCTTCCTATCTAGTGAATTGGATGCCCAATCTGCATCGACGTAACAATTAAGTACATTTTCTCCAACCTCTGATTTATCAAATAACAATTTTAGTTCAAGTGTCCCTTTCAGGTAACGTAGAACTCTCTTCAGACCAGCCCAAGCAGCTTCAGTGGGCTGCTCTTGCAATTGGCTTAAAACATTCACTGAGTAAAGAATATCTGGTCTGGTTGTCACTGATAAATATAATAATGCACCAACTAACTCACGATAGGGTCCATGAAACTTTTCACCATTGACAAAATCTGAAGCTGTTGCTTTGGGAACCAATGGAGTGTCACTATGTTTACACTCTGACATATTAAATGTATCCAAAACTTTTTGCACATAAGATTTTTGACTTAAGTATAACTTATCATAAACAAATTCTAAATTAATTCCAAGGAACTCATTAGCAACTTCAGATTTTGACATTTCAAATTCTTTTCTCAGGAGATGAATTACAATTTGTACCTCATTTTCATTAGAACCTGCAATCAAAATATCGTCAACATATAAAACTACAAGAATTTCACTGTTTACATATCTTCTCACAAATATACATGGCTCAGTATCACTTTGATGAAAATTTAAATGAAACACAAAATCGGTAAACTTCTTAAACCACTGCCTCGGAGCTTGCTTTAAGCCATAAAGACTTTTAAGCAGCTTGCACACTCGACCACTCCCATCATCATATCCTGGAGGTTGCTCCATGAATATGGTTTCTTCGAGTTCACCATTTAAGAATGCAGTTTTTACGTCAAGAGCAAAGATTTTCATTTCTTTCTGAAGAGCGATTGCTAGAACAAGTCGAAGCGATGACGTCCCTACAACTGGAGCAAAGGTTTCAAAATAATCAACACCAAACTTCTGCTCATACCCACGAACCACTAATCTTGCCTTGTAGATGTCGTCTCGTTTGATACGCAGCACCCACTTGCATGACAATGCATTTTCTCCATTTGGCAGATCGACAAGTTCCCACACCTTGTTTTTCTTCAACGATTCCATTTCTTGATTCATAGCCTTTCTCCAAGGCACTTGCTCTTTAGATGACAATTTTTCAAAGTCCTCAAATGATTCAGGGACTAAATTCACAGGAAAGGCTTGGTATAGATGGTAGTCATGTAGCTTTGCAGGTAGCTTCACATCTCTTTTTGGCCTTCTGTTGTCATCTGCTTCTGGTGGAGAACCAGCATCTTCTCCGTCCTCTTCTGGTGAAGAACCATCTTCCAAATTGTCATCAGGTTGTTGATCAGCATCTTCCAAGTTGTTTTCAGGTAGTGAAGCACCATCTTCAAAGTTGTTATGTGGTGTATCTGTAACAGTTACTTCAGTATTATTGTGCGATGTGTCAGACACTACTGTATCTTTAAGCTTCTTTTCCTCATTGAATTTCACATTGCGAGAAACCACAACACGGTTTGTCGAAGGATCCATCAGTCGGTAACCCATGCTTGCATAACCCACGAAGATCATCTTTTTAGACTTTGGGTCCAGTTTCTTTCTCTGACAGTCAGGAATTCTCATGTAAGCATCACAACCGAATACTTTGATAACGTCAAGATCAGGTTTCTTTTCATACTTCAACTCATAAGGAACACGGTTTTCAATACTCTGACTTGGCATTCTGTTCTTCAAGTATGCAGCAGTTTGCACTGCATAACCCCAAAATTTCTTGCTAAGATTGGCTTCAAATATTAGAGCGCGAGCTTTTTCCAAGATGTATCTGTTTGCTCTTTCAGCAACTCCGTTTAGAGGTGCAGTATATGGTGGAGCAGGATCAATCAAAACACCAGCTTTCTTGCAGTAGTTGACCAGCTCACCACCAACATATTCTTTAGCATTATCACACCTTATTTTTGTGACACCTGGGTTCTGCTTAAAGAAGAAATCAAGCACCTCAGCAACATCATTTTTATGTTTCAGGAGATGAACTTCACAGAATCTCGAATAATCATCAATGATCGTTACGAAATATTTTTCACCTTTACTAGTAGGAGGATCAATGGGGCCACAAATATCTGTGTGCACCATTTTCATTGCTGCTGTCTCTCGTTGTCGAGGACCCTTCCCTATAGGTTCATTTGCTTGTTTTGAAACGACGCATTCTTCACAAAAATCTTTCGAAATAGGAAGACCCAGTCCTTGTAGAACCTGATTCGATGAATGTCCCATGCGTCGATGCCACAGTTTGGCATCAAGTTCAGCAACGTGGACACTATTGGTAATGGGAATAAAGTCACTAACATACTGTCCTTTGCTGTTGAGACTTGCAATCACAAACTTTTCATCACCTTTTTCTACTATAGCTTTGTTTTCTGTAAAAGTAACAGTATACCCAGCACTTTGTATATTGTTCACAGAAATTAATTCACCATTTAGTTCTGGAATAAAAAGTACATCTGTCAGAATGACTTTTCTTTGATCAACAGTTCCTGTTATTGTACCTATACCTTCAATTCGTAGTCTTTCTGTCTTAGAAGCACAACCAACTGTCCCAGTAAATGGTTGAAGATCAGTAAACCATTCTTTTCTACTGCTCATGTGTGAAGAGGCACCAGAATCTAACAGAAAGTAATTCCTGTCAAGTTCACCAATCCAATAACAAAAGTAATAGCAGCAGTTTCATTTCTGCACTGATCAGATCTGTTATTATCTGTATGATCACTACTTTTGATTTGGCGAGGACCATAACCGTTTAAGAATCTACAGTTCTTTTTCACATGTCCTTTCAGACCACAATGATAACATTTATAGCTCTTCTTATTTCGATTATTTGGCATATTTTTACGGGGACCTTGATTTGGAAAGCTATTCTTGTTAAATCCAGTTCTGGTTACCATAGCAACCTGATCAGTCTCTTTGACATCACTCGACGTTTTTCGTTGTTCTTCAGAAACCAAAAGTCGCTTGAGATCAGCTAGCGTTTGTTTTTCTTCTGTTCTCGTGCCCCAAGCCATTTTTAGAGGCTCAAAATCACTCGATAATGTTTCCAAGAGTTTACACATTACTACAAAGTCATTTGGCTTTATGTCTAAATCACTCATCCGTGATACTAGACGCTCCAACTTCGCGATATGTACGGCCATTGTGTCACTTGGATCTCGAACGAATGAAGAAAACTGCAACTGGACTGCATACTGGGCTTGTCTACTGCTCTGTTCAAAAAGATCGTGGAGTTTTTGCCATATTTCACGGGCTGTTTTGCACATCGAAACTAGATCACAGATGCTCGAGTCCAATATTCGAGAAAATATTCCTCTCGCTGCTCTGTTTCCTTTCTCGTATTTGGCCAATTCAACGCTGTATTTCTTACGGTCATCTTCAGTAGCACCATCGGGGACCGGCTCCGGTTTGACTACTTCTCCGGAACACACCTCGAAAGCCACTTCTTTTTCCATAAGCAGACCTTCAGCCATCCACTTCCAGCGAGTCCAATTTTCGGTTCCAACTAACTTATCTAGACTGTTAGTCTCCATTTTTATTACTTTTAGCTGTTTGTTAAAAACTTTAGTACCTTATTTCAAGTAATTTTACGAATATTTTCTTGGATCGTAACCACAGCGCGCTACCATGTTGAGCAGTCTTTATTGAACAGTTAAAGTTGAAGTACATATACAAAACACAGTTACAGTTAGAAGAAGCGATTATTATTTATAACAATGTTTCACTGAAATATCTCGCAGCTTTAAAATACAAGGATGGCTGAATTCAAACTATTAAATGTAAGTAGTATTCTTATTTAACACGATCATTGAAATTCACAAGTAAAATATAACTTTTTTTAAGTTAAAAAAAAAACGCATTTCGATACGATTCTTTTAGATACCGCCAAATTACTAAAAAAAAAACCTTCAAAATAAAGCAAATTAATGACAGGCAGATGTTAATCCTATCCCCAAATGCAGTTTTAAAAAAATCCTCAACAAAGCATGCAAAATCAAAGTTAGTTTCCAAAAACTTTACATGGTCTGCTAAAAAAAAAAAAAAAAAGTCAAGTGCTATTTCAAAAACACATGGTTTTGCTTTTGTTTTGTGCAAAACGAAAGCAAAACTTGATGATAACTTTTGATTTGAGAACCAAACAAAAACTATAGGCATCATCTGCACTTCACGTTTTGCGTATCGGTAGAATCCTGGTGGCGCCATCTATGGAAAAATTATATTTAATAAAAATAGTCGCCCAAGACAGAAAATAGTTGAAGGTTTTGCTGAAAATAGTCGTTTTAGGCCTTTTTTGGTCTTAAATAGTTGCCATAGTCGCCTAGACGCTAAAATAGTCGCTTTAGTAGCCTTTTAAGTCGCCACTGGCAGCCCTGAACAAGAAAGTATTGAAATGGAAATGTA
Organism: Hylyphantes graminicola; assembly: GCA_023701765.1. Taxonomy (NCBI): domain Eukaryota; kingdom Metazoa; phylum Arthropoda; class Arachnida; order Araneae; family Linyphiidae; genus Hylyphantes; species Hylyphantes graminicola. The sequence goes on along the minus strand of CM043118.1, from coordinate 64,118,862 downwards.
GCTAAATTTTATGAAACCTTATCATATTAGTAACTGCGGTTGGTCTTTTGTAACAGGAGATACATGTATATTTATGCCATTTCTGTTTATTATACAAATATATTACAGTGAATGTGGAGAATCACTGGGGAAAGTTCAAACTCTTTATTTAAGCGAACACGTTGGTTTGGTACAGAATCTGTCACTTACTCTGCTTCCACACAACATTTATGTTCAAAGGGGAAACAAACTAACACCTCAGAAAGAACTTTGCAAAAACAGGGCCTTTGTATTAATTAATATTGCCTGAAAAATATTGGACTAATTCCAACTTTTTGAAATATGAAAGCATTGAAATGTGGTTAAATTTTATGAAATATTATAATATTATAAACTGAGGTATTTTGTAACAGGAGAAACATGTATATTTATGCCATTACTGTTTACTATACAAATATATTATAGTGAATTTGGAGAGTCAATGGAGAAAGTTCAAACTACTTTATTTACAGCAAAAAATGCTCATCTTCAAAAATGGCAATGAAGGAATGTCGTAGAGTCCTTCTCCACTCCTTATTGATCGAAATATTTTAAAACTGAGACCATTAGATCCTTACAAAGTAAACGAGATGTTCATCAGATGGTTAGAACAAATATTTTTTTAAGAATACCATGTCAATTCCTAAACATGATAATCCAGGGTTGGCATGGTTTAAACCAAATGGTTTAAACCATGGTTTAAACCAAGGTTTAAACCAAATGGTTTTTTTCCAAAAAACCAAAGTGGTTTTTTTTTCAGAAATTTTTTAAAAGCACTTTTGAATTTAAAATAAAAAAAGTTAATTAGTTTTATTTGAAACGTACTTTGAGAAATATCTTTTTGAAAGCGATTATATAAAGGAGGTCTCTGCAATAGAATGGTGGAGAGGCCAAACTGATATGAAAGAGTTTAATAGCAACAATTTTAGTGAAGTTGAACGCATTCTGACTGCTAAAGCAATAACAGCTAATGTTGAGCGCATTTTTTAATCTTTTGATCTAGTGCAGGCTAAATTGCGTAATAAGCTTGGGATCGAAAAAGATGCAAAGCTAGTTTTTTTTTGTTTAAAATGTTGAATTATAGCAATCCTTGATGATAATAAATTGCATCCGAAGAGTTTGGAATAATAACTTCATTATTACTTCAGGTATTTCAATTAAGGTTATAATACTGCGAATGGTTTAATTGACATAAATCACAAATTTTAACGCTCTAATAGGTAATTTATGTATGACTGCGTGGAAATTGAAATAATGGGAGCATAATTTGCCCCAAAATTAGTCTTTAATTAAATAAAAATCAAATTAAAAGGATATATGGGAATCCTATTAGTAAAGTAAACTTTAAAACAAAGTTTGAAATTTATATAAACATCATTAAAGTCTTACAAATACAAAATAGTTAAGTAACAGAGAAGTTTTTGAAAAAACCTGGTTTAAACCCAAAAACCAGGTTTAAACAAAAAAAACAGGTTTTTTGGTTTTTTTTGAAAAAAACCTGGTTTTTTTCCAACCCTGTGATAATCTAACATTAGGGCTCTAATCAGCATTTAAAAACTAGAGGTGTGCAACACTATAGGACATTCATTTGCCACTCAATAAATCAATGCATTTAGAGATAAGTACAGAACTTATTAGGTAATTTCAATAACTTTAAAACCAAAATAGTGCCATGGCAGCTAAAATTTGCTCAAGCGCCATTTGCTTGAAAACCTCGATATGACTTCTGACGTAATGGAATGATAAAAAATTCATTTAATAATAAAATCAATCTGCAATTCCTTATTTTTCAAAAGCGACCTAGCTATTTTTCTACGACCAATTTCATGAAAACTGTATTGAAAAATTGGAAACTACATAATTATTAGTTCATGCTAAGCGGAATTTCAAGTAAAGTGATTCACGTTCAACAAATTATTAAGCTATATTTCAAAGCTTATTATATAAAAAAATCTGGTTACATCACAAGCTTCAAAATCATTCTCTTTCCCCTAACAACCTTTAGCCTGTTTTACAAAAAAACCTGTTGCTGTTTCAGTCCTTACCCTACTCTAGTCAAACCCTCAAACAAGGTAGATTAGAAACATCAACGCTCACACCGTTTCCACGAAAACCACATGGGGAGGAAGGGGAAGAAAGTAATCCTGAAGCTTGTGTTGTCATCAGAAGGTCTATTGGCCAGGAAAATTCTTTCAAGTGACTTTAGGCACTTGGTTCAGGACTTTAGTAAGCACTTACGTGATGCTGGGAAAACAATTTTCTTCCTCAAGTTTATAATAGATTAAATTTTTGAAGAAAAATAAGTGTAAACCTAATGGATTCGCAATGTTTCAGGCAATGAAGTATACTACGGTTTAAGGCTTGTAGGAACCTATAAAGAAAAAATAGGTTTGACCCTTTCCATTTCAAATATCTAACATTGATGTATACTGTTCAAAAGAATTAGGAAAGCACTTTGTGTACCTTTACTTTTAATTCCAACTTCTTATTTTTATATCGAAATGTAATAAGTTATGAAATAGATTCATTATGCATCCAGAATGAAATGGTAAAAAAAGGAAAGGGTGGATTTTAATTTTTTTATTTAAACTTAAGGGGGGGGGGGGGACATTGGAATCATAATTTATTAATAAATTATTACATTAATATTTTCAAAACTTTATACGTAAAAAAAGGTAATTTATAAATATCTACGAATGCAAGCATGAAGAATATAGGGCAAATTTATTTCATAAAAATATTTTGGAAGTCAATTTGATAAATGGTTCTTCCGTCAAATAAAAAATAAGTGCCAGCTCAGCTTAAGAGAAGAAAAATCTGAAGCTGAAAAGCCAGATGGAATCATTGAGGGTGAAAGGGTTTAACCCTTTCAGTCCCAGTGATGCCATTTGGCATCATCACTTTCCATATTTAAAAAAAAATTTTAATCCTGTTACAACATCCAAACACACAGGATTCTTCACAATTGGTCCTATTCAACAATATTTTACATCAATCTCAATAGAAGTCAGAACTACTATTTTTTTTATTCAGAAAATAGCTAACAAGCGTTTCACCTGATTTTTGAAAAGTTCACTTCAGTTCCACATATTTAAACCACAATTTAAACAATTTCGGTTAAAATAATTACTATTTTTTTTTAAATAAATAATATGGTCAGATACCTCAAAATATATAACTCAAAGTGTTTTTAGGTAATACATACATTTTTATTTTGTTGTTTTCCACAGTTAAAAAATGTTGGCATTATTTCAAAAACCATATAAAAATTTTAAATGAATTTTTTTTCTTATGGAACTCTTATTTTTGACCGAAAATAAGCTTATTTTGTGAATATCAGATGTTTATGTAGAAAATTTTTGGGACTGAAAGGGTTAAACCATGCGTTCCCCTAATTGTTTTGAGCAGTGTAGATAGGACAAAACATAGCAAAAGATAGACATAACATAAACAAGATAGAAAAAGGGATCTTTACTGAAATAAAATATATTTTTTGGGGGAAGGGACCATAAAGAAATTATAATGTGAGTATGTGAAGTAAAATTTAATTAGAATGTGAATGTAAACTTTGTAGGGCAAAGCTTTAGTTTTGGAAAATTGTTGATATTCAGTGCTGCTTGGTGTGTTTTTATAAATTATCCAGATGATGTGATTCCGTCAGTGTGGGTAACTTTGGCCAAATCATAGGTTTTTTTACAAAAGAAGAAAAATTTAACTACAAAAACGATTTAAACACAAAAAAATCATTATGCATTTTAAGTATCGTACTTTTAGGAATAATTTTCGAACATTTTTGTTGAATTTTATAAATTAATAAAAAATTGACATTGCTTTAAAAAATTAGGACGCTGTTAAGAGCCGGGCGGGTAACTTTGGCCACCCATAAAATACATAAGAAACATACTTTTTAACATCATTAAAGCCTGTGTTACCTAATTAAATAGCAATATTAAAACGTTTAAACCAAAAAATAACAAAGTTATAAGACATTATAGTTATTAAAAATTGTATATAACTTAACATTTACATTGCAGTGCATCGTGGAATGGCATTACACGATGAATACTAGTATTCCTTGTCACTTAAAAGAAAAATAAACTTCTATTTTAATAAGGAAAAAGAACTTTTTTGAAGCAAGATTTAATAACAAATATTTTTATAAAAAGCAAACGATTTTATTATGAAAGGGAAAAGAAATAATCTATTCATAATTAGAAATCTGAAATGTTTACCTTTCGACATTTGCGAATTTTGAGTGGTATACGTTTTTTGCATTATATCTTTATCTTTTTAATGTTTAAAAGTGTGAGATTTTTTTTAAAATATCTAAAAAATGAGTAATCATCAAAGTAAGAATTTTTCAAAAGTAGTTAAACAGAATTCTCTTTTACATAATTTTTTTAAAGTGCAAAGTTCCATAAAGAAATATTTACATCTATGGCCAAAGTTACCCGCATTCATCGGCAAAAGCTTCCCAATTACAAATATTTTAGTATAGCATAAAAAGTTTTCAACTTAGAATCAAACAAACGGTGTAATATTCTTCCCCATAAATAAAAGAATCGAATAGAGTGTTTTATTTAAATATTTTCAGTGTTCTTTTAAGTGTTCCAGACAAAAGTTGGAAGAGATAGATTTTTGTAATTTTATGCTCGTAAGAATGAAAACAGCATTTGAAGTATTGCCAGATTTATAATTAGAACTTTTTTTATATGAAATGAAAGGCGATGTTTCCACCCTTCCAAAAATGTAAAACAATTGAAGATTAGATCATTTTATGAAGAGAAATTAAGAAACAAATCTTTTTCCGACGCGTGGCCAAAGTTACCCTCCGTGGCCAAAGTTACCCGCTTTGACGGTTCTGTTTTTAAATTCAACACAACGCCAAATGCATTAAACCCAGTTCCACTATTGGTTGTCAAAATGAAACCTATACTAAAGCTGCCACTCAGGACTTGATCTATAAATACTCTGACTGTGGGTCAAACTATATTGTGAGCCCTGTACTTAAAATATTGTGTACGACTTCCAGTAATAATGGTGCTATATGACCTACTAAGTACCAAATTTTTGCTAAATTTTATTGGAAACCTCATGAACTTGATACAAACAATCTCGCTAGGTCAATTTCTCAGACAAAGTCGAGCAAAAAACAAAGTAGAGTATCAGAATTTTTTCTAAATTACTGATATTTTGGGGGTTTACAGCATTTAGCATATTTAGAAACTGAAATTAGGGGCCCCTTAAATTTAAAAGCCAGCCCTGCTGCTTCTACAAAAAAAAAAAAAAAGACTACAAATCGTCAATACTATCATGGGAGGATTGAAACTTGCAAACTATGCAAAATTAAATTGTATGGTCAAGTTCGACCGTATATCGAAGTATTTTTTACTAAATTTTAAAAGTGAAAAATTGTCGTATACTTTGCATTACATACTTGGTTCGCTTGGGTTAAACTTTATTATTCAACACTGGCAAATGCTGTAGTAAAAGACAATTATTGAATTAGTTAAATATTTAAATGTCCACGCATTATCTGAGATTGTTGAAGAATGAAAACATAGATGTCTTCAACTTCTTGTCTACGTAAACTGCTTAAACATAGCTTACTGTATTTCGTAACATAAAAAACTTGGTCAAGAGACGAAGGTTGTCCACGTCTTGATAAAAACAGCCAAAATGGTTTGTTGTCATTTGTTTACTGCATTGGCTTATAAAAAAACCCTTATAAAGCTCCCGACCTTAAGTTTGCAGTATACAAATGTTCTACGAGAAAGAGGGTAAATAGTTCTCATTTTTGAGGGCGAGAATCGAATACAAAAAGGTATTTAACATTCAATAAACAAATTTATTTGTTATTTCAGGACATAAATTTATTATTTTTATTAGTTTAGCTTCAGAAAGAGAATTTTTTTCCTTCGATTTTGACGTAACGGGGCGCACGAATACCAGGGTCAAATTATCAACCAATCGGAGCAGGCGAAGCTTCGGCGCCAGGCGCGTTGTTTACGCAAATTCCTCCGCGTAGTACATTTCTCTGCTGCAAACTTAAGGTCGGTTTTAGAAGGTCTTGGACTGGCATCCCTAATGTTGCGAGTTCGACCTCCTTGTGTTCCGAAGATTTTGGTTTCAGCCAGAGTTACTACGTTTAGCTATTCATTACTTTTAAAGGTGTATATTTCTTTAAAGTTTAGATACATTTCCTCACCTTAACAACATTTAGAACTTGCATACTTTCACTATTATTGCAGAGCTGTAATTTAACTTATGCATTCCTCGAAGTGATACTGAATATGGTAAATGATACATACTGCTGTAGCGGCTGGGACGTCATGTAACCCCAAAATATATCCCGATATGTCAGGGATCTGGCATCGTTGTAAAAACATTCCGATTCTGTAAATAAATGATGGTTGTTTGTTGTGTTCTATAAGTTATGAGATAATTCTTCGTAAACTATTCAATTCTTCAAAGTTTAACTGGATCTACTTATAATTTCACGTAGAGAACGAAATAGTCCGGTGGACTACTGAGAGTCTCGCCCTCCTTCTTTTTCATGGTGACCACGGAGCTACAAGGTCAGTTTACTTTTGGAAGATCGTCAGAACTAACGTGTTCGTAATGGAAATTCTGATTGCAAAGAGAACACCTGTTCGAGGTAACTTTACGAAGTGTTATAAAAGTTTAACAGATGCAATAAATGACACTAAAAGTAGTCGGAAAGACATTGAAATAAAGTTGTCTTCTTTCGAACGTATAGTTAGTGATTTGACAGCACTAGACAATGAAATATACGAATTGTTAGTAGTTGAAAAATCGGAGAAATTGGAAGAAGAATACAATAAAATGGAAGATTATCGAGTGAAAATAGATATTGCTCGCGTTGAAGCGAAAATATGCATGGAAAAATTCTCGGTAATTCCTGAAACTGCTATGTCTATCACGGCTGAGAAAACGAAACTGAAACTTCCCAAAATAGAATTAATTAAGTTTAGTGGGGAAATTAAGGACTGGTTGAGTTTTTGGAGTCAGTTTAGCCGAATTCATGATGATGAGTTTATGAATGATGAGGACAAATTTCAATACCTCATTCAGTGTATGGTTAGTGGTGGGAGAGCAAAGGAAATTGTTGATAGCTATCCACCATCTGCAGAAAACTATTCTAAGGTAATAGACAGTTTAAAACAAAGATTTGGTCGTGATGAATTACTTGTGGAATTCTATGTTCGAGAGTTGCTAACTTTAGTGGTAAAAAATGCTATGAATACCAAAACCAAAATGAGCGTTATGCAACTCTATGATAAATTGGAGTCCTACCTGCGTTCATTGGAGTCTCTCGGTGTTACCAAGGAGAAATATGCTGCCATGTTATTCCCTCTAGTAGAATCAAGCATCCCAGAAGATTTGTTAAGAATATGGCTTCGAAACCCTGTACTCCTGGTAGGTCAAACAGAGAGTGATGGAAAAAGTGAGGTGGACTCATATGGTGGCAAATTGTCTCAATTATTATCATTTCTGAGAGCTGAAGTCGAAGGAGAAGAACGCATATCTTTAGCGAAGACTGGTTTCAAACAGAATGATTCTTCCTTGAGGAAAAAAGATAGAGATTATGAAATATATACTCCTGTCGCTACAGCAAATGATTTATTCTCAAGCCACAGTAAACCAATCAGCCATAACGAAAAGGACTCTTGCATATTTTGTGAAAAACATCATGAAAGTCGTGACTGTTTTGTTGCACAGAAGATGACTTTGAGTCAGAAGAATGAGAAAATTAAGAAAAAGAAAGGATGTTTCTCCTGTCTCAAAATTGGACACAGATCCAAGGCATGCAAGACATATGTATGTTGCTTGTTATGCTCGAAAAAGCACTGGGGTGTCATGTGTCCAGAATTGCATACTAATCAAAAGAAAAATCATGTTGATGAAAATAAAGAAGATGAAAGAGCAAATGTATCACTTGCTAGCACTAATTTGGTAAATGAAGTTTTTCTTCAAACACTTTTGATCAATGTTGTGACCAAGAAAACTCAGAAGACAGTAAGGGCACTCATCGACACTGGATCTCAGCGTTCATACATTTTACGAGAAACTGCTGAAGACATAGGGTGCCAACAATGTGGAACTGAATCGCTGGTCCATGCTCTTTTTGGCGGTATAAAAACGAAGAAAGAAATTCATAGACGCTATGAAGTGAAAGTGAAAAGCCTAGAAAGTACCTATACAAGTCGTTTAATTTTATTGGAGCAGTCGAAGATATGCGAGGCAGTGCCCAGCTTGCAACCTGGACCATCGATAGAAGAACTGAAGCAAAGAAATATCTATGCATCCGATTTAGGGAAAGGACATTTGAAAGTCGAAGTTCTAATCGGAGCGGATGTTGCTGGTGCACTCTTTACAGGAAGAATACAGAAACTAGAAAATGGATTGACTGCAGTGGAGACACTACTTGGGTGGACAGTCATGGGAAAGGTTGAAGGCAACAGTTTAGAAGAAAATTCATTTTTCATGTCATCAACAATAACATCCATGTTGAGTCACATAAATAGTTTAGAAAATTTGTGGAAGCTAGAAGCCATTGGCATAACTGATCCATGCGAAAAACAAACAAAAGAAGAACTCGATAGAGCTGCATACGACTCATTCAATCAGACTGTTCACCGAGATGAGGACGGACGTTACAAAGTCAAACTGTTGTGGAGTAGAAACGTCGAAGATTTGTGTAGCAACAGAGACGTTGCAAGAAAAAGACTCTCATCTAATACATCAAGACTAGTAAAAGAAGACATGTTTGACAGTTACGATGCAGTTTTCCAGGAGTGGCAAGACGAAGGCATTATTGAAAAATCTGATGAAGGCCCAGGTCATTACTTGCCACATCGAGGAGTTTTTAAACCCAATTCCACAACTAAAGTCCGGCCTGTTTTCGACGCATCATGCAAATCTAAAGGTGGACTATCCTTGAATGACTGTCTGATGAAAGGACCTAACTTACTAGATTTGATACCTTCCAAACTTTTGAAATTCAGAGAAAAGAACTTTGGAGTGATATCAGATATCCGAAAAGCCTTTCTGCAGATTTCTGTCTCTGAAGAAGATCGACAGTTTCTGAAGTTCCTTTGGTGGAAAGATAAAGAAATGAAGACTGTTCAAGTATTTCAGCACAAAAGGGTTGTGTTTGGTTTGAACTGTAGCCCTTTCCTTTTGACTGCAGTCATCAATTATCATTTGGATCAGTATTTATCTACTAGTTTACGAGAGACTGCACAACAGTTGAAATCTTCCTTTTACGTGGACAATTGTGTGAGTTCAGTCGATACTGAGGAAGAGCTGAAGACCTTCATAACCAACTCTACAAGTATTATGGCAGATGCATGTTTCGACTTGAGAGGATGGGAAACCACAAATGATGTGTCATCGAAAGAAAGAAATGAACCTTCGCAAGTTCTAGGACTTATGTGGGACAGATATGAAGATGTTTTATTTTGTGATACACGTGCAATTAAGCCTTTGGAGGGTGCAGTGACAAGACGAACCATTTTATCAATTGCTCACAAGGTATTTGACCCTATTGGTTTCACTTGCCCAGTTACTGTTTACCCTAAGAAGCTTCTTCAGGAAAGTTGGCGAACAAAAGTAAGCTGGGATGCTGAAGTGGCTGATGATGTGAAAGAAAAGTTCTTGAAGTGGATGACCGAATTAAAAGATTTAGTGTTTGTAAGAATTCCCAGGCAAGCTTTTTTATCAGGTAGTGATGGTCAAAGTATACATGTGTTTTGTGATGCAAGTGGTGTATCCTATGCAGCTGTTGTGTTTTTAAGGACTGAGAAAGATGCAAAATGTGAGGTACAGCTTCTGATGGCCAAATCAAGAATTGCCCCTTTAAAGCCAACCTCGATCCCCAGACTGGAGCTGTTATCTTGTTGCGTAGGGGTTAGACTGCTAGATTTTGTGAAACATAGTTTGAATCTCGGAAACATTGAAGTATTTTGCTGGACTGATTCTTCTACAGCTTTACATTGGATAACAAAAGACGAACCCTGGGGAGTTTTTGTCCTTAATCGAGTTAAAGAGATTCGTAAAATGTCTGATGTGAGATCTTGGCGACACATTCCTGGACAACATAATCCTGCTGACTTGCCATCTAGAGGCTGCTCCGTTGAAAAATTGATCAGCTCTAGGTGGTGGGAAGGCCCACCCTGGTTGAGGAGGGAACCAGACTCTTGGCCTAAATCTGAAGCAATGTTGAAAGAAAATGCAGCTCAAGAAGAAATTCCTACTGTCACATTGCACTCAAAGAAAGATTCCCGGCAGAAAATTGAATATCTCTCATATTTCTCAAGTTACACCAAAATTATTAGAATGTTTGGTTGGATTCTTCGGTTCCTGAACAATGTGAGAAAGAAAACCACGAAAGTCACTGATGAAAATTTGTCAACTGATGAACTAAAAAATGCAGAAATTAAACTTCTTACAGTAGTCCAAGGTGAAGAACTGACTCCTGAGTACATCCAGACACTGAAACTAAATATCTTCAAGGATGATGACGGGCTCTTGAAGGTCAAAACGAAGTTAACCGAAAGGGAAGACACAGAAGACTTCAAGCTGCCAATAGTTTTGCCTGGCAGGCATCCTTTGGTGCATCTTCTAATCAGAGAGAAACATCTAGGCAAGTTGCATGCCGGATTGCACATCATGATGTCTTGTCTGCGGGAAAATTTCTGGATCATCAGTGGGCGGAAAACTATACGTAAAGTGATCAACCAGTGTCTTCGGTGCAAGTGGCACAGTTCAAAGGGCGTTGAAACAGTACCGATTGGTTTACCAGTGGACAGGGTAAAAGACGCTGCTGTGTTTGAAGTAGTTGGCATCGATCTAGCTGGCCCGCTGATACTCAAGGGGGGAGAGAAGGGGTGGATTGTTCTCTTCACCTGCGCAGTCTACCGCGCTTTACATCTTGAATTTGTGCTGTCGTTATCAACCAAATCCTTTCTTCTCAGTCTCCGGCGTTTCATTGCCAGAAGAGGCCGTCCAGCAATCATATACAGTGATAACGGCACAAATTTCACTGGGGCTGAAAATCTGTTTCGAAGTCTCGATTGGAGTACAATCACCAGGGATTCGGCCATTTGCAAGATCGAGTGGAAGTTCATCCCGCCTTCGGCTGCCTGGTGGGGCGGTTTCTGGGAGAGGATGGTGCAAATGGTCAAGAAAATCCTCAGAAGAGTTTTGGGGAAGGCTGCACTTCACAGTGAAGAAGTTATTAGTTTATTGTGTGATTGTGAGGCAGTCATAAACTCAAGACCAATAACACATCTGTCTGAGGATCCCAGTGATCTGGTAGCTTTGACTCCAGCTATGTTCTTGCAGGACAACCGAACGGTGGGAGTCCCCGATCTGGATCGGTTGGATGAAACTGATATAAAAGGTCGTTGGAAATATCAGCAGAGTCTACGCGAACATCTGAGGAAAAGATTCAGAGTAGAATATCTAGGAAGTTTAGTACAACAGAAGGAAAAGTCTAAGTATGGGACAGTAAATATAGGGGACGTGGTTCTTATTGAAAGCGATGTGAAGAAGAGGGTCTTGTGGCCACTGGCGAAGATTATTGAGGTATACCCTGGGAAGGACGGTAATGTACGTGTTGTGAAACTCAAAACCTCCCATGGAGAAGTGATTCGCCCAGTTAAAAAAAAGCGATGTGAAGAAGAGGGTCTTGTGGCCACTGGCGAAGATTATTGAGGTATACCCTGGGAAGGACGGTAATGTACGTGTTGTGAAACTCAAAACCTCCCATGGAGAAGTGATTCGCCCAGTTAAAAAAATCTATCCTCTGGAAGTGCAAGAAAAACCACCGAAACAACCCCTACAGTGTCCTTCGATCAAGAAAACTTCTTTTGGTGAATCTGACCATAAACCAGACAGTGTGAAGAAGCCTGAGCGGCAAGTGATGGAATCCGAGTCTACAGTGAAAGGTGTGACTAGGTGTGGAAGAACTGTTAAAATTCCTGCTAGATTGTTGGACTGATTGTGATCCTTTATTTTGTTGAACTTTTATTTAGAACTCTAATTTGTTACATGACTTAATATTTCATTTTGAACTTTAATATCTTAAACTTCTTAACTTTGTTCTAAAATTATTTTAGTTTGTTTTGATTAAACTCCTGATCATGTTTGTTAATCAAAAGGTGGGAGTGTGACGTCATGTAACCCCAAAATATATCCCGATATGTCAGGGATCTGGCATCGTTGTAAAAACATTCCGATTCTGTAAATAAATGATGGTTGTTTGTTGTGTTCTATAAGTTATGAGATAATTCTTCGTAAACTATTCAATTCTTCAAAGTTTAACTGGATCTACTTATAATTTCACGTAGAGAACGAAATAGTCCGGTGGACTACTGAGAGTCTCGCCCTCCTTCTTTTTCAGCGGCTTCGATAACATATTGTCTGCCAAAAGGATCCTCAAGGCGGAGATGAGTTATCTCGGTTTACATACTACCATTAACGCAGTGGTTCCCAACCTAGGGGCGATCGCCCCCAAGTGGGCGATTTGTGTTTTCAAGGGGGCAATAAATAGTTTGGGGGAGATAGGGGGGCGATGAGTATTCAAAGGGGGAACATTTAAATATACTGTACTATAGTACAGTTAAACCATTAAATTTTTTTAATCAAAATTGCAATTTCAAACTGACATGACCAAGTTAGAAATTAATGATTCTATTGTTGACCCATTCCCTTTTGAATCTGTGGGTTGTGGATAACCTTGATAACTCTTTGTAGACGGAGTTTGTAGATCTGAAGTATGACTGTAAGGCGAAACTCATTTCAAGTAGAGAGGTTATGAGTTAGCCTGCGTGAAATCTATTTACACTGATTCTAATCTGTGGTAAAATAAAAAGCAGAACTTCCTATCATCTCGTTCCGGCAATATATTTGGTTAAAAAAAATGGTGAGTTCTGTTATCCATCTCCTCACTAAACAAAGAAATCAATTGGACATTTGCCTCAAAGTCTTGCGCATGAACTTGAAAAAAGATAAAATAAAGAAATAAAGTTTTCAACATTCAATTTTTTTTCCTTAATTTTTATTGTCGATTCTCTTAAATTTTCCAGAATTGAGTTTAAAGATGTTAGTTAATTATTTCACTCTCATTCTTTGAAAAAATCTAAATAAAAATAGAAAAAAATAAACTTTTTTTTTCAATTTTATTTAAGAGTAATTGGATAAGGCTGCCTTGGTTGTTTTTATATATGGTAGTAAGTGTCAAATTATAAAATTGCTTTATTAGTTACACTTTAACTCAAATAATAATTGGACAAATTATAATAATCAAAGGGGGGCGATATGTGTTAGTCAGCTTAAAGAAGGGGGCGATGTTACAGAAAAGGTTGGGAACCACTGCATTAACGTTATCTGGAATAGTGGTAGGAAAATGGGCGGTAAAACAGCGCCATCTAGTTCTAGTTGTTAATGGAATATTGAGGTTACGTATGTGGTAACCGCCCATAGGCGCCGACTCCATAGGGCCTGAGGGGGCGCGAGCCCCCTCAAAAATTCGTTTAGGGGGGCAGAGCCCCCCCAATAATTTAAGAAAATTATTAGTTATATTATGCACTGAAAAATCCCAAAACTATAAGTTGGTGTATTTTTTTTATTTTCATTGTTTCACGATATTTACTGTTATATTGTTAATTATCACTTTATCGAACCTTAGCGTTTTTGCCATTCTTTCCAGCAAGAATACAAGCCACATACTCATTTTTTAAAGAATAGGTTATAGGTGTGTCGTAACTGGTGCCGAACATCAATCCTGCACAAGTGTGACAAATCGATTTGATTTATTTCCCAGAATTCTCGAAATATTGAACAATATATCACAAACGCCTGTCTAATTCCACAGCAAAATTCTTACATTCGTTTCTTGGTGCTACCTATTTATGTTAGTCTACGGTGCTGCCGTTACCGGTAATTTTCACTTTTCTGTTACCGTATCTTATTGTCAAACTCACGGGATTAGTTTCCTGTAAATTTCTGGTGGCGATCTCAGCTCGTGCTTTGCTCTTCCACCGTATTTAGTTTTGTCCTTAATATTCCGTGATTATTGTTTAGTGGACTCATATGTGACTACTATGTTTTATTAATTTACTCTCTTAGTGTCAGCCAGACGGTAGACATTCGCACATTTTAAAACCCTAATAATGTTATTTAGAGCCTGGCACAATATTAAAAATCTAAGTTTAGCACTGTTTTACTATTAGTTATTTTCAAATAATTAAATATTTTTAGGGAGAAATAATCAATTAAAACCCGCTATTTACATACTTTTTGACTGAAAGTATTAAGCACTCTGTATTAACTGAATTAGCATTAACTTTGATACATTGTTTTTATTTAATGAACCCTGAGCCTTATTCAAAGTAATTAGCTATTTCACTTATTAAATATGCTATAAAAAACATTAGAACCACGATAACCACCTGTCGACTTTACGATAATAAATTAGACTGAAAAGTATAACACAATTACCAAGAACACATCGTTGTTTATTCGAAAACAAAAGTAGTAGTTACAACTCATGTTGCCAGCGCACGTTATAGAAAAAAGGTTGGAAGAGCACATCAAAGTATTGGCTACTATAAATACACGTCATAGTTATTAGAAGTCACCATTTACTCCCCATGACGGCCCGCGACATCCTCCCCACCCTGGTCTACCTCAAGAGGTATGACCAGTTGGATCGGTCTTGTGATGTGTCTACCGCTGACTTTGATGGTACACGCTCGTGTTCTTCCATCACGTCCTTCAATTATGTTTTCGACACGTCCCCTTTTCCACATGTGTCTAGGTCTTACTTCTTCTTGCAGCAAAACAAGGTCTCCAGAGCGTATATTAGAGGATTTTCCAACATTCTTTACCTCGTGAAAGGAACGTAGCTGAAGCAGATACTCTTTAGACCATTTCTTCCAAAAAGTATCCAACAGGTCTTGTTGCTGCCGGTAGAGTTTTGTCAGTGCTCTTTCTTCACTCTTCGGCTTGGATGGAATCAGAGTAAGCTTTTGGCCAATCAAAAAATGAGAAGGCGTCAAGGCATCGAGGGACTCTGTATCTTCTCCGCTTGTAAGAGGTCTGCTGTTCAAGGCGGCTTCAATTCCTATAAGTACAGTGGCTAGTTGTTCCTCTCCCAGCAATGCACGGCCAAGTGTTTTACGGAGACATCTTTTGACTGATCCAATAACCCTCTCCCACCAGCCTCCCCACCAAGCCGCTCTTGGGGCAATAAACTTCCATTTTATGCCGTTGTGTGCATAAAATTGCTGTACTTTGGCTGATGTAAGAGTTTGCCACAATAGGATCAGTTCTTTGTTAGCTGCGTGGAAGGTTGTGGCATTGTCAGTATAGATAGTATGTGGTAAACCTCTTCGGCTCACAAATCGTTGTAAAGCTAATAGAAAACTATCTGTGGAAAGGTCCGATACAAGCTCGATGTGAATAGCTCGTGTTGTTGAGCAAGTAAACAATGCTATGTAGACAGTGTCTGTTTGTCCGCGATTACGCACATTTAGTGGTCCTGCAAAATCTATCCCTGTGACAGTGAAGGGTGGAGTTGGAGTTATCCTGTCAGCAGGTAAAGGGGCTTCCTTTTCAGAGCAGGGGGTGGCATGAACTATCTTGCAAGGCAAACATTTGTGTATGACCTTTTTTATGGCCTGTCTTCCACGTAAAATCCAAAATTCGGAACGCAGTTCAGTAAGTACAATTCTGACACCAAGGTGGTGCATTTTTATGTGTGTTTGATGTATCATCAAGCTGGTGAAATGATGAGTTCCATCCAGCAAAATTGGATGTTTCTGAGATTCTGACAAATTTGAAAACTGTAATCGGCCACCAATACGTATTAATTTATTTTCAAATAGAGGGTTGAATTTTGTAATCTTAGACTTTTTTGGAAGTGGTTTGGATGCTGCTAAAGCTTCATGTTCTAACGGAAATGACTCTTTTTGAACCATTTGTATCCAGTAATTTCTTGCATTATCTATTTCTCCAGCATCAAGCTCACCAACTTTCTTGTCATTAGATCTACAGTTTGAGACAAAGCGCAGAATCCATGCAGTCACACGTAACAGTTTGAAGTAGGAGCTGTAGTTTTTTGCATCTATGACGGGGTGAGAAGTAGCAATATGAAACGTTTGGATTTCTTTCTTCTTCTTTACTTCCAAATTGTGTGAATAGTCTTGTTTAGAATCTGGCCAAGCTTCTGTGGGCTCAGTCAGCCAAGAAGGTCCATTCCACCAGATAGTGAGATCTTTCAGTGTAGATGGTGAAACACCTCTTGATAGTTTGTCTGCTGGATTGTCTTCTCCAGGGCAATGTTTCCACTGTGAGGGATCTGTGTAGGAAATTATTTCAGTTACCCTGTTACACACAAATGTTTTCCATCTATTGGGATTCCCTCTAATCCAACCAAGGGTGACTTCAGAGTCGCTCCACAATGTAGCAGTGGATGGTGACAATCCAGTTTCATTGCAAAAATATTTCAGCAGTCTAGTACCAATGAGAGCAGCTAAAAGTTCTAAACGAGGAAGACTAACTTTCTTTATAGGTGCAAGTCTGTTGCGGCTGCAAACTAAATGGACATTTGATTGATTGTTACGAGTAGTAAGTATGTACAAAACCGCACCATAAGCTCGCTCAGATGCATCACAGAACACATGAATACTAAAGGAGACAAGAGATGAAATTCCTATGAAACGAGGAATTTCTTTGGAGCAAATGTCATCTAGCTGCGCTATAACTGTATGCCATTGAGCTGCCAAGTTTGTCGGTAAGATTTCGTCCCACTGGATTCCAAGGATCCAAGTATCTTGAAAGAGTATCTTTCCAATTATTGTGAATGGTGTAAATAGTCCTAAGGGATCATACAAACTAGCAACACAGTGGAGTAACCATCTCTTAGTAAGGGGCTTATCAAGATATGTACAGAGTGAAGCTGTAAAAGCATTGTTCAAAGTATCAGTATTTGTGTTCCATTCAATGCCTAAAACAGTAGTTGTAGTCTTGAAGTGTTCATTGTTAGTTTCTAGCAAGTGTTGAAGTTTCAAAGAGTTAGTAGCCCATTTTTCCATTGGTAGTTTAATAAGTGACATTAAACCTTTGATTTCTTTTTGCAATACTGTTACTTGTGATTCAGTTTCTAGACTAGCCAAAAAATCATCCATGTACAAGTGTTTATCTATAAGTGTTGCAGAGGTAGGGAAATCATCTAAATGATTAGCGGCCAGTTCTCGTACAGTAGCACTCAGCAGAAAGGGGCTGCAAGACAGTCCAAATGGTAATCTTGTGAAACGGTATGTAGTTACTTCATCTGTAAATGTAGCTGCTTCTATTGGGTCTTCCTTTTGCTTGTACCAAAAGAATCTCGTAGCATCTCTGTCCTTAGGATGCAAAACCAACTGTAGGAAAGCTTGCTTACCATCACAGATGAAAGCAAATTCATGCAATCGAAATCGTAGAAGACAGCCAACACTTTCAGGTAGTAGATTGGGACCAACTTCTAAAGCGTCGTTTAACGATGGCATTCCTGGAGCATG
Source organism: Hylyphantes graminicola (assembly GCA_023701765.1). Taxonomy (NCBI): domain Eukaryota; kingdom Metazoa; phylum Arthropoda; class Arachnida; order Araneae; family Linyphiidae; genus Hylyphantes; species Hylyphantes graminicola. Next base: position 64,101,253 of record CM043118.1, on the reverse strand, counting down.
TGATGAGGCATCAAAGACAATTCTCCACTTGACCTCATCTTGCTTGTTTTTCTTCACTGCATGATGTGGTAGATAGTATACAGTGTTTTCAGTTTCATTAGTAGTTGGGCAAACTTCAACATGACCTTGTTCAATATAGTTGGACATGCATTTTTCATATTGCGTCTTCAAAGTTTGATTTGATGTCAACCTTTTTTGGAGTAATTGGAACCTGTTCTCAGCAGTAGATTTGTTTGTAGGTAATGTCGAGGAAATAGGTTTCCAAGGTAAGGACACAACTCTTCGTTTATCCTCAGTTTGGTAGGAATTGGTAAACTCTGTCATGATTTCATCATCTCGAGCAGTCTTGTTCTTAATTTGAGTATCAGTGATTCCGATGCAATCCAATTCCCAAAAGTGACGCACTTGATTGTCTAAATAGTTTGAAGAAGCTTGAATAGAAACATGGTGAACTGATGAATCTTGTGTGATGGTGGTGTGTGTTCGTGACCCATTAAGGACCCAGCCAAAAATAGAAGGTACTATGGCGAGTGATTCTGTAACCTTAATGGGGGGTTCTGTAGTGATAATTTGCCAATAGTAGTCACCACCAATAAGCAATTCAATAGGTAAGTTGGAGTCTCCTGGAGGATCAGCAAGTGTCAGTTTTCGGCTTCGAGCAAAGTGTACAATGTCTACAGGGGCAGCAGGGTGTGGAGTATATCTGTTGGAACTTTCGAAAGCTGTAATTGAAACAGAGTTTTTGCTCCACAGACTTGAGAGTGAAAGTCGAACACACCGTCGCATGTCCTGTGTAGAAGTGGGAGATTCAAATGTGTGCACATTTAGTTGCTCAGAGCTTACAACTGAGAGTTTGAGTCTGTCAATGAGGTTTGCGTCAACAAAGCTTGTTTGACTACCTCCATCTAAGATGCATCGTGTCAACTTCGTAAGACCTGTGGGCCCAGTAACATACACACATGCAGTTTGTAAATGTGTGAAACTAGTTTGAGGAATGTTAATGTGATTAACTTCACTATTAGGAATCACAGTGCTAGATTTAGTTGAACAGTAGAGGAATCGGTTATTACCTTATCGGATCCTTCTCGTATTTTCTTCTTGGCGAGGAAGATCGTTAACTTGGCGTTCTCTTCGTATTTTTCACAATCAACTATGTCTTGCTCGTATTCCGTATCAGTTAACGACGTATGTATTTCTTTGTCAACTGTGTTCAATTCTTCTGCTTTTTCTTCTAAACGTTGTAGTTCATATTCTATGTTCGTACATTGTGGTACTTCTTCAATCTTAGCAATCAAACGAGTCACAGCGGCGCGTAATGTTGTCCGTCTTCTTTTCAAGTTTACCAATGTGTCGTTAGTTGCCATGTTTGAGAAATGCGGTAGTTCGTATTAGAAAGGCAAAAAAAAAAAAATCAGGCGTTCTTTTTTCACATTAAGTTTCTTGGCTTCTTTAAATTGAGTTTCGGCACCAGATGTCGACTTTACGATAATAAATTAGACTGAAAAGTATAACACAATTACCAAGAACACATCGTTGTTTATTCGAAAACAAAAGTAGTAGTTACAACTCATGTTGCCAGCGCACGTTATAGAAAAAAGGTTGGAAGAGCACATCAAAGTATTGGCTACTATAAATACACGTCATAGTTATTAGAAGTCACCATTTACTCCCCATGACGGCCCGCGACACCACCGAAACTCAGGACTAGAAGGGTGTCGATTTTACAGGAGTGATGGGTTTACGTACAGTGATAGTCTATAAGCATAATTATTACTGTAAATTAATTTAACTTTTTAAGAAAACTCCGTGACTGTTTAAGTTTTATTTCGTTTTTCAAAGCCAAAAAAAATTTGTTATGCTTGTCGAGTTCAAGAAGTGTCGAGATTTCGGCTTTCTACTGAATGTTTAGCCATGACTAAAATGCTTAAAATACTTTAAAATTCATTATTTTTCATCTAAAATTTCGAAAATTTTGCTGGACAAGACCCATGGGCCCCCCCAATATTTTTTATAAGTCGGAGCCTTTGTACCGCCACACTACAGATGCAAATATATTGGCAATCAAGTTAAGGTAGGCGAATACCCAAAATTAAAAAAAATTTACGATAACTTTAATCTTTTCCAAATTTGGCATAGTGATTTCAAATATAATGGACACTGCTTTTCAGTCAATTCTTTTTTATTTAAAAAAATTGATTTATCTTAAACGGTGCTCTTCACCTAAAAAAAGGGGTTTACGCCAACAGTTCTAGTAAAAAAGTTTTACATTACTTTACCTGAAATTTTTTACAGATGCTATTTCAATATATATCTGTGCCATGAACCTCTAACATCTGGTGTAAATACATAAGTTTTTTTTAAATGTCCAAGTGTAAGTTAATTGAAAAAAATCATTTTTTTTTTTGTGATTAATTTATGAAATTTTTCTTAATAACTTTTCTTGCAAATTGTATGTAACTCTAGAGGGTCATTGCATGCATCAGTTCAAAACGAAGAATTTAACACAATTAATGTTTATAGGATGAAAATTCAATATGGTAGGCTTGTTAGCGTAAACCTCTTTTTTTGGTAGAAAAACACCGTTTAAAATAAACAAATTATATTTAAATTTTAAAAAATGCCTAAATAGTATTATTCATTATATTTGAAATCACTATACCAAATTTGGAAAAGATTAAAGTAATAGTAAAAATTTTGGAATTTGGGGGAATTTTGGGTATTCGCCTACCTTAAGATAGAAAATAAATGCATGTGCAATTGATGACGACCTTCAGCAATTAACTAGAATCTTCCTCTCGCGAAAAACTTGTGTAGCTTTAGTGTGCCACATCATTTCCAAGTTCCAAAAAAACTAACCCAACAATCCGCAGGCTAGCCAACTGCGTTGACTTCTTGTAATTGAAATGCTATTGGAAGATTGTGCTGTGCTAACTGACATTTTTGAAAAATTTTGAAGTTTAAAGCTCATTTTCACCTTTTTTTTTCTTTGCACGTTCTTCCACTAAGCTCTTCAATTGTCATTCAAACATTTTTTCTTAATGCTTTAAAATATACTGCTAAAAAAACATTGTTTTCTTTGACCCCATTACTTTGCAATTTTTTTTAATACAAATAACTTACAAATACCTGCAATTGAAGATTGAAAAGTATTTTGCAGATCCTACTTCCATTGGACCATTTCAGTTCATAAAAAGCCAAATTGGTTATGCAGTAATATGAAGACATACTATCAAACTTAACGTTTACTTGGAGGAATAGTCAAAGCTTCGTGTTAACCCTCAATAAACAATAATTTACATCAAATAACCACTTTTATTTCAAACAACAATTGAAAACAAAAGTAAATTATTAAAACAAACAATACAACACTGCAAAAATAAGAAATTATGAGAATAAAGAAAAAAAAAACAATTTTTAAACATACATCACCAATTTTTTAAAAATGTAAATCGAAAACTAGATGCAGAGTTTTGAGTTCATTCCTAGCAGGAATTTCAATTGAGGACATTTATAGCAGGTGTAAATTCTCTAGCATCAAAGCAAGGAAATGCCAGATTATCAATCGTAAACAGAATTAAACCACATTAGACTCCCTCTAAACCTGATATCAACTTTAACAGGAAGAAATATTTTCCATGCAATTTTCGCCCAGGTGTTGTTTTTCATTTGCATGTGAATGTTACTTTAATAAAAAATCATATATGTATATTTACCAAGTGACCTCATACTTTTTGAATGGTATGTACATTATAAAAGAATTAATACATTAAGTGTGCAATTTAATACATTAAATGTGTATACATGAAATGGAGAAATATCAAAATATTTATTAGAGTAATCATCAATGTAGAAATGTCCAATCAATTGCACATCAAAAGCTTATTTTATATCACTTCAAGAAGTTTAACCAGAATTCACTTAAACAGTTTACCATTGGTCCTACTAATGCTGTTTGAGAGAGTCTATTCCTATTGTTAGTTGTCAGGCAAGTTTACTTGAGCCCTTTCGCTACGAAGCATTTTTGCTTCCTCGTAATATTTGATAGGAATAACATTATCGAATTAGTTGTTTGGGCGTTTTGGGACGCTTCAGTAGGAAAGGGTTAATGAGGTTCAAGGATTCATCTGCATTCGAAATAAGATTTTACTAAAGTGAAGAATAGAATGTTTTTAAAAATCTGTTAAAAATAATTATTCAACTAAGGTATATATATATATATATATATATATATATATATATATATATATATATATATATATATATATATATATATATATATATATATATATATATATATATACATAGAGTGTCTGCGGACCGTAAAAGACCTACTTAGACTGTTCTAAAAAATTCGAAATTTTTAATATAGATTCCTTTTAATACCAACGTGTGCACCCGAGGCTTTTTAAAATTGATCTACTTTTTAAAGAAAATTTGAATTTTCTGCAAAAAGTAGACCACTTTTGCTCAAATTGGACAATTTTTTTTTCCTTTTATGTTGACATCGGCTGAAAAAATTTAAATAAACTTTTACGAAAATATTTAAAAATGATTTTTTATATTTTTTTTTGCTGCTATGACTTTCAGAAACTAAATTCTCAATTTGAAAAAGAATTGACAAGTTCCGTGTGACGCAATTCCGACCAGTTTCCATTCTAAGATTTTATTATTTGTTTATTTCTTCATCGATTGTTCTATTGACTGAATGTATGAGTATTTAAGCAATAAATGCATATTTAAGCTATTACTAAACTATGACGGTTATTCAAGGTCGTCACACTAGAGCTGCATATTAGGGTTTTGTCGTCTTAATTTTTTGCCAAACAATTGAGATCAATTTTTAAAAAATAATTTATAAACTGGTTGGTTGAACGAGGGCCATCACTAGACTGAATGTTTGTATTTGTAGCTATTTATTTTCCTCGCCAAATTAGCAAAAACTAGGGTTATGTTTAAAACATTTTGTTTAAAACAATTTTATTATAATTTTATTATATGTTCTATAATTATTTATTGGCCAAATACAGTTCATTTAAGGAAATGGGTTTTATTTTAGGATATATGACCATGCTGTACTGCCTTAAAGATTTCGATAAATAAGTAGACCCTGATGGAACAGTAAACCTTGTAGTATCACATCCACATGTGATACTTTAGATTCCAAATGGGACACTATTGACATTCGTTATAGTATTTAGAGCCCCTATTTGTGAGATTTATGCTAATTATCAATGTGGTACATAATTTTAGTTAATTAAAATAATAGGAAACATAAGCTCTTACATATTTAGGTAATAAATTCTTCTATTAGCTCTATTCTAATAGACACCGAATCGCCCGACACAATCAAAGGATTTCTTGTATATTCTATGAATGATTCTTCGACAAAGAAAGATGTAAGAAGGCATATGCCTAAAATTATTATGATGAAATATAGAAGACCAAAACACGAACTGTTTTTTTTTAAACCTATACAACTTGTTCAATAACCAAAATTTAATTGTTAAAAAAACATGTTTTAAACAAAAAAAAACATGTTTTTTTTCTCCATCCCTGGCAAAAACACACCAAATGAGCTAAACGGATTTTATGCGTGAACTATTATGGCATTTATCCGAGCATTTTACAGTGTATTTTTAATTTTCTTGGTAATATAAGTAACAGGATTCTACATTCGAGCAAAACATAAGCTTATTGTCCTATAACGGATTAAATGATACATATACTAGGATCGATTTTAATTTTTATAGTCCGTGCGAAGAACGGGTATTTATTTGCTAGTAAAGAATGAATGCAACACAGAACACTTTCATTAAAAAAAAACTGTAGAAAAAACACAATAGAAACAAAGTTTAGAGCTTTGTTACTTTACTATGAAATATTTAACGATGCTGCTGGACATACATATTTGAGATTATTTCTTTACAAAAAATGACTTACACACAGTTCACAAAAGAAAAACTTTTCTTCGTTAATTCTACAACAATAATTCCAAATGACTATAATTTTATAGTTAAAAAAATGCCTTTTAACTTTAAAATTTCTCTTTTTAAGTATACCCCGAATGTAAGACATAAACCTTTAGGGGGATAAACAATAGAAAATGAATGTAATACTCATGACAAAATGAATTATGGTATAATTCAATACTTGAGTGTTTCGTTCCAGTGTGGGTCAACAAATGCCTATGAAGACATTGTGTATGACTAAAAGCCATAGAGCATAATTTAACAGTGTAAGGTTCTATAATAGTGTTCATTAACAATGCGATTGAAGGTTTACCTGTTTTTTTTTAAGTGTGGATCAACAAATGCTTTTGAAGGTTATAATTACGACTAAATGCCATTACATAGTTCACAACACTAAGGTTTTTCTTTAGCGTGGGTCAGTAAATGAGATTTAAGGTTGCTCTTCTGACTGAATGCCTTATTACATTGTTCACAACTGTAAGGTTTTTCTTTAGTGTGGGTCAGCAAATGAGAATTAAGGTAGGTCTTTCTACAAAATGCCTTATTACACAGTTCACAACTGTAAGGTTTTTCTTTAGTGTGGGTCAGAAAATGAGATTTAAGGCTCGACCTTACACTAAATGCCTTATTACATAGTTCACAACTGTAAGGTTTTTCTTTAGTGTGGGTCAGCAAATGAGTTTTAAGGGTGCCCTTCTGACTATATGTCTTACTACACAGTTCACAACTGTAAGGCTTTTCTTTAGTGTGGGTCAGAAAATGAGATTTAAGGCTCGACCTTACACTAAATGCCTTATTACACAGTTCACAACTGTAAGGTTTTTGTTTAGTATGGGTCAGCAAATGAGTTTTAAGGGTGCCCTTCTGACTATATGTCTTACTACACAGTTCACAACTGTAAGGCTTTTCTTTAGTGTGGGTCAGCAAATGAGTTTTAAGGTTGGAACTTTGACTGAATGCCTTGTTACATAGTTCACAACTGTAAGGTTTTTCTTTAGTGTGGGTCAGCAAATGAGATTTAAGGTGGGACCTTACACTAAATGCCCTATTACATAGTTCACAACTGTAAGATTTTTCTTTAGTGTGGGTCAGCAAATGAGATTTAAGGTTGAAACTATAACTGAATGCCTTATTACATTGTTCACAACTGTAAGGTTTTTCTTCGTTGTGTACCAAGTAATGCGTGTTAAGTTGAGATTTGTACTTCAATTTCTTTCCACATAAATCACATTCATGTGATGCTTTTGAAGTGGTTTTAGATAGATGCTTTTGCAGGCTGGATTCAGAAGCAAAAGCCTCTTGACATTCCTTTTGAGTGAACAGGTTTTCTTCTTTATGGGACATCATGTGCTCTTGGCAGTCAAAAGGTAGGTGAAAAAATTATTGTGAAGCTTGCATTGTAATCAGAAGTTCTACGGTCCTGAAAAATTCTTTTAGTTGACTTTACGCACTTGTTTAGGAAATTTCAGGATATAAGGAAACACTTACGTAATGCTGGGAAAACAATTTTATATCTCAAGTTTATCATAGATTAATTCTTGGAAGAAAAATAAGCGCAAATTTAATGAATTCACGAGGTTTCTGGCAATGAAATATAACACAAGTTGAAGCTCGTAGAAACCTGCAAAGAAAAAAATAACAATTTTGACCCTTATCATTTAAAAAAAATTGATGTAGATAGCACTCAAAAAAACTTTCATGAGCAACATCGTACACATTGTGACATTGTCTTATTTTGAGGTATCTTTAACTTGCACTCCCTCTACATATAGTATTATACAATGGACTTTTATACTGAAGAGACAGTTGGTAGTAATTTTGACAACATGCAAACCTTTATCCTTTCACATACAAGGCAAGCATTTTACCCACTCTACAATTTCAGGTAGAATAAGTCAAAAAGTTTAAAAAAACATACACAAACAAAATAGAAAAAGATATTCCCCGGAACATTAAAAAAAGTTTTGGAGAGAGTATAAAGAAATTCTTAGGTGAGCACTTAAAGTTTAATTTAATTAGTACTTGAATGTAAACTTTATATGCAAAGCAGTAGTTTTGGGAAAAATCCTTCGGTCAATTTTTGGGGCAATCAAAGAGAACGATGTTTGGAGAAGTTTTACAACCATGAAGTATACAATAGATACAGACAGCCAAATATACTAAGAGTCTTTAAGTCATACAGGATCAAATGGCTGGGACATGTTTTTCGATGTGAAGATCTGGACCCAGTTAAAAAGCTGTCGTTTTCAAAGATTGAGGGTACAAGGAGACGAGGGAGACTAGCTACGAGGTGGTTGGACAGTGTTGAGAGGGACCTGAAAGTGATAGGAATAACCAGATGGAGAAATCTGGCTGCAATTTGCCCTGTCTGGAGAAATCAGACTGAGAAAGCCTTGGCCTGCACCAGGCAGCAGTGCTGTTAAAGAAGAAGTAGTTTGGGGAAATCTTCAGTATTTGGTGTTTCTTGGTGTGTTTTCATAAGTGGCCAAAATTAAGTGCTTCTGAGTAAGTGCTGATTATGCTGTCATTGATGTATCAAATATCAGTGTGAGAATTAAGTGCTTTTTGAAATTCAACACAACGCCAAAGCATTAACCTTAGTTCCACTGGTGGCTGTCAAAAAGAAATCCTACACTAAACCTGTTATTACAAAACAAAACTATAAGACAGAGACTACAAATCTTCCATACTATCATGGAAGGATAAAAACTTAAACTGTGTAAAATTGAATGGTCAAGTTCGACCGTATATTGAAGTACTATTTACTAAAGACACGCCAGAAAAATGAATGTGTGTGATAACCCTAAATTAAAACTATCGTAAACTTTGTATTATTAATTTGATTGGCTTGGTTTTGATTATATGTTTAACAGTGGTAAATACTGTAACCAATTTTAATTTTCAGTTAATTAAGTGGTAAAATTCTATGCATAATTTGAGAATCTCAATAATAAAGAAAACATACATGGAAACTGTTTCTAATCTGAATGAGGAAGCTCCAGTTTTTCTTTTTAACTTTTGCCTGGCATTACTTATGTTTTAGTATTCAATAAATAAGTCTTCTTAGAAAATTTAATTTGTATATATTTTTTTAATGCCAACTTGTTGAGCTGTACTGTTGGGTGTAAAAATAATTTTTTTAACACATTCACGCCTGGATAAAAATCTATGTTTTCCCTGTGAAGCTGGACTGTCAAATATCACAACACTTAATCGGGCGGGAACAAAAACTTTGCGAGTTCAAAAGCACTTAATGCGATTAAATTTAAAATATTGACTGTCAATGTTTGTAATACTCAATATTTTTCTATATAATGTTGAGACAAAATAAAATTAACTTATTATTGAACGACTTCTTTTCTGAAAACAAGCGACTCACCTTTGATTCATGTAGATTAGTCAATTATTGTAAATGAGTTTCATTCCTGTTGACTTGAATAAAAATCCTGCAATGATAATAAAAAATATATATAATTTTTTTGGTTCAAGAAAGGCATAAAACTAATCTTGTGGAATAATGAAACGGGTTAAATCTGAATGACTGAGGAATACTTATATAATAACTACACTAATTTGCATTTGTAAATATTTATTGATAAAAATTGGACTAATTCCAACTTTTTGAGACATGAAAGTATTGAAATGTAGTTAAATTTTATGAAACCTTTATCATATTAGTAACTGTGGTTGGTCTTTTGTAACAGGAGATACATGTATATTTATGCCATTTCTGTTTATTATACAAATATATTACAGTGAATGTGGAAAGTCACTGGGGAAAGTTCAAACTCTCTATTGAAGCAAACACATGGGTTTGTTACAGAATCTGTCACTTACAACGCTTCCACACAACATTTATGTTCAACAGGTTATTCACTATTTTAAAACTTTATCAATTAATAATTAAATAATAGGATGTTATTTTCTTTTCAACTTTGTTTTAAATTGATGTTATGATAATTCCCATACCTGGTGAAAATGGGATAACATGGCAAATCAATTATTTTGCACAAGATGTGATTTCAAAACTATTGCATTGGTTCTATGGGACTGACAGTTCCTCTGAAAGGTGGAAATAACATCTTGAGGTGTTGTTAGTGTGCTTGAATGGCACACTAACAACACCTCAGAAAGAACTTTGCAAAAACAGGGCCTTTGTATTAATTAATATTGCTTGAAAAATATTGGACTAATTTCAACTTTCTGAAACATGAAAGTATTGAAATGTAGTTAAATTTTATGAAATATTATAATATATATTACTAACTGTGGTATTTTGTAACAGGAGAAATATGTATATTTATGTCATTTTTGTTTTACCATACAAATATGTTATAGTGAATGTAGAGAGTCACTAGGGAAAGTTCAAACTACTTTATGTAAGCAAAAAGCTCATCATCAAAAATGGCAATGAAGGAATGTGTTTAAGTCCTTCTCCACTCCTTGTTCTATGAAATATTTTAAAACTGAGCCCATTACATCTTTACAATGTAAATTATTAGGGCTTTAATCAGCATTTAAAAAAACTGGAGGTGTGCAACACTATAGGACATTCAAATTCCACTTAATAATCAATCTGAAATGAAAATAATATTTCAGATACTTTTCTTTTTAGTTTTTTAATCTATATGTGTATTATAGCCAAGCTTTAAGGAAAATGCAACAGAACAAATTGCACAAACATTACTTTTTTTAATTCATTCATTTGACCATTGATAATGAGGAAGTTCAGCATTTTCTGGTGAAGCATATGAAAAGCAACGAACAAATGACTTAGCATGTACCCCAATTTATTTTTCAGCCTTGTGTTTTTACCTGTTCACCTTAAGTTTACATGGCTTAAAAATGCTTTAAATTAACTACTTTTAGGGGAGGTGTTGCTCCTTTGACCACTTCACACATTTCAATTTCTCTAAACAAGTGTTTAGCTTTCATTTAATTATTTTTTGTTTCATTTTAAAAAAATAATGAAACTGTGGTCAAAGGTAACATATAGTTGTACCTTTGACCTATAGATCATTTGAAATTCAGGGAATATATTTACGAAGAATTAAGGTAATTAAAAACTGGATAGTTTATGTTAACAAAATTCTATATATTGAAATTTATTCACCTTATTTATTCATATTCTTGTCCACTAGAAAGAGAATTAAAATATAATTTAGAATAGAATAGTCAAAAATCTAGTATTGATCTATAGAATGGTAGATGGTAGTGATATTTTATTATATTTTGAATTTTCTTAAGTAGAATATATTTTTAACTCCTCACCTGACTGTTAGGTTTTTTCACCAACTCATATTTTTTTAAAGAATTATAAATGTGTTAAATTTTAATATTTAAAGCATGGAGGGCCTATTTATAACCATCTTCTACAGCTTAAAAAAATTTAAGAAATGAATTTTTCATTTAAAAGTTTTAATTTAAATCTGATGCAGTGAAAACAAGTTTTTACAGTTCCGCTAATTCTCTGATCCCTCTCAGAGGGTTAAAATTTATATGCATTTTTTATTCCTTATGGGTTTAGTCCAAAATAATAATTAATTTTACAAAAAGTGTGACAGTAAGATATTGAAGTTGAAATGTTGATAAATTCAGTTAGGAGTGTTGTACTTTTGACCTGGTCAAAGGAACAACAACTGATCATGGTCAGAGGTACAACACCATGACAATACAAATTACAAAGCATGCTGCAGTTTAAGAGTTAAAATAACCATTTTCAAAAGCTCTACAATATTTTCTAAAGTATATACACCAAAACCGAGCTTAAGTTTGCAGCAGAGAAATGTACTAGGCGGAGGAATCTGCTTAAACAACGCTGCTGGCGCCGAAATTTCGCCTGCTCCTTCGACCCTGATATTCGTGCACCCTGTTACGTCAAAATCAAAGGAAAAAATAATTAAAATAACACTCTAACTGAAGCTAAACTAATAAAAATAATTAATTTATGTCTTGAAATAAATAGATTTGTTTATTGAATAGGAAGTACCTTTTTGTATTCGATTCTCGCACTCAAAAATGAGAACTATTTACCCTTTTTCTCGTAGAACATTTGTATACTGCAAACTTAAGGTCAGTTTTGGTCTAGCTAATATGTTAAATGATTTTTATCAACAAAAACATAACATAAACAATTTTATTAGGCAAAACCTTATGAACAAAATAGTAGCATTTTTAGGATGGAAATGGATTTTTATATTTCACACGAATCATCTTTGCCTTGAATAATCTATATTAGGATACAGAAGCCCTCCAGTGGAATAAAAATAAACTAAATAGACTAATTTTTATAAAATATTGCTACAGGGCCCCCACAGCCTAGGTGGTCTAAGGAACAATATGGTCAGAGGTACAACACCTTCCCCTACTATTGCTATTACAGGAATACAAGCATATACATAAATTAAACATTCCTCAGCATGGTAAAATTATGATTTGTGAAATTATCTGTGATTCTTCAATATTGTTTACTTTATAACTTTTTAAATAAATTTAATTCCCAACTTTGAATTTAAACGAATTTCTGTTCTACTATATGAAAACAAACTGTTAAAAATGCTAATCTACACTCCTTGCCAACCTAAGTTGGGTAAATAGAAATATGCTATGGAGAAGATCCTTCTGCAGATGTAAAGAGTTCCATAAATTATTTGTGAATCCATCCAGAAAACATGTTTAAAACAATAATTTTGTTTAGGGTCTAACAGATTCGAACATTATTTGAAAAGGCTTGGCAATTTTATCAGAATGAAAAGTGTATTTGGATAAATTGTATTCAGATCATTTTGTATGAAAATATTACCTTACAAGAATTTCCAACTAACGGATCAATCACGCTTTTCCCCTTGCCTTTTTACTACTATTTGTTTTTACCCAAGTTAGGTTGCCACGGAGTTTAGTACATTTGACATCAACTCCTTTTCTTTTTCAGTTGAAAGCAAAAATGCAATACAATAAAATACTAATTTAAAAAATTAATCACTTACTCCACCTTCACTGGTTGGTGGTCTGAACTTCGAATGGAATTTTAGGAAGCGTTTGGAAATGTGAAGGAACTGTAGAGAAGTCAACGAATGTAAATGAGTTTCATTCCTGTTGACTTGAATAAAAATCCTGCAATGATAATAAAAAAATATATATAAATTTTGTTTTGGTTCAAGAAAGGCGTAAAACTATATTTCCCGCTACCCTTATTTGAAACACTTTAGGGATGGAAAACCAAAACCGTTCTTTTTCCGTCTGTTTTAACCAAAAAACCGTTTTTTCATGAAGCCAGTCTTAAGGTTCAGTAAAACCGAAAAGCCTGTTTTCGAAACACCGTTTTATTTTCTGATAAACCGCCATCCCTACCATTTCTTATTTGATTGGCGGCGAGTATAGTCTTGAGGAATATTGAAATGAGTTAAATCTGAATGACTGTGGAACACTAATATAATAACTACACTAACTTGTATTTGTAAATATTTCTTGAAAAAAAATTGGACTTACTACAACTTTTTGAAACATGAATGTATTGAAATGTAGTTAAATTTTTGGCGAAACATTATCACAGGGATTGGAAAGTTACTTTTAGAAAGTAACTCTGTTACAGTTACTTAATCAAAAAGTAACTCTGTTAACGTTACAGTTATTTAATATGAAAAGAAACTTGTTAGTTACTTTTTTAAAAAGCAAGGAATCATAGTTACTTTTCGAAAATTTCAAGTTATAAGAAAAATTTTAATTTAGCCATCCTACCATTTTTCAAAGACAGGGTTCGTACTTAATCTATGATAGTGAAATTCAGGAGTTTTTATGGAGCGCAGCGATGTAAATTCAGGAGGCATCGCGAAATAAATTTGAATATGTGTGGTGTGTTCATTATTGTATTGGTCTAGTGACTTGGACCGAGAATGAAGGAAACAAGGGTTGAAAATGTTGTGAAAAGTTTGAGGCTTTGGTGTAAACAACCAACTCCCTTTTTTTTGGGGAAAAATTGGTTTTTTTGGCGATTTTTTAAAATTTTCGTGACCTTTGTTTTAATTTCATGACTTTTTTTTGACCGGTAGACATCCTGATAAAGTGCGAGAGAAAACCTACTTAGAAAGGAGAAAAATTATTTATGTCGTCAATTTTTTTAGGAGAGGGGGGGGGGGGGGAAATATCAGGAGATGATACCCAAATTTCAGGAGTTATAAGGGCCCTTAAAAATAAAAATAAAATTCAGGAGGTGTACGAACCCTGAAAGAAAACCATACTTAACGAAACATAAGCACAAACAAAATGCTAAAATTATAATAAATAAACATTTTTTAAAATTTAATTTCAATCCTATATGAAAATGATCAGTTGACAATGGGTCCATCAGCAAACTCTCGGTCGGATACTGACAGAAATATAGGAGTGGACCACAGACGTCTGTGGTGTGGACATGCCCTCTTTCACCCCCCCCCCTTTTTCAATAGGAGAGAGACGTTGTTATTGGTCATTGTTGTAGAAACCAATACAGGCAACAAAGGGGTTTGCACTGGTGGAAATTGCAGAACGACAATCTGCTTGACAGTCAGCTTGATTGGTCGATACCTGCAATCACGGGTCTTATAATGTGATACTTGGAATGTAAACAGACAAGGAGAAACATTCGTACTTTAACAATTCTTTCTGAAAGCTGCCATCACGCCTTTAGCAGCTAAAGTGGACAATGCTATGCCTGTTGCCTTATTCCTTCCAAGAAAACTCGTATTTTTTTTGAATGCGAAACGTTCAATTCTTAGAAGTGGAATTTCAAAATAAGCATCAGACAGACTTCAGTAAGTTACGGAAAAAGTAACAAAATGTTTGTTACTTTGTTACTTCTAAAAGTAACTAAGTTAAAGTTACTTTCTGAAAAATGTAACGGCTTTACCCGACCTAATTATAACAGCTACCTGTTGCCTAAAAAAAGTAACTGTTACAAGTAACATGTTACTCCAATCTCTGCAGTATCATATTACTAACTGTGGTATTTTGTAACTGGAGATCCATGTGTATGTATGCATATATTATATATATGCCATTTATATTTATTATACAAATATATTACAGTGAATGCGGAGTCACTGGGAAAAGTTCAAACTCCTCATTTCAGCAAAAAACAAATATCAGTTGCGGCAAAATTGCCCTGAATGACCAATGTATCAAATTTTTGCCACAATTTTATTGGCTTACCTATAAACATTGATCAAAACAAAGTGGAGTATCAGAATTTTTTAATTTTGCTGGTATTTTGGGGATTTATAGCATTTAGCATAATTAGAAACTGAAATTAGGGGCCCCTGAGATTTTAGAGCCGACCCTGCTTCCACTACAAAACAAAAAAAGAGAAGTAAGAGACTACAAATCGTCCACATTACCATGTGAGGATTGAAACTTTAACTATGTAAAATTGGATGGTCAGGTTCCAATGTATATCGAAGTAGAGAGAGAGTAAGTACTTATAACTGAATTTTGAAATTGAAAAATTATCGTATACTTTGCATTACTTACTGATTCGCCTAAGATTGAATTAATTGTTCAACACTGGCAAATGCTGTAGTAAAATATAATTATTGAATTAATTAAATATTTAAATTTCCACGCATTCTTTGAGCATGAAGAATGAAAACATAGATGTTATGTTTTCGATTTCTCGTCAACGTAAAGAGCTTCAACACAGCTTACTACATTCCGTAATTTTAAAAACTGGTCAAGGGACGAAGGTTCACGTCGTGAAAGGCAGCAGCTCCAACAGTTGTCGTCATTTGTTAACTGGAATTACTTTTGTTTTGGCATTTGAAAATTTGGCCGCGATCGGGTATATCCTGGTAGGCAAGGTCTTAGACTGGCATCCCTTGGGTTGCGAGTTCGAGTCCCGCTGCTTTCCGAAGATTTTGGTTTCAGCCAAAGTTATTACATTTGGCTATTCATTACCTTTGCAGGTGCATTTCTTTAAAGTTTAAATACAGTTTCTCAACTGAAAAACTTTTAGAACTTGCATACTTTCACTATTATTGCTTAGCTATAATTTAACTTATGCATTCCCCGAAGTAATAGTGAATATGGTAAATGATACATATGCAAATCTGTTGACAATCAAGTCAAGGTAGAAAAGAAATGTACGTGTAATTGATGACGATCTTCAACAATTAACTTTAATCCTCCTTTCACTAAAAACCTATGTGAAGTTTTAGTGTGCCACATTATTTCTAACAAACTAACCCAACAATCCGCAGGCTCGCCATACACCATGGGATTGACAACCGTGACTCCGTTAGGTTCTCTACTATTTTACAAAGTGGACGCTTCCACAATCAAAATATTTGGGATGTCAAGTTGGGGCAGACGGACTGTACTTATAATGCCTCCTTAGAGTAAAGAAGAGTGAAATGAGCTTACACACACTGCGCAAAACCTCATGTCACGTAAAGCAAAATCATAAGTTCTGTTCCCACTTCTACCCGAATATGATCAAGCAAGAAACTTTGATTTTTCAAGCCCCATGCATTTAGTGAATTTAAATTCTATAATCGGTATTCGGCGAATTTTTCGGGAATTCGGCCATTGTAGCCAACAAATTCATTGTGTTATTTATGGTAACCCTAAAAAAATAGAAGTGTGTGTGGTGGTGGGGGGCTCTGGGATCAGTCAACTTTTGCTTTGCGCTTTCTGTTACAAACGAAATAATCTGACCAAGAAATTCTTGACTGGACGTTTAATGACAAACTGAAGCAACAAGCGACATATAATTATGAACAAATTAGGTTTAACTAAACAACTAAATGTCTTAAAACTTAGAGACATACATCACGTTTCTTCCAAATTAACAATCTGTGTTGACTTTTTGTAATGTAATTCAAACATTTTTTCTTAATGCTTTAAAATGTACTGCTGAAAAAACATTGTTTTACTTGACCCACTTACTTGCTTTTTTAAAAAAAATACAAATAACTTACCAATGGCTGTAATCAAAGATTGAAAAGTATTTTGCAGATCCCACTTCCATTGAACCATTTCAGTTCATAAAAAGCTAAATTGGTAATGTAGTCACATGAAGACGCGATGACATAGTGTCAAACTTCACATTTACTTAAAGGAAGATACAAAGGTTCGTGTTAACCCTCAATATACAACAATTTAAAGCAAATAACTTTTATTTCAAGGAACAATTATGAACAAAGTAAATTAATTATTCAAACAAACAATGCAACACTGTAAAAAAACAAATTATGAGAATACAGAAAAAAACATTTTTTTAAACATACATCACCAATTTTAAAAAAAATGTGAATCATAAACTAGATGCAGAATTTTGAGTTCATTCCTAATAGGAATTTCAAATGAGGCAATTTATAAAAAGGTGTAAATTCTTTAGCATCTCAAAGCAAGGAAATGCCAGTTTATAAGAAAACAAGATTTAACTACAGTAGACTCCCTCTACACCTGATCTCCACTCAAACAAAGAAATATTTTATATGCCATTTTCACCCAGGTGTTCTGTTTACCATTTGCATGTAAATGTTACTTTAATAAAAAATCATATATGTATATTTAGCAAGTGACCTCATACTTTTTGAATGGTATGTACATTATAAAAGAATTAATATGTTAAATGTGCAATTTAATAATTAAATGTGTGTACATGAAATGGAGCAATATTAAAATATTTATTAGAATTATCATCAATGTAGAAATGTGCAATCAACTGTACATCTAAAGCATATTTAATATAACTTCTTGAAGTTTAAGGGGTCATAGGAGTCTTAAAAATGTGCAAAGAAGGTACTACAAAACATAGTTTGATCTTTCATGTCATTTTTGAACTACTGAATGTATTAGTATAATTTTTTTATATGTAATTCTACAAGATTTATTTATTATAAAACAAGTTTTAAAATTTATGAAACTTTAGCCAAAATTAAAATAAATGATATTAAACATGAAGGTACTTGAACACACTGTGATTAGGCTTGCGCGGCAAATTGTGAGGTCAAAATTGAAAAAATGAATAAGAAAATGACTTTATATTGTACAAATATGTACAAACAAAGACTTATACCTAAATTCTCAGCTCAATTTCAATTAGAAATTATTTTTTTAAAAATTTAAAATCAAAATTTTTAATTTTTTAATAATTTTTTTAGAAAAAGGTTCTTAAAATAATTTCTAATTAAAATTGAGCTGAGAATTTAGGTATAAGTCCTAGTCTGTACATATTTGTACAATATAAAGTCATTTTCTTGGTCATTTTTTCAATTTTGACCTCACAATTTGCCGCGCAAGCCTAATCACAGTGTGTTCAAGTACCTTCATGTTTAATATCATTTATTTAAGTTTTGGCTAAAGATTCATAAATTTTAAAACTTGTTTTATAATAAATAAGTCTTGTAGAATTACATATAAAAAAATTATACTCATTTATTGAGTAGTTAAAAAATTACAAGAGAGATCAAACTATGCTATGTAGTATCTTCTTTGCACATTTTAAGACTCCTGTGACCCCTTAAGCAGAATTTACTTAACCAGTTTAGCATTGGTCCTACTTATGCTGTTGGAGAGGGTCTATTGTATAGGCAAGTTGTTTACTTTAACCCTTATTCTCATGAAGTAGCATATATGCAACCTGGGATTTTCCCCCTAACTTATGTTTGTTAAGTGACGTCAGCGAGTATGTTGCATTGTTATTTGTTCGAAGAACAGTAGAAGCTTCGACCAGAGTGAAAACAATGTTCAAAGTTAAAATTATTTTTGTTTTAGAGGAAGGTAACGTGTTGGGTTGTTGGGTTTTTGCATCATGTCTCGTTGTCTCAACAAGACAAGTCCATTGAATTATTTTTCACATTAATTTTGTTTTGTTTTTACTTTGAAAAATATTTTTCACATTTCTTATGTTCTATAGTTTTAAAAAATTGTTTAAGTTGTTCGATTACCACTGTCTTCGGAAAAATACAAGCTAAAAACTGAAGGTTGCATATATGCTACTTCATGAAATTAGGGTAGTTATTGACATGATTAGTTGTTACTAACACTTGAATATTTTTAACTTCCACACTACGTTTACAACATAAAAAGGGGACGGTTTTATAATCGTTCAGTCTATCTGTCTGCCTGTCTGCCACCCACTTTCACAGAACGAACCAAAGGTCTCACAAATAAGTAGGATACGTTATTTTGAAGCAAAAAATCAGTTTAGGCTACATTCCAAGTTGCATTAAAAATTTAAATGAGAAGATTTAAAATTTAAACAACTAAAAATTTAATTTACATTTAAATAACATGCAAATTCCATTTTTATTCATTATTTTCACTGTTGCCATCACACCAAACGTACGAGAAACTTTATTTAAAATAAAAATAAAACTCTTGAAAAGAAAAAATATTTATTTTTATGATATAATTCAATTTGGATTGTTGTTATAGCACAATGAAGTTATTTTGATGGTTCATTATATATGTAAGAAGAAAGATGCATAAAAAATTAAAAATTTGTATAAAAGATATGTACAGTTTCGCTTTTAATTTTAAAGCAACAATTGTACTAATTTAATCGATCATGAGAGATGGAGTGGGCCACCTCCTCATTTTCAGAGATAGTGGAAAATGCAGATTTTGTCACAAAGGTTTCTCCAACGTCTTTTGTAAAAAGTGTAATTTAAGGTTTTGTTAAACGAAACAAGTAGGTTTGTTACAGAATCTGTCACCTAAACCGCTTCCCCACAATATATACTCACAGGAAACACACAATTTATACACTTCAGAGAGAAAATCTCTAATTAAAAATTTTAAACCCAAATATTAACTATTTTCATTTATATACTTTCGCAAATTAAAAATTACTCATGATCGTTTGCTACATTTGTTTGAAATTCGTAGAATAATGATGCAATGTTTTAATAAATATTTATCTTTTACTTGCCACAATTTAATTTACAGTTCAAAAAAAATATATAAGTTGTAAAATTGATGCTTTAAAAATAAAAGCGAAATTTTGCATATTAAATTATGCAAAATTAGAGTTTTGTATACATCTTTCTTCATACATATATAATGAACCGTAAAAAAAAAACTCCATTGTGATATTGCAACAATCCAAACCAAATTATATCACATATTCACATAAATAAATATTCTTTCAAAGGTTTTGTTTTTGTTTTAAATAAAGTTTCTCGTACATTTGACGAAATGGCAACATTGAAACTATTGAATGAAAATGGAATTTGCATGTTATTTCAATGTAGTTTAAATATTTAATTATTTAATTTTTAAATATATTTCCAATTTAAATTTTTTATGAAATTTTGGGTATAACCTAGTCTGATTTTTTACTTCAAAATAACGTATCCCACTAGTTTGTGCGACGTATGGTTTGTTCTGTGAAAGTGGGTGACCGGACGGACGGTCGGACAGACAGACGGACGGACTGAACGACTATAAAACCTTCCACTTTTTACGCTATAAACATAGTGCGGAAGCTAAAAGCAGAATTGCTTTGAGCAAGCACTTCTTTAACTATAAGAATATTGTATTGGATTGTATATATAGATGCATATAGTTTTTTTGTTTATTCTTTATTTCATTGATATTCATAGTTTATAAATTCATTAAAGTAATATTTGTACTTAGTATAAATTTTTTGGACATGTACTGCCTTTATCATTTAACACAAGCAGTACAACAACTACAAATCAGGTAACACAAATACAACTACAAGCTCCTTGAACCAGTTACCCCAATCTCATGAAGTAGCATATATGCTACCTTTTATAAAACTATGCATTAATTATTTTAGAAAGGTTATGACACTAAATAATCTTTATTTTAGCTGTAAAGAAACAGAAAAAAAATGAAAATTTAAAATAATTAAAAAAAATTATGACCATGAGAATAAGGGTTAATGAGGTTCAAGGATTGAACAGCATTAGAAATAATATTTTAGTAAGATTAGAATGTTCCAAAAATCTGTTAAAAATAATTCACTTAATGCAAAAAAATATGAATCAACAATGTCGGAAAAATGAAATTATTTTAAAATACATAATTATTTTGCTTTATAAAGAATAAATGCAACACATGGCACTTTAAAAACAAAAATGGAGAAATAACACAATAAAACAAAGTTAAGAGATTTTTTACTTTAGGTACTATGAAATTTTCAACGATGCTGTTGCACATCTTTGAGAGTATTAATTTACAAAAAATAACTTACACACAGTTCACAAAAGAAAGACTTTCCTTCGTTAATTCTACAACAATATTTCCAAATGAGGATAGTTTTATAGTTTAAAAAATGCCTTTTAGCTATAAAACGTCCTTTTTTAAGTAAGTATACCCCAAACGTAAAATATAACCTTTAGGGGGATTAACAAAAGCCAATGAATATGATAGGGGAGAGTGTTGCACCTTGGGACACTGACAATTTCTAAGAATCTATTGGCAAGATTCATACAATGTTTATTTCTAATAGTAGCCTTAACCAACAGACATCATCATAATAAAATTTAACACTAGCATCATTGAATTGATGAATTGGTGCTAAAAAATAATATTTCATTACCCCAAAGTAAATATTTTTCACATTCTAATATAATTTTTTACCTTTGTGCTGTTACAAAAAGTCAACTGCATTTTATTTTCTTCATAATAGAGAAGATTTTAAAATATTTTGGTTAAGAGAAAATAATGATAATGCATTTAGATTGGACACTATCTTGCTTTTATTTGAACCATGTAGTGTGTTGTACCTTGGGACAGTCAAGCATAATCTAAAAAATAAAAGAAAGAGTCTGTCTGTGTGTATGTCTGTGGATCGCAAAAGACCTACTTAGACTGCTCTAAAAAAGTCGAAATTTTTAATATAGGTTCCTTTTAATACCAACGTGTGCACCTGAGGCTTAGTTTTTTCATATTTGATTGTGATTTTTAATTAATATAATTAATTTCAAAAAAACGTCATCCAAGTGGAATTGCGGGACCATAACAGGACTTGAAAATACATGGACCGGGCCGAAACGGGGACTTGACGCCATCCTCTATTAGTTTGATTGATTGAGTTTGGTTGAGATATGCGCTCGCCCTAAGGCTGCTTCATCCTCTATGAGTGCTTGCTTTTTTAAGTGTGCATTCGCCAACGCGAATTTAATTTTGTTTTGATTTTGAGTGTATTTTCACAGGTAAACATGCCTCTAAAAGGAAGCAATGCGAAGTTAATGGGTTCCCAGTAAGGCGGGACCATACTGCTAGAGTATCATCATATAATGTTAAATAATTTGGACTTGCAATTTTGCTGTATAATTAAAATTTTTCTTGAATTAGGAAGTTTTATTTGTGCATTTCCTTGAAAAAAATTAAAGTTTGTTTCCTGACACAAATTAGTTCAAGTGTATGACTATTGACTGAATTATAAAGTATGTCCCAAGGTACAACATCATATTGTACCTTGGGACATTTTATCCTCTCTACTTTAAATGAGTGGCAATTTTTTAATATCAAGCTGCCAGAATTTAAAAAATTATATTATCGAGGAATATATTGGTGTGCTGAAATGCTGCTTTTAAATTTTTATTTTGACTTTAATTATCAAAGAAAAAAACTAAAATGTAAAAATTTTCCCAAGACACAACACTCTCCCCTACTCATGGCGAAATGCCTTGTGGCATAATTCAATACTCGAGTGTTTCTTTCCAGTGTGGGTCAACAAATGCCTATGGAGACATTGCGTAGGATTAAAAGAATTAGTGCATAATTCAACAGTGTAAGTGTAAGGTTTCTGAATAGTGTTCATCAACAATACCATTGAAGGTTGGACCTTTGAATTAATGCTATATTAAATCAGTCTAATCACATGTTTTTTTATGTGGGTCGACAAATGATTTTGAAAGGTATACTTACGACTAAATAAATTATTACATAGTTCACAAATGTAAGTTTTTTTCTTTAGTGTGGGTCAGCAAATGAGTTTTAAGGTTGCAACTTTGACTGAATGCCTTATTACAAAATTCACAACTGTAAGGTTTTTCTTTGGTGTGTGTCAGCAAATGAGATTTAAGGTTGGAACTTCGACTGAATGCCTTATTACATAGTTCACAACTGTAAGGTTTTTCTTTAGTGTGAATCCACAAATGAGATTTAAGGTTGGATTTGTCACTAAATGCCTTATTACATAGTTCACAACTGTAAGGTTTTTCTTTAGTGTGGGTCAGTAAATGAGTTTTAAGGCTGGACCTTTGACTGAATGCCTTATTACATAGTTCACAACTGTAAGGTTTTTCTTTGGTGTGTGTCAGCAAATGAGATTTAAGGTTGGAACTTCGACTGAATGCCTTATTACATAGTTCACAACTGTAAGGTTTTTCTTTGGTGTGTGTCAGCAAATGAGATTTAAGGTTGGAACTTCGACTGAATGCCTTATTACATAGTTCACAACTGAAAGGTTTTTCTTTAGTGTGAATCCACAAATGGGATTTAAGGTTGGATTTGTCACTAAATGCCTTATTACATAGTTCACAACTGTAAGGTTCTTCTTTAGTGTGGATCAGCAAATGACTCTGAAGGACATGCTTATGACTAAATGCCTTATTACATAGTTCACAACTGTAAGGTTTTTCTTTAGTGTGGGTCAATAAATGAGTTTTAAGGTTACAACTTTGACTGAATGCCTTATTACATAGTTCACAACTGTAAGGTTTTTCTTTGGTGTGTGTCAGCAAATGAGATTTAAGGTTGAAACTTTGACTGAATGCCTTATTACATAGTTCACAAATGTAAGGTTTTTCTTTAGTGTGGGTCAGCAAATGAGATTTAAGGGTGCCCTTCCGACTGAATGCCTTATTACACAGCTCACAACTGTAAGGTTTTTCGTTAGTGTGGATCCACAAATGAGATTTAAGGTTGGATTTGTCACTAAATGCCTTATTACATAGTTCACAACTGTAAGGTTCTTCTTTAGTGTGGGTCAGCAAATGACTCTGAAGGACATGCTTATGACTAAATGCCTTATTACATAGTTCACAACTGTAAGGTTTTTCTTTAGTGTGGGTCAGTAAATGAGTTTTAAGGCTGGACCTTTGACTGAATGCCTTATTACATAGTTCACAACTGTAAGGTTTTTCTTTGGTGTGCGTCAGCAAATGAGAAGAAAGGTTGGAACTTCGACTGAATGCCTTATTACACAGCTCACAACTGTAAGGTTTTTTGTTAGTGTGGATCAACAAATGCCTTCGAAGGTTGGAGCTTTCACTAAACGCCTTATTACATAGTTCACAACTGTAGGGTTTTTCTTTAGTGTGGGTCAGCAAATGAGTTTTAAGGGTGCCCTTCTGACTAAATGCGTTTTTCCATAATTCACAACTGTAATGTTTTTCTTCGGTGTGTATCAAGTAATGTGTGTTAAGTTGGGATTTGTACTTAAATTTTTTCCCACATGAATCACATTCATATGATGCTTTTGAAGATGTGTTAGATATGTGCTTTTGCAGGCTGGATTCAGAAGCAAAAGCCTCATGACTTTCCTTGTGAGTGAACAGGTTTTCTTCTTTACGGGACAGCATGTGCTCTTTGTAGTCAGGAGGTAGGTCAAAATAATTGTGAAGCTTGCGTTGTAATCAGGGATGGTTCAGGAAGGTTGATAGGCCCAATAAATTCTTTGAGTTGACTTTAAGCACTTTTTTAGGAAATTTCAAATATTAGGAAACACTTACATGATGCTGGGAAAACAATTTTCTTTCTCAAGTTTATGATAGATTAACTCTTGAAAGGAAAATAAACCTAATGAATTCACAATGTTTCTGGCAATGAAGTATAATACGAGTTAAGGCTTGTAGAAACCTGCAAAGAAAAAATAATAATTTTGACCCTTTTCATTTCATTTATTTTAAATTGATGTTGATAACCCCCGACAAAACTTTTACGAGCAACATTGTACACAGTGTGTTATTTTTGCGCATCTTTAACTTGCACTCCCTCTACATATAGATTGGACTTTTATGCTGCAGAGACCGCTTATGGGTTGGTAGTTATTTTGACAAAGTGCGAACCTGGGACCTTTTGCATAAAAGGCAAGCGCCTTACCCCCCACCACTCTAGACACTCCACAATTTCTGGTAGAAGAAGGTAAAAAGTTTAAAAACAGACACAAAAAATAGAAAAAAGATATTCTCTGGAACATCAAGAAATAGTTTTGGAGGGGACTAGAAAGAAATTCTTTGGTTACTTTGAACAATTAAAGATAAATTTAAAGGGGCAGGGAAGCCCAGTCGGTTAGGCACTAACCAAGCAAGCAAAATGTCCCAGGTTCAGGTCCGGGCAACACCAAAATACTTGCCAACCAATAAACGGCCCAAGCAGCCAAAAATGTCCGATGAATAATAACCAGAATAAGGGAGTTGACATTAAATATCCTTTAAAGTCGTAACGCTGCGTACGATGTCGCCCTTAACGGTTGCGTTGGGTGCCTATTCAGGCGTTAGCTTGTCACTTGACTGTGGTACCATAATACTCTCCTGCAAAGGTAATTCAAACATAACCTAATTAGTACTTGAATGTAAATTGGAATGGAATGTAGCGAAGCAGTAGTTTTGGAAAATATTTAACAATCGGTGCTGATTAGCATGATTTCATAAGTTGCCAAAATTAAGTGCTTCTGTTTTGAAATTACGCTGAAGCATTAACCCCAGTTTAACAGTTGGTTGTCAAAACAAAATCCTAATAAAGCTGACATTACAAAACAATTCTATAAGACAGTTACTACAACACGTCCATACTAGCATGGGAGGATAGAAACTTAAACTGTGTAAAATTGAATGGTCAAATTCGACTGTATATCGAAGTACTACTATTTACTAAAGTCATGCCAAAAAAATGAATGTGTGTGATAACCCTAAATTAAAACTACCATAATTTTTGTATTACTCATTTGATTGGCTTGGTTGTGATTATTTTTAACAGTGGCGAATAACCAATTCTAACTTTCAGTTAATTAAATGGCAAAATGCCAAGCATAATTTGACGCTTCAATAATGAAGAAAACATACATGGAACTAACTAATGTCTCCAATGAGCACAACAACATAAATTCCATTTCCACTTCTACCCTAATATAATCAGTGCCGGATTTAAAGACCCAAGGGCCCTAGGCACTTGACATTTGGGCCCCACTATTTCGAAGCTATTTTGGAAATTTAGCAAATTAAATACACTAGTATAGAACATATAATATTTAATAGTCTATAATACACATCAGAATTATACAGTATGTTACTATAGTTATTCTATAAACTTTATAATTTGATTTTGGCAATTTTTGAGGCCTTCATTAGGCGTTAGGTTTTTCGAAATTTGGAGATTTTAAATTTTTAGACGATTTTTTCGCGATTATATCTTTTTAAGGGCCCCTTTCCTGACTGGGCCCGGGCCTCGTAGGCCTAGGCCGAAATCCGGCACTGAATATGATATCAAATATCAGCAATTTGTGTAGAAAAGCTTTCAAAGCCACTAGGACAAACCTTTTACTTATCAGTGACCTTCCCTGTGGTTTTAAATTACGAAGCGTCTGTGACCGTGCTACAGCTATCTATGTGGCAATGGGCTTTTTCAACACTTTTCCCAAAAAAAACAAAACAACCAAAGGCATCGAAGTTCGGATCGTATGACCCTTTTTAAACCTATTAACTGTTTCGACACTTTGTCCAAAAAAACCAAATAACCAATGAAATCGTAGTTTAGAGAGCATGACATCAGAAGAAATATTTCCATGAGGTTATTTTACGTCGGGAAGCGCCAGTTTTTCTTTTTCATTTTTTGTCTGGAATCACTTATGTTTAAGTATATAAAAATGAGTTTTCTAAGAATACTTTACATTGTATATTTTTAAAATGCCAATTTCTTGTTGTGCTGTTGGGTGTTAAAATTATAGAACACGTTCATGCCGGGGCAAAAAATCTACGTTTTTCCTGCGTGAGGCTGGGCTGTCTTATATCGCAACGCTTCGTCGAGCGGAATCAACAGCTTTGCGAGTTCAAAAGCGCTTAATGCAATTAAATTTAAAACATTGAAAGTCAATGTTTATAATACTCAATATTTTTCTATATAATGTTGAGACAAAATAAAATTAACTTATTATTGAACGACTTCTTTTCTGAAAACAAGTGACTCACCTTTGATGCATGTAGATTAGTCAATTATTGTAAATGAGCTTCATTCCTGATGACTTGAATAAAAATCCTGCAATGATAATAAAAAAATATATATAATTTTTTTGGTTCAAGAAAGGCATAAAACTAATCTTGTGGAATAATGAAACAAGTTAAATCTGAATGACTGTTGAATACTAATATGTTAACGACACTAGTTTGTATCCATAAATATTTATTGACAAAAATTGGACTAATTCCAACTTTGTGAAACATGAAAGTATTGAAATAATGTAGCTAAATTTTATGAAACCTTATCATATTAGTAACTGTGGTTGGTCTTTTGTAACAGGAGATACATGTATATTTATGCCATTTCTGTTTATTATACAAATATATTACAGTGAATGTGGAGAGTCACTGGGGTTTGGTTTGGTTTGGTTTGAATTATCGTCGCACTAGAGCTACACGAGGGCTATTGAGAGTCACTGGGGAAAATTCAAACTCTTTATTTAAGCGAACACGTTGGTTTGTAACAGAATCTGTCACTTACTCTGCTTAGAAGAAGAAAACTATTTATTTAACAGAAATATATTGGTTGTCAAGGGGCCCCCGGCCCTTCCAGACAACACATAAAATCATTGAAGAAAATCAAAAATAATATACAGCTACAGTAACGCCTATCTATAAAGCGGGAGAAATTAGTTGTTTGGGAAATTATCGTCCGATTTCTGTGCTACTCATTTTTTCAAAAGTGTTTGAAACAGCAATGAAAAATAGACTGTATAATTTTTTAAATAAAAATAATTTCTTTTTATTTGTCCCTTTAAAAAACCAATTTGGTTTTATAAAGGGACTAGGAACCGAAGATGCACTCCTAAGATTTACTAGTATAATATATAAATCCTTAAATGATAATTTAAAAACAGTTTCTATTTATATTGATATTTCAAAGGCTTTCAACTCAGTAAATCATACTAATCAATCAATTTATTTCATAAAAATATTTTGGAAGTCAATTTGATAAATGATTCTTCCTTCGAATGAAAAATAAGTGAAAAGCTCAGCTTAAGAGAGAAAAAAAAATCTGAATCTGATGAGCCCGATGGAATCATAGAGGGTGAAAGGGTTTAACCCTTTCAGTCCCAGTGATGCCATTTGGCATCATCACTTTCCATATTTTTTAAAAAAAATTATATGTCCCGTTACAAAATCCAAACACACAACATTCGATTCTTCTCAATTGGTCCGACAATATTTTACATTAATCTCAATAGAAGTCAGAACTACTATTTTTTTTCCAGAATTTATTCAGATTTATTCAGAAAATGCTAACAAGCGTTTCACCTGATTTTTGAAAAGTGCACTTCAGTTCCACATATTTAAAACACAATTTAAACAATTTCGGTTAAAATAATTACTAATTTTTTTTTAATAATATGGTCAGATACCTGAAAATATATAACTCGAAGTGTTTTTAGGTAATACATATATTTATATTTTGTTGTTTTCCACAGTTAAAAAAATTTGGCATTATTTCAAAAACCATATACAATTTTTTAATGAAGGTAGAAATTTACTGTACGGTAACTATTGGTGAACTTTCCGAAATCGCGCCAAAAGTCCGTATTCTGGCGACTTTTGACGTCATGCTCTCTTCACAACGATGACGTTTTCCGGCAACCCTATCTGACCGTTATATGTTTCAGTCGAAGTCAGACAGGTTGCTACAAAAAACTATTTATCGCCAAATCTAAAAATCGCGCCAATAGTTAAAGGTGAACCTTAATGAATTTTTTTCTTATGGAACTCTTATTTTTGACCAAAAATAAGCTTATTTTGTGAATATCAGAAGTTTCTGTAGTGTAGTAAATTTTTGGGACTGAAAGGGTTTAAACCATGTGTTTAAAACCATGTGTGTAAAACCCCTAATTGTTTTGAGCAGTGTAGATAGGACAAAACATAGCAAAAGATAGACATAACATAAACAAGATAGAAAAAGGGATCTTCACTGGAATATAAAAAAAATATTTTTGGGGGACTATAAAGAAATTCTTTGGTGAGTACTTGAAGTAAAATTTAATCAGAAACTGAATGGTAGAGAATTATGAAAATACTTGAAGTAAAATTTAATTAGAACTTGAATGGTAGAGAATTATGAAAGTACTTGAAGTAAAATTTAATTAGAACTTGAATGTAAACTTTATAATATGCAAAACTTCAGTTTTGGAAAATTGTTAATACTTAATATTCTGAGCTGCTTGGAGTGTTTTTATAAATTGTCCAGATGATGCTCTTCTGTTTTTAAATTCAACACAATGCTGACGCATTAAACCTAAATCCATTATTGGTTGTCAAAATGAAACCTATACTAAAGCTGCCACTCAGGACTTGATCTATAAATACTCTGACGGTAGGTCAAACTATTTTGTGAGCCCCTGCACTTAAAATGTTGTGTACGACTTCCAGTTATGATGGTGCTATATGACCTATATGTATCAAATTTTTGCTAAATTTTATTGGCTTCCTTATGAACTTGATAAAAACAATCATGTCAGGTCAATTTCTCAATCTAAGTCCTGCAAAAGACACAGTGGAGTACCAGAATTTTTTCTAATTTACTGATATTTTGGGGATTTGCAGCATTTAGCATAATTATAAACTGAAATTAGGGGCCCCTTAAATTTGAGAGCCAGCCCTGCTGAATCTACAAAAAAAAAAAAAGACTGCAAATCGTAAATATTATCATGGGAGGATTGAAACTTAAACTATGCAAAATTGTATGGTCAAGTTCGACCGTATATCGAAGTATTTTTTACTAAATTTTAAAATTGTCGTATACTTTGCATTACCTTGGTTCGATTGGGTTAAACTTAATTATTCAACACTGGCAAATGCTGTAGTAAAAGACAATTATTGAATTAGTTAAACATTTAAATTTCCACGCATTATCTGAGCTTGTTGAAGAATGAAAACACAGATGATCTCTTCAACTTCTTGCCTACGTAAACTGCTTAAACACAGCGTACTATATTTCGTAACATAAAAAAACTTGGTCAAGAGACGAAAGTTGTCCACGTCCTAATAAAGACAGCTAAAATGGTTTGTCGTCATTTGTTTACTGCATTGGTTTAGTGGAATTGCTTTTGTTTTGGTATTTGAGAATTTGGCTGGGATAGCCTGGTAGGTAAGATCTTGGAGTGGCATCCCTTCCCTAATGTTCCGAAGATTTTGGCTTCAGCCAGTTACTATGATTAGCTATGCCACCCCGGTGGCACACTCGTTAGGATTCTGGATCCTTTGGAGCTGCTGGCGTCGGGCTCGAGTCCCGGTCAGTCATGGATGTTTGTGACTGTCAATAAATGTTGTTATTTGTCTATGTGTTTGTGTCGTCTCTTTTTTTGTGTGTCTCTTGTGCTTGTGTCATTTCTGGAGCATAGTACAATAGACTTAAAGTCGCAGTGCTTGGCGATCTTGCCCCCCACCAAGAAAGACATAAGTCATGATTCGTTATTCATTACTTTTAAAGGTGTATATTTCTTTAAAGTTTAGATACATTTTCTCACATGAACAACATTTAGAACTTGCATACTTTCTCTATTATTGCAGAGTAATTTAACTTATGCATTCCTCGAAGTAATACTGAATATGGCTAATGATAAAACTGCTGTTGCGGCTTCGATAACACATTGTCTGGCAAAAGGATACTTAAGGCGGAGATGAGCTATCTCGGCTTATATACTACCATTAACGCTGTAATCTGGAATAGTGGTAGAAAAATGGGCGGTAAATCAGCGCCATCTAGTTGTTGATGGAATATTGAGGTTCCGTATGTGGTAACCGCCACACTACTGATGCAAATCTTCTATTGACAATCAAGTTAAGATAGAAAATAAATGCACGTGCAATTAATGACGGCCTTCAGCAATTAACTAGAATCCTCCTCTCACTAATAACCTACGAGTAGTTTTAGTGTGCCACATCATTTCCAACCAAACCAACACAACAATCCGAAGGCTCGCCAACTGCGTTGACTTTTTGTAATTGGAGAGCTAGTGACATTTTTGAAAAAATTTGTGTGTCATTGAACATATTACTAACTTCTGTAACGATTGGAAGTTTAATGCTCATTTTCACCTTTTTGTTACTTAGCACGCTCTTCCACTCTTCAATTGTCATTCAAACATTTTTTTTAATGCTTTAAAATGTACTGCAGAAAAAACATTGTTTTCTTGACCCACTTAGTTTGCCATTTTTTTTTTAATGCAAGTAACTCACCCATGCCTGAATTGAAAAGTAGTTTGCAGAACCCACTTCCCCCCATTGAACCATTTCAGTTTATAAAAAGCAAAATTGGTACAGCTGTGGAAATAAAAAAGTACAGTAGACGCCGCTTAATGTGATCACGGTTAATGTTATCAATTGTTTAATGTTATCAAAATCGCTTAGTCCCATCCGCTTATATAAAAATACATTAAAAAATCATCGTTTATTGTAATCAAATGTTCGGTTATTGTTATCAGTTTATTGTCAGTGATGAAAGAAATGGAAGACGTTTTCAACCCCCGGTCCGATACGAATGCTGAGGATTTTGAAGCATGGATGGAGATCGACGAGAAGGTTGCGACTTCTACTCCTTTAACTGATGAGGACATTTGCGAAGCCGTATGTGTCAACGATCAGGCTTTGTCACAAGATTCTGATGCCGATGATGAACCCAAAAGTGCTATCGAGAACAAAATTCCGACGTCTGCTTAGATGAGGGAGGCACTTCGAATCTTACGTCTAGGTGTGCAAAACAAAGCCGACGCGGAACACTTTCTTAAACATTATGATTATGAGCGATTCGTAAATGACTTGCTTCAAAAGAATGCTAAACAATTGATGATTTCTTTTTCAGTTAATAATTAACCTTTTGTATTGTTTTCTGCAGTTCATCATTAAATATGTAATATAAAACTAGTAATTATTTTTCTTTGGTGTGAATTAATTTCTATTAAATACTATAGAGTTTTACGGTAACAACTCCTAATTTAAAATTACTTTTTATTTTATTGCATAAGTTAAAAAAAATCATTTTTTAGTTTAACTTTTTTATTCGTGTATTGTAATCAATCGGTTATTGTTATCAAATCACGTTTGTCCCGATGTGATCACATTAAGCGGCGTCTACTGTACCCACTTGAGGTTATTTTGGCCATTAGTCATCCTATAGAATCGGACCTTTTTGACATTGTGAACAATTAACATTCTGCGTTAATTGCATGACACAAAATTTGCATAAGGGGCCATCTTCATATTAAAAATGTTATTAACTTTAAAATTTCCAATAGCAACACCCCTTTTTGAATCCATATTTCAAATCTCTGACCTGTGTTAATACAAAATGCCAAATTTTGTTAGTCATTATTAGAGGAATTAGAGACGTGCAAAGTTTAGGTCCCATAATGTTAAATGAGTTGCACATAAAAAACTATCCCGATCTATAAATAATTAAGATAATGAAACGAATTTTTTACTGAAAAGAAATTATAATAACCCAAACAAAATGCATTCAATATTGGGGTATTTGAAACAATTTTTATATTTTTAAATAATTATTATATTAATTTTTAAAAAAAATATGAATAGAAACCCCTTAATATTTTTAAAGAAATAAATTTAAGACAAGAAGTTTAAGCGAAATCCCAATTTTTAAAATTTTTTATTCATAATTTACTGAGTAAATCACAAAATACTTTTTAATTACCCTTTAGGGGACTGTGTATAAGATTACGTGTGTAATTGATAAATAAAGACGGCTTTGCATGCATGCTTGCTTGTCATTTTAGAGATGGTCCTGAAAGGGTCCACAAGTGATTCGATTGAATAACTCGTCAAATATTCATCCAAATGTAACAAAAACTTAGATTTAAGGGTTTTCAAGAGTGCTTAACATTTCTAAGTTATTAAAATTGGGTGTTGCTATTGGAAATTTCGAAGATCGTAATAATTTTAATATGAAGACGGCCCCTTATGCAAATTTTGTATCGTGCAATTAACTCGGAATGTTAATTGTACACAATCTCAAAAAGGTCCGACTCTATAGGGTGACTAACGGATGAAATAACCTCAAGTGGGTACTTTTTTATTTCCACAGCTGTACATGAAGAGTGACATGTCTGTCAAAGTTAACATTTACTTGAAGGAAGAGTCAAAGCTTCGTGTTAACCCTCATTAAACAATAATTTACATCAAATAACCACTTTTATTTCAAACAACAACTGAAAACAAAAGTAAATTAATTATTAAAACAAACAATACAACACTGCAAAAATAAGAAATTATGAGAATAAAGAAAAAAGAACAATTTTTAAACATACATCACCAATTTTTAAAAAATGTAAATCAAAAACTAGATGCAGAGCTTTTGAGTTCATTACTAGTAGGAATTTCAATTGAGGAAATTTATAACAGGTGTAAATTCTCTAGCATCAAAGCAAGGAAATGCCAGATCATCAATCGTAAACAGAATTAAACCACATTAGACTCCCTCTAAACCTGATATCAACTTTAACAGGAAGAATTATTTTCCATGCAATTTTCACCCAGGTGTTGTTTTTCATTTGCATGTGAATGTTACTTTAATAAAAAATCATATATGTATATTTACCAAGTGACCTCATACTTTTTGAATGGTATGTACATTATAAAAGAATTAATACATTAAGTGTGCAATTTAATACACTAAATGTGCATACATGAAATGGAGAAATATCAAAATATTTATTAGAGTAATCATCAATGTAGAAATGTCCAATCAATTGCACATCAAGAGCTTATTTTATATCACTTCAAGAAGTTTAACCAGAATTCACTTAAACAGTTTACCATTGGTCCTACTTATGCTGTTTGAGAGAGTCTATTCCTTTTGTTAGTTTACAAGTTACTTTGACCCTTTCGCTACGAAGCATTTTTGCTTCCTCGTAATATTTGATAGGAATAACATTATCAAATTATTAGTTGTTCGGGTGTTTTGGGGCGCTTCAGTAAGGAAAGGGTTAATGAGGTTCAAGGATTCATCTGCATTCGAAATAAGATTTTACTAAAGTACTATTTTACTGTTAAAAATAATTCAACTAAGGTGAATATACATATATATGAATCAACACTGTCTAATAAATGACCTTATTTTAAAATACAAAATTATTTTGCTATATCTATAATAATAAAGGAAAGAGTCTATCTGTGGATCGTAAAAGACCTACTTAGACTGCTCTAAAAAATTCGAAATTTTTAATATAGATTCCTTTTAATACCAACGTGTGCACCTGAGGCTTTTTCAAAATTGTTCTACTTTTTAAAGAAAATTTGAATTTCTGCAAAAAGTAGACCACTTTCACTCAAATTGGCCAATTTTTTTTCCTTTTATGTTGACATCGGCTGAAAAAATTAAAATAAACTTTTACGAAAATATTTAAAAATGATTTTTTTTATATATTTTTTTTTTGCTGCTATGACTTTCAGAAACTAAATTCTCAATTTGAAAAAGAATCGACAAGTTCCGTGTGACGCAATTCCGACCAGTTTCCATTCTAAGATTTTATTATTTGTTTATTTCTTCATCGATTGTTCTATTGACTGAATGTATGAGTATTTAAGCAATAAATGCATATTTAAGCTATTACTAAACTATGACGGTTGTTCAAGGTCGTCACACTAGAGCTGCATATTAGGGTTTTGTCGTCCAAATTTTTTGCCAAACAATTGAGATCAATTTTTAAAAAATAATTTATAAACTGGTTGGTTGAACGAGGGCCATCACTAGACTGAATGTTTGTATTTGTAGCTATTTATTTTCCTCGACAAATTAGCAAAAACTAGGGTTATGTTTAAAACATTTTGTTTAAAACAATTTTATTATATGTTCTATAATTATTTATTGGCCAAATACAGTTCATTTAAGGAAATGTGTTTTATTTTAGGATATATGACCATGTGGTACTACCTTAAAGATTTCGATAAATAAGTAGACCCTGATGGAACAGTAAACCTTGTAGTATCACATGTGATACTTAAGATTCCAAATGGGACACTATTAACATTTGTTATAGAATTTAGAGCCTTTTTTGTGAGATTCATGCTAATTATCAATGTGGTACATAGTTTTAGTTAATTAAAATAATAGCAAACATAAGCTATTACATATTTAGTTTATAAATTCTTCTATTAGCTCTATTCTAATAGACACCGAATCGCCAGACACAATCAAAGGATTTCTTGTATATATTCTATGAATGATTCTTCGACAAAGAAAGATGTAAGAAGGCATATGCCTAAAATTATTATGATGAAATATAGAAGACCAAAACGCGAACTGTTTTTTTTTTTTAAACCTATACAACTTGTTCAATAACCAAAATTTAATTGTTAAAAAAACATGTTTTAAACAAAAAGAAAAAACGTTTTTTTTTTCCATTCCTGGCAAAAACACACCAAATGAGCTAAAAGGATTTTATGTGTGAACTATGATGGCATTTATCCGTGCATTTTATAGTGTATTTTTAATTTTCTTGGTAATATAAGTAACGGGATTCTACATTCGAGCAAAACATAAGCTTATTGTCCTATAACGGATTAAATGATACATATACTAGGATCGATTTTAATTTTTTAGTCAGGAAGAACAGGTATTTATTTACTAGTAAAGAATGAATGCAACACAGAACACTTTCATTAAAAAAAAACTGTAGAAAAAACACAATAGAAACAAAGTTTAGAGCTTTGTTACTTTACTATGAAATATTTAACGATGCTGCTGGACATACATCTTTGAGATTAATTCTTTACAAAAAATGACTTACACACAGTTCACAAAAGAAAAACTTTCCCTCGTTAATTCTACAACAATAATTCCAAATGTATATAGTTTTATAGTTAAAAAAAAATGCCTTTTAACTATAAAATTTCCCATTTTAAGTATACCCCGAATGTAAGACATAAACCTTTAGGGGGACAAACAATAGAAAATGAATGTAATACTCATGACAAAATGAATTATGGTATAATTCAATACTTGAGTGTTTCGTTCCAGTGTAGGTCAACAAATGCCTATGAAGACATTGTGTATGACTAAAAGCCATAGTGCATAATTTAACAGTGTAAGGTTCTATAATAGTGTTCATTAACAATGCGATTGAAGGTTTACCTGTTTTTTTTAGTGTGGATCAACAAATGCTTTCGAAGGTTATAATTACGACTAAATGCCATTACATAGTTCACAAAACTAAGGTTTTCCTTTAGCGTAGGTCAGCAAATGTGATTTAAGGTTGGATTTGTCACCAAATGCCTTAAAACATAGTTCACAACTGTAAGTTTTTTGCTTTAGTGTGGGTCAGCATATGAGATTTAAGGTTGCTCTTCTTACTGAATGCCTTATTACATAGTTCACAACTGTAAGGTTTTTCTTTAGTGTGGGTCAGTGAATGAGTTTTAAGGTTGCAACTTTGACTGAATGCCTTATTACATAGTTCACAACTGTAAGGTTTTTCTTTAGTGTGGGTCAGCAAATGAGATTTAAGGCTTGACCTTAGACTAAATGCCTTATTACATAGTTCACAACTGTAAGGCTTTTCTTTAGTGTGGATCAGCAAATGAGATTTAAGGTTGAAACTATGACTGAATGCCTTATTACATAGTTCACAACTGTAAGGTTTTTCTTTAGTGTGGGTCAGCAAATGAGATTT
Organism: Hylyphantes graminicola; assembly: GCA_023701765.1. NCBI lineage: Eukaryota > Metazoa > Arthropoda > Arachnida > Araneae > Linyphiidae > Hylyphantes > Hylyphantes graminicola. Next base: position 64,064,440 of record CM043118.1, on the reverse strand, counting down.
AAGGCTCGACCTTACAGTAAATGCCTTATTACATAGTTCACAATTGTAAAGTTTTTCTTTAGTGTGGGTCAGAAAATGAGTTTTAAGGTTGGAACTTTGACTGAAAGCCTTATTACATAGTTCACAACTGTAAGGTTTTTCTTTAGTGTGGGTCAGCAAATGAGATTTAAGGTAGAACTTTCTACAAAATGCCTTATTACACAGTTCACAACTGTAAGGGTTTTCTTTAGTGTGGGTCAGGAAATGAGATTTAAGGTTGGAACTATGACTGAATGCCTTATTACATAGTTCACAACTGTAAGGTTTTTCTTCGTTGTGTACCAAGTAATGTGTGTTAAGTTGAGATTTGTGCTTCAATTTCTTTCCACATAAATCACATTCATATGATGCTTTTGAAGTGGTTTTAGATAGATGCTTTTGCAGGCTGGATTCAGAAGCAAAAGCCTCGTGACATTCCTTGTGAGTGAACAGGTTTTCTTCTTAATGGGACCGCATGTGCTCTTGGCAGTTGGGTGGTAGGAGAAGAAAGTTATTGTGAAGCTTGTGTTGTAATCAGAAGTTCTACGGTGCTGAAAAATTCTTTCAGTTGACTTTAGGCACTTGTTTAGGAAATTTCAGGATATAAGGAAACACTTATGTGATGCTGGGAAAACAATTTTATTTCTTAAACTTATCATAGATTAATTTTTGGAAGAAAAATAAGTGCAAACCTAATGAATTCACAAGGTTTCTGGCAATGAAGTATAATACAAGTTGAGGCTCGTAGAAACCTGCAAAGACAAAAAAAATAATTTAGTTTTGGAGGGACTATAAAGAAATTCTTTGGTGAGCACTTAAAGTTAAATTTAATTAGTACTTTAATGTAAACTTTATATGCAAAGCAGTAGTTTTGGAAAATCTTTAATATTTGGTGCTGCTTGGCGTGTTTTCATAAGTTGCCAAAATTAAGTGCTTCTGTTTTGAAATTCAACACAACGCCGAAGCATTAATCCTAATAAACTGTTGGTTGTCGAAACGAAATCCTTCACTAAAGCTGCCACTACAAAACAAAACTATAAGACAGAGACTACAAATCTTAAATACTTTCATGAGAGGATAGAAACTTAAACTGTGTAAAATTGCATGGTCATGTTCGACCAGCGGCGCATTTACCAATCGGCGTTAGATGCCTGTGGCCCCAAGATTGCGAGGACCCCAAATTTCAAAATTAATAACTAATACCTAGACTTACAACTGTTTGCATACGAACATAATAATTGATTGCTGAATTGTCACTTTTTCGCGTCTCTTATTACCGAACTATACAAGCGCGCTACTATAAAACATGGAGAATGAGCTTGTTGTTAATGGACGAGAAAACTTCATAGGATACTGTTAATGTTATTTGTGACTAGGGGCAAAGCCCCCTGCTCGCTTCTGCTCACCAACCCCCGAAAATTCCTACGCAATTCTTATTTGTTTGCTCCACAAACAAACATGCAAGACTAATATGAGGATACTGCCAATGTAGGAATGAATGCTCATCTACACAAACTGGCTAGTTTCCGTGGGATTGCGCCAGGGCATCACATAGCTCTAGCGTTAAGCAACGATCTCTACCAAAGCCACGGGACACATCCTGAAGTAGCCCCGGCACAAAATTAGCACACCGCCACACTTACTTCCAGCGTTTCTGACGTTTTTGATTGGCTGGCTGAAGCCGCGTAAGTCATGTGGCTTTCAAGAGTCCGACAATTACAATTTTATATTATCTAGAGATAAGTTGATTTTTGAACTCGATAACAGACTGAAGTCCATAAGAAAATCATTAGTCTGTTCGGATTGTTTTTTTAAATGATGAGTATAAAGAAGATGTTTCCCCTGACTAAGTCGAAATTCCGATTAGCAATGTAACTGGAGAACGTTCTTTTGCACTAAAAAGAATAACTAATGTGCAAAGAAATATGATTTGACACTGGATAGATACGTCTTAGAGATTCTGAACATTGAATCAAATGAATAAAAAAATGATTTCGACGAGGTGATAAACGAATTTGCTAAAAGAAAATGCAGAAAGTTTTACCTTTACTGTATGGTAACTATTGGCGCGATTTTCAGATTTGGCGATAAATAGTTATTTGTGGCAACCTGTCTGACTTTGACTGATGATTGAAATTCTTTGGCTTTGATGACGTTTTCCGACAACTCTATCTGACCGCTTTTTGCTCATTTCGATTGGGTTTTTGTTCCAGAATACGGTTTGCCAGAATACGGACTTTTGACGCGATTTCGGAAAGTTCGCCAATTGTTAATTTAGTAGTTTATACAGTAAATCACAATAGTTAATACAGTAAATCACAATAGTTAATACAGTAAATTTCTACCGAAAATTGTAAATGGAAAATAAGTATAAATATAAGGGCATAATAAGTATATATTGAATTCTTGTCCCTTGTAATAATTAACTAAGACCATGGTTCTTATTTTTCAGTCCAGATTGCGTCACTAGCATTTCATGCTCCAAAAAAGTGGAGGGGAGAATCCCAATTTACAAACTGGTTCATCCTTCTTTCGCCTATGGCCCCAACATCCATAAACGCGTCACTGAGTTCGACCGTATATATCGAAGCACTTTTTACTAAATGGAATCAAAAAAATTATCGTATACTTTGCATTACTTACTTGATTTGCTTGGGTTAAAATTAATTGTTGGTTGGTTGGTTTTGCTAGCTGGATTGTAGCTCCACGCAAAATTTAATTGTTCAACACTGGCAAATGCTGTAGTAAAACATAAGGCCGTTGCTACACGGCCGCCAGGAAGTCAAATAGCAACCAATCATATCGGTTCCGCCTGCCGTATACGACACGTTCTGTTAAATACCACATCTTCCCGCAGTGACGTCACAAGAGACAGCGAATCAGCAAGTTTGTTTACTTTACAACAACTTCGAACACGCCGAAAGTTTCATGGCATGCGTATTTGCGTATATTGATTTGATATTGATATCTATCAAAGCGTTGAGCATTTCATTTCGTTTATAATTTATATTGAATCTAATTTGAGCATAATATGGTTTCAATTAAGTGTGAAATTGTGGACAGCGATTTCAAGCAAAGTATTCTTTTAGAAGTGCCTAAAGAAAAATGCGTAAAATCCGTAGGTACTTCCTTCGAATGTCAAAGTGGTTAAAAATTTGCGGACACAACAACTGTTATTTTCACAAGCATGTGTGTACAAGTCAATATAGTGAAATGCAATTCGTCTGATTGTGCTTACAACACTAATTTCAAGAAGATTGTTTATTTTTCATTTCATTGTATTTCCGGAAGTCCAAAACAAAAGTATTTTTATAATTTATTCGGTAACTCTTCAGTAAAACTGTTCACGTATTAAGACAAAAACCCAATGACATCGCAGTATAGAGAACGTGATATAATAAGAAATAATATTTCCATTGCTTTGTGCACATTTTTCGTTTTGTTCCAATTGTTCAAATAGGTATTTCTTCAAAATTGAATTGTTAAATTTTTTTAAGATCTTTGATGACTTTTGTTTTTCTTAAAGAAGCATATCATTAGAGTTCTAAAAATGTTTTGACTTCTGCTGAAATTTGAAAAATAAAAATTCAAAAAAATATAGTATCACAACATTTCTTTTATTTAAGATCTGAGTTATAAAATCTTTAAAGTATTTTGATATCAAAAGCAGAAGTATTGAAGAACTATGTGGTTTTCTTTTTAAATGTATGCATGTTTAATAAAAAAAAGAGCTTCAGTTAATTGTATTTTTTAGTTTCAAATGTGTTTATCCTGTATAAAATTATCATTCTATTTTATTAAAAAAAAACATAGAAAGTAGTATTTGCCTTTTGTTAGACTTTTTTTTTAAAAAAAAATCTCTATATATGAGTAAATAACTTTATATTCATTGATTTGGGTTCATTTTGCTCAAATGAATGCAAATTAATCCAAATGTTTGTTTTTGTTTTTTTGGGATTCTCACCTTCTTTACTACTGGTGGACATAAAGCTATGTATTATTTTTTTTTTTATTTTTTTTTTTTGGAATACAAGGAAAGCAGCATCATATACGTTACAAGACTGTTATTCATATCAACTCCAATATTTACAAGCTATATGCTATTATACGAAATATTCTCACCTCCAATTACCCACACTATTCACCAAGGCGAGACCAAATTTAGTAGTATCTAAATAGATTTCTAGTTCATTATTATCAGCATCTGCTACTTTTATTTTCTTTTGCTTTGTTGTTAATTATAAATCTCCTGAATTTGATTCAATTTTTTTATCTATTTTAAATATTAAAAGAAAAAATTTTGTTATAATGAAATATGCAAGAACACTCACACAGCACTTTCTTTCATTAAGCTCTTCAGTTTTCTCTTTAATCCACAAGAATTATTTGTTGAAACTATTGATATCATGTGTTAATTATTTATGTACAATTTTTGTACACACTTAAAAAAATATATCTGTCAATTCAAAAAATTTTTGTTAGTTTAAGTAAAATACATCATTTATTGTTGGTATTGAATTTTTAAGTCTCACTCCTGTTACCACTTAAGTTTTTAGGTAATTTAATAATTTTTAATTTAAAATATCAATATAAAATTAATATAAAATATTAAAAAGGGACATTAAACAGGACCACATATTTAATAATGTTTCTAGCTGTTTATACATCACAAAGAAAAAATTATAACTGAATCAATTTAAACATTTCAATAAAAATAATAATTAGTGAAATCTGGCCTTTTTTTGAAGAATGACAATGGTTGGCACTTGGGTTAAAAAAAAAAAAAGAAACTGATTAATAATGCTGCACTAGAAACCCCTGACTTCTGGCTGTTTGCCGCTAAAAATTTATTTTCCAACATTATAAGTTGTAAATTTGCCGTTTCTTTAGTTTTTGGTATTAACAAAATGACATCACGTATAACTATGGATTTTATGCCTATATATTAAAATCTAAAAAGTCCCATTTATTTTTAAACTATAACGATTCTTAATGTGCCCTTAAATTCATAGTTAATTCTTTAAAGTAGTAAATAAAATCTTAAGTGTTTCCAATTTAATTTGGTTCTTTTAAACTTGCTTATCAGGATTACAAATACGCAATTTTTCCGAATAAGACTCTAATTTATAGTTATTCGTCAATTACTCAGATGGCGCCATGAGCAATCTCTCAAAAATTGAGCTGTGACGTCACTGCGGGAAAATGTGGTAATTAACGGAACGTGTATACGACAGTCGGAACCTCGTCCGACTGTCGTAGCTTTAGAAACTGGTGTCCAGATGGAAACCAGATTTGGCATTATATCGCCACTTGTATTAATGTATTAATTTCTACAATGTTTACGAAATTGGAAATTTCCAAGCGGTTGCAGTGTTGTACTGTTATTTTCTGAATACATAAATATGTTTTTTTAATTTTTATACGATTTATAAATAAGTTTTTATGCAAATTTAAACATTTGTTGATAAATAATTAGTTTTTTTATGCAAAATTATATTAATTAGTTTTTTATGCAAATTAAAAAAAATCATGAATAATTAGTTTTTTTAATACGTTTTTGGTGTTTCTTGAAAACTGATGTTCCCTTCAACAAATAACATTTGATTTAATTAATTTATTTAATAAATTTAGTAGAATCATTTTGCTTGCTATAGGTTAGGATCAAGGTATCGCTGTACAAACCAAAGAACTTCCTATAAAAAAAAAACTTAACATATTTTCTATGCTTTTGGTTCTTTTTTTATATGTAACGGATTCGCTTAGTCTCACTACTTATATTAAATTATATATTCCTTACATCTGGGCGTAGTAAAATTATCTGGTGGTACAGGTACTCAAGTATAAAAAGTCTGTTACAAACTAGGTTACCTTTTGTGTGGGTAAATCTTGAACGTGAAAAACCCCTCCTTAGCATTAATTAATATACACTGATCAACGCAATTAGCGAGCACGTTTTACTTCACTCCCAACTTTTTAATTTTCATTCTAAAAATCTAGAATTTGTGAAATTAGGTTCACAATACATCCGGAAAGAAATAGTAAAAAACAGGAGAAAAAACTTCTAAATTAGAACAGCAATCTTTTCAAAATTTTATTTGTTAAAAAAGAAGTTGAAATCTATTTTTAAACATCTAAAAAATGCAAGAACACCCTAAATTGACCCTAAAAAATTTAGGGTCAATTTATTTTCTAAAACTGTCTTAGAGTTAATTTTATTTATTGCAGTGTATTTCAAACCCAATACCTTTGCCGAAAAAGAAAAATTCAAACATGATCATCCCCCCTGTATAATTCTTTGCCCCCTCTAAGTAAATCATGTAATGCATTCCTTATCATTTATTGCTTCATCATGTTGCGACGTTCTAACGTAAACTATCTGTTGCAAAGTGAACTTTTTTGTTTTTGAATAAATGAGGTTCACAAAATGCATCTTCACCATGTATATGAAGATTTTGCTTTTATAAATCCGATTTACAAATTATACAGGTTGATTTGACAAAATTTTTGCTATATAATTTTTTTTTAAATATTAATATGACACTAAAATACTAAATAGTTTTATACCTTTATTACCATAAAGATAATAATTACGATTATTTCTCAATTATTTGTTGTTTATTATGAGAGTTATAAGAGAGAGGAAATATAATGTTTTGGATTTAGAAATTTGGTCACATTAGCTTTAGGCACAAGATTTTAAAGATAATTATAAACATTAACAATTTATATTCTGATAAGTTAAAATCTTAGAATATAAGGGAAAGCAACTGCTTTATTGAAAGATCTCTTTTGTTATAATTCATTTATTAGCAATACTGAACTAATATTTAAGGTTTCATATCCAGCACAGCATAAGCTGACATATTCCAACAAGCAATAAAAACTTAAAATATCATTTTCGTATTTCATTCATGCATTTTGTTGACAAAAAATTATTGAATTGCCATGATTTTTCAAAATCTCCTTAATTCATCAATTGAAGATTAGCAGAAATACAGCTAGTGATGATAAGAGTTTTAAAAATGGACAATGTTCTACTTGGGAAAACACTAATTTTAATCTGTATTCCAAGCTCATATTGTGTTTTGTAATAATTTCTTTATACCTTTCTGCGATAATTCAGGAATGAAACATGAAGTATTAAGAAAACAGGGTATGATAGCAGCTTCTTAATCCACTGATAACAAAGATGACTATCTACTATCAATTAGCACGAAAAAATGTTTTATTTTTTTAACCCCCTCAACCAGTACTTATAGGCACCCTGAACCTGGCTAATTAAAAAGTAAAAAAATTACAATGGAAATCAATTTCTTTCAAATTATCGAGAAATTTTGTTTCAATTTATTACCATTTGACAGTTAAGTTAAATCATTTGTAAGATATTATTAAAATCAAGTTAAGTTAAAAAAAAATCCATTAATAAATTTGAATGCATAAAATACATTCTTTCTAATGGTAATGAACTGACAAATATAAAATTTTATATTAGCTTGACTTTATTTTTCATCAAAGTTTACAATAAATTTTTTTTTTATTTTGTTCACACAGATAAGAAACAACATTTTAAAAATTTCACTTTATTATGCAAACAAATATTTATTGTATATATTACACATAATATGAACAAAACAGCTGCAATTTTATAGAAACTAGCTGAGCAGAATTATACATTTATAAACTTTTAACTGAATAATTCCTAGACTTAACAATATCAAACTCAATATTAATGAAGTAGCAGTTGTGATTTAATACAAATAATAATGATGTAAATACATTGTTTAAATAATATTCTACTGTCAAAACTTTTAAAACCGAGGAAAAATTCCTGTTAATTTAAAGAGAACAAGTACAAGTAATAATACTGCCATCAAATATCTCGAAAATTTAGACGCATTGCATTAATGTACAAAAGTTTAAAATTTGTTAAGGCAATGATTGCATACTATCTTGCATATTCTTAGGAATTTGATTGCCGACTTTTTTACTTGTCACTTTAATATAAGCTTAAAATAAAGAATATCTCAAATTTATTCTTTTAATAACCATGAATACAAATAAATGGATTATATTTTTAGTTCTACAATCTGAACTATTTAATTTAACAACCGCATCCTGGTAGGCCAATTTCCGCTTCCTGGTGGATAAGAGAGTGCGATAAAAAAAAATTGGGACACGACTATTAAATCTATAAATGACATCTTTTCTACTCGCAACTTATAATTTGCAATGCAAAAAACAGCAACTTTAGTGTCAAGCAAATTTGCTCGAATCTACCTCTCAAATTTATACACAGATATTTTATTATCTTGATTTTTCCATCATCAATAATGCATGCTTAGTGTGTTACTTACTCACCACAATGGATTCCGAAAAACCAAACTGCAATGAGATGCCACTATCTTTTAATTTGGGACAAATCAAAGAGGATGGTCATTAGGATATATCCATTATTAAACATAGAAAACCCACATGAACATAATATAATGCTGTAGACTGGGAATTTTTAATAGTAGCCAGTGGCTACCAGAATGACAAAAAATGATAGCCACATTTTGATTTATAGTAGCCAGTTTCAAATTTAAGTATATAAGGCAAAAATAAACTGCGATTTTCCACAAAACACAATTTTATTAAAGACATTTTTGATAAAAAAGATTGACAGTAAAAAAAGGATCATACCAAATATGTAAGTATTATGTGATTGGCCATTGTTAAAAGAAGAAAATTAATTTATGTACTGACTATATACTTAAATTTTCTCATATCAGAATTGTGTAAAGGAATAGTTGAGATCTTAATCAGCTGTAAATCAATCACTTGTAAATGGCCGCTATCGTAAAGCAAGATTTGAAAATCAAATTTGCATTTAAGATTTTCGTCGCCCAGCTCCATTTACGTCACACGGAGGCCGACTCAGTGACATCCACACAAAACACCGGCCAATGATGAGGGGAAAATTTCACTGACAAGTAACAACTGTCATCAAGTCTTTCTTTCCGACAGAATCGAATCTGAGCGTTTTATTATTATTATTTTAGAAATGCAGCTTCAGTATTAATTATTTGTTGAACAAAAATTAAAAAATATGATAGCCACTTTTGGTGACTGGGGTTCGATTTTTAGGTAGCCACTTTTGGTGTAATAGTCTCCAGTTGGCGACCGTTAATCTAGAGCTTTAATATAATAGCTGTATTTTGTAACTCTTTTACTTACACTTTCAATTTGACGTAATAATCCAGCTTAGTGGTAACCTGTGGAAATTATGCTATTATTCTTTAAACCATCAAAATGCATGTTTTACTCACCATGTGCATACTATCAGAAGATTTATTCGCAGTTTGCAGAACACTTAATAATTAGAAATCTAAAAGAAGAATATACTGACCTTGTGCTCTTCATGGTAGGCTGATTGCACATGCATCGATGACGACATGACGAATCTACCTCTCAAATTTATACACAGATATTTTATTATCTTGATTTTTCCATTATCAATAATACATGCTTAGTGTGTTACTTACTCACCACAATGGATTCCGAAAAACCAAACTGCAATGAGATGCCACTATCTTTTTAATTTGGGACAAACCAAAGAGGATGGTCATTAGGATATATCCATTATTAATCATAGAAAACCCACATGAACATATAATAGCTGTATTTTGTAACTCTTTTACTTACACTTTCAATTTGACGTTATTATCCAGCTTAGTGGTAACCTGTGGAAACTATGCTATTATTCTTTAAACCATCAAAATGCATGTTTTACTCACCATGTGCATACTATCAGAAGATTTATTCGCAGTTTTCAGAACACTTAATAATTAGAAATCTAAAAGAAGAATATACTGACCTTGTTCTCTTCATGGTAGGCTGATTGCACATGCATCGATGACGACACTTCCAATTTAAGCTACATTCTTTCGTCTGTTAAGACAGTGCGGCTTTTTTTACTTGCATACGTCATTGTTAAGGTCATTTTATATCAATAAATACAAGAACTAACATCCCAAAATTCATCATACAAAGAATGGGGGGAAGAATTAGGAATTGAAAAGTTTTTGCAAATCCTTCATGTAGTTCTCTAACTCTAGGCATGGGTTTTTCTTCAAGAAAGTTATTTTTATCAAATAAAAACATTTTACTTTTAGTTGAGAGATTTAAGCATTTAATTTAGAAAATTTTCGCATCAGACAATACAGAATCACAAAGAAAAAAAATTTAAATGACTGTATTTACTTATATTTTCATTACTACTACCCATATGTGATATAAAACCGATTTGAGCAGCATCCTACAAAAAGAGAATGTTATTTAACTTGCACTTTAGTCAATTATTAAACTTGCAACGCATGCTATGGAATAATTTAATACAATTTCAATTTACAAGCATTTTACAATATACAGTTAGCGAAATCTATATTACATCGGCATATTTTGAAATTGTTATTTACATATTTTCACACAATACTTCAGACCAGCGTTAGTTGTAGCTGAGGAATTTTAGACATTTCTTTTGACTAGCAAAACACACGTTCAAGATTAATGGTGAACAGCATTAATTTAATCGTAAAACATAGTTAAGCAAAAGAAGTTACACAAATTTCATTCATTACTCACCACGTGCATACAGGTAGAAGATTCAATTTTTCAAACTAATAAAAGTAAGTACATACCTAAGACTCCTTAAAATATAAACACATAATAATTATTAATATTTTTATTAGTTGTGGCACTAAATCTGCATAATACGTTCGAAAAACTCAACAAAAAAAATATAACGTAACAAGCTTCAAAGCGGCCGACAAGGGTTGTTGCGAAAAATAAATCGCCATCGCCAACTACTTTGAAGTCGGCAACTTCGGTGCCGAGTATTGAAGGCTGATGCGCATGCGTCGAAGAGGCTAACTTCCACTTCCTGGCGGGTGATAAGTCAGTGCGAAAACATAATTATTGAATTAGTCAAATATTTATATTGACGCATTGGTAGTGTTGTTGTGTAGTGCAGTGTAATCGTTTCCGGCTGCCTACTTCTAGCCTCCATAAGGAGCTTTAACACAGCCAGTAAGGCTTGTAACTTAAAACCCTGGTCAAGTGACGAAGTCAACACCTGACGGACATCCAACGGAACTTCGAGCGACATCGTACGCTGAAGCCGTCGGGACTTTGGACTCCACTGATTTAACGAGCACGTCTTTCCCAGTGTACTCGGGCCCATCCGTCACGAGTTGGCTTTGTCTGCTCTTTCCAGTACAGATATCCGATTTATAGGATGACTGGCAGTAGGTGGAATTCGAGCCTGAGAAGGTTGAATTCTGTGGGGCTGATGCCTTAACCACTCTGCCACTGAAAGGCCAATTTAGACGCATTGTCTGAGCTTGTTGAAGAACAAAAACATAGATGATGTTTTCGATTTCTCGTCTCTGTAAACAGCTTAAACACAGCTTACAACACTTTGTAATTTAAAAACCTGGTCAAGTGACGAAAGATATCCACGTCTTGAGTGGCAAAATCTAAAAAGGTTTGTCATCATTTGTTTGCTGGAATAACTTTTGTTTTGGCATTATATATTTTGGCCGGGATAGCCTGGTCGGTATAGAGCCCTATGGCCGGGTAAGGTCTTGGACTGGCATCCTTAAAAATGCGAGTTCGAGCCTAGCTGCCTTCCGAAGACATAAGTTTTAGCCAGAGTTACTACATTTGGCTATATATTACTTTAATCTTTTGTATTATAAATAAAAAGTATTACTTTTGTAATCGTTTTAATCAGGGCCGTATGGTATGTTTTTTTCATATGATGCAAATCATTAAAATGCCGCTTTTGATTTTTTTTCTAAACTCTTTTAAGTATAAAAAAAGTCAATTTTTTCCAAACGGCATCTTTTTTTCCCTTTTCTACAATATTAAATTATAAAATGATGTGATAGTAAAGATCAATCAAGTATGTATAGACAATTTCTTAAGAATAAAAGTAAATTACAAAGCAATCAAAAGCAAAAGAGTCCGAATTTTTAAATTATGCAACAGCTATTTGTTTTAAACAAACTTAATTTGTTTAAAACAACTATACAAAAAAATTGTCAAAACAATAAAATAGAGTTAATTTATCATACTCAAAGATCTAAAATTCTAAGAGAAAAAAAAAACGATTCGTGATTGATTGATTGATTGATTACAAAAAAAATAAAGCAACTACTCTCTGAACATCTGCTTTAAATAAAATATTTATAAAAATAGCACATTAAAAAGAAATTTATATTTTTAGGAAAGTACAACTAAATTAAGAATTGACATTGATTGAGAATGAATTTTTGTTAATTTCTTACCTATAAACGGGAATTCACGAATCACATAAAACGCGTCAAAATCCACTAAGAGAGAGCGGTAAAAAAAATCAACATTCAACACAGAATAAAATACTATACTGCCAAAAAAAACCAGAGTCTAAGACGGCCCTGTCTAAGTGACGTAGCAGCAATAAATTTAGTGTCTTATCTGCTTTTTGCCCCAATGGCCAGTCCAAGAAATTCCTCAAACATCTGGCAAATACTCAGTACTGAGAAAACGTACTACCGCTTCTCGGAAAATGTTTCGAATGCAAAATGTAGGAGGTCCTAAAAGTAATTGTCTCAAGTTTCAAACAAGGACCCTCTACTGCTGCGCCGATCGTCCACCCTGCCTTTCTTCTTTGGTCATAAAACCTAAAAGGTTTCATCTCCTGCTTTGATAAAAATCACAGATAAGTTTCGCAGAAGCTGGACAATAGTGATTCGGATTTTGTTCTTGGAGTGGAGGCTACGAGAAAAAACACAAACCATCCTTTCCCACAGAAAGTAGGAGGGGGGCCCTGGGGGAGTAAAAATACCCCCTTGCAACTCAACGTCTTTCGCGGAAAACGGGGGTAATTTTATTGCCGCAGGGCGCAGATAGCGTGTGTTCTGAGCACGTAGCGAGTCTGAGGAACAGGGATCTTTCCATTTATCCCCCTTTTTACAGCTTGTTTGTGTTGACTTGCTTGTTTTGAGTTGTGTTTATTTTATCAACTGGAGCGATGAATATTCAGAAAATATCTTCAACTTTACACATGATAAATGAGAAGATTCACAAAGGAAATAATGTTGATTATTGAAGCAAATTGTTTATTCATAGGGAAAAAAATACTGGATAAATTATTTGTCCCAATAATCTACATTGTTTTCTTCAAGAATCTTATGGCGAACGATTAAATTCTCAACTTTTTTTTTTTAAATATATGATTTTTTAAAAAAAAAATTAAAGTACAATTAAACAAATCTGGCTTAGTCGCCTTTGTAACGGGACCCATCTGCCAAAAATAAAACCTTTCATTTTTTTTTCATCAGCCAAATTGACGCCTTTTGAATTTCCGCCTTGCATGACCTGGAACTGATAATGGCCCATTTTTGTGAAATTTGTTTGTGAAGAAAAGCAATTTTTCAGTTTTCAAAATAGGATTAAATTATAAAATTTTTGACAAAAAAAAACAGTGAAGAGTCAGGGAACATTACAGTATTAATTACGAATTTGAAGTAACCAACATGTCTTATTTCTACATTTTTTTTAAATAAAATATTTAAGGTTTAAATTACTGGTAAATCTGACTAAAAACTAATATTCCATATGGGTCTCCTAGGGACGCCGCTACTTACATAATACATTAATGAATACGGAAAAATATCGCAAATTAAGTATTTTGTAACGAAGGAATTGGAACATTAAAAAAAAAATGCTGATAAATCCAATAAAAACTCATATCCCCTATGGGTCTTCTAAGGGCCCCGCTAGTTCCTAAATACATTAATGAATACGGAAAAATTTCACAAGTTAAGTATTTTTTTAAAAGAAGGATATAAAAAAATTGCTGAGAAATCCAATAAAAATCCAATAATAATAGCGAATCTAACCGAACTAGCTTTTATCCTGGAGTAAAGTTTTTGGCCACAATTATTATTATTTTTTTTATGCAATTCATTTTTTTGATGAAATTAAAAAAAAAAATTGGCTCGCTGGCGCGGGCCCTTTAACTTCTTACGGACCCCTATGCAATGCATACTTATGCCCCCCCCCCCCCCCCTTTGTCGGTGGCCCTGAACTCGGTGTTGACTCAGTCCCTCTTCCCACTACCCAAATAAAAGAAACATGCAGTGGTTTTTTTGTAGACTAGACCGCTCTCTTTTCCCCTGGCCAGCTCGGGCCTGTATAGAAGCTATTTTCATTCTCACTATTTCGGATACTCATTAGAATTACCGCTCTTTTTCTTTTTATATTTGAAGATTTAGAAGTATTCATTTTACTCAGATTTGGTTGTTACTAAATTTTTTTTTTGAAACATTATTTTTAAAAAATGGAGGTTAGTATCTCGAATTTTGCCGCCCCTACTAACTCAACTGCCGCCTGATGCGGCCGCCTCTCTGCATCATAGCACCACACGGCCCTGGTTTTAATATTTATAAGTGCGATAACAACATTTGCCCCCTAATGGCCAAGATTAGGGCCCCTAGTCGGAAGGAGCCAAAATTGCATTCCATTATAAAAAGATATTTTCATAAAAGTTTGATTAATTTCGTGAAAGTTGTTAGTATTATTGCAATCTTCGTGACTTTTCAAATCATTTTTTTTAAAATTAAATTAATTAATATTCATTGATTGATTGATTAAAATTCATTAAAATATGTAACAAGAGGGGGCTCCCCTATGTCACTTTGGGATCATATTTACCAACGGGCAAATTTAAGGGGGAATGGGCGTGCAGGACCGGGGGTCTCCAAACTCAAGTGTCTCAATGTTAATCCAATGGGAAAAAATTATTTTCGCTGCCACATTTCTCCGGCTGTATTGAATATTCCCTAGTAGCATAGCTTCTCGAAATTTGCTCGATCGGTCATCGATCGATCATCGGTTTAGCGAGAACTCCCCGGTGATCGCATCCGTTATGCGAAAGTGCTCGAGACGAGATCGGCAACCGGTGATGGAAATCTTATCGGTAATAGTCATCGATACGATATCGGTCAAAGAGTAAAATTCAATCAACGAACGTTTCAACGGGAAATTCTTTCGAATCGATATCGCAACGATAAGAATCCGGAAAATTTGACTTTTTTTTTATTTAAGTACATACAAATCGCATTAAATTATTTTGAAAACTTCATATCCGAAAAATATCATGTTCCAACTGGTAATAGTTATTTTTCATTCGCTTACATTTCATTCACTCACCATTTTTAATTACGTGCAAATAGATAAATATTTTTACTGTGTGATAACTTATTTCTTTTATTTACTTCGAAATTAATTTTTAACTTTTTTTGCCATGATTTATTTTCGATAAACTTAACTTAAATAAAATAGATTTTTGAATAAATATTATGAACCAAAAAACTTAAATACGTAAGTTACCAAGAGTTATTTTTAATTTCTATTAGTGTTGTTGACTGAAATAAAGTAATATTTAAATGGAATTTGCAAAAGAAAAATTTCTTAATTAATAACATACAACTTCATTAACAAACATCCTTTTCAACTCTTTACTTATATGCAAACTCACTGCAAGCTTCTATGGCCGAGTGGGTTAGAGCACGGTTCCCCGATGCAAGATTAAGAGGGTTCACTAGACGCCCCCTACCGGTCGCATCTCAATAGTAACTCTATGGTAAAATCGACATGGTTTTTTGATGATATCACAAGTAATTATTGGAATATTTTCACGCGGTTTGTGCCGTTAGACAGATTTTGACTTGAAGATGCATTACCCTTTCGTTATTTTTGTTGAAACTTTTGTGAAAAAAAATTACATGAAAGTTAAACTTTATCTTCATTTTGTTAAAATTGAGAACAAAATATTAAAAAAGTGAATACGCAGTTACTGAGATTGAACATTTCTGTCTTAAACTTGACTTTGAAAATTGAAATTGGATAATTTAAACTTGAGATATTAACTGATATGTGAAGACAAGTGTCTAAAAATGTGTGCAAACCCCGCCTCCTACAAGTCACGCCCACGTCCATTAGGTCATTAGGGGACAAGTAGCGTTATCATGGACACGGGTGATTTCCCTCTTCTCTTTCTTCCTACCGATAGCGTCTCAGGTTGACATGTGTTCTCAGGAGGGGGGGATCCTAAACCACTTTCGAAGGGGGATTTCTACGAAAAACCGCAGTCGCTGCTAACCTGTTTATTGCGGGTCCACGTTTATTTTCCATTTCTTCACTGCTTTGAGAAGAGAACCCCTATCTTTACTGAATCTAGGTCATACGTCTGAACTCGCGAAGTAATAATATGGATGATTGGTTACCCTAAGATTTTATTAAAAAATTATCAAATGCCAATTTTCTATGGGCATTGCCTTTATTTTGAACAAGTTGCATTAGAAATTATCATAATTACTTTTCCATTCAGTTATATTTTTTTGGTCATTTAAATAAATGGTTTATGTTTGGAAGCGATGATTTAAAATAAAAATTGCAATTTTATATCTAGTTGAAATAAAGAGGTTTTACTATAATATATTAAACGTTGGTAAGACAAATGACTGTTTCAAAATCAATATTTTACTTCACTCACCACAGACAATATTTTAGTTACATTTTAAAATTTGAATGGAAAATACGGATAATATACATATTTTTTTTAACAATTCTAAAGAAATGTTTCAATGTTTAAAGAAAGACAATTTGAAGTGAAATGTGTCATAAGTAAATTCTGACTCAACTGTGTGTTACATGATTGTGAGATATTGCTGTTATAAGAAAAAAAATAATGAAAAAAAGTGTTACAAAATAAATTTTAAAAAATTATACAACAAAACAAAAAGCTGTGTCGGAGCGTGAGAATTAAATAATTTCCTTTTTACAAACATTAAAAACAATGATTTTTTTTGTAAATAAAATGTATAGAAAGTGGCTTTGAAAGTCTGGATTAAAAAAATGTACGTTTGTACTTTGTACAAATCTAAAAAAGGAAAAATCGAAGCTGGTAGTGGGACTCAATAACTTCACAAAAAAGCATTAGTATAAAGGGTTCACAAAATGGGAATACAATACAAAGGGGAAAAGCCGAATTTTATTCATCACCTTTGAAGTCTGCCTTTCGGAGGAGAACCACAGACCAAGATTTTTAGTCGACTAAGTAAAAAAAGAAAGCATCTGTTAGAGTATTAGTTGGACAATAGTATTATCGGTGATCTTTGCAGCAAACAGCATCAAGGCAAAGAGCTCACACAGTAGGAATATAAAGAAAATGCCAACTTTTATTTATCACTAGTCACACTTTCGTTTTAGGAAGGAAAAGAACCAAAAATGTGATGAGATGAGAACCAAGAGCTGCTTTCTTGTCCTATATATTAAAGGTTTAAATGAACGTATTTCCTCTATTGTATTTGCACCGTCTTACAAAAGGTTTAAAGTTACATATATGCGTATTTCATATAAATCGATAAATAATGTGATGTTTAAAAGATCCTGAGAAGCCAAATCATTATTTTAAAAAAATAAAGATTCTTGTGACTATTCCGAATAATATATGAAAGACCAGATCATATATAAATGACATCATATTTGATAATTTGCTTTTTGTATCTAACTTACTCCTGACAAAATGCTAGTGTACAGCTCTTATTCGCTGTATATTTAGTTTTTACGATGTACGAATATGATCTGCCTTGTAATGATTTTTCAATCTTTATTTTCACAAACCTATAAGGAAGTACAGGGTGGTTATTAAATAACACTCCCTATTCGGAGTGGTCTGTAGCTTGAATGAATAATCCAAATGCATCAAAAATTGAGACACTTGCTATTCAAGAAGGGGGAAAAAGAATGGAATCATAAAAATCCTAAAGAATAATCATAAAAAACAAACTCGTCCTTTGACCAGAATCTAAATTACGAGGCGTCGTCAATTATGGCCAATTACTGCCAACACAGCTAATTACGCCTCGTAATTTAGAACCCTGGTCAAGAGACGAGTTTCTTTATTATGAAAAAGAATGAAATTATAACACAGAAACTCGTCTCCTGACCAAGATTATAATTACGAGGAGTAGCCAATTATGGCTAATTACGGCCAACACATCCAATTACGCCTCGTAATTTAGAACCGTGGTCAAGAGACGAGTTTGTTTTTTATGATTCCATTCTTTTTCCCCCTTCTTGATTGGTAAGTGTCTCAAAGTTTTCTGCAAAGTTTTTTAGTTCGAACTTCAAAAAAAAAAAAAAAATAAAATAAAAAATAGCAAACGATAAAGATTAATTATCAAATCTGCAGAAGAAGATTAAAGAAAACTATTAATTTGTGCTTATAAAAGTTTGAATTAGAACTAGCCAAAAGCCCTGTTTGGCGAATTTCTTTTTGAGGTGTTTCCTGTTGAGCGTAAAATGTTGTGTGGAAGCGGTATAAGTGACAGATTCTGTATAACAAACCAACTTGTTTTGTTGTGTAATTGTACCCTACTATAATGTGCTTGGAGATTTTTATTTGCATGCATTATGTGTAAATAAAAAAACAACTTGATATTCAAAAAAGGTTTTGAAAAAAAAAAATCATGATTCAAAAACAAAGATCCTAATAAATCATTATAAGAAAAAATATATCGATCACGCATAAATTATTATATTTATTAGTTTTTCATTTATTCTTTCACATGTTCCTGATAAACCATGTAACAAATATCTAGATTTCTTTTGTAAAAAATTTCATTTTTTTCATGTTATATATCTTGCAATTTGATTCGTTTTCTTTTATAAAAAGATAATTAGCTAATAATGTAAATAGATTTTGAGTGATGCAAGGATTTTTGTTTTGCTGCTGTTTTCTTCCCTTCTGCAAAAAGGACTTGTAAGTAATATTTATTATTAGCTGTGAAATAAATATTATTACTATTGTTTACAAAACCCATTTTATTTTAAAATAGTGTACTGTTCAGATGTTCAACTGCGCTTCCTTAGCTGAAAATATTAATGAGAAAATTTGCTCTTTGCAAACTTAATTTATTTCTCAATTTTGCTTCTATATGTTTTCTCATTTACTGTAATTGTTCGCTGATGATAATCTGCTGATGACGAGACTAATCAATCTAGCAATTTGAACAATTATCAATATCGTTCACACATATCTACAGCCTTTCAAGTAGTTTTCTGAACACCCCCCCCCCCCTCAGTCAAAATATCATTTTTATTTTGTTTTGCTCTTTCTTCAAATTACACTAAAAAACTGCTTTTCAGATGAAAACAACTAAAACAAATTACCGAAAAAAACAACTATATTTCTGCGAAATTTTTTTCTTAGAAACCAAATTCTCACGTGTAATAGATTATATTTTAATAACAAAATCCCACCTAGGCACCCACTATGAAAAACGACTCTAAAGTTACCCTGACTCTTCTTTAGGCCAAGAACTGAAGAACTGGTTTTGTTATCTCGTAAGTTCGGTTGCTTGAAAGTAAGATAGGTGAAATGGCCAGGATCATTGAGTATTGAGGACCAGATGTTCCCCCCGGCAGGTCACCCCTCACTTTCTTAGAATCGGAGGGGTTGAAATCCCCCTTGTCTACAGGCATGTTTGATTGACGGAGTCAATCATTAAGTTCAGTTATGTGGTTGGTTGGATTCGGGAAAGGTTGGGTCTTAGTGAGGTCAGTAGCTCCACCCACTGAAAGCGTGTTTCTGCTGGACTTGTGGTCATATCTTAGTTTCGAGATCACTATATAGCCATCTTAACGCGGGGCGGAAGATCGGTGGTTCGATCCTATAGCCCTCTATCCCTACTGTGTAGAAAGAGATGCGACAATAGGGCCGAAAATTGTCCAAGCCAGGTTGCCACGGCGAAATCACCGGGGAGAAACTGGTCAGGCTTGCTTGAGCTTGGCAGTTTATCGCTTTTCTTACATATCTTACTAATCCTTCCCGGGAAGACTATTTAGTTTCGCTTTAACTTCTGCAACGACTGATTTTTGAAATTAAATGCAAGATTTGAATGTTTGAAATGAATTAAAATGTTTTATTTGAACCCTTATTTAACAATTATAGAAACTAAATGACAATAAAAATTGGTAATTGACATTTATTTTAATATATATTAATCTACCACCACTTTACACACATTGATATCTCGTTCAAGCTTTAGAGTCTCTCTTCCCTATGAAATTAATTCAAATTATTAACAAAATTATCAACAAGGTATCAAAGTAGACGTTAATCAAATGAGTACCTCTTTCAAAATCAAGATAAACACTACTACTTTAACAAAAACAAGCTGGCAAAATACAAGTTAATCTTCTTTTATTAATAAATAACAACAAAAAAATTACTCGCAACAAAAATTCCATATTTACCAATACTATAAATAAGTGACACGATATTTTTAGGTTTTGAGCAGACGAGTCTGTTTACAAAAAGAATCTTCGCCAAGATACGCCAATAAGGAGCCAACTAGAAAAGCGCGCGAATCAATGTTTATACTCGTATTTCAAGAAAATACGAAGATTCCTTGTATATTTAAATGGTGAAAAGATTTCTACAGACATTAAGTGAATAAATAAGTTTTTTTTTAAACGAAATGAAGCAATATTTTATGCATAATATGTTGTAATAGCCATTATAAATACATTCAGAAAGCGTACTGTTAAAGGAAAACTGTCTTTTTTCTAACTACTAAAGTATTTTTGAAGAAAATTATGGTTTTAGAATATTCTTTACACATTTAGGAAGCCATAAATAAACATTAAAAAGTTGTACTTTCCCTAAATTTTATGGATTGTTGACGATTGCAAAGACTACTTTTTTTTCCTATGCTAACTCTATGAGGGACAAAACGGAAAGTGCCCGAGGGGGACAATTTTGGACCTCGACCAATCAGGAGCGACTGCCAATATGTCGCGTCTCTTATAGACGCAGTAGTGATGTAGGGCTCTAGTTCGATCCCCCTGAAATCCGAAGTTCCAAATAATAATACCAACAGAAAAATTAACGTCGCCCTCTAGTTTAAAAATTTTGTACTAACATGTCGCAAACTGATCGAAATGTTATCGGAAAGTGTTCGAAATTCCATCGGACGATGAGATTTCGATTGCTGCTCATCGGATTCTTATCAATTTCTTATTGACATTTGATCGGAATCTCATCGAAAAAAACTCATCGATGGATCCTCGATCGAGCGGACATAACCGAGCAGTTATCGAGGAAACGGGCACTTTTCGATTGAAATCCGATGTTCGAATTCTCATCGGCTCACCGGCGAACGATGAGTATTCGATTATCGGTCGATAAAAAATTGCTACTAGGGTTTTTACAAGCGGATTTTTTTATGTGATAAATGTAGCCGACTTACAGGTCTCTATCTTCCCACTTTTTGAAATTAGTGCGAATATTTTTTTTTAAATTCAATAAATTATTTTACACAAAATATTCGAAGCAATTTCAAAAAGTGGGAAGATAGAGACCTGTAAGTCAGCTACATTTATCACATAAAAAAATCCACTTGTAAAAATATTCAATACAGCCGGAGAAATGTGGCAAAGAAAATATTTTCCCCCCATCGGATTAACATTGAGGCACTTGAGTTTGGAGATCCCCGGTCCTGCACGCCCATTCCCCCTCAATGACGGGGCCTAAAATTCCCAGTCTTTTGGAACTGCAAAACTTATTTTGTAAGAAAAAAATGGAATTGTTAGTGTTCATTGTTATTTGTATTGAAATTTTTCATGACTTTTTAGCATAAATGGTGGAATATTATAATTTATTCTTTTTCGATAAATTAAACTAAAAAAATTAGTCCTTCTTCTAAATAAGTTTCTTCACAAGAGGGGCCCCTTCGGGAATCGATATTTCGAGTTTCCGGACATAAATTTAATATTTAAATAATAATTAAAAAAAATCTTCAATTTAAAATATTCATTTCACTTTTCCAGTAAAACAATAAATTCCAGAGAAACAATAATAATGAAAAGAAAAGGAAAATGCATTATTTTTCAAAATTGAAGTACCAAATACGAATTGATTATTTAAAAGTTTTAATATGTTTTGTTTTTCACTAGTTTTTAAGAGTTTCTGCTAAACGAAGTACGTATGAAAACTTTTTTTTCATCGTGTATAATGAGTTTTGATTGCACATTTTTTCTTATAAAATAGCAAATCCTAGAAAAATTGTAATAACACAGCATTGTGATCCGACAAGATCGTAGACCCGACAGGCCATAAACCCGATAAGGACAAAATCCTGACCCTGACACTAGGAATAGATTTCTTTTCTCGATTTTTTAGCCTACTTTTCTTTTTTTTTTAATTCGAAGAATTAAAAAAAAATGAAAAAGTAGGTATTGACATGCGGTCGATGTCCGTCCGTACCCCCCTTCCAAAATCAATTCTATCAATCCGATCTTAAAAATTCTTTTTTTATTAGAAAGGTATAACCTCAAACACCCAACTTTCATACTTTTTGTCCGTCTGTCTGTACGATCGGATGGACATAAATCCACTATTTGTCGACGAATTTCCCATTGAACTAGCATTGAAATTCAATTTCGAGTCATAAAAATCGCTGAATTTAACTACAAATGCTACGGACAAGTGAGATACGTCAAAAAATTCAGCGTATCGAAATGAGAATACATTGAAAATTTCATAAAAGTATTCGAATTCTAAGCACTTTAATTAATTCAAAAACTTCAAAATTTAATGCTTATTTAAAAAGCATAGGAAGCCATTTTTATTAGAATTAAATCACCATTGCCATAGCAACAATCGCTTGAGAAACTTTAATTCTTTTAGACAATAAATTAAAATAAATTTATTTTTGAGACATCGATGAATTTAAGATGACGTCAAATATATATTTCATTACGAGATCTTTGTATGTTGATATAAATTGTTTTCATTCTATTTAAAAGCGAGGAATATTACTTATTTATTCTTTGAAATATAAATTTTTGCAAACGATTTAAGTAATAATTATTTAATTTTCGAAATAAAATAAATGAAACTAGCCGAATTTAGCAAGTAAATGTTTATTGAGGAGTAGTTTTTTGGTTTCTGTTCAACGAAAAATTAAATACTTATTTATAACTGCAAATAAAGCTGTGTTTAGTGCTGTGTTTAGTGAAAGATGCTGTGTTTAGTTAGATGCTGTGTTTAGTGAAATTTATTTTAGAATTTAAGGTGGAAAAACGGTTGTTGATGTCACTTACTGTTACTAAAATTCTAATCTTGAAAAACTAGGTTCGTAAGTATTTAAGTAACAGGAGAGTAGCCTATTTTAGTTCTGTAAGAACTTCTTGCTTTTTTTAGAATTTGAAATGTTCATCTTAAATATAAAAGTTTGTTATCAATTATTGCGTGAAAATAAATGTTTTATCCGAGTAAGGAAAACATTATTTTATTACATTACGTATTGTAAGAAAACATTATGTCCATCCGAGACAAAGCTACCATAATTAATACGCTGAAGCTACGTACCTGCCCAGAACAAGTTATCCCGTGTAGTGAAGCGGCAGGTATTGGCGCTCTATCGCTAGTTCGCTTGAATTGAAAATATAATTGATTTGGAATATTTTTTAAAGCCTTTGATTTATTCCTCAGCGTTTCGCTTTAGGATACTCTTCAGCCTTTTCCCTCATAAATGCAAGAGATGTTACTAGACTAATTGTAAAGAAACATTTTTAAATGTTTGATTATTCCGATTTCCTTTTCTGCTACATTGCTCTCGCAAGGGTACTTCCATTTTGTTAAAAAATTATATTTTCTTTAAGCCATTAAAATATCTGCAATTCCGTACGATTCACAAGCATAATACTGCAAGAACAAGTGTTAAGATCAAATCGCTCTTACCATGTAATTTCACCGTATTTCGTTTATTTAAAACTATAAGTGTATCATAACTGTACTATTTGAAGCACTTGCCCTTTTAAAAAAAACACATTTAAAATTATTTTATTATTGTATTGATACCTAAAGTGCAATATAGAAGAACCAAGACAGAAATATTTTTTGAATAAAGAAGCGGAATCAAGCAGAAAAACACAGCGCTCATTTCTCAATTTTGGCGCGTTTGGCGATTACTACATTTGGCATCAAAACCAAAGCAACCCCTCTCTCTGGTTTCGACTACAAGGTTTGGGCAGGTATTTAGTCACTCCGTTATTAATAAGTCCAAATTCCTTCTCTCACTTTTAGGTGACAGGTCTCCGCTTACCTGCTTATCACGATTCTTAAGCGGTCACCTGAAATGTTTGAAGTTCTCTCAAGGCGAAAAAGTTTTTCCTCAGTGTCCTCTTTCTTCTTTATTGGCCCGACAGCCCTTTGTGGACCAGGTCCTTCTTCAGAACCTTCTTCCATTCTGATCTTGTTTTGGAAGACGACCTCCAGTTTCGAACTTTTAACGTCTTAAAATCCTCGCCGAGACAGTCAATCCATCGAAGTTTGGGCCTCCCTCTTGCCCTGGTGCCGATTGGTTTATAGTAGAGAGCCTAAATAAAAGAAAGAACTTTTACTTCGCACAAGTCTACGTACCTTACTATTTATCGAGCCACTCTAGTTTATAGTGGAAGACTCTTGATGTTAAAGAGTTCCGTGAATGAATTCTGCACAGATGTCCAACAATTTTCACCCGGTTCACTTTAATGTAGTTGATGATATCTGCCTCCCTATTTATCTTATACAGTTCCCTATTATATATGTGCCTCCATATACCATTGATGTTCACTGCACCAATAATTTTCCTCAAAACCTTTCTTTCAAAGATAGACAGCTACGAAATCCTAGACAGTGTCCGAAATGCCAAATATTTCAGGCCAACACAAATCACATCCTGGACTGTCTTGTACTGTGCAAAGGAGATATCTACTCATCTCCTTTATTGCTTTTCATTGATTTTCTCAAAGTGTACGTTTTTTTGTACTTGGTCTGACAACGTTGGACCAGGCAGGAGATAAGAAGAAGAAGTCCAAATTATAAAACGAAAACTCTAAAAAAAATTGAACATAAACATTGTAGGGGTAAGTGGTGTACCTTGGACGTATGTGTACCTCGAACCTATGCTGATTCTAGCTCGATTAGCTTAGATATTGAAACAACACCACATGCTGTTAAAGTATTTGCTACCAGGGATCTCAGTGAAGTTCTATCTGTTTGTTTAATAGGTCAATTTATTAAAGAGGTTTCGAAAAACTAAATTCACAGTTCAAAAGTAATTTTTTGTCAGATTCTTTAGTGTATTTTTTTACTCAAACATGTAGTGTTTATTCAGAAACGATGGTTATGCAATATAAAGCAAAGTTTTAGCTATAAAACAGTGTGCTTGAAATTAAGTTAAGTCTAACCTTAACTTGGTGAGTAACTATTTTGTTTTAAATATCCAAGTGGTGTACCTCGAACCTAATACAAGTGGCGTACCTTGGACTGGTCCAAGGTACACTACTACAGGTTTTATGTGCTTCGGATTGTTGAAAACCCTTTTTAAAATTCAAGTAAATTCTTTCCTTTGAAAAATTAAGTATTTTAAGCTATTAATATGCAACCCTGATTTGTAAAATCTAGAAAAATGGAAATTTGTAAGAAATTTTGATATGATGTGATAAAGATTTTTTTTTTTGTAGTTAATTGTTTAGATTTAAGGAAGCCTTTAAAATTTTAACCATATTGATATAATATAGAAAATAATTATTGCATGCTCATCTAAAAAGATATTTTTTATAATAAATATCTGAGCAGAACATCCTTTTTACGTTTAGGCCTAGTTGAATAAACATAGGGGGAAATATTTGATTTTTTTTTTCAAATTTAAGACAGAAAGATAGCCAAATGTTTTTCTATGGCATGAAATAACAGTTTAATTTTATGCTGCATTTGAACGAATACACCCGAGAAAGATTGTATTGCAGCTGAAAAAGCCAAAAGAGCACTAAAAAAACTAAGGCAATAAAACCCCTTACTGAGCCAATTGACCTAACATAACCAATTACTTCAATCTTGGCTAGAAATAAGAATAGGTTGTAAAATGTATTTTTGAATTTTATGTGGCTAATAAATATTGGTTTTCGGACTGTAAATCGAGTCTCTCTACCTGTTAATAATTGGTCCAAGGTACACTACCGGTTGGATCAAGGTACACCGCCCGTGGTGTACCTTGGTCCTAATTACAATTTTCTGTATTTATTTTTTTAATAGTTGAAATCATTTAAATAACATGTTAAAATAAATATATGTTGTATATAACAACATAAAGTATTCAGTAAAAATATTTTTATTCACTTTTTGCAAGTAATTAAGAAAATAAAAATTGAAAAGTCAAAATAAGTCCAAGGTAACCCACCTTCCCCTACTATTTAAAGTACTCCGTTAAATTATGCTTTTGATTTCCGTATAAAATGCATTTCGAATGCAACACCTTTTACAAACCAAAAAGTATTTTATGTTTGCATAGCCTTAAAAGAAAACTTCTTCCCAACGCTAGAATTACTCCTCGACGCAACAGTCCATTAGTGGGCCAAGGCATGCCGTACCCATTTCAGCTTTCGTAACCTAGGGCTCTGGGGGGCTAGGCATATGCTCCGGTAAGGTGGCCAGCCTCATTCGCAACTCCCAATGTTTAGTTCCCAAGCTTGCTTGGAACATAATTTTATCGACCCACTTAAGGGATGAAAGGGTGGGTCAGCCTCGCCCAATCCGGGATTAAATTCGTACTTAAATTGCTCCGACTTAAGCTAAACGGTATTAATTTATAGATTTATTAGCATCACGAATCTGTCGGGCTTATGGCCTGTCTGTATTTTGTCCTTGTCGGAAATGTGGACTGGAGGAATTTCGTTCTTTTCGAAAATCCAGCTTGTCGGATTTTCGATTAGTAAGGAGTTTGTAAATGGGTGCAGGGGAGCCCAGTCGGTTAGGCACTCGCCTGGCATGCGAAAGGTCCCAGGTTCGGGTTCGGGCATCACCAAAATAACTGCCGACCTATAAACGGCCCGTGCAGCCAAAAATGCCCGACGAATAATATCCCGTGTAAGGGAGTGCACGTTAAATATCCTTCAAAGTCCTAACGCTGCTTACGATGTCGCCCTTAACGGTTGCGTTGGGTGCCTATTCAGGTGTCGGCTCGTCACTTGACTGTGGTTCTAAAATACGACGCCCGTCGCCAATAGCCCTCATGTAGCTCTAGTGCGATGATAATTCAAACCTAACCTAAGTAAGTGAGTGCACATATGATCGAAAATCTTACAACGCCTATGCCTCCTTTCGACTTTTAGTTGCATTCTAACTTTTAAGTAAAGGAAAGAGAATAATAAATAGAAAGTTAAGACTACCTTGAAATATTTATTAATTATAAATTTGCATGGACTTTTAATTACAAATAGTTTTTTTTGCGCTTGTTCGAGCTAGGTGCAATGCTAACCCAACCAAAACTAATCAGAAAGCATAGGTTTGGTTTGGTTTGAATTATCGTCGCACTAGAGCTACATGAGGGCTATTGGCGACGGGCGGCGTACTTTAGAACCACAGTCAGATGACAAGCCAACACCTGAATAGGCACCCAACGCAACCGTTAAGGGCGACATCGTACGCAGCGTTAGAACTTTGAAGGATATTTAACGTGCACTCCCTTACACGGGGTATTATTCGTCGGACATTTTTGGCTGCACGGGCCGTTTATAGGTCGGCAGCTATTTTGGCGATGCCCGGACCCGAACCTGGGACCTTCCGCATGCTAAGCGAGTGCTTAACCGACTGGGCTCCCCAGTCCTCAGAAAGCATAGGAGTAAAAAGCGTTTGCTTAGTGTAGAAATTTGTTTTTGGCATTTAAACCAGTAGTGCTAAATATCAAGCGAATTTGTTTACATGGACACACGCTTTGGGTAAATGGACAAGAGCAGTGGTTCCCAACCAGTGGGCTGCGGGCACCGAGGTAATGGGCTATGGTAGTTTCACTCTCAAAAATGAATACTC
This sequence comes from Hylyphantes graminicola, assembly GCA_023701765.1. Lineage (NCBI taxonomy): Eukaryota > Metazoa > Arthropoda > Arachnida > Araneae > Linyphiidae > Hylyphantes > Hylyphantes graminicola. The sequence continues at coordinate 64,036,473 of CM043118.1, read as the reverse complement.
AAAAACGACGAAATTTTCCTTAATTTTGAAGATTCCGTTTACTGGCAAATGCTCCGAGTTTTCGTTTCCTCAAAGTGAGGAAATTTGAATCGTCATTTTTAAGAGGATTTGAATGTCGTCCAATCTAAAGAAATATTTCGTCATTTTTGAGCATGTGAGTACAACAATACGAGATTCAGTTTCCTCAAAATCAAGATGCAGAATCGTCAAATCACGATCGTACAAGTGAGTATTAATTCGCGTTTACTCAAAAGTCACGTGGTAGTTTGACGAAACAATCCTCAAAAATAACGAAATGAGGCTTGAGGATACATGAATCGTCAAAAATGAAAGTGTTATTTCTGAGAGTGTTGGTATTAGTGGCTTTTTTAAAAAAATTTTTAATGTTTGATGATTCACTATGAGATTTGACGTCATGGGGACACATGTTTTGGAAAATTCTTCAATAAAAATGAGGATGAAAATCAATGGATCGGAATCCCCTTTGAAGAAAAGTACCTGAAATTCGTGAAATTGTCATCAAGTGAGGAAGACTTATTAATTGCAATATCGTGCGGCCAGACTTTAAAATAGCTTTTTGAAGAAAGATAATTGGTCTCGTTCTGGATAAAAGTACGGTAAGATAATCCAGCTATCGCCCAAATTGCATTGAAGTACTTGGTCTTTTCGACCACATATCTCTGCGAACGAGCTTTTTGAACTTTAGTTTTCCTTAACCCTTTCAGTCCCAAAAATTTACTACACTACAGAAACATCTGATATTCACAAAATAAGCTTATTTTAGGTCAAAGATACGACTTCCATAAGAAAAAAAAATTCATTTAAATTTTTGTCTTGGTTTTTGAAACAATGCCAAAATTCTTTAACTGTGGAAAACAACAAAATATATATATTACCTAAAAACGCTTCGAGTTATATATTTCAAGGTATCTGACCATTTTATTAAAAAAATTTAGTAATTATTTTAACCGAAATCGTTTAAATTGTGTTTTAAATATGTGGAGCTGAAGTGAACTTATCAAAAATCAAGAGAAACGCTTGTTGACTATTTTCTAAATAAAAAAGTAGTAGTTCTGACTTCTATTGAGATTAATGTAAAATATTTTCTAATACAACAAAGTGTGAAGAATCGAATGATATGTGTTTGGATGTCATAACGGGACATAAACATTTTGAAAAAAATATTGAAAGCGATGATGCCAAATGGCATCACTGGGACTGAAAGGGGTAAAAATAAAAAATAAAACTTGACGTTGAGAATGACTTGCGTCTTAACCCTTTCAGTCCCAGTGATGCCATTTGGCATCATCACTTTCAATATTTTTTTTTCTAAATGTTTATGCCCCGTTATGACACCCAAACACACATCATTCGATTCTCCACACTCTGTTCTATTAGACAATATTTTACATTAATCTCAACAGAAATCAGAACTACTTTTTTTTATTCAGAAAATAGCTAACAAGCGTTTCACCTGATTTTTTCAAAGTTCACTTCAGTTCCTTATATTTAAAATACAATTTAAACTATTTCGGTTAAAATAATAATTATTATTTTTTTAATAATATGGTCAGATACCTTAAAATATACAACTCGAAATGTTTTTTAGGTAATATATATTTTTTTTATTTTGTTGTTTTCCACAGTTAAAAATTTTTGACATCATTTCAAACACCATATAAAAAATTAAAATGATTTATTTTTATTATGGAAATCTTATATTTGACCTAAAATAAGCTTATTTTGTGAATATCAGATGTTTCAGTAGTGTAGTAATTTTTTGGGACTGAAAGGGTTAAATTGTCAAATATGAAACCGGATATTGACTCTTATGGAAGAAAAACAATGACAGAAGTCCCTTTAAGACTTTGTAACTGATTTTCGTTATTGTTTTTTTTTATATTTGGATTTCTTTTAAATATAATATATTTGCTTCAGAAAAATGTCTATTTACAATATCTTTGTTTATTTTTTTAAAAAAATTAGTCAGTGGGCCTCATAGTTTGCGTTTATAAAATTGGTGGGCCGCACAAGTAAAAGTGTTGGGAACCACCGGATTATAGCTTTGTTTTCAGTTCTGTAAACGTTGTTTCACACCTTTACAAGACTTGCAGTTCAAGAAGAAAACGGGCAGGTTGCTTTTCTGTAGAACTCGTTTCACCTTTAAGTTAGTGTCACTGCCACGAAACAAACTTTAAGGAGCGACTTGCGCAATGGCGTACAACTATTATTCACTGTAAAACGGAAAGAGTTGCTTTAAAAGAACGGCTTACACTGACAACTTTGTAAATACTTGTATTAATTGAAGAACCAAATTTAGTTAGGTTGAAAAACCGCTGCACTACACTCTCAAAAATGAATGCTCAAAAACAACGAAATTTTCCTTAATTTTGACGATCAGTTTACTGGCAAATGCTCCGAGTTTTCGTTTCCTCAAAGTGAGGAAATTTGAATCGTCATTTTTATGAGAATTTGAATGTCGTCTAATCTAAATAAATATTTCGTCATTTTCGAGCATGTGAGTATAACAATGAGATTCAGTTTCCTCAAAATCAAGATACAGAATCGTCAAATCACGATCGTAAAAGTGAGGATTCGCGTTTGCTCAAAAGTTACGTGATAGTTTGACGAAATTATCCCCAAAATTAACGAAGTGAGGCTTGAGTATTCATGAATCGTCAAAAATGAAAGTGTTATTACTGAGAGTGTAGAGCTACACGAGGGTTATTGGTGACAGGACTCGGAATTATGCAAGTAAAGCAATCGGCTAACTTCATTCGATTACACAAAAGATTTTGCTTGTATACAGAGGTCTTTTGTTATACTACACAACTATTTAGATACACATTTTAATATTTATTTAATTGGTATAGAAAACCTTACATTTTTAACAGCTTTTTTTTCTATGCTAGTCTAGAGTTAAAGAAAATCAGCAAATTCTGAAATTATGTAGTAAATAAGTACAAAAATCGGAATTTACAAGTACTGACTATCTAAAAAAAAGTTTTAGTTCCCTATTTTTTTATAGCACATTTTAAATTTTTAGCTCTGAAGACTTATAATTCCTAAGATATTACTGTATTGATTTAATATAATTGTAATCTACTTTAGATTTAACAAAAAATGCGCTATTTATCATTCAATTTCTCGCTGTCCGAGAATTGCGATGGACTGGGGGAATGGAGTAATGAACAATCGAAATTGCAGCATCTATTATAGCTGTCATGAAAGAATACACTACTTTGGAACTGGTTTTATAGACAGTAAACGTATCAGAAGCAAAGCGATTGAGTTTAAACACCATTAATGAGAGAATTTGAAGACTACGCATCAGGGGGAAAACACACACTCTTAAAACAAAAGAGTGAAATCCACTCCAATTAAAGAAGTGCATTTTCGACACTGGAAAGGAGTGAATATTAACTCAGACTGAATTAAAATCACCGTTTGGAGTGATCCGGTCGGAGGTTTAACACACAAAGTATCCACTCCTTTCGGAGAAGTACATTTTCCAGACTGGAGGAGTGAAATTAACTAAGACTGAGTTAAAATCGCTCGAACGAGCGTTTAACTCAGTCTTTTTTCGTTTTAAGAATGCACAATAACTCAATTATCTGTGTCCATGCACCTACAGAGGACAAGGGAGATGAGGTTAAAGATGAAATTTATTATCTTCCTGAAGATATTCATAGTGAATGCCGCTCAAATGACGTGAAGCTGATTATGGGCGACTTTAGCGCAAAGATAGGACACGACATTACCATGAGTAGGTTCATGGGAAATAAGTGACAAGTGCACATGGTTTGAGACTTCTCAACTTTGCCATCTTCTACAAACATGGTAATAGGAAGTACAACTTTTAAGCGCAAAAAGAGACATAAGGTTACCTGGAGATCTCCAGATGGACAGACCCAAAATCAAATAGATCACATTCTCATTGATCTAAGGCATAGAAGCAGCCTAACGTACATTCGAACCTTTCGGGGTGCAAACGTAGACTACGACCACTTTCTGGTGGCCTCAGAGTTGTGCCACAAAATTATGGCTGGGCCATCTGTACAGATGTCCCGTGGATTTTCCCACCAAGAAAGTTGCAAAAAAGTCCAAGAAAACTTTATTACTACCAATACTAGCCGTAAATTCAGTTAAAATAGTAAAAAGATGCTATAAATTACACTAAAGAAACGTAAACAGATGTTTAGAACAATAAAATTTAGAATAACGAAATAAAAAAAAACATCTTGGATAAGAAATTAATTAAAAAATTATTACCCGAACTAATTATAAAACGTTGACCACAGTTTCAGTAAATGAGACTTAGTAAAGGGTAATTATTTATGTCTTTTGTTTATATTGATCTATGCAGCATCATGTCACATGATAATCTGTAGTCAACGTCTAAAAAATGGCTGTGTACTTTACATAAAGTAGACTTGTGTAGAAAATTATATGAATAAGTACTTTATAACACAAGTTAGTTTTATCTTATCAAAAGCATGCAAAAACAGAGAAAGGATTTTCCTTATATACATCATTTTTAGGAAGCAATGGACAATCGGTACCTTGGAGTGTCAATTAATTATTTAAGGGGTCACAGGAGTCTTAAAAATGTGCAAAGAAGGTACTACAAAAAAAAAAAGTTTGATCTTTCATGTAATTTTTTAACTACTCAATATATAAGTATAATTTTTTTATATGTAATTCTGCAAGATTTATTTATTATAAAACACATTTTAAAATTTATGAAACTTTAATAACATTTATTTTAGTTTTGGCTAAACATAAAGCTATTTGAACACATTGGGGTTAGGCTGTTTTTGAGGTCAAAATTGAAAAAATGACTTTATATTGTACAAATATGTACAAACAAAGACTTGTACCTAAATTCTCAGCTTAATTTTAATTAGAAATTATTTTAAAAACTTTTTCTTAAAAAAATAATAAAAATTTAAAAATTTTGATTTTAATTTTTTAAAAAATAATTTCTAATTAAAATTGAGCTGAGAATTTAGGTATAAGTCTTTGTTTGTAGATATTTGTACAATATAAAGTCATTTTCTAGGTCATTTTTTCAATTTTGACCTCAGAATTTGCCGCGCAAGCCTAATCCCAATGTGTTCAAATAGCTTTATGTTTAATATCATTTATTTTAGTTTTGGCTAAGGTTTCATAAATGTTAAGCTTAGTTTTATAATATATAAATCTTGTAGAATTGCATGTAAAAAAATTATACTTGTATATTGCGTAGTTAAAATTACATGAAAGGTCAAACTTTTTTTGTAGTACCTACTTTGCACATTTTTAAGACTAATATGACCCCTTAATACAATGCAACGGTAGCTCATTACGTGAAAAGTATAAAAGATTTTCAAAAACAAAACACGTTAAAAATTAAAATATCTAAAATTAAAAAAATCTTCAAAATTATTTTTTAAAACAAATATAAAATCTTGTTATTTATAGATTACAGCAAAAAAACAGCTTCATTGTGAACCAAATCATTTTGCTCATCAACTATTTCGCGCATTACATATAACTTATTTATAAGGCCTGTTACTTAAAAAAAACCATAGTATATAGCGCTGGATCAACAGAATCGAAAATTTTATTGCTTTAGCTTCCACATAACAATGGACTTTTCACACAATGTAACAAAAAATAATAATAATAGTTTTCAAATACCAACAATGAATTATGGGATCTAATAAAATTGAAAAATCATTGTTGAAGATCAAATAAATCACAACAAACCTTTCTCGTCCCATTTGAGCATTTGACAGCCGATATTAAGTTGACGGTAACAAGTATTAATTTGTTTGCAATTTTATTGTAAAAAAAGAAAACTTCGTTAATTTCATATAGCTTGGACTAATAAAATCCAAAGCAACTTTCCAGCAAAAGGAAAAACTTAACCGCTATTTGTACCTGAATTCGTTGCACTAAAAACCAGGACAGCTAAATCCTGCACACGAATTTTAGGCGATTTGAAAAAAAGCACCACACAAATAAACAATGGGCTGCTTTGGATGCTTCGCCTGGTGCTATAAGCACTTGTAAGTATTTTTCTTTTTCTTGTTATTATAAATGAAATATATGCCTTCAATGCTAATTTTAATAAGTAAACGCTTCTAACAAATATACTTTTACAGTTTATATCAGTTAAAACTAGAGACCAAATAATAAAGTTTTAAGATATCAAAAACAATTTACATTCAAAAAGCTTTATGCAGAATCAGTTGTAGTTTAGTTTTGATCGCGAGTGTCAAAATGTGAGTGTGAAAAATAAAGTTTGGATAGATATGATTAAACACATTGAGATAGTGGTAGAGTAATGCAATACATCCTAATTAAACATTATTAAATAAAATAAAAACAAGTATTCAACTAATTTCAAATGTGATTGTCATATGCATGAATTCGTGGTATGGATTTTACTTCTAATTATACTTTATCTCTTTCTCCATGTGTGTCAGACCATACAACATCAACCACAAATAACGCTGCTACACTAATCTTGCAAATAGGCAAAACTGGTTTTAAACTATTCAAAATCAAGATAACATTTTGATTTTGTAATAGTTCGTTTAAATTAATAGAAAAACTTGTTCTACAATGGCCCAGAACAAAATATGATGGTTAGTTAGGGTATGGGACATATTCTTGACAGCCAAAATACTGACAGCCCAGAATCCTGACAACCAAAAAATTAATGGTTAAAATGTTCTTAATTAGGCATAACGTCATTAATATTTGATTTGTCGAGATTTTTGAACCTCGAGGGATAATGTCCCTGTTGGAATTACTCCTGTCGGTCTTACGTCGTGTTGGGTTACGTCCAGTTACATAAATGTTCCTTGAATAATTTTTTTGAAGAGATGATTTTAAAATCAATTCCAAATGAAAAAAGTAAATTATGAATACAAATGCATTTTTTATAAAATTTTACAATTTAGGGTAGCGGCTCAGTGGCTGAGAGGTGGCTCAGATTCATTGTCATCTGGGCGTCAAATTTGGTAGCGAGAGTCACCTAGATGGTGCCACAAAAGAATGGCGCTCTGTTCTGGGGAATATGCCGAGTCTGCAAAGGCTTGACTGCCAATATTGCAGCCCCATTATAAAAAATGAAATAAAAAAAGGAATAAAAAATCAAGGTTATTGTAGGAAATAATGGTGCATAAACTGTGGAAAAAGCCATGTCTAACGATAGAGGGGGTTTTAATACGAAAATTTAACCGGACGTGTCTAACTCAAATTTTTCTTCCCTAGGTGGCCCCCCGAGCTTCGGCGACAAAAAAAAGCAAAAATTCGCCGCGAAGCCTTTGTAGCTTCACTGTGGCGACAAGTGGGCATAGACAGATGGGTATGCGACACTAAGCTGTGCAGAATGCCGGAGCCGCACTACATGGCCCGTACCTCCAGGGTGACTGTCTAGAGAAGGTTAGTTCGAAAATTGACTATTTTTCTGAAGTAGCAATGATATTAGTTATTACGGATTTTCCCCAAACATTTTGTTGAAAGTTACTAGAGCACTATTGGTCATTGTGGGAATAGGACAGAATATACATAATGAAAGCTACAAATCATACATTATCCATTGAAATAGAAAATAATAACTTTTTAATTTTAAACCTTTAAAAAAATTCATTAGTTTTAATTTTACTAATTGTATACCCTCCGAGAACCACATACATAAACCCGTCACCTGAAAAAATGTCAGGTTTTCCTTCTTTTTCGTCTTTAATTATCCTCTGAAACCGAAATAAAGTTTTATAAAATTAAAAAAAAATTCAATATTCAGTTTAAAAATTTAAAACAGCACTGCAGCTTGCAATGAAAACTAGTTTACACTACATCCAATTTCCTTATCCCTCAGAGTATTAAACATTTGGCCGAGTAGTTTGGATCATTACGCTAGCAGTCTGCGCGCTTAATGGGTGCGGGTTCGATTACCGCCTTCGTCCTGGGTGTATATTCCTTTCTCTAAAACCTAAACTAGACTAGACTCCCCGGCGGAACAGCCCATTACAGGGCCAAGGTCTGCCGTGCCCATTTCAGCTTTCGTAACCTAGGGCTCTGGGGTGATAGGCATATGTCCCGGTACGGTGGTCAGCCTCACGCGAAACCCTCAGTGTTTAGTTTCCGAGCATGCTTGGTACCCATTTTATGGACCCACTCAAGGGATAAAAGGCTGGGTCAACCTCGCCCAGTCTGGGACTCGATCCCCGGACCTGTGGCGTGGCAATGCGAAGCACTACCACTAGGCCACTGTATTCCTTTCTCTGTGACAGTAAAAATTCCTTCTGTGTGCCTTACTTGACGAAGGCTTCATAAGCGGGCATACAAGCATACAAGCCGGAATATATATGTAATAGTAGTTGTTAAACATTTATTTTAAAACAGGATTTTATGACAAATAATTAGATCTTTCAAGTGAAATATTTATTAACAAATATGCATTTATAATATTAATATTTATAACATGGAATTTTCTTTTTTTAGTCTGGCCGACTAGAGATCGCCTAAGAAGGAGGCGACAGACAGGACAAAAGAGCCTGTTGTGTATATAGTGTATATAGATTGTGTCTTCGTCATGTGTTTCGTCCCCGTTTCGTCCTTGTGATTCCATCTGATTTTATAAAAAAAAATCCATAGTTGTTCACCTCAATAGATTGTAACAATCGCTCCACCTCAATAGTTTCAAATAAAAAAAAAACCCAAAAATGGTGTCTTTTTTGAGTTATAGTTATTACATATAAAATGAATCTGTCATTATTTCAGTATCATATATGTGACAACAGAAATATTTTTAGTTTCTATTCACATAGTTAACAAAACTCTAAATTTTCTTAAAAATATCACTTCTTCCGCTAAGCTCTTTCAACCCTTTCAGTCCCAATAACAATTTGGCATCATCATTTTAGATTTTTTTTTCTGATCGTCTATAGCCATTTATGATATCAAAAAGCACAACATTCGGTTCTTCAAACTTTTTTCTATTATAAAATATTTTTCATTACTCCCAATAGATTTGAGTCCTATTATTTTTTTTAAATTATGATCAGCAACATGATGATGCTAAATGACATCACTGGGACTGAAAGAGTTAACTTCGGATTGTTCCACCATACATATACTCCTTATTAAATTTGAAATTATACGAACTATTCACATTACTATTTATTTATGAAATGTTATCCTTTTCAAACTAGAGGTGTGCAACATTACATGATACCCTTAAAACTAAATAAATTCTTTTGCAACTACAATTTGCACGTGCATGATTTTCGCGAAAACCTTATCATGACGTCCAACAAGAACTAGAAACTTGTGTACCAAATTTAAACCTTGTAGATCTTTTTGCTTGATCTATAGAGTAGTTTAAGACAGGCACACCAATGCGCAAAAAAAAAAAACCCTTTTCAGATTCAGCACAATCCAAAACATGTGGAAAATACAAAATCTCCATTATTGATTTTCGACCACCTCGCAATATTCAATTATCTTATGTTTCATATTAGGTAATTGAAAGCAATAAACAACCAGTTTTATAGGCTAGGGAAATGCTTTCAGTTCATTAAGCGAATTTCGTGTTAAGCTAGTTCGTGACAACGAGGTTTGACAATGGGTAGCACGGTGTATCCAATGTGAAACTGACAGTTGAAGAGTACACGGGAAGAACCGGCTGATTTCGTACAAAGCTTTCCTTAATAGCCTCTTTACGTTACATAGCCCAGAACTGGGAACGCAAGGCAAGAATTGCCCTGTGCGTTATGACCTAAGGCCCCCAGTCCGGGAGTGGCCTCTTGGGGATGGTTAGCCTCTTTGGTGGATAATAGCCTCTTTGGGGATGATAGCGAGAAATCGACTAAACTGGTGTAAAGAAGCCAGTTACTCGCTTTGTTTATCTTTCACAGCAACCCTAATTCAGGCCAGAGTTGAATGGAACGAGTCACGTTTGCACCGCAAATGAAGAACCATAAGAAAAACCAGTTTCTGGTCGCCAATGTCCGCCAAGCAGAGACATTACGGAAAGACTCTAAAGAAATCAATAGCTTCTTCCCATTTTCTCTTCAGTTCTCAGTTCTTATTGTACATGCATACTAATTCGGACAAACCAACTCCTCGGATTTAAATCGGAAATACCAAATTTTTTACCATTTTCCGAATTTCTTTTGCAAATGTAACAATTGCCGGACTTTTGAGGGAGGTTAAAATTTTGAAAATGACTATCTTTTCTCTTTTCATAAAAAGTTATTGAAATGATTAGCTGAACATTAAAATAGTTTTTAGAATAAAATATTTAAATACCAGTTGGATGCAGAGAGATTGGAATTTGTATTTAATACTACAACCAATTGAAAAGAGACCTCAAAAATAGTTCAGTTTATTTAGCTCAGAGATATTGTAAAGAATATATTTGAGTTGTTTAAACTGATGTTGAGATGATAAACGTAAAAAGGGGAATGCGAGGGGAAAATTGGATAGCTCCATAGATAGCAGGGCTCGAAAAAACTCAGAAATTTTATCCTACCAAGTGGACGGGTTGTCCAACAATGTACCCGCCCACTATTGAAATTGATACGTCAAACTAACTAAATAAATAGCTTCTAAATAAATAAAAATAGTATTTAATCTTATTTATTACAAACATATATGCAAATTTCTTAATAAATTAGAAGTAACTAGAATTACTTTACACTGTAAAGAAATACTACACTCATACAACGAACGAGCGATTTTAACTCAGTCTGATTAATTTTCACTCCTTCAGTCTGGAAAATGCACTTCTCCTTTTGGAGTGGATCCTTTGTGTGTTAAACCTCCGACAGGATCACTCCAAACGAGTGATTTTAACTCAGTCTGAGTTAATATTCACTCCTTTCCAGTGTCGAAAAGGCACTTCTCCAACTGGAGTGGATTTCACTCTTTTGTTTTAAGAGTGTAGGTTACTTTAAGTTAAATAATATTTCTTTAAGGAAATAATTTAAAATGCATCACGAACATTAAGGGGGAAATGGTCGTCCACGAGGACGTCGGATTCGAGAAATGTGTTGTCCTCGTGGAATTTTTTGCCGCCGAGGACGGGCGTTTTTTTTTTAGCCCTGATAGATAGTTTCATAAAATCAGGTATACTACATGATTTGTATATTCTTCCTCTTCTATGAAAAAGCAAGGCGTAATGGCATTTTTATTCTATTTTCAAATATTTATTGTTAAAATACTATTATTATTTAAACGAAATTTTTGAATAATAATCAGTCGAAAGAAAAATGGTCTAAAACGCTGATTCAGAACATGTGTAGGTAGCAATTACAGAAACCGCAAACAAACACGCAGTTATTTTTCCGATTTCTATTGAAAAACAGAAAAGGCAAACGGCACGTGGATGTTTGAATCATCACTCATCAATAACCGGAACTGTCATTACGGGATTATTGGCCTTGTCCAGCCCTAAGTTTAAAAAATAATCTGCGGGGGCGTAGAATTCCAAAATACGGGCGAATCACATGCCACAAAGCACACAGAAAAATGGCTCTTTTGCCAAGTTAACTTAATGGGACGGGAATCCCCTTTTCCTTGTAGAGAGCTGTTGTGTGTGGTGATGAAGAGGTTTTATATTAAATAGAGTGGTTATGAATGTACCAGTGGTAAGTGGCTATTTCGTTATGTTTGGTTTTATTTTGTACACTGACTTACCATAAGCTTATGGTGTGTTTCCATAGACTTGCCATATGTTTATGGAACTTTACCATAAGCTTGCCATAACCCTATGGCATGTTCCCACAACCATGCCATAAACGTATGGTGCGTTAACATAAGTTGGTCATATGTGTATATCGTACATTTCCATAAGAGTACCATAGCTTATAGTTCATTGCCATACGATTACCATATAAAATCTTATGGTTAGAAGCTAACAATAGTAGCATGTTGCTCAAATCTCTCACGCGTACCACCTGAAATTATCTCACGTACCACCAGTGGTAAGCGTACCACCGGTTGGGAAACAACTGCACTAAACCGTCATTTTCAATTCTGGTAGAGTTGTTTCACCCTGTACAAGACTCGTAATACAAGAAGCCAAACGCGTCTAGCTTGCTTTTCTGTAGAACTCGTTTCACCTTTAAGGTAGTGTAGTCGCTACGAAGCCAACTTCAAGGGGCAATTTCCGCAATGACAACAGACTATTATTCATAGCAAAACGCGGCGCAGATAGTTGCCTTAAAAAAAGCTTAGAATTTTTCAAATAATGGAACCAAGGCGGCGCAATGGTTAGGGTGCTAGCCTTTGGAGCTTCTGGGTCTGGGTTCGAATCCCGATAAGGCATGAAAAATTGTGTTCGTCGAGTTTTTGCAGAGTTAATCAGTTGGTTCATCAGCTCGTTAAATCAGTTGGGTCCGAAAGTTTATGGACGGATATTGCGCAGTTTCCCACGGGAACAGGTCCCTGGAGACTATTTTCCTCCACTTCAGAGGCATGTCTGAATTGTGGAGGTTGCACGCGATAGATGGCAGCATCTGTCGTGTGTGTGTTGTGTCTATCTTAATTGACCAAGGTTTATAAGCGGGTCCCTGGCCAAGCACACAAGCCTGAAAATATGTGTCTACAATCCAAATGGAACCAAATTAAAATTTTCCTTGTATACATAAGTGAGGAGTACACCGGAAGAATGCAGCTAGAATTATTTGTGGTCTGAGAAATACAACACCGGGTAACATTTCTGAGTTCGTGGCTGGCCTTATCCCTCTTAGGAATAGGTGGGACCTAAATCTGACTAAATTTACTGAAAAACGGGTCAACCTGAAGGGCCACAGAACCGGAGATTTAATTAAAGACTGGATACCATCTTATAGAATTAGGAAGAAATCTCCTATGCACTCAATCCTTCAAAACGAAATACCTATTACTTGCCCTAACAAACTAACTGGCTCTCCAGTCTTCCCACCGTGTCACAAAAGGAAAGATCTTATCATCAATCTCTCCATTGGGAATTCTGTGAGAAAGCAAGATGAACTCCCTTGTCTCTTGAGGGCTCTTGCTCTTGAAAAGATAAATCACTTCGGCCCAGAATTTATTAAGGTATACACTGATGGGTCTAAGGACACTGATGGAAATTCGGGAAGCGGTGTATTTATCGAATCCAAAAACCAGAATCAAAAACTAAGTCATACTAATCCCAGAGGCTGTTCAGTCATTAATGCTGAACTGATAGCGATTGCGATGGCTCTTAACTACCTCGATAAATCCTCGCCAAACAAGATGGTCTTTTTTGTGGATTCCTTATCAGCCCTTCAGGAACTAAAAAAATTTTAACAAGTTCCAAATCAATACTAAAAGAAATCGCGACCTGTATTGACTCCTTCCACAAGGACTCCTCACTAACATTCCAATGGATTCCCTCCCATATCGGCCTGAAGGGAAACGAAACGGCCGACGAATTGGCTAAGGCTGCTGCTGTTCCGGACTTATCAATCGACTTCGACCTCTTTAAATCTTGTCAAAAGAAGGCGCTAAAACAGCAAGTTCTCCAAGGAGTATCTCACCACTGGTACGTGCCCGACAAGCCTGGAACCTACATTGACTCTGGCCTGAGTCGGCATGCTTTTTCCTCCCTGTCACGTCTTCGTACTGGCCATACGAGACAGATTAAATTTATTAATGGAGAAAGGGTTTTTCCGACGTGCACCATCTGCAATGTTAATCAGGCTTCACCCGAACATCTTCTTGACTGCATGGGCGTGTCAAAGAAGGAACTGTTCTCTGCCAACCCGCTACAAGTTCTGGACTTTCTTAATGTTTTCAACTTGTTTGATATTGTTTAATTGTTGTGTTCCTGTTTTGTGTGTCCATGGATTTGTGTATATACACTTGGGATAATAAAAAAAAAACACCGGAAGAACCACTTGATTTTGAGTCTCACCTTGTGTGTCTGCTTGGCGGACATTGGCGACAGGAAACCGGTTTTTCCTTTGGTTATTAATTTACGGTACAAACGTGTTACTTGTGTCTATTTATCTCTGGCGTGAATCGGGGTTGCCGCGAAAGAAAAACAAAGCGAGTAACCCGTTTCTTTACACCAGTTTAGGCGATCTTTCGCTATCACCCCCAAATCAAGTGGTTCTTCCTGTGCACTCTTCAAGCGTCTTGTAATTCTACACTACTACTTAGATGCATGTTTTCAATATAAATTTTTTTTTTCAAAAAATAAAACTTTTTCCTCTTTAAAAAGGTTTTGCGCAATTTCATATGTTAACACATGTAAGCAAATTTTGAATACTTACTGTAATCCGATGAAAAAATTGGAGTTCACAAGTTCTAAAGGTCATGGCAGTTTTTAAAGAAGGGTTTAGGGTCGTCATAATTTTTATAACATGTTTTAGGTTTAATTTGAAGTATCGTCGCACTAGAGCTACACGAAATACCATGTTTCAGAATTTCCTACTTTGAAGACTTAAAACTCTTAATCTATTATTTGTATTGATTTACATTGATTTCACTAGATTTTAAATAAACAAGCACATCGTAACATGCGCTTTTTATTACAATTTTTAAAGCGTCTAGGTGAAATTTTATTTTGAAAATAGTCTCTTGTTCTTTTCCAATTGAAAATAAAAAAAATTATTCTCTAAACTTCTCGGCAATAACTCGATACATCTCCTTAAATTTGCGTGTACACTCGAAGCAACTGTTTCATTAAATTTGTAAAAAAATACATAGAAAAAGATTTATCACACATATTTTGGAAAAAAAAAGTTTTAAATATTTTTTTTAACAATTTTATCCCCCAGAAGACCCAAATGGTAAAGTAGTAATAAAAATGAAGTTGTTTATTAACGTATACGTTCTTTTCAAACAAGATGTTCTTTTTTTCATTGATGTTTTAAATCAATGAAAAAAAAAGAAAAATGGGAAATCTTACCTTTAAATCATCCATGAAGCTACCAAACTTCTTCAGAGGTAACTTTCAAACTTAGAATAACTTGGTACTGTACATTTTCCTTAATAATTCATGTCCAAATGGGATCTATAAAAGTTTTATCAAATTCTTATCTAACAACAATAACATATATAGGCAAGTCTATAAAAATACTTTATTAAATTAATCATGTTATTAGAACTGTTTAACAGAATTCTAAAAATAAATCCAATAATGGAAAAACTATCCATTTTAGATAGTGCATGTATTCAAACGGGAGGAAAAATTTTGCTTATCTTTTGCTTTCAAAACTATATTAATAAATACGTAATTTAACAAAGATTGTTTGAACGTCTTGTTTTTCCTTTTGAAAAATCGTTACAGTTTTAATTGAGACACGACAACTTTGCAATTGTGTAAATTTTTAATTTTTATAGCTTTAAACGTAAAACTATTTTCTCAATATACTACAGAAAAGTCCAATAAGCTAAATGATTTAAAAGTGAATTGATAATCTTGGAAAATAAAGAAAAGTTTACACATTGGAATGCAGCTAAAAAAAGATATTTTTTAATCATACCATCAAATAGGGTCATATGGGGGAATTATGGATCAACAAGAAGTTCTAAAAGAACTAAAATAGCCTACTTTCCTGTTACTTAAATACTTACTAAAATTCTTATCTTGAAAAAACTAGGATCGTTACAGTAAGTGACATCAACAACCGTTTCTACATTAAATTTATATACAAAAGAATAAATTTCACTAACCAGAGCATCTAGCTATAATTTCAACTTCGTAAAGCCATTATTTTCATTTATTTTCTATCACCAATAAAATAAATATTACTTATCGTCCGCATGATTTATTTGCAGTTATAAATAAATATTTAATTTTTCGCAGAAAAAAACCCATAAAACTATTCCAAAATGCACTTAAAATAATAAATGTAAATAAACAAGTAGGTTTGTAACAGAATCTGTCACTTAACCTGCTTCCAAACAACAGTTGTGTTTAACAGGTAAAAAGGCGCCAAACACAGTATTAATTCTATATTAAACATTTACCAGCTAAATTCAGCTAGTTTCATTTATTTTATTTCGAGAATTAAATAATTATTACTTAAATCGTTTGCAAAAAATTATATTTCAAAGAATAAATATGTAATATTTTTCTCTTTTGAATAGAATGAAAACATTGCTTACCTACATACAGAATCTTGAAGTGAAATATATTTGACGTCATTTCAAACTGATCAATGTCGCAAAAATAAATTTATTTTAATTCATTGTCTAAAAGAATTAAAGTTTCTCAAGCGATTGTTGCCATGGCAATGGTGATTTATTTCTAATAAAATGGCTTCCTATGCTTTTTAAATGAGCATTAAATGTTAAAGTTTTTTAAGTAATTGAAGTACTTAGAATTCGAATTCTTTTCTGAAATTTTCAATATATTCTCATTTCGATACGCTGAATTTTTTGGCGTATATCACTTTTCCGTAGCATTTTTAGTTAAATTCAGCGATTTAAATGACTCGAAATTGAATTTCAATGCTAATTCAATGGGAAATTCGTCGACAAATAGTAGATTTATGTCCGTCCGTTCGTACAGACAGACGGACAAAAAGTATGAAAGTCGGGTCTCTGAGGTCATAGCTTTCTAACAAAAAAAGAATTTTTAAGATCGGATGGATAGAACCGATTTTGGAAGGGGGGTACGGACAGACGGACGGACGGACGGACAGACAGACAGACAGACAGACGGACGGACGGACGGACATCGACCGCATGTCAATACCTACTTTTTTATTTTTTTTAATTCTTCGAATTAAAAAAAAAAGAAAAGTAGGCTAAAAAATCACAACATCCTATTTTTTTCTAAAGTATGAAAGATAGAAAGATTTAATTTTGCATGGAGTAAGCTTAAATAATTTAGAATTTATTTAAATAATCACTTTACCTAAAACTTAATTATTATTAGTTTTATTTTAATTATTGAGTGATCAGGAATTACCCCGGATTTGGGCAATTATGGATCACACATGGGGTAATTATGGATCACCCCTTTTTTTTATAGTAATGCATATTAAAAGTAAATTAATATTCCAAATTATAACTTTTTTAGCTCATAAAGATTATTTTAGCACATAAAAGTAATGAAAGTGAAACTTGGCTTATTTTTTTAATGCCAAGTTAGAATTCTCTATGCATCTTTCTTCATACATGTATAATGAACCATCAAAGGAACTCTATTTTGACAAAAAAAAATTCAATGACTATTACAGCAATCCAAACTGAATTATATCGCACAAATAAATATTCTTTCAAAAGTTTTTATTTTAAAAAAAGTTTCTCATAAGTTTTAAGCAATGGCAACAGTGAAAATATTGAATAAAGATAGAATTTTCATGCTATTTCAATGTAGATTAAATTTTTTGTTATTTAAATTTTAAATAAACTTCTAATTTGAATTTTTTTAATGAAATTTGGAATGCAGCCTAATCTGATTTTATGCTTCAAAATGACATATACCACTTAGCTAAAAACACATGAAAAATTAAAAAATATCACTGATCCAGAATTACCCCAGTAAACTGGGGGATAAATCGATATACCTTTAAAATCATTAAAAAAAATTATTATGAATTTTTTTTTATCGGATTGAAAAGCTTAGACCTTTTCCTATTGAAAAATAGCACCAACAAAATAGTTAGTTCAAATATGTTTCTCCAGTATGGATCTTAAAAAAAATCATGTTTTTCAAAGACAATCTTTTTTGAAGATGATTTTATAGTAGTGTAAAAAGCATTTTTTTCCTATTTTTTGCTGCAGAGTTACATTGTTTTTGAACTTGATATAAGAAAATAGAATGTATAAGGATGACTTGGCATGATTTATTTTTTTTCTAAAAACCATTTTTAATCCTTAAAACTTAGTGATCATTATTTACCCCGGAAAGAGAGTGATCCATAATTCCCCCATGTGACCCTAATGTGAATAATGATTCATTAACCATAGGTTTCTATCTATTTTGAATATGACTCATGTTAACCTCAAGAGTTTTCGTTTTATTTTTGGAAATCAGTTGCCACCAGATTTACGATACACAATAAAAAAATTAATTCTAACCGTTTCTAAAAGTACGTAAAAAAACGTTAGTGAACTTTTTCAAATGTAACAGTTATTTTTTACTCTTTCCGGATTATTTTTAAATTGTGTAAAAGTAATTGGTTTTAAACAAACATAATTTGTTTACTTCGCCTTTCGTACAGCCACTGTTCAAAAGTGCCCCTTTCTTCCAATATCATACCCATTTAATGCTCATTATCATTTCAAAGTTAAAGAACTATATTTAATTTCTTAAAATTATTATTTACTTTTTTTATCTATGCATATTTCCATAATTATATATACTCAAATTATCTTGTTTAAAAATATTTTGCTTTAGAGTTTTTTTTTACCAATGTTCATTAGTGGGTCACCAATATTTATTTTTTAAAACAAAATCTATAGCAGTAAAGGTTTGGTGAATTTTTTAAATATATTTGAATAAAGTTAACAAAGTATTGATTATATATTTTTTTATCTATTATCTGTATTCCAATGCGATGTGAATGCGAATCCTTAATACCATTAATTTTTGGTCACCTTCCATGGGCTGAAGCGGTTGAAAGTAATTAGGTTAGGTTTGAATTATAGTCGCACTCGAGCTACACGGGGGGTATTGGCAACGGGCGTCGTACTTTAGAACCACAGTCAAGTGACGAGCCGACACCTGAATAGGCACCCAACGCAACCGTTAAGGGCGACAACGTACGCAGCGGAACTTTGAAGGATATTTAATTCGCACTCCCTTACACGGGGTATTATTCGTCGGACATTTACTGGCCGTTTATAGGTCGGCAGTTATTTTGGCGATGCCCGGACCCGAACCTGGGACCTTTCGCATGCTAGGCGAGTTCCTAACCGACAATGTCGCTCGAAGTTCCGTTGGGTGCCCGCTCAGATGTTGGCCTCGTCACTTAACCAGGGTTCTAAATTACGAGGCGTTATTGTCGGTGTTAAAGCTCCTAATGGAGGCTAGAAATAGGCAGCCGGAAACGATTGCACTACACTACACCCTAACCGACTGGGCTCAACAGCCCCTGTAAAAAAATCATTAAAAGCTTGCGCGCCGATTTTGATTAACTTGAAAAATAGATAGTTCTCGATGAACCAGGTGCGATATTAGTCATCAAAAATGATTTAACATTTAACAGCCTCGGTCAATAACTAAACTCATTACATATGCGCAAGAAGTATCTATCGATTTTGTTGTAAGTGGAAATACTGTTCATACTGATAACAAAAATGTAGTAGTAAATTCAAATTTCATGAGTGCACCCGATTTACAATGCAATCAGAATTAAAAAATGGATCCAACTGTTAATGAAACTGAAAACGTGTGGTTCAATGATTTAGCAACCTCTTCCAAAGAAAATCATTGATCTATTTTTCATTTTCATGAGTTTATTCACATTAAAAAAAGCGTCAATGTATGACATAAGAATCGATTCTTGTAAAAAGGACGCAAGTCATCGAAATCAAAGAAGCAGCTTACACCCCAGAAAACACTAATTCATATTAATCCAATAACGATTTGTGAATACCATTACCAAACCCCTATGTTAAAAAAAATAATTTTTTCAATATAACAATCAGTCTTTCGTGACACTTAATTGGCTTTCGACAAAAACTTTGCAGTACATTGGTCGTCTTCTTAAAATTTATTTATTTAGAAAAGCTTTTTAAAATCTTATTTTTGCATGGCAAACTTTCTTACCAACATTCGATAATGAGTAAACATTACATATTTTTAACGGATGTTTAACGACATTTAAAGCTTGCAGACAAATTTTTGAATAGATATACATTGCTTGAAAAATAGATCAATAGATAACTCCTATTCCGGTAACTCAATCATTTAAAAACATGTTTTTTACCATTAATAACTTCAAACAATAACACAAGTCATTAAATGTGCGAAAGCAAGTCTCATCTTTCGAGATTGCTAAAAAAGGGGACTAACTTTTCAGATGGTTTTATCGAAGTTATAAAGGTGTTATCCTAGCACTGATGCAGTTAAATCTTTCGATTTTCTCTTATACTGTCATACCATGTTTTTCAAGCTTCTTAACATACATTGCTTCTTCTGATACAGATCTACATCTCATACTTGCTCTAATTTTCATGTGGGTAAAGAGTATGTGTTCATAGCATTTCTTCTAAAATTCATTTGAAGTTATCAAAGGATACATAAAAACTTACTATAATACAAAGAAAAGCTTCATTGGCTTCATTGTCTAAAATTTTGAAAATATTTTTTCAGCAAAAGCAAAATCATTCTTTGGGAGAATTGTTGCATTTTCTCCATAGGCCTCACCTTTTAAGCAATTCATCCAAATATCAATAACAGAACTATGAAGCCTTTATCCAACATAACAGTGGCCCTTCTAGACATCCTCGATGGCCAAGAAAGGTCAATCCTAAAAGAATTATTGGCCTCCTCTTAGACTCATTTACCAATTGCTCATTCCAGAACACTTGGGATTCTAACGTTTGATTAACAGGTCTTGGACTGGTGCAATTGGTATGGTGCACAGAGGCGAAGCAGACTTGGCTTGCTATAACATCACGATAACAGCACAAAGAATGACATACAGTCAAGCCTCGACTTCCCATAAGTCGAATAATCCACTAACTCGAATATTTGATCAAGTCCCGAATCATTTCTATACTTTTCTTTGAAAAACTGTCTCGATAACTCAAAGTGAACATCTTCTAAGTCGAAGTTTTTGTGCCAGATTTCCCCTATAAAATCACAATTCAGTTCAAAACTTCAAATTCTTCAAAAATTAGGTCACTTTGTGAATACCAACAACCTTGGAAAATACAAGAAATATCCGCCGAGGTTTTTTTTTCTCCAAATGAGATTTGGCTTAAAATTTGGTGGTTTTCGGAGGGAGAAGGGAGGTGAAAGTTTTCAAAAATTGAGTAGGGAAGACTGACCAGTGAGTGAACAGGCCCCAGTGAATGAACATTTGGTAAATATATTTTTAAAAAATAAGGATTGAAAATCATTCCACTATATGGATTGGCAATACTGACTTCCTCCCATGTAGTAGGAAGGTATCGGACAATGGTTGGTTGTCCTGGTCATTATATCCTGGTGTTCATTCACTGGCGAACGTGACGCCAAAAACGTGCATTCACTGGTTAGTCTACCCTACAAACGTACATTTAAAAAAAAATTATTCCTCCAGGCGAAGGGCAAAAAAAGAGGATGGGAGATGATGCATGTTTGGAAATTTACATGCTTCACTACTACAGGTTAGGTTTGAATTATCGTCGCACTAGAGCTACGTGAGGGCTATTGGCGACGGGCGTCGTATTTTAGAACCACAGTCAAATGACGAGCCGACACAGGCACCCAACGCAACCGTTAAGGGTGACATCGTATTTAGCTTTAGGACTTTGAAGGATATTTAACGTGCACTCCCATACACGGGGTATTATTCGTCAGACATTTTCGGCTGCACGGGCCGTTTATATGTCTGCATTATTTTGACGATGCTCGGACCCGAACCTGGGACCTTTCGCATGCTAGGCGTAGTGCCTAACGAGCTGGGCTCCCCAGCCCCTTACATCTAGAGGAGTTTTATTTGTATTTTCAGAGTAAGTAATTAAATAATAATATTGAATGCATGCAACCTTAGATGGAACATATTAATATTAAAGAAAAGTAATGATTAATGAAAACTATGCACCAAATTTTTAAAGAAGTCAAAGGTATATAGAAACTACATGTAATAAATGTCACGCAAGTTCAGCAGAAATTATGAGGTAATGCGATTGCTGATTATGCATCATAAAGCGTCATAAGACTCTGACAAAGCTGAAGTTATAACAATAACTATAGTTGAAAGAAAAAAATGATTATAATTAACTTGAAATAAAAGAGTAAAGAAAAGAGAGTGCAATAAAGAACTTTATTACAACCAATGCCAGCCGTAAATTCAGTTAAAAATAGTAAAAAGATGCTATAAATTACACTTAAGAACCGTAAACAGATATTTAGAACAATAAAATTTAGAATAACGAAATAAAAAAACATATTGGATAAGAAAATAATTAGAACTTTATTTTCCGCACTAATTGTAAAACGTTAACCACAGTTTCAGTAAATGAGGCTAAGTAAAGGGTAATTGTTTATGTCTTTTGTTTATATTTATCTATGCAGCATCATGTCACAATGATAATAAGTAGTGAACGTCTCAAAAATTGGCTGCGTACTTTATATAAAGTAGACTTTTGTAGAAAATTATATGAATTAGTACTTTATAACACAAGTTAATTTTTATCTTCTTATCAAAAGCATGCACAAAACAGAGAAAGGATTTCCTTTATATTTTTGTAGGAAACAATGGACAATCGGCATCTTAGAGTGTCTATTATTTATTTAATACAATGCATCGGTAGCTTATTACGTGAAAAGTATAAAGAATTCCTCAAAAACAAAATACTTTAAAAATTAAAATATCTAAACTTAAAAAATCTTTAAAATATTTTTTAAACAAATATAAAATCTAGTTATTTATATATAGCAGCAAAAAAAAAACAGCTTCATGATGAACCAAATATTTTTTCTCATCAACTATTTCGCTCATACATATAACTAATTTATAAGGCCTGTTCCTCAATAAAAACCATAGTATATAGCACTGGATCAACAATATGGAAAATTTTATTATTTTAGCAACCACATAACAATGGACTTTTCTCACATTGTAAAAAAAATTAATAGTAATTTTCAAATTGCAACAATGAATTATGGGATCGAGTAAAATTGAAAAATCATTGTTGCTGATCAAATAAAACACAACAAACCTTTCTCGTCCCATTTGAGCATTTGATAGCCGATTCTGAAGGTAACAAATATTATTTTCTTTGCGATTTTATTATAAAAAAGAAAACATCGTTGCTTTCATATTGCTTGGACAAATCAAATCCAAAGCAATCTTCTAACAAGCGGAAAAACTTAACCGCTATCTGTACCTCAATTCGTTGCACTGAAAATCAGGACATCTAAATCCTGCACACGAATTTCAGGTCATTTGAAAAAAAATAACCACACAAACTATGGGCTGCTTTGGATGCTTCGGCTGGTGCTATAAGCACTTGTAAGTATTTTTCTTTTTCTTGTTATTATAAATGAAATGTATGCCTTCAATGCTGATTGTAATAAGTAAACGTTTCTAACAAATATACTTTTAGAGTTTATATCAGTTAAAACTAAAGACCAAATAATAAAGTTTTAGGATATCAAAAACAATTTACATTCAAAAAGCTTTATGCAGAATCAGTTGTAGTTTAGTTTTGATCGCGAGAGTCAAAAATGTGAGTGTGAAAAATAAAGTTTGGATAGATATGATTAAACACGAGATAGTGGTAGTGTAATGCAACACATCCTAATTAAAACATTATTAAATTTAAAAAAACATGTATTCAATTAATTTCAAATGTGATTGTCATATGCATGAATTCGTGATATGGTTTTTACTTCTAATTAGACTTAATCTCTTTCTCCATGTGTGTCAGACCATACAACATCAACCACAAACAACGCTACACTAATCTTGCAAATAGGCGAAACTGGTTTTAAACTACTCAAAATCAAGATAACATTTCGATTTTGTAATAGTTCTTTGAAATTAATAGAAAAACTTGTTCTATAATGACCCAGAACAAAATATGATGGTTAGTTAGGGTCTGGGACATAATCTCGACAGCCAAAATCCTGACACTCCAGAATCCTGACAACCAAAAATTAATGGATAAAATGCTCTTAATTAGACATAACGTCATTACTTTTTAGATTTGTCGAGATTTTTGAACCTCGAGGGATAACGTCCCTATTGGAATTACCCCTGTCGGTCTTATGTCTTGTTGGGTTTCGCCCAATTACATAAATGTTTCTTGAATTATATTTTGAAGAGATGATTTTAAAATCGTTTCCAAAAGAAAAAAGTAAATTATGAATAGAAATGTATTTTTTCATAAAAATTTACAATTTAAGGTTATTTTAGGAAAGAATATTGCATAAACTGCGGAAGAAGCCATGTCTAACGATAGAGGGGGTTTTAATACAAAAATTTAACCGGACGTGTCTAACTCAAATTTTTCTTCCCTAGGTGGCCCCCCGAAATTCGCCGACAAAAAGCAGCGAAAATTCGCCGCGAAGCCTTTGTAGCTTCACTGTGGCAACAAGTGGGCATAGACAGATGGGTCTGCGACACTAAGCTGTGCAGAATGCCGGAGCCGCACTACATGGCCCGTACCTCCAGGGTGACTGTCTAGAGAAGGTTAGTTCGAAAATTGACTATTTTTCTGAAGTAGCAATGATATTAGTTATTACGGATTTTCCCCAAACATTTTGTTGAAAGTTACTAGAGCACTATTGGTCATTGTGGGAATAGGACAGAATATACATAATGAAAGCTACAAACCATAAATTATCCATTGAAATAGAAAATAATAACTTTTTAATTTTAAACCTTTAAAAAAATTCATTAGTTTTAATTTTACTAATTGTATACCATCCGAGAACCACATACATAAACCCGTCACCTGAAAAAATGTCAGGTTTTCCTTCTTTTTCGTCTTTAATTATCCTCTGAAACCGAAACAAAGTTTTATAAAATTTAAAAAAAAATGAAACATTCAGTTTGAAAATTTAAAACAGCACTGCAAACAATACTCTTGCAATGAAAACTAGTTTACACTACATAAAATTTCCTTATCCCTCAGAGTATTAAACATTTGGCCGAGTAGTTTGTATCATTACGCTAGCAGTCTGCGCGCTGTAACGGGTGCGGGTTCGATTACCGCCTTCGTCCTGGGTGTATATTCTTTTCTCTAAAACCTAAACTAGACTCCCCGGCGGAACAGCCCATTTCAGGGCCAAGGTCTGCCGTGCCCATTTCAGCTTTCGTGACCTAGGGCTCTGGGGTGATAGGCATATGTCCCGGTAAGGTGGTCAGCCTCACGTGAAACCCCCAGTGTTTAGTTTCCAAGCATGCTTGGTACCCATTTTGTGGACCCACTCAAGGGATAAAAGGCTGGGTCAACCTCGCCTAGTCCGGGACTCGATCCCCGGACCTGTGGCGTGGCAATGCGAAGCACTACCACTAGGCCACTGTATTCCTTTCCCTGTGACAGTAAAAATTCCTTCTGTGAGCCTTTCTTGACGAAGGCTTCATAAGCGGGTCTCTGATCAAGCATACAATCCGGAATATTTATGTAATAGTAGTAGTTAAACATTTTATTTTAAAACAGGATTTTATGACAAAATATTAGATCTTTCAAGTGAAATATTTATTAAAAAATATGCATTTATAATATTAATATTTGTAACATGGAATTTTCTTTTTTAGTCTGGCCGACTAGAGATCGCCAAAGAAGGGGGCGACCGACAGGACAAAAGTGCCTGTTGTGTACATAGTGTATATAAATTGTGTCTTCGTCATGTGTTTCGTCCCTGTTTCGTCCATGTGATTTCGTCTGATTTTATAAAAAAAAATCCATAGTTGTTCACCTCAATAGATTGTAACCCTCGCTCCACCTCAATAGTTTCAAATAGAAAAAAAACCCCAAAAATGGTGTCTTTTTTGAGTTATAGTTATTACATATAAAATGAATGTGTCATTATTTCAATATCATATGTGTGACAACAGAAATATTTTTAGTTTCTATTCACATAGTTAACAAAACTCTAAATTTTTCTAAAAATATCACTTCTTCCGCTAAGCTCTTTCAACAATTTCAGTCCCAATAACAATTTGGCATCATCATTTTAGATTTTTTTTTCTGATCGTCTATAGCCATTTATGATATCAAAAAGCACAACATTCGATTCTTCAAACTTTTTCTATTATAAAATATTTTTCACTACTCCCAATAGATTTGAGTCCTATTATTTTTTTTAAATCATGATCAGCAACATGATGATGCTAAATGACATCACTGGGACTGATAGAGTTAACTTCGGATTGTTCCACCATACATATACTCCTTATTAAATTTGAAATTATACGAACTATTCACATTACTATATATTTATGAAATGTTATCCTTTTAAAACTAGAGGTGTGCAACATTACATGATACCCTTAACCCTTTCAGTACCAAAAATTTACTACACTACAGAAACATCTGATATTTACAAAATAAGCTTATTTTAGGTCAAATATACGAATTCCATAAGAAAAAAAAATCATTTAAATTTTTTATATGGTTTTTGAAACAGTGCCAAAATTTTTTAACTGTGGAAAACAAAAAAATAAAATATATACATATTGCCTAAAAACACTTCAAGTTATATATTTTAAGGTATCTGACCATATTATTAAAAAAATTAAGTAATTATTTTAACCGAAATAGTTTAAATTGTGTTTTAAATATGTGGAACTGAAGTGAACTTATCAAAAAACAGGAGAAACGCTTGTTCACTATTTTCTAAATAAAAAAACTAGTAGTTCTGACTTTTACTGAGATTAATGCAAAATATTGTCTGATAGAACAAAGTATGAAGAATCGAATGATGTGTGTTTGGATGTCATAGCGGGACATAAACATTTTGAAAAAAATATTGAAAGTGATGATGCCAAATGGCATCACTGGGACTGAAAGGGTTAACACTAAATAAATGTTTTTGCAACTACAATTTGCACGTGCATGATTTTCGCGAAAACCTTATCATGACGTCCAACAAGTACTAGAAACTTGTGTACCAAATATAAACCTTGTAGATCTTTTTGTTTGATCTATAGAGTAGTTTAAGACAGGCACACCAATGCGCAAAAAAAAACCTTTTCAGATTCAGCACAATCCAAAACATGTGGAAAATACAAAATCTCCATTAATGATTTTCGACCACCTCGCAATATTCTATTACCTTATATTTCATATTAGGTAATTGAAAGCAATAAACAACCAGTTTTATAGGCTAGGAAAATGCTTTCAGTTCATTAAGCGAATTTCGTGTTAAGCTAGTTCGTGACAACGAGGTTTGACAATGAGTAGTACAGTGTATCCAATGTGAAACTGACAGTTGAAGAGTACACGGGAAGAACCGGTTGATTTCGTACAAGGCTTTCCTTAATGGCCTCTTTGGGGATGATAGCGAG
Source organism: Hylyphantes graminicola (assembly GCA_023701765.1). Lineage (NCBI taxonomy): Eukaryota > Metazoa > Arthropoda > Arachnida > Araneae > Linyphiidae > Hylyphantes > Hylyphantes graminicola. The sequence goes on along the minus strand of CM043118.1, from coordinate 64,009,333 downwards.
TAATCGCCTAAGCTGGTGTAAAGAAGCCAGTTACTCGCTTTGTTTATCTTTCGCGGCAACCCTAATTCAGCCAGAGTTGAGAGGAACGCGTCACGTTTGTACCGCAAATGAAGAACCTTAAGAAAAACCGGTTTTTGGTCGCCAATGTCCGCCAAGCAGAGATAATTACGGAAAGAATCTAGAGAAATCAATTGGTTCTTCCCGTTTACTCTTTAGTTGTTCAATTTAAAAAAGTGGGATTGTCGGGACCTGTAAGTCAGCTACATTTAGCTCCTTAAAAACTCCGTTTGTAAAAATATTCAATACAGCCGTAGTAATGCAGCCGAGAAAATATTTTTTTCTCTGTACGATTAACGCATATGCACTTTGTTTCGGGGACCCGCAATCCAGCGAGCTCTTTCCCCCTTATCAAATAAAAAGTAAAGACTTGAAATATAACAGGGTGTATGGGTTTCACGGTAGTTCGAGTCCAATGTGACATCAACCCATACAAATCTAAACAGAAAGAACGGGAGAAAAGCTTTTATTTAGTGGGATTGCTTTTTTTAGGCATAAAATTTTATATCGCTAAATATCACGTGGTTCTGTTTACTCGGGAACACTAATGAGCTAAAAGTCACACGAAAAAATGAACTAAAACAGGGGTTCGACCATTTTGCGCCTGCGTACCACTTAACTTTTCAGAAATTTTGGCGTACCACCAATCCTAAATATTTTAATAAACGTATAATATTTACTCTTATATAAATGTTCAAAGGCTTTTTGAAATAAATTTCTGAGAAAACTTCATATTTAATGGTTAGATATTTGCCTATTTATAACATGCTTATTAGCAAGGCAAGGAGAAATAAAAAGGTTGAAATAGTATTAATTTACAATTTTGCTAATTACCCATAAGTATAAAAACATACAAATAAAAAAAAATAGTACAATCTCAGCAAAAAAAATAATAATAATCATACAAAATATACTTCTACGTCTTTAGAGAGAAACTTGTTGTTTGCCTTTGATTAATATATCAAAATTAGGAGTAATGCCACTTATCTTTACTCTTAAGTCTTCTGCGACACTTATTCTTTTTCTACGTTTATTTTTTGTGTGCAAGAGCTCTAAAAATCCACTCACACAAGTAACTCGTAACAATGTTGCTCACATCATTCAAGCGTACCGCTTGACATTATTCCGCGTACCACCAGTGGTACGCGTACCACGCGTCTGACCTAAACACGTCATTTTTAGTTCTGTAAAAGTTGTTTCACCTTTACAAGACTCGTAGTTCAAGAAGCCAAACGCGTAGGAACTTCTCTGTAGAACTTGTTTCGCCTTTGAGGTAGTGTAATCGCTACGAAGCCAACTTCAAGGGGCATATTTCGCAATGACATCAGACTATTATTCATGGCAAAACGCGGCGCGGATAGTTGCCTTAAAAAACTTAGATCTTTACAAATAATGAAGCCAAGAAAGCGCAATGATTAGGGTGCTAGCCTTTGAAGCTTCTGGGTCCAGGCTCGAATCGCTGTAAGGCATGGATGTTTTTGTCTGTCGAGTATATGCGGAGTACGTGCTCGTTAAATCTGTTGGGTCCAAAAGTCTTGTGGGCGGTCATTGCGCAGTTTCCCACGGAGACAGGTCCCTGGAGACTATTTCCCTCCCCTTTAGGGGCATGTCTAAATTGTGGAGGTTGCGCGCGATAGATGGCAGCATCTGTCGCGTATGTGTGTGTTGTGTGTCTATCTTACTTGACGAAGGTTTATAAGCTGGTCTCTGACCAAGCACACAAGCCTGAAAACATACGTTTACCAACCAAATGGAACCAAATTTGGTAAGACGAAGTAACGTCGTACTAGAGATACACAACTATACTACTGAATTTCTATGGAATTATTTGCCGATTCCTTCACTTGCACTTCTTTCGATTCTACATAACATTTTTCTTGTATACATAAGTGAAGGGTACACGGGACGAACCACTTGATTTTTTAGGAGTCTTACCTTATGTGTCTGCTTGGCGGACACAGGCGGCAGGAAACCGGTTTTTCCTTTGGTTCTTCATTTGCGGTACAAACGTGTTACTTGTGTCTACTTATCTCAGGCGTGAATCAGGGTTGCCGCGGAAAAAAACCAAAGCGAGTAACCTGTTTCTTTACACCAGTTTAGGCGATTTTTCGCTATCATCCCCAAATCAAGTGGTTCTTCCCGTGTACTCTTCAAGTGTTTTGTAATTCTACACTACTACTTAGATACATGTTTTCAATATTATTATTTTTTTAAATAAAACTTTTTCCTCTTTAAAAAGGTTTTGCGCAATTTCAAATGTTAACACATATATAAGCAAATTTTGAATATTTACAGTAACTCGATGAAAAAATCGGAATTACAAAGTTTTACTTGTTATGTCAGTTTTTAAAGAAGTGTTTAGGGTTGTCATAATTGTTATAACATGTTTTAGGTTTAATTAGAAGTATCGTCGCACTAGAGCTACACGAACAAACATGTTTCAGAATGTCCTGCTTTGAAGACTTGAAAACTCTTAATCTATTATTTGTATTGATTTACATTGATTTCACTAGATTTTAAATAAACAAGCACATCGTAACATGCGCTTTTTATTACAATTTTTAAAGCGTCTAGGTGAAATTTTATTTTGAAAATAGCCTCTTGTTCTTTTCCAATTGAAAATAAAAAAAAATATTCTCTAAACTTCTCGGCAATAACTCGATATATCTCCTTAAATTTGCGTGTACACTCGAAGCAACTGTTTCATTAGATTTGTAAAAAAATACATAGAAAAAGATTTATCACACTTATATTTCGGAAAAAAAAAGTTTTAAATATTTTTTTTAAACAATTTTATCCCCCAGAAGACCCAAACGGTAAAGTAGTAATAAAAATGAAGTTGTTTATTAGCGTATACGTTCTTTTCAAACAAGATGTTCTTTTTTTCATTGATGTTTTAAATCAATGAAAAAAAAAAGAAAAATGGGAAATCTTACCTGGAAATTATCCATGAAGCTACCAAACTTCTTCAGAGGTAACTTTCAAACTTAGAATAACTTGGTACTGTACATTTTCCTTAAAAATTCATGTCCAAATGGGATCTGTAAAATTTTTATCAAATTCTTATCTAACAACAATAACATATATAGGCAAGTCTATAAAAATACTTTAATAAATTAATCATGTTATTAGAACTGGTTAACAGAATACTAAAAAAAAAATCCAATAATGGAAAAACTATCCATTTTAGATAGTGCATGTATTCAAACGGGAGGAAAAATGTTGCACATCATTTGCTTTCAAAAATATATTAATAAATACATAATTTAACAAAGATTGTTTGAACGTCTTTTTTTTCCTTTTGAAAAATCGTTACAGTTTTAAATGAGACACGACAATTTTGTAATTGTGTAAATTTTTAATTTTATAGCTTTAAACGTAAAACTATTTTCTCAATATACAGAAAAGTCCAATAAGCTAAATGATTTAAAAGTGAATTGATAATCTTGGAAAATAAAGAAAAGTTTACACATTGGAATGCAGCTAAAAAAAAGATATTTTTTAATCATAATATCAAATAATGTGAATAATGATTCATTAACCATAGGTTTCTATCTATTTTGAATATGACTCATGTTAACCTCAAGAGTTTTAGTTTTATTTTTGGAAATCGGTTGCCACCAGATTTACGATACAAAATAAAAAAAAATTCTAACCGTTTCTAAAAGTTGAAAAAAAGAAACGTTAGTGAACTTTTTCAAATGTAACAGTTATTTTTTGCTCTTTCCGGATTATTTTTTCCTTTTAATACAATTTCCAAATTGTAAAAAGAGTGGGATAGCATAAATTGATCTAATTATAAGTTGAAAATTTCTTAAGAATAAAAGTAAATTGCAAACATATTAAAAGCAATATACCCCAAATTTTTAAATTGTGCAAAAGTAATTGGTTTTAAACAAACATAATTTGTTTACTTCGCCTTTCGTACAGCCACTGTTCAAAAGTGCCCCTTTCTTCCAATATCATACCCATTTAATGTTCATTATCATTTCAAAGTTAAGGGGGTATAGGACACAAAATCTTCAAAAATATCAAAAAAATTATTATTATCATAAAAAATAACACAAATATTTTAGAATTATATAAAACAAAAATTTTATTTATATCTGCAGCAGAACGTGAGATGTGTAGTTTTTTGTGTCATGACATCTGTGTTGGCCAACCACGTTTATAATCTTTGCTTCCTCGTAATAATAGATAGGAATAACGTTATCGAATCCTTAGTTGTTCGGTCGGTTTGGAGCGCTTCAGTAAGGAAAGTGATAAACTTCAAAGCTGTTTTTCTCCTTGATCGTGTTTTCGATGATTTTTTGACTTTAAATTGATATAACTTAAAATCTACTGCCCATAGAGTGTCAAAATTTTTTACTCATATTTTTCAAACATATATCTTTAATTTGTCTTTAGGGATTAGTTGTAAATAGTTTATTTTTTTATTTATTAATTTTTATAAAAAAAGTGAACCGATGAAATTATTAAAAAAAACTTCAATAATTTTTAAAAAAAAAACAATGGCAAATGTGAAAAATCGGTAAAGACAGTTTGTTAAATACATTTTTCTGTTTATAAAAATGCTAAATATTTGTTTGCCAATAAATAAGTTTTTGACTTATAACAAAAATAAGAGACATCACTTTTTGACAGATTTTATTTTTTAAAAAAATAAATAATGATTATTTAAAACCTTTGACTATCTAAAAGTGTAAGTATATTTAGTATACATTTATGGAAAAAAAATTATATTGATATCTGCAATATTAAAAAAAAAAGTTGAAAGTGTCCCATACCCCCTTAAAGAACTATATTTAATTTCTTAAAATTATTATTTACTTTTTTATCTATGTATATTTCCATAATTATATATATTCAAATTATCTTGTTTAAAAATATTTTGCTAAGAGTTTTTTTTTTTACCAATGTTCATTAGTGGGTCACCAATATTTATTTTTTAAACCAAAATCTATAGCAGTAAAGGTTTGGTGAATTTTTTAAATATATTTGAATAAAGTTAACTAAGTATTGATTATATTTTTTTATCTATTATCTGTCTTCCAATGCGATGTGAATGCGAATCCTTAATACCGTTAATTTTTGGTCACCTTCCATGGGCTGAAGCGGTTGAAAGTAATTAGGTTAGGTTTGAATTATCGTCCCACTCGAGCTACACGGGGGGGTATTGGCAACGGACGTCGTACTTTAGAACCACAGTCAAGTGACGAGCCGACACCTGAATAGGCACTCAACGCAACCGTTAAGGGCGATAACGTACGCAGCGGAACTTTGAAGGATATTTAATTCGCACTCCCTTACACGGGGTATTATTCGTCGGACATTTACTGGCCGTTTATAGGTCGGCAGTTATTTTGTCGATGCCCGGACCCGAACCTGGGACCTTTCGCATGCTAGGGGAGTTCCTAACCGACAATGTCGCTCGAAGTTCCGTTGGGTGCCCCCGCTCAGGTGTTGGCCTCGTCACTTAACCAGGGTTCTAAATTACGAGGCGTTATTGTCGGTGTTAAAGCTCCTAATGGAGGCTAGAAATAGGCAGCCGGAAACGATTACACTACACTACACCCTAACCGACTGGGCTCAACAGCCCCTGTTAAAAATCATAAAAAGCTTGCGCGCAGAATTTGATTAACTTGAAAAATAGATAGTTCTCGATAAACCGGGTGCGATATTAGTCATCAAAAATGATTTAACATTTAACAGCTTCGATCAATAACTAAACTCATTACATATGCGCAAGAAGTATCTATCGATTTTGTTATAAGTGGAAATACTGTTCTTACTGATAACAAAAATGTAGTAGTAAATTCAAATTTCATGAGTGCTCCCGATTTACAATGCAATCAGAATTAAAAAATGGATCCAACTGTTAATAAAAATTAAAACGTGTGGTTCAATGATTTAGCAACCTCTTCCAAAGAAAATCATTGATCTATTTTACATTTTCATGAGTTTGTTCACATTAAAAAAAGCGTCAATGTATGACATAAGAATCGATTCTTGTAAAAAGGACGCAAGTCATCAAAATCAAAGTAGGAGCTGACACCCCAGAAAACACTATAATTCATATTAATCCAATAACGGTCTGTGAATACCATTACCCCCTACGTTAAAAAAATAATTTTTTATTATAACAGTCAGTTTTTCGTGACACTTAATTGGCTTTCGACAAAAACTTTGCAGTACATTGGTCATCTTCTTAAAATTTATTTATTTAGAAAAGCTTTTTAAAATCTTATTTTTGCATGGCAAACTTTCTTACCAACATTCGATAATGAGTAAACATTACATATTTTTAACGGATGTTTAACGACATTTAAAGCTTGCAGACAAATTTTTGAATATATATACATTGATTGAAAAATAGATCAATAGATAACTCCTATTCCGGTAACTCAATCATTTAAAAACATGTTTTTACCATTAATAACTTCAAACAATAACACAAGTCATTAAATCTGCGAAAGCAAGTCTCATCTTTCGAGATTGCTAAAAGAGGAGACTAACTTTTCAGATGGTTTTATCGAAGTTATAAAGGTGTTATCCTAGCACTGATGCAGTTAAATCTTTCGATTTTCTCTTATACTGTTATACTATGTTTTTCAAGCTTCTTAACATACATTGCTTCTTCTGATACAGATCTACATCTCATACTTGCTCTAATTTTCATGTGGATAAAGAGTATGTGTTCATAGCATTTCATCTAAAATTCATTTGAAGTTATCAAAGGATACATAAAAACTTACTATAATACAAAGAAAAGCTTCATTGGCTTCATTGTCTAAAATTTTGAAAATATTTTTTCAGCAAAAGCAAAATCATTCTTTGGGAGAACTGTTGCATTTTCTCCATAGGCCTTACCTTTTAAGCAATTCATCCAAATATCAATAAAAAAACTATGGATCCTTTATCCAACATAACAGTGGCCCTTCTAGACATCCTCGATGGCCAAGAAAGGTCAATCCTAAAAGAATTATTGGCTGCTCTCATACTCGCTTACAAATTGCTCATTCCAGAAAACTTGGGCTTCGGCCGTCTGATTAACGGGTCTTGGACTGGTGCAATTGGTATGGTGTACAGAGGCGAAGCAGACTTGGCTTGCTATAACATCACGATAACAGCACAAAGAATGACATACAGTCAAGCCTCGACTTCCTATAAGTCGAATAATCCGCTAACTCGAATATTTGATCAAGTCCCGAATCATTTGTATACTTTTCTTTAAAAAAAAACTGTCTCGATAACTCGAAGTGAACATCTTGTAAGTCGAAGTGTTTGTGCCTGATTTCTCCTATAAAAACAAAATTCAGTTCAAAAATTCAAATTCTTCAAAAAAAAAAAGGTAACTTCGTGAATACCAACAACCTTAAAAAATAAAACAAGAAATATCCGATTTTTTTCTAAGAATGAGATTTGGTTAAAAATTTGGTGGTTTTCGGAGGGAAAAGGGAGGTGGAAGTTTTCAAAAATTGAGTACAAAAGTACATTTCTTTAAAAATTATTCCTCCAGGCGAAGGACAAAAAAAAGAGGATGAGAGATGATACATGTTTGGAAATTTACATACTTCACTACTACAGGTTAGATTAGGTTAGGTTTGAATTATCGTCGCACTAGAGCTACACGAGGGCTATTGGCGACGGGCGTCGTATTTCAAAACCGCAGTCAAGTGACGGGCCGACACCTGAATAGGCACCCAACGCAACCGTTAAAGGCGACATCGTACGCAGCGTTAGGACTCTGAAGGATATTTAGCGTGCACTCCCTTACACGGGGTATTATTCGTCGGACATTTTTGGCTGCACGGGCCGTCTATAGGTCTGCAGTTATTTTAGCGATGCCCGGACCCGAAAATGGGACCTTTCGCATTATAGGCGCGTGCCTAACATACTGGGCTCCCCAGCTCTTTACATCTAGATGAGTTTTATTTGTATTTTCCAAGTAAGTAATTAAATAACTAATATTGAATGCACGCATCCTTAGATGGTACATATTAACATGAAAGGAATGTAATGATTAATGAAAACTATACGCCAAATTTTTAAGGAAGTCAACGGTATATAGAAACTACTTGTAATAAAGGTCACACAAGTTCAGCAGAAATTATGAGGTAATGTGATTACTGATTATGCATCGTAAAGCGACTGATTATGCATCGACAAAGCTGAAGTTATAACAATAACTATAGTTATAAGAAAACAATTATAATTAACTTGAAATAAAAGAGTAGAGAAAAGAGAGTGCAATAAAGAACTTTATTACTACCAATACTATATGTAAATTCAGTTAAAATAGTAAAAAGATGCTATAAATTACACTTAAGAACCGTAAACGGAAGTTTAGAACAATTTAGAATAACGAAATAAAAAAATCTTAGATAAAAAATAATTAAAAATTTATTCTCCGAACTAATTATAAAACGTTGACCACAGTTTCAGTAAATGAGACTTAGTAAAAAGATCTATGCAGCAAATCACAATGATAATCTGTAGTCAACGTCTCCAAAATTGGCTGCGTACTTTATATAAAGTAGACTTGCGTAGAAAATTAAATGAATTAGCACTTTACAAGTTAATCTTATATTCTTATCAAAAGCATGCACAAAACAGAGAAAGGATTTCTTTTATATTTTTTTAGAAACAATAGACAATCGGCACCTTAGAGTGTCTATTATTTGCATCGGTCGCTCATTACGTGAGAAAAGTATAAAAGATTCTTCAAAAACAAAATACTTTAAAAATTTAAATATCTAAATTTAAAAATTCTTCAAAATTATTTTTTAAAACAAATATAAAATCTTGTTATTTATAGATTACAGCAAAAAAAAAACAGCTTCATGATGAACCAAATATTTTTTCCTCATCAACTATTTCGCGCATACAAATAACTAATTTATAGGGCCTGTTCCTTAATAAAAATCATAGTATATGGCACTGGATCAACAGAATGGAAAATTTTATTATTTTAGCAACCACATAACAATGAACTTTTCTCACAATGTAAAAAAAACTAATAATAGTTTTCAATTTCAATAATGAATTATGGGATCAATTAAAATTGAAAAATCATTGTTGCAGATCAAATAAAACCACAACAAAACTTTTCTCGTCCCATTTGAGCATTTGACTGACGATCTTAAGTCTGACGGTATCAAATATTAATTTTTTTGCGATTTTACTGTAAAAAAGAAAACATCGTTGATTCCATATAGCTTGGACTAATCAATTCCAAAGCAATCTTAAAGCAAGCGGAAAAACTTAACCGCTATCTGTACTTCAATTCGCTGACTAAAAACCAGGACAGCTAACTCCTGCACACGAATTTTAGGTGATTTGAAAAAAGCACCATACAAATCAACAATGGGCTGCTTCGGATGCTTCGCCTGGTGCTATAAGCACTTGTAAGTATTTGTTCTTTTTCTTGTTATTACAAATGAAATGTATGCCTTCAATGCTAATTTTAATAAGTAAACGCTTCTAACAAATATACTTTTAGAGTTTATATCAGTTTAAACTAGAGACCAAATAATAAAGTTTTAGGATATCAAAAAGAATTTACATTCAAAAAGCTTAATGCAGAATCAGTTGTAGCTTAGTTTTAATCGCGAGTGTCAAAATGTGAGTGTGAAAAATAAAGTTTGGATAGCAATGATTAAACACATGCGATAGTGGTAGAGTAATGCAATACATCCTAATTAAACATTATTTAATAAAATAAAAACAATTATTTAACTAATTTCAAATGTGATTGTCATATGCATGAATTCGTGGTATGGATTTTACTTCTAATTATACTTAATCTCTTTCTCCATGTGTGTCAGACCATACAACATCAACCACAAATAACGCTACACTAATCTTGCAAATAGGCAAAACTGGTTTTAAACTATTCAAAATCAAGATAACATTTTGATTTTGTAATAGTTCGTTTAAATTAATAGAAACACTTGTTCTACAATGGCCCAGAACAAAATATGATGGTTAGTTAGGGTCTGGGACACATTCTCGACAGCCAAAATACTGACAGCCCAGAATCCTGACAACCAAAAAATTAATGGTTAAAATGTTCTTAATTAGGCATAACGTCATTAATATTTGATTTGTCGAGATTTTTGAACCTCGAGGGATAATGTCCCTGTTGGAATTACTCCTGTCGGTCTTACGTCGTGTTGGGCTACGCCCAGTTACATAAATGTTCCTTGAATAATTTTTTTGAAGAGATGATTTTAAAATCATTTCCAAATAAAAAAAGTAAATTTTTTTATAAAATTTTACAATTTAGGGTAGCGGCTCAGTGGCTGAGAGGTGGCTCAGATTCATTGTAATCTGGGCGTCAAATTTGGTAGCGAGAGTCACCTAGATGCTGCCACAAAAGAATGGCTCTCTGTTCTGGGGAATATGCCGAGTCTGCAAAGGCTTGACTGCCAATATTGCAGCCCCATTATAAAAAATAAAATAAAAAATATATTAAAAAATATGGTTATTGTAGGAAATAATGGCGCATAAACTGCGTAAAAAGCCATGTCTAACGATAGAGGCGGTTTTAAGACGAAAATTTAACCGAACCGTGTCTAACTCAAATTTTTCTTCCCTAGGTGGCCCCCCGAACAACGCCGACAAAAAGCAGCAAAAATTCGCCGCGAGGCCTTTGTAGCTTCACTGTGGCAACAAGTGGACATAGACAGATGGGTCTGCGACACTAAGCTGTTCAGAATGCCGGAGCCGCACTACATGGCCCGTACCTCCAGAGTGACGGTCTAAGGAAGGTTAGTTCGAAAATTGACTATTTTTCTGAAGTAGCAATGATATTAGTTAGGATTATTATTATGGATTTTCCCCAAACATTTTGTTAAAAGTTACTAGAGCACTATTGGTCATTGTGGGAATAGGACAGAATATACATAATGAAAGCTACAAATCATATATTATCCATTGAAATAGAAAAAAATAACTTTTTAATTTTAAACCTTTAAAAAAATCATTAGTTTTAATTTTACTAATTGTATACCCTCCGAGAACCACATACGTATAAATTTGTCACCTGAAAAATGTCAGGTTTTAATTCTTTTATTATCCTCTGAAACCGAAATAAAGTTTCATAAAATTAAAAAAAAAATTAAATATTCAGTTAACAAGTTTAAAACAGCTCTGCAAACAATACTCTTGCAATAAAAAATAGTTTACAAAACATCCAATTTCCTTATCCCTCAGAGTATTAAACGTTTGGCCGAGTACTTTGGACCATTACGTAACGGGTGTGCGCGTAACGGGTGCTGGTTCGATTACCGCTTTCGTCCTGGGTGTATCTTCCTTTCTCTAAAACCTAAACTAAACTCCCCGGCACAACAGCCCATTACAAGGCCTGCCGTGCCCACTTCAACTTTCGTGACCTAGGGCTCTGAGGTGATAGGCATATGTCCCGGTAAGGTGGCCAGCCTCACGCGAAACCCCCAGTGTGTAGTTTCCAAGCACGCTTGGTACCCATTTTATGGACCCACTCAAGGGATAAAAGGTTGGGTCAACCTCGCCCAGTCCGGGACTCGATCCCCGGACCTGTGGCGTGGCAATGCGAATCACTAGGCCTATATTTCTTTCTCTGTGACAGTAAAAATTCCCTCTGTCTTACTTGACGAAGGCTTCATAAGCGGGTCTCTGATCAAGCATACAAGCCGGAATAGATATGCAATAGTAGTAGTTAAACATTTTATTTTAAAACAGGATTTTGTGACAAATTATTAGATCTTTCAAGTGAAATATTTATTAACAAATATGCATTTAAAATATTAATATTTGTAACATGAAATTTTTTTTTTAGTTTGGCCGACTACAGATCGCCAAAGGGGGCGACCGACAGGACAAAAGTGCCTGTTGTGTAAATAGTGTATATAGATTGTGTCTTCGTCATATGTTTCGTCCCTGTTTCGTCCTTGTGATTTCGTCTGATTTTATAAAAAAAATTACATAGTTGCTCACCTCAATAGATTGTAACCCTCGCTCCACCTCAATAGTTTCAAATAAAAAAAAACCCAAAAATGGTGTCTTTTTTTAGCTATAGTTATTACATATAAAATGCATATGTTATTATTTCAATATCGTATGTGACAACAGAAATATTTCTAGTTTCTATTCACATAGTTAACAAAAATCTAAATTTTTCTAAAAATATCACTTTTTCCGCCAACTTCTTTCAACCCTTTCAGTCCCAATGACAATTTTGCATCATCATTTTAGAATTTTTTTTCTGATCGTCTATAACCATTTATGATATCAAAAAGCACAGCATTCGATTCTTCAAACTTTTTTCTATTAGAAAATATTTTTCATTACTTCCAATAGATTTGAGTCCTATTATTTTTTTCAATTATGATCAGCAACATGATGATGCCAACTGACATCTCTGGGACTGAAAGGGTTAACTTCGGATTGTTTCATCATACATATACTCCTTATTAAATTTGAAATTATACGAACTACTCACATTACTATTTATTTATGAAATGTTATCCTTTTAAAACTAGAGGTGTGCAACATTACATGATACCCTTAACCCGGCAGTACTCGCGCTAACTTACCATAGACTAAGAAGCTTCTAGACCGGGAACTCAGCCTGATGTCCAGCGCCCCCAAAGTGTCAAACGGAACTAATACACTAAAAACGATTGATATGTGATTGGCATTTTTGAACTTTCCGATTGCTCTACTGTTTCTTCAAAATATACTATAATACGTCAGATTTTAATGGATAATTAAAATTTTCGATCTGAGCGCTGCCTAATTTTTTAGAAAGATCTAAAAGACGCTAATTGCATTAGTTCCCTTGGACGCCATTGGGAAAGTTAGTGTCTCTATCAATTTCGATATAGAAAATCTTTATAATGGTAATCCAATCAGAGTTTCAGATCTAGAGTGTATTTAATCTATCTGGGGTCCATTAGACCCCAGCGCGAGTGCCGCCGGGTTAAAACTAAATAAATTCTTTTGCAACTACAATTTGCACGTGCATGATTTTCGCGAAAACCTTATCATGACGTCCAGCAAGTACTAGAAACTTGTGTACCAAATTTAAACCTTGTAGATCTTTTTGTTTAATCTATAGAGTAGTTTAAGACAGGCACACCAATGCGCAAAAAAAAACCTTTTCAGATTCAGCACAATCCAAAACATGTGGAAAATACAAAATCTCCATTAATGATTTTCGATCACCTCGCAATATTCTATTACCTTATGTTTCATATTAGGTAATTGAAAGCAATAAACAACCAGTTTTATAGGCTAGGGAAATGCTTTCAGTTCATTAAGCGAATTTCGTGTTAAGCTAGTTCGTGACAACGAGGTTTGACAATGGGTAGCACGGTGTGTCCAATGTGAAACTGACAGTTGAAGAGTACACGGGAAGAACCGGTTGATTTCGTACAAGGCTTTCCTTAATGGCCTCTTTGGGATGATAGCGAGAAATCGCCTAAGCTGGTGTAAAGAAGCCAGTTACTCGCTTTGTTTATCTTTCGCGGCAACCCTAATTCAGCCAGAGTTGAGAGGAACGCGTCACGTTTGTACCGCAAATGAAGAACCTTAAGAAAAACCGGTTTCTGGTCGCCAATGTCCGCCAAGCAGAGATAATTACGGAAAGAATCTAGAGAAATCAATTGGTTCTTCCCGTTTACACTTTAGTTGTTCAATTTAAAAAAGTGGGATTGTCGGGACCTGTAAGTCAGCTACATTTAGCCCCTTAAAAACTCCGTTTGTGAAAAATATTCAATACAGCCGTAGTAATGTAGCCGAGAAAATATTTTTTTCTCTGTACGATTAACACATATGCACTTTGTTTCGGGGACACGCAATCCAGCGAGCTCTTTCCCCCTTATCAAATAAAAAGTAAAGACTTGAAATATATGGGTATATGGGTAGGGTATATATATATATAGGGTATATGGGTTTCACGGTCATTCGAGTCTAGATTTGTATGGGTTGATGTCACATTAAACAGAAAGAACGGGAGAAAAGCTTTTATTTAGTGGGATTGCTTTTTTTAGTCATAAAATTTTATATCGCTAAATAACACGTGGTTCTGTTTACTCGGCCAACACTAATGAGCTAAAAGTCACACGAAAAAATGAACTAAAACAGGGGTTCCCGACCATTTTGCGCCTGCGTACCACTTGACTTAAGAAATTTTGGCGTACCACCAAATCTAAATATTTTAATAAACGTATAATATTTACTCTTATATAAATGTTCAAAGGCTTTTGAATTAAATTTCTGAGAAAACTTCATATTTAATGGTTAGATATTTGCCTATTTATAACAGGCTTATAAGCAAGGCAAGGAGAAATAAAAAGGTTAAAATAAAAGGTTATTAATTTACTTGAATATACTTCTACGTCTTTAGAGAGAAACTTGTTGTTTGCCTTTGATTAAAATATCAACATTAGGAGTAATGGAACTCATCTTCAATCTTAAGTCTTCTGCAACACTTATTCTGCTTCTACGTTTATTTTTTGTGTGCAAGAGCTCTAAAAATCCACTCTCACACAAGTAACTCGTAACAATTGTTCACATCACTCAAGCGTACCACCTGACATTTTCCTGCTTACCATCAGTGGTACGCGTGCCACCGGTTGGGAACATCTGCACTAAACCGTCATTTTCAGTTCTGTAAAAGTTTTTTCACCTTTACAAGACTCGTAGTTGAAGAAGCCGAAAGCGTAGGAACTGCTTCTCGGTAGAACTCGTTTCACCTTTGAGGTATTGTAATCGCTACGAAGCCAACTTCAAGGGGCAAATTCCGTCATGACTTCAGACTATTGTTCATGGCAAACGCGGCGCGGATAGTTGCCTTTAAAAAAACTTTGACATTTAAAAGTAATGAAACCAAGGCGACGCAATGGTTAGTGTGCTAGCCTTTGAAGCTTCTGGGTCCGGTTTCGAGTGTCGATAAATCTGATGGGTACGAAAGTCTTGTGGGGGGGTCATTGCGCAATTTTTCATGGAGATAAGTCCCTGGAGACTATTTCCCTCACCTTCAGGGGCATTTCTAAATTGTGGGGGTGGCGCGCGATAGATGGCAACATGTGTCGCGTATGTGTGTGTTGTGTCTGTCTTACTAGACGAAGGTTTATGAGCGGATCTCTGACCAAGCACACAAGCCTGAAAATATATGTCTTCCAACCAAATGGAACCAAATGTGGTATGTTAAAATAACGTCATACTAGAGTTACACAACTATGCTACTGAATTTCTATTGAATTTTTAGTCGGTTGCTTCACACTTTCACTTTTTTCGATTCTACATAACATTTTACTTGCATACATAAGTGTTTTGTAATTCTACACTACTACTTACATACATGTTTTCAATTTTTTTTCTTCAAAAAATACAAATTTTTCTCTTTGAAAAGGTTTTGCGCAATTTCAAATGTTAAGGTAGGCGAATACCCAAAATTCTAAAATTTACTATTACTTTAATCTTTTCCAAATTTGGCACAGTGATTTCAAATATAATGATTTCAAATATAATGAATGCTATTTTGGCATTTTTAAAAATTTAAATCTAATTTATTTATTTTAAACGGTGTTTTTCTATTAAAAAAAGAGGTTTACGCTAACAAGTCTACCACATCGAGTTTCCATACTATAAACTTTAATTATGTGTTAAATTCCTCGTTTCGAACTGATGCATGCAATGACCCTCTAGATTTACATATACATTACAAGAAAAGAAGTTATTAAGAAAAATGTTATAAATTAACCACAAAAAGGATTTTTCTTATTAACTTACGCTTGGAAATTATTTTTAAATAAATTGTATATTTACACCAGATGTTAGAGGTTCATGGCACAGATATATATTGAAATAGCATCTGTAAAAAATTTCAGGTAAATTAATGTAAAACTTTTTATGCTAGAAGTGTTGGCGCAAACCCCTTTTTTAGGTGAAAAACACCGTTTAAAATAAATCAATTATATTGAAATAAAAAAAAAATTACCTAAAAAGCATTGCTCATTATATTTGAAATCACTATGCCAAATTTGGAAAAGATTAAAGCAATAGTAAAAATTTTAGAATTTTGGGTATTCGCCTACCTTAACACATAAACAAATTTTTAATATTTACAATAATTCGATGAAAAAATCGGACTTCACAAGTTGTACAAGTCATGACAGTTTTTAAAGAAGTGTTTAAGGTTGTCATAATTTTTATAACATGTTTCAGATTTGGATTTAGGTTTAGTTTGAAGTATAATCGCACTAGAGCTACACGAACAACCGTGTTTCAGAATTTCCTACTTTTGAAGACTTGAAACCTTTCATCTATTATTTGTACTAATTTACAATGATTTCATTTAGATTTTAAATAAACAAGCACATCGTATCATGTGTTTTTTATTACCATTTTTAAAACGTTCCTTCCAAATAAAATGATCTTTTTTTCATTGTTGTTTTAAATTAATGAAATAAAGAAAAATCGGAAATCTTACCTGGAAATTATCCATGAAGTTGCCAAACTTCTTCAGAAGTAACTTTCAAACTTAGAATAACTTGGTACTGTGCATTTTCCTTAATAAGGCATGTCCAAATGGTATCTATAAAACTTTTATCAATTTCTTATTTAACAAAAAATAATATATAGGCAAGCAGATAAAAAAATGCATTTATAAAAAGTTCCAATAACATGACTAATTTTACAGAATAATAAAAAAATCCAATAATGGAAAAACTATCCGTTTTAGATAGTGTATTCAAACATGTGCTATAAAATGACTTTTGGGAGAAAAAAGCTTGCATATCTTTTGCTTTCAGAAATATATTAATAAATATGTAATTTAACAAATATTGTTTGAACGTCCCTTTTTTCTTATGAAAAATCTTTTTTAAGTGAAATACGACAATTATGTACTTGTATTATGAAAATAAAGAAAAGGGTTTTAAAAAACTAGGTTTAAACATTGGACTTCAGCTAAAAAAAGCATATTCTGAATTTTTTTGAGCATACCAGCAAATAATGTGACAAATGATCCATTAGCCATAATATTTCATTATTCTTTATAATACCCATTAGCTTTAATCTATCTCGGATATGACACGAGTTAACCAGACTTCTCAAGAGGTTTTTTAAGGGGGTTCAGTACCCCAAAATCGGTGAAAAAATCAAAAAAGAATTTATTGGCTTAAAATACTATTACGACCTTTATTAATAATGTCTAAAAGTATCAAGACGATTGGAAAAATATTTTCGGCATTAAAAGCCATTTTATTTAACCCTTTTCTTACTGAAATGGGTTAACAATAAAAACTTTAAACGCGTTTTTCTCAGAACTTGATTTTTTGAACTTCGATGTACCTTTTCTCAAAAACTATGCTATGTTTTCTCGTAAACTTTTTTTATATGATGTAATACATAGTATAGATTAATCTGAGGTTATAAATTTTAATAAAACTAAAGTGAAAAAAATTTTATGGGGCAAAAAAGTGAAACATTTCATGATTTTTTGGGTACTTTAAAACTTATTTTATTAAAAAAAAATTAACAGTTATTTGAAAAAAAAACTTTTAACCTCATATTAAAATATAAGGTTGGTATAACACACACAGAAAATTTAAAATGATCTCACCAGTAGTTATTGTGAAAAGTACAATGCAATTGGCCAATTTAACAGTACCGATATACAACATACTGAACCCCCTTAAATCGGTTGCCACAAGATTGCTTTACCCAGCATCACAACTCTGAAAAATTATGAACTACACTGCTCAAAACAATTAGGGGAATGCATGATTTAAAAAACCATTTCGCCCCCAATGATTCCGTTTGGTATCACCAGCTTCCGATTTTTTTCTCATTAAGTCGAAATCGTACTTATTTACCGTCAGATGGAAGAATCATGTCTTTTGAAGAATTAAATAATATTTGTTTTAATTGAATGAAAATATGAAAAACATGGTAAAGTAAAATTAACCCCCAAAATGAAATAAATTGACCCTAAATTCTTCACGGTGGCATTCTTGGAAGTCTAAAATTTTATTTTCCCTTTTTTTTGCAATTAAAATTTCGAAAAAAATATTGTTATAATTTATTCAAAAGTTATGATTCCAATTTTTTGTCCCTCAAATTTTAGTTAAAAAATAAGATTTTTTTCTCTGTTTTTTACCATTTCAATCTGGATCCATAAGGTATCTATTTCACAAATTTTAGAATTTTATAAGAAAAAAATAAGTTGGAACTGGACGGGTAAACTAGAGTGCGCAAAGTGCTCCCCTAATTGTTTTGAGCAGTGTATATCGAGGGGCAATATTGTTTACAGGTACGACAAAGAAAGGTTTTAGCTACTATTCAAACTTCTAAATTCGTCAAGAAATTATGAAAAGCATGTCTCTTCCGGGTGTGCAGCTTAAAAGCTTGAGATTTACAAATAAAAATTGAGAAGAATTAATTTTAAGACTTAAAACCCTTAAGCCATTATTTGTAGTGATTTACATAAATTTCATTCGATTTTAAATAAACAAGCACATCGCAACATGTGCTTTTTTATTACTATTTTTAAAGCGTTCTTTTTAGACAAAAAGTTCTTTTTTTTTTCATTGATGTTTTAAATCAATGAAAAAAAGAAAAATGGGCAAATCTTACCTGGAAATTATCCATGAAGTTACCAAACTTCTTCAGATGTAACTTTCAAACTTGAATAATTTGGTATTGCACATTTTCCTTAATAAGGCATGTCCAAATGGGATCTATAAAAGTTTTATCAAATTCATATTTAATAACAATAACAATGGACAAATCTTTAAAAAATACTTTAATAACCAGTTTTAATATGATTAATTTAGCAGAATACTAAAAAAATCCAATAATGGAAAAACTATCCATTTTAGATAGTGTATTCAAACATGTCCTATAAAACGGCCTTAGGGAGAAAAAAATATTGCATATCTTTTGCTTTCAAAAATATATTAATAAATGTATAATTTAGCAAATATTGTTTGAACGTCTTTTCCTCCCTTTTGAAAAATCGTTACAGTTTTTTAAATGAAACAAGACAATTTTGTAATTGTATAAGTTTATAATTTTATCTTAACTTATCAATCTTTAAACTTAACTTCTGTAGTTTGGGCTATGGAAGTGGTGTTGACGGCCGGAAAGACGGACGAACAGACAGAGAGACGAACTGAACGATTATAATACCTTCCACTTCTTACGTTATAAACGTAGTGTGGAAGCTAAAACTACTTAACAGTATGTTTCTTCTTATTGTTATTCAAAAAGGTTCATAAACGTTACTACAATATAAAAAATGTTTACTTGCCAGAATTCTGTATTTTTTTTAATTAGTAGAAAATTAAAAGAAGCTACAGAGTTTCTATTGAGAGTTTGCCAATGTGGTAATAATGCGGTTTTTAAGAACGATTAATAAGATTTCTGCACTTATTGCATCCTGGCGAAAATTTATGAATTTAATATTTACACACCAACTTCTAATCGAGTGTAGACGAGCTTATCATAACATCCACAGATTGTATCTTCTTGGTCCTGAGAGAACTGGTTACAAATCCTGGAGAAACAAAAAACATTATTTAAACTGACACTCTATTTTCTTACGGACTAAAAGGAAGAATGATGAATAGTTATCAAAGAGTATGTGAAATAAGACAAACACTATACTGAGAAGGTATTTTGGAGTAGTTTTAGGTAAAGAAAAAGTAGAAAAGAAGCCCATAAAATATTCACAGAATTGGAAGTTTCCGCAGAGCAGTCCAGTGGCCATGTAAAGAGGACCAGGCTGAGGTTGGGTTCGAATCCCGGTCAGGCATGGATGTTTGTGACTGTCAATAAATGTTATTTGTCTATGTGTTTGTGTCGTCTCTTTGTGTGTCTCTTTGCTTGTGTCATTTTTGGGGCTTAGTACAATAGACTTATAGTCGCAGTGCTTGGCGCTCTTGCCCCCCACCAAGAAAGTCATAAGTCATAAAGAGGACCAGGACTCTTAAATGGGAAAACATGGAGGACCAACTCTTAGAGGGAAAACAAAAAGAATTTGATGGATTGATCGAGTGGAAGACTAAAGGAGTAGGGGAATCACTAACTAAATGCAAAAGTAGTCTAATATGATAGAATGGATAAAAATGTTTAAGTTCTCCAGGGTCCATCATCAAGGGTTAGAACCAGTGAGCACTATGATGAATCTTAAAAATGTTTAATGTGTTTAATGAAAGCTCGTAAAGAAAATCAGTTGATTTTTAATAAAAATATTAATGACGGAATTGTATTTTTATGCTAAATAAAAATCAAAATTTAAATTCGTTGATTATCCATTTGACAACTGCAAATTTGAAGTAATTCTTTTTTAAACCACAAATTTTGATCTCCATACATGGCTGGATTTCAAAGGTCATAATATTAAACTATTTGCAGATATTAAACTATCCTATACGCACAATTTCAAACTTTTAAGCAGTTTTTTTTGTTACACAATACTCTGCAATATCTCTCTTCAAAAATAGACATTGTTTTGCTTATTTTTATAGTTATTTTTTCTGCAGCTGTATCCTATTTTTTTTAAAAAAATTGAGCAATAAAATATTTCAAGGCTGTTTTTTTAATTAATCAACATTTATTAAAAAACTAACTTCGGTTAAGTAATCCCATAGTTGCGTCGCGCTAGAATTTATTTTCAATGTTTTCTCAAAGGTTAAATCCACTTGATTAAACACAACTACACAACAACAGAACTTTTAATGACCACATTAATAAATCTATTTAAAAGTAATTATACACATTATAAGGAAATTTAAATTGCTTTTAAATATAAAATTTTCTAAAAGTGAACATTATCCCAAATACGGTTTTCTCCCAAGGCGTGAAGACCATTAAATGTTTCTCAGCTAAGGTCTGCAGGCAATAGAGCAGAACCAGACTTCCACCACCACCGGTGCTCTAGTAGCAAGGCAACGGAAGCTGCAATTTCTCCCCATCCGTGAATCTACTGGGAAGTCCGCTGATGGTCCCGGTTAGGTTTGAATTATCGTCACTCTAGAGCGACACGAGGGCTATTGGTGACGGGCAACGTAATTTAGAGCCACAGTCAAGTGACGAGCCGACACCTGAATAGGCACCCAACGCAACCATTAAGGGCGACGTCGTACGCAGCGCTAGGACTTTGAAGGATATTTAACGTGCACTCCCTTACACGGGGTATTATTCTTCCGACATTTTTAGCTGCACGGGCCGTTTATAGGTTGGCAGCTATTTCGGCGATGCCCGGACCCGAACCTATGACCTTCCGCATGCTAAGCGAGTGCCCGACTGGACGCACGAGCCCCGCTGATGGTCCAGGACTTCCTTAAGGAGGACCTTGGACTTTTGTTCCCATGGACCTCGTCTAGCTCCGCTGGACTTAGGGGATGGGAAAAGAAAGACGGTTTTCTCCAGAACCCAACTATGACGTCCGACAGGTACTGGTAGCTATTTTGAAGTCCGTACCTCTTTTGGTTCGTGGAGTGGTTTCAGACAGACTGAAGGACGGACCAATACTCAAAATTCCCTTTTTCGGAATCTGAACTCTTCGAAAATTGACAGCACAAATTCTCCAATTCAGATTTTCGACCCCATCGCAATACTTTTATTAACTTGCATTTCACATGAGGTAATTAAAAGTAAAAATACCAAGAATAACGTACCATGAAGAAATAAATTATGAACTTAAGTATCTGTTTCGATTTACTGCACTCCGTGCCACCCTAACTTGGGTAAAAACAAATGGTAAAAAGGCAGGAGGGAAAGCGCGATTGGACCGTTAGTTGGAAATTCTTGTAAGGTAATATTTACATACAAAATTATCTGAATACAATTTAACTAAAACACTCTTCATTCTGATAAAATTGCCAAATTTCCTCAAATAATATTCTAATCTGTCAGACCTTAAATGAAATTAATGTTTTAAACGTGTTTTCTGGAAGGATTCACAAATAATTTATGGAACTCTTTACATCCGCTGAAAGATCTTCTCCATAGAATGTTTCTATTCACCCATCTTAGATTGGCATGGAATGCACACAAGTTTAAATTAGCACATCAATTAATCTATTTAAAAGTAATTATATACATTATAAGGAAATTTAAATTGCTTTTAAATACAAAATTTTCTATAAACGGACATTATCCCAAGTACGATTTTCTCAAAAACCCAACTATGACGTCTGACAGGTACTGGGAACTTGAACCTAAATTAAAGTCCGTATCATCTAGTTCGTGGAGGGCTTTTAGACAGACTGACGGACGACCAATGTTCAAAATCCACTTTTTCGGTATCAGCACTCTTCGAAAATTGACAACACCAATTCTCCATTTCAGATTTTTGACCCCATCGCAATAGTTTCATTAACCCTCTAATGCATACGGTTGCCATGCAACAAGTAACATAATCCACTTTATTCTAGTAAATCTCCCTCTCGACAAATCTTTTTTTTTTTTCATCTAATACATTCCATGTCGAAGTTATAGTTACTAATAACCCCTAGTCGATGACAGTAGTGAATGTGTATTCAAAATTAAAGAGTGAGGTTATTAACTGTTGTGAAATTACGTCTTTGGCAGTATTCAAAGTATAATAATATTAGTACCAAATAAATTTTTTTTGAAAAAATAATTATAGTTCAAGAGGGTTATTTTAAAATATATTTAGTAGTTTTCTAATCATTCTTATCAAAATTGGAATTTTGTAGTTGGTTTTTGCCATGTGGCAAAATTTTTAAGAATTTAAATTATTTTAATTCCAATGCAGTTATTTTTTTTTTCTGTATTTTTCCCATAATGTATGAGTATTAAAGATACAAATTTATATTTTCGGGATGAAAAAAATCGTGCATTACGGGGTTAATTTACATTTCATATGAGATAATTGAAAGTAAAAATACCAAGAATAAGTACTATAAAGAAATAAATTATGAACTTGAGTATCTGTTTGGATTTACTATTTTTTCACATCGGTAAAACACACATAGTGGGTCTGCCATGTTTGATAACGTTCAAGAGCCCCGAATGCTTCTCTATGCATGCAAGTGACAGATTTCGCTAACTGAAGTTTTTGCTTAATTTGTACATTTAGCTGCCAGGCAACTGAAAGAATATCTCCAAATCATGAACGACTGCTTTAACATATCTATGTTTTAAAACTGTTTCGTTCTACAAAAATGCGATAAGATTCTGGCCACAGTTTCTCCATTTGATCGCCAAGTCGATTCAAGGGATAATGTCGCCATAAACGACCCAACCCACTGTTTCGCCTACCTTAAAACCAGAAAATTTTATTCACTGAATAAGTTACATGGGTAAATTAGTATCATGTAATTTTCAAAAAATCGATTTCTTTTTTATTTTAGTATTTGTGTAAAATAAGTTTCTAGAGATTTTCAGTGATGCCCTTTGTATGTCATTCAGACTACTTTATTCTAGTTGAAATTTAATTTGGATATAGATCAGCAGTATTTTCAATATGGAAGTTTTCAACTTTAAATATCATTTTTCCCCGAATGGTGTTTTTTCAAGTTTATGTACCTCTGTTAAAAAAAAATATTTCATTTATAGAGCTGAAATTTTTACAGGCTAACTGTTTCAAGGTTTTTTGCTTACTGAAATGAGCTTCTCAAAATTTGAAGGAGAAAAAAATATGGGTAATTTTGCGATGTAAAAATGATTTTTTTATAAAAATATCTTAAAATATTTAGAAAAAAAATACTTTATATATTAATAAAATCTCATTTCAGCGTATTGTTCAAAGTGAATATAATGCACATAATTTTTTGTGTATTTTGTATGTTAGTTTCCAAGAAAAAAGAACATGAAAAAGTTCAATTTAACATTAACCGTATGCAAGGTACCGACCTCGCTTAAATGTTTTATGCTATATTTCATCGGCGCAATTAAATAATTAAACCTTTGTTTCCTTTTTGCGAATTTCCTCAATTCGAGGTTAATCCTAATATTAACTTGGGGTTTTAAATTAGTATTTGGTGTTTTTGAACAAAACCGAACCGAACTACCTTAAGACACGGACTTCCCTTTAGATTTCATTCCACAAATACCTTGGACCTGAGCTGTTTCCACGCGACATTGTTTCACCAATAGAGGCCCAGAAAGAATACATTTTCATTCACCATTTCGGGTGCCACTGAAGATCTGAAACATGCTTATTGAAGTCAAATGAAATAAGTAATTTGTTTTAAATAACTACACTGCTCAAAACAATTAGGGAAGCACTTTGCATACTTTTGTTATCTTTCAGTTTCAGCTTTTTTTCATTCTAAAAATCTAAAATAGATTCATTATGCATCCAGAATTAAATGTTAAAAAACTAGCAAAAAAACTATTACTTTTTTGAAACTAAAATTTAAGGGTGGGGGGGGGGGATTAGTGTCAAAAATAAAGGATAAATTATAAGTAATTTTTTTCAAATTTTTATTTGCAGAAAGGAGGTAAAATCAATTTTTAAACAGCTGAGAATGCAAGCGTCAAGAATATAGGGTCAATTTATTTCATAAAATTTTTTGGGAGTGAATTTTATTTTACCATGCTTTCTTATTTTCATTTGATTAAAACAAACATTATTTACATCCTCAAAAGACACGATTCTTCCATCTAACGATAAATTAGTGCAAGCTCAACTTGGTGGGAAAAAATCGCAATCTAATGATTCCAAATGGAAACATTCGGGTTGAAAGAGTTTAAACCATGCGCTTTCCCAATTGTATTTAGCAGTGTAAATAGAATTCAAAATAGTTCTAAAAAATAAGAATCTTCGTTGTGGTGGAATAATTCCAATTTAGTAAACACAATGCACATAATCTCTATTTACGAAATGCATAAAATTTCGTATGCCTGGAATCCCGACATATTAATAGGTATGTTTTGTTTTACCTTACAAAATGAGGCCTAAATTTACCCAATGAGTAGTGCAACCATTGACATTGAACTATTGAAACCACTTCTGTGAAATATTACGATACAAGGACTCCTACTTGTTTTGACGAAAATCGAATACAAAATTACATAATTAGAATATTGGATTACATCTAAATATGAATGACTCATTTTTAATAACTCAAAATTTTCTTGAAATAAATCAGGTTCCACAAAACAAGTTAACTAAGAGAGAAATACTAAAGGATAATATAAAAAAACACATTAGCATTCAATGAAGAGCATTTAACATCTGAAAAAAAAAGTTCTTTCGTAGACAAAGATTTAAAGCATATTAAGAAGGATTGTCAGTCCCATAGAGCTAATGCATTGGTTTTGGAATCACAACTTCCGTAGAAGTATTGCTTTGCCATGTTGCTTTGCACATTTTTCCCGGGTATAGGAATCAACATAACATTTTCGTTTCAAATTTGTTTCATTTCAATGTTATCTAGTTATATATTTTTTGGGTTTTAAAATGCCACAAAATATTCAGCAGATGGAGACACTATTTTAAAACTTTATCAATTAATAATTAAAAAAACGGATATTATTTTTAATTTTGTTTTGAATTGATGTTACGATTGAATTCCATACCTGGTGAAAATGGGATAACATGGCAAAGCAATTCTTTTGCAAAAATTGTGATTTCAAAACTAAACATTGGCTCTATGGTACTAACAATCCCACTTAACAGCAAGAACGGATTTTTTTTTAAATGTTTATTTCTTTCAAATATTTTAGATAAAGGTTCAGACACTTCAATATTTAGATAAAAGGAATTTAAGAAAGTACTCTTTAACAGGAATTAAATTTTTACATATTCAATGCTCAGGGTGGTAAAAAATTTCCTTTTACTTTGGTCACATTCTGCGTACCGCTTAATTGCAATCAAGACGCTTTTATGCAAGAAAATAAATATTGCAGTGCATGTTACAAGTAGTCAAAATCTAAAAACTTATTTGAAAGATAAATTAGAAACTGTCAAAAATATCAGGAAGGGCAAAATTGTATCATCCACGCAATAACAAGCAAAATCATTTCATTTTTAGGCAAAATCGATGCAAGATTGAAACTAAAATTTACTTTATTGTTGATAAAATCAACAAAGAAATGGCCTTTGTGGGGGAAATTCAATTCAAAAGTTTGAATTTATAGAAATATGCATATAACATATTGAAGCACATTATTCATGAACAACAATAGTCAAATAGTGTCCAAACGATAAACTTTATTCCATAAGAACACTGATTTCGTTGGAATAATGTCACACTAGACTAGAGCTACATTAAACTATTCTACTGTGCTTTTTTTTTCAGAACCCGGAAGCATATCTCCGCATTTAGAGCTTTTCCACATTTCGTTTTCTTTGACTGGCGAAACAGTAGAAACATCGCTTTGCTTTACCTATTACTTACACAACTACAGTTACCTACTATTTACAACAGTACCAATAGTTATGGTCTGCGCTTGAACAACACTTTCTCTATGTTTAAAAAATACGGGAGGGGGGCGAGATTTATTCATCTATTATTTTATTCAAATTTTTATGCAATAGTAAAAGATTGTCTAAAAATTTAATTTGTATTTAAAAATTCATAAAGCGAAAACATTTTTAATCAAGACATGTAGGTCATTATTGTATGATGTAATCCTAATGATATTGCCAAAATATTTTTATAGTCGATTATCGTCATTTTCTATGCAAGATTGCTTACGCTTAAAAAAAATAGGCTTGCAAATTAATGTAGTACAGCAACCAGTAGTTATATAGCGCTTCCCGGGAGACAAGCAAAAACCTCGATATAACCGAATGCGCGATATAACGAGCGACTTGATAAATATTATACTTTTGATGTATTTATGCTCTCTGCAAAGTTTTTAAACTAAAGCACAGTATGTATTTGAAAGAAAAAACTAAATCGTATTAAATAATACGACTTCTTTTAAAAAGGAGCAAAAATTTAAAAAGGACTTATTATAATTATGAACACTACACAGTGTTGCACAAGTAATACTATACATATTTCTCTCATTTTCTAGTAAAAACGATCCATCTAAAGTTAGCTTATTTGATTTATTTTCCTCTTAAACATGAAACTAATTTCAAAGGGGAAAACAGGTTTAAATTTTTGACCATGTGTATCACGTCGATATTAAGAAAAAATACTTGTTGAAAAAATATGAATGGAAAATTGGGAGATATGATACAAGGACTAAGGAGCTATATATCCGAATGCGCGATGTAACGAGGCGTGATATAGCGAGGGCTTACTGCATTTTCGATCGCAACTAGCAGTTTAAACTTTTTATAGGCCATGTAATTTATATTAGGTAGTTTCTTAAAGTTAATATTTTACAATTTTATTGGATAAAACTTATTCCATCAACATGCGATAGAAAGCATTAATCATTCAATAAGTTAATCCTTATTCAATGCAAAAACAAAAATGCTTTAGGTATCCATATACCTTGTACAACTTTTCCTTAATTTTTGAGAAATTTTAAAACTTTGCGAGACTATCAGGAATATAAAAAACTTTAAAACCTACTTCAATAAAAAAAAATATTAATTGAAGTGTGCCATAACGGACATTTTAAATTACTTGTTTAACATAATTTTTGCAGAAGAAAACAGTAAATATCCATGCATGTGAACTACTAAAATTTAAGCTTAAGCACTAAACAATAGATATTTAATCATGATAGTTTGAAATGGCAAGCTTTAAAATACGATTTTTTCAATGTCTAAAAAATTTACGTTTTGTTAAAAAGTAAATGGCCACATGCCCCGATTCATACTCTTTAGAATACACTTTAATATAATTCGATTAAAAAAAATTAATTTAAGATATGTTCGAAGTATACAAGCATGTTATGATTATGAATTTTTTTTTCAGAAAATGAGTATAAAGTTTTCACTTTAAGATTGATGACAATTGTCTTTACAAGACTGCCTGTAGATTAAAAATATTTATAGTAAAACAAATCTAGTATTAACTGAAAGATAAATAATCGTAGAATAATGTAATGCAAAAATATCAAAACACATTTCAGTAATGAGTTTAAAAACAAATAAAATTTGGGAACCACCCGTAAGAATCATTGAAGATATTCATTTTTACTTTAGAAATAAATTCAGAATTTCGTGAAAATCGCCTTGCAAGAATGTTTTACTTGCGTTCTTATGTACACCCACTTAATACAAAATTAACCAAGCAATCATTTAAGCATCAATTTAAAAACAAAACAAGTCATGAAAGAACTAAAATAGCATATATTTTCCTCTTAATTAAATACTTACTGAAATTAATATCCGGGGAAAACATGTAGGGTTTAAAACATTAAAAGTCATGTACAACCGTTTCTACACAAGATTTATACACATTAAAAGTCACCAAGCGCACCATCCAGCTATAATTTGAACTTAAAAAACATCAACTATTTTAATTAATTTTAATTTGCCTGCTTAATTTATTTGCAGTTCGAATATTAAATATTTAATAAAAAAATATGGAACTGCTCCAAACTTCACTAAAAAAAATAGAAACGTAAATTGAAACTAATAAGAATTTTATGCAAAAAATATGCCTTGTCGCTTTCTTAGTAAATCAATGATTGAGATTGGAATGACGTCATAAAGTGTAACGAAAACCGATTTGACAAAAATAATTTTTTGCTCCAAATATTTATATTATTAAAGTTCCTCATGCTATTGCTGACGTGGAAACAGTGTTTTAATGACTCGAAAATAAATTTTAATGCTAATTCAATGAGGAATTTACCGACAGACAGTACACCGATGTTCGTCCGGAGGTACAGACAGATGGACAAAAAGTATTAAAGTTGGTTGTCTGACAGTCTGAGCTCGTACCTTTCCAACAAAAGAATTCGAAATCCGACGAATAAACCCGATTTCGGAAGGAGCGTATGGACGGACAGACAAACGGACATCGCCAGCATGTCGATGCCCATTTTTTTATTCTTGCAAATTTACCTTACCCATGAACAGGGCTGGGCCGTTACTTGTTTAAATGCAACTCGTTACAGTTACAATAACTTTTCATAAAAAGTAGCTTAATGCCTGTAAAGTTACTATACTTTCCAAAAGTAACAAATTATAATTACAATTACTTTTTACGACAAAATTTACGAATGTTTCGAAAAATAAAGTATAAATGACTAACAGAATAGAGTCATATGGTCGTTACTTTGGAAAAATGTATATAACTCGAAATCAGCTTCGACGGATGAATGTCTAGCTTTTACATTCTCAAAAAAATCATCAGCACTGCTAGATGAGTGTTCATAATAACTGTAATCAGTAGGGAACGTTTCATTTTGTGGGAACAATATTTCCCCTCTAAGCAAAGACGAACCGAGTTTTTTATTTCGGTTTTCTTTAAAGTTTTTTTTTTTTTGTTACATTTAATAGAGTGTTAATGATAAAATTAAAGTAACTGTAACAAAGAAACAAAGATTATTTTTTCAAAAATTATGTAACGATTTACATGCAAAATTACTGGGTTCTTAAATGTAACGAATTACCTAAAATAATTACTTGTTACAGTAATCTTATAAGTAATGCGTTACTTGTAACGCGTTGCCGCCCAGGCCCGCCTGTGAAAGAACGTATTACTTTGATTCGGTTTCAAAATCTGTCAATTAAAAAAGGAGTTTCGCGTTTTAAAGTTTGTAGAACGAACTATTAATTACCAAAAAACATGACAAGCGTATCCTTAAGGGTAGTCAGTACAATTAGAGAATAATCTTAACTGGTAACTGAAGTTCAGTACTAATTTTCTGTGAACGAATACTTTTACAAATTTAATTCACCATGGAACATTGGTGTACGAATGAGTCTAATTTACAACTTGTCATAGTGCTACAAAACATGCATAATAAACTGTCAGACAATTAAATGAGATTTATCCGAAGTTTAATTCATAGATAGTAAAACCAGCCACTGGGTTAAGTTAGGTTTTGAATTATCGTCGCACTAGAGCAACACGAGGCCTATTGGCGACGGGCGTCGTATCTTAGAGCCACAGTCAAGTGACGAGCCGACACCTGAATAGGCACCCAACGCAAACGTTAAGGGCGACATCGTAAGCAGCGTTAGGACTTTGAAGGATATTTAACGCGCACTCCCTTATGCGGGGTATTATTCGTTGTATATTTTTGGCTGCATGGGCCGTTTATTGGTCGGCAGATATTTTGGCGATGCCCGTACCCGAACCTGGAACCATTGGCATGCTAGGCGAGTGCCTAACCGACTGGGCTCCACAACCCTACCAGCCGCGGGGGGGGGGGGGGGGTAGCACATGGCTTTACTATCTCTACTGCTCAATTATTCAACATTGTTGTGCATAGACGTTATTAACGTATACAAGCCATTGTTCAATTTAGGCTAACGTAATGTTTAGGAAGCAATTCAAGTACATAGAAAAACTAAATAAGTGCAAATGAACTCAAATCGCACATGTAATAAACTAAAATTAGCAAAATTTGACTTGCCCATCGTTTACAAGATGTCAAGATGAGGCATTCTTTTGAATGGAGGTTTTATTTTACGAGACAAGGTTTCTAGAATTTATTTTATACCTTAAAAACTGAAATGGTTCGATAGAAGGGAACGTTAAAATTACTTCTCAGCCTTGCATAGCAGCTATTGGTTGTTCATGTGTATGAAAAGAACGTAAACAAGGTTCAAGCACGAAATTCAATTTTCCCAGCACTAAAATTTTAAATGAATTGTGCCCAAAAAATTAAAATTTAATACCGAATGAAAAAATTATAGTTTCTTGGGGGAATTGAAAAAAAAATTAAAGATTATGGCTACAACGAACCAACATTTAAAATTGAATGCCCTGCAACAAATATTAGACATTGAACTTTTAATGGCTGTGTGGAAGAATATCAATGCCTATTATGTCTGAAGGCCAAGCTATTCATAAATAAAAGAAAACACAGGTAGCTTTTAAAATTGAGTATTAAAAAGTTCCCTAAACGTACAATGGCGAAAGTAACCTTAAATAGTACCTTATGCAAAATGCCCAAACTCAAAACTTATGACACGATTAATTTTACATTTCGCAATTTACTTGAGTATATTGATGTACAATGAAATATTTTATTTTCATCTCGTCATAGTGCTAAAACAATGCTAAAAATTCAATAAGATTTAGCTTAAGTTTAAACATGCAATAACCTTTTGTACAGAATTCGTAATTACTTTACATCAATGTTCATATTAAAATAATATTTATTATACATTTTCTAAAGAAACATAACAAAATGCAAACCGATACCAAACTCAAAACCATACTATAAAAAATTGCAAAATTTTGACTTACCCATCTCTTTGAAGTACTTTGTCTCATAATAGCATTGCTTCTCGTTCCTTGGAATAAATTCCCACACAAATCTTCAAATAACTCATTTGAGAAGGCAGGATCCACTTGTCCTTTAAATGTGGAGGTGCTCGGAAGACAATTTAAATTATCAGAACAATTTTTATGGAAGCAGAGATTTGGAAATCCTTAACGGCAGGTAAAGACAAAGCCTATTAATTGCATTGTCGCACTGAAAAATTTGCACATTGATAAATGGCATAAATTATGAATCCAATTAAACACATTCCATTAAGTAAAACCCACAAACACCAAGTTAGTTAACATTCTATTTCACCCAACAAACTAAAACACTGTACACTATTCATAGTCACCTCTATTGACAACAGCATTTTATAAGCAGTTATGACACAATTGACAACAATTAAACAAACTAGAATTTAAAACGAACAATTTTTATTTTCAGAAAAAATACTAACACAAATCAGAACATCTTTGTTCAAACAAAAAAAAAAAGTGTCAGACTTATGACCATAATAACATTTTGGATCTAATAACAGACACTATCTACAAGGGTTGTTTTTGCGGATTGCAATTAAACAAACTAGAATTAAAAACAAACAATTTTTATATTCAGACAAAACATTAACACAAATCAAAACATCGTTGTTCAAACAAAAAAAACAGTGTCAGACTTATGACCATAAAAACATTTTGGATGCAATAACACTATCTACGAGGATATATTATCTACAAGGGTTGTTATCTACAGGTTAGTTTTAGCAAACTGATGACTTGTCATTGCGATAGTAATCCTGCTCATTACAAGAGGAACCGCAGGTTCAGACACTTGGTCAGGGTTGCCACACTTTTTGGTAAAAATCAAGGACCATTTAAGGACTTTTCAAGGATATATTTCCATTTTCAAGTACTGTATATTCGAACATGCAGCAACTAAATATCACGATAGTTTTTAAAATTTATTTATTAAACAAATCAAAGCTCTAACTTTCAAATGAACTTAAATATAAGTTATAAAATAACTTTTTAGCTATTAAAAGTACCATCAAAATCGCATACCTTGCCTTCTTGAATTCTACATAAACAATTAATCAAAAAGTGAAATAGGAACTGATTCACATTGAAAGTGTTAAAGTAAAAAAATTAAGGACTTTTCAAGGTTGATAATGTTTTTCCAGCACTTTTAAGCACTTGAAAATCAAAGGTTTTTTTTCAAGCACTTTCCAAGGACCGTGGCAACCCTGATATTCAAGCATGCAACACCTAAATTTCACGATAGTTTTTAAAATTTCATTTAGAAAATGAATAAGAGATCTAACTTTCAAATGAACTTGTGTTAAAAATAACCATTTGGTTCATGTGCTTGGTCGAGAGACCAGTGGTGCGAAGCCACCATCCGTGGAATTATGACTGAACACCTCCAAGTCAGAATCCCGTGTAGTAAAAAAGTTTGTTCATTAACTTTACATTTTAAGTAAAGGTTTGCTTATATAACAATCTGTCTTAGAGCTAATTACAGAGCTAATTTAGACTAAAAGTATGAAAAGGCTAAAAATGACTTGCTTGATCAATTCCGTGCTATCTGTTTTTTCCAGAAGGAAACAAATCATGTTGAGTAGAATGAATACATTCATGAAACTATATACGTGAAGACTTTCATAACTCTCAAGTCTATATAACTTCTAGATGAAAAATGCAGTAAATTAAATTATTGACCAGGAATAGGATGGTCTGGAAAGGACTTTTGTGGAAGGCAGCGTGGGGCTGTTGTGCCATTGAAATAGCAGAAGGGATATACTACTTCTATGTAGGATTGGTTCAAATCCGAAATGATCATTACACTTTTAACACAAACGCTAGCTTTTTGGGTTGAAAGTGCAATTTCCCATTTCAGAAAGAATCTTATTTGCATAAATCTTGAAAAATTGACAAAATACTGCAGTTATTTGTCGCAATTTTAAGATTTTTGCATTGTGAGCGTGGGAGAAATGAAATTTGGAGTCGTGAATAGCTTTACATTTCACATTTTGTTCAATTACTTTCAAATAAAGGGATTGTATTCTACCGAAAACATACCTTGGACCTCATGATTAAAGCAGGTTTAAGAAAATACTTTCAGCCAGGTATTAATTTTTTTCCAATATAGGAGAGGAATTCGAATTAATTGGCCAAGCATCATGGAAAAAAGAACTATAGACTTCATGCGTACATCACCTGTACAGTAATGTGAACGATCAAAACAACGATTAAAATCAACAAGCACTAATCCAAAAAAAATTATAATTATTAGCACAGTTTGATCAAGCAAGAACTTTTATACATGAAGAGTACCACTGAGGTTCAATTTGGTGGGGTCGCACTGGTTAATGCCAAAAATTAAAAGGCTTAATAGCTCGCTTATAATTTATAGGCCGATGCAGAAATGTGTGTAGAGATTTCGTTGCCGATGCAACAGACTGGTTTATTCAACTTAACATAAAGGTAGTATAAATGTCAATGAATTCTCTTTAATAAACATGAAAAACATTGAATATCTACTTCAAATGAAGCTTACATTTAAAAGGAGGATGAATGAGAAATGAAGGTTTGCTGGGACTCCATAAATATTGTTATTTAACTGCTGGAGAAGCATATCTTTTCGTTTATTCGGTTGCTAATTTTTGGAAAAAATATTCCTAACACCACAATATTTTTATGAAAATCTCAAGTCAGTTAACAAATATTTTCCTAGTATATTCAAAATTTCATAAAAATAGACGAGCACTTTTGATGACTAGCCTCCGAAATTCAAATAGCTATCAAGGGAATTTAAGTAATATCACCCTCTAGAAATAACCACTGTAACAATTACACAGCTTCATTTGAATCATTTATGCTAGACAAAAGTACTTAATTACTACATGCAAATGGCTCATTAATTGAAAACTAGGCAACTGCTGGGGTGAGCACAGTTCAGCATGTATTATCATTTAGTCATTCGACTAATTTTCAGAACAAATCTTGTTAACAAATAAAGCACAATATTTAAGGAAAGTCAATTAACACATATTTTCCTAGTATATTCAAATTATCAGGAAAGAAGGAGGATCAGGTTATTGATGACTGTCCTTTGAAATATGAACAGATATCAAGTGACAATATCTACAACTTTGCCTTATAAAAGTAAGCACTATAACAAAGGAGAAAGCAACTTTGCATTTGAAGCATTTTTAATAAGATACCCAATATGTGAGCAATTTGCAAGTAGCAATTGATTACGATTTGAAAACTAGGCATTGCAACACTGCAATTTCAAGGAATTACAAGCTCTCAAGTTTCTACAAAATACCAAAGAATTAGTTTGCATAAATCAATTTAACCTAGGTTAGGTTTCAATTATCGCCGCGCCAGAGCAACACAAGGGCTATTGGCAACAGGCGTATTTTAGAACCACAGTCAAGTGATGAGCCGACACCTGAATGGGCACAATTTGACCAAGGACCTTGATATAATCACAATAAGCATTCATATTTAAAATGCAATATCAAAACTAAGTTTAATTATAAATTCATTTAACACATTTTTCAAAAATATAAGTCATTAGTGTGTACAAGTAAAATTAGTTCACTGCTTCCAAGCCTCTGAATTATAGGTGGTAGTTTTAAAGATTTCAAATTTTGATAATCATGTAAATTGTACTAAACAAAATACAGAAACCCCTACAATAAAAGTTGAAGAAATGTTTAGAAAAACGATTTCATCAATAGCGGTTGTAAATTTTTAGTAGTCTGCCAAAAAGGCGTTTTTTGGAACATTTAAAGCTGTCAGTAAAAACATGCTACAGATTCTGATCATCAATTTCCGATGGTCACTTGCACAAATTGAAACTGAATCGGCAAAATTTTCCAAATATATTTAGTTGTACAAGCCCAACAAACGTTAGTGGCTTAAATGAATTAAAATATGAAGTAACAATTCCATTTGATATTGGATAGTTTATAGCAGGAGTTGTGACTTTGCATCGAAATAAAACTCTTGTTACAGTTTAGTTGAAGGAGTTTAGATTTTTTTTTTATAATTGAAGTTCGTATAATATACTTCACCAAATAGGAGGTCTTACGATTAAGATAATTTTCCTATTTTCTAATCTTTGTTCAGTGAAAGGTCAATCCATTTTTCAATTGTACAGGTAATGGAAAAGCCATGCATCAATTTGCAAGAAGCTGCTCCCAGATCACAACATATTCAAGAGGCGTGCAAAGACTAAAAAAATGAATCTTTACACTGAATTTGTTTGGTACCGGCCGAAACTAAAAAGAACTCTTAATTATGCCACGACCATGGTCCTAGCACAATGCAAACTTGATTCACACTTTTCCTGTGCAATTTTATTTCTGAAGCAAACTCGGCACAAGAACTGGACTTGTTTTATTACTTCAAATACGAGACGCATTTTAGAAATTTAACATTAGAAAAAGTAGTTTTACTTTGTTCAATAAATGGTCTAACTGAAGGATATTAATTTTGAATATATTTCACAAAGTAATGAACTTTCCCCAGTTCTCTCATTTTTTTAGGAAGCAATAGTTAATTAACCAAATTATTATACATAATTGGCCTCAAACATTTCAAGAGCGAAATATATTTTTTTCCTTTGCAAAGTTACAACTGCAATGCAATAAACATTTATACATTTTGTTTGTTGTTGAAGTTAAATGGTTGATTTGACCACTAGAATTTACACTGCCAAGGCATTCCACATTTGAAATCAGTGCAAGCAACCAAATTCGTTAAAATTCCACTTCATTTCAAAATTTAAAATGCCAATTCATTCTTAAGTTTACAGCATTTAATTCAAATATCGGCGTAGGGAAGCAGAAAGCATTATGCTTTGAAATTAGCTTTCCATTCATTTTAGTTCTTTGATAGAAAATTGTCTTTTTGCAAGTAATTAATTTGCAAAATAAAAGTCTTTGTAAAATTATACTCTTTGCTACAGAGGTACACACAAGCAGACCTTTGTTGAATACCTTTTACAACATTTCATGATCTTTTTTAATGGTAACTTTTGTATTATAAACTAGAATGTTCTAGCTTTTTAAAAAAATTTCAGAAGCAGCTTGTATATCCTCTGCACAGAAAAATTTTGTAGGATCAGTAATCCATTTCTTTTCCGCGGAGATTGTCTAAGACAGCTTGCATAAAAAATGCTTGAATAGACTGCTAAAAATGTCAACATTTTTATCTATTCATAAAGCACAAAAGGTGCATTTTTACAGCTCAAAAATTAAGATTCTACAGAATAGATGCGCCACCAAGCTTGTATTAAACAAAACACTAACCTTTCAAAAATACTTTTAAGGATATAGTTGTTTCAAAAGGTCCACACTAAGATTATACGAGAAAGGATTTTTAAGAGGCATGAAGCAGTGAACAACACATGAAGATACTGAACACATTTAACAAGTGAAAACAGTTTCGGCGTCTAAGGAAGTCTTGCAGTATTTTACCATAAATCTGTCCATATCAGCTACAAGTTAACTTTCTGTAGCTGGCACAATCTTACGATATGGCATCAGTACATCTTTGGAAGCAGGCTTCATTTCTTTATCTAAAGCAACCGTCTTTCAATGAAGGCTTGACACACTTGGATAAAGATGATGCACACAGGATAACTTGGGAAGACTTAAATGCATCAAAACCTATGAACACATTTTTTCGTTTAAAAAAATTCATTTGCGAAATAAAATTAACAGTATTATATTAAGATTTTTATATACACTGGTTTTCAGTTTTAAAACAAACTATTAATCAAGCTACATGCAGATAAAAAGAAATTCGTACTTCGAGGAGTTTATGCAAGCTATTTTTTGAAAATTTTGTATTTCTCATAGACTAACTATTCTTTGTAGTTTGTTATATTTTACGAAAATCTAATGTAAATATATACAAATTATAGGGATATACATTGCTCTAAGCATTTAGGGGAGTGAATAGATAATCTCAATGATTCCATTTAGAATCCTCAGCTGGCGATTTTTTTATCACTTAGAGAAGCTTCCACTTATTTATTGTTAAATGGAATAATCATGTCTTTTGAATAATTTAATAATGTTTGCTTTAATTAAATGAAGATATAAAAAACAAGGTAAAATAAAATTCACCATGATAGAATAGAAAATAGTTATAATTACATTCTATTTTAATTTTTCGCCCTTAAATTTTATGCAAAAAAAATCAAGATTTCATCCAGTTTTGTTGCCATTTCATTCTGGATACTTAAATCTATTTCAAAATTTTGATTTTTTGAATAAAAATAAAAGCTGGAACTGAACAGGTTAACAGTACTCAAAGTTCTCCTCTAATGTTACGAGCAGTGTACAAGTAGTTGCTACCACAAGGACATAATGATTTGAAAGATAAGGCATTATAATCCTATAAACATCCAATTAAGAGAAAATTAACTACAACAAATATTCCTTGATAAATTATTTTTTTAAATGTTTAAATTTCCCAGGAGTAAAACCACCATCGGCTCCTACTGACGTTCATGTTACGTACATTTTTAAAGACATCCCAAAAAGCTAAATAGATCAGTATATCCTAAAATACAAGTAAAAAGCTTTTCCCATACCTTAAGTAGAATTAATCCGCAGCTACCATCACTTTTGATGAATGGAAACCAGAAAGGCTTAAAGTTGATTTTCCCAAAGAAATTGAATCTGAAAAAAATTACCTTGTATAAGAGACTAAATCATTTTTATCAGAAACTATTCCAATAAATTTATTAACATTTAAAAGAAAGATTTCTATAAATTATTATTAGGTGTAGTTACTTTGAATTTTGTATAACTGTAAGGTCTTTTTATTACTCTTATTGTTATCAATTTGATACCTCAATTCTAAATTCAGCTTTCATCGTAATTTTATTTATTTTTTAATAAAAAGCACTACATTTCTAACGCTTGCTTTCCAATAAATAATTAGCTGATGTATTTTTAAAATTAAAAAGGATGCAATAACAGAATATTAAAATCTATTCCAATGCAAATCAAACATTTTATTAAAAAGGATTTCCCTCTCCCCAATATAGATTTTGAATAAAAAAGGTCATACACCATACTTTAAGATAATTGTGTGGCAGAACCAATGCGAAGAATAAATTTAGGTGATCTGGACTCTTAACAATAAAAAAATCTGAGGTACTTATTTTACATCAAAAATTAAACCATTACTAAGTACAGGAATAAATAGAAATGAATGATTAATCAAAAGTAATTTTTAATTTTAATTAGTTTAGCTAATTTCTAATTAGATAACCACAATTTAATAATTAGTTTTACTGGAGATTGAGCATGTGATGGCGAAGCCGTTATAGAAAAAAGTTTATGTGCAGGATGATTATCTCGTCATTGTAAGGGTTGGTTGGAAACTGGAGACTTTTGCAAACTTCTTTTTATAGTTATTCTTTTTCATTTCTTCTCCCACCTAGAAATGGTGTAATTCTTGAAGATAAAAAAACATCGATCTTTACATATGTTATTCAGTGGCCAGATATCTTATGCCACAAGTAGTTAATCTCCAATAGATGCAGTTTAATATATATTGAGTACTTGCACAACTAATTTACACTTTCATTCTATATAAGAACACTAAATGTGTCGATTAAGCACTGCAAATTTTTCTAAAAATACACCTTTAATTAAACATTGTTGTTTAGCTGAAACATACAAAACTTTTAATGCCAAAGTTACATTTCTTTCACGTAATCCAAATCAAATCTCCGAGAGAAACACTATACGTGTGAATCCGAGTTTGACCAAGTGGCACACGCTTTCTTTTGGTTAATTATGGCTACATCGCAGGTAATAATACTCTTTAGATGCTATAATGCAATATGAAATTGGAAACATACCTTAGATCCTCAATGAAATTGAAAATTGTAGTTTGATCTTTTTAGGGACTTGAATAGCAGAGCGAAGTGGTGTAGTCAGTCCGAAGAATACGAAGAATCCTGTGGTGGTGTAGTTTCAACCTTTTTTTTTTTGGTTATCTAACGGTCAAAACTACAGTGCGAAGCTCCACAGAAATCTTTATTGACATCTAATTCAGAAGATCTTAATGTTGTGGAACACCTGCAATTAAATAGTTTCAACATTTAATTATGTCGCAACCAGTTACACATAACTATTAACTATTATGCAATTCATTTGAAAATTGAATTGCAAGTTGATAACTTAAAAATAATCAGGGAAAATATGAAGATTTATTACGATTTTTGTTTTTAAACTCTTAACAAAAAATAAAACCAAATATCTTAAGACACTGCTTACGTTTGTGCGTGCATGAGAAGCAACATTCATTATGCAACAACAATATCGCTCGTAAACTACTTATTTCGTCATTTAAGAATCCAATTCAGAATAATTGCAATTTCAATGGAAATAGTTACTAATAAAACTTGTTGATTACTCGATAAAAGCCAATTTACACATGAAACTAAATTACATAAGCTTTTAAAAAGAAGTAAAGTTTTAAGTTTACTGGGTAAATATCCATCGCTACCTATAGTTTTAAAGTTAATTCAAATAAAATTTGAAGAATTTAATTTAAAGTATGGAAAAATCACGCTTTATTGTACAAATGATTGCTTTAAATATTTTGAAAAAACGAATTTTAACAAATACCAAATTCTGGAGCATATTTCAAAGCATTTTTAAAATTAAAGTTATCAAATACCATATAAGTGTTCCTTATAACTATAATACAATACTTCCAATAATTAAATTTTTTAATTTCTTAAGGGTTCTGTAACCTAAATATATTAAATAAAAGTTATTTCGCTATTAAAATAAATAATAAGTATAATTGAATCTGTGAGTGCAGAAACCACTTCAGTCCAAAAAATCCGAAAACTTGTTTTCAATGAAAATAAGCGTAGAAAGGCAAGATGCGTGTTGGGTGAAAAACTACGTTAGTCTGTTGAGTAGTTCCGTAAATACAGGAAGTTTGTTTCGAGTGTTGAGTGCAGAAATAGGGAGAAAAAACGTAATAACTCCCAACAAAAAATTTGAAATTTGTGACTGACGTTTTTTCTGCACTCACCGATTCAATTTTAAAGCCAGTAGTTATAATTAAAACAAAAAAAAATGTTTAGATATTTATATGTCGTTCGTGCTGCCATTTGTAGATGGTGAACAATATTTAAAATTTTGCTTTAATTATTACTAATTAATTTCAAAATAACTATTTTTTGGTCAGAATTCGTGAGTGCAAGTCACATACTTTATTTAAAAACAGGGTCAAAAGTTTCCCCATGGGAATTGTATAGATACGCTACCATACAAGACCCTAATTGAAAATGTGCAAAAGATTGCAAAGATATAATGGGAAATATAATTACCTTTAAGTTACTGGCATCATTCAGACTTTTCTTTAGTTTCTCCACAAATTGAAGAAAAGACGAAGAATCAATGAATTCCAGGCTCCAACTTTCATTCTAATGTAGATTAGGAGACAATAGTGTCCATATTTTTTACTGTATAAATATTTATGATAGATACTTCATAATGATATGGAAATGTTCTACAGTGGACAAGTCTTAATGGAGGCAAAAGTGGCATCCACAATGGTAGAATCAGTCACGGTTTCGGCCAACATTTTTTTAAAACTTTGTTGGACGAAAATCACATTTCAAATGGTGTAGTTCATACTAAATCAAGTTAGCATAGATACACATGGATTATTGTAACCAACAGCCGCCTTAATTATTTCTTGAATAAATGTACTAGGATTATTGGTTAATGTGCAGCAGAAAGTGCAGTTCATCCTCTAATTATATTCTGTCAATGATACATTTTGTAGATGGCAGAGAAGCAAATGCATTCTTCAAGCTTAATATGTAGTTTAGACTTGCTTACAGCCAGAAACACACACAAACCAATACATTTCTTCGATGAGATTAGTTTCAAATATTTCCTGTTCGATTGACAGCATCAAGGTGCCACATCTAACTTTTTACCGTCAGCTCTGTCCAGAATCTTTGTTTCGAAGAAAAGATTATTACTTGAATAATGCAGAAATAGAGCTTCTTGGGTTTTCTCAATTAGAGCTACAAAGTGCGAAATCAGATATTTTTTCACTTGTAATACTAAAACTATCTTGCGATTCAGTTAATTGAAGTAGATATTCATATACACTGCCATACGAGACAAGATTTCAGTTTAAGGCATTTTTCAGTTGGCAAAACAGCACATTTTCTTATAATAGATGTTTGTTATGCAGTTCAATTAATATTTGTAGACAAATTCACAAATTATTCACATGATGGTATTGATCTTCTCGTCGAACATCATGGGGCAGGTTTGGCTTTTGGATTATCTCATGGATTGTCCATTGCACAGGAGTAGAGGTTCCGGTCCCACTGTTCAAATAGAGTCGCAATGCCGCCCATTCATCTAATTTTGGCATCAGCCCTGTCCATGATTAAATTGAAGTAGAAAATTCTGCAAGTAGAAATAATTCAATTATAATACAAAACAGCTGAGCATTAAGATTATACATACAAAATTTTAATAAAATAAATATAAAAAGTATGCTTGAACAAAATGTTAATTTTTTTGTATATAACAGTATCGTTAAGAGTTTAAAATGCATTAAAACCATCAAAATTTATATTTATCATTATCTTTATCATTGAGGATGCGTCATGTCAACCAGAAAGCAAGGTCCAAAGGGAAAATTACATGTTTCTATTGTAAAGGATTTGAAAAATGAGTAAAAAGAAGAATGTGTCTGTGCTGTATACAAAAAAGGAAATAAACTGGAATGTTGTAGTTACCCGTGTATCCCACCCTATTAAACACAGCCTATAAAACATCCACCAATATTTTTTTAATGAGAATTTACTTGTATGTGATCACCATCTACTAACGAGGTTTTTACATAGGAAAAACAAAAACAGACCAACTGCATTCAATCAGGCAAATTTTAGAAAATAAAAAGATTATTAAAACATTGATACATGCTATGTGTTCATTGATTTTAAAGCTGCATACGACAGTATCAACAGAGAGCAACTACATGAAGTTATGAAGGAATTTAAAATGCCAACAAAACTAATAAACCCAACTGGATTGAATCGCAATATCGTCAAACGTAGAATAAAAATGTTGCAGCTCTCCTTTACATACTAAGAAGGGTTTGGGTCAAGGCGACTCTATTTAACATAGCTTTAAAAAAAAGCGGCAAGAGATTCGGACACAAACACCCCAGGAACCATCCTACAGAGAACGGTTCAACTGCTTGCTTTTGCAAATGGCATTGACATAATCAGGAGAACTAAACACGCCGTTGTTGATGCTTTTTACCCGAAATTGCAGCTAAAAAGATAGGGCTAACCATCAATGAAGATAAAACACTTGATTGCAAAAAATAAAACTATGGATAAGCTCTGTTAAAATTCAATTACACATTTGAAAATGTTAAGCAATATATAAAAACCTAGGCACAATAATCTCAATCTGCAATCACTAAAATGCTATAAATTAAAAGCAAACTAGCAATGGCTAATGGATGTTGCCAACTGAAACAAAAATACTTTAGCACTAAAACAATCAATAATGTTACCGACCAGCTTGGAAGAGCATCTCAAAAGTTAATGTTGTTAAATAAAATTAGATAAATTTAATTTTAAGCATGGGTAAAGAACTCGGAAAACAAGATTTAAGCAGCAAGATCTTGACAAACGTAGAACTCAAAAAATGCCAAATTCTGGAGCACGTTTTAAAGCAGTTTCAAAACTATAGTTGTCAAATATGCATTACCTGAACCTTGTAACTATTATAATATTCTATTGAAAATGAAATTGTTAAGTTTAATAATTGAAACTTGACGTCTCCAAGGGGTCGATTCCTCTATGCGATGATAGGTAAATTTTATAAATGTTTGAGAAAGGTAAAGAAAAGTAATTGGGATCCTTCGACCCCAAGCTTAAAGAAACATTGGTAAAAATTTATATCCTGCAAGTGTTTGCAAAGCAAGACCAAATAATACCAATGGAACTAAATATCAATGGAACCAAAATACAAATG
The DNA here is from genome assembly GCA_023701765.1 of Hylyphantes graminicola. Taxonomy (NCBI): domain Eukaryota; kingdom Metazoa; phylum Arthropoda; class Arachnida; order Araneae; family Linyphiidae; genus Hylyphantes; species Hylyphantes graminicola. The sequence goes on along the minus strand of CM043118.1, from coordinate 63,965,880 downwards.
TACCACAGAATAGAAATAGAACTATCAAAAAAAATTGCCATTGGTTTTGAAACACAAGTGCTATGCAAGTCGAAAAAAGGTAACATGCTTATTATCTACCCTTGTGACAAATATTTTTTTCTGTAATGTTTGTTTGGTATTAATAAAGTGTTTGTAATCCATATCTGTCACCAGACTTGAAAACAAGTTCCGAAAGAAAACTACACCAGTGAATCGTCCTTTAAACTTTACTAATTTCTACTACTCATCTTCAAGAATATCCGATGGAAAGAAAACATTTAAATTTAATTTAGTCATTATGGTCAGTTTTAGGCAACTGATCCATAACACTCAAGCAGAAATATATAAATAATATTTTCATATAAAACTATTTGCATGAAACTAAAAAGCTAACATGGTTTCAAGTTTGACAATAAGAAATTAAATATACATATAGATATAAATTAGTCAGATTGGAAACGTTTAGAAAAATCGATCACACAATACTTTGAAGTTTTAATAATCGATTGATTCAATTTAATTTGGCCTTTCTAGCTGCAATGCCTCTTCACACACATCTATCGGTTAGAGCTCTTAATATTGAACCTCGACCTTTTCATGTCAAAATTTGATATTTACATTACAATATATAAAGTTGATGTTTATTTTATAAAAAATTGCACAAGGTGTGGTTTACATCACAAATCAATTCTACAATTTTGAATAGAAAAAAATAGCATCTTTTTCCCCCAGCTGTTATTTGCAACAAATAGTTGGACGAGGGATAAACTGATTTTACCCAGGGTTGCTACCAATGATAAGGATTTTGCCTTAATGTATCAAAAACTAAGGATTCGATTACACTATTTTAATGACAATATGCAGGCCAACAAAAACTATTTGAGCAAAAGTGTTTAGAGACAAACACTGATCTATCTTCAAAAAAACTTTAACTATCTTAGAATTACTCTTTAAGATTCAATTTTGGTGCAATTTGTATTAGAATGGTACTGTGTGCGAAATTAACTTAGTGGTAGTTGAGTACTTAGAGTAAAATGATTAACCACAGAAGTATAATTTAAAATTTCAAGATTATATAATTGCTGTATATAAGAACAAGTGAAAAAACTAGCTTTGAAAAAATTAGCTTTATTTAAGTTGGCAAAGCAAAGCCGATTACGGTAAAAAATATAGTCCAGTAAGGTTCAAAGTGGTACACTTTTAAAAACTTTTTTTAATTTTAAGTGGAATAATTTTTTTAAAATGTTAAATTTAATGTAAAAAAATGAAGATTTCTTCCTATTTTTTTACGATTTCATTCTGAATGCAAAAATCTATTTCAAAATTTAGTTTTTTTTGAATAAATAAAAAGTTGGAACTGAAAGGGTTAACAAAAGTTGCTACCACAAGGACATTGATTTGCTAGGCATTATAATCCTATAAACATCCAATTAAGAGAATTAACTACAAATACTCTGATAAATTTTTTTAATGTTTAAATTTACCAGGAGTAAAACAACCACCGACTCCAACTGACGTACATATTATTTAAGGCCCTCCAAAAAAACTAAATCGATCATTATATCCTAAAATACAAGTATAACACTTTTCCCTTACCTTAAGTAGAATTAATCCACAGCTTCCGTCACTTTTGATAAGTAGAAACCAGAAAGGCTTAAAGGTGATTTTCCAAAGCAAATTGAATCTGAAAAATTACCTTATATAAGAGACTAACATTTTTATCAGAAACTATAGCAATAAATTAATTAACTTTAAAAAGAAAGCGATTTCTATAAAATTGCTATTGGGTGCAGTTACTTTGGATTGTGTATAACTAGAAGGGTTTTTTATTACTATTATTGTTATCAGATACCCCAATTATAAATTAAGTTTTAATCGTAATTTTTATTAATTTAATAAAAAGCACTAAATTTCTAATGCTTGTACTAAAATAATTAGCAACTGTATTTTTAAAATAAAATAGATTATGGATGATTCTCTCATTGTAAGCGTTAAGACTTTAGAAAACTTATTTTTATAGTTATCATTCTTTCTCAATTCTTCTTGCACTTGGAGATGGTGTAATTCTTGAAGATAAAACACCGATCTTTACACATGTTATTCAGTGTCCAGATCTCTTATACCACAAGTAGTTGATTACCAATGGATGCAGTTATTAATATATATTGAGTACTAGCACAAATAATTTACACTTTTATTACATAACACTAAATGTGTTAATTGAGCAAATGCAAATTTTTCTAAAGCAGCACTTTTAATTAAAGCCAAACATTTGTTTAGCTAAACTTACAAAACTTTTAATGCTAAAGTTTCATTTCTTTTAAGTAATCAAAATCTTATCTCTGAGAGAAACACTATACGTGTGAATCCGAGTTAAACTAAGTGGTACGCGCTTTCTTTTGGTTAATTATGGCTACATTGTAATACACAGGGTTGCCACACTTTTTGGTAAAACAAATTCAAGGACTATTTAAGGACTTTCAAGGATATATTTCCATTTTCAAGGACTGTATATTTGAATATGCAGCAACTAAATACCACGATAGTTTTTAAAATTCATTTATTAAACAAATAAAAGCTCTCTAACTTTCAAATAAACTTAAATATGTGTTATAAAATAACCTTTTAGTTATTAAAAATACCATCAAGATGGCATACTTTGCCTTGAATTATACATAAACAATGAATCAAAAAGTGCAATAGGAACCGATTCACATTGAAATTGTTAAAGTCAAAAAAATTAAGGACTTTTCAAGGTTGATAATGTTTTCCCAGCACTTTTAAGCACTTGAAAATCAAAGATTTTTTTCAAGCACTTTTCAAGGTTTTCAAGGACCGTGGCAACCCTGAATACTATTTAAATAATGTTATAATGCAATGTGAAATTCGAAACATACCATAGATCTCAATGAAATTGAAAATTGTAGTTTGATCTTTTTAGGGACTTGAATCACAGAGCGAAGTGGTGTAGTCAGCCCGAAGAGTAATAAGAATCCTATGGTGGTGTAGTTTCAACCAATTTTTTTTTTTTTTTTGGTTCTATAACGGTCAAAACTACAATGAGAAGCTCCACAGAATTCTTTACAGACATCTAATTCAGAAGATCTAAATGTTGTGGAACACCTGCAACTAAATAGTTTAAACATTTGATTATGTCACAACCAGTTACACATAACTATTATGCAATTCGTTTGAAAATTGAGTTGCAAGTTGATAGCTTAAAAATTATCAGGGAAAATATGAAGATTTAATAGGATTTTGGTTTTTAAACTCGTTGTGAAAGAAGCAATTACAAAAAAAACAACCAAATATCTTAAGACACTGCTTACTGTTGTGCGTGCATGAGAAGCAACATTCATTATGCAACAACAATATCGCTCGCAACAACAATATCGTTCGATGGAAATAGTAACAAACTAATAAAACTTGTTGATTACTCGATAAAAGCCAATTTACACATGAAACTAAATTACATAAGCTTTTAAAAAGAAGTAAAGTTTTAAGTTTACTGGGTAAATATCTATCGCGACATAGTTTTAAACTTAATTCAATTAAAATTTGAAGAATTTAATTTAAAGTATGGAAAAATCACGCTTTACTGTACAAATGATTGTTTTAAATATTTTGTAAAAATGAATAATTTTAACAAATACCAAATTCTGGAGCATATTTAAAAGCATTTTTAAAATTAAAGTTATCAAATACGATATAACTGTTCCTTATAACCATAATACAATACTTCCAATAATAAAATTTTTTAATTTCTTAAGGGTTCTGTAATCTAAATATACTAAATAAGTTATTTCGCTATTAAAATAACCAATAAGTATAATTGAATCGGTGAGTGCAGAAATCACTTCAGTCAAAAAAATCCGAAAACTCGTTTTCAATGAAAATAAGCGTAGAAAGGCAAGATGTATGTTGGGTGAAAGAACTACATTAGTCTGTTGAGTAGTTCCGTAAATACAGGACGTTTGTTTCGAATGTTGAGTGCAGAAATAGGAGTTATTACGTTTTTCTCCCTCCTGAAAAATTTGAAATTTGACTGACGTTGTTTCTGTACTTACCGATTCAATTTTAAAGCTAATAGCTATAATTAAAACAAAAAAAAAATTGATCAGATATTTATATGCCGTTTGTCGTGCCATCAGTAGACAGTGAACAATATTTAAAATTTTGCTTTAATTATTACTAATTAATTTAATTTCAAAATAACTATTTTTTGGTCAGAATTTGTGAGAACAAGTCACATACTTTATTTAAAAACAGGGTCAAAAGTTTTCCCATGGGAATTGTATAGATGCATTACCATACAAGACACTAATTGAAAATGTGCAAAAGATTGCAAAGATATAATGGGAAATATAATTACCGTTAAGTTACTGGCATCATTCAGACTTTTCTTTAGTTTCTCCACAAAATGAAGCAAAGATGAAGAATCAATGAATTCCAGGTTCCAACTTTCATTCCAATGTAGATTAGGAGATAGTGTTCATATTTTTACTGTATAAATATTTATGATAGATACTTCACAATGATGTGGAAATGTTCTATAGTGGACAAGTCTTTATGGAGGCAAAGGAGGTATCAACAATTGTAGAATCACTCAGTTTCGGACAACTTTTTTTTTTAACTTTGCTGGACGAAAATCACATTTTAAATGGTGTAGTTCACACTAAATCAAGTTAACATAGATACACAAGGGTTATTGTAACCAACAGCCGCCTTTATCGTTTCTTTAATAAATGTACTAGGATTAATTGAAAGTTAATGTGCAGCAGAAATATAGCTCATCCTCTATTACACTATGTCGATGATACATTTTGTAGATGGCAGAGAAGCAAATGCATTCGTCAAGCTTGAAATGTAGTTCAGACTTGTTTTTACACCATCACACACACACAGAAATAAATTTCTTCATTGTGATTAGTTTAGAGTATTTATAGAGGCAAAGGAGGTATCCACAATTCTAGAATCAGTCCCAATCAGTTTCGACCAACAATTTTTTTTTTAACTTTACTGGACGAAACGCACATTTTAAACAGTGTAGTTCGCACAAAATCAAGTTGGAATACACACTGGTTATTGTAACCACCAGCCGCCTTAATTATTTCGTGAATAAATGTACTAGCGTTAATGTGCAGCAGAAAGTACAGGTCATAATTTATTACACTATATCGATGATACATTTTGTAGATGGCAGAGAAGCAAATGCATTCGTCAAGCTTGGAATGTAGTTCAGACTTCTTTTTACCCAGCCACACGCACAAACCAATAAATTTCTTCAATGAGATTAGTTTCAGACGTTTGCAGTTCAATTGACCAAATCAAAATGCCACATCTAACTTTTTACCATTAGCTCTGTCCAGGATCTTTGTTTCAAAGTAAAGATTGTTACTTGAATAACGTAGAAATAAATCTTCTTGGGTTATCTCACTTAAAGCTACAAAATGCAAAATCAGATTTTTTTTCACTAGTGATATTAAAACTATCTTGTGATTCAGTTAATTGAAGTAGTTATTCAGATATACCGCCATGTAAGACAAGATTGCAGTTTGACATTTTTTTGGTTGGCCAAACAGCACATTCTTGTAGTAGATAATCGTTTCTTATGTACAAAGTTCAAGCTAATATTTGTAAACAAATTCACAAGTTATTCACAGAAATCATTTCTTTGTCGAATATCATGGGGTAGATTTGCTTATTTAGGAAGATTTTTGGATTATCACATTGATCGTTCATTGCACAGGGGTAGAGATTCTGGTCGGTTCAAATCGAGCTGCAATGAAACCCGTTCATCTCCTTTTGCCATCAGCTCTGTCCAAGATTAAATTGAAGTGGAAAATTCTGCAAGTAGAAAGAATTCAATTAAAAAACGAGATAGCTGAGCATTAAAAGATTGCACATAACAAAATTTTAATGAAATAAACAATTTAAAAAATATGCTTAAACAAAATTTTCACCACTTTTTAAAAAATGGCAATATCGCTAAGAGTTTAAAATGTATCAAATCCATCAAAATTTATATTTATCAGGATCTTCATTATTGAGGATAGGTCATTAACCAGAAAGCTAGGTCTAAATAGGAAATTACACGTTTCTATTGTAAAGGAATTGAAATTTAAAAGACAGTTCTCGCAATGTAGGGCTATCGGAGATCTACTTCCAACTTTGGTTTTACCGAAGTAAAGTCTTTGAAGATCTTGCCAGTTCAAATGGATCGGAAAGTGCACGCTCGTTAAAATAATGTTTAGGTTTAAAATAATGTGCATTATGTTTTTCGGCACACTGCTCATGTATACAAAAGCTATTAATACCATTATTTTGCTCACTTCAATCAAGCGTACCACCTGAAATTTACCTGCATACCCATGGTTGAGTTAGGTTTTGAATTATCTTCGCACTTGAGCTACACGAGGGCTAATGGCGAAGGGCGTCGTATTTTAGAACCACAGTCAAGTGACGAATCGACACCTGAATAGGCAACCAACGCAACCGTAAAGGGCGACATTGTATGCAGCGTTAGAACTTTGAAGGATATTTAACGTGCACTCCCCTGCACAGGGTATTATTCGGACATTTTTGGCGGCAAGGGCCATCTATAGGTCTGTAGTTAATTTGCCGATGCACGGACCCGAACCTGGGACCTTCTGCATGCCAGGCGAGCGCCTAAAAGACTGGTGTAACTAGCCCTGTACCCATGGTTGGGAACTCTTAACATAGATATTAAAATGAGTATCAATTTTAACTTCAATTGTTATTAATATTTTAAATATACAAGTTTTTCTAACATAAAGTAAAAAATTGCATAAACTGACTAGGTGGCAAGATATATAAAGTTAAACCACCCTTGCGATAAGAAAAGTTGCACCTAAAAAATTCTTAGAAACATTTTTGGTATTAATATTGATGACCCAAACAAAAAAAAACTACTGAAATAATTTTAAAATGTTTTAAAAACCATGAAAAATCCTTGATTTAAAATGTTAAACGAATTAATAATCCCAAATAGTTACAGTAGGTATATTCCACAATTCCGGAAGATCACCAAATGCCAAATTTTGATGAGTTTGGGACAGTATAGAACACTTATATCAAGAATGGATTGACGAAGAATGCTAAAGGATCACCAAATGGGTAAAAAAAAAAAGTATCGACAAATCATGGGGAAATACACTGCTTGAAACATTTAGGGGAGCGAATAGATAACCCCAATGATTCCATTTAGAATCTTCGGCTTGCGATTTTTTTATCACCTAGTTAAGCTCCCACTTATTTATCCTTAGATGGAAGAATCACGACTTTTGAAGAATTAAATTACGTTTAATTTAATTAAACAAAAATATAAAAAACAAGGTAAAATAAAATTCACTCTGAAACATTTTCTTGCATATATTGACCTTAAATTCCCGATGTTAAAAATTCGATTTGAACTATTTGACAAATAAAATTTGCAAAAAATAGCTATAATTTATTAAAAACATTCAATTTTAATTTATTCCCCTTAAATTTTATGCAAAAAATGAAGATTTCTTCCTGTTTTGTTACCATTTCATTCTGGATACATAAATCTATTTCAAAATTTAGAGATTTTTTTGAATAAAAAAAAAAGCTGGAACTGAATGGGTAAACAACAGTACTCAAAGTGCTCCTCTAATGTTCTGAGCAGTGTATAAGTAGTTGTTACCACAAGGACATATTGATTTGAAAGCTAAGGCATTATAATCCTATAAATATCCAATTAAGAGAATTAACTCTCAATATTCCTTGATAAATTATTTTTTAAATGTTTAAATTTCGCAGGAGGAAAACCACCATTGACTCCTACTGACGTTCATGTTACGTACATTTTTAAAGCTCCAAAAAAAAAACTAAATAGATCAGTATATCCTAAAATACAAGTAAAAAGCTTTTCCCATACCTTAAGTAGAATTAATCCACAGCTTCCATCACTTTTGATGAATGGAAACCAGAAAGGCTTAAAGTCGATTTTCCCAAAGAAATTGAATCTGAAAAAAAATTACCTTATATAAGAGACTAAAACATTTTTATCAGAAACTATTGCAATAAATTAATTAACTTTAAAAAGAAAGCGATTTCTATAAAATTGCTATTGGGTGCAGTTATTTTGGATTGTGTATAACTGATGCAGTTATTAATATTCATCGGGTAAGGTAGACTGACCAGTGAGTGAACAGGCTCCAGTTAATGAACATTTGGTAAATATAATTAAAAAAATAAGGATTGAAAATCATCCCACTATATGGATTGGCAACACAGACTTCCTCCCATGTAGAAGGGAGCTATCTGACAATGGTTGGTTGTCCTGGTCATTGTATCCTGGTGTTCATTCACTGGTTAGTCTACCCTACTCTCACAAATAATTTACGCTTTCATTATATAGAAGTACACTAAATGTGTTAATTGAGCAATGCAAATTTTTCTAAAGCCGCACCATTAATTAAAGCAAAATATTTGTTTGGCTGAAACATGAAACTTTAATGCTAAAGCTACATTTCTTTTATGTAATCAAATCTCTGAGTGAAGCACTATATGCGTGAATCCGAGTTTGACTAAGTGGCACAAGCTTTCTTTTGGTTAATTATGGCTACATCGTAATACTCCTAAGATGATGTTATAAAGTAATTTGAAATGGGAAACATACCATAGATGCTCAAACTACAATTTTCATTTCTTTTGGGGACTTGAATCGCAGAACGAAGTAGTGTAGTCAGTCCAAAGAGGAGAAGAATCCTGTGGCGGTGTAGTTTCAATCTTTTTTTTTATTTTTTAAAGGTCAAAACTACAATGAGAAGCTCCACAGAATTCTTTATAGACATCCAATTCAGACGATCTTAATGTTGTGAAATACCTGCAATTCAATACAATTTCAACATTTAATTACGTCCCAACCAGTTACGAAAAACTATTATGAAATTCATGAAATTGCATTTTTTTTTAATTTGAAAAGTTTCAAACGATTAGATGGCTTAAATTATCGGGGAAGAAAGAAAGCTTTAGGATTTCTGCTTTTAAACTAGTTGTGAAAGTTGCAATCACAAAAAAAAACAACCAAATATCTTAAGACACTGCTTACTGTTGTGCGTGCATGAGAAGCAACATTCATTATGCAACAACAATATCGCTCGTAAATTACTAATTTCTTCATTTAAGAATCTAGCTCAGAATAATTGCAATTTCAATGGAAATAGTAACTAATAGTAAATAGTAATCTTTAAAATAAAATTTATTATTTTAACTTGTTTCTTATTAAAATTATAGGAAATTAAAGTTTCAGTTTTTGAACACAGAGACCGAGAATGAAGGAAACAAGGTATGTAAATATTGTGGAAAAGCTAAACTCCTTTTTTTGATTTTTTTGTGTCCTCTACTCTGTACCAATGTCATAACTTTTACAACTCTTGAACAACCTAATGAAGTACATTAGAAAAACTGCAGAGAAAGGAGAAAATGATGCGTCAAGTTTTTTTAGGAGATTTAGACAATAAAAGGGAATAAGACCCAAATTTCCAGAGTTAGAAGGGCCCCCCCAAAAAAAAAAATCAAATTTCGGGAGCTTTTAGGGAAGGCAAACGAATACTAATCTTAAAAGAGAAGTATGATAACGTATTTGTAATTTAAAATTTTAGGATTTTAAAAATTGCTGTGTACAAGGAATAGTCACGGCTGCATATTATTAGTTTTATTTAAGGTTTTTAAGCAAAGCGCTTATGGAAAAATTGAGTTAAATGATAGAAAAGTGTACAACTTTTAAATGTTTTAAAGTATGTTAAAAGAAAAAGTTAAACAAATTTTTAAAATGTTGCAAAAACAATAATTACCTTTGATTATGATCAAAGGGCATTCTAGACACAAGCATCAGAGGCCCCGGAAGAAGGACTTGGGAGCCGAGCAGCATCAGTCACAGGGAGCAACTTTGCGGCACAGAAAGAATGTCTGGGGCTCTGGGATCATCAGTCCCAAAGAAGACACTTGGCAATCAAGAGTCTGGGAGCCTTGGCAGTATTGGCCCCAAAAAGACACTACGAGGCCGGGATAGAACGTCTGGGGGGCTCTGGAAGCTACAGTCACAAGAAGCACTCTTTGTGGCCCGGGAAGAATGTCTAGGGGCATCAGTACCAAAAACACTTGGCAACCAAGAAAGAGTCTGGGAGCCTTGGCCCCAAAGAAGACACTTGGAGGGCCGGAAAGAACGTCTGGGGAGTTCTGGCAGCATCAGCAAAACGAAGCACACTTTGCGGCCCGTAAAGAATTTCTGGGGGCTCAGGAAGCATCAGTCACGGGAGTCCCGGAAAGAAAGTCTGGAGGGCGGCATCTTCAATTTATTATGGGCGAAATCTTCAATTTATTATGGGCGGCGTCAGCCACAGGAAACATACTTTGCGGCCCGTAAAGAACGTCTGGGGACTCTGAGCATCAGTCACAAGAAGCACACTTTGCGGCCCGGAAAGAAAGTCTGGGGGGGCTCAGGGAGCATCAGTCACAGGGAGCACACCTTGCGGCCCGGAAAGAAAGTCTGGGGGCTCTTGGAGCATCAGTCACAGGAGGCACACCTTGCGGCCCGGAAAGAAAGTCTGGGGTCTCTTGGAGCATCAGTCACAGGGAGCACACCTTGCGGCCAGGAAAGAAAGTCTGGGGGCTCTGGGAGCATCAGTCACAGGAGGCCCGGAAAGAAAGTCTAGGGGCTCTGAGAGCATCAGTCACAAGGAGCACACCTTGCGACCCGGAAAGAAAGTCTGGGGGCTCTTGGAGCATCAGTCACAGGGAGCACACCTTGCGGCCAGGAAAGAAAGTCTGGGGGCTCTGGGAGCATCAGTCACAGGAGGCCCGGAAAGAAAGTCTAGGGGCTCTGAGAGCATCAGTCACAAGGAGCACACCTTGCGACCCGGAAAGAAAGTCTGGGGGGCTCTTGGAGCATCAGTCACAGGAGGCACACCTTGCGGCCCGGAAAGAAAGAACGTTTGGGGGCTCTGGGATCATCAGTCACAGGGAGCACACCTTGCGGCCCAGAAAAACGTCTGGGGGCTCTGGGAGCATCAGTCACAGGAGGCCCGGAAAGAACGTCTTGGGGGCGGCATCTTCTATTTATTATGGGCGGCATCTTCTATTTATTATGGGCGGCATCTTCTATTTATTATGGGCGGCATCTTCTATTTATTATGGGCGGCATCTTCTATTTATTATGGGCGGCATCTTCTATTTATTATGGGCGGCATCTTCTATTTATTATGGGCGGCATCTTCTATTTATTATGGGCGGCATCTTCTATTTATTATGGGCGGCATCTTCTATTTATTATGGGCGGCATCTTCTATTTATTATGGGCGGCATCTTCTATTTATTATGGGCGGCATCTTCTATTTATTATGGGCGGCATCAGTCACAGGAAGCATACTTTGCGGTCCGTAAAGAAAGTTTGGGGGCTCTTGGAGCATCAGCCACAGGGAGCACAATTTGTGGCACGGAAAGAACGTCTGGGGGCTCTGGGAGCATCAGTCACAGGGAGCACACCTTGCGGCCCGGAAAGAAAGTCTGGGGGCTCTGGGAGCATCATTTACAGGAGGCCCAGAAAGAAAGTCTGGGGGCTCTGGGGCATCAGTCACAGGAGGCCCGGAAAGAACGTCTGGGGGGCGGCATCTTCTATTTATTATGGGCGGCATCTTCTATTTATTATGGGCGGCATCTTCTATTTATAGCGGGATTCCTCTTTATTTTTATTCGTAACGGGCAAGTCTTTTGCTCCGTCTCAGCCCACTGCCGCTTTTCCTGAAAAGTTAAAATCAAATTAACATTAACAGTTCAAATGATATAAGAGTTGAATTGGTACAACTATTTCTCAAAGTCAGCACCAGATGAGAACTTTAGAATGCAAGCCAAAAATTAAATTTTTAACTGGTAATTAATGCTTTAAAATAGGCAGAAACTGGTTTAATAAATTTTCTTTGTCATTTTAAAAAGTAATGGGGTGAAAGTTCTCTTTATATGTATTTCATTACTTTTAACAACGAAACAAAGTTGATAGGAATTACCATAAGAGTGCATATTAGCTCTTAGAGTATGCCTCACTAAGTATTTAATATTTTCTTAATTCTAAACATGTTTAGCATTGCTGAAAGACAATTTGATGTTGATAGTTTAGTATGCTAACGATACGTAAAGTCAATTTGGTGCAATTTTGAATTTAAAAGGAATTAGTATTACACCCAGTCAAACAAAAATTTTATAATATAAATAATCTATTTAAAGTGCTTATTCCAATACTTACACCACATCTGGGATTCTTTTGAACCCAAGGCACCTTAGGGCCATCGGTACCTTGGTCCCATTGAAGGTGTTTTCGAAGCCAACGTCTCCCAGACTATGTGCCACCGCTTCCGGAGCAAAGCGTTTAAAGCCCTTGCTATAAAAAAAATTAAATTGTTACTTAAATATGAAAGGACTTTTAACATTACATTTGTCTCTAAACATCCAACTTAATTATATCCAATATCAAAGTGTATGAAGTTATTAAAAATCAATAAAAATACCCGACTGATCTTTAGCCAGTAAATTTGTTACATGAAAAAAATTTCATCAACACTATAGATGGATACTGATATTATCTTTTTATCCAATTCTTTATCTCGCAGATTATAACTGGTCGAGACTTCTGATTGACACTTATTGTAGTAATTGTTTTTTATACTGTACATTTATGTTGAAAAAACTTTGAACCTGGTAGTATGAAAACATAAGCTTAGATCTATCAAAATAGTAAAATTTAGAAGTAGAAAATTATTTTTAGGATAAAAAAACTTCGAACTTATAGATCTCAAGTTTTATGATAATGTATAAGTCTAATATTAATGGAGACAATTTAATTTTCTAACTTTAATAATCAAAAGTATATATGGAAAACTTACTTTTCAATTATTTCGCCCTCCGCTCGCTGCCGCTCTGCAAAGAAATGTTTAATTAGAGCATATGATATTTAAAAACAAATTTAAATAAACAAAATGGATAAGGACATTTTTCCTTAATATATGAAAAGAATAATATACTAGATCAGATATTTAAAGTAATTATTTTATAAGGTCCGATGGGGATAACGACTAAAACAGTTGTCAGTGTAACAATACTTTTCAGGGTGCAACGCCCATTTGCTTTTTTTTAATATCTTCAATTAAGATTACTTTTAAGATTGAGAGCCAGAAAAGCATTCTTTGGGGTTATGTTTAAACAGATGCAAAACCGACAGTATCGACAATAACTATACCCGTAAAAAATGTGTCGAGTATTTATAAAAATAACTATTTCCGAGAGGATGCTGAATATGTATTGAACTTGTCTTATAGTTAAATATTACACATTAACAAATAATTTTTTCTATACTAAATTGCAAATGACCTTTCAGGGTCGAAGTAATCAATGTTACCATACTTGATTATAAACTCCTTAAATACTCATTTCTAAATTAGTACGAATTATTTTTAAATAATTAAGAAAATTGCAAATATACTTACTGGTCCCTTTCGTCCTGGTCTCTGCCTGCTTTTCTACCCCCTGGTTTTCAACTCTCTCCTGCTTTTTAGCAGTAGCCCGTTTCTTAGGGCTTGCCCTTAAAAAAAAACTTGACATTAGGAATTAGCTATGAAATTTTAAACAAAGTTAATAAAATATTAAAAACTATAAATGGAATTTAAGATTTTGATGCATAAAAATTTAAATCCAAGGCAGTGAATTTCTTTACCAAGGTCCAGTGATAAAATTAACCAATGTAACGCAAAGGACCTTGATGACATGTTGCTAATGCTCCATTATCTAAGTACCATAAAGGATGTTTCACCTTTTTACAGATTAGGTTAGATTTTAATTATCGTTGCACTAGAGCTACGCGAGGCCTATTGCCGACGGGAGTCATTTTTCAAACAACAGTCAAGTGAAGAGCCAACACTTGAATAGGCACCCAACGCAACCGTTAAGGACAAAATAGTACGCAGCGTTAGGACTTTGAAGGATGTTTAACATGCACTACCTTACACTGGGTATTATTTGTCGGAAATTTTTGGCTGCACGGGCCGTTTATAGGTCAGCAGTTATTTTGGCCATGCCCGGACCTAAACGTGGGACCTTTCGCATGCTAGGCGAGTGCTTATTGACTGGACTCCCTAGACCCGCCTTTTTACAGAATTTTACAATGAATGCAATGGATGTCAACTACTTTAAAAAGGACCCACGAATAGCAAATAAAGAATTTAATAAGCTTTTTTTTATTTATATCCAAGTTTAAACTTAAAGCTAAATCAAGAAAGACATTTTAAATTCAAAATTAAAAAATAGCATATTGATGGACAGCCATATTTCTAAATATATATCTTGTAGTCTAGTACCAAGGAGTTCTACAGTAGGGTAGAAGAACGACTCGTACTGAGCTGCCATTAGAAGCCATGGCTCACTACGGAGCCCAAATCGAGGGGCAGATAAGCCTATTAAGTGCTAGTTAATTTATAATTTTGATACTGAGAAAGGAAGTACTGGGCTTCCCAGCCCCCTTTTAGCTTCCACACTACGTTTATAACATAAAAAGTGGAAGGTTTTATAATCGTTCTGCCCGTCTGTCACCCACTTTCACAGAACGAACCGCAAGTCTCACAAACAAGTGGGATATATCATTTTAAGTAAAAAAACAGTTTAGGCTACATTTCAAATTTCATTAACAAATTTCAATTAGAAGTTCATTTAAAATTTAAATAACTAAAAATTTAATCTACAATGAAATAACATGCGAATTCTATTTTTATTCAATATTTTCATTGTTGCCATGGCATCAAACGCACGAGAAACTTTATTTACAATAAAAATAAAATTCTTGAAAAACCTATTTATTTTTGTGTAATAATTCAATTTGGATTGTTGTAATAGCACAATAAAAAAGTTATTTTGATAGTTCGTTATATTTTTGGGAAGATGCATAAAAAATTTGAAATTTGCATAAAAAATATGCAAATTTTCGCTTATGTTTTTAAAGCAACAATTTCACTAATTAATTTTTTGAAACGCAAACTTGTGACTGCAAAAAGATATTTATTAAAAAAATTCCTCACTATTCTTCTAAGTTCAAAAAAATTAGCAAACGATAAGGATTAATTATCAAATCTGCAAAACATGATTAAAGAAAATTAATAGTTTTTGCTGATAAAAGTTTGAATTAGAACTAGCCAAAGGCCCTGTTTGGCGAATTTCTTTTTGAGGTGTTAGTGTGTTTCCTGTTGAGCGTAAAATGTTGTGTGGAAGCGGTGTAAGTGACAGATTCTGTAACAAACCAACTTGTTTAATTAAAAAACCGCTTTATGTTTCACACCCCACATTTCAGATGCCTACCTTTTCTTCGGCATGTCGGTGAAAGAACTCCCTTCTGCCCACCGAGGACTTCTATCATAGAGATCGGGACATCGCGAGCCGGCGGCTACTCCGGGTAGTAAAAAGGAATCCCATCCTTCGGCCGCCGTTGCCCCTCCTTCTGCCGCCTTTGTCTTCTCCTTAGAAGAGGGTGTTTTGTTTTGTCTAGAAGAAAAAATATATCAACAAAACTTAACATTCACAGCAGCATAAATCATAAACACAACTATACTTCCTGCCACCTTTATTTAAACACTTTAGTGATGGAAAATTGGAACCATTTTGTTTCCCTGGTTTTTGACCAAAAAATCGTTTTTCATAAGTCTTAAGGTAGTAAAACCCAAAAACCGGTTTTTGAAACGTTTCATTCTGAAAAACCGCTATCCCTACTGTATCTTATTTGGTTGGCGGCGAATATACAGTGGCGACCAAATGTGTGCATTTTTTTTAAAGTTTCATGTTAACATTGAGTGCTTGTAAAATATATTAATTTTCACTTAAATACAAATGTTTATACATTAAATTGAAGGTAATTTAATGTAAAATTTAGTAATACATATTGCCAAAAGTGAAAATTAATATATTATGCAAGCACACAATGTTCAAAAACATGAAACTTTTTAAAAAAACTTCCACACTTTTGGCCACCACTGTATGTCACACTGATGCTATACATTTTAGAATATTCTGCCTACACTCGGTGCCAACCTAACTTGAGTAAAAACAAATAGTAAAAAGGCAGGGGGAGAGCGTGATTGGTCCTTTAAACTCTTGGAAACTCGTCTAAAGTAATATTTACATACAAAATGATCTTAATTTAACAGAAACGCTTTTCATTCTGATAAAATAGCAAAATTTTCTCAAAATATTCTAACTTCGCATTCCTAATTCCTAAATAGCTTTCTTAGTAAACAAATAATGAACATTCAAAATATCTCAGTGTGCTATATTTTATGGCCTCATTCGCAACCGATTTATATGGGAAAACTTTATAGTATTTAAAATTTTAATTAAGGTTTCTCGTAAAATCCGATACCTTAGAACAATAAAATATTTAACATTTAAATTTAAAATAGTTCTTACTTCTTGTGGCATACGCAGATGCATTGTGCCTGTAAAACAGGCACATTGCTGGGATTGTGTGAGCATGGACAGTTGGCATCACAGCATCTGCAATCCTTATGGCAGCGCTGAAAATTGAAATAATTATCCGTTAAATTCATAAAAGAAATATTAAACATGTTAAAATAGGATGATCATTGCTAAGCAGGCATCGATTTCAGCTTCAAGGGATATTAGATAGCCAGTTTTGGTTAATGTAAGCTTTACCTCCCGGATTTGGCGACATTCAAAATTTGTTGGCAAGTCAAAATTATAAACCGCACAAACTACTGCTTCTCGTGAAAAATGAAAAACAAGCATGGTTGCCGAACTTGGACCAGATTTTTTTGCCGATACATCAGCGGAAAGGTTGCCAGAATTGGCAAAAATCGCTCAAAGCACGATATTTGGCAATCTTGCCAAATTTTTGTCGCCAAGGGTTGCCGTAAAACAGATTTGGCGGGGTTGCCAGCTTGGCGACTTTATTGCTGGGGGGTATAACTTACATTTTCCGAAGTTTTATTTAGGTGCAAAGCAATTGCAATAACCAGGGACAGAATTAAAGATAGGCCGCCTGTAGGCTACGATCAATTTGCCACCCCTAACACAGTATTCCCCCACTACGGAAAATATACATCTGGTTAGTTGTAAAATAAGGTGCCAAGTGCCGTCTAAAATTATCACAACGAATATGGAAGAGAGAACATTTGAAGGGTATATTTGAAATACAATATAATCAAAAATTCCAGCTTTATAACAAAATTACCTCTAAGCATTTTTTTAATTGTCACTGCCTAGCCGATATTATCCGAACTAGGACTTCCATTAATACACTGAAATTCCAAACGGTTAGTGTATGTTTTTGCGTTGCTTTTTCGAAACTGACAAAAAGTGGACTCTGTTCATTTGTATTTTGAATCATTTATTATTCGAAATAAAAAGTTATTTACGCAAACGATGTTGAGGTTTACGTTTCAAATTCTGACACTAACTTGCACTTAAAATAAGTATAAATTAAACACGCGCTACTGCTGGTAAACAAAAACCAAACCAATCAAGAATTCGGATATTATCGGTTTAGTTGTTTGCGACCTTCTTAGGTTCATGCAATAAATTTTATTAAGACATGAAACATGTTAATTGAAAAAAATGAGAGCAGAAGTCTTATTTTACAAAATCAACATATTTCCAGAGTAATTAAAGTTTAAAACCTAATTAGAGTCCTTTTAGATTTAAAGAATAGAGTCGTTGAATAAGACGAATAAAACCATCTGTCAGGTTTTACGTTTTCACTTCAGTCAATTTGCTTATTCCTTAGAGGCAATCGAAAAGCTGAATTTTAAACACTCTAAACGACTGATTTAGGATTTGCGTTTTCTGGGAAAAAGATTTTAGGTATTCATTATGTACAGTGGCTAAGCTATTATAGTGGCTAAGTAAACCAAGCTTACCCTTCGAGGTGGAGCGGGGATGTTCGGCACCTTATTGATGACCGCCGGTGTTGCCACGTAGTCGGATTCAAAGTCCATCGTCACCCTCGGGCTGTTGTGGGGGACGTCTATGTTGTGAATAAAAGATGAGGGAGGGGTATGCAGGTTCTCACTGATGTTACGAGGAACTATCCGCCCGGAATTGTCCTCGGCAGCCTGCTCCGCGATGTTGTCTACAGGGAGGTCTTCGGCTGCCTCCTCCATGTTTACCGCCGCCTGGTCTTGTGCCGCTCCCTCTCCTCCGTTTTCTGCCAGGAGGTCTTCGGCTGCCTCCACGTTTACTGCCGCCGAGTCTTGCGCAGCTGCCTCTCCCCCGTTTCCAGCCAGGAGGTCTTGCGCTGCCTCCATGTTATCTGCCGCCTGGTGTTGCGCAACTCCCTCTCCTCCGTTTTCTGCCGCCTGGTCTTGCGCAGCCGCGTCTCCTGCCAGGAGGTCGCCTTGCGCTGCCGCCACATCAGCCACAAGGTCTCCTAGTGCCGCTCTTAGATCTCCTTCGACCTCTTCTGGCAGGTCCCTGTTCCTTTCGACTTCCGCGGCCTCTTCCTCCTCCTCCTCCTGTTCTCTAAGAAACTTGTCCCTTTTACGTTGCGCGTCTTTTTCCAGCTTCTTTCTTATATTGTCATAATATTTCCCCTGCCCCAGCGGCAGATGTACCAGGGGGTTGTTAAGAAGATGTTTACTGAAAAATAAATTACAAGTTTAAGTTCAATTGGCCTCACGATGGGAAACAGTGCAAAAATTCTAAAAAAATACAAATTCGAGCAAAATTGAAGATTTTTTAACGAAGAATGGTTCCATTCATAAAAATTAAAGATTTTTAAAAATGAAGATTTTCAGTTCACCCAAAAACTACTATGTTCTATCTGACAACATTTTCTTTCTGCCATCAGAAAGGATACCGAAGTAAAAAAACCTGTCAAGGGACTATTTTTCTTTCGATAATTACAGTTTAATGAATTCTCAGTTTCATTCAATTAAAAAAAGTTAGGCATTTTTAAACCCTATAGTTTGCAATATATCTTCGAATATTAACCAAGAAACAAGTCAAGACTTAAAATGTATTGCGGTGAAAACAAGCTTACACTTTAACCAAAAGGTATCCTTCCAGCAGAGGGTAAAGTTTTAGACATTTCAATTTCTCAAATAATCATGAAATTCCAGCCCTGCAGAATAGGCATGAAGAAATGTTTACTTACATCTTCTGGCAGTGCTTGCAATTGGGGCAGTAGTAGGGGCAGTCATCAGGCGGAATCTCGCAACTCTTTATCTTTTGATGCTGGAACACCCGCTCGGCCATCTCCGCGAGGCTGCCGCTGCCGAACAAGTCCGGGACGGCCGCCGCCACTCTCCTGGGACCGCAGTACACGCCTCGCCCCTGCTGCTGCAGCACAGGGCTCACGTTCAACAGATGAGCCATTCTCTGCAAACGAAAAGGTTGGGTTTGAATTATCGTCGCACACTCTCAGAAATAACACTTTATTTTTGACGATTCATGAATCCTCAAGCCTCATTTCGTTAATTTTGAGGATTGTTTCATCGAACTATCACGGGACTTTTGAGGAAACGCGAATCCTCACTTTTGCGATCGTGATTTGACGATTCTGTATCTTGATTTTGAGGAAACTGAATCTCATTGTTGTACTCACACGCTCAAAATTGGCGAAATATGTCTTTAGATTAGACGACATTCAAATCCTCATAAAAATGACGAATCAAATTTCCTCACTTTGAGGAAACGAAAACTGAGCATTTGCCAGTAAACAAACCGTCAAAATTAAGGAAAATTTCGTCGTTTTTGAGCATTCATTTTTTCGAGTGCACTAGAGCTACATGAGGGCTATGGGCGACGTATTTTAGAGCCACACTCTCAAAACAAAAGAGTGAAATCCACTCCAGTTGGAGAAGTGCATTTTCGACACTGGAAAGGCGTGAATATTAACTCAGACTGAGTTAAAATCACTCGTTTGAAGTGATCCTGTTGGAGGTTTAACACACAAAGGATCCGCTCCTTTCGGAGAAGTTCATTTTCAAGACTGGAGGAGTGAAAATTACTCAGATTGAGTTAAATTCGCTCGTTTGTTTTAATAGCACACAGTCAGGTGACGAGCCAACACCTAAATAGGCACACAACGCAACCGTTAAGGGCAACATCGTACGCAGAGTTAGGACTTTGAAGGATTTTTAACGTGCACTTCCTTACACGGGTATTAATTCGTCGGACATTTTTGGCTGCACGGGCCGTTTATAGGTCGGCAGCTATTTTGGCGATGCCCGGACTCGAACCTGGGACCTTCCGCATGCTAAGCGAGTACTTAACCGACTGCATTCCCCAGTCCCTCTCCGTTAGGAGGACTAGTCGTACTATTTTTAATAAGCAGTCCTGATGGTTTCCAGAAAAGCACGCGTTAGCACAAGTTATTTGAAAAGTTTCAGTACGAAATTTCAGATATTTTAATAATATGATGTGAATGATAGTTCATTTAGAAAGAAACCAACTAAAATTTGCATTTCGGTTTTGAAATAATTAATAATTTCATTTTGGTAAATAACGGTTTGGGATCCGATTGTTCAATGGAAGCAACTATTTTGCTCTGTTGCACATTTACCGCCACCCTGGGTACTGCCCTCAATTTAGCCATCTTGCAAACGGATCGAGCAAGACAAAAAAAAACTTTAAAAAATAGCTCCCTGTATACTTATCTGGCGCACGTTAAATCCATCGTTTCAAAACTCAAAATTAAGAGATACATCTCCTTTAGCTTGCATGTCTACAGATAGAAAGCTAATTTACCCAAACAAATTAATAAATTAAAAACGTGTAATTTCAAGTAATGTCAGTTACATTTGTGTAATAGATGCATTTTTTTTGGTTTTATCGCTATAGTTAGTCAATTTAGAGCCGATCATTTTAAAAATTTAGCGACATAAACCCAAAGATCCAAAAAAAGTGTTATGAACGAGTTGCTTATTAGAATTAGAATATGACACGTTAAAGTTAAACGAAACCTCAACAACAATCGCAAGTTATTATTTAAAATTTAAATAGCAAACAAAAGGATAAATTTCAAAAATTGAGGGCTTTTTATAAAAAAAAGTTCAAAATAAACTGTTCATATATTACAAATAAATTTAAATGTTTTCTGTTAAAGTAGAATTATTAGTTGACATGAAACCTACGGGGTTGATTGGGGGGTAAAAAAAATCGACGTTTATTCAAAGTAATAATCAAAACAAATATTTTTTGGCCTTATGAGCAGGACCGTCGCGTGGTTATTAGAAACGCGGGAACCATAGCTGAGCACCGCCCTGCTCCCTTGCATAGATAGAAAAAAATTCAATAAAGACTAATTTGATTACCGATTTCTAAATCTAATACGACTAATACCAATAACTACTGTTCTAACACAACAAATTTTCCCGCAACAACTGCAAATCAAATTGTATTCATTGGTATAGGTATAGCAAAATGGAAACGCAACTGTTTTAACAACAACATGAAATAACTTGTATTCACGTAAAGGAAAGAAACACCAATTAAAACCAGTCAGGAGAAATATTGCAAAGCGTTTGTAGAGAAATAAGTAAAAACCAAGTGTAATGAATAGATCTAGTGCATCACTATACACTGTAATGTGTACTCCCTATTCACATTTATAATAAACACGTTAGAAAATTAATGTATCAAAAATATTAATTCAAAAACAATTGATGCTTTTTCTAAAAAAAAATATGTAAACTGATAAGGAACATTACAAGACACGATTAAGCCGGTACAATTGAATAATTACACTAAACACTCTCGCATATAAGCGATCTAATTAAATCTAACTAAGTGTGATACAGGTAAATACACAGATATAGTAAGATACAAAAGTATACCATGTACAAATTAAAAAAAGGCACTTACTATCAAATCCAAAATAGAGTGAAAACTCTAAAAGCATCCACAATAGAGTGAAAACTCTAAAAGCATCCAAAAAAGCATGCAAACATGCATCCAAAAGCATCTGCCTACTCAAACGCTTCAAACTTGCACAAACAAACACCGCTTAAAAAAAAACGCAATCAACAAAGCTATCAATAATTTGTCGTTCACAACGCTCAATTTTTTTTTTTTTTTTGCCACTAAAGCGATACTCTGAAAGGGAGCTTCTCTGTTTTATAACATTACTCTTGTTCGCTGATTGGATTCACACCCGCTGCCAGTTTCATGCAGTGTCGAAGCAGGGCCATGCGTATGGAGCTATCGGAGTTGTAGCAGAGAAGTGAGGAGGCTAGAAATAGGCAGTTGGAAAAGATTACATTACATTATTAACTGCAAATTGTTAGAACTATGAGAAGCATTCCTCTCCAAGCATTCCTCTTAACTCATTCTAAAAGAAGTTGGTAAAGCATCTCAACTTAAAAGTTATCACCCCATTATTATACTATTCGACTTTACATGAGCCATCGAATCCATGGAATGCTAAGCCAAATGATAGTCTGTGGCCGAATCCATGGTATGAACCATCAAACCGTCCTTCATTGGAAGGTTTGCGAAACCCCCCAATGTGTCCTGCAGTTCCGGTTTTTTCTGAGAGAAAATCCCCGAGAGGGAAAAATTGCTGAGTTTGCACTTAAGTCCATGGATATAATGGCTCATGTAAGCGCGCCTACTGTTTAATTACGAAATTCTGTTCATCGGGGCTTCGGCCTCGTCACTTGACCTGGGAAAAGGGTTGAGGGTACGCAGTCACTAATTCTCGTTTAGCTCTAGTGCGACGCTGATTAAACCTTAACTTGCTCACCGATAATTTCTGTGTGCTAGGGATATCGGACCTTAGTCAAGTGACGACACCTAGTAGGCACCCAACTCCACCGTTAAGGGCGATATCGTATGCACCATTGCATTAGAATAGGTCAGTTCGAAATATTGTCGCACTAGAGCTATATGAGGGCTATCGATGACGGTCGTCGAAATTTAAAACCACAGTCAAGGGACGATACCTAGTAGGCTCCCAACTCCACCGTTAAGGACGACATCGCTCGTACCATTGCATTAGAAATATGCATCGTTATATGTTATTTGCTCACATATCGTGGCTCGGGAGCCCAGTCGGTAAGGCACTCGCCTACATGCGGAAAGTCCCAGGTTTGGGTCCGGGCATCGCCAAAATAACTGCCGACCTATAAACGGCCCATGCAGCCAAAAATGTCCGACGAGTAATACCCCGTGTAAGGGAGTGCACGTTAAATATTCTTCGAAGTCAGAACGCTGCGTACGATGTCACCCTTAACGGTTGCGTTGGGTGCCTATTCAGGTGTCGGCTCGTCACTTGACTGTGGTTCTTAAATACGACGCCCGTCTCCAATAGCCCTCGTGTAGCTCTAGTTCGATGATTATTTAAAACCGAAAACCTGCTCACATATTGTAATTTTAATCTTTTGGATTGGACCCTTTTTCGCTAAGACGCATACAACAACGGCTGGCTTTTTTTTAAACCCTGTTTTTTCGCCCAAAATTGCTTGCCTCTGATTATTAATTACACTGATGTCAGACGCGTGCTAATATCATTGAAACGGGAGGGGGGGAGGGGGCATTATATCCATTGCTTTAGCTCGAGAGAAAGCAATATTTTTACAAAAATAACCTAGGTTAATCTTAAACCTAAATCTAACAAATTTTAGACTGTAAATGTTCCATAACCCGATATTGCTTCATTGTTTAGATGAATAAAAGTTACATTCATAGCTTTGAACCGTCAATTGTCGAGCAAATAGAAGAGTTCTATAGTAGTATAGAGACTGAACTTACCAACCGCACCATGGACCAACACGGAGACAATATAAGGTGGCATGTGGGGCCCGATGGCCGAGTGGTTTGGATCGCAGGCCATAACGCTAGCAGACCGCGCGCTGTAACCAGGGTTGGCACGGTATTTACCATATACGGTTTTTACCGGTATTTACCATGATTTTTACCGCCGTGGTAAAAACATGTTTTTCCCATGGTTTTTACCACTCTTGGTAAAAAGCATGTTTTCTCACTCTTAGTAAAAGAAACATGTTTTTCCCACTGAAATAACATATTTATTAAAAAATAAAAAAAAACCAGATAAATCAATAATTTATGTTATTGTTGATGATGATGAATTCTAGTTTTCTTTTTATTCTGTCATGGATGTGTTTGAAGAACAAATATTCTATACAAATTACTATATATGCTTTTTTTTTTTCAAAAATATTCATACCACAAGACCAGAGGAAGAAAAAATATATAAACATCAAGAACAACACCTAACTATTTTTACATTCTGCATATGCTCTTCTCTAATAATTTGAATGATGACTTTGATTCCAGAACATCGATACATCCAACTGATTAATAGTTACAGAATGCTGAATTCTAAAATGTGTAATGTCCCCCAAGTCTTGACCAAAAATTTAATATTTTATAATTTGATAACAATATAGAATATAATTTTATTAACTAGGAAACCTGTCCAATTATAGACACATGTGTGTCTACATATAATAAGCGTAAATTATATACAGATTGTTAAATATTTGTTTTTGAGCATACAAAGTAAATAATGGGATTTTCCCGGTAAAAACCTGGTTTTTACCGGTAAATACCAAGTTTTTACCATGTCTTGGTAAAAACTAGTTTTTACCGGTAAAAACCCAACCCTGGCTGTAACGGGTGCGGGCTCCGTTCCCGCCCTTACCCTGGGTGTAATTCCTTTCTCAGTATCAAAATTATAAACCAATTAGCGCTTTTGCCACTCTATTCGGGCTCCGTAGTGAGCCATGGCTGTCGATAGCAGCTCAGTACGAGTCCTTCCTCTACCCTACTATAGAACTCTTTGATTTTGCTTCATTGCCAAATTTACACTTTTTTAGAAGCTTTTCAAGGGGGGGGGGGGTGAAAATATTTGCTAATAATAATTACCAAAAAATGGACCAAAATTAGTTGCCACAAAAAATTACTGATAAAAAAAGCTGACTCCTCTCCCCTGACATGTTGAGGCCCGCTCAAGGAGTTGAGTAGAACAAAACAGTACTAGAATTGCAATTGAATTTTTTTCAAATTCAAACAAAATTAGTAAACAATAAAGAATATAATTTGAATTTGAGAAAGAAAATAAGGAAAATATTCAATTTTTTTGCGTTTAAAAGTTTAATTTTAAAGCCCGACACTGTAAAAAAAACCAGTTGTTTTTACAATTAAATACTATTTTTTTACAGTTTGAAACTTCTTTAGAAAAACAGTTTATTACAGTTAACTGTTTTTATCTTTGTTAACGTGACGTCACACTCACAACCCATCAAATGCATCTGCTCCTCAGGAAAATTGTAAGACGTGCAAAGAGTCACGTGATTGAGATAATCCTGGATCAAAACCGGTCCCGGTTTACCTCTTCCAGGAACCTCTTGCATGCGAGCCCAATACTGAACCGTCTGCGACAAAGCGATTACCCCTACTTTAGAGCTCTTTGGTGTCGAAGCACATTCCGGATCTCGCACTCCTGACGCTAAATCTTCCTGATTTTAAATCCTAAGCCCCGTATATTGATACTATGAGATTGCATTAGGTGTTAGTTTAGTTAACGTCTTGTTGACTTGACCGTGGTGCAAAACTACGACTCAAATACACTAATCACTCGTTTGGAGAGTGATCCTACAGAATTCTTGGAAAAGGGCCGACCCGGCGGCACAATGGTTAAGGAACCTAGCCTTTTGAGCTTCTGGGGTCGGGCTCGAATCCCGATAAGGCATGGATGTTTGTGTTTGTCTCGAGTATATGCGGAGTACGTGATCGTTAAATATTTCTGATCCGAAAGTCCTGTGGGCGGTCATTGCGCAGTTTAACACGGGTACAGGTCCCTGGAGACTATTTCCCTCCCCTTCAGGGACATGTATGAATTGTGGACGTGGAGCGCGATAGATGACAGCATATGTCACGTATGTATGTTTGTTGCGTCTGTCTTACTTGACGAAAGTTTATAAACGGGTCTCTGAACAAGCAATCAAGCCGGAAAATGTATCTACCTACCAGTTAAACATATATTTTAAAATTGAAAAAAAAAACTATTCATTTCTTAGAAATTGGTCGACGGCATCTATTAAACAGGCTGTTTCGAAATCCGATGGCTCACAAACTCGGGGAAGAATAGAAACAGGCGTTTTTTTATAGCGAAAGAAGGTTTTTTTGAGCTGAAGCAAGTGATGCATCCTTCTCGTCCCATTCTGTTCTCATATCATATCAAGACATTATTGTGATATCAATAGGAAGTAATGCTTTAAAGAAAATGAATTCACTGAATGTGAAAAAAGAACTGTTTCGAATTTATGTAGGGTATGGTTTGGTTGTTAAAACAGCCACTAGATGGCAGCATCAAAAATATCAGAGAGGAAGGACTAGCGGCTTGGTAGTTTTAAATGTTGCCTTCAAACACCGGGGAAGGGGAAATACCTCACCGGCTTAAATTTAGGTTAAAATTTAACTTTAAACTACATTGAATCTTTTTTTTTTTAAATCTTTTTCCAATGATCCCTATTCCTTTAGTCTTGGTTCTCTTTGAATTAGCTAAATTTAAATATTCCCTATGATTTGAAATTTCTTAAAGTAGCAACTGCGATAAATTACTTTTCGCTTTAACTGGAACAAAGTTACTTTTTAAAAGCATGGATTGTAAAATTACTTTTTTAAAATAACTTTCCAATCCATGCTTTCCATACGCAAGAAAACCTTAACACATGTCAGTTCTTGCAAATTAGCAGCAGCATGTGAATCATTCATATAAATCATAGTTAAAGTATTAGATTGGCAGATCACGTGACCTAAAATGCTAACTTCGGGACGCGCATGGAAACCAGAATTGGAGGGGCATGGGGGGCTAGTGTTGCCAATGCATTAAGTAGAAAAGTATTACGAAAAAATACCATTTAGTTTTAAAATTACAAAAAAAATACTATAACAAATTCTTTTGAAAAACGTTTACGTTTTTTTTTAAAGTCACTAAAAATATTAGAAACTGAAGCTAGTATTGTATATTTTTGTGATTTTAGAATTAAATTTTACTATTTTGTAGCAATTTTCTCCTTAAAGTGGTGGCAACACTGACCCCATGGCCCTTTAATTCTGGTCTCCATGAGCCTCCCATCGTTAGCATTGGAGGTCACATGATCTGCCAATCTAATACCTTAACAATGATATCTATGCCTGGGACCGATCATTCTGTTTATGAAATTGGCAATTCTAACAGGGTCTATGAGGAAGCCATGAAGATCTCTATGCATGAAACCAGGAATTGGAAAGGTACTTTTAAAAAGTATTTCAGTTAAAGTTGCTTAATAAAAAAAGTAACTCTGCTAGTTACTTAACATGAAAAGTAACTCTTTTTACTTAGTACAAAAAGTAACTAATCACAGTTACCTTCAGAAATTGTAAGTTATGAGAAAAATTGAAAGTGAACCAAGACGTCCAAGACTAAAGAAATAGGTATTTATGGAAGAAGTAAAGAATGAAAATTACTCGACCTTGTTAGAATTGAATTTCACAGTGGCGTAGCGAGGGGGGGGGGTTACAGGGGGTCAGAACCCCCATGGGGACTTGCAACGGCTTTTTGCAGAGCTTTAATACCAATTAGCTTAAAAAATCAGTCTCTACCCTACTATAGAACTCTTTGGCTGGAAAACGTCACACTAAGCTACACAAGGTCATTTTGAATGTATTTTTATATTGTGGTTCCCATAGCTACATTCTCTGGTAGCTGTATTATAATGCTGTCTCTTCACTTAATTGCAGTTTTATATCCCGATCCCCATGACTATAACCCTCAGAGCTCTAGTGCGAGGTTACCTCTACATTTGAATGTTGTTTTGTGTTGAGATATATTGAAAAACGTCACACTATCACTACACCAGGTCATTTTGAATGCTGTTTTATATTACGATTTCCATGGCCATTGTCCCATGTAGCTCCAGTACAATGCTGCCTCTTCACTTAATTGCAGTTTTATATCCCTATCCCCATGACTATAACCCCCCACAGTTCTAGTGCGAGGTTACCTCTGCATTTGAATTTTGCTTTGAGTTGAGATATATTGAAAAACGTCTCACTATCACTACACCAGGTCATTTTGAATGCTGTTTTATATTGCGATTTCCATGGCCATTGTCCTATGTAGCTCCAGTACAATGCTGCCTCTTCACTTAATTGCAGTTTTATATCACTATCCCCATGACTATAACCCCCACAGTTCTAGTGCGAGGTTACCTCTGCATTTGAATGTTGCTTTGAGTTGAGATATATTGAAAAACGTCACACTATCACTACACCAGGTCATTTTGAATGCTGTTTTATATTACGATTTCCATGGCGATTGTCCCATGTAGCTCCAGTACAATGCTGCCTCTTCACCTAATTGCAGTTTTATATCCCTATCCCCATGACTATAACACCCACAGTTCTAGTGCGAGGTTACCTCTGCATTTGAATGTTGCTTTGAGTTGAGATATATTGAAAAACGTCACACTATCACTACACCAGGTCATTTTGAATGCTGTTTTATATTACGATTTCCATGGCCATTGTCCCATGTAGCTCCAGTACAATGCTGCCTCTTCACTTAATTGCAGTTTTATATCCCTATCCCCATGACTATAACCCCCACTGTTCTAGTGCGAGGTTACCTCTGCATTTGAATGTTGCTTTGAGTTGAGATATATTGAAAAACGTCACACTATCACTACACCAGGTCATTTTGAATGCTGTTTTATATTACGATTTCCATGGCCATTGTCCCATGTAGCTCCAGTACAATGCTGCCTCTTCACTTAATTGCAGTTTTATATCCCTATCCCCATGACTATAACCCCCACAGTTCTAGTGCGAGGTTACCTCTGCATTTGAATGTTGCTTTGAGTTGAGATATATTGAAAAACGTCACACTATCACTACACCAGGTCATTTTGAATGCTGTTTTATATTGCGATTTCCATGGCCATTGTCCTATGTAGCTCCAGTACAATGCTGCCTCTTCACTTAATTGCAGTTTTATATCACTATCCCCATGACTATAACCCCCACAGTTCTAGTGCGAGGTTACCTCTGCATTTGAATGTTGCTTTGAGTTGAGATATATTGAAAAACGTCACACTATCACTACACCAGGTCATTTTGAATGCTGTTTTATATTACGATTTCCATGGCCATTGTCCCATGTAGCTCCAGTACAATGCTGCCTCTTCACTTAATTGCAGTTTTATATCCCTATCCCCATGACTATAACCCCCACAGTTCTAGTGCGAGGTTACCTCTGCATTTGAATGTTGCTTTGAGTTGAGATATATTGAAAAACGTCACACTATCACTACACCAGGTCATTTTGAATGCTGTTTTATATTACGATTTCCATGGCCATTGTCCCATGTAGCTCCAGTACAATGCTGCCTCTTCACTTAATTACAGTTTTATATCCCTATCCCCATGACTATAACCCCCACAGTTCTAGTGCGAGGTTACCTCTGCATTTGAATGTTGCTTTGAGTTGAGATATATTGAAAAACGTCACACTATCACTACACCAGGCCGCCTCGGTGGCTGAATGGTTAGTGTACTGGCCTTTGGAGCTGCTGAGGTCGGGTTCGAATCCCGGTCAGGCATGGATATTTGTACTTGTCAATAAATGTTGTTATTTGTCTATGTTTTTGTGTCGTCCTTTCTTTGTGTGTCTCCTGTGACTGTCCCTTCTGGCGAGCGGGGTAATGGGCTACATAGCCTACGCCCTTCCCTTCTAGAGGGCGCATTTGCATTCCATTCCATTCCATCACTACACCAGGTCATTTTGAATGCTGTTTTATATTACTATTTCCATGGCCATTGTCCCATGTAGCTCCAGTACAATGCTGCCTCTTCACTTAATTGCAGTTTTATATCCCTATCCCCATGACTATAACCCCCACAGTTCTAGTGCGAGGTTACCTCTGCATTTGAATGTTGCTTTGAGTTGAGATATATTGAAAAACGTCACACTATCACTACACCAGGTCATTTTGAATGCTGTTTTATATTGCGATTTCCATGGCCATTGTCCCATGCAGCTCCAGTACAATGCTGCCTCTTCATTTAATTGCAGTTTTATATCCCTATCCCCATGACTATAACACCCACAGTTCTAGTGCGAGGTTACCTCTGCATTTGAATGTTGCTTTGAGTTGAGATATATTGAAAAACGTCTCACTATCACTACACCAGGTCATTTTGAATGCTGTTTTATATTGCGATTTCCATGGCCATTGTCCTATGTAGCTCCAGTACAATGCTGCCTCTTCACTTAATTGCAGTTTTATATCACTATCCCCATGACTATAACCCCCACAGTTCTAGTGCGAGGTTACCTCTGCATTTGAATGTTGCTTTGAGTTGAGATATATTGAAAAACGTCACACTATCACTACACCAGGTCATTTTGAATGCTGTTTTATATTACGATTTCCATGGCGATTGTCCCATGTAGCTCCAGTACAATGCTGCCTCTTCACCTAATTGCAGTTTTATATCCCTATCCCCATGACTATAACACCCACAGTTCTAGTGCGAGGTTACCTCTGCATTTGAATGTTGCTTTGAGTTGAGATATATTGAAAAACGTCTCACTATCACTACACCAGGTCATTTTGGATGCTGTTTTATATTGCGATTTCCATGGCCATTGTCCTATGTAGCTCCAGTACAATGCTGCCTCTTCACTTAATTGCAGTTTTATATCACTATCCCCATGACTATAACCCCCACAGTTCTAGTGCGAGGTTACCTCTGCATTTGAATGTTGCTTTGAGTTGAGATATATTGAAAAACGTCACACTATCACTACACCAGGTCATTTTGAATGCTGTTTTATATTACGATTTCCATGGCCATTGTCCCATGTAGCTCCAGTACAATGCTGCCTCTTCACTTAATTGCAGTTTTATATCCCTATCCCCATGACTATAACCCCCACAGTTCTAGTGCGAGGTTACCTCTGCATTTGAATGTTGTTTTGAGTTGAGATATGTTGAAAAACGTCACACTATCACCACATTAAGTCATATCGAATGCCGTTTTAAACAACGAGTTTTATATTAGGGTAGAGGAAGGACTCGTACTGAGCAGCCATGACTCACTACTGAGGTAGAAAGTACATCCAGGGCAAAGGCTGTAATCGAACCCGCGCACGTTAAAGCGCACGGACAGCTAGCTTTGTGGATTGCGATCCAAACCACTCGGCCATCGGGCTCCACATACCACCCTGTATTAGGCGCGTTTGCATGAGCCATCGAATGCCAAACCCTCCATTAGGGAAAAAAGTGGCCGAGCAGGATTTTTAACCCAAATGATAGTCTCTGGCCGAATTCGTGGAATGAAACGTCAAACCCTCTTTCAATGTTCCATTCCAATGTACCCTGCAATTCTGGTTCTGCCTGGGCGAAAATCCCAATAAGAGAAAATTGAGGAGTTTTCTCTTCATTCCATGGATTCGATGGCTCATGTAAACGTGTCTATAGTCTCCGTGTTAGTCTATGGTGCTGTTTCCAGTTTCAGTCTCTACCCTACTGTAGAACTCATTGGTTTTATATTGCGAGCATATGGCTATATTCCTCATGTAGTGCGGTCTCCACACTAACATACAGTTTTATGTTTTAAATCATGATCCTTGTGACTCTATTCCTAATGTGTCTTTAGTACGTAGCTCTAGTGCCCTTTTAAGGCTCTGCCAACCATCTTCTGTTTGACGATTCCACGGACACGATAACAACTATAACAGTTCTAGTGCAAGGATGGTTTCTGTACTTGAATGCGATTTAAGCTTAGATGAGTTGGAGTCGCACTAGAGCTACAAGAGTCTAAATTGAATGAGTTTTCTTAATCGAGGGGACTATGGCAATATCCCTAATGTAGATCAAGTACGAGTTCGCCTTTTCTCCTGAATTCGGTATTAAATCCTGAGCCCACGAATATATTACTCATCTCTATCGGCGCGTTTACATGAGTATAATGCAATGGTGAGTACAATGTCAGCCTTAACTGTTCAGTTGGGTGCCTATTCAGGTTTTGGCTGGTCACTTGACTGTGGTTCTAAATTATTACCCAAGTTCCACAAACTAATAAGTAGTTTGATGAACGCACGGTGGATTAGAAAATATCAATTAATAATTAAATAACCAAGAGTCAAGTTTTAAAATATTGTCGCCTGCTGTTGTACATTTTTGGCATTTAAAACTTAAAAAAATATATATTAAATATCTAGATAATATTTTAGTTTCAAAATGTTTCATTTCGGTGTTAAGTTGATTCCCATACTTGGGGCAAAAAAGCTAACATGGCAAAGCAATACATCTGCCGAACTTGTGATTCCAAAACTAATGCTTTAGCTCCATGGGGCTGACAATCCCTCTTAAATTAAAAAGAAAATAACATTAAATAATTTCTTTTTATCGAACAGAATTACACTAAGATATAAATTAATGTATTAAAAACCCAACATAATATTAATTTTAATCAAGTACAAATTTGAACAAATAATTAACCATTAAAAATAAATGGAAATTAAGTTAAGATAATGACTACGATTTTAATTAATCCTTTAATTTTAATACAAATATGCCTCCATGTTTCATAACGCAATCGTCAATTACTTTCATTTACTTATTGAAATACCAAAGGGAGGAAATCGCACAATTTGGCCAAACTTCAAGATGCAAAGGGAGGTTAAAAAAACATTTAATCGTATAAGATAAATTCTACCATAACTTAATTTAAGGCATAAACCCTAGAAATCAGTGTTTAGTCGTCGCAGATATGGAAGCTTGTAGAGTGTATGCGGTAATAAAAGTGGTCAAAAAGATGTTCGATAAAAATAATTTATGTTTTATTAAAAAAAAATTGTTCTTTTGTAGGCAGTTATTCGATTTCATAATATTAAAATTTCCTTTTAAATATTGCGTTATTTAATTCAACCCCCCCCCCCCATAACAGTAATATCAAATACGTTACATTTCAAAATAACTCTTGAAGGTAATTTACTTTTTGAAAAATGTTATGAATTTTAATATTTATTATAATACACTTTATTTTAGTTTTTCAAACATTAAATCACAGCAAAAAAATTTAAACTTTAATACGAAGTAATATGCTACTATACATCATGCTGGTACATCACTGTATTCATAAAATTTGCAGTGGATAAATAAAAATGAGAGGGTATACTTAAAATGAGTTGGTACTTGGTAATAAAATTTACAAATATCCATTAACTGCAGTTCAAGATATAGAAAAAATAACTTGGTTTAAGCTGCACATAAAATCAATTTATCTTTTTAATATTGCTCTTTAATAATTCGAAGGAAAAGTAACCGACACAGAAATGTTGAAAATAAGTAAATTATTTTCCAGAAAAAATATTCCAAACAGAGCAAAATTCCTTATCTTCTCGCCCTCGTATTGTTTTTGATGGAAATCAGTCGCTGCCTGATGGTTTACCAACCACGATCTCACATCTCTTTCTTATACAAACTGATCAACTGGAGGTCCATTAGCATTACTGAACATAAAACTTGAAATGTTAGAAATCAGTAAAGATGCCCTTAAATAGGTTATTATGATGCTTATTAAACTGAAGCACTGTTCACACTATGCCGTTGAGCAGGGCAAAGATGATATTGTCATTAGCAGTGGTTTTAGATTGTCAGGCACAGATTTTGGATTTTCAGTGAAATTTCGCATTATTAAAGAGTACTCTAATTTGGAAAATAATGACAAAATATACTCTTTAAAAAAAAAAGGTGCCGTTTTCCCGCCATATACCCCAAATGCAACCCTGCCAGGGTAATAAATGAAATACTATAATTATTTTTGTCTTAAATCTCCATAAAACTAAACTGGCAGCAGGAAGCAAATTTTTTACTAAAATAACTTTAATAAAAACAGTATTTCTAAAAAATAAAAGCATGACAAAATGCATTTTTAAAAATATTATATTGATTTTGCTACTATAAATCCATATTATGAAATACATATATAAATAAATGATTTGTTTTATTACTTTTTCTACTTTAAATTTACGAGTTTTACATTTTTCTTTTGTTAAAATCTAGTAATTAGTGATATGTAGAATTGGTACTCCAATTGTTTCGGCATCCACCATCAGCATATTCTTTGAATTTTTGCAATTAAAATAAAATATCATTGCAATATTTCACTTTTATAGACTTTAACATTTACGGATTTGCTGAAAAGTTGAAATTGCATTGAGTTTTCAGTAATGTAATGATGTTAATCAAAATATTGTGTATTTATTAAGTTAACAAACATAAACAAAAAGTCTTAAGAATAAATAATCAAACTATAGATTATAATTTGATAGTACTTTATTGCTTGCCTTCTAACTTATTAGACTACATTACAAAACAATACTTACAAAGTTTTATTAGCAAAAAAAGGCAACACACACAATAGGCACAAATTTATCATTCCATAGCTTTGGACCAGCTGGCCCTCCCTATCCTTGGCATATACTAACCACTTTTACTGGGCGTCTTCCAATTTCGTGATCAGTTATTCCATCAAACAGCAGCTGAAAGCAAAAATTAACAATATAAGTATAAACTAGATAAAAAATACTACACTTAATGTATATTTTTTTATATAAAAACGTGCAAAAAGTTCACTTTTCATATCATTCATTCCTAAATTTGTGAAAATGACACTTTACGTCACAGAAAGTGCCGAAAGTAGTACCTTCGACACCAGTGCGGTAAAGTAAACAAGAGTATTTGATAAGTAGAAAAACAAAATGATGTCATGAAACACTTATTTCTATTGGTTCATTACTTTTGAATGGAGACTAGAAGTACTACAAAAATTATTGAAGGAAATTAAATAAGACAAAAGTAAGAACAAATTTCACGCCAAACAATATTTTTATACGAAATACCTTTTTTTGCACGTTACTATAAAAACTATTGTAAGCAAGCACGCCCAAATACTTTATTAAGTTCTCATTATTTCACTCGACCGACTGTTTCGTGAAATAAAAGCCACTCGTTTAATAAAGTATTGTTTTCGGCACTAACTGCTTAAAAAACTATTATCCTTAAAATGTACGAAATATTGAAACTAAGATATTTTAAATGCTGTTTAGATATTTGATGATCATAAACACTGATCAAAACAAATTTTCATGCAATCAATAATCATTTATAATAAAAACAAGAAGTTCTAAAAGAACTAAAATAGCCTACTTTCCTGTTACTTACATACTTACTAAAATTCTTATCTTGAAAAAACTAGTACAGTCGTTACAGTAAGTGACATCAACAACCGTTTCTACATTAAATTTATATACATTAGAATAAATTTCACTAAACACAGCATCCAGCTATAATTTCATTTTCGTAAAGACAATTATTTTCATTAATTTTCTATCGCAAATGAAATAAACTTTACTTATCGTCTGCATGATTTAATTGCAGTTATAAATAAATATTTAATTATTCGTTAAACAAAAACCATAAAACTACTCCAAAATACACTTAAAATAGGAAATGTAAATTAACAAGTTAGTTTGTAACAGAATCTGTCACTTAACCCGCTTCCACACCACAGTTGTGTTTAACAGGTAAACAGGCGCCAAACACAGCATTAATTCAAACATTTACCCGTTTAATTCGACTAGTTTCATTTCTTTTATTTCGAAAATTAAATAATTAACACTCAAATCGTTTGCAAAAATTTATATTTCAAACAATAAATATGTAATATTCCACGCTTTTAAATCGAATGAAAACATTTTATTTCAACATAAAAGGAATCTAGAGAAATATATTTGACGTCATTTCAAATTGATCGATGTCTCTAAAATAAATTTATTTTTATTTATTGTCTAAAAGAATTAAAGTTTCTCAAGCAGTTGTTGCTATGGCAATGGTGATATAATTCTAATTAAAATGGGTTCCTATGCTTTTTAAATGAGCATTAAATTTTGAAGTTTTTTAAATAATTGAAGTACTTAGAATTTGAATTCTTTTCTGAAATTTTCAATGTATTCTCATTTGGATACGATGAATTTTTTGTATAAGTATATCACTTCTCCGTAGCATTTGTAGTTAAATTCAGAGATTTAAATGACTCGAAATTGAATTTCAATGCTAATTCAATGGGAAATTCGTCGACAAATAGTAGATTTATGTCCGTCCTATCGTACAGACTGACGGACAAAAAGTATGAAAGTTGGGTCTCTGAGGTCATAGCTTTCTAACAAAAAAAGAATTTTTAAGATCGGATGGATAGAACCGATTTTGGAAGGGGGGTACGGACAGACGGACGGACGGACAGACGGACAGACAGACGGACGGACGGACGGACAGACAGACGGACGGACGGACGGACGGACATCGACCGCATGTCAATACCTACTTTTTTATTTTTTTAATTCTTCGAATTAAAAAAAAAAGAAAAGTAGGCTAAAAAATTCAGCATTTCTTTATGATAAGATTGGAGTTCTTGAAGAGTATAGAAGTAGTTATACTAAGGTAAATGTTTATTATTGTATAGTGAGAGGTAAAACTAAAAGATTGTGAAATTAACTTTTGATTATTAATTCTTCATTATCTACTCATGTATGTAAATTAACATTGAAACTAAATACTTAAAACTTTTAAATGCTAAGTAAGTTTATTTACCTCATAAAATAAACATAATTGAAGATCATTAGCTTTAACCTCTTAAGAAACGAGAAAAATCCTACACGTATATTCTTAATCTAAAAATACTTTTCAAAACATATTTTTTAGCATATTTGTATTAGAAGTTTTAAAAAATTTATGTTTAATAGTTACCGAGAGACGCCTTAGGAGCTAAAAATACACATTTTTGTGCTATAAGTGAAAATTAAAGGCCGTATCACTTATTTGTATTTAACATTTCATTTTAACATTGTTTTTAATGCAAAATGCCCCTAAAATTAACTACTAAAACAACTTTTTGAAAAGTTTGAAAAAATTTAAAATATTTTTTTAAGAACTCCAATATCGTATTGACCCTTGTTCTACTTCAGTTTTTATATAAATAAATGACCGATACCTGCAATCAAAGTCTGAAAACTGATATTTGAATCTTCTATCGGACCGGGTCAATATCGGAACTAATTAACTTGTTAATTGTGGGAAATTTTTAAAAAATATCGCCAAACGGGGACGCCAGGTTTCAAGAGGTTAAATTTAGAATTTATGAGGAATTCTTACTAGAAATAAGTTTTATCAACTTGCAAAAAGCTGCAAACCACGTATCAAACCACCAGTCTCCTTCCCATTGTACGGCAGACTTAGCTGATTGGACATTATTGACTGCAGGATGCACCTTACAGGGCTAGAATGTCGATCCTCCTATATTTCCGAAGTACAAGATCTGAAAAATTAAATACATACAAGAGGTTATATAGAGTGGTGCAAATAACGTGTATATAAGAATACGACAGAAGTGTTGCTAAGTCAAAAACCAATACAAAAACAGGTTTGCTAACTGAAGCTATTGATCGCTACAATAATAAGCTCAAAGAAATGCTTGGCAAATTATCGTCCGGCATCAGCTATGGTTTGAAAAGCTAGTTGAAATTAAATATAAAAAAGAAATGACAAAAAAAGTCCCCACTGGTGATTATTTCGGTCGTTATTTATCCCAGGTAATGGGACCATTTTGCTTTTGTTAATACAAAAAATTCTAAATTGATTGCAAGACACGAAATTTGTATTATTTGACGTTTTCATACAATACGAACTAAGATCTGAACTCGCCACTAGTCTACGAGTAGCTCTGATGTGAAACTAATTCGATCCAACCAATACAAAAAAAGGTTTTTAGGGGGCTTCAAAATTAGGTTGGGTTAGGTTGAATTATCGTCGCACTAGAGCTACACTAGGGCTACTGGCAATGATCGTCGTATTTTAGAACCACAGTCAATCAACTGACGAGCCGAAGCCTGAATAGGCACCCAACGCAACCGTTAATGACGACATCGTACGCAGAGTTAGGACTTTGAAGGATATTTAACGTGCACTCCCTTACTCTTGACCGGGGGCGGTTTCAAGAGTTTTTCTCGCCAAGCATTTCACCGTATTCCTATCTCTAGACCGGGGTAGCTTTTATTTGCACCACCCTGTAGATAAACATACAAAACTTGTCCTTTTTACTGCATCAACATCAAGCTTTGCGGATATTTTTTTTAGTACATCCTCAGTATTACCACGAAATTGTGGTCATCGCTGTTTAATTTTTCCTCCTCACTCTTAGTTTTGAGCTGGGTTAGAATTGTTTAAGTCACAATTATTTAAGGTAGTTGAAGATACGTTTGAAAAAAAAAAAGTAGACTAAGAATGATTCAGAAATTGTCTCATGGAGAAAAATACATTTCCGCAGACAATTGACGAGCTTAGTGGAAGAACATGCTAAATGACAACGTTGAAAACAAATTTAGTTGAGTTTGAATTATCGTCGGACTTGAATTATCGTCGTATGGCGAAGGGAGTCGTAATTTGGAACCACAGTCAAGTGACGAGCCGACACCTGAATAGGCACCCAACGCAACTGCTAAGGACGAAATTGTGAACAGAGTTGAGATTTTGGAGCATTTTTAACGTGCACTCCTTGTTATTCGGACATTTTCGGCTGCACTCTCCGTGTATAGGTCGGCAGTATTTTGGCGGGATGCCCGGTTACCCGAACCTGGGACTAATGCTCTAGCCTGGGAATTTTCAATAGTAGCCAGTGGCTACCAGAGTGGAAAAAAAATGGTAGCCACCTTTAGATTTTTAGTAGCCAGTTTTAAATTTAAGTAGGGTAGACTGACCAGTGAGTGAACAGGCCCCAGTGAATGAACATTTGGTGAATATAATTTTAAAAAATAAGGGTTGAAAATCATTCCACTATATGGATTGGCAACACTGACTTCCTCCCAGTAGTAGGAAGCTATCTGACAATGGTTGGTTGTGTCCTGGTCATTATATCCTGGTGATCATTCACTGGCGAACGTGACGTCTTAAACGTTCATTCACTGGTTAGTCTACCCTATATACGAAAAAAAGAAAGTGCGATTTTCCACAAAAGAAAATTTTATTAAAAACATTTTTGCTATGAAAGATTTACAGTAAAAAAAGATCATACAAAATATGTAGTATTATGTGATTGGCCATTATTGTTAGGAGAAAATTATTTTATGCACATGCAGTTCAACTACTAATGATGGAAAATTGTCACCGATGAGCAACAACTATCATCAAGTCTTTCTTCCCGACAGAAACGAATCGGATCGTTACGATCGAAAAGAACGAACGATTATTTTAGAAATGCAGCTTCAGTGTTGATTATTTGTTGAACAAAAGGGAAAATTATGATCGACACATTTGGCGACTGGGGTTGGATTTTTAGGTAGCCACTTTCGACGTAATAGTCTCCAGTTGACGACTGGCGACCGCTAATCTAGAGCTTTATCTGGGACCCAACGCATACAATTGAAAACAAGAAAATGAGTTTTAAAGTTTTCGTTTGCACTTAAATACGTTAAAAATGGCATCAAGTGGTAAAAAAGTATACTAAACTTAGCCTTTATGAAAAGGGGAATCTAGTTATCTTTGAAAGAAAGAGTAACCTGTTCATTGATACAACAATGTCAGTTGGCACGTTTCTTCCACAAAGCTCCTACCACGAAAGACTTGAATAATATACGTTAAGTTCCAGTTTAACCCTTTCAGTCCCAATGATGTAATTTGGCATCATCACGTTTCTGATCATAATTTTAAAAAAAAAAAAACAATAGGGCTGACATCTATTGGGATTAATAAAATATTTTCTAATCGAAAAAAGTTTGAAGAATCGAATGATGTGCTTTTTGATATCATAAATGACTATAGGCGCAAGAAAAAAAAATTCTAAAATGATTATGAAAAATTGTCATTGGGACTAAAAGGAATATACTTTTCTTTAATTAGTTGCGAAATGAAATGTTCGCTTTTTAAAAACAAAAGGTTTCAAGGCAGGCTCAAATTGAACCTGCAACCATTACAAGTTACAGTAGAACTCCATTTATCCGAAGTAATTGAGATCTAAACACATTCGGATAATATGGCACATACCCACCTAAATACAGACGGCTTTCTTGATTAGTAATATTTAGTTAGTATATAAACTCGCCAAAATATTGATCATTCCAAATCCTGTCTCCATCTATTTAGTCACTAGAAACTAAAAATTAATCAACTAAAATTTCTTTGCGTCTGATATTTCTTGGACTTAATGGTTTTTAATAGTTTTATTTAAGAAAAATGCATAAAAACGAAGTTGTTACAATGGAACTAGTTTATAAGTACAAACTATTTTTAAATTCGTTAAATTTAATAATTTTTGAAAAAAAAATTGAAATCATTTACTAATAAAAATAAAACTGATATTCTTTTTTAAAACCACCATTTTATAAAGTTTTTAATATTTATAGCTATTTTCCCAAGCATTACATATAGCTTTTGACAAAATAGTTAGCAGCACAAGCACATTCATCAATAGCATGTATTTAATTAACTAGTTATATAAAATAAAAGCATTTAACGCTATTCCATTTTCACTAACTTTGTCTCTCTACTACCAAAATTAATAAATTCCCTGCTTAACCGAGCAAGGCAATAAATAATACTTTGCTATGGGGGTATACTCACAAACTCATTCATAAAGCATAATTTCTTATAACAAGTTATCTTTCCAGATTAATCAGTGGGTACAAAAATGCGTCACCTTTAACAATTAAAGACTAAATTTATAAAATTAGAAATTTCTATTTTTTAGACTAATCACACCATTATAAATTTTTGTACCGTACACCTGTAACGATTCATAGTCTAAATTTGATATTCATAATATTGACAATTATATGGACGAAACTGAGCAAGCAAAAAAGCGTATCGGCCATCTGCCAATATTTTCGTTTTCTTAACGCAATGGCCGCGGCAATGAATTTTCTGAAAAGAAATCAATAAACGGAAATTTATTTTCAATACAATATTTAACAAGACTTTTTAAACTGTTTGGTTGTAATTTGTATAATATGCGTGGACATAGTATAAAATGTGTACAGATTACAATATAGCTTAGAAATATATATTCTTAGTAGTTATTTTAGAATTAATATCGTTAACTTGTAAACAGTCAACTGTTTTAATATTTAGTATATGCAAATAAATATGTAAAATTAAACACTAATAGATTACGAGCAGTATATTTTTAATAGAATTTTAATGAAATATTTTCTTTATTACTATGATATTTCTAAATAACTGTTACTCAGTATACAAGGCGTGTTCGAAAAGTTCGGTGATTTATCTCAAAATTAAAAAACCGCACCGGTGGGGATATTGCACTCACGCATACTCAGAAAGAGTAAGATATGACATTTATCTCACTGCGTCTGCGTGAGCGCAAGATCCTATATGATAAAATATAGTAAGTTTACTTATGCAAAATGATCTTGAAATATTTTCTGAAGTGGTATGCATTGACACTCAAATTTTTGTTTAATGTTTCCGTAATACTACATCCAAGTCGAATGCTAAGGTCGTTTTTTTCGTTATGATTCTGATATAATATAGGTTTCCAAATTTATTTTCCGATCTTCTTGCAATTGACGAATTTCAATAGATTTTTTTGAGCAACTGCGGTGAAATAGAATGATAGGATCGTCTTTTATGGCTCTTCTCATTTGACGGTCATAGTGGCATTCGACTGCTTCACCGCAGTTGCACGGAAACATCGAACGCCACTATGACCGAAAATTGGGAAGAGCCAGAACAGAAGATTTTAGCATTCGACTTCACCGCAGTTACACGGAAACATCGAATGCCAAAATGACCGTTTATTGAAAAGAACCAGAACAGCGACCTCTGCTTTCGACTTCACCGCAGTAGCACGGAAACATCGAAAGCCAAAATCACCGTCTGTTGAAGAGACGGACGTTAGCATTCGACTTCACCGCAGTTGCACGGAAACATCGAACGCCACTATGACCGAAAATTGGGAAGAGCCAGAACAGAAGATTTTAGCATTCGACGTCACCGCAGTTACACGGAAACATCGAATGCCAAAATGACCGTTTATTGAAAAGAACCAGAACAGCGACCTCTGCATTCGACTTCACCGCAGTAGCACGGAAACATCGAAAGCCAAATTCACCGTCTGTTGAAGAGACGGACGTTATCATTCGACTTCACCGCAGTTGCACGGAAACATCGAACGCCACTATGACCGAAAATTGGGAAGAGCCAGAACAGAAGATTTTAGCATTCGACGTCACCGCAGTTACACGGAAACATCGAATGCCAAATTCACCGTCTGTTGAAGAGACGGACGTTAGCATTCGACTTCACCGCAGTTGCACGGAAACATCGAACGCCACTATGACCGAAAATTGGGAAGAGCCAGAACAGAAGATTTTAGCATTCGACTTCACCGCAGTTACACGGAAACATCGAATGCCAAAATGACCGTTTATTGAAAAGAACCAGAACAGCGACCTCTGCTTTCGACTTCACCGCAGTAGCACGGAAACATCGAAAGCCAAAATCACCGTCTGTTGAAGAGACGGACGTTAGCATTCGACTTCACCGCAGTTGCACGGAAACATCGATTGCCCAAATGACCGTTTATTGAAAAGAACCAGAACAGCGACCTCAGCATTCTACTTCACCGCAGTTGCTCGAAAAAATCGTTTGAAATTTGTCAATTGAGAGAAGATCGGAAAATATTTGAAACCTGTGTTATATCACAATTATAACGAGAAGAAACGACCTTAGTATTCGACTTGGCCATAGTATCACGGATACATCGAACAAAAATTTGACTGTCAATGCATACAAGTTCAGGAAATATTTCAATAAAATTTTGCATTAGTAAACATACTATATTTTATCTATGTCCGCCACTATGACCGGCAACTGAGTAGAGCCAGAACAGACGGTATTAGCATTCGACTTAACCGCAGTTGCATGGAAACATCGAACGCCACTAAGACCGCCAATTGAGAACAGCCAGAACAGACGATTTTAGCATTCGACTTCACCGCAGTTACACGGAAACATCGAATGCCAAAATGACCGTTTATTGAAAAGAACCAGAACAGCGACCTCTGCATTCGACTTCACCGCAGTAGCACGGAAACATCGAAAGCCAAATTCACCGTCTGTTGAAGAGACGGACGTTAGCATTCGACTTCACCGCAGTTGCACGGAAACATCGAACGCCACTATGACCGAAAATTGGGAAGAGCCAGAACAGAAGATTTTAGCATTCGACGTCACCGCAGTTACACGGAAACATCGAATGCCAAATTCACCGTCTGTTGAAGAGACGGACGTTAGCATTCGACTTCACCGCAGTTGCACGGAAACATCGAACGCCACTATGACCGAAAATTGGGAAGAGCCAGAACAGAAGATTTTAGCATTCGACTTCACCGCAGTTACACGGAAACATCGAATGCCAAAATGACCGTTTATTGAAAAGAACCAGAACAGCGACCTCTGCTTTCGACTTCACCGCAGTAGCACGGAAACATCGAAAGCCAAAATCACCGTCTGTTGAAGAGACGGACGTTAGCATTCGACTTCACCGCAGTTGCACGGAAACATCGATTGCCCAAATGACCGTTTATTGAAAAGAACCAGAACAGCGACCTCAGCATTCTACTTCACCGCAGTTGCTCGAAAAAATCGTTTGAAATTTGTCAATTGAGAGAAGATCGGAAAATATTTGAAACCTGTGTTATATCACAATTATAACGAGAAGAAACGACCTTAGTATTCGACTTGGCCATAGTATCACGGATACATCGAACAAAAATTTGACTGTCAATGCATACAAGTTCAGGAAATATTTCAATAAAATTTTGCATTAGTAAACATACTATATTTTATCTATGTCCGCCACTATGACCGGCAACTGAGTAGAGCCAGAACAGACGGTATTAGCATTCGACTTAACCGCAGTTGCATGGAAACATCGAACGCCACTAAGACCGCCAATTGAGAACAGCCAGAACAGACGATTTTAGCATTCGACTTCACCGCAGTTACACGGAAACATCGAATGCCAAAATGACCGTTTATTGAAAAGAACCAGAACAGCGACCTCTGCATTCGACTTCACCGCAGTAGCACGGAAACATCGAAAGCCAAAATCACCGTCTGTTGAAGAGACGGACGTTAGGATTCGACTTCACCGCAGTTGCACGGAAACATCGAACGCCACTATGACCGAAAATTGGGAAGAGCCAGAACAGAAGATTTTAGCATTCGACTTCACCGCAGTTACACGGAAACATCGAATGCCAAAATGACCGTTTATTGAAAAGAACCAGAACAGCGACCTCTGCTTTCGACTTCACCGCAGTAGCACGGAAACATCGAAAGCCAAAATCACCGTCTGTTGAAGAGACGGACGTTAGCATTCGACTTCACCGCAGTTGCACGGAAACATCGAACGCCACTATGACCGAAAATTGGGAAGAG
Source organism: Hylyphantes graminicola (assembly GCA_023701765.1). Taxonomy (NCBI): domain Eukaryota; kingdom Metazoa; phylum Arthropoda; class Arachnida; order Araneae; family Linyphiidae; genus Hylyphantes; species Hylyphantes graminicola. Next base: position 63,921,322 of record CM043118.1, on the reverse strand, counting down.
CCAGAACAGAAGATTTTAGCATTCGACGTCACCGCAGTTACACGGAAACATCGAATGCCAAAATGACCGTTTATTGAAAAGAACCAGAACAGTGACCTCTGCATTCGACTTCACCGCAGTAGCACGGAAACATCGAAAGCCAAATTCACCGTCTGTTGAAGAGACGGACGTTAGCATTCGACTTCACCGCAGTTGCACGGAAACATCGAACGCCACTATGACCGAAAATTGGGAAGAGCCAGAACAGAAGATTTTAGCATTCGACTTCACCGCAGTTACACGGAAACATCGAATGCCAAAATGACCGTTTATTGAAAAGAACCAGAACAGCGACCTCTGCTTTCGACTTCACCGCAGTAGCACGGAAACATCGAAAGCCAAAATCACCGTCTGTTGAAGAGACGGACGTTAGCATTCGACTTCACCGCAGTTGCACGGAAACATCGAACGCCACTATGACCGAAAATTGGGAAGAGCCAGAACAGAAGATTTTAGCATTCGACGTCACCGCAGTTACACGGAAACATCGAATGCCAAAATGACCGTTTATTGAAAAGAACCAGAACAGCGACCTCTGCATTCGACTTCACCGCAGTAGCACGGAAACATCGAAAGCCAAATTCACCGTCTGTTGAAGAGACGGACGTTAGCATTCGACTTCACCGCAGTTGCACGGAAACATCGAACGCCACTATGACCGAAAATTGGGAAGAGCCAGAACAGAAGATTTTAGCATTCGACGTCACCGCAGTTACACGGAAACATCGAATGCCAAAATGACCGTTTATTGAAAAGAACCAGAACAGCGACCTCTGCATTCGACTTCACCGCAGTAGCACGGAAACATCGAAAGCCAAATTCACCGTCTGTTGAAGAGACGGACGTTAGCATTCGACTTCACCGCAGTTGCACGGAAACATCGAACGCCACTATGACCGAAAATTGGGAAGAGCCAGAACAGAAGATTTTAGCATTCGACTTCACCGCAGTTACACGGAAACATCGAATGCCAAAATGACCGTTTATTGAAAATACCAGAACAGCGACCTCAGCATTCGACTTCACCGCAGTAGCACGGAAACATCGAAAGCCAAAATCACCGTCTGTTGAAAAGAGACGACGTTAGCATTCGACTTCACCGCAGTTGCAACGGAAACACCGAATGCAAAAATGACCGTTTATCGAAAAGAACCAGGACAGTAACCTCAGCATTCGACTTCACCGCAGTAGCACGGAAACATCGATTGCCCAAATGACCGTTTATTGAAAAGAACCAGAACAGCGACCTCAGCATTCTACTTCACCGCAGTTGCTCGAAAAAATCGTTTGAAATTTGTCAATTGAGAGAAGATCGGAAAATATTTGAAACCTGTGTTATATCACAATTATAACGAGAAGAAACGACCTTAGTATTCGACTTGGCCATAGTATCACGGATACATCGAACAAAAATTTGACTGTCAATGCATACAAGTTCAGGAAATATTTCAATAAAATTTTGCATTAGTAAACATACTATATTTTATCTATGTCCGCCACTATGACCGGCAACTGAGTAGAGCCAGAACAGACGGTATTAGCATTCGACTTCACCGCAGTAGCACGGAAACATCGAATGCCGAAAAGGCCGTCTAATGAAAACCAAAACAGACAATTTTAACGTTCGACTTCACCGCAGTTGCACGGAAACATCGAATGTCAAAATGACCGTTTATAAAAAAAAAAAGAACCAGAAAAGCGACCTTATATAGCATTCGACTTCACCGCAGTAGCACGGAAACATCGAATGCCAAAGTCTGCGTGTGTGCAATATTCTAATCGGTGCGTTTTTTTAATTTTGAGACCCATCACCGAACTTTTCGAGCACACCTTGTATACTGAATTACGAAGTTATTTAGAAATATAGTAACAGTAATGAAGAAATTTTCATTGAAATTAAATTAAAATATACCGGTCATAACTTATTAATATTTAATTTTACATATTTATTTGCATATACTAAATATTAAAACAGTTGACTAGTTACAAGTTAATGATATTAATTCTAAAATAACGACTAAAAATATATATTTCTAAGCTATATTGTAACGTATACACATTTTATACTATTTCCACGTATATTATACTAATTACAGCCAAACAGTTTAATAAAGTCTTGTTAATTGTCGCGGTCAAATTCATTGTCGCGGCCATTGCGTTAAGAAAAAGAAAATATTGGCAGATGGCCGATACGCTTTTTTGCTTGCTCAGTTTCGTCCATATATGGGTCAATATTATGAATTGCAAATTTACAGACTAGATGAGGCGTTACAGATGTAACTATGAAATAACTAGCTTTAATCAGCAATTAAAACTTCAAAAAAGAGCAAAAGACATAACGTCTTAAGCACATGTTTACGAAATATTGGTACCGTAATGTTATATCGGTTACAAATAGAAATTTTAAACGTTACCGATTGTTGAACTAACAAGAAAATTGTTTTATTTATCTTTCTGTCAAACTAGAAACCACGTTGACTCTTTCAAGGCCACTTAAAACTATCATTTAATACAAAACATATTTGTATTATTTTAAGGTGCGTTACCGATCTGAACTATTTAAAAGTGCTCTTATTTAACAAATTAAATACTCTTACTTGTGTTTCCATTGAAAACTTTTTGAACAGTCTACGGGGACCATTCAGGGATGTTGTTTTCATCTTTAAGTGTCGATTACAACTCGTTTGAGGAAGTTGACGTTGCCCACCTGAAATATAAAATATATTATACTTATTTAATTTATAAAAGTATCATTGAGTAATTCGTTTACACTTTTATAAAAAGTGATGCACAGTATGGCTAAATAACATTAATAAAGTAGTTTTCCTTCCAAAGTATGTGTTACCGACAAAAGAAAACCTTCCACATGCCAGGCGAACATCTAATCGACTGGGCTCCCCAGCCCCTGAAGGGCAGTTAGAACTTGCTTGGGTTTGCACTTATTGTACAACTAATTTTTTTATTTACAGCTATTCTCTAAGTGATTAAGTTAGATTTGAATTATCACACTAGAGCTACACGCGCGCTATTGGCGACGGGCAACGTATTTAGAACCACAGTCAAGTGACGAGCCAACACCTGAATAGGCACCCAACGCAACCAATAAGGGCGACATCGTACGAAGAGTTAGGACTTTGAATATTTAACGTGCACCCTCTCTACATGGGGTATTATTCGTCGGACACTTGGCTGCACGGGCCAATGATACGGTCGGCAGTTATTTTGAAGATGCCCGGACCAGAACCTGGAACCTTCCGCATGCTAGGCGAGCGCCTAATCGACTGGGCTCCCCACCCCCCCAAAAAGCTGTTTGAACCTGCATGGGCTCACACTCATTATTCATCACTTTTTTATTTAAAGCTATCCTCGAAGTGATACTGAGTATGGTAAATATTACATACTACAGATGCAAATCTATTGACGATTAAGTAAAGAAAAGAAATGTACGTGAATTTAATGAGGACCTTCAGCAATAGGGTGCTTGACTGTATCGCTAAAATACCTTCCAATGTAATTTAAATTATAGTTGAAAGTAAAACATAACAAATGCATACATAATTTTTGCAAAATAAAACTTTAAATCATTAAAAAAAATAGTTTTAAAAAGGCATTTTTTCACGTGATCATCATGTGATCACAAACACGTCGGTTTGGCTGACGTCACTATGAACTATAAACAAACCGGCTTGATGTTTCTTGTTTTCTGATTAAACTTGATTTAATCCAATTACTATTGAAATAATAAATATTGAGAAAATGTAAGGCTGTTTTACAGAAGCGTATGTTTCAAATTTGCCTAAAATCGATTCCAAAGAGGTGTTTCAAAGTTTGTTTATAGTTCATAGTGACATCACAGATACCACGTGACAGCCAGAAAGCGTTTTCAGGAGTGATTTTTAGTACTAGTTTTTAAATTCAGTTTTGTGCCTTTTTATGGGGTAGTTGAAAAAAAGAAAAAATACGGGTCTAATATTTTTAGCATAGGAACATTTTAAGCCAATAAAAAAAAATTAGTCAAGTACCCTATTAACTATTATCCTCCTTTTGCTAATATCCAACGAGTAGTTTTAGTGTGACACATTATTTCCAACCAAAGTAACCCAACAATCCACTGGCTAAGTTGAACGAGGGTCCATACGATATTAGAGTTCTTAAAAACTTTTTTTAAACTTTGCAAAAAATTCTTTCAGTAGTTAATTTTAGAGGCATTTTGCTTTAAAGATAATGTTAAAATAATCTGTTAACTACAAATAAGTGATACGGCCTTTTTTGTTGCATTTATAGCACAAAAAATGTATTTTTGGAGTTTAAGGTGTGTCCTTAAGTAACTAAACTTTTTTTTTTTTAATTTCTTTGAAAAACACTTTATAACATATATTTATATGAAGCAGAAGTATAAGAATATACGTGTAGCTGATCCGACGGCGCAGTGGTTAAGACGTTGGTCTTTGGAGTTGCTGGGAACGGGTTCGAATCCCGTTGAGGCATGGATGTTTGTGTTTGTCGAGTATATGCGGAGTACGCGCTCGTTAAATCTGTTGGGTCCGAAAGTCCTGTGGGTGGTCATTGCACAGTTTCCCACGGGTACAGGTCCCTGGAGATAATTTCCCTCCCCTTCAGGGACATGTCTAAATTGTGGAGGTGGCGACAGAAGGCAGCATCTGTCATTCGTGTATGTGTGTGTGCTGTGTTGTCTTACTTGACGACGCTTTATAAGCGGGTCCTTGCGACCAAGCACATGAGCCTGAAAATATATGTCTACCAACCAACAACCAAATATACATGTGGAATTTTTCTCGGCGAGTCTTAAGTTAAAAAGTAAAATAGTTATGTAATTGTACCCTCAATAATGCATTAAACACCTATTAGGTTAGGTATTGAATTATCGTCACACTAGAGGTACACGAGGGCTATTGGCGAGTCGTATTTTAGAGCCACAGTGACGAGCCGACATCTGAATAGGCACCCAACTAGACACAGTGACGAGCACAGTGACGAATAGGCACAGTGACAAGCCGACATCTGAATAGCAGAGACGAGCCGACACCTGAATAGGCACCCAACGCAACCGTTATATTAAGCACCTATAATATAGTGACGGGATTAATTTGATGATTTCCTTTATGCCAAGTTATAAAACCAGACAAATCAGATAAAAAAAAAAGTCGCCACCAGAATTTTACATGTGTAGCAAGCTCATTTTACTTTTGGCATTATTAGAGTTCATAATTAACTTTTTTTTTTATCAAAAACATCAACAAAACGACTCGTATTATAACCCCGTGTCCGAGAAAAGAAACAGTTAACTATCAAACTAGCTCTATATGATAAACGGATCGTAATTATCTTTATAGAATTTAAGCTTTTATAAAATTGGAACATTTAAAAAATATATATACCCATGAAGGAACTTGGAAAGATAATTGTATAGTTTTATGTTTTGCGAATTCCCCGAAATATTGAAGTAAAATATATCATGGCGAAATGTTATGTTAGAGTAGGATTGACACTCTTATGGAAAAAAAAGGGTTCGAAGTAATAAGGCAAGCGATTTGAAACCAGTTAGTTTTTGAAATGACTCGAAAAATATAGTTATGCAATATAATATAACCAAACATAAGAGACTATTTCCACTGATATCAATTATACTAAATGCTACTCAACAGTTTTCAAAACGAATTATTAAATACAGCATTATAAATATCAGACCTTAATGCAGTTTTTTTAAAATTCCTCGCCGCGGAAATAGCAAAAAGGTAAAAGTATAGACAGATGTTTGTTACACTATTTTGCTTGATAATTTATATTTGCAAATTTCCAGACTTTACAAGACGTTACATACTCGACTACAAAATTACATTATATCACAATCTTCAAATAAAACATCAAAATACACTTAAGAACCATGGAAAATATATTGATAATTGAATCTTATTTCGTTAACAGAATTTTTTATAAACGTAAACGATCCGACTAATTTACAAGAAAATTGTTTTATTTACTTGTCCTGTTGTCAAAATTGAATTCAAGTTAGCTTCTTTAAGTCCAAAACTATCATTTGATACAATATTATATTATATATATACTTTTTTTATTATTTTAAAAAGCGTTACCGATTTTAGATACTCAAAAGTAGGCGTTATAAAAACTACATTAGACTTACTTTTTAAACTGGAAACCTTCTCTAGAGAGTCTACGTGGACCATTCAGGGACGTTCTACTCTTCCGGAAATGGCGTAGGCAGTTGACGTCACCGATCTGAAATATAAAATTATAGCAAGCATATTTTAAGACTGAATATTTTCTTTGACATTTATAATAAAACATGATGCATAGTATTTATCAGAAATGAATAAAGTAAGGTATGTTACTTATGTCAATATAAAACGAATAAGATATTTGCCATACAAGTATCGCTAGTTGTGACACGTTAAACAACCAATTTTCAAAAATTTCCCAGTTAGAAACACAATGTGATGATTTTGTTAGAATTTAAAAAACAAAAAATATCGTTACTAAGCAAAAATAAACGAAATCTAAAGTTAAGATTCTAATTTAAAAAAATTTAAAGTATCTCATGAAGCAAATTGGCCATTTTAATAAATTCATATTGGCCCATATACGAACACACAAAAGTGACAGCCAATTGCATGTGAACAAGTACTTCGGTTGTAATGCCTAATGCACCAATTGATAATCAAACTATCGTATTTTACGGAAGTGTTTACCTCAATCAGTTTTTAGCACAGTTCAATATACGATAAGCAAAATCCTAACTATTGTGATTTACAATTTTATTAAAAATTTTATATAAGATTATTTAAGATCTATTACTTTATATTATGAGTTGGTACCATTACATGTTCATCTTAATGACTAAAATTAAAAAACTGAGTGTTTTATAATTAATTAACGATCTATATGCTAGAATCTGTTTGTTACACGATCCTATATTTTAATCAGGTCTTGAAAAAACTCAAAATTTTACCCGTCAAAGAGTACGGTTTGTATAACAATGTCCCAGTTCTTCTTCGAAACTAACTCGTCAAACTAATTATATAAGTAGCTTTTAAGTAGATATAAATATAATTTTAACTTATTTATAACAGACATTTATATAAATTGCACAATGATTTAGTACTTACTAGGATTACACTATACAGTAATAAATATTTGGGTATAAATAATAAATTAGTATTTTCATTATAGTAATTTAAAATGGAGATAATTTAAAATGCTTCGCAATCATTAACGATGAAATGGCCAACTACGGGGATTTCCCATTCGAGAAATTAGTTGTCCTCGGGAAAATTTAACCGCCGAGGACGAGAAGACAGGCGATATTTCGAGACCTGATTTTATCTTGCTTTAGGATTTTAGTACAAAAAGAAAATTTCCTTACTTAAACTTATCATTTCACAAGGAAATAATGTTTAATAACAATATAGCCACGTGGTCATATTAACAAAATGCGGTGGCTAAATTGTTGAAGGGTTTAACCTGAAGGAAAAGAGAAACGAACGACTTTTAACTTTGATCGAATTATGAGCAAAACGTGCCCTTAATTTCAGTGAACTACGTTTCAGAATCACAGCTTTAAATGAAACAAGATATTTAATTTAGCCAGTGAAAGTCAAATATTCACATGTGCTTGAGAGTACAATTTGTTGCTAAAACCAACTATTACTTGAATAATAAAAACGAAAAGAGCTGTGATTCATATTTTGTTTTGGGTAACAGAAGGGACTCATCAGGTAAATGCTTCTATTAGGTGTCACACTCGCTTATACCCAGGGAAAAATAAATGTCAGTTTTATGCAAATTAATCATGAACGGAATTATATATACATAATAAAATGCTTAATTTGTTTAAAAAAACCAATTTCATAAAACAATAAATTAAAAGTTATCATAAATTTCCTTCCACGTTTCAGAACTCCACCAAATGGCAGACTATATTGCGAATTGTTTCTGAATAAATTTTGAGTTATATTTTTAATACCTTTGAAACAGCCATGAAATATTTATAACTTAAAGCACGGTAGAAAATATTTCATCCAAGCGAATCATAAAATAATTTGAAAGTATGTTTTATGTGTCTAAAGATCTAGATGGAAAAGATTTGATGAACATAATTGCACAATTTGCCATTTTATCGGTATAAAAACGGAATAAAAAGTCTTTGGATATGATTCTATAACTCAATAACATAACTAATAATCTATATGAATAAAAAAAAACATTTTAGTTGTAGTTTCAAGTAAGGTTCATATAAAACAAATAATGTCTCAAAATTTTAAAATCAATACTGACTTACTTGTAAAACGATGCCGCAGCGAAATTCCGCAAATCAAATAACGTCTGTGAACGAATTTCACAAATGGTACACACCACCAAAACTTCTCGACTACAAACTAATCAACATCGAAACGAATCACGCGGCGAAAAATAAAATTTGCGTATCGCGCGAACTTGAACTGTTGCCAACCAACAAATTGGTACTCAAAGAAATTAAATCAACCACATCACATGGCTTATTTCGAGCGACGTACTGACTTCATTTTTCACTATTGCACCTTCCTTCGAGCGTTCCTCCAATTGGTACTCTGTACCCACGTGACATCGCATCAATCGAGATTCGAAAAAAATGGTTTGTTGGTTGGTTGGTTGGTATACATATGGTTTCAGGCTTGTGTGCTTGGTGAGAGACCCGTTTATCCCTTTAAGACCTGAAAATTTTTCGTCCAAATATGTGACTTATTTCCAGTGTTTCTCTAAATACTAGTCTTAATGATCCTGAAAAAAATTATTTTAAAAAATTTAGGACCCCTCTAAAGCGTGGGGGGTACCCACACGATCGTGCGGGTTAGGTCTTTACTTATCCTCACGATTGTACAGTTAAGGCTTTTCCAGTGAAAACATCACTTGTAAAATTTTACATTTTCCTATCTATAAATAAAATTATAAATTTAACTGATATCGTTACAAATAATTAATGATTAATTATCATTTAATTGATAATTATATATTATTTATAGTTAACAATTATATTTATTAATTGATTATTTACAATAAGATACTTGACATAGAATTTAATTTTTTTCTTAGCAATTAAGTATTACTTTGACAAAATTCCATGCTAAAAGTCTTTAAAGTACCACTGTTAAAAATTTCACAACAAAATATGTCCTCTAGAATTTCAGAAAAACCATTCTAAAAAAAGGACTAACTTAACATTACAGTCTATGGGAATCAATCGTAACAAATAACGCCGAAGTAGCGCGATCGTGCGGGTCAAGAGATTTTACGTTCTAAAGGTAAAATAATTTATGTATAATTAATATTTCTTATTTTTCATTAATTGAGACTTAAAAGCAACTATTTGTATCTAAGCAATTTAAAATAGAGTGATATTTACCTTTTTGCGATAGATAAATTCTTTAGCTGTTTCATGCCTACATGTAAGGGGTAATTAGCAGCTTGCCTCGGTTGTGACACTACTTCCTCTTTTTTCTAATTTGCTCTTACAAGCCAACTATTGTACATAGGGACGCATTTTTTTATTTATACGTAGACAAGTGTTGCACTTTACTATTAATGCAACTTTCATTCAGCTAATCAGCATACTAACGAATTTATAAGCGATTAACCGAAAACTGTCACAACCGTACCCAGGCTCCCCTAGATATGCAAGACGCACGATCGTGCTAGCTCGGTCGGAAAGGGTTATAAGCCCTCGTCAAGTAGGAAAGTCACAACACAGACACACATACGTGATAGATGCTGCCATCTATCACGCGCCACCTCCACAATTTAGACATGTCTCTGAAGAGGAGGGAAATAGTCTCCATTGACTTGTACCATTCGAAACTGCGTAATGACCACCCACAGGACTTTCGGACCCAGCAGTATTCAAAGTATAATAATATTAGAACTAAATACAAATAAATTGTTTGAAAAAATATACTTCAAGAATTTTATTTTAAAATATATTTAGCAGTTTTCTAATCATTCTTATCAAAACTGGAATTTTGTAGTTGGTCTTCGCCATATGGCAAAAATTTTTAATATTGAAATTATTTAAATTTTAACGCAGTTATTTTTTTTTCAGTATTTTTCCATAATGTATGAGTATTAAAGATACAAATCTGGATGCACGGCAGTGCATCGCCAAGTTCATAACGAAGGCGGCACTGACTATCCTTTACTGGGACCATTTCGGCATAATTTTGGAGACCCAGTTCTTTTCTTCTACGCACTTTAGATTCGAGTTTAGACTTTTTTCTGGGTGTCCTAGTGAGACTTAACCTAGAAAAAAATTTCCAGCGTTCGAAATTCATTTAAGCCAGAGATAAATGAACCAGAAAAACGACAAATATGTCCCTCACTCACTGACTCACTGACTGACTGACGGGCGATCATAATGTCTGGTAGAACGGCTTGTTATGGAGTTGCGAAAATTGGAACACTTATAGAATAGAGCATGCATATAACAGGAAAAATCCGAAATTCGAAGATTTTACCCGGGGTTGGGCGTAAACTGATTGGCGCCCTTTTTCATAAGCAGTTGCAATGCTCTCCATACGCTGATATACCAGCGGCGATTAAACGTCGTCGCCAACAATTCAAATAGTTATTTGCCTTCAGATACGTTAAAGGTTTTCATGTGTGGGATTTACACACGATATTACTAATTTAATGTGTCAACCTGAGCTGGCAACCAGCACCATGTTTTATAAAGAGCCATTGGTTGTTTGGAGGTAGGATTAACATCGCACAAGGGCTACATATGAGTAATGGTTGGAACCAATGCTTCACAACGGGCAAATGTTTTTTTTAAGGATTTTGCCTGCAGTAACGTTGTACTAGAGCTACATAAGGGTTATTGGCGGCGATTCTCGTATTTTTTAAATCGTGGTCAAGTGACGATTTCTTGAACAGAATCTTTCAAACAGTACCATCGGATTTAAAAAAATATTTTTTTTTGTTAGAAAGAAATGACATATATCAAAGGCTTGACCTATGTTTTATACTTTTTGTCCGTCCGTCTGTACGCTTTTTCGTCCGTCTGTTCTTTATAAGACGGTCTGTCATAATTTCGGTTCTAATCGTCCGATTTAAAAAAAAATTTTTTTATAAATGTATGGCTTCATATTTCATACTTTGTGTCCATCTGTCGGTACGTTTTTCTGTCCGTCTGTCAATCTGTCCTTTATAAGAATTTCTGTCATATTTTCGGTTCTAACCGCCCGATTTTGAAAATTATTTTTTTGTTAGAAAGGTATGACATCAAACACCTATATTTCAAACTTTTTAATTTTTTGTCTGTGCGTTTTTCTGTCCGTCTGTCCTTTATAAAATGGTATGTCATAATTTCGGTTCTAATCGTCTGATTTTAAAAAATCTTTTTTTATAAAGTTATGGCATCATATTTCATACTTTGTGTCCGTCTGTCGGTACGTTTTTTTGTCCGTCTGTCAATCTGTCCTTTATAAGAAGGTCTGTCATATTTTCGGTTCTAACCGCTCGATTTAAAAAATTATTTTTTTGTTCGAAAGGTATGACATCAAACACCTATATTTCAAACTTTTTGATTTTTTGTCTGTACTTTTTTCTGTCCGTCTGTCCTTTATAAAACAGTCTGTCATTCTTTCGGTTCTAATCGTCCACTTTTAAAAATTCTTTTTTTTGTTGGAAAGGCATGCTTATAAAAGTTTAAATTACAACTAAATGTTGTGTTTGGCTATTTTTTTCTAAGGTGTATAAATTTTGTGTGGAAGCAGTTCCAGGTGACAGTTACTATTACAAACCTACTTGTTATTCTCTAAGAATTTCGGTGAGTATTAAAGTGACAGGACATCAGGAGGCTATTTTAGTTCTTTTAGAACTTCTTGTTTATAAAGCAGTCAGAACAGGAAATAATTTCACTATAGATATTGTTTGGTTTCAGCTCCAGTGCGACGTTAATTCAATTGTTGTTACAAAATATACTTAAAAAGTTATAAACTATTTTTACTGCTTGTTGCCACCAATATATATTTCTTTTAAACAGGAATTGTAAACATTGTACTCGCCGCAGTGTAAATCTCCATCCTATGTTTATTTTATTAGGATACTGCCTATTCACTAAACACATTATTCATTATACTTCACTATGTGTTCCCACTTACAAAAAGAAGTGAAATCCCAACAAAAACATCTCTGTAAAAGAGGGCCAAGTTCTTACAAAAAAAGGTCTGGCCTACAAAAGAAGTGAAATCAACAAAAAGACCAAGTTCAATGGAATTTGCTGAGTTAAAGTTCTAGAAAAAATTAAGCCTGGACAACCAAAGATTTGAAAACAAAAAAGGATCAAGTTCAATAGAAGTTGATGAGGTTATAAACCCCAAAACATTTTGTTTTAAGATGCAGCTTAGGTCTAACACATTCTTACTAGCTGTTTGTGTAACTTGGCCAATACGCATCGTGAATATGGAGTTGAACCCTTCGTACCTGGTTGAATTTCACCTCGGGGCGTTTGAGTAAGTCTGTATTTGATTTATCCCTAGTTAATCAAATGGTTAATCCTAGTGGTATTCTGCGTGGTGATGGCTATGTGTTGTATATCTATAGAACAATAATGTGCTGTGGTGTTTTAATAATGAACTATAAAGTTGACACATTTAGTTAGTTTGTATTATGTAGTTTTATGTATATATATATATTCGAGATTATTACATTTCTGTTAGTGTTTTTATATTAATAAATGCTATTTGCAATTGAAAAAACATGTCTTTCTCCTTATTCAGCTGAAACCTTATTGATAATCAAGTAAAAAAAAATGTTTTAAAAATTTTAAATCGATCAATACAATAGTCGATGGAGATTGGAGCATTTCTTTAGATCACGTAAGTAAATGTAGCATCTCGTTTTCCAATGCTTGAATCTTGTAGTAAAACCGCTAAGCTTTACTATAATATATGGAGCTTTGATTACTCTTTCTTACTTTCTTTGAAGGAAATAGAACGATTACCTTATTAAAACGCTTCAACAGTTGCAAACAGCTAAATGTTCATTCAGATAAGTATCACCAACTAAGTGTGATGGTAATCCTGGCAACAAAAGCAAACGTTTTTATTTTTATTATTTACCTGCAACGCCAACGAATGTGGTACGACTACTATTTTACCCCTTTCCACCCGAGAGGTGCGTGTCATTCACCACTTAACTGAGGATAAATCAAATACAGACTTACTCAAACGCCCCGAGGTGAAATTCAACCAGGTACGAAGGGTTCAACTCCATATTCACGATGCGTATTGGCCAAGTTACACAAACAGCTAGTAAGAATGTGTTAGACCTAAGCTGCATCTTAAAACAAAATGTTTTGGGGTTTATAACCTCATCAACTTCTATTGAACTTGATCCTTTTTTGTTTTCAAATCTTTGGTTGTCCAGGCTTAATTTTTTCTAGAACTTTAACTCAGCAAATTCCATTGAACTTGGTCTTTTTGTTGATTTCACTTCTTTTGTAGGCCAGACCTTTTTTTGTAAGAACTTGGCCCTCTTTTACAGAGATGTTTTTGTTGGGATATATTTTTCGGGATGAATAAAAAATTCATTCATTACAGGGTTAAAGTCACAGCAAAAAATATGCTGAGACATTAAAAGCATATTTTTTTTTTGTTATCCCAAGTTATTTTGGATATGTTTTTGTTTTGCACTCGCATGATTTGTAACAATTGAAAGTATCCATAAAACATTTCGCAACTAATCTAGGTAGTTTTATGTGTTTTTGTAATTGTTTAAAAATTCAGTGCAAAAAATGTAATTTCGCTTGAAATAATTTTAACTGGTAGAATCTAAAAAATAGTGCATAAAGTCAAAATGACTGTCCATCCCTCCCTAAAGAATTTTGAAGTGCACTGTAAGTTGTTTTTGCTTTCATAAAACGATTACAAAGGAGAAACCAGTTGTAAAGAACCACTTTTAATAGTTCAACCTCTTGGGACCCGGCGCCCCATTTGGGGGCATTTTTTAAAACCTCCCCAACAGGTTAATTAGTTCCGAAATTGACCTGGTCCAATAAAAGATCCAAATATCAGTTTTCAGCTTTTTATTATAGGCATCAGTCATTCATTTCCATAAAAAATGAAGTTAAACAAGGGTCAATACGATATTAGAGTATTTAAAATACAGTAAATTCCCGTTACAACGAAATTCAAGGGACCGAAATAGTTTTTCGTTATAGTGGAATGTTCGTTAAAACGGAATTTCACGAAAAAAATCTTAAATTCAAAATGCTTCAAGAGTCAATAAAAATATGCAAAAATTTCATTAATGTGCAAGTTACGATATTTATATTTTAAATAATTAAATTTTAAATAATAGATAACTAATTATTAATAGTTTATAAAAGTTGAAGAACAATAAAACAATTAAAAGAACAAACCTCGGGGGGCAAACATTTATTCCAGCTTTCATGTAAGCATGAAATCGGAATAAGACAGAGTAAAAGACAACCTGCTCTTACTAGAGAGAAAAGAAGTGAAGAAAAATACAGAACTGACATGTCTATCCCAGCGACCCTAGTCTATCTTTTCCCCTTTGGTTAAGGTTAAGTGTGTAGCAAACCATTGACATCAAGGAATAATTTTCTGTGACAACAAAGGCAACGGTCGTTCTCTTTCTTAAAAGATTGCCTTAGTGACAAAAATAAAGTAACGCCCATATACACAAAGTTTCAAGATCAATTCCAGAAACAACAAAATATCAAAGTGTCATAATGACAGGCTATCATTAGAGAATTCTAAAGGGCATTGTACTGGTCACTCACTACAGATGTTTGAGTATGAACCATTGAATAGAAATTTCTTAGGGGGTTAGGGAAGAAGGCAGATAAGAAGAAGAATAGAAATAGGTTATCCCACCCTCCCCCTTTTCCTCCGAAATGACAATAAAGTGCTAGATACACCCTTTTTAAAACTTGTTTGGGGTCTTTACAAAACAGCAAAAGGAGAAAAGTACGGAGTTACCCGCAGAAAAAACCTTCGTTATAATGAAACTAGGAGTTTTGAAAATTTCGTTAAATCGGAAATTTTAAAGCATTATTCTTATGGGATTTCAAAAGGGACCGCTGATTAATTTCGTTATACTGGATATTTCGTTATAATGATATTCGTTATAAAGAGATTTTACTGTATTGTTATTTTTTTCCCAAACTTTTCAAAAAATGCTTTTAGAAGATAATTTTAAAGGCATTTTGATTCAAAAACAATATTAAAATAAACTTTTAACTACAAATAACTGATACGGCCTTTTGTGTTGTATTTATAGCAAAAAAAAATGTGTAGTTTTAGAGCTTAAGGTATGTCTCTTAGTAACCGTTAAACATATTTTCAAAAAATGCTTTAAAAAAATACTTTAGTTTATATTTCTATCAAAAGAATGTTTAGATTAAGAATATACGTGTAGCATTCCGCTTGAGTATCAAGAGGTTAAGGAAGGTGGATAGAATTTTTAAATATAAAAAAAAAAGATTAAATCTGCTTTAAACACAAATAAAATTTCTAGTACTTTCAACAGATATAGGTTTAAGAGGTTGTTCATTGGCTTTTGGAATACTGACGATTCCTCTCGACAAGCAAAAAGCAAAATATCAAACATCTTGTAGTTAGTTGTAACTAGTTACTTTAAATTTGTACTTGGTTACGTTTTAAAGTAATTTTCACTCTAAGATTCTGCAATTGATACTTTCCATCGAAAAAAAATCAATAAGGTGTAACTTATGGTAAATAGTATTCAAAAAGTTCTCAGAATTTTGCATTTAAGAAAAATAATAGCTACTCTTAAAGCACGCAAATGAATAAATTGTATATGTTATTATGAAAACTAATTAACTGAAGTTATTGGTGACTACCTCGAAATTTGAATTACGGTAAATCGTAGGTGTAGTTCTTAGGAAGGTTTGAATCATCGTCGCACTAGAGCTACACGAAGGCTTTTGGCGAAGGGCGTCGTATTTTAGAATCAGTCAAGTGACGAGCCGATGCCCGAATAAGCACCCAACGCAACCGTTAAGGGCGACAACGTACGCAGCGTTAGGACTTCGAGGGATATTTAACGTTTTAACAATTTTTATAAGGTCGGCCGTTATTTTGGTGATGCCCGAAGGTCAACCGTAAGGTCATCATAAATTATTGGGAACTCTATCTTTACAGTTTTCGAGATTTTATTGAAAATAAGTACAGGGTGGTTCTGGTTATAAAATAACTCTCGCTTTTCGGAGTGGTCTGTAGCCTGAATGAATAATCCAAAAGCATCAAACATTGAGACACTTACTAATCAAGAAGGGGGGAAAAGAATGGAATGAAAACAAGTAATATTTTAATAAGTAAAAGAAAATAAAAAAAGAAACTCGTCTCTTGACGAGAGTTCTAAATAACGAGGTGTCGTCAATTATGGACAATTACGGCCAACACAGCTAATTACACATCGAAGTTTAGACCAATGGTCAAGAGACAAGTTTTTTTTTCGAAAAATAATGGAATCATAAAAAAGAAACTCGTCTCTTGACCTAGGTTCTAAATTACGAGGCATAGCCAATCGTGGCTAATTACGGCCAACATATCCAATTACGCCTCGTAATTTAGAGCCCTGGTCAAGTGACGAGTTTGTTTTTTATGATTCCATTATTTTCCTCCCTTCTTGTTTAGTAAGTGTCTCAAAGTTTTTTGCATTTGGATTATTCATTAAAGGTACAGGCCACTCCGAATAGCGAGCGTTATTTTATAACCACCCTGTACTTCAAGAAGCGATTTGACTCAAAGAGATTGTATGATTCTAGTGCCAATCACAAACAGTCAAACAACACTGTACTAATCAGAAACATGACTTTTACACAGTAATTGAATTAATCTTAAACTTAGTATTATAAGAAATCCACTTTACAAACAGGTCTTTAAATTAATTAGAGATTGTAATTAAAGACGCATACGTTTCTAAAATAAGTCTACTTCTTAGAAACTTAGGAAGATCTCATATGTAATCTTAGAAGCATCTGCATTACTCAAAATGATTAAGGGAGCACTTTGCGCACTTTTGATTACCCTTTCAGTTCCACCGTTTAATATTTTATTCTAAAAATCTAAAATTTGTGAAATCGATTCATTATGCATACAGAATGAAATGGTAAAAACTAAGATTAAAAAAATCTTAATTTTTAACTAAAATTTAAGGAGAAAAAATTGAATAATTTTTTAACAATGACTTTTTTCAAAACTTACAAATATATTTTTAAATTTTTTAGCAAACTAAAAATGCAAGCGTGAAGAATTTAGGGTAAATTTATTTTATGAAGTTTATCTAGTGACTTTTATTTTACCATGTTTTTCATATTTTTATTTAATATTAAAACAAACATTTAGTTCTTCAGAAAACACGATTCCTACATCAAACGTTAAATAAGTTCGAGCTCAACTTGGGTGAGAAAAATCTGAAGATGATGATTCCAAATGGAATCATTAAAGGTGAAAGGGTTTAAACCATACACTCCAATAATTGTTTCGAATAGTATATCGTTGAACAGTATATCTTAAGTTTATAATGGGATACAATTTAAATAATATTCAATAAAAAAATCTTTACAAATTTACTTTTGCACCTAAACTATTTCTCCTCATACACATTTTTTATGAACTAATATGCTGTTATTTCTCAAAGACAAATAATTAAAAATATAAAAACTTAAAATAATTAAAAATTTATTCTCCAAACTAATTATAAAACGTTGACTACACTTTCAGTAAATGAGACTTAGAAAAGGGTAATTATTTATGTCTTTTGTTTATATTGATCTGTGCAGCATCATGTCACAATGGTAATCTGTAGTCAACGTCTCCAAAATTGGATGCGCACTTTATATAAAGTAGACTTGCGTAGAAAATTAAATGAATTAGTACTTTACAAGTTAGTTTTATCTTCTTATCAAAAGAATGCAAAAAACAGAGAAAGGATTTCCTTTATATTTTTTAAGGAAACAATGGACAATCGACACCTTAGAGTGTCTATTATTTATTTAATACAATGCATCGGTAGCTCATTACGTAAAAAGTATAAAAGATTTTTCAAAAACAAAACACTTTAAAAATTAAAATATCTAAAATTAAAAAAATCTTCAAAATTATTTTTTAAAACAAATATAAAATCTTGTTATTTATAGATTACAGCAAAAAAAACAGCTTCATTGTGAACCAAATCATTTTGCTCATCAACTATTTCGCGCATTACATATAACTTATTTATAAGGCCTGTTACTTAAAAAAAAACCATAGTATATAGCGCTGGATCAACAGAATCGAAAATTTTATTGTTTTAGCTTCCACATAACAATGGACTCTTCACACAATGTAACAAAAAATTAATATTAGATTTCAAATTGCAACAATGAATTATGGGATCAAATAAAATTGAAAAATCATTGTTGCAGATCAAATAAATCACAACAAACCTTTCTCGTCCCATTTGAGCATTTGACAGCCAATTCTGAGGGTAACAAATATTATTTTCTTTGCGTTTTTATTGTAAAAAAGAAAACATCGTTGATTTCATATTGCTTGGACTAAGCAAATCCAAGGCAATCTTCCTACAAGCGGAAAAACTTAACCGCTATCTGTACCTCAATTCGTTGCACTAAAAACCAGGACATCTAAATCCTGCACACGAATTTCAGGTCTTTTGAAAAAAATATCCACACAAATATACAATGGGCTGCTTTGGATGCTTCGCTTGGTGCTATAAGCACTTGTAAGTATTTTTCTTTTTCTTGTTATTATAAATGAAATGTATACCTTCAATGCTGATTGTAATAAGTAAACGTTTCTAACAAATATACTTTTAGAGTTTATATCAGTTAAAACTAAAGACCAAATAATAAAGTTTTAAGATATCAAAAACAATTTACATTCAAAAAGCTTTATGCAGAATCAGTTGTAGTTTAGTTTTGATCGCGAGAGTCAAAAATGTGAGTGTGAAAAATAAAGTTTGAATAGATATGACTAAACACGAGATAGTGGTAGTGTAATGCAACACATCCTAATTAAAACATTATTAAATTTAAAAAACATGTATTCAATTAATTTCAAATGTGATTGTCATATGCATGAATTCGTGATATGGTTTTTACTTCTAATTATACTTAATCTCTTTCTCCATGTGTGTCAGACCATACAACATCAACCACAAATAACGCTACACTAATCTTGCAAATAGGCAAAACTGGTTTTAAACTATTCAAAATCAAGATAACATTTTGATTTTGTAATAGTTCGTTTAAATTAATCGAAAAACTTGTTCTACAATGGCCCAGAACAAAATATGATGGTTAGTTAGGGTATGGGACATATTCTCGACAGCCAAAATACTGACAGCCCAGAATCCTGACAACCAAAAAATTAATGGTTAAAATGTTCTTAATTAGGCATAACGTCATTAATATTTGATTTGTCGAGATTTTTGAACCTCGAGGGATAATGTCAATGTTGGAATTACTCCTGTCGGTCTTACGTCGTGTTGGGTTACGTCCAGTTACATAAATGTTCCTTGGATAATTTTTTTGAAGAGATGATTTTAAAATCAATTCCAAATGAAAAAAGTAAATTATGAATACAAATGCATTTTTTATAAAATTTTACAATTTAGGGTAGCGGCTCAGTGGCTGAGAGGTGGCTCAGATTCATTGTAATCTGGGCGTCAAATTTGGTAGCGAGAGTCACCTAGATGGTGCCACAAAAGAATGGCTCTCTGTTCTGGGGAATATGCCGAGTCTGCAAAGGCTTGACTGCCAATATTGCAGCCCCATTATAAAAAATAAAATATAAAAATATAAAAAAATATGATTATTGTAGGAAATAATGGCGCATAAACTGCGTAAAAAGCCATGTCTAACGATAGAGGCGGTTTTAAGACAAAAATTTAACCGAACCGTGTCTAACTCAAATTTTTCTTCCCTAGGTGGCCCCCCGAACAACGCCGACAAGAAGCAGCAAAAATTCGCCGCGAGGCCTTTGTAGCTTCACTGTGGCAACAAGTCGGCATTGACAGATGGGTCTGCGACACTAAGCTGTGCAGAATGCCGGAGCCGCACTACATGGCCCGTACCTCCAGGGTGACTGTCTAGAGAAGGTTAGTTCGAAAATTGACTATTTTTCTGAAGTAGCAATGATATTAGTTATTACGGATTTTCCCCAAACATTTTGTTGAAAGTTACTAGAGCACTATTGGTCATTGTGGGAATAGGACAGAATATACATAATGAAAGCTACAAATCATACATTATCCATTGAAATAGAAAATAATAACTTTTTAATTTTAAACCTTTAAAAAAATTCATTAGTTCTAATTTTACTAATTGTATACCCACCGAGAACCACAAACATAAACCCGTCACCTGAAAAAATGTCAGGTTTTCCTTCTTTTTCGTCTTTAATTATCCTCTGAAACCGAAATAAAGTTTTATAAAATTAAAAAAAAAATTAAATATTCAGTTTAAAAATTTAAAACAGCACTGCAAACAGTACTCTTTGCAATGAAAACTACTTTACACTACATCCAATTTCCTTATCTCTCAGAGTATTAAGGGGTCTAAGGAGTCTTAAAAATGTGCAAAGAAGGAACTACAAACTATAGTTTGATCTGTCATGTAATTTTTTAACTACTCAATATACAAGTATAATTTTTTTATATGTAATTCTACAAGATTTATTTATTATAAAACAAATTTTAAAATTTATGAAACTTTAGCCAAAACTTAAAAAAATGATATTAAACATAAAGCTATTTGAACACATTGTGATTAGGCTTGCGCGGCAAATTTTGAGGTCAAAATTGAAAAAATTACCCAGAAAATGACTTTATATTGTACAAATATGTACAAACTAGGACTTATACCTAAATTCTCAGCTCAATTTTAATTAGAAATTATTTTAAGAACTTTTTTCTAAAAAAATTAATAAATTTTTTTTAATTTTGATTTTGAATTCATTTTTAAATAATTTCTAATTAAAATTGAGCTGAGAATTTAGGTATAAGTCCTAGTTTGTACATATTTGTACAATATAAAGTCATTTTCTGGGTCATTCTTTCAATTTTGACCTCAAAATTTGCCGCGCAAGCCTAATCACAATGTGTTCAAATAGCTTTATGTTTAATATCATTTTTTTAAGTTTTGGCTAAAGTTTCATAAATTTTAAAATTTGTTTTATAATAAATAAATCTTGTAGAATTACATATAAAAAAATTATACTTGTATATTGAGTAGTTAAAAAATTACATGACAGATCAAACTATAGTTTGTAGTTCCTTCTTTGCACATTTTTAAGACTCCTTAGACCCCTTAAACATTTGGCCGAGTAGTTTGGACAATTACGCTAGCAGTCTGCGCGCTGTAACGGGTGCTGGTTCGATTACCGCATTCGTCCTGGGTGTATATTCCTTTCTCTAAAATATAAACTGAACTCCATTACAGAGCCAAGGCCTGCCGTGCCCATTTCAGCTTTCGTGACCTAGGGTGATAGGCATATGTCCCGGTAAGGTGGTCAGCCTCATGCGAAACCCCCAGTGTTCATTTTCCAAGCATGCTTGGTACCCATTTTGTGGACCCACTCAAGGGATAAAAGGCTGGGTCAACCTCGCCCAGTCCGGGACTCGATCCCCGGACCTGTGGCGTGGCAATGCGAAGCACTACCACTAGGCCACTGTATTCCTTTCTCTGTGACAGTAAAAATTCCTTCTTTGTGTCTTACTTGACGAAGGCTTCATAAGCGGGTCTCTGATCAAGCATACAAGCCAGAATATATATGTAATAGTAGTAGTTAAACATTTTATTTTAAAACAGGATTTTATGACAAATAATTAGATCTTTCAAGTGAAATATTTATTAACAAATATGCATTTATAATATTAATATTTGTAACATGGAATTTTCTTTTTTAGTCTGGCCGACTAGAGATCGCCTGAGAAGGGGGCGACCGACAGGACAAAAGTGCCTGTTGTGTACATAGTGTATATAAATTGTGTCTTCGTCATGTGTTTAGTCCCTGTTTAGTCCTTGTGATTTCGTCTGATTTTATTAAAAAAATTCCATAGTTGTTCACCTCAATAGATTGTAACCCTCGCTCCACCTCAATAGTTTCAAATAAAAAAAAACCCCAAAAAAAGGTGTCTTTTTTGAGTTATAGTTATTACATATAAAATGCACATGTTATTATTTTAATATCGTATGTGACAACAGAAATATTTTTAGTTTCTATTCACATAGTTAACAAAAATCTAAATTTTTCCAAAAATATCACTTCTTCAGCTAAGCTCTTTCAACCCTTTCAGTCCCAATGACAATTTGGCATCATCATTGTAGAATTTTTTTTTCTGATCGTCTATAGCCATTTATGATATCAAAAAGCACAACATTCGATTCTTTAAAGTTTTTTCGATTATAAAATATTTTTCATTACTCCCAATAGATTTGAGTAATATTTTTTTTAAAATTATGATCAGCAACATGATGATGCCAAATGACATCACTGGGACTGAAAGAGTTAACTTCGGATTGTTCCACCATACATATACTCCTAATGAAATTTGAAATTATACGAACTATTCACACTACTATTTATTTATGAAATGTTATCCTTTTAAAACTAGAGGTGTGCAACATTACATGATACCCTTAAAACTAAATAAATTCTTTTGCAATTACAATTTGCACGTGCATGATTTTCGCGAAAACCTTATCATGACGTCCAACAAGTACTAGAAACTTGTGTATCAAATTTAAACCTTGTAGATCCTTTTGTTTGATCTATAGAGTAGTTTAAGACAGGCACACCAATGCGCAAAAAAACCCTTTTCAGATTCAGCACAATCCAAAACATGTGGAAAATACAAAATCTCCATTAATGATTTTCGACCACCTCGCAATATTCTATTACCTTATGTTTCATATTAGGTAATTGAAAGCAATAAACAACCAGCTTTATAGGCTAGGGAAATGCTTTCAGTTCATTAAGCGAATTTCGTGTTAAGCTAGTTCGTGACAACGAGGTTTGACAATGGGTAGCACGGTGTATCCAATGTGAAACTGACAGTTGAAGAGTACACGGGAAGAACCGGTTGATTTCGTGCAAGGCTTTCCTTAATAGCCTCTTTTTGGATGATAGCGAGAAATCGCCTAGACTGGTGTAAAGAAGCCAGTTACTCGCCTTGTTTATCTTTAGCGGCAACCCTAATTCACGCCAGAGTTGAGTGGAACGAGTCACGTTTGTACCGCAAATGAAGAACCATAAGAAAAACCGGTTTCTGGTCGCCAATGTCCGCCAAGCAGAGATAATTACGGAAAGAATCTAGAGAAATCAATTGGTTCTTCCCGTTTACTCTTTAGTTGTTCAATTTAAAAAAGTGGGATTGCCGGGACCTGTAATAGGGTGGGCCGAAATTTTTTTTTTATTTTATTTCGAATTGCTATAGTGCGGAAAAGTCGCCATTGGTAAAGACATGAAAAATGCACGAATTATTATTTTTTTATTATCATATCTTCCGTTCGCGCAATGCCATCAAAGTTGGCAAAAAATTGTTAAAAACCGAATTTTTTTATAATTTTTTAAAACATGGTAGATGTTTTTAATTACGTTCCTATATCATGAATTAACTACTAAAAGTATGTAAAATTCATATATTAATGCACTTATTAATAATAAATGTTATAACATATAGTATAATAAGTTATTATACATTTGTGTCGCATCTTCCGGCCACTCACCGTAGTATAAAATTAGGAAAATTCGTATTTTTCGCTAAATTTCAAAGTTTTAACTATTTGTAAATTTTAATAGCACAACATGTAGAAAAGCCATTAAAAACATATATCGTGTTTAAAAAAATTATGAAAAATTACGGTTTTGGACAATTTTTTGCCATTTTTGAAGGCATTGCGCGAACGGAAGATATGGTAATAAAGAAATAATAATTAGTGCATTTTTCATGTCTTTACCAATGGCAACTTTTCCGCACTATAGCGATCTGAAATAAAATAAAAAGTTTTTTTCGGCCCACCCTAACCTGTAAGTCAGCTACATTTAGCCCCTTAAAAACTCCGTTTGTAAAAACATTCAATACAGCCGTAGTAATGTAGCCGAGAAGATATGTTTTTCTCTGTACGATTAACACATTTGCACTTTGTTTCGGGGACCCGCAATCCAGCGCGCTCTTTCCCCCTTATCAAATAAAAAGTAAAGACTTGAAATATAACAGGGTATATGGGTTTCACGGTAGTTCGAGTCTAATGTGACATCAACCCATACAAATCTAAACAGAAAGAACGGGAGAAAAGCTTTTATTTAGTGGGATGGCTTTTTTTAGGCATAAAATTTGATATCGCTAAATAACACGTGGTTCTGTTTACTCGGCCAACACTAATGAACTAAAAGTCACACGAACGAATGAACTAAAACAGGGGTTCCCGACCATTTTGCGCCTGCGTACCACTTGACTTTTCAGAAATTTTTGCGTACCCCCCAAACCTAAATATTTTAATAAACGTATAATATTTAATCTTATATAAATGTTCAAAGGCTATTTGAATTAAATTTCTGAGAAAACTTCATATTTAATGGTTAGATATTTGCCTATTTATAACAGGCTTATAAGCAAGGCAAGGAGAAATAAAAAGGTTAAAATAGTATTAATTCACAATTTTGTTAATTACCCATAGATATAAAAAATACAAATAAAATAGTACAATCTCAGCAAAAAAATAATCATCATACAAAATATACTTCTACGTCTTTAGAGAGAAACTAGTTGTAGTTTGCCTTTGATTGAAAAATAAACATTAGGAGTAATGGAACTTTTCTTTACTCTCAAGTCTTCTGCAACACTTATTCTGCTTCTATGTTTATTTTTTGTGTACAAGAGCTCTAAAAATCCACTCTCACACAAGTAACTTGTAACAATGTTGATAACATCTCTCAAGCGTACCACTTGACATTTTTCCGCGTACCACCAGTGGTACGCGTACCACGCGTCTGACCTAAACACGTCATTTTTAGTTATGTAAAAGTTGTTTCACCTTTACAAGACTCGTAGTTCAAGAAGCCAAACGCGTAGGAACGGCTTCTCTGTAGATCTCGTTTCACCTTTAAGGTAGTGTAGTCGCTACGAAAACAACTTCAAGGGGCAAATTTCGTAATGACATCAAACTATTATTCATGGCAAAACGCGGTGCGGATAGTTGCCTGAAATAAGCTTAGACCTTTCCAAATAATGGAACCAAATTTGATAAGTTGAAATAACGTCGCACTAGAGATACACAACTATACTACTAAATTTCTATAGAATTTCTAGCCGATTGCTTTGCGTGCACATCTTTGGATTCTACATAACATTTTCTTTGTATATATACAAGTGTTTTGTAATTCAACACTACTATTTAGATACCGATTTTCAATATGAATTTTAAAAACTTTTTCCTATTTAAAAAGTTAGTGCAAGTTAGTGCAATTTCAAATGTTAAAACATATAAACAAATTTTGAATATAAACAGCAATTCGCTGAAAAAATCGGAGTTTACAAGTCTTACAAGTCATGTCAG
Source organism: Hylyphantes graminicola (assembly GCA_023701765.1). Lineage (NCBI taxonomy): Eukaryota > Metazoa > Arthropoda > Arachnida > Araneae > Linyphiidae > Hylyphantes > Hylyphantes graminicola. The sequence goes on along the minus strand of CM043118.1, from coordinate 63,895,662 downwards.
TTTTTAAAGAAGTGTTTAGGGTCGCCATAATTTTTATAGCATGTTTAAGAATTTTTACCTTTGAAGACATAGAACTCTTAATCCATTATTTGTACCGATTTACATTGATTTCATTAGATTTTAAATAAACAAGCACATCGTAACATGCGCTTTTTTTATTGCCATTTTCGAGGCGTCAAGCGGGAAAATTTTATTTTAAAAATCTTCTCTTGTTCTTTTGCAATTGAAAAAGAAAATTTAGTCCATAAACTTTTCGGCAATAGCTCGATATATCTCCTTAAAAATGCGCGTACACTCGAAGCAAAGGTTTCATCAGATTTTAAAAAGTCATAGAAAAAGATTTATTACACTTATATTTTGGAGAAAAAAAATAAGATTTTTTTTATTTAACAAATGTATCCCCCAGAAGACCTAAACGATAAAGCAGTAATAAAAATGAAGTTGTTTTTTATTGTACCCATACGTTTCTTTTCAATCAAAATGTTCTTTTTTCATTGATGTTTTAAATCAATGAAAGAAATAAATATGGGAAATCTTACCTGGAAATTATCCATGAAGTTACAAAACTTCTTCCAGAGGTAACTTTCAAACTTAGAATAACTTGGTACTGTACAATTTCCTTAATAAGGCATGTCGAAATGGGATCTATAAAAGTTTTATCAAATTCCTATTTAACAAAAATAGCATATATAGGCAAGTCCATAAAAAATACTTTAATAACCAGTTCTAATAACATGATTAATTTAACAGAATACTAAAAAAAATTCCAATAATGGAAAACTATCTTTTTTAGATAGTGTATTCAAACATGTCCTATAAAACGGCTTTTGGGAGAAAAATATTGCATATCTTTTTTGGTTTCAAAAATATATTAATAAATATATAATTTAACAAATATTGTTTGAACGTCTCTTTTTTTCTTATGAAAACTCGTTACAGTTTTAAATGAAATACGACAGTTATGTACTTTTATTATTAAAATAAAGAAAAGGGTTTAAAAAAAAACTAAGTTTAAACATTGGACTTCAGCTAAAAAAAGCATTCTGAATATTTTTTTAGCATACCAGCAAATAATGTGACAAATGATTCATTAGCCATAATATTTCATTATTCTTTATAATACCCATTAGCTTTAATCTATCTCGGATATGACACGAGTTAACCAGACTTCTCAAGAGGTTTTTTTAAGGGGGTTCAGTACCCCAAAATCGGTGAAAAAATCAAAAAAGAATTTATTGGCTTAAAATACTATTACGACCTTTATTATTAATAATGTCTAAAAGTATCAAGACGATTGGAAAAATATTTTTGGCATTAAAAGCCATTTTATTTAACCCTTTCCTTACTGAAATGGGTTAACAATAAAAACTTTAAACGCGTTTTTCTCAGAACTTGATTTTTTGAGCTTCGATGTACCTTTTCTCAAAAACTATGCTATGTTTTCTCGTAAACTTTTTTTTATATAATGTAACACGAGGGCTATTGGCGACGGGCGTCGTATTTTAGAACCATAGTCAAGTGACGAGCCGACACAGGCACCCAACGCAACCGTTAAGGGCGATATTGTATGTATTTGGGACTTTAAAGGATCGTCGGGCATTTTGTCGGACATTTTTGGATGCACGGGCCGTTTATAGGTCTGCAGTTATTTTGGCGATGCCCGGACCCGAAAATGGGACCTTTCGCATTATGGGCGCGTGCCTAACATACTGGGCTCCCCAGCTCTTTACATCAAGAAGAGTTTTATTTGTATTTTCCAAGTAAGTAATTAAATAACTAATATTGAATGCATGCATCCTTAGATGGAACATATTAACATTAAAGGAATGTAATGATTAATGAAAACTATACGCCAAATTTTTAAGGAAGTCAACGGTATATAGAAACTACTTGTAATATAGGTCACACAAGTGCAGCAGAAATTATGAGGTAATGTGATTACTGATTAGTGATTATGCATCGTAAAGCGACTGATTATGCATCGACAAAGCTGAAGTTATAACAATAACTATAGTTATAAGAAAACAATTATAATTAACTTGAAATAAAAGAGTAGAGAAAAGAGAGAGCAGTAAAGAACTTTATTACTACCAATATTAGCCGTAAATTCAGTTAAAATAGTAAAAAGATGCTATAAATTACACTTAAGAACCGTAAACGGAAGTTTAGAACAATTTAGAATAACGAAATAAAAAAATCTTGGATAAAAAAATAATTAAAAATTTATTCTCCGAACTAATTATAAAACGTTGGCCACAGTTTCAGAAGATGAGACTTAGTAAAAAGATCTATGCAGCAAGTCACAATGATAATCTGTAGTCAACGTCACCAAAATTGGCTGCGTACTTTATATAAAGTAGACGTGTAGAAAATTGTATGAATTATTACTTTTATTACACAAGTTAATTTTATATTCTTATCAAAAGCATGCACAAAACAGAGAAAGGATTTCTTTTATATTTTTTTCGAAACAATAGACAATCGGCACCTTAGAGTGTCTATTATCTGCATCGGTCGCTCATTACGTGTGAAAAGTATAAAAGATTCTTCAAAAACAAAATACTTTCAAAATTTAAATATCTAAATTTAAAAATTCTACAAAATTATTTTTTTAAACAAATATAAAATCTTGTTATTTATAGATTACAGCAAAAAAAAAAACAGCTTCATGATGAACCAAATATTTTTTCCTCATCAACTATTTCGCGCATACAAATAACTAATTTATAGGGCCTGTTCCTTAATAAAAATCATAGTATATGGCACTGGATCAACAGAATGGAAAATTTTATTATTTTATCAACCACATAACAATGAACTTTTCTCACAATGTAAAAAAAATTAATAATAGTTTTCAATTTCAACAATGAATTATGGGATCAATTAAAATTGAAAAATCATTGTTGCAGATCAAATAAAACCACAACAAAACTTTTCTCGTCCCATTTGAGCATTTGACAGACGATCTTAAGTTTGACGGTAACAAATATTAATTTTTCTGCGATTTTACTGTAAAAAAGAAAACATCGTTGATTTCATATAGCTTGGACTAATCAATTCCAAAGCAATCTTCTAACAAGCGGAAAAACTTAACCGCTATCTGTACCTCAATTCGTTGCACTAAAAACCAGGACAGCTAACTCCTGCACACGAATTTTAGGTGATTTGAAAAAAGCACCATACAAAGAAACAATGGGCTGCTTTGGATGCTTCGCCTGGTGCTATAAGCACTTGTAAGTATTTTTCTTTTTCTTGTTATTATAAATGAAATATATGCCTTCAATGCTAATTTTAATAAGTAAACGCTTCTAACAAATATACTTTTAGAGTTTATATCAGTTAAAACTAGAGACCAAATAATAAAGTTTTAGGATATCAAAAAGAATTTACATTCAAAAAGCTTTACGCAGAATCAGTTGTAGTTTAGTTTTGATCGCGAGTGTCAAAATGTGAGTGTGAAAAATAAAGTTTGTATAGATATGATTAAACACATGAGATAGTGGTAGAGTAATGCAATACATCCTAATTAAACATTATTAAATAAAATAAAAACAAATATTCAACTAATTTCAAATGTGATTGTCATATGCATGAATTCGTGGTATGGATTTTACTTCTAATTATACTTAATCTCTTTCTCCATGTGTGTCAGACCATACAACATCAACCACAAATAACGCTACACTAATCTTGCAAATAGGCAAAACTGGTTTTAAACTATTCAAAATCAAGGTAACATTTTGATTTTGTTATAGTTCGTTTAAATTAATAGAAAAACTTGTTCTACAATGGCCCAGAACAAAATATGATGGTTAGTTAGGGTATGGGACATAATCTCGACAGCCAAGATACTGACAGCCCAGAATCCTGACAACCAAAAAAATAATAGTTAAAATGTTCTTAATTAGGCATAACGTCATTAATATTTGATTTGTCGAGATTTTTGAACCTGGAGGGATAATGTCCCTGTTGGAATTACTCCTGTCGGTCTTGCGTCGTGTTGGGTTACGTCCAGTTACGTAAATGTTCCTTGAATAATTTTTTGGAAGAGATGATTTTAAAATCAATTCCAAATGAAAAAAGTAAATTATGAATACAAATGCATTTTTTATAAAATTTTACAATTTAGGGTAGCGGCTCAGTGGCTGAGAGGTGGCTCAGATTCATTGTAATCTGGGCGTCAAATTTGGTAGCGAGAGTCACCTAGATGGTGCCACAAAAGAATGTGTCTCTGTTCTGGGGAATATGCCGAGTCTGCAAAGGCTTGACTGCCAATATTGCAGCCCCATTATAAAAAATAAAATAAAAAAAGAAATAAAAAATCAAGGTTATTGTAGGAAATAATGGTGCATAAACTGTGGAAAAAGCCATGTCTAACGATAGAGGGGGTTTTAATACGAAAATTTAACTGGACGTGTCTAACTCAAATTTTTCTTCCCTAGGTGGCCCCCCGAACGTCAAAGACAAAAAGCAGCGAAAATTCGCCGCGAAGCCTTTGTAGCTTCACTGTGGCAACAAGTCGGCATTGACAGGTGGGTCTGCGACACTAAGCTGTGCAGAATGCCGGAGCCGCACTACATGGCCCGTACCTCCAGGGTGACTGTCTAGAGAAGGTTAGTTCGAAAATTGACTATTTTTCTGAAGTAGCAATGATATTAGTTATTACGGATTTTCCCCAAACATTTTGTTGAAAGTTACTAGAGCACTATTGGTCATTGTGGGAATAGGACAGAATATACATAATGAAAGCTACAAATCATACATTATCCATTGAAATAGAAAATAATAACTTTTTAATTTTAAACCTTTAAAAAAATTCATTAGTTTTAATTTTACTAATTGTATACCCTCCGAGAACCACATACATAAACCCGTCACCTGAAAAAATGTCAGGTTTTCCTTCTTTTTCGTCTTTAATTATCCTCTGAAACCGAAATAAAGTTTTAAAAAATTAAAAAAAAAATTAAATATTCAGTTTAAAAATTTAAAACAGCACTGCAGCTTGCAATGAAAACTAGTTTACACTACATCCAATTTCCTTATCCCTCAGAGTATTAAACATTTGGCCGAGTAGTTTGGATCATTACGCTAGCAGTCTGCGCGCTTAATGGGTGCGGGTTCGATTACCGCCTTCGTCCTGGGTGTATATTCCTTTCTCTAAAACCTAAACTAGACTCCCCGGCGGAACAGCCCATTACAGGGCCAAGACCTGTCGCGCCCATTTCAGCTTTCGTGACCTAGGGCTCTGGGGTGATAGGCATATGTCCCGGTAAGGTGGTCAGCCTCACGCGAAACCCCCAGTGTTTAGTTTCCGAGCATGCTTGGTACCCATTTTATGGACCCACTCAAGGGATAAAAGGCTGGGTCAACCTCGCCCAGTCTGGGACTCGATCCCCGGACCTGTGGCGTGGCAATGCGAAGCACTACCACTAGGCCACTGTATTCCTTTCTCTGTGACAGCAAAAATTCCTTCTGTGTGCCTTACTTGACGAAGGCTTCATAAGCGGGCATACAAGCATACAAGCCGGAATGTATATGTAATAGTAGTTTAGTTTGGTTTGAATTATCGTCGCACTAGAGCTACACGAGGGCTATTGGCGACGGGCGTCGTATTTTAGAACCACAGTCAGGTGACGAGCCACACCTGAATAGGCACCCAACGCAACCGTTAAGGGCGACATTGTACGCAGCGTTAGGACTTTGAAGGATATTTAACGTGCACTCCCTTACACGGGGTATTATTCGTCGGACATTTTTGGCTGCACGGACCGTTTATAGGTCGGCAGCTATTTTGGCGATGCCCGGACCCGAACCTGGGACCTTCCGCATGCTAAGCGAGTGCTTAACCGACTGGGCTCCCCAGCCCCTATGTAATAGTAGTTGTTAAACATTTATTTTAAAACAGGATTTTATGACAAATAATTAGATCTTTCAAGTGAAATATTTATTAACAAATATGCATTTATAATATTAATATTTGTAACATGGAATTTTCTTTTTTTTAGTCTGGCCGACTAGAGATCGCCTAAGAAGGAGGCGACAGACAGGACAAAAGAGCCTGTTGTGTATATAGTGTATATAGATTGTGTCTTCGTCATGTGTTTCGTCCCCGTTTCGTCCTTGTGATTTCGTCTGATTTTATAAAAAAAAATCCATAGTTGTTCACCTCAATAGATTGTAACAATCGCTCCACCTCAATAGTTTCAAATAAAAAAAAACCCAAAAATGGTGTCTTTTTTGAGTTATAGTTATTACATATAAAATGAATATGTCATTATTTCAGTATCATATATGTGACAACAGAAATACTTTTAGTTTCTATTCACATAGTTAACAAAACTCTAAATTTTCTTAAAAATATCACTTCTTCCGCTAAGCTCTTTCAACCCTTTCAGTCCCAATAACAATTTGGCATCATCATTTTAGATTTTTTTTTCTGATCGTCTATAGCCATTTATGATATCAAAAAGCACAACATTCGGTTCTTCAAACTTTTTTCTATAATAAAATATTTTTCATTACTCCCAATAGATTTGAGTCCTATTATTTTTTTAAAATTATGATCAGCAACATGATGATGCTAAATGACATCACTGGGACTGAAAGAGTTAACTTCGGATTGTTCCACCATACATATACTCCTTATTAAATTTGAAATTATACGAACTATTCACATTACTATTTATTTATGAAATGTTATCCTTTTCAAACTAGAGGTGTGCAACATTACATGATACTCTTAAAACTAAATAAATTCTTTTGCAACTACAATTTGCACGTGCATGATTTTCGCGAAAACCTTATCATGACGTCCAACAAGAACTAGAAACTTGTGTACCAAATTTAAACCTTGTAGATCTTTTTGCTTGATCTATAGAGTAGTTTAAGACAGGCACACCAATGCGCAAAAAAAAACCCTTTTCAGATTCAGCACAATCCAAAACATGTGGAAAATACAAAATCTCCATTATTGATTTTCGACCACCTCGCAATATTCAATTATCTTATGTTTCATATTAGGTAATTGAAAGCAATAAACAACCAGTTTTATAGGCTAGGGAAATGCTTTGAGTTCATTAAACGAATTTCGTGTTAAGCTAGTTCGTGACAACGAGGTTTGACAATGGGTAGCACGGTGTATCCAATGTGAAACTGACAATTGAAGAGTACACGGGAAGAACCGGTTGATTTCGTACAAGGCTTTCCTTAATGGCCTCTTTGGGATGATAGCGATAAATCGCCTAAGCTGGTGTAAAGAAGCCAGTTACTCGCTTTGTTTATCTTTCGCGGCAACCCTAATTCAGCCAGAGTTGAGAGGAACGCGTCACGTTTGTACCGCAAATGAAGAACCTTAAGAAAAACCGGTTTCTGGTCGCCAATGTCCGCCAAGCAGAGATAATTACGGAAAGAATCTAGAGAAATCAATTGATTCTTCCCGTTTACTCTTTTGTTGTTCAATTTAAAAAAGTGGGATTGTCGGGACCTGTAAGTCAGCTACATTTAGCCCCTTAAAAACTCCGTTTGTAAAAACATTCAATACAGCCGTAGTAATGTAGCCGAGAAAATATTTTTTTCTCTGTACGATTAACACATATGCACTTCGTTTCGGGGACCCGCAATCCAGCGCGCTCTTTCCCCCTTATCAAATAAAAAGTAAAGACTTGAAATATAATAGAGTGAGAGCCCAGGGCCCCCAGACCTAAGTCATTTTGGCAAGGATGAAATGTACGTGATTAGGTTCGGTTTTCATTTACTTTTAGTGTATGCATACCCGTTAGAGTGGACCGACGGCCAATTTACAGGTATCGGGTGCAAAAAGTAGGTAAAATATAAGTTAACCTAAGTCATTTTGGAAAGGCTGATTTTTACATATGTTTTAGAAAATAATGTTAAAAGTTCGTAATAATTTTCCCAGACACTTTCCGTGGGCCGATATTTCTCCCATACGCTTTAAACGTCTTAATCAAGCTCAGACTTTGTCAATCACATTTAGATGCGTGAGATGGCGCAACAACCGTTCTCGGGCATCAAGGAAGGGAAGTTAAGCAAAAAAGAACTATGTGTCTATTGAAGATATGGTTGGTTGATTGACATATATATTCCGGTTTCTGTGCTTGATTATTGGAGATGTGAAAATGTAGTAAGCTAGGCAGCTATGACAACTTGTTTATTAATCTATTTTTGAATTATTTTTTTTTCAATTAAATCTATACGATATTCTTTTACAGGAAAAAAGTCAATCAACCAACCATATATCCAATAGACACATAGTTCTTTTTTGCTTAACTTCCCTTCATAGATGTCCGAGAACGGTTGTAGCGCCATCTCGCGCCGCTAGATGTGATTGACAAAGTCTGAGCTTTGTGAAGACGTTTAAAGCGTCTGGGAGAAATATCGGCCCACGGAAAGTGTCTGGGAAATTTATTATGCACTTTTAACATTATTTTCTAAAACATATGTAAAAATCAGCCTTTCCAAAATGACTTAGATTAACTTATATTTTACCTACTTTTTGTACCCAATACCTGTAAATTGGCCGTCGGTCCACTCTAACGGGTATGCATACACTAAAAGTAAATGAAAACCGAACCTAATCACGTACATTTCATCCTTGCCAAAATGACTTAGGTCTGGGGGCCCTGGGCTCTCGGTCTATAACAGGGTATATGGGTTTCACGGTCGTTCGATTCTAATGTGACATAAACCCATACAAATCTAAACAGAAAGAACGAGAGAAAAGCTTTTATTTAGTGGGATTGCTTTTTTTAGGCATAAAATTTTATATCGCTAAATAACACGTGGTTCTGTTTACTCGGCCAACACTAATAAACTAAAAGTCACACGAACGAATGAACTAAAACAGGGGTTCCCGACCATTTTGCGCCTGCGTACCACTTGACTTTTTAAGAAATTTTGGCGTGCCAGCAAATCTAAATATTTTAATAAACGTATAATTACTTTTCTATAAATGTTCAAAGGTTTGAATTAAATTTCTGAGAAAATTTCATATTTAATGGTTGGATATTTGCCTATTTATAACATGCTTATAAGCAAGGATAAATAAAAAGGTTAAAATAGTATTAATTAACAGTTTTATTAATTACCTATAGTTCTAAAAACATACAAATAAGAAAAATAGTACAAGCTCAGCAAAAAAAATAATCATCATACAAAATATACTTTTACGTCTTTAGAGCGAAAATTTTTGTTGGCCTGTGATTAAAATATTAACGTTAGGAGAAATGGAATTTATCTTCACTTTTAATTTCTCTTCAACACTATGATGCTTCTATGTTTATTTTTAGGTACAAGAGCTCAGAAAATTCTCTCTCACACAAGTAACCGTACCAATGGCATCAGAAAAAGCAGAGCTTGCCGGAAGTTCAAAGGGTACTAGGTTTTACATCCGATTCTGAAGTATAATAAAGATTTCTCTTTAAAATAATATTAATGCTTAATATAATGAGTTAAATGCTTGTGTGCTTACTGCTCATGTGTACAGAAGCTATTAATAGTATCATGTGGCTCACATCACTCAAGAGTTGTTTCACCTTTACAAGACTCGTAATACAAGAAGCCAAACTCGTTTAGGTTGCTTTTCTGTAGAACTCGTTTCACCTTTAAGGTAGTGTAGTCGCTACGAAGCCAACTTCAAGGGGCAATTTCCACAATGACAACAGACAATTATTCATAGCAAAACGCGGCGCAGATAGTTGCCTTAAAAAAGCTTAGACCTTTCCAAATAATGGAACCAAGGCGGCGCAATGGTTAGGGCGCTAGCCATTGGAGCTTCTGGGTCCGGGTTCGAATCCCGATAAGGCATGAAAGTTTGTGTTCGTTGAGTTTTTGCAGAGTACGTGCTCGTTAAATCAGTTGGGTCCGAAAGTCTTGTGGGCGGATATTGCGCAGTTTCCCACGGGGACATGTCCCTGGAGACTATTTCCCTCCACTTCAGGGGCATGTCTAAATTGTGGAGGTTGCGCGCAATAGATGGCAGCATCTGTCGCGTATGCGTGTTGTGTCTATCTTACTTGACGAAGGTTTATAAGCGGGTCTCTGACCAAGCACACAAGCCTGAAAATATATGTCTACAAACCAAATGGAACCAAATTAAGATTTTCCTTGTATACATAAGTGAAGAGTACACTGGAAGAACCACTTGATTTTGAGTCTTACTTTATGTGTCTGCTTGGCGGACATTGGCGACAGGAAACCGGTTTTCCCTAGGTTATTCATTTACGGTACAAACGTGTTATTTGTGTCTTCTTATCTCTGGCGTGTATCAGGGTTGCCGCGAAAGAAAAAAGCGAGTAACCCGTTTCTTTACACCAGTTTAGGCGATCTTTCGCTATCATCCCCAAAGAGGCTATTAAGGAAAGAATTCTATGATATCAAGTGGTTCTTCCCGTGTACTCATCAAGTGTTTTGTAATTCGACACTAGATGCATGTTTTCAATATCAATTTTTTTTTCAAAAAATAAAACTTTTTCCTCTTTAAAAAAGGTTTTGAGCAATTTCAAATGTTAACACAATATAAGCAAATTTTGTATATTTACAGTAATTCGATGGAAAAATCGGAGTTCCCAAGTTTTACTTGTGGCAGTTTTTAAAGAAGTGTTTAGGGTTGTCATAATTTTTATAACATCTTTCAGGATTAGATTTAGGCTTAGTTTGAAGTATCGTCGCACTAGAGCTACACGAATAACAGTGTTTCAGAATTTCCTACTTTTGAAGACTTAAAATCTTTTTTCTATTATTTGTACTGATTTACATAGATTTCATTAGATTTTAAATAAACAAGCACATCGTATCATGTGTTTTTTTATTACCATTTTTAAAGCGTTCCTTTCAAATAAAATGATCTTTTTTCATCGATGTTTTAAATTAATGGAAAAAAAAGAAAAATCGGAAATCTTACCTGGAAATTATCCATGAAGTTACCAAACTTCTTCAAAAGTAACTTTCAAACTTGACCGAATAACTTGGTACCGTGCATTTTCCTTAATAAGGCATGTCCAAATGGGATCTATAAAATTTTTTATCAATTTCTTATTTAACAAAAATAACATATCTAGGCAAAAAGATACAAAAATGCATTAATAAAAAGTTCCAATAACATGACTAATTTAACAGAATAATACAAAAAATCCAATAATTGAAAAACTATCCGTTTTAGATAGTGTATTCAAACATGTCCTATAAAATGACTTTTGGGAGAAAAAAGCTTGCATATCTTATGCTTTCAGAGATATATTAATAAATATATAACTTAACAAATATTGTTTGAACGTCCCTTTTTTCTTATGAAAACTCTTTACAGTTTTAAATGAAATACAATTATGTACTTGTATTATGAAAATAAAGAAAAGTGTTTAAAAAAACTAAGTTTAAACATTGGACTTCAGCTAAAAAAAAAGGATATTCTGAAATTTTTTTGAGCATACCAGCAAATAATGTGACAAATGATTCTTTAGCCATAATATTTTATTATGCTTTATAATACCCATTAGCTTTAATCTATTTCGGATACGACACGAGTTAAGCAGACTTCTCAAGAGGTTTTTTTTTTAAATCGGTTGCCACAAGATTGCTTTACCCAGTTTGATAACAACTCTGAAAAATTATGAAGTATCTCGAGGGGCAATATTGTTTACAGGTATGACAAAGAAAGGTTTTTAGCTTCTATTCAAATTTCTAAATTCGTCAAGAAATTATGAAACGCATGTCTCTTCCGGGTATGGCAGCTTAAAATCTTAAGTTTTTTAAATAAAAATTGCGAAGAATTAATTTTAAGACTTAAAACCCTTAATCCATTATTTGTATTGAGATTTACATTGATTTTATTAGATTTTAAATAAACAAGCGCATCGTAACATGTGTTTTTTATTACCGTTTTTAAAGCGTTCTTTTCAGTCAAAATGTTTTTTTATTGATGTTTTAAATCAATGAAAAAAAAAGAAAAATGGGCAAATCTTACCTGGAAGTTATCCATGAAGTTACCAAACTTCTTCATAGGTAACTTTCAAACTTAGATTAATTTGGCACTGTACATTTTCCTTCATAAGGCATGTCCAAATGGGATCTATAAAAGCTTTATAAAATTCTTACTTAACAAAAATAACATACATGGGCAAGTCTATAAAAATACTTTAGTTACCATTTCTAATAACATAATTAATTTAACAAAATACTAAAAAAAAATCCAATAATGGAAAAACTATCCATTTTAGATAGTGTACTCAAACATATCCTATAAAACGGCCTTAGGGAGAAAAAATATTGCATATCTTTTGCCTTCAAGAATGTATTAATAAATGTATAATTTAGCAAATATTGTTTGAACGTCTTTTTTTCCTTTTGAAAAATAGTTACAATTTTAAATGAAGCACGACAATTTTATAAATGTATAAGTGTTTAATTTTATCAAGCTTTAAACATTAAACTGTATTTTCTCAATAAACTACAGAAAAAAAAACCCAATAAGTTCAATGACTTAAAAATAAATTGGTAATCTATGAATGAAAATAAAGAAAAGGTTTTTAAAAAATTAATTTTAAACATTGTACTGCAGCTTAAAAATGGTATTCTGAAATTTTTTAATCGTACCAGAAAATGTGACGGATGATTCACTGACAACAGGCTTTAATCTATTTCGAATTTGACTACGGCCAACTACAATAACAATGCCAGAGAAGCTCTCCCAAACATGAGCGTAGGCGTAAACTTTGACGTCACTGTTCCGAGTGCCGAAGATCGAGAAACTAGATCGGACGCATTTGGAAGCCGAAAAATGGTCAGCCGCAAACGAATGGTTCCTAACAGGTTTCGAGACAGATTGTCTTCATCTTCGGAACAACGTCTCTCGGAACTATGACGTCAAACTTTCCGTCCCCGAGCGTGTTTGGAAGAGCTTCTTTGGCCTTTGTAGTTGAGTAGGCCGTGATTTGACTCGGGTTAACCTCAAGAGTTTTAGTTTTATTTTTGGAAATCAGTTGCCACAAGATTGCTTTACCCAGTTTGATTCACAACTCTGAAAATTATGAACTGTCTCGAGGGGCAACATCAATATATAATACAGGTATGACAACGAAATATTTTAGCTTCTATTCAAATTTCTAAATTCGTCAAGAAATTATGAAAAGCATGTCTCTTCCGGGTATGGTAGCTTAAAATATTAAGTTTTACAAATAAAAATTGCGAAGAATTAATATTCAATTTTCAGCAAAAGTGTCATCATAATACTTTTATGTATCTAAGTATTCAATTAATGTGATCGGTAACGAAAGAAAAGAATTAAATCAGAAAAAAAAACTAATGTTGTTTAACCTTTTAAGTCCCAAAGACAATTTGTCATCATCATCTTAGAATTTTTTTTTTGATCGTCAATAACCATATATGATGTAAAAAAGCACATTATTCGATTATTCAAACTTTTTCTATTAGAAAATATTTTTTTAATTTATACCAATATTGTAGATGTCAGCCCTATTATTTTTAAAATTATGATCAGAAACATGATGCCAAATGCCATCACTGGGACTGAAGGAGTTAAATTTTTAGATTAAAGAAAAAAGGTGAAAGATACTCAAGTTTGGCCCATATTTCATTTTTAAATAACATTTAATTGCAATCCAAATGATAGGTAAACACGTTTTATTCTATTTTTAAGTACCTGAAATAAAATACAAGGCCATAAAGTTGCTCAAATACAAAAAAATACTAAATAGTATGTTTCTTCTTATTATTATTCAAAGGCTCATAAATGTTACTACGATATAAAAAAAAGTTAACTTGCCCGATAATAAATTCTGTTTTTTTTCCCAAAAAATAAGTAGAAAATTAGAAGACGTTGCAGATTTTCTGTTGGGAGATTGTCAATGTGCTGATAATGCAGTTTTTAAGAAAGATTAATAAGATTTCTGCACTTATTGCATCCAGGCAAAAATTTATGAATTAAATATTGGCACACCAACTTCTTATCGAGTGTTGACGCTCTTATCATAACAACCACAGATAGTATGTTCCAGAATTCATCCAAATATCAACAAAATAACTAGGAAGCTTTTATCCAACATAACAGTGGCCCTTCAAGACATCCTCGATGACCAAGAAAGGTCAATCCTAAAAGAATTATTGGCAGCTCTCAGACTCAATTACACAAATTGCGCATTCCAGAAAACTTGGGATTCGGCCGTTTGATTTACGGGTCTTGGACTGGTGCAATTGGTATGGTGCACAGAGGCGAAGCGGACTTGGCTTGCGGTAACATCGCGATAACAGCACAAAGAATGAAATACAGTCAAACCTCGACTTCCTATAAGTCGAATAATCCGCTAGCTCAAATATTTGATCAAGTCTCGAAACATATTTCTATATTTTTCTTAAAAAACTGTCTCGATAACTCTCGAAGTGAACATCTTCTAGTTCGACATCTTCAAGTCGAAGTTTTTGTGCCAGATTTCCTATATAAAATCACAATTCAGTTCAAAATTTCAAATTCTTCAAAAATAAGGTAACTTTGTGAATACCAACAACCTTAAAAAATAAAACAAGAAGTATCCGATTTTTTTCTCCAAATGAGATTTGGCTAAAAACTTGGTGGTTTTCGGAGGGAGAAGGGAGGTGAAAGTTTTCAAAAATTGAGTACAAACGTACATTTTTTAAAAAATTATTCCTCCAGGCGAAGGGCAAAAAAAGAGGATGACAGATGATACATGTTTGGAAATTTACATACTACAGGTTAGATTAGGTTGGGTTTGAATTATCGTTGCACTAGAGCTACGCGAGGGCTATTGGCGAAGGGCGTCGTATTTCAAAACCGCAGTCAAGTGACGGGCCGACACCTGAATAGGCACCCAACGCAACCGTTAAAGGCGACATCGTACGCAGCGTTAGGACTCTGAAGGATATTTAGCGTGCACTCCCTTACACGGGGTATTATTCGTCGGACATTTTTGGCTGCACGGGCCGTTTATAGGTCTGCAGTTATTTTGGCGATGCCCGGACCCGAAAATGGGACCTTTCGCTTTATAGGCGCGTGCTTAACATACTGGGCTCCCCAGCTCTTTACATCTAGATGAGTTTTATTTGTATTTTCCAAGTAAGTAATTAAATAACTAATATTGAATGCGTGCATCCTTAGATTGAACTTATTAACATTAAAGGAATGTAATGATTAATAAACTACACGCCAAATTTTTAAGGAAGTCAACGGTATATAGAAACTACTTGTAATAAAGGTCACACAAGTTCAGCAGAAATTATGAGGCAATGTGATTACTGATTAGTGATTATGCATCGACAAAGCTGAAGTTATAACAATAACTATAGTTATAAGAAAACAATTATAATTAACTTGAAATAAAAGAGCAGAGAAAAGAAAGTGCAGTAAAGAACTTTATTACTACCAATACTATATGTAAATTCAGTTAAAATAGTAAAAAGATGCTATAAATAACACTTAAGAACCGTAAACGGAAGTTTAGAACAATTTAGAATAACGAAATAAAAAAAATCTTGGATAAAAAAATAATTAAAAATTTATTCTCCGAACTAATTATAAAACGATGACCACAGTTTCATTAAATGAGACTTAGTGGAGGGTAATTATTTGTGTCTTGTTTATATTGATCTATGCAGCATCATGTCACAATGATAATCTATAGTCAACGTCTCCAAAATTGGCTGCGTACTTTATATAAAGTAGACGTGTGGAAAATTGTATGAATTATTACTTTTATTACACAAATTAATTTTATATTCTTATCAAAAGCATGCACAAAACAGAGAAAGGATTTCTTTTATATTTTTTTAGAAACAATAGACAATCGGCACCTTAGAGTGTCTATTATTTGCATCGGTCGCTCATTACGTGTGAAAAGTATAAAAGATTCTTCAAAAACAAAATACTTTAAAAATTTAAATATCTAAAATTAAAAATTCTTCAATTTTTTTTTTTTTAAACAAATATAAAATCTTGTTATTTATAGATTAGAGCAAAAAAAAAAACAGCTTCATGATGAACCAAATATTTTTTTCCTCATCAACTATTTCGCGCATACAAATAACTAATTTATAGGGCCTGTTCCTTAAGGGGTCACAGGAGTCTTAAAAATGTGCAAAGAAGGTACTACAAAGCATAGTGAGATCTTTCGTGTAATTTTTTAACTACTCAATATACAAGTATAATTTTTTTATATGTAATTCTATAAGATTTATTCATTATAAAACAAATTTTAAAATTTATGAAACCTTAGCCAAAACTAAAATAAATGATGTTAAACATGAAGCTATTTGAACACATTGTGATTAGGCTTGCGCGGCAAATTTTGAGGTCAAAATTGAAAAAATGACCAAGAAAATGACTTTATATTGTACACATATGTACAAACGACTTATACCTAAATTATCAGCTCAATTTTAATTAGAAATTATTTTAAGAACTTTTTTCTAAAAAAAAATAATAAAAATTTTTGAATTTTGATTTTAAATTTTTTTAAAAATAATTTCTAATTGAAATTGAGCTGAGAATTTAGGTAAAAGTCTTTGTTTGTACATATGTGTACAATATAAAGTCATTTTCTTGGTCATTTTTTCAATTTTGACCTCAAAATTTGCCGCGCAAGCCTAATCACAATGTGTTCAAATAGCTTTATGTTTAATATCATTTATTTTAGTTTTGTCTAAAGTTTCATAAGTTTTAAAATTTGTTTTATATTAAATAAATCTCATAGAATTACACATAAAAAAATTATACTGATACATTGAGTAGTTAAAAAATTACATGAAAAATCAAACTGTGCTTTGTAGTACCTTCTTTGCACATTTTTAAGACTCCTATGCCCCTTAATAAAAATCATAGTATATGGCACTGGATCAACAGAATGGAAAATTTTATTATTTTAGCAACCACATAACAATGAACTTTTCTCACAATGTAAAAAAAATTAATAATAGATTTAATTTCAACAATAAATTATGGGATCAATTAAAATTGAAAAGTCATTGTTGCAGATCAAATAAACCACAACAAAACTTTTCTCGTCCCATTTGAGCATTTAAGACGATCTTAAGTCTGACGGTAACAAATACTATTTTCTTTGCGATTTTACTGTAAAAAAGAAAACATCGTTGATTTCATATAGCTTGGACTAATCAATTCCAAAGCAATCTTCCAGCAAGCGGAAAAACTTAACCGCTATCTGTACTTCAATTCGCTGACTAAAAACCAGGACAGCTAACTCCTGCACACGAATTTTAGGTGATTTGAAAAAAGCACCATACAAAGAAACAATGGGCTGCTTTGGATGCTTCGCCTGGTGCTATAAGCACTTGTAAGTATTTTTCTTGTTATTATAAATGAAATATATGCCTTCAATGGTAATTTTAATAAGTAAACGCTTCTAACAAATATACTTTTAGAGTTTATATCAGTTAAAACTAGAGACCAAATAATAAAGTTTTAGGATATCAAAAACAATTTACATTCAAAAAGCTTTACGCAGAATCAGTTGTAGTTTAGTTTTGATCGCGAGTGTCAAAATGTGAGTGTGAAAAATAAAGTTTGTATAGATATGATTAAACACATGAGGATATTGGTAGAGTAATGCAATACATCCTAAATAAAACTTTATTAAATAAAAAAAACATGTATTCAACTAATTTCAAATGTGATTGTCATATGCATGAATTGGTGATATGGATTTTACTTCTAATTATACTTAATCTCTTTCTCCATTTGTGTCAGACCCTACAACATCGAGTTGTTTGGGATTTAATACGAAAATTTAACCGGACGTGTCTAACTAAAATTTTTCTTCCCTAGGTGGCCCCCCGAACGAAGCCGAGAAAAAGCAGCACGAATTCGCCGCGAAGCCTTTGTAGCTTCACTGTGGCAACAAGTGGACATCGACAGATGGGCCTGCGACACTAAGTTGTGCAGAATGCCGGAGCCGCACTACATGGCCCGTACCTCCAGGGTGACTGTCTAATGAAGGTTAGTTCGAAAATTGACTATTTTTCTGAAGCAGCAATGATATTAGTAATTATGGATTTCCCCCAAACATTTTGTTAAAATTTACTAGAGCACTATTGGTCATTGTGGGAATAGGACAGAATATACATAATGAAAGCTACAAATCATACATTATCCATTGAAATAGAAAACAATAACTTTTTAATTTTAAACCTTTAAAAAATTCATTTTAATTCAGTTTTAATTTTACTAAATGTATAATCTCCGAGAACCACATACGTATAAACCCGTCACCTAAAAAAATGTCAGGTTTTCCTTCTTATTCGTCTTTATTATCATCTAAAACCGAAATAAAGTTTTATAAAATTTAAAAAAATTATTCAGTTAAAAAATTTAAAACAGCACTGCAAACAATACTCTTGCAATCAAAACTAAGTTACACTACATCCAATTTCCTTATCCCTCAGAGTATTAAACATTTGGCCTAAAAGTTTGGACCATTACGCTAGGAGTCTGCGCGCTGTAACGGGTGCGGGTTCGATTACCGCCTTCGTCCTGGATTTATATTCCTTTCACTAAAAACTAAACTTCCCGGAGCAACAGCCCATTACAGGGCCAAGGCCTGTTGTGCCCATTTCAACTTTCGTGACCTAGGGCTTTGTGGTGATAGGCATATGTCCCGGTAAGGTGGTCAGCCACACGCGAAACCCCCCAGTGTTTAGTTCCCAAGCATGCTTGGTATCCATTTTATAGACCCACTCAAGGGATAAAAGGCTGGGTCAACCTCGCCCAGTCCGGGACTCGATCCCCGGGCCTGTGGCGTGGCAATGCAAAGCATTACCACTGGGCCTATATTCCTTTCTCTGTGACAGTAAAAATGTCTTCTGTGTCTGTCTTACTTGACGAAGGCTTCATAAGCGGGTCTCTGATCAAGCATACAAGCCAGAATATATATGTAATAGTAGTAGTTAAACATTTTATTTTAAAACAGGATTTTATGACAAATAATTAGATCTTTCAAGTGAAATATTTATTAACAAATATGCATTTATAATATTAATATTTGTAACATGGAATTTTCTTTTTTAGTCTGGCCAAATGGAAATCGCCTGAGAAGGGGGCGACCGACAGGACAAAAGTGCCTGTTGTGTACATAGTGTATATAAATTGTGTCTTCGTCATGTGTTTCGTCCCTGTTTCGTCCTTGTGATTTCGTCTGATTTTATAAAAAAAATTCCATAGTTGTTCACCTCAATAGATTGTAACCCTCGCTCCACCTCAATAGTTTCAAATAAAAAAAAACCCAAAAATAGTGTCTTTTTTGAGCTATAGTTATTACATATAAAATGCATAGGTTATTATTTCAATATCGTATGTGACAGAAATATTTCTAGTTTCTATTCACATAGTTAACAAAAATCTAAATTTTTCTAAAAATATCAATTCTTCAGCTAAGCTCTTTCAACCCTTTCAGTCCCAATGACAATTTGGCATCATCATTTTAGAATTTTTTTTCTGATCGTCTACAGCCATTTATGATATCAAAAAGCACAACATTCGATTCTTCAATTTTTTTCTATTATAAAATATTTTTCATTACTCCCAATAGATTTGAGTCCTATTTTTTTTAACTATGATCAGCAACATGATGATGCCAAATTACATCACTAGGACTGAAAGGGTTATAACTTCGGATTGTTCCACCATACATATACTCCTAATTAAATTTGAAATTATACGAACTATTCACACTACTATGTACTTATGAAATGTTATCCTTTTAAAACTAGAGGTGTGCAACATTACATGACACCCTTAAAACTAAATAAATTCTTTTGCAACTACAATTTGCACGTGCATGATTTTCGCGAAAACCTTATCATGACGTCCAACAAGAACTAGAAACTAGTGTACCAAATTTAAACCTTGTAGATCTTTTTGTTCGATCTATAGAGTAGTTTAAGACAGGCATACCAATGCGCAAAAAAAAACCCTTTTCAGATTCAGCACAATCCAAAACATGTGGAAAATACAAAATCTCCATTAATGATTTTCGACCACATCGCAATATTCTATTACTTATGTTTCATATTAGGTAATTGAAAGCAATAAACAACCAGTTTTATAGGCTAGGGAAATGCTTTCAGTTCATTAAGCGAATTTCGTGTTAAGCTAGTTCGTGACAACGAGGTTTGACAATGGGTAGCACGGTGTATCCAATGTGAAACTGACAGTTGAAGAGTACACGGGAAGAACCGGTTGATTTCGTACAAGGCTTTAGTTAATGGCCTCTTTGGGATGATAGCGATAAATCGCCTAAGCTGGTGTAAAGAAGCCAGTTACTCGCTTTGTTTATCTTTCGCGGCAACCCTAATTCAGCCAGAGTTGAGAGGAACGCGTCACGTTTGTACCGCAAATGAAGAACCTTAAGAAAAACCGGTTTCTGGTCGCCAATGTCCGCCAAGCAGAGATAATTACGGAAAGAATCTAGAGAAATCAATTGATTCTTCCCGTTTACTCTTTTGTTGTTCAATTTAAAGAAGTGGGATTGTCGGGACCTGTAAGTCAGCTACATTTAGCCCCTTAAAAACTCCGTTTGTAAAAACATTCAATACAGCCGTAGTAATGTAGCCGAGAAAATATTTTTTTCTCTGTACGATTAACACATATGCACTTTGTTTCGGGGACCCGCAATCCAGCGCGCTCTTTCCCCCTTATCAAATAAAAAGTAAAGACTTGAAATATAATAGAGTGAGAGCCCAGGGCCCCCAGACCTAAGTCATTTTGGCAAGGATGAAATGTACTTGATTAGGTTCGGTTTTCATTTACTTTTAGTGTATGCATACCCGTTAGAGTGGACCGACGGCCAATTTACAGGTATCGGGTGCAAAAAGTAGGTAAAATATAAGTTAACCTAAGTCATTTTGGAAAGGCTGATTTTTACATATGTTTTAGAAAATAATGTTAAAAGTTCGTAATAATTTTCCCAGACACTTTCCGTGGGCCGATATTTCTCCCATACGCTTTAAACGTCTTAATCAAGCTCAGACTTTGTCAATCACATTTAGATACGTGAGATGGCGCAACAACCGTTCTCGGGCATCAAGGAAGGGAAGTTAAGCAAAAAAGAACTATGTGTCTATTGAAGATATGGTTGGTTGATTGACATATGGGTCATTTTCCCTAAACGGGACTTTTGCATTCCAATGTTTATAACTAATTTGATTTAATATAATTTTTCATGATGCATCATCCTAGATATAATTCATAGTGTTGTATGTCATATTACACAACATCTGAGAACATATCAATTAAATTTCAATATTTAAATTAATTAAAAGTTAATGAAATGTCATTCCCCTGTCTGTCCCTACAATCATACTGCAAACTTTAACAAAATATTAAACCTCAATTTGCTCTTAAATTCAGTAAACTAATTTTTTTTATTTATTATCAAGGTTTTTGAAGAAACATTTTCTGTAAATTAAAACCCTAGCACTCATTCCATTTGTTTAATAAAAAAAAATTCCATATCCCTGGTCATTTGTGTCATTCCCCTGTCATCAGTTGAAAGTTGACCTTTTAACTACTAGATGTCAGTACTGATCCAATTCCAACTGTGAGTGAGAGCTGATAAATCAGAAGCAAGCATTGTGCTGCATGTTTCAGTTGTGACAACATTCTGCTACTGAAAAACAATTAAAACTTCCAAATTATCATGCGAGTATTTTTATTATGTGTCATTCCCCTGTCTTTACCTGTACTCTTAAATGTATTCTAAATTATATTTATGGCACATTGGTAGCATTCTTACATGTATTATATACTGTGTATAGATTTTAGGCCTAATGTGCTTCAAACACGTGGAGCTAGGAGAAAATAAGTTCTTTTTTGTCATTCCCCTGTGGTCCTTCCCCTGTCTTATGTGATGACAGGGGAAAGACACCATACACAGGGAAATGACATTAATGTTAAAGTAGCTTCGACAATATCTCAAAACTAATGATTTATTAGTTTTATTAGTTATTTATTAGTACTACTATTGGTCAGACTGTTACAAGTCTTGAAGCTGATTTACCTAAATACAGGGAACATATAGCAACTCAAATTCACCAGCATAATTAATTGAAGCAACTAAAAATCAACATGAAATTGAACGAAATTTTAATTCATGTTGATTTTAGTGAGAATTATGCGTGCAAGTATGCTAACGAAATTCAGGCCATCCATTTTGTAGGGGGACAACAAATCACTCTTCATACTGGTGTGCTATATTGGATGGATGAGAATGATGTGATTATGCCTGAATCACTTTGTACCCATTCTGATTCCTTGAGACACGATGCTGCTGCTATTTGGGCTCACTTACACCCTGTTATCCAGAATCACTTGAAAGCACATCCTAATGTAGACGCCATTCATGGAATGAGCGACAGTCCGTCAAATCAGTATAGGAATAAAACAATGTTCTACATAAATCAGCACTGTTCTAAAGGAAGATTTTCCACGCATAAAAAGGGTGACTTGGAATTATACCGAAGCAGGACATGGAAAAGGAGCACCTGATGGGATTGGTGGAGTATTAAAACGAACTGCGGACAGAATTGTGGCTCAAGGCACAGATTTAGCCAACTACCACACCTTATTTGAGGCACTGCAGAAAGAAGTGGTTGGTGTGAAAATAACTGCTGTTACAAAGGATGAGACAATAAAATATGATGGCTTATTGGATGGGAAATCAATCTATCCATTCAAAGGTACTGCAAAGGTTCACCAAGTAACCTGGTCTGAAGAAGCACTAAACACCAGTTACAGAAAGCTGAGTTGTTTCGATTGTAGTCCAGGCAAGTGTTGTAAGCATTATGAAATTAAGCCAGCTACCAAGCGAAGCCAATATCAAGGGGCATCCAAGAAATCAAACCCTCCTCAGACTAGTGATCATTATACAAATAAAACTAACACTGGAAAGTTGGAAAATTTACAGATCGGTGATTGGGTTGTTGTGATCTACGACAGTCATCCTTATCCTGGTGAAATAACCAACATTGTGGGAAATGAATATGAAATTAACGCAATGGAACATACAGGGAAGGGAGTGTTCAAGTGGCCAATCAAGAATGATGTATGCATGTATCATCAAGAAGACATAAAATCAAAAATTTCTGCACCATTACCATGTAAAAAACAATCCCGATCCAGAACCACTAAATTTTATTTTCAAGATTATCCTTAATTTCCAAAAGTTTAAAATAAAATTGATTTGATTTAAGTTCACTCATGTAGTAATTTGTATTGCAATCTTCCTTTACTTTGTTGTCATTCCCTTGTGTGCAGATGTCATTCCCCTGTGTGCAGATGTCATTCCCCTGTGTGGTCAAAATTTTAACTTTTTTTTTATGTGCTAAATTTTGAATTTTTTTTGTTGCTGATAAGATATTCATCTTTCTGTATATATTAGATTGCCAAAAAAATATATTTTAAATATTTTTTAAAAGAAAATATTTTTATTTTAATTTTTTGTTGAAAAGTCCCATTTAAGGCAAATGACCCATATATATTCCGGTTTCTGTGCTTGATTATTGGAGATGTGAAAATGTAGTAAGCTAGGCAGCTCTGACAACTTGTTTATTAATCTATTTTTGAATTATTTTTTTTTCAATTAAATCTATACGATATTCTTTTACAGGAAAAAAGTCAATCAACCAACCATATATCCAATAGACACATAGTTCTTTTTTGCTTAACTTCCCTTCATAGATGTCCGAGAACGGTTGTAGCGCCATCTCGCGCCGCTAGATGTGATTGACAAAGTCTGAGCTTGGTGAAGACGTTTAAAGCGTCTGGGAGAAATATCGGCCCACGGAAAGTGTCTGGGAAATTTATTATGCACTTTTAACATTATTTTCTAAAACATATGTAAAAATCAGCCTTTCCAAAATGACTTAGATTAACTTATATTTTAACTACTTTTTGTACCCAATACCTGTAAATTGGCCGTCGGTCCACTCTAACGGGTATGCATACACTAAAAGTAAATGAAAACCGAACCTAATCACGTACATTTCATCCTTGCCAAAATGACTTAGGTCTGGGGGCCCTGGGCTCTCGGTCTATAACAGGGTATATGGGTTTCACGGTCGTTCGATTCTAATGTGACATAAACCCATACAAATCTAAACAGAAAGAACGAGAGAAAAGCTTTTATTTAGTGGGATTGCTTTTTTTAGGCATAAAATTTTATATCGCTAAATAACACGTGGTTCTGTTTACTCGGCCAACACTAATAAACTAAAAGTCACACGAACGAATGAACTAAAACAGGGGTTCCCGACCATTTTGCGCCTGCGTACCACTTGACTTTTTAAGAAATTTTGGCGTGCCAGCAAATCTAAATATTTTAATAAACGTATAATTACTTTTCTATAAATGTTCAAAGGTTTGAATTAAATTTCCGAGAAAATTTCATATTTAATGGTTGGATATTTGCCTATTTATAACATGCTTATAGGCAAGGATAAATAAAAAGGTTAAAATAGTATTAATTAACAGTTTTATTAATTACCTATAGTTCTAAAAACATACAAATAAGAAAAATAGTACAAGCTCAGCAAAAAAATAATCATCATACAAAATATACTTTTACGTCTTTAGAGCGAAAATTTTTGTTGGCCTGTGATTAAAATATTAACGTTAGGAGAAATGGAACTTATCTTCACTTTTAATTTCTCTTCAACACTATGGTGCTTCTATGTTTATTTTTATGTACAAGAGCTCAGAAAATTCTCTCACACATAAGTAACCGTACCAATGGCATCAGAAAAAGCAGAGCTTGCCGGAAGTTCAAAGGGTACTAGGTTTTAAATCCGATTCTGAATTATAATAAAGATTTCTCTTTAACCCTTTCAGTCCCAGTGATGCCATTTGGCATCATCACATTCAATATTTTTTTCAAAATGTTTATGTCCCGCTATGACATCCAAACACACATCATTCGATTCTTCATACTCTGTTCTATCAGAAAATATTTTACATTAATCTCAATAGAAGTCAGAACAACTATTTATTTTCTTTAGAAAATAGTCAACAAGCGTTTCTCCTGATTTTTTATAAGTTCACTTCAGTTCCACATATTTAAAACACAATATAAACTATTTCGGTTAAAATAATTACCAAATTTTTTTTTTAATAATATGGTCAGATACCTTAAAAAAATATAACTCGAAGTATTTTTAGGTAACATAAATTTTTTTATTTTGTTGTTTTCCACAGTTAAAAAATTTTGGCATTGTTTCAAAAACCATATAAAAAATTTTAATATTTTTTTTTCTTTTGGAATTCTTATATTTGACCTAAAATAAGCTTATTTTGTGAATATCAGATGTTTCTGTAGTGTAGTAAATTTTTGGGACTGAAAGGGTTAAAATAATATTAATGCTTAATATAATGAGTTAAATGATTGTGTGCTTACTGCTCATGTGTACAGAAGCTATTAATAGTATCATGTTGCTCACATCACTCACGCGTACCACCTGAAATTATCTCACGTACCACCAGTGGTAAGCGTACCACCGGTTGGGAAACAACTGCACTAAACCTTAATTTAAATTCTGGAAGAGTTGTTTCACCTTTACAAGACTCGTAATACAAGAAGCCAAACTCGTTTAGGTTGCTTTTCTGTAGAACTCGTTTCACCTTTAAGGTAGTGTAGTCGCTACGAAGCCAACTTCAAGGGGCAATTTCCGCAATGACAACAGACTATTATTCATAGCAAAACGCGGCGCAGATAGTTGCCTTAAAAAAGCTTAGACCTTTCCAAGTAATGGAACCAAGGCGGCGCAATGGTTAGGGCGCTAGCCTTTGGAGCTTCTAGGTCCGGGTTCGAATCCCGATAAGGCATGAAAGTTTGTGAAGAGTTTTTGAAGAGTAGTTGTTCATGAAGAGTTTTTGCAGAGTACGTGCTCGTTAAATCAGTTGGGTCCGAAAGTCTTGTGGGCGGATATTGCGCAGTTTCCCACGGGGACATGTCCCTGGAGACTCTTTTCCTCCACTTCAGGGGCATGTCTAAATTGTGGAGGTTGCGCGCAATAGATGGCAGCATCTGTCGCGTATGTGTGTTGTGTCTATCTTACTTGACGAAGGTTTATAAGCGGGTCTCTGACCAAGCACACAAGCCTGAAAATATATGTCTACAAACCAAATGGAACCAAATTAAGATTTTCCTTGTATACATAAGTGAAGAGCACACCGGAAGAACCACTTGATTTTGAGTCTTACCTTATGTGTCTGCTTGGCGGACATTGGCGACAGGAAACCGGTTTTTCCTTTGGTTATTCATTTACGGTACAAACTTGTTATTTGTGTATTTATCTCTGGCGTGCATCAGGGTTGCCGCGAATGAAAAACAAAGCGAGTAACCCGTTTCTTTACACCAGTTTAGGTGATCTTTCGCTAACATTCCCAAAGTTGCTAATAAGGAAAGAATTCTATGATATCAAGTGGTTCTTCCCGTGTACTCATCAAGTGTTTTGTAATTCGATACTAGAAGCATGTTTTCAATATTAAATTTTTTTTAAAAAAATAAAACTTTCCTCTTTAAAAAAGGTTTTGAGCAATTTCAAATGTTAACACAATATAAGCAAATTTTGTATATTTACAGTAATTCGATGAAAAAAATCGGAGTTCCCAAGTTTTACTTGTTATGGCAGTTTTTAAAGAAGTGTTTAGGGTTGTCATAATTTTTATAACATGTTTCAGGTTTAGATTTAGGTTTAGTTTGAAGTATCGTCGCACTAGAGCTACACGAATAACCGTGTTTCAGAATTTCCTGCTTTTGAAGACTTAAAACCTTTCATCTATAATTTGTACTGATTTACATTGATTTCATTAGATTTTAAATAAACAAGCACATCGTATCATGTGTTTTTTATTACCATTTTTAAAGCGTTCCGTTCAAGTAAAATGATCTTTTTTCATTGATGTTTTAAATCAATGATAAAGAAAAATCGGAAATCTTACCTGGAAATTATCCATGAAGTTACCAAACATCTTCAGAAGTAACTTTCAAACTTAGAATAACTTGGTACTGTGCATTTTCCTTAATAAGGCATGTCCAAATGGGATCTATAAAAGTTTCATCAATTTCTTATTTAACAAAAACATATATAGGAAAGCAGATAAAAAAATGCATTTATGAAAGTTCCAATAAAATGACTAATTTAACAGAATAATAAAAAAAATCCAATAATGGAAAAACTATCCGTTTTAGATAGTGTATTCAAATATGTCCTAGAGAATGACTTTTGGGAGAAAAAAGCTTGCATTTCTTTTGCTTTCAGAAATATATTAATAATTATATAATTTAACAAATATTGTTTGAACGTCCCTTTTTTCTTCTGAAAAATCTTTACAGTTTTAAATGAAATACGACAATTATGTACTTGTATTATGAAAATAAAGAAAAGGGTTTTAAAAAACTAAGTTTAAACATTGGACTTCAACTAAAAAAAAATGGATATTCTGAAATTGTTTTAAGCATACCAGCAAATAATGTGACAAATGATTCATTAGCCATAATATTTCATTATTCTTTATAATACCCATTAGCTTTAATCTATCTCGGATATGACACGAGTTAACCAGACTTCTCAAGAGATTTTTTTAAGGGGGTTCAGTACCCCAAAATCGGTGAAAAAAATCAAAAAAGAATTTATTGGCTTAAAATACTATTACGACCTTTATTAATAATGTCTAAAAGTATCAAGACGATTGGAAAAATATTTTTGGCATTAAAAGCCATTTTATTTAACCATTTCCTTACTGAAATGGGTTAACAATAAAAACTTTAAACGCGTTTTTCTCAGAACTTGATTTTTTGAACTTTGATGTACCTTTTCTCAAAAACTATGCTATGTTTTCTCGTAAACTTTTTTTATATGATGTAATACATAGTATAGATTAATCTGAGGTTATAAATTTTAATAAAACTAAAGTGAAAAAAATTTGATGGGGCGAAAAAGTGAAAAATTTCATGATTTTTTGGGTACTTTAAAACTTATTTTATTAAAAAAAATTTAACAGTTATTTGAAAAAAACTTTTAACCTCAGATTAAAAAATAAGGTTGGTATAACACACACAGAAAATTTTAAGATGATCTCATCAGTAGTTATTGTGAAAAGTACATTGCAATTGGCCAATTTAACATTACCGATATACAACATACTGAACCACCTTAAATCGGTTGCCACAAGATTGCTTTACCCAGCATCACAACTCTGGTTTGGTTTGAATTATCGTCGCACTAGAGCTACACGACGGCTTTTTTGGTAATTTACATACTTCACTACAGGTTAGGTTAGGTTTGAATTATCGTCGCACTATCGCGAGGGCTATTGGCGACAGGCTTCGTATTTTAGAACCACAGTCAGGTAACGAGCCAACACCTGAATAGGCACCCAACGCAACCGTTAAGGGCGACATCGTACGCAGCGTTAGGACTAGGAAGGATATTTAACGTGCACTCCCTTACACGGGGTACTATTCGGGGTTACTTGGGGTATTATTCGTCGGACATTTTTGGCTGCACGGGCCGTTTTATAGGTCGGCAGCTTTTTTTTGGCGATGCCCGGACCCGAACCTGGGACCTTCCGCATGCTAAGCGAGTGCTTAACCGACTGGGCTCCCCAGCCCCTGCATCACAACTCTGAAAAATTATGAACTATATCGAGGGGCAATATTGTTTACAGGTATGACAAAGAAAGGCTTTAGCTTCTATTCAAACTTCTAAATTCGTCAAGAAATTACGAATAGCATGTCTCTTCCGGGTATGCAGCTAAAAATCTTAAGTTTTACAAATACACATTGCGAAGAATTAATTTCAAGACTTAAAACCCTTAATCCATTATTTGTAGTGATTTACATTGATTTCATTAGATTTTAAATAAACAAGCACATCGTAACATGTGCTTTTTTATTACTATTTTTAAAGCGTTCTTTTCAGACAAAATGTTCTTTTTTTTTCATTGATGTTTTAAATCAACGAAAAAAAAGAAAAATGGGCAAATCTTACCTGGAAATCATCCATGAAGTTACCAAACTTCTTCAGAGGTAACTTGCAAACTTAGAATAACTTGGTACTGTACATTTTCCCTAATAAGGCATGTCCAAATGGGATCTAAAATAAGAATTTGATAAATCTTTTAAACAAAAATAACATACATAGGCAAGTCTATAAAAATACTTTAATAATCATTTCTAATAACATAATTTAACAGAATACTAAAAAAATCCAATAATGGAAAAACTCAATTTTAGATAGTGTACTCAAACATGTCCTATAGAACGGCCTTACGGAGAAAAAATATTGCATATCTTTTGCCTTCAAAAATATATTAATAAATGTATAATTGTATAATTCAGCAAATATTGTTTGAACGTCTTTTTTTCCTTTTGAAAAATCGTTACAGTTTTAATGAAACACGACCATTTTGTTGTACAAGTTTTTAATTTTATTCAGCTTTAAACTTAAAGCTGTATTTCCTCAGTAAACTACAGAAAAGTCCAATAAGCTCAATCACTTTAAAGTAAATTGGTAATCTATGAATGAAAATAAAGAAAAGGTTTTTAAAAAATTAATTTTAAACATTGTACTGCAGCTAAAAAAGGATATTCTGAAATTTTTTAATCATACCAGCAAATAATGCGACAGATAATTCATTAGCCATAGGCTTTAATCTATTTCGCATTTGACCACGGCCAACTTCAATAACAAGGCCAAAGAAGCTCTCCCTAACAGCGTAGACGGAAATTTTGACGTCATTGCCGAAGATCGAGAAATTTGTTCGGACGCATTCGAAAGCCGAAAAACGTGGTCAGCCGTGAACGAGTGGTTACGAACAGGTTTGACAAAAGTTGTCTTCATCTTCGGAACAACGTTTAATTTAACAATTTTATCCCCCAGAAGGATAATATTGCATTCAAACATGTCCTATAAAACGACCTTTAGGAGAAAAAATATTGCATATCTTTTGCTTTCAAAAATATATTAATGAATATATATAATTTAACAAATATTGTTTGAACGTCTTTTTTTTTTTTTTTGAAAAATCGTTACAGTTTTAAATTTTTTTCTGATCGTCAATAGCCATTTATGATACAAAAAAAAAACCTCATCATTCGATTCATCAAACTTTTTTCTATTAGAAAATATTTTTTATTAATACCAATAGATATCAGCTCTATTATTTTTTAAATTATTATCAGAAACATGATGATGCCAAATGGCATCACTGGGACTGAAGGGGTTGGATTTTAGATTAAAGAATAAGGGGGAAAATATTCAAGTTTAGCCTATATTTTATTTTTCGATAACATTTAATTGCAATCAAGTGATGGGTAAATACGTTTTATTATACCTTGTGAGAGCCTGAAATAAAAAACTATATAGCAAAATGTAAAATAATTGTCATTAACTTAAATTATCCACTGAATAACAACTTTTATTGGGGAACAGCATTGATAAAGCAATAAAGTTGCTCAAATAGAAAAACTGCTAAACAGTATGTTTCTTCTTATTGTTATTCAAAGGTTCATAAATGTTACTATAATATAAAAAAATTTTACTTGCCTGAATTCTGTTTTTCCCAAAAAAATTATTAGAAAATTAGAAGACGCTACAGAGTTTCAGTTGGGAGATTGTCAATGTGGTAATAATTCGGTTTTTAAGAAAGATTAATAAGATTCCTGCACTTATTGCATCCAGGCGAAAATTTATGAATTTAATTTTAACACACCAACTTCTTATCGAGTGTAGTAGCTCTTATCATAACAACCACAGATAGTATGTTCTTGATCCTGAGAGAACTAGAGCCCTACATCACTACCGCGTCTATAAGAGACGCGACATATTGGCAGCCGCTCCTGATTGGTCGAGGTCAAAAATTGTCCCCCTTAGGCGGTTTTCGTTTCGTCCCTCATAGAGTTAGCATAGGAAAAAAAGTAGCCTTTGCAATCGTCAACAATCCATAAAATTTAGGAAAAGTACAACTATTTTATGTTTATTTATAGCTTCCTAAATATGTAAATAATATTCTAAAACCATAATTTTCTTCAAAAATACTTTAGTTGTTAGAAAAAAGACAGTTTTCCTTTAACAGTACGCTTTCTGAATGTATTTGTGATGGCTATTAAAACATATTATGCATAAAATATTGCTTCATTTCGTTTTAAAAAACTGTATTTATTCACTTAGTGTGTGTAGAAATCTTTTCACCGTTTAAATATTAAAAGAACCTTCGTATTTTCTTGAAATACGAGTATAAACATCGATTCGCTTGCTTTTCTGGTTGGCTACTTCTTGGCGCCTCTTGGCGAAGATTATTTTTGTAAACAGACTCGTCTGCTGAAAACCTAAAAATATCGTGTCACTTATTAAATATTATTAGTAAATTTGGAATTTTTGATCTTAGTAATTTTTTTATTTTGTGATTTATTAATAAAAGAATGTTAACTTGTATTGCGATATTAACTTGAAAAGTGATAAACCGCCAAGCTCAAGCACTCCTGACCAGTTTCTCCCCGGCGGTTTCGCCGTGGCAACCCGGCTTGGACAATTTCGTGCCCTATTGTCGCATCTCTTTCTACACAGTAGGGAGAGGGCTCTAGAGAGAACTGGTTACAAATCCAGGGAAAAAATACCTTACACTGACACTAACCAACCGTAATTCTAAAGAATAATGAAAAAGAGTGATGAAGTTATCAAAGAGTATGTGTGAGAAGACTAACGCTATAATGAGAAGGTATTTTGGAGCAGTTTGTGATGAGGGAGAATTAGAACAGGAGCTTATAAAATGTACAAAGAATTGGATGTTGCACCGCAAAGTGGTCCAGTGGCCATGTAAAGAGGACCGTTACTCCTAAATAGGAAAACCTAGAGGACCAACTCTTAGAGGAAGACAGAAGAACGACATGGATTGATTGAGTGGAAGATCAAAGTAGTAGGGGAATAACCAACTTAAAGCAAAAGTAGTCTAATATGGTAGAATGGATAAAAGTCTATGAACGTCAGGGTCCTTCAGGGTCTTTGAATGTCAAAAATGGAAAATTTAGGTTCTTCGTGATTTTTCCCAAAATCAATTAGCATTTCTTCCTCGGCAAGCGTAAAACAACTCTCGCTTTCCGTCATTTCCTCAAATTTTAAATTTTGGGCAAGCACATCACGCAACAAACAGCAAAAAACGTTGTCATCAGGATTTCCCCAACGCACTCAACAGCAACTCAATCTAGCGGTCGTGTTGAGTTGTCCTGCAACGCTCCCGAGGAAACCACTCTAGCTTAATCAACGTCAGTAGTTTGTATGACGTCACTCACCGCACTTGTCCGACCGCTAAAATATGTTGGACTCCGAGGAAACCGAGGCTTTAGTAGTTGAGTAGGCCGTGCACTGACTGGATGATCTGGGAGTAGCGGTCGAGTCGCAACACGGGGCTGGGAGACTCCAAACATCTTGGGCGTAAGGGTTCACGAAAGGTGCTGGGGCTCAGAATGGAGAGGCCGCTACACAGGAACGATGGCGGAGAAAGCCCGGAAGTCGGGATGGGAGATGAATACTCTTTAAAAAAAAAAGCCAAACGAGTGAATTTAACTCATTTCAAGTTCACTTTCACTCTTTTCAGTGTCGAAAATGCACTTATCTTGGAGTGGATTTCACTCTTGTTTAGTCAAAACTCCGACAGGATCATTCCAAACGAGTGATTTTAACTCAAGTTCATTTTCACTCTTTTCAGTGTCGAAAATGCACTTATCCTATACGAGTGGATTTCACTCTTGTTTTAAGAGTGAAGACACCGGAGATTTGCAGTCCGCCGAAACAGCAATTAAATGAATTCATTCAAAGTCTGCCAGGCGGTTCTTGTTGGTCCCCCCTGTCAATCAAGGGATCGTTGAATTAAGATTATGCTCTCATTCGTTGAAGAACGATAACGAACGCTCCGCTTTCCCCCCATAGATTAAGGCAGGTCGGTAAGTTGTATACGGCTACTGTTAAATTGACCTTTTTCATTGTCCTTTTTATTTGAAACTAACAAAACAACCCCAAAAAAATTTATGTGCATTATATGCCCTTTGAAAAATACACCGACATGAGATTTTATCAATATATAAAGTAGTTTTTTAAAAATATTATTTAGGGTGTTATTTTTTAAAGCATTTTTACATCACAAAATTGTACGTATTTTCTTCTCCTTCAAATATTAAGGAATGCTCATTTCAGCAAGCAAAAAAATCCTGAAACAGTTATCCTGTAAAAAGTTTAGGTTTATGAAATACATGAAATAGTCTGAGAAAAGGTACATAAACCTGAAAAAAAAAAAACATTACGAGAAAAAAAAGATTTAAGTTGAAAACTTACATTATACAATACCGCTGATATATATTTGAATTAGGGCATTTTTTAAAGCTCTTGAAACGTATTTTACACAAATACTAAAATTAAAAAAATCGATTTGTCTTGTCATTCAAACTAAGAGGTCAAGAGGGGAATGTCACCTTTGGCAAAAGCATATTATCGCCGAAGGGAATTTTGTTTAATGTTTATATCTTCCAAAATATTTTAAATAAATGTTACATGACACTTCAAAAAAAAAGATTAATGATTTCTTAAAATGGGATGATCTTTTGACATTTTAAAAGCTCATGTTGTCCAAAATTTGTTTGAACTCGAGTCACATTTGGCCTACCACCTAATTGCAATCGAGACGTTAATTATGAACGAAAATAAGTGTTGTGTGTTACAAGTAGTCAAAAGCAAATTACATTCTTCAAAGCTGTTTTTAAAACTGTTAAAAATCAGAAAAAGCCAATTAAAAGATAATTTTCGACAAGAGTTTCGACATAAGCGGAATTTAGCATAATTCGAAGCTAGGCACTTAAAACAGTTTTGTAGAATAGAATTTTTATACTATCCATTCCATAATTTAGTAAGTTTTTAACCTAGCAAAATTGAATCACCAAAGCAATAACAAGCAAAATCGTTCAATTCTTAAGGCCAAACCAATTCGATTTAAACGGATATTTATTTTATCGAGATAATTCAACAAATGGCATTTTAGGAAATTCAATTTAAACTATTTAATTTTATAGAAATAATATCTATGGGGGACAGATTAAAGCATGTAGTAATTACATGAACTTCAATTTATTGTTATCTCCAAATGATAAACTTTATTCCATAAGAACACCAATTTCGTTGTAATAATGTCACACTAGAGCTACATTCAACTATTCTGCCGTGCTTTTTTCCCCCCCGGAACCCGGAAGCATATCTCCGCAGTTTGAGCTTTTCTACATTTCGGCTTTTTTTTTTTGACTGGCGAAACAGTATAGGAACATCTCGTTTCTTTACCTATTATTAACACAAGTACAGTTAAATATTAGTTACAAAAAGTACCAATAGTTATCTGCTTTTGACAAAGTTTAAATGTGAAATAACCTTTTGTACAGATTTCGCAGTTGCTTTACATCAATGTTCATATTAAACTAACATTTGTTATACATTTTCTTTCTTCTAAAGAAAAAATGAAATGAAAACTAATACCAAACTCAAAAACATACTACATAAAAATTGCTAAATTTTGACTTACCCATCTTTTTGAAGTACTTTGTCTCGTAACAGCATTGCTCCTCGTTCTTTGGAATAAATTTCTACACAAATCTTCAAATAACTCATTTGAGAAGGCAGGATCCACTTGTCCTTTAAATGTGGAGGTGCTCAGAAGACAATATAAATTATCAAAACAATTTTAATGGAAGCAGAGGTTTGGAAATCCTTAACGGCAGGTAAAGACAAACCTATGAATTGCATTGTCAGAGTGAAAAATTTGCACATTGATAAATGGCATAAATTATGAAGCCAATTAAACATATTCCGTTTAGTAAAACCCAAAACACTAAGTTAGTTAACATTCTCCTTCACCCAACCAACTAAAACACTGTACACTATTCATAGTCACTTTGATTGATAACAGTATTTTATAAGCAGTTATGACACAATTGACAACAATTAAACAAACTAGAATTAAAAACTAAAAATTTTTATTTTCAGAAAAAATACCAACACAAATCAGAACATCTTTGTTCAAACAAAAAAAAAGTGTCAGACTTATGACCATAATAACATTTTGGATCTAATAACATACACTATCTACAAGGGTTGTTTTTGCAGATTGCAATTAAACAAACTAGAATTAAAAACAAACAATTTTTAATTTCAGACAATATTAACACAAATCATAACATCTTTGTTCAAACAAAAAAAAGTGTCAGACTTATGACCATAATAACATTTTGGATCTAATAACATACACTATCTACAAGGGTTGTTTTTGCAGATTGCAATTAAACAAACTAGAATTAAAAACAAACAATTTTTAATCTCAGACAATATTAACACAAATCATAACATCTTTGTTCAAACAAAAAAAAAGTGTCAGACTTATGACCATAATAACATTTTGGATGCACTAACACCGTCTACAAGGGCATATTATCTACTAGGGTCGTTTTTGTGGATATGCCGTCAACATCTGCGCAAAAAGTCAGGACAGGTTAGTTTTAACGAACTGATCACTCGTCATTTCGATAGTAATCCTGCTCAGAAGGAGAGTTGCAGGTTCAGAAACACTTTTTGGTAAAAAAAAATCAAGGACTTTCAAGGATATATTTATCCATTTTCAAGGACTGCATACTCAAACATGCAACACCTACAGTTTTTAAAAATTCATTTAGAAAATGAATAAGAGATCTCTAACTTTCAAATGAACTTGTGTTAAAATAACTATTTGGTTCATGCGCTTGGTCGAGAGACAAGTGGTGTAAAGCCAATATCCGTGGGAGTATGACGGAACACCTCCAAGTCAGAATCCCGTGTAGTAAAAAAAATTGTTCATTAAACTTTACATTTTAAGTAAAGGTTTGCTTATATATAACAATCTGGCTTAAAGCAAATCACAGAACTTATTTAGACTAAAAAGTATGAAAAGGCTAAAAATGACTTGCTTGATCAATTTGGTGCTATACGTTTTTTCCAGAAGGAAACAAATCATGTTAAGTAGAATGAATAAGTTCATGAAACTATCTCTATGAAGATTTTCATATCTCTCAAGTCTATAGAACTTCTAGATGAAAAATGCAGTAAATTAAATCATTGACCAGGAATAGAATGGCCTGGAAAGGACTTTTGAGGAAAGCAGTGCCTCTCTCTCTCTCTTCTCTCTAGGGGCTGTTGTGCCATTGAAATAGCAGAAGGGGTGTACTACTTCTATGTAGGATTGGTTCAAATCCGAAATGATCAATACACTTTTAACACAAACGCTAGCTTTTTGGGTTGAAAGCGCAATTTCCCATTTCAGAAAGAAACCTATTCGCATAAATCTTGAAAAATTGACAAAATACTGCAGTTATTTGTCGCAATTTTAAGATTTTTGCATTGTGAGTGTGGGAGAGATGATATTTTGAATTGGTAAGAGCTTTACACCTTAACACATTTTATTCAATTACTTTCGACTAAAAGGATTATATTCTACCGAAAACATACCTTAGATCTCATGCCTAAACAGGTTAAAGAAAATACTTTCAGCCAGGTACAGATTTTTTTCCAATATATTAGAGGAATTCAAATTAGATGGCCAAGCATCATGGAACAAGCTACAGACTTCGTGCGTACATCACCTATACAGCAATGTGAACGATCAAAACAAATCAACAAGCACTAATAAAAAAAATTATTAGCACAGTTTGATCAAGCAAGAAATTTTATACATGAAGAGTACCACCGAAGTTCAGTTTGGTGGAGTCACTGGTTAATGCCAAAAAATAGAAATCTTGATGGCTCGCTTCTAATTTATAGGCCGGTGCAGAAGTGTGTGCAGAGATTTTGCTGCCGATGCAACAGACTGGTTTATTCAACTTGACATAAGGGTAGTATGGATGATGAATTTCCCTTTAATAAACATGAAAACCATTGAATATGTACTTCAATTAAAGCTTACATTTAAAAGGAGAATGGTTGAGGAATAAAAGTTTGCTGGGACTCCATAGATATTGTTATATTTAACTGTTGGAGAAGCATATCTTAGCATAGCTTTTCGTTTTACCATTGCTAATTTTTGGAAAAATATTCCTAACACCACAATATTTTTAGGAAAATCTCAAGTCAATTAACAAATATTTTCCTAGTATATTCAAAATTTCATAAAAATAGACGAGCGCTATTGATGACTAGCTTCTGAAATACAAATAGCTATCAAGTGAATTCAAGCACCATCACATTCTAGAAATAAGCACCTTAACAATTAAGCAGCTTCATTTGAAACATTTATACTAGACACCAATACTTAATTACTATATGCAAATGGCCCACTAATTGAAAAGTAGCCAACTGTTGGAGTGAGCATAGTTCAGCATGTATATAGCTTATACATGCTGCATAGTTCAGCATGTATTTTCATTTAGACATTCGACAATTTTTTAGAACAAATCTTGTTAACAAATAAAAGTCACAATGTTTTAGGAAAGTCAATTAAAAATATTTTCCTAGTATATTCAAATTATCAGGAAAGAAGGATCAGGTTATTGATGACTGTCCTTTGAAATATGAACAGATATCAAGTGACAATATCTACAACTTTGCCTTATAAAAGTAGGCACTATAACAAAGAAAGCAACTTTGCAATTGAAGCATTTTTAATCCCAATATGCGAGAAATTTGCAAGTAGCAATTGATTATGATTTGAAAACTAGGCATTGCAACACTACAATTTCAAGGAATTACAAGCTCAAATTTCTACAAAATAACAAAGATTAGTTTGCATAAATCAATTTGACCTGGGTTAGGTTTGAATTATCGTCGCACCAGAGCTACACAAGGGCTATTGGCGACGGGCGTTGTATTTTAGAACCACAGTCAAGTGATGAGCCGACACCTGAATAGGCACAATTTGACCTAGGATCTTGATGTATTAATCACAATAAGCATTCATATTTAAAATGCAATCAATATCAAAACTAAGTTTAATTATAAATTCATTTAACACATTTTTCAAAAATATAAGTCAATAGTGTGTACAAGTAAAATTAGTTCACTGCTTCCAAGCCTCTGAATTATCGGTGGTAGTTTTAAAGATTTTAAATTTTGATAATCATGTAAATTGTACTAAACAAAATACAGAAACTCCTACAATAAAAGTTGAAGAAATGTTTAGAAAAACGATTTCATCAATAACGGTTGTAAATTTTTAGTAGTCTGCCAAAAAGGCGTTTTTGGAAACATTTAAAGCTGTCAGTAAAAACACAGAATCTGATCATTAATTTTCTGATGGTCACTTGCACTAATTGAAACTGAATCGGCAAAATTTTCCAAATCTTATTTTTTTTAATTATACTAGCCCAACAAACGTTGGTGGCTTAAATGAATTAAAATATGAAGTAATGATTCTATTTGATATTGGATAGTTAATTGCAGGAGTTGCGACTTTGCATTGAAATAAAACTCACTTGTTACAGTTTAGTTGCAGGAGTTTAGATTTTTTATAATTGAAGTTTGTATAATTATACTTCAACCAAATAGAAGGTCTTACGCTTAAGATTAATTTCATATTTTCCCGTCTTTATTCAGTGAAATTTCAATCCATTTTTCAAGTTTACAGTTTATGGAAAAGCCATGTATCAATTTGCAAGAAGCTGCTCCCAGATCACAACATATTCAAGAGGCGTGCAAAGACTAAAAAAAAATCAATCTTCACACTGAATTTGTTTGGTACCGGCCGAAACTGAAAAGAACTCTTAATTATGCCACGACCATGGTCCTAGCACAATGCAAACTTGATTCACACTTTTCCTGTGCAATTTTATTTCTGAAGCAAACTCATCATTAGAACTGGACTTGTTTTATTACTTCAAATACGAGAAGTATTTAAGAAATTTAACATTAGAAAAAGTAATTTTACTTAGTTCAATAAAGGGTCAAATTTTTGGATGTTAATTTTGACTACATGTCACAAAGTTATTTTCTCGTGTTCTTTCATCCTCTTTCATTTATTTTAGGAAGCAATAGTTAATTTACCAAATTATTATACATAATTGGCCTCAAACATTTCAAGATAGAAATAATTATTTTTCCTTTGCAAAGTTACAACTGCAATGCAATAAACATTTATAAATTTTGTTTGTTGTTGAAGTTAAATGGTTGATTTGACCACTAGAATTTACATTGCCAAGGCATTCCAAGTTTGAAATCAGTGCAAGTAACCAAATTCGTGAAAATTCCATTTCATTTCAAAATTTAAAATGCTAATTCATTCTTAAGTTTGCAGCATTTAATTCAAATATAGGCGTAGGGAAGCAGAAAGCATTATGCTTTGAAATTAGCTTTCCATTCATTTTAGTTCTTTGATAGAAAATATTGTCTTTTCGCAAGTAATTAATTTGCAAAAGAAAAGTCTTTGTAAAATTATACTCTTTGCTACAGAGGTACACACAAGCAGACCTTTGTTGAATACCTTTTACAACATTTCATGATCTTTTTTAATAGCAACTTTTGTATTATAAACTAGAATGTTCTAGCTTTTTAAAAAAATTTCAGAGGCAGCTTGTATATCCTCTGCACAGAAAAATTTTGTAGGATCAGTAATCCATTTCTTTTCAGCGGAGATTGTCCAAGACAGCTTGCATAAAAAATGCTTGAATAGTATTTTTATCTATTCATAAAGCACAAAAGGTGCATTTTTACAGCTCAAAATTTAAGATTCTACAGAATAGATGCGCCACCAAGCTTATATTAAACAAAACACTAACCTTTCAAAAATACTTTTAAAGATATAGTTGTTTCAAAAGGTATACACTAAGATTATACGAGAAAGGATTTTTAAGAGGCATGAAGCAGTGAACAACACATGAAGATACTTAACACATTTAACAAGTGAAAACAGTTTTGGCATCTAAGGAAGTCTTGCAGTATTTTACCATAAAACGTGTCTGTAATTCAACTACAAGTTAACTTTCTGTAGTTGGAACACATTTAGAACATCTTATCATGATATGGCATCAGTACATCTTTGGAAGCAGGCTTCATTTCTTTATCTAAAGCAACCGTCTTTCAATGAAGGCTTGACACACTTGGATAAAGATGATGCACACAGGATAGACTTAAATGCATCAAAACCTATGAACACATTTCTTCGTTTAAAAAATTCATTTGCGAAATAAAATTAACAGTATTATAATAAAATTTTCATATACCATATATTTTTATATTGTTTTCAGTTTTAAAACAAATAAAGAGCTATTATAATCAAGCTACATGCATAAAAAGAAATTCGGGCTTTGAGGAATTTATGCAAGTCGTATTTTCAAAATTTTGTATTCTTCATAAACTAACTATTCTTTGTAGCTCTTTATATTTTACGAAAATCTAATGTAAATATATATACAAATTATAGGGAAATCATTGCTCTAAGCATTTAGGGGAGTGAATAGATAACCCCAATGATTCCATTCAAAATCCTCAGCTTGCGATTTTTTTTATCACTTAGAGAAGCTCCCACTTATTTGTTAGATGGAATAATCATGTCTTTCGAATAATTTAATAATGTTTGTTTTAATTAAATGAATGTTTGATAAAAACAAGGTAAAATAAAATTCACCATGGAACAATTTTTAAAAATTACATTGAACCTAAATTCCCTATGTTAAATTTTTAGATGTTTAATAAGAGATTTGAACCATTTTTGACAAATAAAATTTTTAAAAAATAGTTATAATTGTATTCTATTTTAATTTTCTCCCCTTAACTTTCTCCCTTTGTAAACAAAACATCAAGATTTCTTTCCATTGCACTCTGAGTGCTTAAATCTATTTAAAAATTTAGATTTTTTGAATAAAAAATAAAAAGTTAAAACTGAAAGGGTTAACAAAAGTACTCAGAGTGCTCCTCTAATGTTATGAGCAGTGTACAAGTAGCTGCTACTACAAGGACATACGGATTTGAAAGTGAAGGCATTATAATCCTATAAACATCCAATTAAGAGAATTAACCACAAATATTCCTTGATAATTTTCAGTGTTTGAATTTCCCAGGAGTTAAACCACCATCGAATCCTACTGACGTTCATGTTAGTTTTACGTACATTTTTAAAGCTCCCAAAAAAAAAAAACTAAATAGATCATTATATCCTAAAATACAAGTATTAAGCTTTTCCCATACCTTAAGTAGAAGTAATCCATAGATTCCATCACTTTTTATAAGTAGAAACCAGAAAGGCTTAAAGTTGATTTTCCCAAAGAAATTGAATCTGAAAAAAAATTACCTTATATAAGAGACTAAATCATTTTTATCAGAAACTATTGCAAAAAATATTAACTTTAAAAAGAAAGTGATTTCTATAAAATTGCTATTAGGTGCAGTTACTTTGGATTGTGTATAACTAAGTTTTTTTATTACTTAACTTTTGTTATCAATTTGATACCTCGATTATAAATTAAGTTTTCATCGTAATTTTTATTAATTTTTTTTATAAAAAGCAATAAACTTCTAATGCTTGCTTTCCAATAAATAATTAGCTGATGTATTTTTAAAGTGAAAATGGATACAATAACAGAATATTAAAATCAATAAAATTGAAAATCAAACATTTTCTTAAAAAGGATTTCCTTATCCCCAATATATTTTGAATAAAAAAAGGTCGTGTGGCAGATCCAATGCGAAGAATAAATTTAGGAGATCTGGACTCTTAACAATGAAAAAAATCCAGAGGTATTTATTTTATGTTGAAAAATTTCACCATTATTAAATACGGGCAGAAATAGAAATGAATGATAACCACAAAAGTAATTTAACTAAAGTGTCTTCTGTTGCTACCCAACACTTACAAAGTTGCTAAGAACACACTAACCGCATCATTCTTTACGAAGATATAATCACTAGATGGTAAGTCTTAACCAAGATCACAGCCAGTACATGCTTTACTGGAGACTGTGCATGTGATGGCGAAGCCGTTATAGAAAAAGGTTTATGGTGCAGGATGATTCCGTCTTCATTGTAAGCATTGCTTGGAAACAGGAGACTTTAGCAAACTTACTTTTATAGTTATCATTCTTTTTCATTTCTTCTTGCACTTAGAGATGGTGTAATTCTTGAAGGTAAAACACCGATCTATACACATGTTATTCAGTGTCCAGATATCTTATGCCAAAAGTAGTTTGATCTCCAACGGATGAAGTCATTATTATTAAGTAATCGCACAAGTAA
The DNA here is from genome assembly GCA_023701765.1 of Hylyphantes graminicola. Taxonomy (NCBI): domain Eukaryota; kingdom Metazoa; phylum Arthropoda; class Arachnida; order Araneae; family Linyphiidae; genus Hylyphantes; species Hylyphantes graminicola. Next base: position 63,853,392 of record CM043118.1, on the reverse strand, counting down.
TTCACACTTTCATTATATATAAGAACACTAAAAGTTTTAATTGAGCAATGCAAATTTTTCCAAAGCAGCACCTTTAATTAAAGCCAAACATTTATTCAGCTAAAACATAGAAAACTTTTAATGCCAAAATTACGTTTCTTTTACGTAATCAAAATCAAATCTCGGAGAGAAACACTATACGAGTGAATCCGAGTTTGACTAAGTGTCACATGCTTTCTTTTGGTAAATTATGGCTACATCGTAAGTTATACTCTTTAGATGATGTAATATTGTAATGTGAAATTGGAAACATACCATAGATCCTCAACGAAATTGAACATTGTAGTTTGATCTTTTTAGGGATTTGAATCACAGAGCGAAGTGGTGTAGTCGGTCTGAAGGGTACTAAGAATCCTATGGTGGTGTAGTTTCAACTTTTTTTTTTTTGTTCTATAACTGTGAAAACTACATTGAGAAGCTCCACAGATAGACTTGACACAGATAGACTTCTTGATAGACATCCAATTCAGAAGATCTTAATGTTGTGGAACACCTGCAATTAAATACAATTTCAACATTTAATTATGGTCACAACCAGTTATACACAACTATTATGAAATTCATTTGAAAATTTAATTGCAAGTTTTTAATTTGAAAAGTTTTAAAAGATAAGACAGCTTAAAAGTTATCGGGGGAAAACACGAAGCTTTAATATGATTTTTGTTTTTAAACTCGTTGTGAAAGTAGCAATTTCAAAAACAACCAAATATCTTTAGACATTGCTTCTCGTGTATGCACAAAAGTAAGCTATCATTCATTCTGCAACAATATTGCTCGTAAATTACTAATTTCTTCGTTAAAAAATCTAGCTCAGAATAGTTGCAATTTCAATGAAAATAGTAACAAACTAATAAAACTTCTTGATTATTCCATTGAAGCCAATTTATACTTGAAACTAAATTACATAAGCTTTAAAAAAATAAAGTTTTGAGTTTACCTGGATAAACATGTATCGCGACAAGAAGTTTTAAAATTAAAATTTGAAAATGTAATTTAGAGTAAGGATAAATCACACTTTACTGTACAAATGATCGTTTAAATATTTTAAAAAACTAAGAATTTTAACAAATACCAAATTCTGGAGAATATTTAAAATCATTTTTGAAATTAAAGTGGTCAAATACGAGATACCCATTCCTTTTAACTAGTGATTTGCCCCTAGGGAGAAAGGTGAAGCCACTTTTGAACCGGTATCCCATAAGGCAGTTTCCAAGCAATCGCACATGGCATGCCACATGCCACCAGATGGCATCATGAGATAATTCGACTAATTATATATATATATACTAATTAAAACTTTTTACCAGTTTTGCTAGCATGAGTTTATAGCTGGATATGTATTTATAATTTCTGGCAGACATGAGGTACATATCCATAAAAGAAGCATATTAAAAATGCAGTTTGTATTGCATGTAACTCTTCTGCAATAGCATTTTTTACAAACCAGTATCCCGCGATGCATTGGGAAAACGGCGAAATGTGGCTTCATCACACAATCACGAGGCTTGTATTGCGTTGTACGGGATTGCGCAATCAATGGGCATATCTGCTATTTTCTATATCTATGTTGTAAAACACAAAGGGAAAAGAACCAGACGACGTCACTGTCAACAAAGGACATTTTTTGCGTGCATTATTAGTTGCATCTTTTTTTTACTAAACTAAAACTTAAATATATCGCGGAAAACAAGTTAAAATATATAATGGAAATTGAAAGTAGTTGCTAAATAGTTGTCAAAATGCCTAAAATAGTCGTTTTTGGTCACTTTTTAATTAAAATAGTTACCATAGTCACCTTCCCCTTGAAAATAGTAGCTTTTAATTGCTTTTTAGTCGCCAGTGGCAACCCTGCATATGTTATTAAGAGTCCAGATCTCTTATGCCATAAGTGTTTGATCACCAACTTACGCAGTTATTTGTACATTGAATAGTTGAAATTATTTTTAAGTTTTATACAACTTTTTTCAATGTTACAAAGGTAAAGATAGAAAGATTAAAAAACTATCCCTGAAGTGAAATTAATGATAGATGTTTTTAGTTAAATATTAGTTTTAGCTTGATTCAGAAAGATTTTTCCCCCATAATCAATTAACTCCAAATCAACAAATTGAATATTTACCAGTTGAAAATTGGTATCCTTATTTTGTTACTTCAAATTTGAGGTCTTCACAAGGTAGTAGAGGGTTTGATCAGATGTCACGACGGAAGGAACACCACATCGCGATACACAGCAGGCAATTTGTGTCCTGGCCCCTTTTTCATGATCTACAAAAATAGTTTCTTTAACTACTTTTTTTTTCATTTAAAAGCAAAAATTTTAGTTTATTTCTTACTGGGAATCGTTTTCAAGTCAGAGTTACATGCTGAAAACACATATCCTAGAGAGAACTTAATTTAATTGTCCCGATAAATATTTACAGTTCCATTTGCCTTATTTTCAAAAATGTCTCGTGTAAAAACACTTTAAAATTTATATCATTCAATTGGGACAGTTTTAAATGGCTTAGATAGGTAACTAAGTCACTGTAATAGAAATATAGAAAACAATATTTTCATACAAACTGGTTTTCGTGAACCGCATGAAACCAACCTCTGGCTTTCTAGTTTGACAATTAGATTTAAAAAAAAAAAAAAACTTTGAAATTAGTCATATCAGAAACGTTTAGGAAAAGTCTATTTCACAATACTTTGAATTTTTAATAGGAAAGATTGCTATAATTTATTTTCGTCATAATATCTATTAACGCCTTAGCACATACATAAAGATTTGCTTATAACATTGATACTCGACCTTTTTATGCCAAAATTAAGTATTTTCATTGAAATTTGTAAAAGCTGGTGCAGCAAATAATTTTGTGAGCAATTAACTAATATTTTACTGAATTAATCACTATAGCTACAAAAACTAAATGAGAAAAAGTGTTCAGAGAAACAAATATATCTTAGCAAAAAATTTATAACCATCTTAGTATTACTCTATGAAATTCCATTTTTTCACTTTTGGCCAAAATTACAATTGAATGGTTAATTAATACAAGTTTCATTCAGCAGAAGTTGTGAGTACTAAGAGTAATACGATTTTATAGATAAAAGCAATTTAAAATTATGATGTTAAGTCAATTGTAAAAATGTCCGAGAAATTTAGAAAATAATTGGAATCATTGGACCCCAATCTCATAGAAACTGCAAACTCGTAACCCAAATCAAATTTGTACAAACACAAATAGCATTTTAACAATAGCAAAACATTTACCTTATATAATTTAGACAGTGGAAAGTTTTATGTATAACTTTAATCAAATCACAGGATAAAGGTGTCGAGTTCAACCGCAATGTCGTTTTCCATTTAAGGCCAGAACTCCCAACAATAAAAGCTTGACACCACCAGCTACTCCATGAGAGATCAATGTGATGAAAAACCTGAAAGTAGAGACCTTTTTAATATATGTGTCACAACCGCATATAAAGATTTTTGCTTCATAAATTTGCAGGAACAAAGCTAATGAAGTTATATTCTATATTGATATAAATATAATTAAAATGCGAATACATTTCAGGAATTACAACTCACGAATTTAAAAAAAATTAAACCGCAATAGCAATGAGAATTGGCTACAGGAGTAGTCCACATTTTTGCTCAAAGTTCACTTTAATCGTGAATATATTCTTTACTAAGTAAGCAAGAGATAAATTCGTACCTAAGTAGGGGTCTAATTCCGCAAATATACATGTGCCAAAGAAAGTAAAGTACATTGAAAACCGAGATTTACATTGTAGATGAAATCCATATTAAAAAAGCATAATTCTAATTGAAACATGCCATCTCCTAGGTCGATCGTATAATGAAATGACGGTAAATTGTACAAAAAGCTTCAAGAAAGGTATAAAATAATAAATAATCATTGGCTCCAAAGCTCATAGAAACAGCGTTAACTCAAATAGTCAAATTCAAGAAAATAAACACTTTACATAATAACAAACCGCTAACTTAAACATCTAAAACTTTGAATTGTAAAAGTTATGTTACTTTAATCAAAACGAAAACATACCAAAGAAATTGCTTCAATTCCACAGTTGGTCTTTTACACTTGAAATACCAGGACAAGAGGTTCAAGTACGTCCACAGAGGAATCAGTAATTTTCATCAGTTCATTCTAAACCCCAGACTCGATTCACTCTAGAAAGAAGTCTTCTGCGTCTCCTCAAGTTGACTTGAAGTAGTTTTTTCCACACCAAAGAGACTCTTGTACTCTTGTGTAAACAAGAGAAAACATTGTTAACCAGAAACTATTTGCTGTAGGAAAAGGTCTTCAATCGTGGCGACGTGAAAGATTTTATTTCGCACCAAAGAGACCTGCTTGTGGCTAAGAACCCTCTTCGTGCTACCAGAAGTGGGGATTTCGACGAGTGGCCCTTGGCAGAGAGGCTTTCGACGAGTGGGAGGTTTCAAGAATGAAAAAGTTCTTGGCCTCATGGTGATTTGGCAATTTTTATTTCGCACCAAAGAGACCTGCTTGTAGCCTAGAACCATCTTCGTGCTACCAGAAGTGGGGATTTCGACGAGTGGCCCTTGGCAGAGAGGCTTTCGACGAGTGGGAGGTTTCAAGAATGAAAAAGTTCTTGGCCTCATGGTGATTTGGCAATTTTTATTTCGCACCAAAGAGACCTGCTTGTAGCCTAGAACCATCTTCGTGCTACCAGAAGTGGGGATTTCGACGAGTGGCCCTTGGCAGAGAGGCTTTCGACGAGTGGGAGGTTTCAAGAATGAAAAAGTTCTTGGCCTCATGGTGATTTGGCAATTTTTATTTCGCACCAAAGAGACCTGCTTGTAGCCTAGAACCATCTTCGTGCTACCAGAAGTGGGGATTTCGACGAGTGGCCCTTGGCAGAGAGGCTTTCGACGAGTGGGAGGTTTCAAGAATGAAAAAGTTCTTGGCCTCATGGTGATTTGGCAATTTTTATTTCGCACCAAAGAGACCTGCTTGTAGCCTAGAACCATCTTCATGCTACCAGAAGTGGGGATTTCGACGAGTGGCCCTTGGCAGAGAGGCTTTCGACGAGTGGGAGGTTTCAAGAATGAAAAAGTTCTTGGCCTCATGGTGATTTGGCAATTTTTATTTCGCACCAAAGAGACCTGCTTGTAGCCTAGAACCATCTTCGTGCTACCAGAAGTGGGGATTTCGACAGGTGGCCCTTGGCAGAGAGGCTTTCGACGAGTGGGAGGTTTCAAGAATGAAAAAGTTCTTGGCCTCATGGTGATTTGGCAATTTTTATTTCGCACCAAAGAGACCTGCTTGTAGCCTAGAACCATCTTCGTGCTACCAGAAGTGGGGATTTCGACGAGTGGCCCTTGGCAGAGAGGCTTTTGACGATTGGGAGGTTTCAAGAATGAAAAAGGTCTTCTTGGCCTCATGGTGACTTGGCAATTTTTATTTCGCACCAAAGAGACCTGCTTGGGGCAAAGAACCATCTTCGTGCTACCAGAAGTGGGGATTTGGACGAGTGGCCCTTGGCAGAGAGGCTTTCGACGAGTGGGAGGTTTCAAGAATGAAAAAGTTCTTGGCCTCATGGTGATTTGGCAATTTTTATTTCGCACCAAAGAGACCTGCTTGTAGCCTAGAACCATCTTCGTGCTACCAGAAGTGGGGATTTCGACGAGTGGCCCTTGGCAGAGAGGCATTCGACGAGTGGGAGGTTTCAAGAATGAAAAAGTTCTTGGCCTCATGGTGATTTGGCAATTTTTATTTCGCACCAAAGAGACCTGCTTGTAGCCTAGAACCATCTTCGTGCTACCAGAAGTGGGGATTTCGACGAGTGGCCCTTGGCAGAGAGGCTTTCGACGAGTGGGAGGTTTCAAGAATGAAAAAGTTCTTGGCCTCATGGTGATTTGGCAATTTTTATTTCGCACCAAAGAGACCTGCTTGTAGCCTAGAACCATCTTCGTGCTACCAGAAGTGGGGATTTCGACGAGTGGCCCTTGGCAGAGAGGCTTTTGACGATTGGGAGGTTTCAAGAATGAAAAAGGTCTTGGCCTCATGGTGACTTGGCAATTTTTATTTCGCACCAAAGAGACCTGCTTGGGGCAAAGAACCATCTTCGTGCTACCAGAAGTGGGGATTTGGACGAGTGGCCCATGGCAGAGAGGCTTTCGACGAGTGGGAGATTTCAAGAATGAAAAAGTTCTTCTCGGCCTCAAGGTGACTTGGCAATTTTTATTTCGCACCAAAGAGACCTGCTTGTGGTTTAGAACCATCTTCATGCTACCAGAAGTGGGGATTTCGACGAGTGGCCCTTGGCAGAGAGGCTTTCGACGAGTGGGAGGTTTCAAGAATGAAAAAGTTCTTGGCCTCATGGTGATTTGGCAATTTTTATTTCGCACCAAAGAGACCTGCTTGTAGCCTAGAACCATCTTCGTGCTACCAGAAGTGGGGATTTCGACGAGTGGCCCTTGGCAGAGAGGCTTTCGACGAGTGGGAGGTTTCAAGAATGAAAAAGTTCTTGGCCTCATGGTGATTTGGCAATTTTTATTTCGCACCAAAGAGACCTGCTTGTAGCCTAGAACCATCTTCGTGCTACCAGAAGTGGGGATTTCGACGAGTGGCCCTTGGCAGAGAGGCTTTTGATGATTGGGAGGTTTCAAGAATGAAAAAGGTCTTCTTGGCCTCATGGTGACTTGGCAATTTTTATTTCGCACCAAAGACCAAAGAGACCTGCTTGGGGCAAAGAACCATCTTCGTGCTACCAGAAGTGGGGATTTGGACGAGTGGCCCATGGCAGAGAGGCTTTCGACGAGTGGGAGATTTCAAGAATGAAAAAGTTCTTCTCGGCCTCAAGGTGACTTGGCAATTTTTATTTCGCACCAAAGAGACCTGCTTGTGGTTTAGAACCATCTTCGTGCTACCAGAAGTGGGGATTTCGACGAGTGGCCCTTGGCAGAGAGGCTTTCGACGAGTGGGAGATTTCAAGAATGAAAAAGTTCTTCTCGGCCTCAAGGTGACTTGGCAATTTTTATTTCGCACCAAAGAGACCTGCTTGTGGTTTAGAACCATCTTCATGCTGCGGCGATTTCGACGAGTGGCCCATGGCAGAGATACTTTAATCAGGAATAAACCGTGCTCCAAAACCTAGAAAAATATTGAAACATATTAAACATTTATTGTTAATTATTCTTAACTAACATTTTAAATCAAACTAAAATAATTTATATAATAATAGTCTTAATTTGTGAATCAGTTATTGCAATAGGTTTTAGGTACTAAATAAACTTTTTTGTTGTTTAATTGGCTTTATATTTCATGACATAGATTGTTCAGTGGTTGGTGGTTTGACACTCAACCCTGCTCCCTAAATTGATAAATTGAGACCTTTTTTTCATTCTTGTGGTCTGTCGAACTGTTACAGGTTACAACTCAAGAATCAAAGATAGCATAAAGTCTATGTGATCTAGTCCTGTGTGCCCAGTTGTGGGGTAATACAAATATACTTGTAAGTTTAAAATCGAATATAGTACTGAATTGCATATATATGTGGAAAGTTAAGCCACTGATAATAATAAATTGTGCTTAAAAATTATCCTATTCGCTCCATACAGATATTGTACTGTATTGGTAATGATGACCCAAACAAAAAGGACGACTTAAAAAATTTTTTTCTTTAAAATAAAAAATTTGAATTATGAATCAAAACCCAAAATTATTTAACGTTAATGAATTTACAACAGAGTTTATAGTCCCAAAGAGGTTTTTATAAAATCCATAATTTTAGAAAATCACTAAATGCCAATTTGTTAACGATGTAGAACCAACTAAAAATTGAAAACCGTACTTAACCTAAATAAGCAAATGTGACCTTACATGCTAGCAATTTTAAGTTTATTATTAGTTTGCAATAAAAATTGTAACACATATTTCACACAAACTTCATTATCAAACTGCAAAAGGAAGAGGAGAGGGGAGAAAGAGAACTTTATTGAATTGTCCCAATAATAATTTACAATTTTCCATATGCCTTATTTTCAAAAATGCCCAATGTAAAAAACATTTACATTAGGCAAATTTATATTATTCAATTGGGGCATTTTTAAATGGCTTAGATAGGCAACTTATTCACCGTAATGGAAAGATAGAATATTTTCATACAAAATGGTTTTGGTGAACCGCATGAAGCCACCAAGGCTGCTAGTTTATTTCATATTTTAAAAAAAAAATCTTTGAAATTAGTCATATCAGAAACATTTAGAAAAATCTATTTCACAATACTTTGAATTTTTAATAGGAGATTGCTACAATTAATTTTTGTAATAATATCCATTTACGCCTTAGCACATCCATAGAGCTTATAATATTGATCCACGACCTTTTTATGCCGAAATTAAGTATTTTCATTGAAATTTGTAAAGCTGGTGCAGCAAATAGTTTTGTGAGCAATTGACTAATATTTTACTGAATTAATCACTATTGCTACAATAACTAAATGAGCAAAAGTGTTCAGAGAAACACAAATATATCTTAGCATAAAATTTATAACCATCTTAGTATTATTCTACAAGATTCAATTATTTCAATTTTGGCCAAAATTACAATTGAATGGTTAATTAATACGAGTTTCATTCAGCAGAAGTTGTGAGTAATACGATTAAACAGATAAATGCAATTTAAAATTGTGATGTTATGTCAATTATATAAATGTCCGAGAAATGTAGAAAATAATTGGAATCATTAGACCCCAATCTCATAGAAACTGCAAACTCGTAACCCAAATCAAATTTGTACAAACACAAACAGCATTTTAACAATAGCAAAATATTTACCTTATACATAAAACTTTCCACTGTATAAATTATATAACTTTAATCAAATCACAGGATAAAGGTGTCGAGTTCAACCCCAACGTCGTTTTCGATTTAAGGACAGAACTCTCCACAATAAAAGCTTGACACCATCAGCTACTCCATGAGAGATCAATGTGATGAAAAACCTGAAAGTAGAGACCTTTTTAATATGTGTCACAACCGCATATAAAGATTTTTGCATCATAAATTTGCATGAACAAAGCTAATGAAGTTATATTCCATATCGATATAAATATAATTAAAATGCGAATACATTTCAGGAATTACAACTCGGGAATTTAAAAAACTTAACCGCAATAGCAATGAGAATTGGCTACAGGAGTAGTCCACATTTGTGCTCGAGGTTCACTTTAATCATTGTAAATATATTCTTTACTAAGTAAGCAAGAGATAAATTCGTACCTAAGTAGGGGTCTCATTCCGCAAATATACATGTGCCAAAGAAAGTAAAGTACATTGAAAACCGAGATTTACATTGTAGATGAAATCCATATTAAAAAAGCATAATTCTAATTGAAACATGCCGTCTCCTAGGTCTATCATACAATGAAATGACAGGTAAATTGTACAAAAAGCTTCAAGAAAGGTATAAAATAATAAATGATCATTGGCTCCAAAGCTCATAGAAACAGTGTTAACTCAAATAGTCAAATTTAAGAAAATAAACACTTTTCATAATAACAAACCGTTAACTTAAACATCTAAAACTTTGAATTGTAAAAGTTATATTACTTTAATCAAAACGAAAACATACCAAAGAAATTGCTTCAATTCCAAAGTTCATCTTTTACATTTGAAATACCAGGACAAGAGGTTCAAGTACGTCCACAGAGGAATCAGTAATTTTCATCAGTTCATTCTAAACCCCAGGCTCGATTCTTTCTAGAAAGAAGTCTTCTGTGTCTCCTCAAGTTGACTTAAAGTAGTTTTTTTTCCTCAACAAAGAGACTTGTACTCTTGTTTAAACAAGAGAAAACATTGTTAACCAGAAACTATTTGCTGTAGGAAAAGGTCTTCCAACGTGGCGACTTGAAAGATTTTATTTCGCACCAAAGAGACCTGCTTGTGGCTAAGAATCCTCTTCGTGCTACCAGAAGTGGGGATTTCGACGAGTGGCCCTTGGCAGAGAGGCTTTCGACGAGTGGGAGGTTTCAAGAATGAAAGAGGTCTTCTTGGCCTCATGGTGACTTGGCAATTTTTTTTTCGCACCAAAGAGACCTGCTTGTGGCAAAGAAGCATCTTCGTGCTACCAGAAGTGGGGATTTCGACGAGTGGCCCTTGGCGGAGAGGCTTTCGACGAGTGGGAGGTTTCAAGAATGAAAGAGGTCTTCTTGGCCCCATGGTGACTTGGCAATTTTTTTTTCGCACCAAAGAGACCTGCTTGTGGCAAAGAAGCATCTTCGTGCTACCAGAAGTGGGGATTTCGACGAGTGGCCCTTGGCGGAGAGGCTTTCGACGAGTGGGAGGTTTCAAGAATGAAAGAGGTCTTCTTGGCCCCATGGTGACTTGGCAATTTTTTTTTTCGCACCAAAGAGACCTGCTTGTGGCAAAGAAGCATCTTCGTGCTACCAGAAGTGGGGATTTCGACGAGTGGCCCTTGGCGGAGAGGCTTTCGACGAGTGGGAGGTTTCAAGAATGAAAGAGGTCTTCTTGGCCTCATGGTGACTTGGCAATTTTTTTTTCGCACCAAAGAGACCTGCTTGTGGCAAAGAAGCATCTTCGTGCTACCAGAAGTGGGGATTTCGACGAGTGGCCCTTGGCGGAGAGGCTTTCGACGAGTGGGAGGTTTCAAGAATGAAAGAGGTCTTCTTGGCCCCATGGTGACTTGGCAATTTTTTTTTCGCACCAAAGAGACCTGCTTGTGGCAAAGAAGCATCTTCGTGCTACCAGAAGTGGGGATTTCGACGAGTGGCCCTTGGCGGAGAGGCTTTCGACGAGTGGGAGGTTTCAAGAATGAAAGAGGTTTTCTTGGCCTCATGGTAACTTGGCAATTTTTATTTCGCACCAAAGAGACCTGCTTGTGGTTTAGAACCCTCTTCGTGCTACCAGAAGTGGGGATTTCGACGAGTGGCCCTTGGCAGAGAGGCTTTCGACGAGTGGTAGATTTCTAGAATGAAAGAGGTCTTCTTGGCCTCATGGAGACTTGGCAATTTTTATTTCACACCAAAGAGACCTGCTTGTGGTTTAGAACCATCTTCGTGCTACCAGAAGTGGGGATTTCGACGAGTGACCCTTGGCAGAGAGGCTTTCGACGAGTGGGAGGTTTCAAGAATGAAAAAGTTCTTGGCCTCATGGTGACTTGGCAATTTTTATTTCGCACCAAAGAGACCTGCTTGTGGTTTCGAACCATCTTCGTGCTACCAGAAAAGGGGATTTCGACGAGTGGCCCTTGGCAGAGAGGCTTTCGACGAGTGGGAGATTTCAAGAATGAAAAAGGTCTTGGCCTCATGGTGACTTGGCAATTTTTATTTCGCACCAAACAGACCTGCTTGTGGTTTAGAACCATCTTCGTGCTGCGGGGATTTCGACGAGTGGCCCATGGCAGAGATCCTTTAATCAGGAATAAACTGTGCTCCAAAACCTAGAAAAATATTGAAACATATTAAACATTTATTGTTAATTACTCTTAACTCAACATTCTAAATCAAACTAAAATAATTTATATAATAATTGTCTTAATTTGCAAATCAGTTATTCAGGGTTCCCACTCTTATTTCAAAATAAAAATCAATGAGTTTTTAAGGACTTTTCAAGGACTCCCAAAAAAATTTCAAGGACCCTAAATCGTGATATGCGACTATTATTTTACCGATTAATAATACACCGATTTGCCATTTTTCTTATAAAATTAAATACTAAATTTAGATATATCATGTGAATACAAAATATACAATTTAACCGAGACCCTGTACTTTTATTTTACATATATTTTTATTTAGGATTTTTTGAGGTCTGGAGTTCGGCAGGCGTAAGTCATGGACCAACCATTATCATCTTCCAAACGTCAAAGTAATAAAAAGAAAAAGATCAATGTACGCTTATACCGTGGACTAGAATACAAGACAGTGAGGTTTGGTTGACTGATCAGTGCCTAACTAATAACGGGCAACACTAGATTTTGTTGCAAATAAGCAAAAATTACAAGGCGTTAACCAGGATTTTTTTTATAATTCAGCAACGGATGGGTCAACCAAACATCCACGCCTCTATATTTTTGCTTATTTGTAATGAATCGCAGTTAGCGGCCTTTTTTGATAAAATTTTAAGAGGTCTCAGGTTTTGTTCTTTCCAAGTTAACATCGGCAGCAATTGCCAAGTTTGATGGCTTTTTTTAACTAAACGGAACCCTACATGTTGGTCTAGCATAAAAATTATAAAAAACACTGAAGAATTAAAGTTTTTTTTAAAAGAATTTCTGCATTAAATAACCGTAAAGAAGATGTTAAGATTACTATGCAGGAGTTACTACGTTATGAAATCGTAAGTTTAAGCGACAAAAGATGCATCCATAACAAACAATCGGAAAAAAATTGTGTCTGCAATTGTAACATTAAAATACTGTTGCCAAATATCTGGCATTAGCGATATTTCCAACCATATCAGTGGAAAACATAGAAGGATTTGCCGAAAATATAACTGGTCAGCAAGTATCGTTTTGCAAAAAGCTGAAGAGCATGTCATTTGTGCCGACTTGACACTGTTTTAAGAAATGACTTCTTGAAATTTGAATGTTTGGAACAAAGAAAATCAAGGACTTTTCAATGATTGTCAAAATTAAGGAGTATTAAAGGGGTACTTGAAATCAAAATTAAGGACTTCTTAAGGACTTTTAAGGACCTGTGGGAACCCTGAAAACATCGTTCGAAATATTGCCAACGCCAGATGTTATAGCAACCATATCAGATCAGAGGGAAAAAGGATTTGGCGAAAATACTACCGGTTCCTCTGTCTAATGACTAATTAAGGACTTTTTAATAATTTTTGGTCTAAGTCAAGGAGTATAAAAGGGCCCTTCCTTGAAATTGGAAATCAAAATTAAGGACTTCTTAAGGACCCGTGGGAACCCTGAAAACATCGTTCGAAATATCGCCAACGTCAGATGTTATAGCAACCATATCAGATCAGAGGGAAAAAGGATTTGACGAAAATACTACCGGTTCCTCTGTCTAATGACGTTTTGTTTGCGGAAGTGCTAAACGCGCCATTTATCACTGCGTTGGCAGTGTTAGAAAATGAGTTCCTGTATTTCGAACGGTAGCGCGCCGTCGCGGAAGAAAAAAATCAAGGACTCTCGATGATTGTTGATGAAAATCAAGGGGTATTTAGAGTGTCCTTGACTGAAACATGAAAGTGTAACACCCAGTTATAGATAGAACTAACTAATCTAGTAGAATTAATTGCAGTCAAGAATAGTTACATTACAGTTTTTTGCCAGTTGCATTTTGTGAATATGCTAATTGGCTTAATGACAATGGTGAATCCAAAAATAGTTTTTTTTACAGTTTAATTCTAATCTAAACTTGGCATTAGACATTTTTAAAAATCGTTGTATGTTAAATACAAATACAGTAATAAAAGAGAAGTGAGAAACTTTCAAAGGGTTTTGGGTCCTGCTAGCTTTTTTAGTCTTGCCGACCATCCGAGCAGTACCAAAAATATTAGTTTCTGATTTAAAAGTTACATTATAAGGTACAGTTGGCAACTTTATATTTTATTATTGAAAAGCTCTGTATTTTAAAAACAAATGTAGTGATAAAAAGATGAGAAAAAATATATTTAAAGGGTTTTAGGCTTGTTTTGTTCTTTTTAGTTTTACTCTACTATCTTAGGCAGTATCATAGGGAGGGGTTGGGGTCTTAAAATTAAATAAATCTCCATAACATGAAAGTATGACACACTAGATAGAAGTTGCTTTTTAGAATTGATTGTACTCACTTAAAAAGCAGTAAAAAATATTTATCATGAGTATTTTGTGAACGTTGTTTTGTTAATCATAACTAGGAATGCCAAAATAAGTTTACGGTCTAAAATTTTTATTAAAAGCTAAATTTGAGCATCTTTATGATTCTTTAAAAGCTCTCTGGATAAAAAATGAACTTTTTTTAATATAAATATAAACTTTTACAGAAAAATAACAGTATAGTATTACTCCGTGAGCATATTTTTGTATACAATTTTTATTACAATTCGAAGCGCTTTTGAACTTTTTAAAACAAAACTTTTTAAATGTTCATCTTTCACATTTTCGATTATTATATTAGCGATATCAAATCTGAAATGTTTTGTATTATAAGGAAAGTCTTTTTTTTCAAGTTACCTTTAAAAAAAAAACGAGATTCAATGCCGTAACCAATAATACAACAACAAACTACCCACGTGACTTTATGGTTCACCGTTAGGAGCTAGCGTTAGGGTTACGGTAAATTTTTAAAATAAGGGAGCAATTCCCTTAACCTTATCTATATGCGCATTGTGATTGGTCTAGATTTTAAGGTTTGGATTAGCGTTACGGTTCATCGAATGGTATGCAAAATCTCTATTATCCGTGTCCTCTGGTGTTATCAGAGTGGTGGGGCACATTTTTCGAATTCCGAACTATCCTAATATTCGCAATATTTTAGAAAAGTATTGATATCAAGAGCTTTGCTAATCAAGCATAGGTGCAAGTTAATTTACTAATAACGTACAAAACTATTTTGATCAGTTAAATTTAAAAAAAAAATACAATTTGATCCAGTAGGCCCTAGTTTTTCACTTCACTAATAGAATAATTTAACATTAATTACCTTTGAATCAGCCATTTCAGTTCCCCCATTTTAATCATCGTTTGCCACCTTTAGTTTCTGGGATGTTAACTTTTCAGATTTATCCAGAATTTAGAGCTGACAAATCCTGAAAGCAAATGAAACATTTAATTATAGCGGAACTACACTAATATATTTTTTATATAATTAAGTCATTTAAAGTTTAAATATAATTAAATCAATTTTTGGATTGCATAAATTTGTAAACTTCATTTTATTTATGTAAAAACAGCTTAGAGTGATATTGCTTAAAAGTACATGCAAACGATTTAGAGTGTGAAATACATTTAAATTGAAAAGCTAAGGTGTTACATTAAGCTTATAGTACAATAACAAAGATTGAGTATCAAAACAGCAAGTTTGAAAATGGGAAAATATCAATAAATAAAATAATTAAGCCTTCCAAGGTATTTGGTCTACCTTAAATGGCTCTTATGGGTTCATTAATTCTAAGCTACATTAACAAATTTTTGTCCCATTACCTCTTATTAAGAATAGAACTTTGCAAAAAGTACATTCTTTTAAAATTTCACAAAGCAATTCCTTTTAATTAACACAATCATTAGAAAAATACCTATGATTGGAAAACAAGGCATTTGAACTAATATGGAAACTGAATGACTATTTTCTATTAACATGTGTGTGGAATTATCTCTCTACGAAAAATTATAACTAAAATACGATTTCCGTAAAACAGCCACCATCACTACGTTGCCATGAAACGCAGAAGTTAGGATATCATTAAAAATACTTTTTAATTAAAATTTCAAATTCATTTTTTTAATCTAGTAACCACAGTTATTTTTTAAGAATACAAATAGGAGGATAATTTTTTTTAATAGATACAAGGTGGCTTTAATTAAGCTGATAAAACTCGGGGGTTTCAGTAGGGTTGGTTATAGACGCAATTGATTATCTTTTGGTAGAAGTAATCTATATACATAAATGGCGACTTCTGTCTGTCTGTCTGTATAGGACGCAAAAACTTAAGAACCACGCAACAGATCATTACGAATTTTGGCACAAAAATTCATCTCATCTCCAGAACAAACATAGGCTAAGAATTTTTCAAATCAGACCATTCCTTCTATCGTTTTCGAACGTTTTAAGGAAAAAAAGTACACCACTTTCGCTCAAATCCGATCATTTTTTCTCTTTCGTGATGCCATCAGGCAGAAAAATTTAAATAAAACTTTAGAAAACAATTGAAATTGAAAATGTTTAATTTATTTAATATTTGTTCATTGCCTTCAGAAACTAGATTAATAATTTGAAAAAAAAATTGATGTTTTAAAAGTGATGTAATCCTACCAGTCTCCATTCTATTATTTAATTGTGCCTATGATTTTAATTATGAATTTTTTAAAAGCATAGTTAAGATTATACTGAACTATGTTGTTTTTTTAAAGTCATTGCACTACAGATGCATATTATGATTTTATGTCTTATTTTTTTTCGCGAAATACTTTGCCAAACTCGCCAAGTTATTACAAAAAAACGTACCAAATGAGCAATTTTTTTTAAATGCTGGTTGTGCGAAGTTCATTGCACGAGAACTGAATGGGTGTGTTGTTAGCCATACCTTTTCCTCGCCAAATTCGCAAGAAAGTGCCAAATGAGCTAAAAAATATTTATTCGGGAAAATATAATGACTTCATCGGTGAATTTTCTAGCGTTTTAAATTTTGATTTTTTAATGTAATATAAGTAGTTGGATTCTGTACTTAAATAACGAACAGTATCAGCAACATAAGCTTATTAGAAAGCAAATAAACTTATAAAAACATGCAAATCGTTTGCTGTTTGCTGGAGTAGCTTATTTTTAATTCTTGCTGATTATTTTTTACATAAATATGTATTCTCTTTAATTTGAGCTTCTTATCAAAAGGTATTTTTGAAATTAATAATCTTTTCTATATCCAAGATGGGTAATTAAATTGAAAAAATTACTGGGTTATCTTCATATCTTGTGTAACTCAAATGAAAGAATAAATAGTTAAATTGACTATTAAATTATTTTTTCACCTCTACCCATGCAATGTCGGGTACAACAGCTAGTTTAAAATCAAGCACGAGAAAATCCTGTGGAAAAACTTGCGCCACTGCTGAAGTTTCAAGCCACAGTATGCAAAAAAACTGAAAACTAGCAATATTTTAAGGTAGATATGTTCCCTGAAATTGCCAAATATTCTTATTATTTAGATTAATCATTATCTTATTTATTAGACGCATCATGAGTTTATTTCGCAAATTTCAGATTTTAATAGTTTGCTTTTACTGACAACTTATTGTTAACCAAAGAGTGCAAACTGCTCCGCTTTGAGCATTGTATAATGAAATTCCATTGAAATTTAATTTGCACATGCATTTTATTTAGAAAGTTTATAAAATTGCACAGCTTAAATTAATAAATAAAATTACCTTGACATTATTCCGTCATCATGCAGATAGTCTCTCACCAAGCAGAAGAGGGAGTCTCTTTGCACGGTCCCACCAGGAAGAGGGAGTCTCTTTGCACGGTCCCACCAGGAAGAGGGAGTCTCTTTGCACGGTCCCACGAGGAAGAGGGAGTCTCTTTGCACGGTCCCACGAGGAAGAGGGAGTCTCTTTGCACGGTCCCACGAGGAAGAGGGAGTCTCTTTGCACGGTCCCACGAGGAAGAGGGAGTCTCTTTGCACGGTCCCACGAGGAAGAGGGAGTCTCTTTGCACGGTCCCACGAGGAAGAGGGAGTCTCTTTGCACGGTCCCACGAGGAAGAGGGAGTCTCTTTGCACGGCCCCACGAGGAAGAGGGAGTCTCTTTGCACGGCCCCACGAGGAAGAGGGAGTCTCTTTGCACGGCCCCACGAGGAAGAGGGAGTCACTTTGCACGGCCCCACGAGGAAGAGGGAGTCACTTTGCACGGCCCCACGAGGAAGAGGGAGTCACTTTGCACGGCCCCACGAGGAAGAGGGAGGCTGTTTTTCACGCCACACGAGGAAGAGGGAGTCACTTTGCACGGCCCCACGAGGAAGATGGAGTCACTTTGCACGGCCCCACGAGGAAGAGGGAGTCTCTTTGCACGGTCCCACGAGGAAGAGGGAGTCTCTTTGCACGGTCCCACGAGGAAGAGGGAGTCTCTTTGCACGGCCCCACGAGGAAGAGGGAGTCTCTTTGCACGGCCCCACGAGGAAGAGGGAGTCACTTTGCACGGCCCCACGAGGAAGAGGGAGTCACTTTGCACGGCCCCACGAGGAAGAGGGAGTCTCTTTGCACGGCCCCACGAGGAAGAGGGAGTCTCTTTGCACGGTCCCACGAGGAAGAGGGAGTCTCTTTGCACGGCCCCACGAGGAAGAGGGAGTCACTTTGCACGGCCCCACGAGGAAGAGGGAGTCACTTTGCACGGTCCCACGAGGAAGAGGGAGTCTCTTTGCACGGTCCCACAAAAAGAGGGAGTCTCTTTGCACGGTCCCACGAGGAAGAGGGAGTCTCTTTGCACGGTCCCACGAGGAAGAGGGAGTCTCTTTGCACGGTCCCACGAGGAAGAGGGAGTCTCTTTGCACGGTCCCACGAGGAAGAGGGAGTCACTTTGCACGGCCCCACGAGGAAGAGGGAGTCACTTTGCACGGCCCCACAAGGAAGATGGAGTCACTTTGCACGGCCCCACAAGGAAGATGGAGTCACTTTGCACGGCCCCACAAGGAAGAGGGAGGCTGTTTTTCACGCCACACGAGGAAGAGGGAGTCACTTTGCACGGCCCCACGAGGAAGATGGAGTCACTTTGCTTGGCCCCACGAGGAAGATGGAGTCACTTTGCACGGCCCCACGAGGAAGAGGGAGTCACTTTGCACGGCCCCACGAGGAAGAGGGAGGCTCCTTGCACGGCCCCACGAGGAAGAGGGAGGCTCCTTGCACGGCCCCACGAGGAAGATGGAGTCACTTTGCACGGCCCCACGAGGAAGAGGGAGGCTGTTTTTCACGCCACACGAGGAAGAGGGAGTCACTTTGCACGGCCCCACGAGGAAGAGGGAGTCACTTTGCACGGCCCCACGAGGAAGAGGGAGGCTCCTTGCACGGCCCCACGAGGAAGATGGAGTCACTTTGCACGGCCCCACGAGGAAGAGGGAGGCTGTTTTTCACGCCACACAAGGAAGAGGGAGGCTCCTTGCACGGCCCCACGAGGAAGAGGGAGTCACTTTGCACGGCGCCACGAGGAAGATGGAGTCACTTTGCACGGCCCCACGAGGAAGAGGGCGGCTGTTTTTCACGCCACACAAGGAAGAGGGAGGCTCCTTGCACGGCCCCACGAGGAAGAGGGAGGCTCCTTGCACGGCCCCACGAGGAAGATGGAGTCACTTTGCACGGCCCCACGAGGAAGATGGAGTCACTTTGCACGGCCCCACGAGGAAGATGGAGTCACTTTGCACGGCCCCACGAGGAAGATGGAGTCACTTTGCACGGCCCCACGAGGAAGATGGAGTCACTTTGCACGGCCCCACGAGGAAGATGGAGTCTGTTTTTCACGCCACACAAGGAAGAGGGAGGCTCCTTGCACGGCCCCACGAGGAAGAGGGAGTGTCTTTGCACGGCCCCACGAGGAAGAGGGAGTCTCTTTGCACGGCCCCACGAGGAAGAGGGAGTCTCTTTGCACGGCCCCACGAGGAAGAGGGAGTCTCTTTGCACGGCCCCACGAGGAAGAGGGAGTCTCTTTGCACGGCCCCACGAGGAAGAGGGAGTCTCTTTGCACGGCCCCACGAGGAAGAGGGAGTCTCTTTGCACGGCCCCACGAGGAAGAGGGAGTCTCTTTGCACGGCCCCACGAGGAAGAGGGAGTCTCCTTGCACGGCCCCACGAGGAAGAGGGAGTCTCCTTGCACGGCCCCACGAGGAAGAGGGAGTCTCCTTGCACGGCCCCACGAGGAAGAGGGAGTCACTTTGCACGGCCCCACGAGGAAGAGGGAGGCTGTTTTTCACGCCACACGAGGAAGAGGGAGGCTCCTTGCACGGCCCCACGAGGAAGATGGAGTCACTTTGCACGGCCCCACGAGGAAGAGGGAGTCACTTTGCACGGCCCCACGAGGAAGATGGAGTCACTTTGCACGGCCCCACGAGGAAGATGGAGTCACTTTGCACGGCCCCACGAGGAAGATGGAGTCACTTTGCACGGCCCCACGAGGAAGAGGGAGGCTCCTTGCACGGCCCCACGAGGAAGAGGGAGGCTCCTTGCACGGCCCCACGAGGAAGAGGGAGTCTCTTTGCACGGCCCCACGAGGAAGAGGGAGTCTCTTTGCACGGCCCCACGAGGAAGAGGGAGTCTCTTTGCACGGCCCCACGAGGAAGAGGGAGTCTCTTTGCACGGCCCCACGAGGAAGAGGGAGTCTCTTTGCACGGCCCCACGAGGAAGAGGGAGTCTCTTTGCACGGCCCCACGAGGAAGAGGGAGTCTCTTTGCACGGCCCCACGAGGAAGAGGGAGTCTCCTTGCACGGCACCACGAGGAAGAGGGAGTCACTTTGCACGGCCCCACGAGGAAGAGGGAGGCTGTTTTTCACGCCACACGAGGAAGAGGGAGGCTCCTTGCACGGCCCCACGAGGAAGATGGAGTCACTTTGCACGGCCCCACGAGGAAGATGGAGTCACTTTGCACGGCCCCACGAGGAAGATGGAGTCACTTTGCACGGCCCCACGAGGAAGAGGGAGGCTCCTTGCACGGCCCCACGAGGAAGAGGGAGGCTCCTTGCACGGCCCCACGAGGATGAGGGAGTCTCCTTGCACGGCCCCACGAGGAAGAGGGAGTCTCCTTGCACGGCCCCACGAGGAAGAGGGAGGCTCCTTGCACGGCCCCACGAGGAAGAGGGAGGCTCCTTGCACGGCCCCACGAGGAAGATGGAGTCACTTTGCACGGCCCCACGAGGAAGAGGGAGGCTGTTTTTTACGCCACACAAGGAAGAGGGAGGCTCCTTGCACGGCCCTACGAGGAAGATGGAGTCACTTTGCACGGCCCCACGAGGAAGAGGGAGTCTCTTTGCACGGTCCCACGAGGAAGAGGGAGTCTCTTTGCACGGTTCCACGAGGAAGAGGGAGTCTCTTTGCACGGTCCCACGAGGAAGAGGGAGTCTCTTTGCACGGTCCCACGAGGAAGAGGGAGTCTCTTTGCACGGTCCCACGAGGAAGAGGGAGGCTGTTTTTCACGCCACACGAGGAAGAGGGAGGCTCCTTGCACGGCCCCACGAGGAAGATGGAGTCACTTTGCACGGCCCCACGAAGAAGATGGAGTCACTTTGCACGGCCCCACGAGGAAGAGGGAGGCTGTTTTTCACGCCACACGAGGTAGGAGGCTCCTTGCACGGCCCCACGAGGAAGAGGGAGTCTCTTTGCACGGCCCCACGAGGAAGAGGGAGTCTCTTTGCACGGCCCCACGAGGAAGAGGGAGTCACTTTGCACGGCCCCACGAGGAAGAGGGAGTCTCTTTGCACGGCCCCACGAGGAAGAGGGAGTCTCTTTGCACGGCCCCACGAGGAAGAGGGAGTCTCTTTGCACGGCCCCACGAGGAAGAGGGAGTCTCCTTGCACGGCCCCACAAAAAAGAGAGAGTCTCTTTGCACGGCCCCACGAGGAAGAGGGAGTCTCCTTGCACGGCCCCACGAGGAAGAGGGAGTCTCCTTGCACGGCCCCACGAGGAAGAGGGAGTCTCCTTGCACGGCCCCACGAGGAAGAGGGAGTCTCTTTGCACGGTCCCACGAGGAAGAGGGAGTCTCTTTGCACGGTCCCACGAGGAAGAGGGAGTCTCTTTGCACGGTCCCACGAGGAAGAGGGAGTCTCTTTGCACGGACCCACGAGGAAGAGGGAGTCTCTTTGCACGGGCCCACGAGGAAGAGGGAGTCTCTTTGCACGGTCCCACGAGGAAGAGGGAGGCTCCTTGCACGGCCCCACGAGGAAGAGGGAGGCTGTTTTTCACGCCACACGAGGAAGAGGGAGTCTCTTTGCACAGTCCCACGAGGAAGAGGGAGTCACTTTGCACGGCCCCACGAGGAAGATGGAGTCACTTTGCACGGCGCCACGAGGAAGATGGAGTCACTTTGCACGGCCCCACGAGGAAGAGGGAGGCTGTTTTTCACGCCACACAAGGAAGAGGGAGGCTCCTTGCACGGTCCCACGAGGAAGAGGGAGTCACTTTGCACGGTCCCACGAGGAAGAGGGAGTCACTTTGCACAGCCCCACGAGGAAGAGGGAGTCACTTTGCACGGCCCCACGAGGAAGAGGGAGTCACTTTGCACGGCCCCACGAGGAAGAGGGAGGCTGTTTTTCACGCCACACGAGGAAGAGGGAGGCTGTTTTTCACGCCACACAAGGAAGAGGGAGGCTCCTTGCACGGCCCCACGAGGAAGAGGGAGTCACTTTGCACGGCCCCACGAGGAAGAGGGAGTCTCTTTGCACGGCCCCACGAGGAAGAGGGAGTCTCTTTGCACGGCCCCACGAGGAAGAGGGAGTCTCTTTGCACGGCCCCACGAGGAAGAGGGAGGCTGTTTTTCACGCCACACAAGGAAGAGGGAGGCTCCTTGCACGGTCCCACGAGGAAGAGGGAGTCACTTTGCACGGTCCCACGAGGAAGAGGGAGTCACTTTGCACGGCCCCACGAGGAAGAGGGAGTCTCTTTGCACGGCCCCACGAGGAAGAGGGAGTCACTTTGCACGGCCCCACGAGGAAGAGGGAGTCACTTTGCACGGCCCCACGAGGAAGAGGGAGGCTGTTTTTCACGCCACACGAGGAAGAGGGAGGCTGTTTTTCACGCCACACAAGGAAGAGGGAGGCTCCTTGCACGGCCCCACGAGGAAGAGGGAGTCACTTTGCACGGCCCCACGAGGAACAGGGAGGCTGTTTTTCACGCCACACAAGGAAGAGGGAGGCTCCTTGCACGGCCCCACGAGGAAGATGGAGTCACTTTGCACGGCCCCACGAGGAAGAGGGAGTCTCTTTGCACGGCCCCACGAGGAAGAGGGAGTCTCCTTGCACGGCACCACGAGGAAGAGGG
The DNA here is from genome assembly GCA_023701765.1 of Hylyphantes graminicola. NCBI lineage: Eukaryota > Metazoa > Arthropoda > Arachnida > Araneae > Linyphiidae > Hylyphantes > Hylyphantes graminicola. Next base: position 63,830,694 of record CM043118.1, on the reverse strand, counting down.
AGTCACTTTGCACGGCCCCACGAGGAAGAGGGAGGCTGTTTTTCACGCCACACGAGGAAGAGGGAGGCTCCTTGCACGGCCCCACGAGGAAGATGGAGTCACTTTGCACGGCCCCACGAGGAAGATGGAGTCACTTTGCACGGCCCCACGAGGAAGATGGAGTCACTTTGCACGGCCCCACGAGGAAGAGGGAGGCTCCTTGCACGGCCCCACGAGGAAGAGGGAGGCTCCTTGCACGGCCCCACGAGGATGAGGGAGTCTCCTTGCACGGCCCCACGAGGAAGAGGGAGTCTCCTTGCACGGCCCCACGAGGAAGAGGGAGGCTCCTTGCACGGCCCCACGAGGAAGAGGGAGGCTCCTTGCACGGCCCCACGAGGAAGATGGAGTCACTTTGCACGGCCCCACGAGGAAGAGGGAGGCTGTTTTTTTACGCCACACAAGGAAGAGGGAGGCTCCTTGCACGGCCCTACGAGGAAGATGGAGTCACTTTGCACGGCCCCACGAGGAAGAGGGAGTCTCTTTGCACGGTCCCACGAGGAAGAGGGAGTCTCTTTGCACGGTTCCACGAGGAAGAGGGAGTCTCTTTGCACGGTCCCACGAGGAAGAGGGAGTCTCTTTGCACGGTCCCACGAGGAAGAGGGAGTCTCTTTGCACGGTCCCACGAGGAAGAGGGAGGCTGTTTTTCACGCCACACGAGGAAGAGGGAGGCTCCTTGCACGGCCCCACGAGGAAGATGGAGTCACTTTGCACGGCCCCACGAAGAAGATGGAGTCACTTTGCACGGCCCCACGAGGAAGAGGGAGGCTGTTTTTCACGCCACACGAGGTAGGAGGCTCCTTGCACGGCCCCACGAGGAAGAGGGAGTCTCTTTGCACGGCCCCACGAGGAAGAGGGAGTCTCTTTGCACGGCCCCACGAGGAAGAGGGAGTCACTTTGCACGGCCCCACGAGGAAGAGGGAGTCTCTTTGCACGGCCCCACGAGGAAGAGGGAGTCTCTTTGCACGGCCCCACGAGGAAGAGGGAGTCTCTTTGCACGGCCCCACGAGGAAGAGGGAGTCTCCTTGCACGGCCCCACAAAAAAGAGAGAGTCTCTTTGCACGGCCCCACGAGGAAGAGGGAGTCTCCTTGCACGGCCCCACGAGGAAGAGGGAGTCTCCTTGCACGGCCCCACGAGGAAGAGGGAGTCTCCTTGCACGGCCCCACGAGGAAGAGGGAGTCTCTTTGCACGGTCCCACGAGGAAGAGGGAGTCTCTTTGCACGGTCCCACGAGGAAGAGGGAGTCTCTTTGCACGGTCCCACGAGGAAGAGGGAGTCTCTTTGCACGGTCCCACGAGGAAGAGGGAGTCTCTTTGCACGGTCCCACGAGGAAGAGGGAGTCTCTTTGCACGGTCCCACGAGGAAGAGGGAGGCTCCTTGCACGGCCCCACGAGGAAGAGGGAGGCTCCTTGCACGGCCCCACGAGGAAGAGGGAGTCTCTTTGCACGGCCCCACGAGGAAGAGGGAGGCTGTTTTTCACGCCACACGAGGAAGAGGGAGTCTCTTTGCACAGTCCCACGAGGAAGAGGGAGTCACTTTGCACGGCCCCACGAGGAAGATGGAGTCACTTTGCACGGCGCCACGAGGAAGATGGAGTCACTTTGCACGGCCCCACGAGGAAGAGGGAGGCTGTTTTTCACGCCACACAAGGAAGAGGGAGGCTCCTTGCACGGTCCCACGAGGAAGAGGGAGTCACTTTGCACGGTCCCACGAGGAAGAGGGAGTCACTTTGCACAGCCCCACGAGGAAGAGGGAGTCACTTTGCACGGCCCCACGAGGAAGAGGGAGTCACTTTGCACGGCCCCACGAGGAAGAGGGAGGCTGTTTTTCACGCCACACGAGGAAGAGGGAGGCTGTTTTTCACGCCACACAAGGAAGAGGGAGGCTCCTTGCACGGCCCCACGAGGAAGAGGGAGTCACTTTGCACGGCCCCACGAGGAAGAGGGAGTCTCTTTGCACGGCCCCACGAGGAAGAGGGAGTCTCTTTGCACGGCCCCACGAGGAAGAGGGAGTCTCTTTGCACGGCCCCACGAGGAAGAGGGAGGCTGTTTTTCACGCCACACAAGGAAGAGGGAGGCTCCTTGCACGGTCCCACGAGGAAGAGGGAGTCACTTTGCACGGTCCCACGAGGAAGAGGGAGTCACTTTGCACGGCCCCACGAGGAAGAGGGAGTCACTTTGCACGGCCCCACGAGGAAGAGGGAGTCACTTTGCACGGCCCCACGAGGAAGAGGGAGTCACTTTGCACGGCCCCACGAGGAAGAGGGAGGCTGTTTTTCACGCCACACGAGGAAGAGGGAGGCTGTTTTTCACGCCACACAAGGAAGAGGGAGGCTCCTTGCACGGCCCCACGAGGAAGAGGGAGTCACTTTGCACGGCCCCACGAGGAAAAGGGAGGCTGTTTTTCACGCCACACAAGGAAGAGGGAGGCTCCTTGCACGGCCCCACGAGGAAGAGGGAGTCTCCTTGCACGGCCCTACGAGGAAGAGGGAGTCTCTTTGCACGGCCCCAGGAGGAAGAGGGAGTCACTTTGCACGGCCCCACGAGGAAGAGGGAGTCTCTTTGCACGGCCCCACGAGGAAGAGGGAGTCTCTTTGCACGGCCCCACGAGGAAGAGGGAGTCTCTTTGCACGGCCCCACGAGGAAGAGGGAGGCTGTTTTTCACGCCACACAAGGAAGAGGGAGGCTCCTTGCACGGCCCCACGAGGAAGAGGGAGTCTCTTTGCACGGCCCCACGAGGAAGAGGGAGTCACTTTGCACGGCCCCAAGAGGAAGAGGGAGGCTGTTTTTCACGCCACACAAGGAAGAGGGAGGCTCCTTGCACGGCCCCACGAGGAAGAGGGAGTCACTTTGCACGGCCCCACGAGGAAGAGGGAGGCTGTTTTTCGCACCACACGAGGAAGAGGGAGTCCCCTTGCACGGCCCCACGAGGAAGAGGGAGGCTCCTTGCACGGCCCCACGAGGAAGAGGGAATCTCCTTGCATGGCCCCACGAGGATGAGGGAGGCTCTTTGCACGGCCCGAGGAAGAGAAAGGCTCTTCTCGCCAGAAGAGCAATCTTTTTTCGCCAGCATTGGCACAGAATAGGCTTGGTGGCCCGGAAAGAAGCTGGGGGGGGCTGGCAGCATCGGCCAACAGGAGAAACTTGGTGGCCCCGAAAGAGACTGACGGGCCCTGGCAGCAAACCTTTAAATTAAAAAAAAATTAAACTATGAATCAAAACCCAAAATTATTTTTACATAGATGAAATTTTTATGATTCCCCATATATAAGTCCCTACAAGTTTTTAAAAATCCATAATATTAATCACTAAATGCCAATTTTTGAAGGGTGTGGGACCAAATAAACAAGTAGGTTTGTTACAGAATCTGTCACTTCAACGGCTTCCACACAGTACTTATGTTTACAGGAAACACTATTTATACACCTCAGAAAGACATTTGCCTACAGGGACTTCTAATTCAAAATTTTAAATGCCAAAATTAACCATTTTTATTAATATTTATTTGCAAATCAAAAATTACTCAATATTGTTTGCTAAATTTGTTTGAAATTCATAGAACAATGATGCAGTTTCTTTAATAACTATCTTTTAGTCGCTACAATTTAATTTACAGCACGAAAATATATAATTAGTAAAATCGATGCTTTAAAATTAAAAGCAAATCCTTGCACATATTTATGCAAAATTATAATTCTGTATACATCTTTCTTCATACATATATAAGGAACCATCAAAAGAACTATATTGTGATATTACAGCAATTCAAACCGAATTATATCACATAAATAAATATTCTTTCAAAGGTTTTATTTTAAATAAAGATTCTCGTACGTTTGGCGAAATAGCAATAGTGAAAATATATTGAATGAAAGTGAAATTTGCATGTTATTTCAATGTAGATTAAACTTTTAATTATTTAAATTTTTAATATACTTCCAATTTAAATTTTTTGAAGAAATTTGGGATGTAACCTAGCCTGATTTTTTGCTGTAAAATGATGTATCGCACTTGTTTGTGCGACATTTGTTTCTTTCTGTTAAAGTGGGTGTCAGACGGACAGACAGACTGAACAATAATAAAAACTTCCACTTTTTGCGTTATAGAGGCAATGTAGAAGCTAAAATTGAAAAGCATACCTAACAGAAATAAGACCACAAGTTGGTTGGGGTAAAAAACCACAGGTGATTCATCACAAACGGATGCAGTTATTTATATAGAATACTTTCACGAATAACACTTTCATGGTTTACAGGTAATGTGATAATCAAGTTAAAAATTATTAAAATGTAAAGAAACTTGCATTTTTCCATCTCTTGTCAACTTAACAATGATAAAGATGGAAAATACAAGAAATTTTAGCCCCAAAATTAAATTTAAGAACAGTTGTTTTTAGTTTAAAATTATTTTAAATTTTTTTTCTTCTTAATAATGAGTTTCAAGTCAACAAATAGAATATTTACCAGTTAGAAATAAGTTTCCTTCTTTAGCTACTTGAAATGCGAGATCTTCACAGAATAGTGGAGGCGACGAGTGGCCCTTGAGAAGAGGCGCGAGGCTTCATCTTATGGTGGCGCGAGGCTTCATCTTATGGTGGCGCGAGGCTTCATCTTATCGTGGCGACCATTTATGCTTTATTTTGGAGCCTCCTACTCCGCCTCAGCCCACAGCTTTCTTCTCTGAAAACAATTAATAACAAATTAATCAACAATATTCACACTTGAAATGACATAAAATTATTGTTAGTACAAGTCTTGTGGAGTGGGCACCAAGTCAGAACTTAAGAATGATTACAATATTTTAACAGAGTTGTAATAAATTGCTTAAAAACAAGAAACTGGTTTTGAATGCATGTAAAAAATTGAATTTAAGAAAATTTACTTTAGACATCTTATTTCAAGAACAAATCCCGATATTATTAATCATACGAGTACACGTGTGCTTCCTTGAAATATGCCTTCCTAATATGCGTTTGCAACCTCTGATCATGCCTATAAAAAATTGAAAGCTATTTTATAGGCTGACCAAGAGGTGCCCATCAAACAAATTCTTTACCATCAGTCTTGCAATTAAGGAGGGGGGGGGGTCGATGTTACTTTGGCAAAAACAAATTGGGCCATCGGCCTAAAAACCATCAGCCTTCCAATAAAAAACTGTTTTTTAAACGAAAATCCTGTATCGTAACCCTGCCGGCCCGTCGGCACAATTGTTAGTGTACTCGCCTTTGGAGCTGCTGAACTCTGGTTCAAATCCCGGTAAAGGCATGGATGTTTGTGCTTGTCAATAAATGTTATTTGTCTAAAGTGTTCGAGTCGTCCTTTGTGTGTCCCTTGTGACCGTCTCTTCTGGCGAGCTGGGTAATGGGCTATAAAGCCGACACTCTCCCTTCTAGAGGGCGCAATCACTGTCATTTGTATCATAACCCTAGTAATATTTAAGTAGGACAATCACTGGATTCAAAATGGAGAATTTACACATTTTTCGTAGTCCAAATCAATATGAATTATGACTTTCTTGGTGGGAGGCAAGATCGCCAAGCAATGCGACTTTTAAGTCTATTGTACTAAGCCCCAGAAATGACAGAAGCACAAGAGACACACAAAGAAAGAGACGACACAAACACATAGACAAATAACAACATTTATTGACAGTCACAAACATCCATGCCTGACCGGGATTCGAACCCGACCCCAGCAGCTCCAAAGGCTAGAATCCTAACGAGTGTGCCACCGGGGTGGCGAAAATCAATAAAAATGTCGTTAAATCTACAAAAATTTAGTTTTAAAATTTTCATAACGTTTATTTTAGCTTTTATTCGAGGTCAAAAAGCACACAGTTTAAGTTTTGCAATTGTCTATTGCAAATTGAAACACATTTATATTTATGTTTAGAGATATTTATACTGCAAATTATAATACTTACATTATCTGAGGGATTCTTTTGAAACCAAGGCACCTCAGGGCCATAGGTACCTTGGATCCATCGGACGTGTTCTTGAAGTTTACGTCGCCCAGAGTTTTGGCAACGGACTCTGGCGCGAATTTCTTGAAACTTCTCTCCGATGATGATGCCTCCTCGAGCGCTCTCTGCCGTTTTTTCCCTTTGCCTCTGACCTCAGCTTTTTTATTCGATTTTGTCCTTAAAGAGAAATCATTGTCTTAAGAAAAAAATATTTGAAAATCTACAGTTTACAAACCAATATTGAATATTAAAATTAGGTTAGCAATTAATTAGATTTAAATTTTAATACATAAAATGTAAATCTAAGGCAGTGAATTTTTAACCAAGGTCGAGAAAAGAAAATGAAACACAAAAGAACATAAAAAAGACCTTTCCCACAGCAAATATAGTTCGCCTTTTTCATGAATGAGATTAATAGAATGTTTTTAAAAAAACTGGTGGCAGCAAGTAAATAGACTTTAGGGAACTACAAAAATATTGTATTCAAAGTAGGCAAAGTATGCATACATATTCTTATGCATTAAATGTCTTTTCAAAAGCATTTTAAATGAAGTCATTCACCATGATTTTAAAACTAATTCAGATCTAATGCTTCATATGTTTGCAAATAAAAGAAATTAAGCTTAAGAACATCACTGGCCAAAATTAAAAACTAAGGTTAAATACATAAAACTAAATAGAATCCTAAACAGTTTTATAATTATGGAGACAGAAATTTATTTGTGAAATAAATTCCACACGATACCCATCCCTCAAAATCTCTCTGGCAACGAGATAGAAAATATTGAATACATATAGTTCAGAATATAAATTTTCCCATCCAGCAGGCGTATAGAACGGATTGCAAAGAAAATATCTTCTATACAATAGTTAGGATTATTTAAGTTAAGCTAAACCCCAGCATTAAAGCAATTCAATTAATTTTAAGAAAAAGCATCTAAATACTAATAACAGTGATTAATTTCCCTATCTAAATGAATAATTCCTACATTTATCTTTTCATTCACAGACAGTCACGAGAACAAGTCTAATTTTTTTTAACGCACAATTACTTTTTAATAAATTCAAAAATGGGAGTTTAATAAGCATGCATATCACTCATGACAAAAGGGAAACTGCTGTGAAGTCCCCTGCCACATGCCTTAAATATCCATCCAGTATTATAAATAAAAAATTTTAATTATTAGGGAAAGATATATAAGCATTCACTTTTACACTGTAGAATGGCTTTGCCACATTCGATAACTCCAGGGGTAAAACTCCTTCATTGACAGGAAATACGCGTCGGGCAGCTTTGGCACTGTTGGCATGCCATTGCCTAAACTGGTGCAAGGAAATGTTTTTCACTTGGTTCTTCTCCCAAGGCAACCCCGATTTATTTTTGATCCGAGTCCAATGTTTGTACAGTGAGAGAAGAACCAAGAGCGAAACCAGCCACACAGACCCGGGAAGATTCCTAGTTCAGGGTGGTTACAAAATCCTAGAAAAAAGTTCCCTGATATTTCCATGATTTTCCTGGTATTTTACAAAATTTTCCCTGATTTTACTATTACCTTGAAAACATGCAATCTACACAATTCAATGCAGTACAGAAAATTTAATCCAGACTTCGCGGAAATTAAGACTTTCAGGATTATGGGTTAGCCTCTCTAACTAACTTTTCCATGCAACATTTCCGAAAATCAAAATAAGTTTAGAGGAATCATGCGATAAGAAAATCATTTTATAACACGATTCATGAGGAAGATTGATCCTTCCTCCCAGATTGGTCTTTCAGGCAAATCAGATAAACCAGAATGCATTTTTTAAATCAAGTGTCCATTAGTAATGATCACAAGAACCAAAACATGCTGTTTAAGTCAGCCAAAATAGGAAAAATTCCCTGATATTTTGTAAAATTTGAAAAATTCCCTGATATTTCCAGAATTAAAAAGTTCCCTGAGAATTCCCTGATTTCCAGGTTCTGTTACCACCCTGTAGTTAATCAAGGAGTTCTTTTCCCTGTACTTTTCATTTGGAGACTCTTACCTCTTGTTATTATCGGTGAATGATTCCCGATTGTCCACATATATGCGCATCTCCTGGCAGAAACCCCTCCTCGGGCTAGAGGGGCCGGGCAAACTGAAGGAGGCGTCATACCCAGTGGCGGCCGATGCAGCAGCAGGGCTTTTAACTTTGGTTTTCGCAGGCGAGCTGGATTTGGCCTCCCTAAAGAAAGCAAAATCGCTTTTAAAAAAACATACACGGCAGCAGAAAACAAACCGGTAGAAATGTACTGTTCAGTAACTATTGGCGAACTTTCCGAAATTGCGCCAAAAGTTCGTATTCTGACGACTTTTGATGTCATGCTCTCCTCGTGACGACGTTTTCCGGCAACCTTCTCTGACCGTTATGGGTTTGACAGGTTGCCACAAAAAACTATTTATAGTCCAATCTGAAAATTGCACCAATAGCCAATCTGAAAACTGCGCCAATAGTTACCGTACAATAAAGTTGATCCAACAAACCATTAAATACAATTATTTGAAAAACATGCCATTGGCATGGCCGCAGATGTTAAATTGGAGAATATTTGGTCCATTGATCTTTAAAAACATCGATTTGCCGACAAAAACAGATGCTTTAGAAAAAATATCAAAATCGCAGTGGAAGCGTCTTGCTATTTTCATACTTATAGTTCGGGATAGATTGGTCAAATAAACTTCTAACTCTTAAATTTTGCTTGCTTATTAGTGGCGAAATGGAATGAATTTTATCATTTCCAATTTAGGACAGATATCAGTTCATTGAATTTTAGGAATTTTATTGCTTTGAATTTTGAAAGATGATTATTCCCGCTATTTATGTTTGTTGAAATCCCGAGTCGATCCTATTATAGCACACCTCTGGCAACTTTTAGAATACCGTTAAGCAATTGTCGATAATGTTGACAAGGTAACAACCCTGTCACAGTAAAGGTAAATATTTTTTCCTAATCCTAAAATTCAAACAATTTCATTTGGCGAGATTTTCAAAAAGTCGCCAAGAGCTATTCAAGGATTTTACAGAAATCCCTAGATAATATATATTTAAGTGTTCATGCATTTGTTTAATATATTTTTATTCTTTACCGTCAGCATTGGACCGATGGACATAAAATAACGAGGCAAATTTACCGCACTAAGTTGCACCAATTTAACATTGAAACATAAACCTCCAATAGTTACAAATTTGTTAACTACAATATCTTTGTTCAGGTTTATTCATCTAACCTACTTCCTACATCGAATAATTTTAAAAGCCAATTAAAAACTTGGTAAAAAATACAAATATCAAAGCACAATTAAATACTTGACATTAAAATTTAACACATTCTTTCGAATTCTTACTTCTTATGGCACTTGCATATGCATCTCGCCTGGAGGACTGGTATATTGCTGGGATTCTGCGAGCACGGACAATCCTTGTCACAACAGCGGCAGTTTTTGTGACATCGCTGAAAATGGGAATATTCATATCAACACTTCATACAAATTAAAATTTTCCACAAGTTAAATTAGGATGACAACTATCCTTGATTTTTTTTCAAAACAAAAACTAATGGCGCGCTTTTTACTCGCGAATAAACAAACAAAGCCAAATAGTTGGAGTTTAGTTGTTTGTGTTCTTGGCTGTTTTGAATAAATTATTAAATCTGGCTTTGTTATCAGCTCGAAACGTTAAATCTAAAGGCGCGTTAACACGAGCCATAGAATCCATGGAATGAACAAACATCGCATTTTTCCCTCTTGGGGATTTTCGTCCAGGCAGAACCGTAATTACAGGAATCATTGGGGGAATTTGCAAACCTTCCAATCAAAGAGAATACGATATGTTTCATACCGTGGATTCGGTCACAGACTATCATTTGGGTTAGATATTCTGCTCGACCACTTTTTCCCTTAATGGGGTATTTGGCATTCCATGGCTCTTGTAAACGCGCCTTTAAAGGACTCGTAGAGTAGATTACAGGCCTGTTGAGTTTGCAAACTCGTGTTACAACTTTTTAAAAAAAATAATCGTAAAAAAAATCGGGATTTTGAAATTAGAATATTTGAAATTAGATTTAGAGTTCCGAAACGGCTGGGAATGGGTGTGTTTCAGGTCTTGAGTGGCAATAAATGGCAATTGTAAAGATGAATTAACTAAATTATTATCATCACTATTGAAAACGCAGCTTTTCCCATACGCGTGAAATGGAGACCATGATCAAAGCATTTTTTTGGGAAAAACAATTACAGAATGTCAAGTTATGTTATTGTAAAAATCATTCAAGTAATTGTAAAAATCATTTCGAATAAGTAATTAGTATTAAAATAAGGACTTCATAAGTTCCCATCGTTTTTGAACAACATCAAATAACGATTTAGAAAAACCAAATTTTCGATTTTATAACAAAATTATTTGTACGAGAAGTCAACAAAATTTACCTTTGGCGGCGGTGGGGTGAAGTCGTCTGATACCCTGTTTATAATCAGGGGAGTCGCCGCAAAATCATCTTCATAGTCCATAGACGTCCCACACGCGGTGTTGTCGGGGACAGTAACGTTCAGCATAAATGAGGAAGGGGGGGTGTGCAGATTCTCGCTGATATTCAGGGGTGCCATCTGCCCTGAATTATCTGCTGCCTCCTGATGGTCGCCGTTGCCCACCTCAACAGCGTTAGCCCCTATGGCTGGGGTTCCGACGATGCCGCCGATGGCTTGTAGCAAAAACGCATTGACATCGTCCTGTCGCCTTCTCTCCAGCTGGTCCTCCACATCCTCCCCTATAACTTGGTCCCCCATTTCGGCCCCTTCAATCACTTCTCGCCCTGCATCGCGCGCTTCTTCCTGAATCTCCTCCTCTCGAAGTGCATCTTCTTGCACTTCCGCCGCGTCGTCACGCCCTGCCTCCGCGTCTTCCTCGTCTCGCACACCCTGTGCTTCTGCGCCGTCCTGGGCCTGTGCTGGAACGCCGTCCTGGGCCTGTGCTGGAGCGCCGTCCTGGGCCCGTGCTGGAGCGCCGTCCTGCACAGCCCTTGCTTGTGCGTTGTCCCGGGCCCGTGCTCTTTTCTCCTCCCGCGCAGCTCGTCGACGGGCTTTGTCGTAGTAGGCCTCCGGGCCCAAAGGCAGGTTCACTAAGTTGTTATCGAGGAGATGTTTTCTGAAAAAAAAAAATGAAATTTTTACTTTAATAGTCCCTAGGAGGGAAAAATACAATTTTTAATATACAAGTACTAATATTCCTATCAACAACAGCACATTCCTATCAACTACATGAAAAAGTACAAATATTTTTATCAAAATGAAATTCGATCGAACGCTAAATTTTTCAGCTAACAATGGTTCAGTTAAAGAAAAATAAGGATTGAAGCATATGGTTTTAGTTCACTTAAACGAGATTTTTTTTTTAGCTAATTTCACACTTTATTCTTCCACTGGAAGGATACCGCAGTTTCAAAAAGTCACTTTACTAATGTTTCCCTTAGGTTATTACTAGTTTATTTTAATTTCATTTATTTAAAAACAATTGTATATTTTTTAAATATTTTTAGTTAACAAGAAAATTTTTTTTAAACATTACAACCCGTCATTAACGAGTCAAAAATGAATGCAGTGAAACAAACTTTCACTTCGGCCAAAAAGCTTATCCCGCAGCCAGGTAAGCGAGACATTTTAATGACTCGCAGAATTATGACATGCAAGAAAGACCGAGAATAGGCATAGAAAAATGATTTACGTACATCTTCCGGCAATGGGGGCACTCCGGGCAGTAATAGGGACAACCGTGGGGGGGTATTTCGCTGGGCTTCAGCCCTGCAACCCCCGGGGCGACTCGATGCGCCCCTACGAAGACGCCCCCTCCCTGGCTGAGCCGTAGCGGACTCACCGCTAGCTGTTGATGAGCCATAACCTGCAAACGAACACATGGTTAGATTAGATTATGAATATCGTCGCACTAGAGCTACACGAGGATTATCGGCGACGCGCTTCATATTTTAGAATAACAGTCAAAATGACGAGCCGAACTTGAATAGAAACCCAACGCAACCGTTAAGGGCGACATCGTACGCAGCGTTAGGACTTTAAAGGATATTTAACGTGTATGTACTCCCTTTCCCGGGGTATTATTCGTCGGGTGTTTTTGGTTGCACGGGCCGTTAATAGATCGGCAGTAATTTTGGCGATGCCCGGACCCGAACCTGGTACCTTTCGTATGCTAGGCGAGTGCCTAACCAACTGGGCTTCCCAGCCCCATTCTCCAAGGTAATACTTACATACAAAATGATCTGAATAGAATTTAACAAAAACACTTTTCATTCTGATAAAGTGCCGAATTTTCTCAAATATTCAAATATGTTAGACCTTAAACGAAATTAATGTTTTAAACACGTTTTCTGGATGGATTCACAAATAATTTATGGAACTCGTAACATGCGCAGAAGGATCTTCTCCATAGCATATTTCTATTTACCCAACTTAAGCTGGCAAAGAGTGTAAGCAGATGATGGTTTGAGCCAGAGCACAAAGTCCTCGTACCCAGTACCCACTACCCTTATGTGGAGGGAGACCCCACATTTTATTGGGAAAATTTCAACAAGCAGCGGAAAAATTTTAGTAAGATATTTTAAAATTGAATTATCGTCGCACTAGAGCTACACGAGGGCTATTAGCGACGGGCGTCGTTATTTAGAACCACACTGCCGTGGCTAGTAAACTGCAGTAATCGCAATAATTTGTACCATGTGCTTGCAACAATGGTCCAAGTCATTATGGAAGCTCCTGCAGTTTACCTGCTTAAGACAGCACAGTCAGTGGCTAGCCAATAACGCCTACTTTGAAAAGATTTTTGATGAATTTTAACATTTTTCTTTCATTAATTTAAAACTTTGACATTTTTAAGAATCTAAAACTCTCTCGATACAGACTGCGTAAAATAATCGTTCTTTTTCTGCATAAATAAATTATTTTATACATTTTTTTAAATTGATTTTCGTCAAAATGATAATTTTGAAAATTTTCTTCGCGCCAAAACCTAATTGCACGAAAAGTGCTTAACCTATTGCTTTAAGTTTTTTATGCATATATTTCCTCCTATTAACTAGAGAATAGACTACAGACTAGTAACTTTTAACGTTACAGAAATTATAACACGATCCTACATGGTAGGAAAAAGTGCATAAAATTTTTTAGCTTCAAAACTCACAACTTTTTTTGGGGTGATTTAAATAGCTTGGATTGTAGCCTATTCTCTAGTTTTTAACGTGTACTCCCTTACACGGGGCATTATTCGTCGCACATTTTTGGCTGCACGGGCCGTTTATAGAACGGCAACTATTTTGGCGATGCCTGGACCCGAACCTTGGACCTTCCGCATGTTAAGCGAGTACTTCACCGACTGCGTTCCCCAGTAGCTCTCCTTCAGGAGGATTAGTCGTACTATTTTTAATAAGCAGCCCTGATGGTTTCCAGAAAAGCACGTGTTAGCACAAGTTATTTGAAAAGTTTCAGTACGAAATTTCAGATATTTGAATAATATAATGTGAATGATAGTTTATTTAGAAAGAAACCAACTAAAATTTGTTTTTTCGTTTTTGAAATATTTAATAATTTCATTTTGATAAATAACGTTTTGGGATCCGATTGTTCAATGGAGGAAATGGAAGCAACTATTTTGCTCTGTTGCACCCTGGGTACTGCCCTCATTTTAGCCATCTTGCAAACGAATCGAGCAAGGGAAAAAAACCTTTAAAAAATAGCTCCCAGTATACTTTTCTGGCGCACGTTAAATCCATCGTTTCTAAACTCAAAATTAAGAGATCCATCTCCATTAAGCGTACATGTAGATCTATACATAGCAATCTAATTTACCCAAACAAATCAATAAATTAAAAACGTGTAACTTCAAATAATGTCAGTTATGTTTGTCAAATAGATGAAACTTCTTTTGGTTTTATAGCTATAATTAGTCAATTTAGCACCGATCATTTTAAAAATTTAGCGATATAAAACCAAAGATCCAAAAAAAAAAAATATGAACGAGTTGCTCATTAAAATTAGAATAGGACACGTTAAAGTTAAACGAAAACTCAATAACAATCGCAAGTTACTTTTTAAATTAAAATAGCAAACAAAATGAATTTCAAAAATTGAGGGCTTTTTATAAAAAAGTTCAAAATAAACTGTTCATATATTACAAATAAATTTGTTTTCTGTTAAAGTAGAATTAGTTGCCATGAAATCTACGGGGTTGATTGGTGGGGTAAAAAAACAACAACAACGTTTATTCAAAGTAGTAATCAAGACAAATATTTTTTGCCTTATGAACAGGGCCGTCGCGTGGTTATTAGAAACGCGGGAACCATAGCTGAGCACTGCCCCGCTCCCTTGCATCGATAGAAAAAAAAATTCAATAAAAACTAATTTGATTACCGATTTCTAATTCTAATACGACTAATACTAATATTCTAATACAAAAAATTTTCACCCAACAGCTGCAAATCAAATTGTATTCATTCATTGGTATAGGTATAGCAAAATGGAAACTTAACTGTTTTGACAGCTCGTACACTCTTAAAACAAAAGAGTGAAATCCACTCCAATTGGAGAAGTGCATTTTCGACACCGTAAAGGCATGCATATTTACTCAGACTGAGTTAAAATCACTCGTTTGGAGTGATCCTGTCGGAGGTTTAACACACAAAGTATCCACTCCAAAAGGAGAAGTGCATTTTCCAGTCTGGAGGAGTGAAAACCACTCAGACTGAGTTAAATTAGGAGTGTTTGTTTTAAGAGAGTACGTCTGTAGATACTTTAACGGGAAACACACGTATTCAAACATGAAACAACTCGTATTCACGTAAAAGAAATAAACAAACACCAATTAAATAACAATTAAAACCAGTCAGGAGAGATATTGTAAAGCGTTTGTATAGAAATAAGTAAAAACCAAGTGTAATGAATAGATGTAGTACATCACATTTTCACTGTAAAGTGTACTCCCTATTCACAATTATAATAAACACGTTAAAAAAAATTGTGATTGTATCAAAATATTACTTTAAAAACAAATGATGCTTCTAAAAAAGTTCTTAAAAAATTATGTAAACTGATAAGGAACATTACAAGACATGATTAAGCCGGTACAATTGAACAATTACACTAAACACTCTCGCATATAAGCGATCTAATTAAATCTAACTAAGCATGATACAGGTAAATACGCAGATATAGTAAGCTACAAAAGTATACCATGTACAAATTAAAAAAGGCACTTACTATCAAATCCAAAATAGAGTGAAAACTCTAAAAGCATCCAAAAAAGCATGCAAACATCGAAAAGCATCAGACTACTCAAACGCTTCCAGCCTCCCACAAACAAACACGCTTAAAAAAAAGCGCAATTAACAATCTATCAATAAACAAATCTATCACAACGCTCGATTTTTTTTATTTTTTTTTGCCACTAAAGCGATACTCTGAAAGGGAGCTTCTCTGTTTTATAACATCACTTGTTCGCTGATTGGATTCACACCCGCTGCCAGTTTCACGCAGAGTAGAAGCAGGGCCATGCGTGGAGCTATCGGAGTTTTAGCATAGAAGTGGGAGGCTAGAAATAAGCAGTCGGAAACGATTACATTACATTATTAACAGCAAATCGTTAGAACTATGAGCAGCATTCCTCTCCAAAAATTTAACTCATTCTAAAATAAGTTGGTAAAGCATCTCAACTTGAAAGTTATTATCCTATTATTATACTATTCGACTTTACATGAGCCATCAAATCCATGGAATGCTAAGCCAAATGATAGTCTGTGGCCGAATCCATGGAATGAACCATCAAACCGTCCTTTATTGGAAGGTTTTTCGAAACCCCCCAATGTGCCCTGCAGTTCCGGTTCTTTCTGAGAGAAAATCCCCGAACGGGAAAAATCGCTGAGTTTGCACTTCAATCCATGGATTCAATATCTCAAGCAAGCGCGCCTACTGTTTAATTACAAAATCCTGTTTATCGGGGCTTCGGCCTCGTCACTTGACCAGGGAAAAGGGTTAAATGGCCCGCAGTCACTAATTCTCGTTTAGCTCTAGTGCGACGCTGATTAAACCTTAACTTGCTCACCAATAATTTCTGTGTGTGCTAGGGATATCGGACCTTAACCAAAAGACAACACAATCAATCATACACAAATAAATCTGGCATATTAAATTTAACTAACCTTAATACCATTGCATTAGGTTAGGCTAGTTTGAATTATTGTCGCACTAGAGCGACACGAGGGCTATTGGCGAGAGGCGTCGAAATTTAGAAAAACAGTAAAGTGATGAGCCGACATCTGAGTAGGCACCCAACTGAATCGTTAAGGGTGACATTGTACGCACCATTGTATTAGAAATGTGCATCTATATAGGTGCGTTTACATGAGTTATCGAATCCATGGACTGAAGAGCAAACTCAGCAATTTTTCTCTCTTGGGGATTTTCTCCGAGACAGAACCGAACTTGCAGGGTTTATGGGGGGGGGGGGAGTTCGCAAACACTCCAATGAAGGAGGGTTTGATGTTTCATACCATGGATTCGACCACAGACTATCATTTGGGTTAAAAATCCTGCTCGACCCCATTTTCCCTTAATGGGGATTTCGGCATTCCATGGATTCGATGGCTCATGTAAACGCGCCTATCGTCTCACTAGAGCGACACGAGGGCTATAATTTAGCTAACATTCAAAGGTATTCAAACGATACAGTCAAGTACCCTATTAGAACCGAAGCAAAATTACAATTTGTGGTATTATGACCTCCACGTCCATTGGGTCAAGCCGTCCTATAATGTTGCTGCAAAAATGGAGTAAAGCGTGGAAATTCAATTGTGCTTTTGCGGCGTAACAATTAGTTCATTTTATCGTCGTGACGTTTAGGTCTAAAGCATCACGCCAAGGACAATACCTTTAGAGGTCTGTCCTTGCTTTATCCATCATAAAAAATGGATCGTTCTGGGGAATAAATTTCCTGATAATAAATAACGCCCTGTATATAGGATTTTATATAAAAGGATACACTAAATCTTCTTGATTTGAAATCCTAAAGCATCGTATATTAACAATATGAGTTTGCGCTCAGTGTCAGCTCATTTGACGTCCTCGTTACTTGACCGCGGTTCAAAAATATGACGCCAATAGCCCTTCATGAGTAAAAATGATTCCCCCAAAACCACGAAATAGCGGGCAAACTTCTGCTTCACTCTTAGTGTCTCGGTCTTCGGAATCGGAAGATCCCGCGATCGAGTCCCGATATCACTGAAGACCCACCCATCGAGTGTATGCGGAGTACGTGCTCGTTAAATCTGTGAGTCCGAAAGTACTCCGTGCGGTCACTGCGCAGTTTACCACGGCTCAGGTAACTATAGACTATGTCCCTCTCTTTCAGGGACATGTCTAAATTGCGGAGGTGGTGATAGATATCAGCATCTGTTTCGTATGTGTTATTGTGTCTGTATTACTTGATGAAGGTTTATAAGCGGGTCTCTGACCAAACACACAACTAGCCTGAAAATATATATGTCTACCATCCTACCTGTCTTCCGCTTCTTTGTACCCCTGGAAGCTGTTTTTCTTGCACAGACACTCTTCGCATAGTGAAACAACTTCTACAGAATGCATGGCATAAGAGAAAATGCAGCATCACTTTTGTAATGATGAAGTACGGTTGTAATGTGCAAATCGGTTTCAAAATTGTAAAGATTATTCCATTATCGAAAATTTTAAATTGTATCTACTAATCATTCTGAATCGTTTAATTAAAAAGGTAGGTTGATGTCAAGAAGGAACATATCTTAAAGTTACGACGAGCCGTTGTTGGAGAGGAAAAATTTATGTTTCTAGATATCTGGAATCGTTCGCATTTTCTTAAAAAGTAGTAGTCCACCCGATATATATTATATTATAGATCGGTTTTGCAGAATCTGTATACACATTTGAGTGAAGGTGAAGGTGAGGGCTGAAGTTGGCAGCTATGAGGTAAATGATGAACTTCTCGTAACTGAAAACCGCTGTTAAATGATGAAGTTAACCCTCTAATGCATACTGTTGCTGTTTGACAACAAGTAACACAATCCACTTTATTCTATTAAAGTAGAGCTCCTTCTCGACAAATCTGTGTTTTTTCATCTATTCCATTCCATTTTGAAGATTTAGTTACTAATAACCCTCATAGGTGACAGTTGTAAAAAGGTATAATTACAGAATGAGGTAATTAATTGTTGTGAAATTACGTTTTTGGCAGTACTCAAAGTATAATAATATTAGTACTATATACAAATAAATTGTTTTGAAAAATCAATAATAGTTAAAGAAAGTTATTTTGAAATATACTTGGTAGTTTTCTAGTCATTATTATCAAAATTGGAATTTTGTAGTTGGTTTTTGTCTAGTTTTTGTCTGGTGGGAAAAAAAAAATAAAAATTGAAATTATTTAAATTCTAATGCAGTTAAATATTCTTCAATATTTTTCCAATAATGTATGAGTATTAAAGATACCTATATATCTTTTTGGGGTGAAAAAAAAATTCATGCATTAGAGGGTTAACATCGGAGCTACTATACGTAATGAAACTTCGCTAAAGCTGCCGGGACTTTCGGGACTATTCACATTTCGCATATCTAACAAGCACGTGTGTCCTAGGGTTCTTGGGGAACCCCAATATTAACATTTAACCATATCTTATTTAAAACCTTAAGTTAAAATATATTATTGAAGTTTAAGATATTTTGTCGAATTTTTTGTGCGTAAAAACTGCTTTATTAAGAGCTGCTTTATTAAAAACTGCTTTATTGAGTTAAAGCAAGTGATGCAACCGTTCCGCCCCATTACATTGTTATACAAAAACACTATAGTAATATAAAGATAAAGTCAGGAATTTAGAAGACATAAAACTCCCTGCATGTGGGAAATAAATTTAAAAAGAACTGTAAAAAATTATTTCGGGTAAGTTTTTGTTATTAAAACAGGCCAGTAGATGGCAGCATCAAAATAAGTAGCTTATGTGTACTTTTAGTTAAAACACTTACGATAGATGTCGCCACCACAAACACTAAGTTAAGTACATCTTCTGACCAGAATCGCACCTGATTTGCTTTAGTGCCCGCTCAGATGATGGCCAATAATTTATTTTAAAAATAAATTATTGAACTATAAAACGATTTCAAAAAGTGCTGCATAAATTATGTTTAAAACCCCCTCTTCGTTCATGTAAACCAAATGTAGAAAAATGTTCCAAGAACGATTCATAAAGTAAACTATGTAGATATTATTGGTGCAAATAGATTATTAGCACAAATTTACATGTTTTAATGAGACTCAAGACGCTCATCTTCTTCAAAATTTTACACAACACAAATTTATAGTTGACGACTCGAAGTTGTGAAACGTGATATCAGAGTAGGGGTGTAGACGGAGGTTGGGGGATAGTGCGTGGGTTGGGAAATGTGGTCTACACAAAACGTTTTTCTGTCGCTATAAAGCTTTTTCAAAACGGCCCGATAGAGAAGACGCATCTTAACGCCCATTACCAATTATTCCTATTGTGGAGTCAGCAACATGTGAAGAGTCCAGGGAAGAACCCCATGATTGCAAAGGAAACTTTTCGTAATCAGATCTTCTTGGCCTAAGTTGGCGACCGGTAATTCGGTTTCTCTCTTGCTTTTTCTTTCACGGTACAAGCATGATGGTATTCGTGTCTGACGTGAACAAGGTTTGCCGCGAAAGAAGAACCAAGTAAAAAAAAATGGTTTCCTTACACCAGTTTAGGCGATGACTCGCTATCGTTGCCAAAGAGACCTGATGCAGACAGATTCCTATGAAATAAAGGGGTTTTGCCCCTTTATTTTTCATGTGAGATCCGAGGGTCCACAATCAGAATAATGTACGAAAGAGGATAAACAGGGGAAATTTTCCTATTTTTATGAATAGCCCTCTTGTAGCTCTAGTGCAAAGCTCTAGTCAAAACTAACCTAACCATTTTGGTGACTCCTGTTTACAAATACACATAAGGCGCGTTTACATGAGCCATCGAATCCATGGATTGAAGAGCTCAGCAATTTTTCCCTGTTGGGGATTTTCTTCCAGACATAACTGGAATTGCAGGGTTCATTGGGGGGTTTCGCAAACCCTACAAAGAAGGAGGTTTTGATGCTTCATACCATGGATTCGGCCACAGACTATCATTTGGGCTAGAAATCCTGCTCGATCTCTTTTTCCCTAATGGAGATTTTGGCATTCCATGGGTTTAATGGCTCATTTAAACGCGCCTTAGAATGGCCCAGCTTCAGACAAACCAAATAAACTATCAGTTAGTTTGGTTGGTACATATATATTCCGGTTTGTGTGCTTGATCAGAGCCCCGCTTACAAACTTTCGTCAAGTAATAGCCACAGACAAAATAGAATTTTTACTGACACAGAGAGAGGAATTACACCCAGGACAAAGGCGTAAATCGAACCCGCACTCGGTACGGTGCACAGACAGTTAGTGTAGGCTGTAGGTAGCTAAGGCCACCAGGCCACCTTACCACTAGGCCTCCCAGGCCCCAACAATAAGAACCCTCGAATGCAGCATTTCGTAGTTGTTGGTCGATTTGTGATGTGTGCTCGCCCTAACGCTGCTCCATATCTGTCATCCAGGTATCTAGGTTCGATAGCATAAAGTATGAGTATATAATAACTTGTAATGTAAAGTATGAGTTGGGTGTAGTATATAGTTTCAATAATCTGACACAAAATTATTGTCGATTTATTATATACTCGTCATGACAGTCTCTAAATTGCTGGATACAATGTCTCGTAACTTTGAGCCGATGCCACAGACGGCGTATATGGCAGAGATGTTAAACACATCAATATTTTTACCACTTTTTTCCTTTAATGGATCAGGACCCAGGTGGTCTAGTGGCTTTGATCGCAGCCCATTACGCTAACTGTCGCGCACTGAACCAGATGCATTTTCGATTCCCTCCTTCGCCCTGGGTGTACCTTCTCTGTCTGTGTCAGTAAAAATTCTGTCTGTGTCTGTCTTACTTGACCAAGGTTTATAACCGTGTCCCTGATCAAGCACACATGTACCGACCATGAACCATCCGTTACTGGAGCTACATAATTCATACACCTGAAACCAGCCTAAAGACGAACATATCAGCTAAAGATAAACGCACTAACCACGACCTAATCAAATGAACAAAATAAAACGTCATTGCCAGAACCAGCAACAAAACTTTTATGAATATTTAAAATTATCGGAATATTAAAATTGAAGAATACCCAAGCACCCCGCCTGCACGTGCCTTCAGTTTGTCCTCTACACGTGCCGAAATTCTCCTCAGCATGCCGACTGTAGGACTGACATGTATAAAAGCAGGACAACCGACTGTACTTGTGTTGTTTTCTCAAAGGCTACCCTATTTGAAATACTTGATAGTGTAACTTGACGAATTCGCTTTTTTGTCTTAGTAGAGTTTGGTTAGTTTACGTTTTTTGACCAAGTTTTATTCCTGAAGACATTTTTGAATTATTAAGTAAGTTTATGTAGTTTTTATGTCTGTGCCATAAAATACTTATTATTTTTTTTAAATTAGTGGACTAATTTAATTTCCATAGATTCCTATGTGTTTTAATGAACCAACAACAATGCGTTTGAGCTGCTACATGGTAACTTATCAATTGGTTCCTTGTATAACTGTTATAACTATTAATAATTAATCCAATTGTAACTATTTGATGGACGTACTAATTTATTTTTGTAGAGTAGTATTTCTATTCTAATTTGATATTGGAACTTGTAGTGGCTGATAACCCCGTGGCTGATTTATGCTTTCACAAAATGAATACGCAGTTCTTGCAAACAATACAGGTGCCGCTGGAACATTTATCCACAGTGGTTCAATTTTACTGTTCTATTTTAAATAGTAGTTATAATTGTATTTTAGTAGGTGAATAAAAAAAAACACCGATGTTAATTTTTGCGCTTCTCGAAGGGCGTTTCACACGTTCACTGCTGAAAGACTGAAAAACTCGAACTTTGAAAGAATTTCCTCTGTATGGATAGTTAACTCTACGGTACTTTAACTTCAGAATATTGCTTTTCATATTAAGTAACTGTTATATAATTACTTTTAGATGTAATTTTCCTTTCCTTGGAGCAGCGTATTTGAAACTTGTCAATTTTAACTGTTCCAGATTTCAAATTTCGGAACAAAATGGTTGTATTCTCGACACCGGTCTTCACTCCTGTGGGACCCCCTCTGATGCACAACAATAACTTCCTCCCGATGTGTTCCATTACTACGACCCCAGCTGTCTTGGCTGTGCCGATTGTCAAGAGAACTTGGTGAGTAAAGTTTTAAAATCCGGCTGCATATTAACTTAATGTAGTAGCCCAATCGATATGGTGGCTTCGACCCTCGCTCAAGTGAATGGGTCCGGGTTCGAATTCCGGACAAGGCCAAGGTATTTTCCCACGTGAAGAACGTGATCGTTAAATACATGTCCGATAATATCGAGGTCAATAGAGCAGTTACCATGTGTGCAGATTGTTTGGAGTAAAAAATGCCCGGTACTTTAAATTTTAAAAAGGCTAAATTTTAATTTTGAATTAATGTGTTGCTAGAAAATGCAGAGTTCATTTCACTCTGTATCCTGTCGGTGTTCTAAATTGTGACCGTGTTAAACTCTGTTAGGAAAACCTCGTTATCGTTAACTAGATTAACGACGAATTGTGCCTCCTAATACCTTATCAGAATGAGTTTTCCTGACTTTAAAGTGTTTAAAAGTAGAATTTTTTTAAGGTAAACGTATGTAAATTTCAGAAATAAAAACACCCACTTAACTGTTGATCTCAACCTTATTGCATCCTGGCGACCAACAATTAATACGTTAATTAGTTCCGAAATTAACCTGGTCCTGTAGAAGATCCACTTCAGTTTTTATCCTTTAATTGCAGGTATCGGTCGTTTATTTCTATAAAAAATGAAGTTGAACGAGGGTCGGTACGATGTCGGAGTTCTTAAAAAAATATTTAAAACTTTTCAAAAAGTTATTTTAGTAGTTCATTTAAAAGGCATTTTGCATTAAAAACCATATTAACATAAACTGTTAACTAAAAATAAGGAATACGACTTTTTTGCATTTATAGCACAAAAAATGTTTATTTTTAGAGTCTATGGCGTGCCCCTAGAAACTATTAAACATAATTTTTAAAAATTTCTTTGCAAAACATACTTTTAGCACATATTTGTATGAAAGTATATTTAGATTATGTATAATATACGTGTAGGATTTTGCTCGGGTCTTAAGAGGTTCATGTTTCTAAATCCTTTGCAGTACCGAAGCCGTGGTGTGGCAGGTGATCTTCATGAAGCTCTTCTACCGTTTCGTGCCTCATTCTTGGAGGCTGGTGTCCGTGCCGAACCGCCCCTCCGGGAGGTGGCACACGTTCGTGGATTCAGCCAAAGTTCGATTTTCTTGCAAGGTACGCGTAAGAATTTTGTTAATCACTATAACTTAAAGCGTCACTTCGGCTGAGGAACCCAGTCGGTATGGTGCTTGCCTTGCATGCTAATGATCCCATGATCGGGTCCTCGTCTGGCTAAAATAACTTCTACAAAAGGTTTGCATGGGCGTGTACGTTATATGCTCTGAAGTCCCAACTCTGCCCTTGAAAGTTGCTTTACATGCCTACTCCGGTGTCGCCTCGTCTTTTCATTGTATCTAAATTATGACGCCCGTCGGCGATAGTTGTGGTGCGACGTAACTTGACTCAAACTCGCTTTAGCAGGATTCAGAATTGTGAGGCATCACCACGAAGCTTGGGTGTAGTTGTATGTCAAAGTTATTTCATCCAGGATTTTAAGTAACTGTATGAAACTTAACAACTTCCGTAACTGTATAGTTCTAACACTATTTTTAGCTTAACATGATAATTTTGTGATAAATTTCAGACTTGTGATATGGCTAAAAAGTCCTTAATTTCTGACTAAAACTTGCAATCAACAGTCGTTAAAATATCGGATGTTTTGCTATGAGTAAACCTGTCTTGGGCCTCAACATATTCTTGTACCCCAAAAGCATACCTCAGCCCTGTAGAACCAGTTTAAATTAATTTTCAGGTTGGCTTTGAATAACTTGTAACTTACTCGCTTGAATAAGCGCTTATTCAAAGTCTGCTCCAATTGTAAATAAGAAGGCTGAAACGTTTTTTACACTTTCGGTCCAAATGACAATTTGGCACCTTCATTTTAAAGATTTTTTTTCTGATCGTCTAATATTTATTTATGATATCAAAAAGCACATCATTCGATTCTTCAATCTTTTTCGATTAGAAAATATTTTTTATTCATAACAATGTCGTACCTATTTTTAAAACTATGATGCAAAATCGCATCAGTGGGACTGAAAGGGTTAAGCTTATGTTATGTGTCAAGTGAACTGCTCGGCAGAAGCTTGCCTTCACTGTGCATTTATTTAGCCACTACAATTTCTGATCGGAGTAGTATCTGCTTCATTATATTCATAGATATTGTCTACATTTTTTTCTAGTCTTGCGAGCACGGATGGACTTCGATGAAAGGGCGCATCACCTTCTGGTGCGCCTTCTCCAACAACACTGGCGTGGTCGCCTATCGCCTGTACGGCCAACAATGCGGGAGCTGCACAGGCGAAAGCTACGAATCCGCCATGTGGTACCCGGAGGAAATAGAGAAAGTAAGATTTATTTTTTA
The DNA here is from genome assembly GCA_023701765.1 of Hylyphantes graminicola. Lineage (NCBI taxonomy): Eukaryota > Metazoa > Arthropoda > Arachnida > Araneae > Linyphiidae > Hylyphantes > Hylyphantes graminicola. The sequence continues at coordinate 63,805,935 of CM043118.1, read as the reverse complement.
AAAATATTGGTCCATTTAGAGATCTGTCGGAAATGAACAACCCTCTTAAGGCCAGTTAGACCCGGGCCTAGGGCCCCAAATTTTAGGAGACCCTAAATTTCAGTTTCTGCCAAATGATGCAAATCCCCAAAATATCGGTAAATTAAAATTACGATACTTCACTTTGCTTTTTGCTCAATTGACTAAGAAATTGACCTAACGTGCTTGTTTTGATCGATATTTATAAGGAAGCCTATAAAATTGTGACGAATATTTGATACATAGGTCATTTTGCATCATTACAGGATATCATACACAAAATTTTTCGTAAAGGGGCTCCAAAATAGATTGTGCCTGCAGTCTGAGATTTCCTAGAACAGGTCCTGCCTCCAATGGTAAAACCTTTGACGGTGTGCGCTGTGTTTACCTTTCAAGAAATTTTGCTTGTCGCCAAATATTCAGTTTGGTGAGATTCGCATCAACGAAATGGTAGTCTTAAATATATAATTTTTGGAGTTGTGCAACATTTTTAAGCCCTGTTGACTGGTCGTTGATCAAGCGGGAAATTAACGCACATATTTTGATCTGATATGTTGACATATTGTAAAAAAATATCTTGTGTATTATCTTAGTCTTTGTATCCTAAATGTGAGATGTATCGTAAAATTTTTCATGTTCTTTTAAATTATGAGTCGGGTGGTTCATTGAAAAACAATGTGAATGAGAAATTGCAAATTTTGGCAAGCGAACACAAATGTTATATCGTTATGTTCCATTCTGAAATTTAGAAATTTTAAAGCTTTAAGGGTTTTGTAATTTCAAATAGCAAAGCTCAAAACGCATGGTTCAAAATCGAGAAAACGCAATTTCTAAAGTTCAAACTTTTAAACTTGAGAGGTGGCTTGATATTTAAACTACACTAGCTTGATTGTTCTCGAAGAACTATCATTTTTTGTAAGTGTAGTCGAGATTTAAACATGGACTTTTCTTTGGACTTCAAAGTGATTTTAAAAACTATTGCCTTTATTATTTCTAAATACGATTTCTATTTTACAGGTGCTTTGGAATATCTGCAATCGCGTTGCTCACGTGTTCTACGGCCTAGCCAGGCCGCCAATTCAGTTGAACAGGAGACCCGGGAAACCGAAGAACCCCCACAACTCCGAAAAGTGCCAAGCCTGCAAAGATGGCGTCTGCGCAGAACGTCGATAGGACGTTGTATTTGAACTTGAATGCAATTAAATTGCGCTTGAAAGCACTGGTGCTTCTGTACATAAACTGTTTTAGGTCTTCTTAAACTGTATTAAAATGAGTCCTGATGTGATCGCGAAAAACTGCAGAATACTTAGTTATAATTTAAGTAAAAATATTCCATATTCTTTAATTCCTAAAATTTATTCTATTCCTCAATTGTTGGCTTAATTTCATCTTTATGTGCTTCAAAATATTTTAATTACTAATATTTTAGTATTTTGTTATTGAAAGTCAATTTTCTACTGAAAACTTGTGACATTAAGATGTCATTTTTTTAGATTCATTCACCAGTTCTACTACATTTGTATCATTTAGTCGCAGAAGTTTAATGCGATATAACAACCTCACTCATTGAGAATCTGATCAAAAATAAGATTTCATTTGTGTAAATTTCAGTTTTTTGTAATAAATTATTTTGATTTAATATTTTGAATTGTTTTTCATTTGAGTATTTCATAATAGTTTTAGTTTTCTACGAGTTTTATTCTTGGATATTTGTTTGGTTAAACGCTTTTAAAAGTATTTTTTTTAAGAACCATAAACCTTATTTGGTCTTGGATTGATTTACTAGGTTCTAGTTTTCAGTGCTTTTTTTAACGACCCTTTGAGATATTAAAGTTCATTGCGTCAACGTGCTCGAAATAAAGTTTAATTCTTATTTAAAAACGTTTAAAACTAATTTCTTAAGCAGGATTTGATGCTTAACATATATTGTGCTTTACATTTTTCTTTATCTGTATTGTCATAATGACTTAATCAGAAAGGCATCTTCCCACTTTCATTCTTATTTAATCAAACTATTTCTAATGGAGAGCAATTGAAACAATATTATTGTTCGGCATATAAAAAAAAGTTAGAAACACAAATTAAAGACATTTAAATTTTTTATTGACTTTTAAACACAAAAGCTATATTATTTGAAGTGCTAAATTTATATTTAGAATCGGACCCAAATATTACTAAAATCCACAAGGCACAAAAATTATTTAAATTGTAACAATCATCGCGTAACATTACTTAAAAAAAGGCCCCATAACTCATGCTTTTGTTGACTCCTCGAGTCAAAAGCAAACATCTATCACGGATGCGCACGAAGAGATTTGGTGTGAGGTCAAATCCGAAAACACCCTTGAATCGCCACAATGAAACAAATCTTAAGGAAGTCGACTTAGTGATAGCGCATCTCTATTGATGTAAAAAAGGACCTTCTACAATTATCTTTCGGAATGGTAAAGCTCTACTTTTGTCCCAACAAAGGTCGCTAAAAGTTTACGTCGGGTGCAGGATCCAGTGCTGGTCCCATAATTTGTCATTTATTCTAAGTTATTAGGACTGTCACCAGTAGTCATGACAAAATCTACAATGAGGCCGGGGCTGGGGAGCCCAGTCGGTTAGGCACTCGCCTAGCATGCGAAAGGTCCCAGGTTCGGGTCCCGGCATCGCCAAAATAGCTGCCGACTTATAAACGGCCCGTGCAGTCCAAAAATTTCCGACGAATAATACCCCGTGTGGAGGAGTGCACGTTAAATATCCTTCAAAGTCCAAACGCTGAGTGCGATGTCGCCCTTAACGGTTGCGTTGGGTGCCTATTCAGGGGTCGGCTCGTCACTTGACTGTGGTTCTAAAATCCGACGCCCGTCGCCAATAGCCCTCGTGTAGCTCTAGTGCGACGATTATTAAAAACCTAACCTACAATGAAGCCTTTGTGTACCACTAGTGCGGCGATAATTCAAACTAAAACCATAAGGCCCGTCTAGCCCGGGTCTCTAGAGCCCCTAAAATATAGGAGCCCCTAACATTAAGTTTCTATTATGCTAAATTCTGTAGCCCCTAAAAATTTCTGCAAACTATGTAGGACAAATTTAGTCGTACGAAAAACAATAAAAAGAATCCAAAGTTATATGAAAACGTTCTTAATCTGTGAGAAAGGTATTGTGTGAAGGAAGAAATTAGAGGAAGGGAGGTAAGGAATTAGATATATTTTGGACCAACCTTGTTGGGCCTCTGGCCTGTTGTTGGTCGACATTTTTTTGTATTTGTATAATTGAGTCTTTCATGGGCTAATTGCACTGTATTTCATTGATAGATTTCACGACATTGAGATGGATATTTTTCTATGAATATTTAAAAAAAAATGTTGCACATATAGAATCAATAACTTTTGATACTTATTGGATATTAGAGGGATGAGGAGCCCAGTCGGTAATGCACTTGCCTTTCATGTGAAAGGTCCCAGGTTCACGCTCGGACATTGCCAAAATAACTACCGACCTATAAACAGTATGTTCAGCCAAAAGACCGATAAATAACAACCCGTGTAGAGGATCGCAAGTTAAATATGCTCCAAAGTCCCAATGGTGAGCATAATGGCCCCCTTCAAAGATGCGTGGTGGCTCGTCATTTGGACTATGATTCGAAATTACGACGCCTGACGCCAACAGCCTTCGTGTAGCTAAAGTGAAACGATGATTGAACTCAATTTTTAACAAATTCCAAACCGATTTTATCTAGCTAGAGACAACCTTGTTCCAATCAAGACAATCTCTCAAATACCTCCAAAAAACAGTAGCCAAAATCTATGATAAAACAGATCTTATTAACTAAGTCCGGTCACTTTATACAAAAAAAAAGTCTCGAAATAAGAAACCAAGGTTGCCACCTCACGGTCAAAAATCCTTTATCTAAAGGGGCCATAATCTTTTTCTCTTTGTGGGTTAAGAGAGTGGGTTCTATATTTGAATGATTTTCATCTCAGGGCCCTGTTTTGTTCATGGCACGTACGTCTCGCTAGGGTTATTGTGGAATAAAAGAAACGAATTAACGCGCAGACGGTAAAAATGTAAGAGAACGTGCCACTTAAAAATGTAATAAAAGCATCATATTTATGTGTCTTTATGAGTTGGTTTCGCCGGTTGCAGATCTTTATTGGAATGACCTTTATTTCTGTTGTGTATTTGTGAGTGGCATGCATGTATTGCTTTGAATGAGGCGTTACTTAAAAAAAGGGGGGTGTTTTAGTAGTAAATTTACAAATAAAGTATTAAAAAGAGCTTAATTTAAAAATTTATTGGGAGGGATGAAGTTAGAAAATAAAATTTAAGAAAAAAGAGACATTGGGATTTAAAACCCAAAAGAGCATTTATAAAGAAATATGCAATTTCACTAGTTAATAACTGATCTCTTACATAAACGAGTGCAAAATTTATTAATAATATTTTAATAATTAAATATTTTCTCAAGGTTGATTTTGCTTTGATGAAAGGTTATTTAAATTGCATTTTTTTTATTTCGGATTAAGTTTAGAAATTTAAAAGTATCTATTTAATTTTTTAATTAAATTTTTATTATAATTGAATTTAAGAGGGTGTGACGTGTCTCCTTTATAGATTTCATCATGTCATGTTTATGTCAATTTAATGTAATTATTTATTTAATGAAACGCAGAGTATCAACTAATACTTCAAAATAAAAAGAGCATGGCTATATAAAATAAATACCAATAACAGGCTCATAAATGGTAACTTGTTTAAAGTACATATATGGTCCATTGACATATAAAATAGGACTCGCTAACGTTTTCAGAGCAAATTACCGATAAAAAACTTTATCGGAGATGGGTCATCAAGTCATGGGTAATGTAGTATCAAAAGAGTATCTAGAGCTAATGATCCCACAATTTGTCATGACACCTATCACAGGTGTAGTGAGAAAAGGTGGAAAACCACCCATGTATGGATCCTTTCACTGTAACTGTAATGGAGCATAGAGAAATTAGCACTTTGTTGTACAAGATGACAAGATTATGCTGCGGTTAAAAGTCTTTAAAATGACATTTTAAAAAATGTGGTCGAATGTGCTTTGTAAATGTGCTAAAGATCAGAAAGGAACAGATAAAGTGTGCTATAATATTGTTGCAATTACTTTTTTCTAAGCAATTAAAAACAAGAAGTTCAAAAGGAACTAAAATAGCCTACTTCCCTGTTACTTAAATTATTACCGAAATTCTTATCTGGAAACAACTAGATTCGTAACAGTAAGTGTCATATACAACTATTTCTACATAAAATTTATAAAATTTATACACATTAGAAAAAATTTCGCTAAACACAGCATCCAGCTATAATTTAAACTTCTTAAAACCATAATGAACGATTTTCATTAATTTTTATCGCAAATAAAATTAATACTACTTATCGTCTGCTTGATTTATCTTAAGTTCTACAAATAATTAAATATTTTTTCTAACAAAAAAAACATGAAACTATTCCAAAATGTACTTAAAATAAGAAATATAAATTAAAACCAATGCGGATTAAACGCAAAAAAAATATGTCTTTCCATATACTTAGTGAACATATATTAAACAATCAAAAATAGTCACATTACTGACGTCATTCCAAACTTATTTATGACAAAAATAAAGTTTGCTTGAAATAATTTTATTTTTTAAATGAATGAAGTTTCTCAGGTCATTGTTGAGTTGGCAATAGCTATTTAAATGACTCGAAATTGAATTTTAATGCTAATCCGATGAGGAATTCGTCGATAATAGTAGTTTTATGTCCATTCGATCATACAAACAGACAGACAAAAAGTATGAAAGTTTGGTCTCTGTGGTCATAACTTTCTAACAAAAAAATAATAATTTTTAATATCGGATGGATAGGACCGATTTTAAAAGGTTGTGATCTGACAGGCAGACAGACGGACATTGACCGCATGTCAATACCTACAGGCTAAAAATGATAACCGACGAAACCATACATTGTTTAATTATTAAATGTGAATCCCATTTGTTATCAGCTAGAATTTTAGTCTGCTTTCATACATAATGAATATTTAAAGATCGTCTTATGTTTTTCCTAATTTCGAGAATCTATTTTATTTTTGAAAATCGTGTTTTTACATTGTTTAAAAAAATATTTGGCGCTTGAGATCCCATAACATGGTTCTAACAATTAAAATTGGCTTGTGATTCAAGTAACGTAAATAATTCCTTTTTTCATTTCTCTATTTCATTGGTGCTTTGACACGATAAGCACCGCCTTACTTAAATTTATTTGAATACTTATTTTGTTTCATGTGGAACTGTTGCCACTAAAGATATAAAACATGTCATTTTTTTCATTAAAAGAAAAAAGCGTGAACAAGAGCGTTAGAGGTTATGCGAAACTGTACATTAAAAAACAGATAAGTTAAGTGTTCAGGATTTACACATTTGTATTATATTGTTTACTTTAATTCAAACTTTCTAATTCGTATAAATGGTATAATGTGCTGTGAAATCGAATCACAGTTCATTTAAGTATAAAATTAGAGTCAAATTTATTGTAGAATATTCCGATTATATAAATTAAATACATTCGATTCTAATTTTCCAAGCCTAAATTGTTGCATTGTTTTGGTGTTGGTAATCCACCGTATATTATAAGCAGTGAAATAATGTATAGAGTTACAGACTCCTGAAAATCTTTATAAAAAATAAGCGTATAATGAAAAAAAGCGAAAATTATAAGATCCTCCAAAGTTCCCTTTTGTATAAAGAATGATTCAATTCCTTAAAAACCGGGGGGGGGGGGGGGACCTTTCCGAATAAGCTGTTAAGTTTAATTCCTCTAATCGGAATGAAATTGCTATAATGATATAATATGCTGGGAAATTGAATCACAGTTACTTTATGTATAATACGTATGAGAGCCACATTTATTGTGAAATATTCATATTATATCGATTACTTTACACATGATTCTAAGCAGTGAATTAATTTAGTTTTACCGACTCCTGGCAATAATTACAACCCAAAATAGTAATAATTATATCCGATGTTCCCCTTTTGTGAAAAAAAAATGTTTTCAAATTCCTTTAGAAAAAACTCACAGTTCTTAAGTATAATATTACAACCACATTCATAAAGAAGTATTCAGATGATACCAATTATTTAATACACACTATTCTAATTTTTCCATGTAAAAATTGCTTTATTATTATAGTCTTGACAATCGCCAATATATTATAAGCAGCGAATTAAAGTAGTTTTACCGACCCCTGACAATTATTACAACCCAAAATAGCAATAATTATAACATCTCTCAAAGTTCACCCTTTGTGCAAAGAATGTTTCAATTCCATCAGGAAAAACATTCCGATTAGAGGCATTAACCTGTCAAGCTTACACTCGAATTATATTTATTAAGACCAATTACCGTCTTGTCAGATGTCTGATTGTCCTGATGAAAGTAGTGAGATGTGGAAAAATGGAGGTAGGAGTTATACTTTTATGCTGCTTGTAGGGAAATTAATACAAAAATGCTTGTCCACGTGAAGCCATGAATTACTTGTGTAATATTCCCTAAGACGAGGTTGGCGAATTTTTTAGAGATATTTGTCAAGGGAATATAGTTGTAATGTGCCAAGATAGTCTAAAAAAAAGACTGTTACTTTTTTAAAAAAAATAAAGCCTATTGCGGTTCACGCAAAATGCCCATACATTTGGCAGTTTAACCTTGTAACTTAGAACTTACAGTTTCAATGAATATAATGAGAATTGTGCCTCTTATATGCGAATCTTACCTTCTTGTATGAATGCCCTGATGAAAACAGTAAGAATATGTAAAAAGTGGAGGAGGAATTTATATTGGAATTATATTTATGGGGTAATTAATACAAAAAAAAGTTGTTCGAGTGAAGAGTCAAATTTAATTTGCTGTTTCGAGTTACAAACTCTAATTCTAAACTTCAACATCCAAAACTTGATTGGCAATGCTTTTTGTATTTTAAACTGCGAAGTAACGCAATATCAAATAAGATAAGAAATCGATAAAACTTCCGAATTCATAATATTTTGCGGTATTAAACCTAATTCCCATATGGCATGTCCCTCATATTGCGATGGCAACTATAATATTGAAATCACGTTTGTGTTTTGGCCTATTACTTCAACCTGGAGACGAAGGGTTTCACTGTTCTTATTCCAACCTTTATGATAGAAGCCCATCGGAAACATTAGTTGCAAATGGGCCTCGCTCAATCCATTCATAACTGCTCTTCCCCATGCCTAAGCGCCCAATTTAAGCAGATGAAAAGCGGGATTACCAACTTAATTTCGATGAATGTGAAAGCATTACTTTCAATCGCTGTCTGTTGAAAATAAATTGCCTGAGTTTGTTTTTGTGCTTCAGTGCAAAAAGGGCCAAAGTTTGATGGATTTTGATATGATTTGATGGATTTGATAGATGAGTTTCCCTAGGCATTTCTATAACATTAGAAGCGGTAAAAATATTTATATATAAATGTAGCGAAATTATTTCATTATTTTGTGCGGAAATATTCCACGAGAGTATTTGTTTAATTTTCTCTCGACGACTTGTCTATCATCTCGCGCAGTTCTATCTTTTTGAAATTCAGTTTGTCTTTGGCGTTTAAAAAGTTAGTTAGGTTTTTGGCTCTTAAGAATTTAATAAAAGTTTCTATCTTTTGAATTCTGTCATTTATGTCCACAGTATTATAAAGTAACATTACTATAAATTGGCGCTCCAACTCGTGGCCCGATCTACGATATTTGAATTAGTTTTAGTGAACTTTGAACTTGTAGAAAGAAGTTAGCTTACTTTCAACGGAAGGAAACGATGCAAGATGGCTACTTTTCAACGGTTCCGTTATAGAAGTTCGTCTATTGGGATATCAAATAACGACATCACCCGATGTTAAATGCTGATGTATAACTCACAATAGAAGAAAGATAAGTAAAATCCTTTTACTTTTTCTTGTTAATTGAGAACTCAGGAACTAAAGGTAATTGAATTATCCAATTCAAATTTCGTTTAGGAACATTTTAGTACCTGAAGAAGATTATTTTAGAATCCCTGATAATTTTAATGAGTTTATAGTGAATTGTTACTTATACGTGGTCATACGTGCAACAAGAAGGATTTTTTTTTCTGAACTATTTGATAGCATATAAGATTTATATTTACGCCATGTCATTCTTTGCGAAAGCAAAAAAGTCGGATTTGCAAAGATTAGCCGAGGACTTAAATATAGAGTATGATGTGACTAACAAAGTCATAGAAATAAAAAACAACATTCAGCAAAGTGAAGTTTATAAAGAGGAACTGGAATATGTGAAATCGCTTCTTGAAGAAATCATCTTAGAAAGAATTGCTAAAGAAAAAGAGGAAAGAATTGCTAAAGAAAAAGAAGAAAAACTTGAACAAGAACGATTGAATCTTGAAAAAGAACGATCATTCGAACTGGAAAAACTGAGATTGCAATCTCATTTGGAAAATCCAAATTCTTCATCGGGTTCCGCTTTGTCAAACGACACCGAGTTTCCAAAATTTGGATTCGAAAAGTTAATTCCTAGCTTCGATGCAAAAAGTGACGATATCAGTTTATTCCTGAACCTGTTCGAAAGACAGTTAACATTTTTAAAGATACCAGTCACAAAGTGGGTTGTGTATTTGGTCGGTCTTCTCCCAAAAGACATTGCTAAACTTATTGCTCAAGAAAGTGAAGAAAATGTTCAAGATTACGACTATGTGAAGCAAATACTTTTAAAGCGTTTTAAGATGAGTGCCGAGAAGTTTCGCCAGTTGTTCACACAACATCGCAAAAGTCCTGACACTACATGGCGTGATTTCTACTTTGATTTGCAGAATTTTTTTGACGGATGGATATCAGGACTTGGAATTACAGAGTTTAAACCTCTGTGTGACTTGGTGATCAGTGATCAAATTAAGCGTCGCGTTCCACCCGATGTCCGAGACCATTTCCTGGACAACTGGTCGGATTTGGTAAACCCTATTGAACTTGCGAATAAGTTGGACTCTTACGACGAAGTTAGAAGCGTAAGGCAAAAGACTACATCTCAAGAGCCTAAGAGGAATGAATTTCCGAAGTGTCGTCAAGGTAACGAGTTTAACCGAAATTCCAAACCTGGTCCACAAAAAACGAAAACGTTCCCCTCTAACCCTAGAAATGAAACTTTAAATGTGGAAAGACCAACTGTCAGTTGTTATGGATGTGGCAGAATAGGAGTGATTAAAACTAAATGTCCCACCTGTTCACCAGGAAGAGATGAAAAGTTTGCTGTCAACTTCTTGACCATGCACGCCTACCACACAACAAACTCACCACTGGCTTTGATTGACACCAACATATCAGGAGTAAATGCTCGAGTTTGTGCAGACACTGGCGCTTCCAGATCGGTCGCTGGGGAGATCTTATATTCCTGTCTGCTGAACAATGGTGTAAAATTCCAACCCACAAAGATTGCGATGACATTGGCAAATGGATGCAAGTCTACGGAAGAAGCGTACACCGCCAAGGTGAACATTAGGGTGGAAGATAAATCTGTACCATTAGATATTCTTGCTCTGCCAAGAGCAAAAGGAAATCGAACTCTGCTTGGGACGGACTTCCTAGAAAAGACTGGTATCGTACTCAACATGAAGAACAAAAATTGGCACTTCTGTGAGAACCCAAAGCGGAAGATTCACTTCCAAGAAGATATACCGGTAAGCCTTTTACGGCCAATAGAAGCTGTTCCAGAACCAGAAGTCCTGCAACAAGATGTCCTTAAATCGGACGTCCTGCCTGAAGACATAGCAGCGTCCCAGATTGAAGAGTTTGAGCCACCAATCAAAGGTCAACTTCGAGAAGAGGAAGGACAAGGCTTGCCTCCTAAGCAGCGAACCCAATTGAACAAGTTAATAATGGAGTTCCAGGATACCTTCAATTCAGGGGGAGGTCCTACACCATATCTGGAGCATCGTATTGACACCGGAAATGCGCCCCCGGTGGCCACTATACCGTATCGCATGTCACCCGCGCGCCGGCAGGTGCTCAAGAAGGAATTGGACTCTCTTCTTGCCTCTGGAATTATAGAAGAGTGCGACTCACCATATGCGGCACCAGTTGTGCTGATACCTAAACCGAATGGAGAATTCCGCTTATGTGTAGATTACAGGAAATTAAATTCCGTCACGAAAGCTGATCCTTACCCATTACCGAGGATGGATGACCTGCTACAAAAAGCCTCAGAGACTAACTATATGTCTACCATCGATCTAAAAGCTGGTTACCATCAGGTCAAGATGTATCCACCAGATAAGGACAAAACAGCTTTTGTTTGCGTCTTTGGAGTTTATCGCTTCACTCGAATGCCTTTCGGATTGAAAACCGCTCCAGCAACTTTCCAAAGATTGATAGACATTTTCAGAAATGGGCTAAAGGTCAATACTTTAGCTTACTTGGATGACATAATTGTCATGTCCCCAACGTTTGAACAACATCTCGAGGATTTGCGCCAAGTATTCCAAAGACTTCAACAATTCAAGTTACAAGCAAATCGGGAAAAGTGTCACTTCGTTTGTCAAAAGGTCAAATACCTTGGACATTACATCACAAGTTCCGGAATTGAAGTTGATCCTGCCAAGGTGTCAGCCATTATGGATATTCCACCTCCGAAGAATGTAAAGCAGGTTCAATCATTTCTACAGACATGCAGTTGGTACCGAAGATTCATAGCTAACTTTGCTGGAATATCAAAACCACTGAGCAATCTCACACGAAAACGAACTGCCTGGACATGGGGTTCGGAAGAGCAGAACAGCTTTGATACCTTAAAGAAAAGCCTGACTTCATCACCAGTCCTTAAACAACTAGACGAGAGTCAACCATTCCTTCTGAGAACGGATGCATCAGCCTATGCTTTGGGAGCTGTCCTTAGTCAAGGTCAGGGTTCGGAAGAACACCCAATAGAATATGCAAGTCGCCTTCTTAATACAGCTGAGAGAAATTACTCAACCACTGAAAGAGAAGCGCTAGCCGTCGTCTGGGCATTAGAGAAGTTTAGAGGATACATCGAAGGTGCTGAAATCCGGGTTGTTTCGGATCATCAACCGCTGAAGTGGCTCTTGAGCTTGAAAACTCCAACAGGACGTCTAGCTCGTTGGGCCCTACAAATACAATCATTCAACTTAAAGCTTGAATACGTGCCTGGAAAAGCAAATGTAGTTGCGGATATGCTATCTCGACCTCAGTGCATACATGGTGAAGTAGAGTGCGAGTCCTGTGCTGTTATGGTAGACCTCCCCACCAGGTCGCCTAAAGACATTAGGGAACAACAACTCAAAGATGAAAACTTGAAGACAATAATAGAGACTTTTGAACAAAGTTCCAAGAACGAGAATTTCCTTAATTGGACGAATCGTGGTTACCTCATGACCCAAGGAGTGCTCTACAGATACTCACCAGATTCTGACTCAGAAGAAGCGCAGTTGGTAGTACCCAAACAAGAATGGGATAACATTCTAAAAGAACATCATGATGCTCCAACCGCTGGTCACTATGGTGAAGAGGGAACATTTCAGAGGATCTCCAAAAGATACTACTGGTCAGGAATGAGAACCTACATCTCCAACTACGTCAAGAAATGCCCTGATTGCAGTCGGTATAAAGCCGAAAATCAGAAACCGGCTGGACTTTTAAGAACACCAGTGTATTCCCAGCGTTTTGAGACTTTGGCAATTGATCTTTTTGGCCCTCTACCAGAAACACCAGATGGGAAAAAATGGATATTCATCGTGGAGGATACAACAACGAGATGGGTAGAACTTTTTGCATTACAAGAAGCCACAGCCCGAGAGTGTGCTATAACCTTACTAGAAGAAGTAATTTTAAGATACGGACTACCGAGACGTCTCATCTCTGACAATGGCTCTCAGTTCGTCAGTGCGGTGATGCAGCAAATCTGTAATCTATTGGATATTGCTCAAATTCTTACTCCAGTTTATTGCCCTCAAGCTAACCCAGTTGAGAGGAAAAATAGAGATCTAAAACCTCGTATTGCTATCCTAGTTGGAAGCGGCATTCACACAGCTTGGTCCGAAAAACTTCCAATGATTCGTTTTGCCATGAATTCTGCTCAATGCTCCTCAACAGGATATTCTGCTGCCTTCCTACAATTTGGAAGAGAAATGCGCACACCTGACGACGTGAATCACGACTTACGGAGTGTAATTCACAACGACAACTTCGTAGCGGAAATCACACCATACTTGTGTAAGTTTGCAAATTTGAGTCAGGAAATAAGAGACCAAGTGGAGGAAAAACAAGATCAGCGAAAAGAGTATGCAGACAAAAAGCGCAGAAATGCAGTGCAGTACGCTCCTGGTGATAAAGTCTGGGTCTCCACTCATCCTATAAGCAGCAGAGCTAACAAGAAATCTGCCAAGTTCATGCCACGACGCGACGGACCGTATATAGTGAAGACCCAACGTTCGCTAACCAGCTATGAAGTGGCAAATCCAGAAAATCCGGACGTGCCATTAGGAGTGTACCACACATCCGCTCTACGCCCGTGCCTTGAGGCTCACGACTACGGGAGCCCTGTAAACCCTCTACGCAAGAGAGGCCGTCCCAAGAAAAACTGAACTAAGACCATCTTGCTGGATCCTTGCCGGGACGTCGGCGAATCCAGAGGGGGAGTCTGTAGCGAAATTATTTCATTATTTTGTGCGGAAATATTCCACGAGAGTATTTGTTTAATTTTCTCTCGACGACTTGTCTATCATCTCGCGCAGTTCTATCTTTTTGAAATTCAGTTTGTCTTTGGCGTTTAAAAAGTTAGTTAGGTTTTTGGCTCTTAAGAATTTAATAAAAGTTTCTATCTTTTGAATTCTGTCATTTATGTCCACAGTATTATAAAGTAACATTACTATATAAAGGAAATTCTCCGATTGGTATCGTTGGACATTTGCTTTTGTCTACTAAAGAACAAATATTTTTTTATCGCAGACAAAATCTAAATGTTTCTGCACCTAGTGCAAAGTAAAGAGGTCAAAATGTGTGAAATATCGATGTGAGTATTTCATCAGACACGGTTTCGGCCATTACTGCAGACGTTCTCATATAGGTTTCAGTTATTGGTTGCCTGCAACAATGATCCAAGTCATTGTTGTAGATGTTAGCACTACATGAATTTACGGTGATATTTATTTAAGAAAATAATTGAATTGAACATTGCCTGTGCTATGTAAAAACATATTTTTATTAAAAGAAAAGAAAATGCAGAACTGAAAGTGACAGCCGTTCAGATACTAAGTGGAATAAAAATGTCATTTTAATGACTGCAGGAAGAAAAAAAAGCCAGTGTCAGATGGAGTCTTTGGTCATGTTTCAAGCCTTGAGTGTCAGCAGTTCCAGAGGAATAATAATAAAGATTAATTAATCAATGTAGTGTATGCAGCTTACCATGTCAAACTTTTAATCACCTAAGCCAGCAATAAGGAAATTCAGGAATCATTTACGTCAAGTGAAACAAGCTTAAGACCTAGTGGCTTAGTGGTAGTGCTTCGCATTGCCACGCCACAGGTCCGGGGATCAAATCCCGGATTGGGCGAGGGTGACCACTCATTTCTTCCCTTGAGTGGGTAGATAAAATGGGTACCAAGCATGCTTGGGAACTAAACACTGGGGGATTCCGCGTGAGGCTGACCACCTTACCGGGACATATGCCTAACACCCCAGAGCGCCTTGGCTCAGTAATGGGCTCTTGCGTCGAGGAGTTTAAAAGCAAACTAATTGAAGGGTTTCTTTAAAACCTTCTTCTCAAAAACCAGCAGAAACGATAAGTAATACAGAGTAGAGATTCTAAGGAAATTCTTCTGTTTATGTGATGTCTTCCAGCATTACCCGCCTTAAGTTGAGTAGAAAAAGAACCATTTCATTCTACTAGGTGAATTGTGTTCCATTTTCGTTCTTCTTCCACCAAAGAAGATTAATTCCTGCCGATAGCGGCGCCATTTCCAATTCAATTGAGGGATTTTATCAGATTCGCAAACTTGTAATGGCGGTCCATTTAAAGCGTATCAGATGTAGGAATGAAAGTGTAATTTTTTTGTTCCATGACTCCCCGCTTGTTTGAGCAGGCTTGTTTCCTGTTATCTCTCAGCTAAGTTATTCTAAGAACTTACAAGATATTTTATTCTTAAATGCGCCTGCCCATTCTCGGGAAAAGTCGGATTTATTAATAACGTGGTTGCTAGAATGTCATGCTTCTATATAGGTTAGATAAACAATAAAAAAATTGAAAAAATTTGTGTATAGATATTCTAAACTGCAGAATTTCGAATGACTCTTTTTTCATAGATAATGTATTCATTGTACCTCTTTTGTTTCTAAAACTTTAACGTTTATTTTGAAATTGAATTGTGAATGAGTGTTTTAATTAAATGGAAGTCTAATACTAATTTTTCAACATCATTATCGAAGACTTTTAGTGAACTATACACTTTTTAATATCAAGCGTAAACACAATCTGTTACCAAAAGTAATCCAGAAAAATAAATAAGGAACTACTTAGAAATTAATAAAAAATATCCAAGTAAAAAGTTAGTATTGTTATATATTTATTCAGTGAAAAACAATCAATTTGAATATAAATAAAGAACATTTATAATGATATCGTTTAAACCATCATCTTAATGTCATTGGTCAAAAAGATAAATTTAGAGTCATTGGTCAAAAAGATAAAATTTAGAGTCATTGGTCAAAAAGATAAATTTAGAGTCATTGGTCAAAAAGATAAAATTTAGAGTCATTGGTCAAAAAGATAAATTTAGAGTCATTGGTCAAAAAGATAAATAAGACGCTTTAGACTCCACATCTTGATGGGTCATTAAAATCATTTAAAGGTTTTAAAATGTTGATTAAGTCGTAACAAAACGATGTCATTGGTTTTTAAAATGCGAAATAGACTTTAAAAACCAATGACATCGTTTTGTTACGACTTAATCAACATTTTAAAACCTTTAAATGATTTTAATGACCCATCAAGATGTGGACTCTAAAGCGTCTTTATGATCATTTTTATAGAAAATAAAAAGAACAATTATTAACCCTTTTAGTCCCAGTGATGCCTTTTGGCATCATCATGTTTCTGAACTTAATTTTTTTTTAAATAATACGGCTGACATCTATTGGGATTAATAAAAATATTTTCTAATAATAAAAAGGTTAAAGAATCGAATGATGTGCTTTTTGATATTCATAAATGGCTATAGACGATCAGAAAAAAAATTCTAAAATGATGAGGCCAAATTGTCATTGAGACCGAAAGGGTCAAGACGACAATTATTAAAATTAAAATAATAAGAAATGTCAAGTAAAAAAAATAGCTTAGGTATCATTTCAATGTTATTGATCAGAAAGATCATTAACAGAAACCCCTACTAAGAAAAAGATGTATTTTACATTTTAAAAATCAATGACCTATAGTTTTTTTGAGACTTAATCGACAACTTTAACCTTGAGATGATTTTAACGACCCTTCAAACTGTGGCAGTTAGTTTCATCCCACGATGTGACGGATTTTTTTTAAAGCACAAGCTATCTTCTCTAGTAGTAATGTGGCTAATTTATTTGTCGTTAGATTACGATTATTGCTCACAGCATGATGAACTCTGATGACTTAATTTTGAAACGGATATCCAATAACAATTTCGAAAGCTGCAAAGGAGGAGTATTTGGAAATGATTTTTTTTATTGTGATGCAGAAACTTTTTTTTTCATAGAGGTTAACTTTGGTCCAGGCGTCGGAAAAAGTTTTGTTTCTAAAATTCTCTTCATAAAAATGATCTCATCTTAAATTGTCTTAAAATTTTGGAAAGGTGGAAACATCGCTTTTCATTTCATGCAAAAAAATTTCATTCTAATAATGGCAATATCACAATTGACGTTTGTATTCTTACGAGCATTTAATGACAAAAGTTCTTTCAGCTTTTGTATGAAACACCTAACAAAATATTCTACTAATGATAAAGCCGTTGGATAGATGAAATAGAAGACCAACTCTAAAAATATTCCTTTAATTTAGCCTCACAGTGTTATAGTAAAAGTTCAGCCACATCCTGTGCTAGAAAGGGGCAAAATATTAAGTTAAGCAAAACTGGATGGTAAGAAATTAAAGATATCCAGCGAAGGAGTTACTTCTATCTAAGAGTTTATATAATTAATAAATGTATAGGATTTCGCTAGGATACATAAGGTAAAATAATGATTTTTTTTACATTACACTGATTTGAAATGAATAACACCAAAGAAAATTAAAAGTGACACACACATGTTCCACGAAATTAGCAAAAATTTTTAAGACCATAAAAAAGTAATTTAAATGGCGTTGATATAACCTTATATCGACGTAGAGGAAAGAACAAATTTCAACAAATGGATTGTAATATAATTAATAATCATTGTTCTAAAAGATTTCCGTGATTTAAAGATATTGAAGAAATTTAACACAGAAATCCAAGTTAAATATGTGATTTAAAGCTTGAATGACAGGTTGTAAACGTTCAAAGCAGATGAAAACAAACGGAATGAAAAAGCTTGTATTTGTAGAGTCTATTGTGTTTGATATAGCTGCTTCGAACTTTTAAGCAAAAACACATGTTTCATATTATGACAAGTGACATTGCTTTTAAGCAAAATTGAAACACGATTTTGTATTTACCAAAAATATCATAAAAAAGGTGAATTTATGGAATTTAAATTTGATTTAGCATCATCTTAATTGTTTAAATCATTAACAATTGAGCAGTTGTTTTTACAAATGGTTTTAATTGGAAATTCAATTTATTTGATACATATAAACCTAGGCATAATATAAGACGATATAACAGTACAATTCACACAGTTCAACTAACAGATTCGAAAAGAAATCTTAATATTTAAGCGTTTTATCTTAATCATAACTCAATTGGTTACAACTTAATTGGTTTTCTATTAACTTATAAAACAACCTGCGGAATACGAATATGATTTTTTTACGATAACATCAAGCTTATTAATAAAACAAATCAAACCGTAGTTATTTTTGCTCATGATTTACTTACTTATGCATAATATTGTACAACTTTACCCGGTACAACTCTTTATATATTAATGCAAATTATACATAGGAATAAATATCATACACTACATTTTATTAGCTTACACGAAACTATTAATAAAATTTACAACCCTTCCTTTTAATTTGAACTTGCACAGAACCTTACATTTAATCTGAACTTGTAATCGGAAACATCTAAAACGAAAAGGTAATATTTTCATGCCTATTAGAAGAGCCCTTCTCCTACCCAATAATTATTTTACCTTTACTAAAAAGCGACAGAAATTGCAGGTTAGTTGCGGTGCTTGACGAATCGGCGTCTATTAATGGGTATGGAGGAGATAAGAAAAATTCGGCCACACACCAAAGAGAATAACATGCATGAAAAGGATTATACATTTTAAGGCTTCTAATTGTGCCGAATGAAGAGAATAACAAATAATTAAGATGTCACTTTCAGAAATATTGAAATCATCTAACTCGCCTTATATAATAAACTATAGGTTATTAATAACGGAGTTGTATGGGAAGCATTTAATACGTACCCTTAACACTTTCAGTCCCATTGACAATTTGGCATCATCATTTTAGAAAAAAAAATTCTGATCGTCTTTAACCATCTATGATCCCAAAAAGCACATCATTCGATTCTTCCAACTTTTTTTATTGGAAAATATTTTTTTATTAATCCCAATAGATGTCAGCCCTATTATTTTTTTAAAATTATGATCAGAAACACGATGGCCAAATGGCATATCACTGGGACTGAAATATTTAAAAACAATGTAGGGTGTATATTGTGTAAACTTTTACTTAATGCCAGTCGATATCCTTCCTCACTAGTCAGCAACCCATCAGGTTTTTAAAAGCCATGTTCATGTCAGCATTATTATTTTTTTTTTTTTAATTTTGATGTACGACTGAATTGCGGCCCTTCTGTTTAATTAAATACAAACTCCATATTTGGACATAAAAAATCCTCAATATTCCTATTTGTAAGTAAGTAAACAGCAAAATGAAACAACACATCTAAAATTTAAAAAAAATATTAAACATTATTACACTCGAGTAGTAAATTTGACCTCGAGCTTTAAAAGTTTTATAAGGATTTTTTAAAAATTAATATGTTGAATCTTATAGAGATATTGGCTCATATTTTGCCCTCCTAACGTTTTTTGCATTTATGACCCAAAGATCCGAAAATTAATATTTATGCTCTATCAAAGACTTTTTGTGCTATTTGGTTCTGTACAAATTGCTCTCAACTTACTTTTTTTATCTTTAGGGTAGGGAAATATAATTAGAAGACATTATATCGAATGTTGCAGAAAAACCATGATTATTTTGGTCAGTTGTACAGGGGCCCACTGTTAAAATGGCTGTTAATTGGACAGGAATATTTGCTTGCCAAAGAAATTAATAATTGCGTTACATTACACACTATTAGTCTCATGGCATTTCATTTAATGCGTCTAATTTATATTTCTTTCCGAGAACATCAACTCGCAGCACAATTAAACAGCTCAAAGTGGTGACCAAATGCGCTATTTGGATATCTTGGATACTTCCCACACACAGTCACGACGAGGAGCCACTAAGCGCACCCATTGCTCCTATTGACAGATCCTAACGCAGGATTCGTTTAACCAGGTTCACCTACATTGATTCTGGAAATTTTTGTAATTCCGTTTTGCAAGTCCGGTCGTAAGTGCTTCCAATTTGATCATCAACAACCAATACGTACACTGCGTACGACGTCGACTCTACAGTAAACAGATGCCACTGCAGTAACAGCTTTGTTAGCCTGGTCCATGGGCTCTTACTCGAAAAATTAAGCCTGGGATTGAAAGGGTTAAAAAAAATGCGGGTAATTGTTTTGTCAAGGATACTCAGGGGTGCGTCATGGAAATGTTAAGCTAACTAAACCATTATAGTATGGTTTAGTTAGCTTATAGTTAGTTAGATATACCATTTAGAAGTGCAGTTAATTTCAACGTCGACGGTCAAATATGTGCCCCTGCATTTGCAATATCCACAAAGCGATTGTCAGTCCCACTGAACTAATGCATTAGTTTTTTGATCACAACCTCCGCAGAAGTATTGCTTTGTCATGTTAGCCCTTTTTCCTCAGGTATGGGAATCAACATAACATCAAAATATAACCAAATTCTTAACCAATTCATAACCAGAGTTGGAATGAGCATATCGGCAAACAGCTTCTTGTTACACCTAACAAGCTACATTTTCACCATTGTCGGCGGCTACCTTAAAATTAAGCCCGAGCCTAACACATCTTAAAAAATAAAACCACTTATAAAATACCAAGAAATGTTTTCTTCAGAAGGTAAACGCCCTTTATTGCTGTTTCACGAAAGGTATAAAATGCTTTTTATTACATATTTTTTCATAGGAAGCCATTTTGTAAAAACTTATTAGGTGCTATCAATCATCCACGTATGTGGGAACTTTTTTCTTTAGTAAGTGGGATGCCTATTTAAGTTTTTCCCCCTAAATAACTAGGTGTGTGTCAAAAGGAAAGGGTTATTTGATGTATAAGGTTAGAGTTTAGCTTAAAAAACACAGTTGCCTTATTGTTGTTGTTTCAAAAAGGATATTTACTTATGAAAAAGAAGTTGACTGAACATAAATGACAGGATTAGTATTTTTAAACAGTCACCAAAGAGATTAAAACGATTGTGTTTGAAACAAGTAGTGTTAAATTAATAAAAGTAGAATATTTTCTTGCTGGGAAAAATAAGTAGGATTGCCTACTAAAAACTGTCACCTAAAACAGTTTGCACAAAAGATTTATATACATTATACCTATTGGAAGCTAAGATTGGCTATATTTTCAATTATGGATTTCCATTAATGGATCCATTCTACGTGATATCAATTAAAAATAGTTTTTTGGTGGAACTGATTTTTTAAAATTTCACAAAATCTGTCCTATTATAGTTGAAGAAAAATAAAACATTCAAAGTAAATTGTATATTCTTCTAGTTAATATAAAATTTGAAAAAATTCGTATGCTTTCAAACTTTTTCAAATTTCAATTTATAGTTTTAAACAATTAACAATGTTTCAACGAAACAAATTAATGTTGCATGACGGAATAAAAATTAGCTAAATAGTTTAATAAAACTTATTTACACCTTCGCCAATTCGGTTATCCTTTTAGGCCCTTTAAAAGAACACGTAACAAACCTCAACTAGTTACATTATTTCGCAACCCAGAAAGTGGATGCGTGAACATATTTTCGCCTTGCGTGCCAACCAAAGTGCCACTTGTAGGCTTTATTTGTTGGGCCATCATTACTGAACACTGTGGGGCCCCTTTGTTTACTTCTCATTGTTCACGATGAGATGAATGCATTGCGTTCAAAAGCAGATGGAAATGCTTGGCGAGAAAACAGTTGAAACCGTCAGAAAATCGCCATGCAACCCTAATTTTTTTTTAATTTACAGGAGTAATGAATTTTTGAAAACTGAAAAGAAAAAACGCTTTTTATGGTCATTTAGCGAGTTGAAAAACATCGTAAAACCACCTGTACGGGGTTTATAGAGTTGCGTTAAGTACCACCGGATATCAAATTTTTTATTTAAATTTGAATTTCTTAGTAAAACAAATTCTTGAAAAATCCTTTCTCCTTCTGAGATTTTTTTTAATTGACAAATTTTGTAAGATAGTATCTAAAAAATAAAAGTAAGCTCAAACAAACCGCTCATTCAATGCTAGTTCATGCTGAAAAGCATCGTTAATTAAAAAGCAATTATTAAAAATAGTTAGTCAAGCTGAAATGCATCATTTTATTCCTTAAAAAGCATTGATTAATAATCCAAAACTCGTTTTTGAGCAGTTATAGGCTGCAGTTCGAGATCAGAATTTACACAAAATTACAGTACATTTCCTTTACAAGAAGGTTAAAGAAAATGCCTTTTAAGTCTATATTACAGTGTCAGAAATTTCCAAGTCGATGTAGTAAGCATAAAAAACTATAAAACGGGACCCGGATGGCCGAGTGGTTTGGACTACAGCAGTCTGCGTTCTGTAACGGGTACGGGCCCGATTCCCGCCTTCACCCTGTGTGTATTTTCATTTCTCTGCAACAGTAAAAAAATTATTTATGTGGCTGTCTTACTTGACGAAGGCTTTATAAGCGGGTCTCTGATCAAGCACACTAGTCGGATTATATATGTATCTACACTCTTAAAACAAAAGAGTGAAATCCACTCCAGTTGGAGAAGTGCATTTTCGACATTGGAAAGGAGTGAATATTAACTCAGACTGAGTTAAAATCACTCATTTGGAGTGATCCTGCTGGAGGTTTAACACACAAAGGATCCACTCTGCACTTCAGAGAAGTGCATTTTCAAGACTGGAGGAGTGAAAATTACTCAGATTGAGTTATATTCGCTCGTTTGTTTTAAGAGTGTATCCAGCTATAAAACAACGCCAAATAGTTCACCAAGAACGTTTGTTTGGGCTTACTACAAAGCGATCAATAGCTTCACTTGGAAAAACCGACCTTTTCATTGCTTTTGCCCGACATCATCTCAACCTTCCTCCTAACTCTGTGGATGAGTGTCTGATGGAAGGTTAATGGGTTAACAAGGTGACATCATGTTGTGAACACATTTTTTCCTTTTATAGTTGGGTAGTCTGGGAAGTAGCTAATGACTATTCTTTGATTTGACAAAAAGAGCATTACATGGGATTTTTCGGTAATAAGGTTTTAATGATTCTGGTGAATGTAAAGGGTTGTCTCTGATAGAACTACACCAGTTATTTATAGGTGATAACTGAAAGTTTCTTTGGAAATTTAATTGGTACATGAGGTTTTTAACAATGAATAAAAAATAAAAATAAAGGTTAATGAATGGTTTAAAAAAAGTTTTCTTTAATATAGCAATATATATTTATAAAGAAATTCTGATTGGCTTACATATCAACGCCCAGTACAGATACCACAGGTTAGGATCTTTTGAATTTTGCACTGAAGGCACCATTTACAAAGTTACTTTTCACAATTCTAGCATACACGCGTCTAGAAGGGCAAAACGCGATCCAATTTCTTCATAGCAATAACATTATGCAATGTTGTATGTAAGCCCTAAGTGTACAAGTTACCGTTATTAACGCATCCGTGCTACGTCGGGATTAGCTAGTGTCCGATATATAATGATAAATAAATTATTTCAATTTTATAAATTAAAATTTAATTTACTTTTGTTTGAATATTACTTATTACCAACTTTATCCAGATAAGTAAATGCAAGTTTAAACAAAAAAAATTAATAAAGCTATTTTTTTTTATAGTTCATATTTATAAGTTTTCCGGCAAAGCCAATAAATTTATACTTAAAATTATTTATTAAGTGGTTTAGAAAGTTCAAAACCAGTTATTTTATGATAGTTTTGCCAATCCAAATATTGTATTATGTTTAATAGCTTATAAAATTCATACTATAAAACAGCGTTTATCCAAAAAAGGAGCTAACACAAAATATTATATCAGTGGCATAAAATTATCAAATGAAAATGATAATAAAATATTTAAATTCATAATGATTTTCAATAATAATGAAAAGAAGCCAATAGCTTATTACTCGGCAACAAAAAAAAAATATCCCTCTAATTGTGTCGTCATGGTTAAAATTAAACTTATTTTAATGACAGTATGATATGGCCAAGCCATATATATTAGGGTGGGCCGAAAAAAACTTTTTATTTTATTTCGGATCGCTATAGTGCGGAAAAGTTGCCACTGGTAAAGACATGAAAAATGCACTAATTTAATATTTTTATTACCATATCTTCCGTTCGCGCAATGCCTTTAAAGTTGGCAAAAATTGTCAAAAAACTTAACTTTTCATAAATTTTTTAAACCCGATATATGATTTTAATTGCTTTCCGATATCATGTTGTATGATTAAAATTTACAAAAAGTTAAAACTTTGAAATTAGCAAAAAATGCGAATTTTCCTCATTTTATACTACGTTGAGTGGTCAGAAGATCTGACACAAATGTATAATAACTTATTAAACTAATATATTATATCATTTATTATAAATAAGTGCTATAATATTTGGATTTTACATACTTTTAGTAGTTAATTCATGATATTGGAACGTAATTAAAAACTTCTGCCTTGTTTTAAAAAAAAATTATAAAAAATTACGGTTTTTAACAATTTTTCGCCAACTTTGAAGGCATTGCGCGAACGGAAGATATTGTAATAAAAAAATAATAAATAAGTGCACTTTTCATGTCTTTACCAATGGCAACTTTTCCGCACGATAGCGATCCGAAATAAAATAAAAAGTTTTTTTCGGCCCACCCTAATAGATATCATATAAAGTACTAGATTGGTAGATCACGTGAGCTCCAATGCTAGCGACGGGAAGCGCATAGAGACTTCAGAGGAAAGAGTTTCGTATTTTTTTTTTAAGGTCACTAAAAATATTCCAAAATTCAGCAATTTAGGTCACGTGATCTGACAATCCAGTACTTTATATGATATCTATGGATTTGGCACGTTTCTAAAATTAAACATTAAAAAAAAGTTCTGAAAGATTACATTGTTTACGAATAGGTCTTCAAATATCTAATAACAAATGAGGCTTGGTATGCTAATCTTTGTGGATTAGGCATACCAAGCCTCATTTGTTATTAGATATTTGAAGACCGATTCGTAAACAATGTATCTAATACGTTTTTTATGACTCTATAGCGTGAAAACAAGAAGATTTACAAGATTCTTACATGATGTTATTGTCACGCTGCTATAAGTTCACTTTTACTCACAATTATATTGAATTTTTAAAGAGCAAATTGTAGTTGCTTGTAATCGCATTAAATAAAATATTTTTCTGAGATTGTGGGAAATTCTCATAAATGGAAATACTTAAAATACATTTTAGGATCTCTCATAATGGTCCATTTAAAAGACGAAATAAAAATTTCACAGATAAAAAGTTTTTTGCAACTATTTAAGTATGATTCAAAATTGAATTTAATAAATAAGTTTTAATAAAAGGTTCTGAAATTTTCGACCTTTAGTAATGTTTATTAACAGAATCAAAATTTATATTTTAAAATACACAGGCCATTTGTAAGTATTAAAGTAATGACCGGATAAAAGGACAGCTTCTTTATCTGTTTACCTCAATTATTACAACAAAAAAAAAACGTTGAAAAAAAGAATATCAAAGAACTAACGTAAGCTTTTATAGAAGAATCTTTAGTACTATTTACGAGAGATAGTTCCTTAACCCTTTCAATCCCCCAGTGATGCCATTTGGCGTCATCATGTTTCTGATAATATTTTTTAAAAAATAAGAGGGCTAATATCTATTGGGATTAATAAAAATATTTTCTAATAGATAAAAGTTTGAAGAATCGAATGATGTGCTTTTTGATATCATAAATAGCTATAGACGATCAGAAAAAAAACTTAAATAATGATGCCAAATTGTCATTTGGACTGAAAGGGTTAAATCAAATTTTTTAAATCGTTTTACCTCTAAATATGTAGTGGTTTAGCATTTAAGCGTTTTAACACAAAACATGCAAATTGAAATGACAGCAAAACTAAACAAATTTAATGAGGACATTTTTTTTTACCTTGCGAAAAAAAAAATGAATTTTAACTTTAACGTTTGACAGATATTGTAATTTCAACATAATGTATAAGGTCCTCTCTTTCTTTCTCTTAAGTAACTCTTTCTTTTTAAGCAGGATTTTTACTTTCTATTTCCTAATATAAAATATAATATAATTAAAATAATGGGGTCTAAAATCTGAACAGGAGATTTTATAATCTTCACGTTTTGGAGGGTGCTGATTCTAAAGATGTGGTTTTTGAACAATAGGTCATTTGCAGTCTGAAACCATTCGACAGTTTGCACTAAAAGATCAATCGGACTTCAAATCAGTTCAAAGTTCCTAGTAATACCTGTAGAATGTTTTTGTAAAGTGTTCGGGAAAATCATACCTACGCAATCGGTAGTTATTATAGATTTTTTTAAGTTCTTGATATTGCTTTATGCTAAAAGGTATATGCTTATATCCTAATAGGCTTAAAGGGTGTATAATAAAATTTAAGGTAGATCTGTACCATGTAATTTTCAAAAATCGATTTTTCGATTTTAGTATTTGTGCAAAATACGTTTTAAGAGCTTTCCAACGATGCCCTTTATAGTTGTCATTCAGACAACTTTAACCCAGTTAAATTTTAACTCAAATATGGATCAGCAATATTTTCATAATGTAAGTTTTCAACTTTGAATCTTATTTTTCTCAGAATGGTGTTTTTTAGGTTTACATATCTTTTACTTAAAAACTATTTCATGTATAGACTTTTAAACTTTTTACAGCTTAACTGTTTCAGGGTGTTTTGATTACTGAAGTGAGCATTTATAAAAATTTGAAAGAGAAAAAAAGATGGGTAATTTTGTGGTGTAAAAATGTTTTTTAAAAATAACATATTTTTCAAATATTATTTTTAAAAAAATACTTTATTTATTAATAAAATCTCATTTCAGTGTATTGTTCAAAGTGCATTTCATTCACATAATTTTGTGTGTGTCGTTTTGTATGTTAGTCCCAAAGAAAAAGGAACATGAAAAATTTCAATTTAACATTGGCCGTATACAAGGTATCGACCTACCTTAAATGTACGGATTTATTGAGTGTTATTTTTGAAATTCGTGTAGTGTTACACACCTAAAGTTATTCTATACCACAAGAATTTATCACTACAAAACCCATCACTTACTTAAAAATTATACAACACAATGAAAAACTAAAGAATCGTTATAACTCTGCATAAAAAACTGGAATACTGAACTTGCTTGCACGAAGTTCATGTAAATCCTAATTGGAATCACCTATAATTTGTCTTCCACCGTCGAAGCCCCATGCATATTTATCGGAGCGAGCCCTGTTGCATTATTCAGTTACAATAACATGATATGCACATTGAGTTTCGCGCACCCCAAAAAACGTATTCGCACCTTAATAACAAGGATGCGAAAGAATTTATTTTGCCTCTATCGATTGATTTATGGGTGAATTTATAAATACAAGATAGGGACGTGTTTTAACCGACAGACTCTCGATCAACCGGGTCCCACCCATTTGATTTACCGGATCCAATCCTTTACAATGGATTTACTTTTTTGCAACGAAAATTTTTAAGCAATAAGAAATTAATTTGTTGTTGGTTAAAATGGTTGGAGCGCCAGCCCTTGAAGCTGCTGGGCTCGGGTTCGAATCCCGGTAAAGGCATGTATGTTTGTGTTTGTTAATAAATGTTTTTATTTGTCTATGTGTTTGTGGCGTCCCTCTTTGAGTGTCTCTTCTAGCGAGCGGGGTAATGGGCTAAAAAGGCCTACATTCTTCCCTTCTAGAGGTTGCAATCACTGTCATTTATTTTTTTGGTTAAAATTGTACGGGGATAACACATGAAATGGCTTCATAATTTTTATTTTCAATTGCTTACCATGAATTGTAAGGTAGTAATGAAAGTATTGCGATTAGGTCTAAAATCCAAAATAAGGTTTTGTGCATTGAGCACAATTTGGAAGATGCAGATTCTAAGAATGTGCAGGTGACCATTTTTCCGTCTGTCAGACAGTTTGTCTGAAACCACTTTACAGCTCAAACAAAAGAGTGTTCCAATTTAGAACAAAGATGGCTCTTTCTCACACAAAGTAGACAAAAAAGTAGAAAATATAGCTGTTACACAAATTCTCTTCCATATAACTTTTTTCGTTTTAAAGGTATTGCCAAAAAACGAAAGGAGCTACAGGTTTCAAGTTGGATTTACGAGTTCCTTGTACCTGTTGGACGTCAGAATAAGGATTTTGTGAAAATCGAGCAGTAGTAAATTTTTCAACCAGTTTTTTACAGAAAAATATCCACGACCGATGGCTTTAATCAATAGTTTCACAATAAAAGATTTAAGTAAACAAAAAGATAAATTATACTTGACCATTTTCTTGTTTTACTTTTTAAGAAAAGTTTTCAATGCGAAATTTCATTATATTATCTTTGACGCCTTGTTTTCCTGTTTATCATAACCAAAAATGTAAAGTAATGACCATTGGTTAACATTATCAAATACTATTTTTAAAATTAAAAATTCAATTTTTACTGATAACTGAAACCAATAAAATAAACTAGAAAAGTAACGAGATATTTTTAAGCATTTCGAAAAAATCGTTAGACAAAGAAATCGAATACTTATAATGACGAATCGAATATTACGAATGACAAATCGAAGAATTATTCACGAGCGCTTCAGATAATAACACATCTACTAATTATTTATGATTTCAAATCTGCAAGATACCAACTTGAATCTCAATCCCAGAAGCCTCATAATTGTAGTAGTTACGTCTTAATGAATCAAGTGACCACTACCCCGGCAGATGCCAATGATACTTATAAAACTTACGCATGAGTTAAGTTTTGACAAATGAACACTAGACCATGTGTGAATGTTGTACCTTGAGGTGGTCCTTTTGGGTTAACTGGGTGGTCAGATTGGAAATGTTTTTATGTCAATATAAAACAACCGTAGCTTAATGGTGTTAGTAAATTTCGGAACAGCTATGATATAATAGCCGGTCTCGATTAAGCGATTTTTGTTATGTTTCTGAGCAACAAAAATAACCAAAAGTGGTTAACATTCCACTTCGTATTTCATACAATTCGATAGGTATAGCAACACTACGTTAGCTCGCCAAAGCTTATCAAGATCGCTAAAAACTGACCCGCCATAATATCATAGCTGTACCCTGTACTATTTTATGATGGACTTTATTTTAAATTTAATAACAAGAAAAATTGGCAATAGTTACCTTTCATACTAACTAATCTACAGTAAACACATTTATAAAATAATATCAAGGAACATTTAAATAAAATATATAACATTAGATGGCTTAAATAAAGTAGGGTGTTTCTAAGCTGTTGTTGAACAAAGGGAAATATAAAATCATTTTCCAAAAAAAGTAGCACCTATGTGATCACTATGCATCTTTCTATACACTTTTTACAGGTTATCGGTCCCATATCAAGAACACATGTAATTGAGAATCTGAAGATCGCAGTTCTATAACTATTTGGCTCTTAAAAAAAAAACGTGTCAAACATCGCTGAACCATTACTTAATAACCTTTATTTTGTAAATTTTTCTCCCATATTTACATTTGTGTTATGAGCAATTATGCATTATTAAAATTTTTTATGAAAACCTGTAATAATTGCATGAACTACCTCCTAGGCCAAGGTATAAAAAAGTGTTTCTGACTGAAATATTAAAATATATATATATATATATATATATATATATATATATATATATATATATATATATATATATATATAATATATATATATATATATATATATATATATATATATATTTACTTGAAACTTTTACGCATGGACTAATTCAATTTATCAAATAAAAATTAATCTATTAAATCATATTTTATGAAATAAATAATTTTGAACAAATAAAAATATATTTCCTTAGCTTTTCAATTCTTTAACAATGCACTGAATAGAACGATTACTCTAATTAATTTATAAACTTGACCATTATACTACTCTGATTTGGTGACAACTCATACATTATATGACGTTTGTGGTCCTATTTTAATAATGACTCCAAGTTCTTTTGAGTTCAATGGCGCGTGGAAGCATTTTCAGCACTTGAGGCATTCAAAGTTCGCCAAGCACGCAAGAAAAGTGCCAAGATCTCCTAATTATTCCAATCACGTTTGTGAACGGAGGAAAAAAATTCCACGCCAAATAATCTTTAATTACAGCCATACTATACTTTGATAGCAGTTGTAGTACGTTTCAGTTGTTAGTTCATTTGCTACGTTTAGCATTTTGAATGTTATCAAAATACAAAAACGACGAACATAGATATAATTAAGCTTTTAAAGTTTTGGATCATGGAAGATCTGGATAAAAAATTCATTGCCGCGTCCCTTTCAAAAATTCATAACTTAAGAAGTAATTGGAATTTCTAAAAATCGTTTTCTGAGAATTATTAAGAAATGTTTGAATAATATTTAAAAAAATATTTTTTAAGCCGATTCTTTGAGATTTTTGGGTATCGGACCCCTTTAACGATTTTTCGTAAATTCCATGCAAAACATTCATTTAAATATGCAATTGTTTGAAAATATGTTTATTTAAAGAACATATGCCAAGGATTTTGTTCGGGAGTGAATAGGATATGTGAATAACGGGTAAAAATAACATCCCTGAAGTATCAGCATACCCCAGTAATGGGCGTCGGTCGTGTGTTATGCAGAGCGACAGACGCGGGACACCATCCCTGCTCTTACTTTGATTTTATTTTCAATTTTATTTGTTTGCTTACCATCGCCGAAGAAGAAGGGAAAAAACGCCATTATTGAAAACGCCATCTTGTTTTCTCCCTCCCCTTTTATGTATCGCCATCATTGAGTTATGAAGAAGATAGAGATGCTTTGCGTGAAATTAAGTGAGGCCGCCAGAAAGTCGCCAAGTATAACAATAGTGAGCCCAAACAAACAGCTCACTCAATGTTAGCTCATACTGAAACGAATCATTTAATTTCATTAAAAAGCCGGGCCGGATTTAAAGATTTGCCGCATGTAGGCTGCACTCGATTTGCCACCTCTGTCACAATATTCTCCCCCTTTGTAGAAAATATAGCTGGTTAACTTCGAAATAGGGTGGTATGTGCCGTTTAGAATTATCACAACGAATACTGTATAAAGGAGGAAAATAGGTTTATTTGAAATACAATATAAAATTAGAAAATATATAAATAGAAAATCAGAAATTTTCATTTTCTGAAAACTGGTTCCTTTTTTTCTGTCTACATATTAGAATCATCTTTAAAAAAACATGCCGAATGCCGCTTTAATTGATCGTAAAATTTGCCGCCCCCAAAAATTCGCCTATTTAGAAATCCGGCCCTGTTAAAAGCATTGATTAAATTTTAAAAAAATTACTGTTTGCGCAGTTGTAGTGATAAGTAACACGACATCTGAATTTAACACAAGATTGCAGTATTTCACCTCACAAATAAAAAAAAGGCTTTGTAATTGTAGTTTATATTAGAGAGTCAGAAAAAGCCAAGTTGAGGTAGTAGGCCTGTACAAACTCCACATTATAATAGCGCCAAATAACTCGCCAAGAACATTTGGGCCTACTACAAAACGATCAATGACTTCACTCAGCAAACCCGTCTTTGTATTGGAGTCAGCATCTTCAACTTTTTCATGCTTTTATGTATCGCCATTCAACCAATCAGCTTCGCCAAGCTGTCAAAGACAGAAATGAAAAGTTGAGTGGTCTCCGAGGTGCTTCTCCTAGCTTGTTTCAGTTTTTCAGACGATTTTCTTAAGATTCACCTCACTACAAAATTACGTGATGCCTTTGCAGAATGTTGGAATGATTTTTTTATACGCTTGTGTGGTTCTTTTGAAACGTGGTTTTGATGTCTTTATAACAGTTATTGAGTGTTTCGAGAAGTACCCTCATTCATTTTTATAGTTGGTGGATGTCTGCCAAAATGATCGAACTACAATTTTTTAAATTGCGTTTCATGGTGGTCCGATCGTTTCTGCATGCGACATTGCGATTTCATTTGCGAGTCTTGTATGTTATCAAATAAAATGTCGTGACAAATATTTGAAGAGAATCATTTGTTAACTTCCCAGAAACTACTGAATGTTACATTGTCTTGATAGAAAGTTATTTTGTTTCATGTTTAATATCCTTTTCATGTTTTTCCCCTCTAAACAAGCTATTTTAGTTTCACAATAGTACTATAATTTCGTGTTGAAATAAAATGAAATTTGTCATTGACTTTAAAATTTCAAAATTTTCCAGATTCGTAATGTAAATATTGCTCCGATTTTTCATCGGGCGAGGAGTCTTTTCTTAAAATATATTGAATGATTCTTGATGTATTTCATTAATTATGCAAAATAAATACGATTGAGGTATCATTATTACGGCCCCAATAATAGAATAAAAATAATTATCTAATGGCAAAAAGTTAGCTGAAATTATTTCAAAGCTGCATTCATTTTTTTAAAAACATTTTTCGTACTTTTTCTAATGACCGAACACACACACGTAATAAACGAAGATTGACTTTTTTTATGTCCGCAACACATTTTATGGAACACATAATTTTATTCGACAGCATCTTAAATTCCTGAAACATACTCAAAATAAAAATTTGAACTATAATTGAAAATTATCGCGGGTTCGAGCTCAGGCTGAGTCTTCGGATTTTCCGGATTGGAAAATCCTGGGCATGCATGTCATATGATTATGTGTCATGTAAAAAAGCCTGAAAGGCCTATTTGGTTTGAGTTCTCTTGACAAAATTAAATCTCAACATATTTTAACATCCACAGAGAGCTCAGAATCATTGTAATCTGTGCGTCAAAATAGGTAGCGTGATAGATTGGTAGCGATTAGATGGTGCCCCAAAAACAGGCTCGCAGTTCTGGGGAATATGCCGCGTCTGCAAAGGCTTGACTTCCAATATTTCAGCCCCATTAAAGGAAAAAAAACTATGTTTGAAGAGATTGTTTCCAAATGGCGTTAAGTACCGTTTTTCCATTCTTCGAAAAGCATGATTCTGTTAAGTAAGATTTACAATTGGCTTGTTTCAACACTTTGTCAAAGAAAACAACCAATGAAATTGCATTTCGGAGCCCGTGACGCTATAAAAAACCAATGAGCTTGGTTCAGGTGGTAGGGAGAGAAAACAAAACAAGCGATGAAATCACAGTATGAAGAGCGAGACATCTTAAGAAATATTCCCATTAAATTTTTTAAAAAAAAATATGCTTTTCTCCTGTTCTAACACTCTTTGAATCATCTACTTATTGAAATGCATTGTAAAACACATGTTGTCATATTTTTAATCAAAAAATCTATTTTGGAAAATTGTAACTTAACCCATTCGGAAACAAAATCTTCAATTGAAATAACAACATACTCTGAGTAACACATAACACTTAAAAGCATCACTTTAAAATTATCATATAACATTATTGTCTCCCAGAGAAGTTTCATCGTTATATTATATCTGTAACAAAAACCAAGATACTTCGAATGTGCAAGAACAAAGACAAATAATAATAATAATTAGTGAACTAATCAATCATACTAAATAATAGTCATTGTAAGTGTTAAAAAAACCCAGAAAAATATTGGAATTTAAGGGTACCGGGACCACGCTTGCGTCTTTGAATCATTACCTATTGCTACCAAATTCCGAACAGAGTGCAGCAATGTTTCATCCTATCTACTTATTACCAAGACACGCAAACAAAGAGACCCTTGTTAATAAAGAAAAGAGCTTCGAGTGGATTTATATTTGATGACCCTCCGCCGGTGTTCACACTTCACCGCATGCAGTTAATTGGATTTCTTTATTGCTATTAACTTGATTGGCAAAGAAAAACGGCGATAGTTTTTTGATGATATTTTTTTAAATTGAAATATGAGTTTTAATCAATTTTTAAGGAGTGGCTCATTAAATTATATCGGGTCTCGGTGGGTTAAGGTGGTTATCCACGGAGGGCACATTTGCAGGTTCGGTCTTGGTTTAAATGTCCTAACAAAAGCAACAAAACAATAAAGATATGTGTATGATAATGGTTTACACTAAATCTTGTGAACACTTTTTATTCACCCTCTTTTTTTCGAAACTTCGTGTTAATCTATTGTCCTAATGTCTTTGTTTGTTGTTTGATCTGCAGTGTATGCGTGCTGTTTGACTCATGCTTTGATGCATGCTGTACCTTTATTTGTTAAATAGAAAAATCTTATTCTCTAAATATTGAAGAAGTCACTTGACCCCGGCTCGTAATGAAGATAATAGTCATTAGTTGTCCTCATGCAGCTTTGGTGAGACTCAGCAAATCAACCTACCGATTGCGTTAAAATTAAGTACATCGATGTAGATAGTAATTAAAATGAGATTCTTATTTCCTCAAAAATTAAACATGAGTAAAAAAATGTAAAAAGCTCTTTTAACAAAAATTGAAGAAAGAAACTTTAATTGTTTGATAGATTCTTTATACATATACATAAATCTTATCTTCTATTTTAATCGTATTAAAAATCATGCTATTATGTTAAATTTCTAACCTTCTAAGATGAGAAGAGTTTAATTCCTTCGATTTATGTAACAAAGATTCCTTAAAAAGTGTTTATACAAATAAAAAAAATTTGCGAAAAATGCAATTTAATAAAATGTATTATAACTGGAGGTTTAAGTTATGATTGTGTCAGCACCCCCAAAAAATTAATAGTTATAAGGTGAATTGAATGTACTTACTTTAACCAAAATTTCTTGTCTCTCATATACATAGGTTTCGTATATCCGCTTAATCATTTTGTGAAATATGTACAATATCTTACTCGTAATAAAAAGATCTCTCAGTGTTCTGAAATAAGAAGGGAAATCTTTATCAATAATCAAAATTGTCTAAAGCATTTGCTCAACTACTTAGTCATGTAATTTAGTAGATTCTCTATATGGTAATATAAAGAACCCTCTGACACAGCAAAATAATATTTTGATAGACTTAAACATTTTATCTGTACATGATAATAAATCTTAGTTTTCGAAAATTCTATGCCAGCTATCTTTCGTTTTAAGGAATGTATTTAAAAATGATTTTCCATGGTTTAATGTTCTACGGTTTTTAGCTCCAAGCAATCTTGGTAAAAAATAA
Source organism: Hylyphantes graminicola (assembly GCA_023701765.1). Lineage (NCBI taxonomy): Eukaryota > Metazoa > Arthropoda > Arachnida > Araneae > Linyphiidae > Hylyphantes > Hylyphantes graminicola. The sequence continues at coordinate 63,771,025 of CM043118.1, read as the reverse complement.
CTTTGTTGTTATTTAAAGGAAATAATTTTATCTAAAATAATTCCAAGTACATGAACTATCAAATTAATTTTAACGAGAAATTACTTGATATTTTACTTACAATGAAGTAAGTCTCAAAGGATGCATTTTTTATTATGGTTGAAATAAAATATATTAAAAAAAATACGGGCTGATGTTCAAAGTTACCACGTGACGCCATCACTTTTGCAATTTTATATAGAGTTAAAAAGTCATCAAAATATTACTACTATTTTTACACTTGTTTTCAAGGCTTCTCACGTACTAAAACATATTTAAATACCAATACAAAACTTTTGATGCATTAATTATGTCATAAATCATACACATTTAATAACCATAGTTTTTATTTTATGTATCCCATCCACATCTTAATCCTAATACTAAATGAGGATTAACAAATCTTTTACAACTCTCAATGGCTAAACTTTCTCTTTCGCAGCTATTCAAAGGCATTCCTAATATTCCGATGGCTACAAACACGTTAATCCAGTTTCGTATTATAACAAATTCTTACTGACGCAGCCGAACCACAAGGAATTATTAGCGATATAAGAGATGGTCATTGTAGAAATGAGGAGTAAGAATTTATGATATGTTCTTGACAAGATTTTTAGAGTGATGCACGCAATATTTTTTAATTAGCAAGGGTTTGTTTCTGTACCACCTGGAAATAATTTGTTGTCAATTGGAAGGTGTGTTTCGTAAAACCAAAATGTACTTGTTCCCCTGTTGTTAGCTTCCACACTTACCACTTATTTTAATACTAATTATTCCTTATTGCGAGGTTTTTTCATTGCCCTTTCGTTTTTAAACGGTATTTAAAAAGCAATTCATATACTTATTTATGTCTAGAAGGTGATGGATAGTTTTCATGTTGTATGTTGATATGAAATGATTTACTTATTTTTAAGGTATGGGCGATATTAATTACTTATTCCTTGAAATACCAATAAATTTCGGAAACAATAAGTAGTAATTATTTACTTTTCAATGCAATATATAGTTGTTTTAATTTGTGTATTTATTTGACATTTAATTGGGGAGACGGTACCCAAAATTTAGGGTTACCCAGAAAATGATTAAACACGCTCGAAATCTGTGAGCAAAGGATATTAAAAAAAGGACTACTTTATAATGGTGGAGGTTTTTGAAAATGATATAGTGGTTTGTTAAAATGGTTTTAGAAATTTAATTTAAATTTTTTATTTTTTTAATTTTTTCAGCTTGTTAATGGTTAAAACAGCTTGAAAACGGTTATTATTTGAGAAAATTTGGCTATTTTATCAGAATGAAAAGTGTACTTTAGGTTAAATTGTATTCAGATCATTTTGTATGTAAATAATACCTTACAATAGTTTCCAACTAACGGATCAATCGCACTTTTCCCTCTGCCTTTTTACTCTTGGTTTTTACTAAGTTAGTTGGGCTTGGAGTGTAGGAGTCACGTTCCATTCACTAGCGACTTTTGACGATCGTAAATTCATTTGTATGAAGTCCCTAATGAAAGGACTGTGGACCCCTATACCTTAGTTATACTTTGGAGGATGTGAGTTATGCGTATGAAGCTACACCTCAAATATCCCTTCTAAAGATGACTAAGTGCTAAGCTGTTCCGGATATTATATTGTAATCATTATTGTTGGCTGATCACACGTGTCTAAGATGACACAGTTCGCTTCGCAGTACACTGTTGAGCCAAGTGTGAAATTGTGAACGCATCTTAATTGCTATTTTATTAATGGTTGAATAATAAAATATGACAAGGATTGCTGATCCTGAAATGTGAGGAAGAAAATTTGTTAAAACAATCATTTATGGAAGGAAATGAAGGCTTTTAGATAATATGTATAATCGTCTCGGGCAAATACGGAAATTCGTATTGAAAGTATTGAAGAATGGTCGAAACGTTAGTTATCGAAAAGGGTAACTTTGACCGAAGCTTATCAAACTATTAACTTTTCAAAAACGCGATCTCTTGCTTGCCTTTTTTAATAAGTCGCAACACTAACTTTATCTATAAATAAAAAAAATACTCAAGTCACAAGTACTAAAATTTTATAATCAGGCCAAAGTTACATCATTCAACAGTACGTCTTATAAAATGGATTAAAATTTCCATGGTTTTTTTTTTATGATTGCTTACGAAAAGCAAATTTAAAATAAGAAAACTCAGTATTTTAGGTTCATTACACAATTGTTTTTAAATCTATTTAAAACTACGGAAATTTCACATGAGTCAGAAAATCAAATGCCAGAGAGTTTTTTGGCATTTACTTAAGATTTTTGTATAATTTACAGTGTTCACATTTACTCCGTTATCCGAATTCAATTTGTAATTCAAAAAAAAATGAATCAAACTCAAAATACTCAAATCTTTGTGACGTTTTTGTGAATTGATGGATAAAAATTGAAACTTTTGTTTGGTTAAGGTAATATATTTAATTTATTTCGCCCCATCAGGTTTGCATGAACATAAATTCATCAAAGAAGTATCAACATTTATAGAAATACATATAATGAAATAGATTTAATGATTTTTTTTAACTATTCGTAATTTTACTGTGTTTTATTATATTCAAAAATATTAAAGCAAGTTTTAAAATTTGTTAACTAAACATTATTTTAAATAAATTCATTTAAATTTCTTCACTCTAACAAAATTAAGCTTTTTTAAGAACTAAATTTTTAAGACATTTGGCCTTGAAGCAAAAGTTGAAATATGCAATTAGTTGCACAAAGTTTATCGAGTTTGTTTCTTTATTTATGACACACAAAATTTTGTATTTATTTTACTTCTCCAAACATCAAATTTCATTACAATGACGTGTCGATCAGCAAATGTTAAAAGTCAGTTTTTCTAAATTACTTGCAAAACATACTTTCAAATATATAATTATTGAAAAATATGTTTTAATAAAGAATTAACATGTTGTATTTTTTTCATGAAGAAGATAATTCATGGTAGCATTTCTTCTTGCATGACAAAGAAAAAATAACTTTTCTAAAATACCATGGGGAGAAAAAATAGCATTCATACCTCTGTGTTTTGAATAAAAGTAATATTTTACAAATTAGATTTAAAAAAAAAAAGATATTTCAGTTTAGACCAATGTCTGAGAAATATTTTAAATTATTTTTAAAATATCAGGGAGAGAAACCAAAATCATTTACACATATGTGGATTGAGCAAAATTTAAACTTTCCAAGTTAGACGTAAACAAAAGATATTAAGAGATTTTGACCTATGCCTGTGACAATATTAATGGTTCGTCTGAAGATGAGTAACAGTTAAGCCCTTCCTTGGGAAGATACTGTGTTGTAATCTGAATTGTTTGGTTGATCTTGCGTGAAGGGACTTTTCACGACATGCTACTGAACAAAGTGTGAAGTGAATTGAATGCATTTCGAAGGTATGAAGGAATGTTGCTTTTTTGATAGGAAGTTTTTATCACCAAAAATATTTTCATTTTAGAAAGTGTAGAGATAAATATTGTGAATTTACTTCGAAACGTAAGATTGAATGTGAGAGAAATTGAGATGTATTAAAATTTTCCCACAAAACAAAAGGAAGAAATGGGGAAAATATTTCGAAGTGCGTGAATACCTAAGGAAAGTGTGAACCATACAGAAAAATAATAATGCTGTGAAAGAATTCTATGAAAAGAAAGTTTAATCACAAAACATATTAAATTTGACAAAAACCAGTGTTACGTATTTAAAAATTAAATTATGATTTATTATACCTTGTCTATCTAGAATATGAGCCATAAAAGCATTTTCCTTCCCCATCCCCGCATGTGCTTTTCTTCGAAACGGCTTGAACGTGTTTTTCCCCACCCTACTTGGGTTTCAACCATTCGGATTGTTAAGCTCTACAAAACCTGAAACGCGTTAGGTTTAAAAAAGCGATGCTCCCCCGTTGCCTAGAAAACCAAGCGAAGGGGAAGGGGAAAGAGAAAGTCTTTTCGAGGCTCGAATAGTAAATAGGCAGACTATGGTAGTACAATATTTAACGAAATATTGAGAAAAATAGCTAACGCAGATTGTGAACATCAATTTTCTGTTATAAAAGTTTAATAATTTTATTTAAAATGATTCTAGTTTAATGAACAAGTTTAGCGAGTAATTAGTTGACAATTTACTTGCAATGAAGTAAGGCTCAAAGGTTATGACCACAAAGTTAAGTTTTCTAAGTGCAGTCATTTTAATCAAAAAATTTTGTTCTGCTATTAAAATCACTGATGTAGCGAAGTAAATTAAATAGAATTTATCAATCTTTTAAACTTAATTAGTGGTATCTAAACTAATTTTATAACTCAAACTGACTTCATTGCATCATTGTTGGTTAGAGATAGCCTCGATATGACTAATTTATTCCTTTTTGTTAGCTCAACGCGTTAGTAGTTTAATTAAAACAGATTGTTTGACATTTACATTGACCAGTAGCTTTTTTTTCATCAGCCTTACATTTGTAAGAGAATAATATTATTGCTTATATTAAAAACAAAAGGCGTTTGAATATCTATATGAATACATAAGGATTTTTACATATTAACGATATGCTTATTAATAAGACAAAAAATTCTTCTGGAATGCATCAAAGTGTTAAAGGTTAAAGAAACTAAAGAACTTTTTTAATCCGTCTTCTAAAGCGTCCTTGCTATTGTTACCAACCGAACGAAGTCAAATAAGAGGGGATTAAAAACACAAAAAAAATACTTTCTTCCAATGACACATACTTGATATTCAAAGATATTGAAAGACATTCTCTTTATAGAGCGACGATTCCAAAACGATAACAAACAATAACGGAAGCAGTAAAAACATCATTTCAAAAGAAACCATCAACTAGAATATATGGTGGCTATTGTTACATTTCTTCGCTTCTGAATCGTTCGAGGGTTTTTATCTATTCCTAGATTAAAAAATCAAAATACTTCATCGCTAACAAGGAACTTCATCGAAAGAAGAAGAAAATGCCTTAAATAGGTTTTAATCAAGTCAAGGCTGGATAAGATATAGCGAACAAGTTTAATTTGAATCGCTTCATGCAAAAAAGTTGTCAAATCCATTGGAAAATTTCCCTTCATACTTCTTTCTTTTAAAATGTTAATGAAAGAAGAAGCTTGCATGGAAGTCTCTCTGTGGTCATGACCTCTGTTTCACATTTAGTGATTCATTTGAAAGTGATGAATTATTCCTTTTGAATCACCGATCTGTGATTGCGTGTTTTTCGTTCGAAAGGCTGCCGGTGTATTTATCAGAGATGTGTATCGCCTTGGGAGTGATAGCAAGAAAAAACTGAAACAAATGTGTTTTAATAAAGGTTTAATCTGAGAGCATTGAAATGTTCTCCAACGGAGTGTATGTAAGGGTTGATTTTAGTTTATTGGCTGTTAATTTTTTTAACCTCAAATGAATTGTGAAAAGTCTTTGCTTGAACTCATCTTAATAATAATTAGATTAGTATTTTATTTATTAAAAGGTGTATGCTATTTACTTATTTATTGATAAATTTGCTTTAAAAACTATGCATTAAATGATTCGTTGATTTATAAATTCTTCTTACTTGGTCGTTTCTTTTTTTAAAGTATTTGTTGAATACAAACGAAGCAAGAGAATAATAATCTATTCTGTATAATTGTATTCTTTTAAAACTACTTTAAAGAATTTTAAAAACCTTAATTTCATAATGAATTTTCTTTTTTATTTTATTTTTATTATTAAGAATTATTTATGTGAACCTTCGTTTACATCGGTTCATTTAAGAACTATTTGACTAGAAAAATAAGAAAATTGCAAAATATAAGAGCGATTCAGGGAAACCTATAAATATATCGGATATACGTCCTGAGTGAAAAAAAGCTTTTAGGTAGTTAATTAAAACATAAAGATAAGAAAGTAATTAAAATCATTTTGATTTTATTAAGATTTCTATAGCAAAACGTTTACATGACAAGATCTTCATTAGTAAAATGCAACAAAAATATTTTTAATGAAATTGTAGCAATAACCTTTTTATGAAGATCGAGTTTTATGACTGCAGTATAAACACATTTTATTTAACATATAGGCTCTTTTTAATGATTAAGGATTATCATTGGGTGGATTAATAAAAAATATATTTATGATTGCTTTGATATTTAATAATACCTGGATGTAAGATTTTATCGACATAATTTTTTTTACGAAGTTGTTAGCTAGTTCAGGTATTATCTCAGTTATTAAATAAATTATATAAATCATGCTTTAGAAGGGAGGTTAGAAAACATTATTTTTGCAATAGAGTAGTCAATGAGTGGAATGCTTTACCAGAATATGTTGTGTATTCGAAGAGAGTGGAAGATTTTAAGAAGAATCTCGATAACTATTGGAAACTGGTAAGGAATTAGATATATTTTGGACCAACCTTGCTGGGCCTCGGGCCTATTGTTGGTGGACAATTTTTGTATTTGTATTTATAAAAAATTGTATAAACTTGTAGTAAGTAAACTTAACACTCTCTATAAGTAAATTATATCGAAGTGCTAAAAAAAAACTTATATTCTTTTTGAATTATTGACTGAATTTAGGTGAGTTTGAATTTCACTACTGAAACTTGAAGAGATAATTATGTGTCACTGAAACCGCACTCTCTTTAACCCATCACGTTCAAGTAAACAAATGAAAATGTCGTTATCACATTAATCCATTTTCCCTTTCGAACTCCATTCTGCCAAACTCACTCATGCCAAACGGCGATAACCCATTTCATCAGGCAACCCATCCCTAACAACTTTCCCTTTCATTACCACGGCCCTACAACAAACTAAAAAAGAAACCCAGACCTTCACAAGGTCTACACAGCATTAGGCCACGCCCCCTGGAGAAAGTGTTAGGCCTAAATCACGTGACTTGAGGCATGGATGGACATAGTCCTGACCTCCGGTGACTGCTTGCAAACGATTTTTATTTATTTATTCTTTTATTTTGTTCTTTATTTAATCTTCTGCTTGTTTCATTTATGGGTGCTCGGTTCTTAGTTGTTGGTCATTTCAGTGAAAGGAGTCAAAGGGGGAAGATCTATCTATATATTCGAGTGGTTGTCAGTCAGTGTGTCAGTTGGGTTTAGGTGTTCGGGAGCTGCTTTTAGAGGTGTGATTTGGTATTAAAATATTTTTGGCGTTGCGAACTTGACTTTAGAGTGTATTAAAGAACTTTTATTTGAAATTGGAGATGGATGCAAAGAAGATGTTTAGTTTTGTGCTGGCACAAGTTTGTTGGATGATAGGAGTCGTTGAATTTGCAGGTATGTTTATGAAATATTATTACCTATTAAATTATTTGAATTTTATTTTTAAAAAAATTATTTTAATTACATTAGTGCTCTAACAATTTATTTTTACCTCTCCTTTTTGAAAATTATTTGGTTCATTGATTAAAAATATGTATTTCAAAAACAGAAATAGCATATATCTTCAAAAGATTTTTAATATTAAAATTAAGAATATTAAGCATAGGCTCTAATAATTCAAACCGAAATCCTTGCCTATTAATACATTTTATTTTAGTTTATTTATCGAAAAAGTTAGTATGCATTTACATTCTAACTCATAAATAAATTTAGAAACACTTTTGAAGACTTTACAACGTAAAAAAGCACTTTATTTTTTTTTTTATCTATCATACTTGTTTCTAAGTAATATTTAGATAAAAACGGCTATTTTAATTTACAATTTCTTACGAAATCATATTAAACTAATTAAATCAGATTTTTGTTAAAATTTGTTTTAATTTCATTTCTGTTTCAACAGTTAATTTTCCTTCTTTTTGAAAACTATTTACTTTCGCTGACTAAAAATTTATTTTTAAAAAATAAAATATATTTTACCTAAAAAGATTTCTTAATATTCAAATTAAGAAAATTAAGCATGTTTTATGCAAATATTTGGAAATGTATAATACGTGCTTATCACAATACATTTTATTTTAGTTTGTTTAAGGACAAAAATTGCATATGTATTTAACTTCCATCTTATAAATGAAATTATAAATAATGTTATGGTCTTTACAACACAAACCTATACTTTTTATCAATCATACTTGATTCTAAGTAGTATGGAGTTAAATCAGTTATTTCAATTTTACAATTCAATGCCTACACTTTGAAGGAACTTCAGAAATAAATACCCAACTTCTACATTTTCTTTATTGTTCAACATGCTACAGAACTTTTAAAATTATTTCATGGATTAAAAGACAAAGTAAGAGAGTTATTTCACTTGCAGATTTCTTTGAATCAGAGTCCTATTCTGTTACTTAAATACTAAATTCAACTATATTTACTCAAACTTTCACTTTTATTTCTAAAACAATAATCATATGCTTGTCAATTATAAAAGTAAATTATCCTGCACTTATTTATTAAGCAGACGTTTGGATTATGTTAGTATTTATGTAGTTTTGCGAAATATATACATAAAATAACAAAATATAGTAAGATAAAAAAAATTTATAACTAATCTTATTGTTTAGTTTAATTGGATATATTTTGATATCTCATAAGGAGAAAATAAGATATTTTGGTATTTGGTAAGATAAAGAGGAAAAGGTCTGTACAATAAAAGATTTATTTAATAATAAACACGTTTTTGATAGTTCTAAAAATTGAAAATAAGTTTTAAAAACTATAACTGTTTGGTTATAAGAGAATTATGTAACAAAAGGCTAGCTTTTTATTTTATCTAATTGGTGAATTTGTAACGAAAGTATACACATGTTACACGAACAAAACAAAATCAATGAATTCATGTAAAGCTCTAATTTTGAAATATTTTATCACTGGCTCGTGCATTTTATCACAGTAATAGTATCAACAATTAAAACATTACAAATCGTCGTTACTAAAATCTGATATAGATCCTAGTTTTACACTTTTGAAGAATTTAAATTAAAAAAATAGTTTTGTGAACACTGAACGTGTTTAATAGAAACAATATGATAATTTGGTTTCATGTATATATCAAGGTGCAGCTAGCATTCTTGATCCTAAAAAAAGTTGGCATTACCGTGTTCAACGGTGTTAGAATATTAATAGTCAAACTCGTTTTACATATTCTATAATCTTGAGGTTATGAAGATTAAGATCTTATCATCTGCTAATACATTATTTAATATTTTTCTTGATGTACATATAGATTGGGATTAAGTTATTTAAAAAATGGAAAAAATAACTTGTTAATATTTTAACTATATTGAAGAGACAAATTGTTTTGATATGGATATTAGTATGCGTAAGATTGCATTATCTTTTAGTTAAAAGAAAAAAATGTTTCATTAAAAGTATGGGCATATTAAAAATCAATGTTAAAAATAACTACACACTGTTAAAAAAATCACAGTAAAATTACGGGCTTGGGACGGCAACAAAGTTTCCAACCATGCACCGTTAAAATACACTCAAGCCCATAATTTCCTACAGCCCGTAATTTAACGACGCAAAGAAATACAGTATCAATTGTGAAATTACGGTCCTTGAACGTAACATTACAGTCTTGCTTATTACTATTTAAGCGTAATTAAACGACTATGGACCGTAAATTGAAAAGCTTAATAACGGTATCAAGCGTATAACTACGCCCTGTAAGGATACGCTTTACCTGATCACGGTCGAACCCTAAATTGATAGTTTGTGATATTTTTAACCGTTTTCTGATGGTGTTGGTAAATTAATTGGCATTGTGTTTGTAGCATAACAAAATAGAAACACAAAAAAGCAATTTCAACAAACATTTAATTTTATCCATTAAAATTACAAGTAAAACAATTTTCAATAATAGCATATTAACTTAAAAACATAGTAAATAAATTCACAGGAAGAACAGAGGGGAAAAACCCTTCAAAGCATAGGAATCTGTCTACGCCAGGCCTCTTTGGCAGCAATAACAAATCATTGCCTAACCTGGTGTAAGGAAACCTGTTTATTTGGTTTTTTTCTCCAAGCAACCCAATACACGCAAGACACAAGTCCCATGTTTGTACCAAAAGAGAAACATGCCGCCACAGAGATCTCATGCGGCTAAGCAGACCCAATTACAAGAAGATTCCTAATCAATCAAGGTATTCTTTCCCTGGACTCTTCACACATTAAAGTATAAAATAACTTAAAGTAAAAAAACAAACATCTTGCACTCACAAGAGGGAATAGCATGGAAATAAATTTATAGAACGAAAAAAAATTCACACACATTTATAAAATATTATTTTAATCAGTTAAACAAATATTTGAACCATAAATGTAATTAATAAAAATTGATGAATTTATAGAACTAAAATTCTTACTAACTGAACTTAAAGCATACCCTGTAAATTATTTATTAATTTTAGTAGCATTCACAAAGATAAACGTTTTGTTTTTCAATTATTAAAATTTTGAAGTCTTTTTTTTAATTATAAACTCGAGTGAATTTAACAGAATAGCCTCTTATTTATGGAAATTCAACGCTTTTGTGTAAAACAACAGAATGTCAAATGGAATGATGATAATGAGAATTTAAAATAGTAAATCAATACATGTAGATTTGTGTAATGACACAATATATAATAAGCTTTAGAAAATAATTTTTGTAGGAAAAGCAAAAATAAATAAATAAATAAATTGAGAGTTAGCATCAGGCTTCTTCAAATTTACATACCAAAATCAAGATTACATAAATCTGTCCATGTGATAAAATTCAATAGTTTTTCAAATAAAAATCCTTTTGCAACAAACAAACTGGACTTCTCTTGCTATTTGGTGCTTTAGAACCTTTTTCATGGTTTTTTCCACAGAAAGCTCTATAAATTAACAAATGAAAAATAAATATAAATATCCATTATAAAAGTATCACAAGCAAAAAAAAATCTGACACTTATACAGGTTGAATTTTTGAAAATGTGAATGCAAATTCACAAATTTGGGTATGCATTAATTTTACAGTGGCTATGTAGAGTTTATTAAACCTTCTAACTATCAAAATAAAAGAAAAAATTATAATTTGGTTCTTTGTTCCATATTTAAAATGCTGGAAATAAGATTATTTTCATTTATAATGTAGAATTTTTTTACTTTTTTTTTAACAAATGGTATTGTTGATTATAAATATTTACGAGTCACCCAGCTCGCAAAATTTTCATGTAAGAGTTAATTTATATATTTTAATTATTATCATTTGAATATTAGTTATTTGATAAAGCAAATTCTATTATAAATGGCTGTACTACATCAAATTTACTAAAACTACTATTTATAAATTAAAATAACCATGGGAATTAGATTTTGTTCATGATTTATTATTATATATAAATTATAAACAATAACTAAACAAATCATTAAGCTTTTTTCAATTTTTGCACTGAGCTTTTTATTATTCTATAAGACCAACAGTCAATCTCATATAATCTATTTTAAAATTTGATAAAAGAGAATATGTCGTAAATGATGAGATAATAAGTTTAAAATTAATTCATTCAGATGAAACAAATAAAAAATGTATATGCGAAAAATATTTATGTATTTATCGCATAAGAAAAAATTTACAACATACACACAGTAAATCTTTTTCAAAACAACAAAAGAGTGCAAAAGAAAAAAATTCAAAAATCCTAAAACATTATGTACAATTACATCAACAACTATTATAAAAACTTACTGTACTTAATACAAGGCCTATTCTTTTCTCTGAGCCATTTGATGCTGTGCCTCCCAGGAAGTATTACAGCCATTAGTTGGTAGATGCCCAGCCTGGGCGTCATGAGTCGGATGTTGTGACAGTGCATTGCAGGGTCAGCATCCAACCTAATAAAAGCCGCACAGCAGGCAAGTCTCATCAGCAGCCAGTCCAAGTCGATGGAGGTAGATCCCCAAGAAGTCCCTGTAACAGTAAAAACTGTATTGCCATATGTTAAAAAACAGCAAACTTAAAGGAAAGCCAAGAACATTTTGATTATTGATTAACATTGTCACTTTTACACTTAAAAGTTTAAAAACAAAACTAAGGCATAAATTATGTTTCGTAATACAGTCGAACCTCGGTAACACAAACTCGCTTAACACGAAAATTCGCTAACATGAACATTTTCCTAGACCAAAAAGCTTTAATGTTTAAAAAATCTCTTAAATTGCTTTGGTCGAAATCCTACATAACCCGAAGGAAAAAATTCAGAACTTGCCTTTTTCCCCCCTTAGTTTCGAATCGCAAATGGAACAAAATATTATAAAAATGGCAACGAACATTCCAAAAACAAATTTTTTTCTATTTCTGTAAAATCACAAGATCTTCCAAGATTCATCAGCATATGTCGGATGATCCAATACATCGAGAATAGAGTAGGTGCTTCTCCACAGAAGTCAAAGGTAAAGAAAATATGAAATTAGAATTGGTTCTCTTTTTAACTTATTGATTTTCATTCAAAATGAATCGAAAGCATTAGTATATTTTTGTATAAACAAAACATTTTTAATGATATTGACGACAACTGTTTACAGAAAAGGGAAAATTATGTCTAAATATGGTATTAAAAAAAACATTTGAGCGATTTAAAAAACTGGAAAAAAATTGAAGCGGCTTATGCAGTTAACCAATTTAAACCTGCAAGAAAAAGAATTTTTATAATATTTCTACAGTACAGTAATAGTGGCCCAGAGGTAGTGCTTTAGATTACCATACAACTAGTACCGGGTTCAAGACCTGGATTGGGCTAGGTCGACTCATTCTTTCATCCCTCAAGTGGGTTGATAAAGCGAGGACCAAGCATGCTTGTTAACTAAACACCACTGGGGGCTCCACATGAGGTTGACCACCTTCCCAAACATATGCCTAGCACCCCAAAGCCCTTAATCAAGTAAGCTGAAATGGACACTGCAGGCCTTGGCTCACTAACGGGCTGTTGCACGGAGGAGTTTAACCCTCTAATGCATGAATTTTTTTTTGCCCCCCAAAAATATATATGTACCTTTAATAATCATACATTATGGGAAAAATACTAAAAAAAATTTAACTGCATTAGAATTCAAATAATTTCAATTTTTTAAAACATTTCCATCTGATAAAAACCAACTACAAAATCAAATTTTGATAATAACGACTGGAAAACTACTAAATACCTATAGTTCAAAATAACCCTCTTTAACTATAATTAATTTTTCAAAACAATTTATTTGTATTAAAACGTAATTCCACAACAGTTAATAACGTCACTCTTTAATTCTGAATACACTTTTACTATTGTCACCTATGAGGGTTATTACTAAAACTTCAAAATGGAATGTAATAGATGGAAAAACACAAATTTGTCGAGAGGGAGGTCTACTTTAATAGAATACAGTGGATTTTGTAACTTGTTACCAAACGGTAACAGTATGCATTAGAGGGTTAATTTAGTTATGTACTACTCAAATGAACTAGTTCATTAATATAGTTATATTAATTGAATTACTTAGCTTATAGATGTAGATGTGCTATAGATGAGCAGCGGCAAACTTTTAACTTCCAGGTCTCTTGGAGAAGGCTTTCCTTTAGCAGGTGACTAAGAAACAACAAAAACAGTTTTAAATATATAAATTTGTTAACAACAACTGTTTTATGCTTGTTGAAATTTTTTTAAAAATAGCTCCACTAATAATCACAACTGTTAATATAAGGATATTAGGATGACAATAAATTTGATGAAGATTTATAATTAGCGGTAATTTAAAATAAATGTTAAGGAAACCACAAAATCAGCTTCGACTTGCCATTGCCAGGAATTGTGTTCGTCTGTTGCAATTAAAAATAATCTAAATTAAAGGGAAATTTAATTTGCTTGTGCTTCCAATTTATAAAGGGTCATTAACCTGCTTTGCATTAAAAAAAATTCTAACAGCACTCATGCTCTTTGTTAAGTATATAATTAAAATATATTTTAGTATAGTAGTATCTTGGTAATGGGACTATCATGATTCATTTTACAATAAGAATTTTTCTTTTCTATTGCTGAAATAATAATTTTTTCAAAAAATTTCAATGAAAAGTAAATAATTGAAGCATTAAAGTTACCTCACATATTGAAATCCGATCTGCCCAAATAAAACTTTATTCTTAAAATAACTTTCTTTGCCCTGCAGACATTCGCAATTAAAAGTGATATTGAATTTTTTCAAAACAATATTTTTTTAATATCGTCTGAATCTCCAGTTTTAACATTGAATTGACAATTTTTTTTGCATTCAATGAATAGCATATAATGCAGTTGTTATGAAACCAGTTGTTTACGTAAATATTTGCGTTAAGCCTTCTCCAACAACTACTGAAATCTACATTCCAATAAGTCAGAAATAAATAAGATTATCGATGCTCTTTTAGCGACCGTTGAATTTTAGAACACAAATCATAATACTGAAATAAAAATCATTTAAAGATATTAAAAACTTAGAACGAAGTATACATTAAATTCTAGGTGATTCGAATATGTAAAAATTCTATAATGCTTTCATTTTGGTTTGGATAGTGGCTAGTTTGGTAATTATTTCCGACTGCTAAATATGCAAAGCAAAAAGTGGCAATTTGTTACATAATTGTCTTGATTTGAAATGATAATACATTCAACTAAAGAAACAATAACATTTTACTTACTTTTAATTAGATTCCCACTAGAACCATGCTGCTTCGTCTTCCAGTGTTTTGGTTTGTTTTTACCGGGTTGAAAAACATCACGGTTGCAGTTTAGGTGTGACGTCATTCCGAAAATGAAGGGATTTTCCCTTGCCCGATGTAAATTTACGGCGTGGTGCAGTAATTTTGCTAAGAGATGGGCTGAAACTGTAAAAATACGGGGGTCGCCCTTATTTTCTAGCAGTTTAAGGGATATTGCCGTTTTTTTAGTGGGTCAGACCGTATTCCATCAAATACTGCCAATGCCCGTAAAAATTGAAGGGCAAATGACCGTAAATTTACAGGTTTTTTTTACAGTGCAGTTTGTCCATGAAATATTCTTTGAACAATTAAACATACTATATTAAACATTTTCTTATACATTAATATCTCAAATTTTTAAAAACTTTTGATTGGTTTACGTGCTACAATTTTATAAAAGTTTTCGTTATATATTATGTATATATGTTATTAAGTAGGACTATACTTTTAACAAATTAAAAGCGAGAAATTTAACTAAATGTAAACGTAAAATATGTCTCCAAAACTCTCAAAATTGACACCATTAAACTTCAGCAAATAGATGTGTATAAGTAAAAACAAATATATAATCTATAATTGATGTATTTCGATACTTAAAAGTAAGTTAAATTAGATAAATTCAAATCACTGAAATCATTGACACCATTGTCGACTCTAAAAAAGTTGAACTTTTAAAGGGTTTTATTTACAAAATTACTGTTTCAATAAAATTCAGTAATTAATTCACATTTAAAATTTATGATGATACGGAATGTTAAAATTCAAATTTCTTAAAGAACCTTCTAAATTGAATATTATGATTTTTTTTGTTAAAATTCAAATTTCCTAAAGAACCTTCTAAAATGAATATTATGATTTTTTTACATAAAAAATAACCCTATTTTGATTCCTAATATATGCGTCTTCAATCATAAAAAAATTTGGCTTGAAATATTACTTTTATATCTTGACAAAATTTATTCTATGATTAATAAAGAGCAATAAATAAACAATGATTTATATATTTCAGATTTCGAAAATTTAACATCCATAAAATCACCCAAAGAATAAACCCGTACATGATCTGTCAATTTTTCGCAGCAACACTTATAATTTTAAAAAAATAATAATATTCTTTTAAATACACTGATATTATTTATTTTGCTGATTGTTTATAATATAAGTACATTAAAGATAAAACTATTGGGGATAACTTTTAGGGCTTTGCAATAAAAAATAAACGGAAAACAATTGCCAATGAATTGAAAATTTTAATTTTAATCTTATGCAGTGAAAATAAGTTTACAAATTATTATTTTTTTTGATTTTTAAATTAAATGTTTAATTAAATAAATTTTTAATTAAATTTCAAAATGAAATAACAAAAATTAATTAATAAAAAATGCTTTAAATGGTATGTAGTGAAAACCAATTAAAATTATTAGAGAATTTTTAAATCATCTGCGAAAAAAAAATATTAAATAACAAAAAATCTATGTGATAAAAAATAATGCTTTAAATGTCAAAAAGTAAAAGAAAATTCGCACTTTATCCGCTTAGCTATCTCACAGGGTTAAAATCCCACGAAAAAAGAATTCTCTTCTCCTTGTTAAATAACTACTAACCCGCCTCGTGTATCTGACAGATCAACGCACGATTGGTTTCAAACTTAGAAAAAAACCGCGTCAACGTTCTTTTCCAAACGTGATCCGATTACTTACAACCACATTTTCACGACATAACTAGATTCATCTTCAAACAACAATACATGGGATTATTGGTATAGCTAGAATGGTATAGTAGCAGTAAGTGCGCAGTTTCGTACATTAAACAACAACTACAAAGTCTGAATGAACTTTATACAGTAATTTTATTTTATTTTTATAAACTTACAGAAATACTTATATTATGGGTTGACAGAAAGATGTACAGAAAAGACTAGATTCATCTAGGACTAGATTAGAAGGAACTAGTAGATTCATCTTCAAACAACAATACATGGGATTATTTCTGTAATTCAGAACCAGAGGGGTTCAGATACAAAAACATTTTTCAAAGAAATTAAATTAATGTATTAAAGTTACATAATTTCTGTGTTTTAAATAATGGGGACTTAAGGTGTTTTCTCTCACTAGGAACGGTATATAGTAGCAGTAAGTGCGCAGTTTCGTAAATTAAACAACAACTACAAAGTCTGAATGAACTAGAATAACCTAATTTTCTTTTACTTTTATACTTAGAGAAATACTTATATTATGGGTAGACAGAAAGATGTACAGAAAAGACGTAAAAAATGTCCACGATGTCTAAATACTTTCCATATCAACCATTAAAAAAAGTATAGCAGGCTAAAAATGGATGGACGAATAAAATCACAACGCATCAGGGCTTAGCCGCTTGAGGGATAAGCAAATAGGCTAAACTATGTAGTTGTTTTCATTGCACAAAATTCTAAATTAAAAAATAATTATACTTCTGAAGTGTATGGTTTTGTACGTCTAAACCATTCTTTAAATTTTAAAATTTAGTTACATTATATAAGGTTTTTTTTAATGCGTTTATGTGTTGATGGAAAACATAACAGACAAGTGACGGGTTTATTCGTCTGTATCACTCCGAAGGTTTGAACAAAAGGGTACAGTTTTAAGAAGGAAAAAAAGTTACGACTTA
Source organism: Hylyphantes graminicola (assembly GCA_023701765.1). Taxonomy (NCBI): domain Eukaryota; kingdom Metazoa; phylum Arthropoda; class Arachnida; order Araneae; family Linyphiidae; genus Hylyphantes; species Hylyphantes graminicola. Next base: position 63,753,665 of record CM043118.1, on the reverse strand, counting down.
AAAATAGTAATACTGAATTTATTTTTGTAAAGATAATCATAAATATGGATTCGCTATTTAAAAAATTGTAAAACTGTATACATAAAAGCAAAATATTATATATGCTTCACTGTAAAGTTAGTCAAATGGAGATATGCCGCTGTAGCTCCGAGCAGCGAATCGTACCTCTTTCAATGTTAGCAATCAAAGTATTAACGTAATGGCGTAACAGTTTATAAATGTGACAGTCAATGCCAGTAAACCACATCGAAGCAACCAATTTCACTGATAATCCTAAGGCGAATCTTTATGATACGATTGTTGAGAGAATTGAGTATCCAAACTCTTTTTTGGTTAAAAATTGTAAAATATGATTAACAAGTGTCAGTTTTCAATTGTCACACAAAGAACAGTTTTTAGACGTGTAACAAAGTTAAATAAACGTAAAATTAGTCCACAAATTGATGTTTAAAATTATTTGTGTCACGAAAAATGTTGAAACCATGTAAAAATAATTCCAGAAATGAACACTTAAATAATAGTACATAATATACTTAAATAGAATCAAATAAATATATATAAAGTTGAACATAAAAAAAGGTATAAATAACGAATTTTGACGCCATATAAGGCAAATAAATAGTGATTCCGATATAGTCTAAAATACGCCATTTGGACAATAAAGTATTGTCATAAAACTTATTTAATTTTAACAACTCATTTTCGATTGTCTTTTTACTACGATGACCAATAACAGAACATATTTAAACTTCTATGAAGTTTTTGCCGTGATTGACAAAATATAGCACAAGCCTAGTTTATACCACATTATGCGCAATTATTTTTAAATATTTTAATGATTTATTAAGGTAGACCCGTACCTTGAAGGGCTTAATTTTTCATTTCTTAATATTTTTACTTTAAATTTTCAGCATAGTTGAAAAATATTAATATTAGAACAACTGAAATTCGAAAACAAAATATTATTTTTTAGTTAATGAACAAAAAGCTGACATTTTACCTCGATTTTTCCAAATATTTAAATCTCTACTTCTAATTTAATTTTATAAATTCAAGTCTAATTTGTTTTTACATCATTATTCATGTGTGTAGAACAAAACAATGGTGAGGCATTTCGAAAATAATGAATAATAATTGTTTGGCGAAATTAATTGTCAAGGTCACTCAATTTTTTGAGAAAAAGAACGCATTTTCAGTGAAAAATTATTTTTTTAAACTTAGACAATGATATTTCATAAAAATTCCCCATTATTTTGTTTACTAAATCATATGAAATGAACCTTAGCGGTTCGAAGAATTTGAAAAGTTCATAAATGTTTCCGAGAAAAACACGGTTTAAGATTTTAGTTGTTAATGAAAGTACTTATGCACGTCATCTAAACTGTAAGAAAACAGATGAACAAAACTGCTTAAGACTATCAAATTTAGACAACGTACTCTTCAATATGTTAGGTATCATTTCTGCATTTCTGATAATAAAATGTTTTTCTACAATTTCAAATTATTTTTCATTTTTCAAGGTACGGGTCTACCCTAAACGCTATTCAAAATAAATATTACGTGTATAGTCGACAGACAGAACGTAATATTAGATTAAAAGTAAAAATGTTTCGGTGTTTTGCTGTTGTTCGCGGGGTTGTAGTTTGGAGACCCACAATTTAAAAGATTGGAAATGTTTTATGAATGAAACGAAATCGTGGGAATTAGTATAATTTCGCTTAAAGGAATCGATAGGAGGTGTATTTTCATTTTAAATTCATGCTTGTTGATAGAAAATGGTATAGAATTACTCTTTGTTTGATAGTTATCAATAAAACGGTTGCGAATGATTTCGAGAGGGGTTTGATTATAGAGAAGTTTTTAATAAAAGTTTTTTTTAAAGAGATTGTTGAACTTGGAAATGATTTTTTTTAAAGGAAAACTGCTTTGTATAAGCATAAATGCTGTTATTATGTGTAAATCAAGTGTTTTGCATTCAGAAATAGAATTATTTTGCTTTATTGAAGTTTTTTTTATATTTGCTCTGTTCTACTTTGAATAGATTAATTTCAAGATAATTTTACTGTTTCTATACGTGGTGTTTTCCATAACAGTAGTTATTGAGTGATATTAAGTAAGATAATTCAGAAGCTTAAAATTGTATTTCGACAATAAGTCCATATAAATTTCTTCTACTGGGTTCAGTTCAGTACCATTCAGGAATAGTTTATATCTGTTTACCCTCCTTCTCATGGTTTAATACTAAAACTATTCTTATTGGAAAATTACAAACATAACTGATAGCAGTATATGCAAAGTAAATTTTCTAATTTATATTAATGTTGTTAATGTAGGTAGATATATGTTATATATAGTAAAATGTTGCAATATACATTTGTTTTTAAAATAAACATAACTCAAATATTTAACTAGGAATAGAAGAGTCAGTCGAGTCTCCAAATTAAACTCTTCTCTGTGTGTTAATCCAACGTCAAAAAATAATTTTTTGCCGCCCCGGTGGCTTAATAGTCAGGACGCTGGCCTTTGGAGCTGCTGGGGTCGGGTTCGAATCCCGGTCTGGCATGAATGTTTGTGACCGTCAATAAATGTTATTTTTCTATGTGTTATTCATTTCTTTGTGACTGTAAAAATTCTTTCTGTGTCTGTCCCACTTGACGAAAGCTTATAGGCGGTTCTCTGAACGTGAACAAGTACACAAGCTGAAATATATATGTACCATACCATAATTTTCTAAACAAATTATTACGACTATATTGAATATTTTTACAAACGTTTTTTTTTATACGACAAATGTAGTTGACTCTATAATTCCCTTTTTGAAATTTGTCGTTTCTAAAAACTTCTAATGCAGTCGGAGTAATTTGGATTAGAATTTTTTTCCATTAGATTTATATTGAGAGAAGATCGCGTGTTGGAGCAATATCACCTAGATAAGAAGGCCGAAGAACTAAGCGTCACAACGTCACACTAGTGGACCAATTTCGATTTGTTGACCAATAACGTCGTATCTTAAGATGACGTCGCATCTTGACTCATCTTATCTTAAAAATGTATTCAAATACAAGATCTAGTCACGAATGATCATTGGTCAAAACCACAGAATCGGTCCACTAATATGACGTCAAGCATTTAGTTCGCCGGCCTTCTAATCTAGGTGGCATTGGTTGGAGCTGTCGCTCCCATTTCTCCTTGAAGTTCTTTGACAATTGAAGAGCTTAGTGGAAGAGCGTGCTAAGTGACATTTTTAAAAAAAGATATATTGGTGTCAATGAGCATATTACTAACTTCTTTAACGATAACGAGCTTCTCCGTTTTCATAAAATTTAAGCAATGTATATCTTTTGGGATTTACAAGTACGATTTCAACAGATCTGAGTGCAAACGAAAAACTTGAAAGCTCATTTTCTCGTTTTTACCTTTTTGTCACGTTCTTTCAGTAAGCTCTTCAATTACACTTTTAAAAAATATATAAATAAACAATTGATTCAAAATCTGTTAAACCATTTTATAATTAGAAGACCATCCCAAGTTCATTGAAAACCAAACCTTAAAAATTATACATAATAACCTATTTTAAGTGGCAATGTTTATAAGCAATTTTCACTAATCGATAACCTAAACCTTGATGTGGAATCGCCTCTAATTACGTAGTTCAAGGTTGGCTTTCGATCAACTAACCGTGTGGTATCCCGCTAAACTTAAACACTTTAACAGAGCCAGAACACGAATAACGTAAAGAAGACACTTTACTCAAATATTTAATTTTGGATATTTTCGCTTAGAGAATTTAAAATCAAAGCTGAAAATTGAATTGACGCATCTATACATATTTTGAAAGATAAAAAAAAACATTTAAAAAAATGATTTTTTTTTAACGTTTAATTTTATTACGTTTTCTTAAAGTGCTATTTTACGGTTATATATGGCTGCGGCTATACGTACGGGTTTTTAAGAATGTTTTTTTTTTATGTTCATTTGACACAATTGATCATAAAACTGCAGATCTAATGCATATAACTCACGTTAATAATTTTTATTTGCATATTTGAATGGTAGAATTATAATGTTATTTGATAATGATATCGAATTATAAAATAATTCTAACATTAAACGTTTCTTAAATTAAAGAAAAACACAAATTTTATTTCTTAATATCTGTTTATTATCACTAAAATACGATTTCTGGGACAATATGTTGAAACAAAAATCTAAAAAATTACACAAAATTACGCGAGCTGCATACAAAGATAATTCTACTTGTTTAGGTGCAACTCATTGCCATTTTCAGATATCACGAACCCGTTTTACATCAAAAATCGCCCGGGCATGATTTTGATTCCCACTAAATCACCAAAGATGAAAAAGTGGGGAGCCAGCTCAAACATTGCTCGTTGTGCCAATTAGAGCCTATTCTGCCAAGGGCAAGAAAACTAACTTGCCTACAAAAATGCCTTAGACCATTGTTGCAAAATCTTAATAACCTCAAAAAGTAAACTAAGGTCCGCTTATATGTGAAGATTCCGGTAATAATTTTCCGTGTCGTTTTTGTGTATGGTGGGCCAAGAATACAAGTGAACAGAGTCCATAAAAAAAAGTGATTTGTGCTATACAGAGGTTCAAAGTCAAGGTATGCATATACCTTGGACAACTTTTTCTTTAATTTTTGAGATATACTTTTAAAACTTTGTGAGAAGATCAGGCACATAAAAACTAACATAAAAATACTTTACTGCAAGAAAAAAAAATATATTATTTAATAAGTTAATTAGCAATTAATTCATTTAATTGTGCCAAACTGCGAGCAACTTAACGACATTTCAAATTAGTCATTTTACATAGTTTTTACAGAAAAGAAAAAAGTAAATATCAAGGCAAGCGATAATACTTTATCTAAGCTCTAAGCAAAGTAGTTATTTAATTATGATAGTTTGAGATGGCTAACTTTAAAATACGATTTTTTTTTAATAATTTAAAGTTTTAAAAGTCTGTAAAATATGCAATGCTTGTTAGAATTGCTATAAAAAGTATGGCCACATACCATGATTCATACTATTTAAAGAACACTTTAAATTCTTAAAATCGAAACATATTTATTTGAAATATCTTGCCCGCAGTTCAAGCATGGTATGAAAAAACTCGTTCTTCAGAAAATGCGTTAAAGGTTTTTATTGTAAGACTGATGACCATAGAATTGCCTTTAAAAGACTGTCTGTAAATTAAAAGTTATTTACAGTACATGAAATGTACTTTTACCATTTGAAAGATAAAGAATCAGATAATATTTTTAAGCAAAAACATCAGAGCACATATTTTGATCAATTTTCCTATTTCTAAGGTATATGCTTACCAGATTTTTACTCAAAATTGGTACCATGTAGATTGCAGATGCGCTTCTAATTCGAAAGTGACGAAAAGTGGACTTGGTTCACTCGGATTCTGAACCCTGTCTGTTTACCTGCTCACCTCATCGTGAGTTGGGATCGTGAAAATTAAATTGAGAGGGAGGGGAATGAGTTTACATATTTTATTTTGCAACATGACTTGAAAATTGTTTCCTAATTGGCGGGGACTCAAAGGGTTAGAAAGGGTTTTGGTTTGAGTTATTGATATGAAGCCACACACTTAGTTTTTTACTATCATTTATATACATTCTCAGAAAAATTGGTTGCTCGAATTTCATATAATTCGTCATTTTCGACGAATCGAAGTCTTGAAAAGGGCTCCAATATGGGAGCCATCATCGTCAATTATAGAAAATTTGTGTTTGAGAGTATGGCGTATCAGCTTGTGTCATGTGACCTCACGAAAAAACATTGTAAAAAAAGAGACGAAATGTGTACGTCGCGTTGAACAATCCAAAAAAAAATTGCAACATTAATGCCGAGAGTGTATTTATTAATTTTTAGAATATATAGAGCATGATTTTTTTAAATCTAAGAACAAATTAAATTTTGGTATATAAAAATAAAAAATAATAATTAGCATTGCGAGTTTTTAGGTGAAAAATCTATCTATTCATTTCAGAATAGAAATTAAAATGTACTTAGCCTCTGTGCATTTACATTTGAAATGTCTATATAAACTATAAAATTGGTGTTAGATTATATCAAGCTATTGAAGAATAATTTTGTTTGTTTCTACGAAAGGGACTTGTAAAGGAAGATTAAATATTTATTTAAGATATCTTTAAAAATATTACTAAAATAAGAAAAAGTTGGGCTATATCACAATTTAATAATAAAAAGTGAAAAGTCATAACTCGAGTTAAAAAGCCTTTGACTTGGTGATTTGACATTTATGATCCTTTAGAAATGATAGCGAGTTCTGCGGCGAAATAACGAAAAAAAGATGTATAGTAACAGACACGAGATATTATTAAAAGACCCTTCTGATTATATCTGTATGCAGATATAAGCCTCTTTACATATAAGCTGCTGTTTTTTTTAATATCTAAATCATTTACCGCCTGCTAGATGATCTTAAAAAATCTAAAAATCTAATTATCATCTCTAAACTTATGATATAATAAGGCTTAAAAGAATCATCCATCATTATCAATCTCCGTATCAATTGCCTAATTGCAATAATCAATAACTGTCATGGTAATATTTTGATATTATAATACTATTGATTTGCCAGCAATTAAATGTTATAAAAAAATCCAAGAAATCTTTGGGTACACTGTTAAAAATTGCGTTCTAATAGGTTTAGCAAAAATTGGTTCCTAGTACCGGCTGTGTGGTGAAATGTTTCACCATAATTTTTGAAATATTTAAACCAATTTTAGGCTTTGGACAAACTATTTTTGTTTTTTTATGATCATTGACACAAGACGAGTGTTCATTCATTTTTTATCAATCAGTCAGTTTACAAAAGATTTTACATTCAAGTTTTTAATGTGGAAATATTAAAAACTTGATTAAAATGATTGCAAGATCAGTTATGAGTATTTTTAGCCTACTTTTCTTTTTTTTTTAATTCGAAGAATTAAAAAAAATAAAAAAAAGTAGGTATTGACATGCGGTCGATGTCCGTCCGTCCGTCCGTCTGTCTGTCTGTCTGTCCGTCTGTCCGTCCGTCCGTCCGTCTGTCCGTACCCCCCTTCCAAAATCGGTTCTATCCATCCGATCTTAAAAATTCTTTTTTTGTTAGAAAGCTATGACCTCAGAGACCCGACTTTCATACTTTTTGTCCGTCTGTCTGTACGAACGGACGGACATAAATCTACTATTTGTCGACGAATTTCCCATTGAATTAGCATTGAAATTCAATTTCGAGTCATTTAAATCGCTGAATTTAACTACAAATGCTACGGAAAAGTGATATACATCAAAAAATTCAGCGTATCCAAATGAGAATATATTGAAAATTTCAGAAAAGAATTGGAATTCTAAGTACTTCAATTACTTAAAAAACTTTAACATTTAATGCTCATTTAAAAAGCATAGGAAGCCATTTTATTAGAAATAAATCACCATTGCCATGGCAACAATCGCTTGAGAAACTTTAATTCTTTTAGACAATGAATTAAAATAAATTTATTTTTTGTGACATCGATCAGTTTGAAATGACGTCAAATATTTTTCACTTCAAGATTCTGTATGTAGGTAAGCAATGTTTTCATTCTATTCACAAGAGAAAAATATTACATATTTATTCTTTGAAATATGATTTTTTGCAAACGATTTAAGTAATAATTATTTAATTCTTGAAATAAAATAAATGAAACTAGCTGAATTTAGCTGGTAAATGTTTACTATAGAATTAATGCTGTGTTTGGCGCCTTTTTACCTGTTAAACACAACTGTTGTTTGGAAGCAGGTTAAGTGACAGATTCTGTTACAAACCTACTTGTTTATTTAGATTTATTATTTTAAGTGCAATTTGGAATAGTTTTATGGGTTTTTTTCTACGAAAAATTAAATATTTATTTATAACTGCAAATAAATCATGCGGACGATAAGTAATATTTATTTTATTGGTGATAGAAAATAAATGAAAATAATGGCTTTACGAAGTTGAAATTATAGCTAGATGCTGTGGTTAGTGAAATTTATTCTTTTGTATATAAATTTAATGTAGAAACGGTTGTTGATGTCACTTACTGTAACGATCCTAGTTTTTTCAAGATAAGAATTTTAGTAAGTATTTAAGTAACAGGAAAGTAGGCTATTTTAGTTCTTTTAGAACTTCTTGTTCATGATATTTTTAAACTTTCGATGATTGTGCAAAATTATATTTTAGATGGGAAATATGAAACGTAGTACACCCATTAAATAAAAGGGGTATAAAGTAATCGGTGGTTTTTCCAAACACGCATAACTGACCACTTTTCTTCTGTTACTGTCATGTCTTTGTTTAAAGAGCTGATAGTGTTTTTATAAAGACGTTATTGATTTTTCACCATGATTGTTTCATTCGCCACTTATCCTTAGAATGACTAAACCATCAAAGAGTATGCTGCAATTATTTATAAAAGGTCAAGTGTTGCAAAACTCGTATATTCCCCAAAGCATATCTAGGATATAGGGTCCGGTCTAAGCATTTAAGATATTTTACTATAGTTTTTTTTGTTCACAAAACGATCTATAGTGTTAAAAAGTGCTGATATTTTATTGAGAAACATTGTATTTCATGGACATGATTGCAAATATCTTATCAAAAACATGGGGTAGGGGGTAGGTACATATATATTCCGGCTTGTGTGCTTGATCAGAGACCCGCTTATATATAAGCCTTCGTCAATTAAGACAGAGACAGAAAGAATTTTTTTACTGTCACAGAGAAAGGAAGTACGCCCAAGCGAAGACGGGAATCGAACCCGCACCCGTTACAGCGCCCAGACATCAAAAACATTCCAAATGAAAAAAAAATGTTTTTTTATTTTTATTTTTAAACACATTTCAATTTGTATTGATTATTGATCTCGAAAGTATTTTCAGAAGTATTATTTAGTTACATTAATTTCTTAATTATTTACAAAACTTTTACTTATATTTTTATCAGTAAATAATTGATTATAAAATTGAATTTCAATAGTAACTTTCAATAAACCACTTTCATTACTTCTTTTTTGCTGATGTTTTTATCTTTGAATTTTATATTGTGTAATTATTGTGTAATTTTTTTTAATTGTGTAAGGTTTTTTTTTTTTAATTTTCTCCCATCTCCTCCTGGGAGTTTTCTCAATGGGAGGATCACCAATGCAGCAAATAAGGCATTAAACAAATAACCAACCACTTGTAACTTTCTCATATACTTAAAACCATCTGACTGTGGGAGGCTCCATTGTTAAATGTCAACAATAAATTTCAGCACGCGAACAAAGTATGGCGGATTCTTTCACGAATCTCCGAAACCTCTCAATTAGAACATAATACAACTATAAATTTCCGTCTTTTTTTAAGTTCGTGTCTGGAGTTACAACTTTGAATAGTCCATGGTTTGATGCTCCGAGTGTGAGATTTGAGTCAGAGACTGTTTGCTACGGATGGCCTGAGTTAACTATAGCATTTATCTTTCCTCTTAATGGTGCAACAATTTATACAGTTTTTAGCCAATTTTTCACTTTTTTAATTAAAAAAACAATTTTTTTAAAAAAGTTGGAAAGTATGTAATGACATTGTGAAGATTTCCGTTTTCCAAAATCATTCTGACTGTCAAGTTTTAAAATTAATTTCATTTTAAAAAGGTGTGATAGCAGATACCTATCTTTTATACTTTGTGCATGTCTTTTTTTTTTTTTTTTTCAATCTGCCCGCATGTTTTTTAAGTACAGCTTTTTTCTTTTCTAATTCCTAATTAATAATTTGTTAGAAATATATGACATTACTTGCGTACTTTTGTCTGTCTATTAATCCGTACTACAAGAGTGTGTGTAAGCATTAAAGTAACAGAAAAGTACAGCTTATTTCAGTTCTATCACATAACTTCTTGTTTATTGCTTAGTTCTATGTATTAAAAAAAAACTAACCATCCCAGTGAAAGTTACAGCATCTTACTTTGGAACATCCCGGATCTTATACATTGTACGAAAAGTTATAATAATATGCCTTTAAAATACTACAAGGTAGTATTCATGTTGAATATTACCCTGCTTCTTATCTAACAAATCGAAACAAATGATTTCTAAATGCTTTTTGGATACAATTTACATTGAATTGTTTCTGTTATTGCTCTTGTACTACAATTTTTCCATTATAAAAGGTATTTTTATGACAGCGGTTACGTTTTTACAGCCTCTCTTTAGTGAATGTAATGTTATTATTGAGTAATTGAATACCGATAATATTCTTTTTTTTCCACGAATTGTTATATAATAGAGCGATAACACTTTTCTGTCGAAAATTATGAGTTATGTGTCACGTAGTAAAGGGGTGGGTAGAACTAATTGTTCTCATCGTAATACATCGTAAAAATGATGTTAACACTTTTACGTGTTCAAGGTTGCAACAATAAGGGATTTGCTTTAAAACGTCAGCATCTTAAAATCGGAAGGAATGTTTACTGAAAAAATCACCTCATAATTTTGATTTTTTTTAAATTCCTTGGCCTATGAATTTTCATGTCAAGTGCTTTTTTTTTCGTAATGGACAAAACGTAGTGATTGGATGCAGTGATGATTTACTTTTAGCAGTGATTCGATGCACCCAGCTTCTCTATTTAAGCGCTATAGTAATAAGTTGTTCATGTGACTCTTTACGCCGTAAAAAAAATTTAACAATTTTTTAAACACTGTGCTGTAATTTTAAAGAATTGTTTTACAATGTATGTCACATTTACCAAAATTTGTTAATTGTAGCTCTTATATTTAACGCAATCTGTTTCAGAACTTTTAGCGTTAAGATCATGACAAAATCATGTTATGCATTTTTAAAAGTAAATATTAAGTATCAAACGGGTAGATATAAAGCCATTTACTTTAGAATATCAAAATAAACAAAGATATCCCATTATAAAAAAAAACATTACAAAAACTATTCAACTACCATGGAAGCCTCAGAACTCTTTATTGTACAGTTTAATTGCAGTAATTTTGTCTCCAGCATAAAAATCGATACTCCTAACCCAAAAAAAAGATACTTAGTATTAGTAACTACGCTATGTGTTTTACCCCACATGTTGTGTTGTGTTAAGAAGAGTCTAATGAAACCACACTCACTGAACATCAGCTTTTTTTTTACTCAACAAAGTACAGATCTGATTGTTTAGATAACAAGCCCAAATGAACATTCTACACAGATTTCAATCATTTATCATTCCGTATGTCACATATTAATCATTTAATGACACATATGGTCATACTACCCCCTATAATTCAAAAAGCAAAGCAATCAAAATTGTTTCGTAATAATATCGACTGACAGTACGTCCCATGGTCGGAGTAATTGGCCACTAATGATTAGCCAAATTGCCAACAGCGAGTGCTGAGCGAAGTGTCAAATGATTGCACCCGTTGCTGATCTCCATTGACGAGGGGTTATAAGAAAACCATTTGCATCCTAAACGCATATACTCTTGCCTAAAATAAACATTGACTCTGCTGTCGCATTCACGTAGTTTGAATAAGATTCAAATGGTGTCGAGAGAAAAACAATGGGAAAACTGCTTTTCCAAGTGAAGCCTTTAATCACTTTTGTTATACACCCAAACCAAACTCTTGGCGAAACATTCGTATGAGAAATCGCTGTTGTCGCAACACTAGACCATTAGTTGAGTTGACTTGTGAATTTTCATAGCTACTAAAGCTACACGAAAGCTATCAATTTCGAACTACATTCAAGTGACGATACGACACCCTAATAGGCACCCAACGCAACTTTTAAGGACGACATCGTACTCGGCGTCGGGGCTTTGGAGCATATTTAAATATAACTTTCGGTATACACGAAGCATTATTCCTCAGATATTTTAGCAGCAATTATTTGCTCGAACTTGGGACCTTTTGCAAGCAAGGCCTTACCGAATGGGAGCATCAGACCAATCAGTAAAAAAGAAAAGTATATCTAAATTTAAAATGAAAAAACAAAGAAAAAACTGCGCTTGTACAAATTATTAACTATCGATTGTTGAAATTAAATTAGTTTTGATTAAAATCTGAAAATGTTTACTTCTAAAAGTTTCATTTGAATTTTGACGTGGGTCCAGATCATAAGATGCAGAATTACGGGATTGTTGGGATACTAAGCATTGATTTGGAGACTTTTCTACTGCTTACCCTCTTATTTTCTCGCCAAGCACCTCCACCTTGCCTAGCCTCTACGAATCGGATTATATGGCGAAGAATTTCATTCCATAATGAGTCATTATATTCCTTAATTCCAATCATGTAAAATGCACCTCATTTCCTTTTAAGTAAAAACCGTATAATGAAATATGAATAATTCAGCAAAGGAGTCAATCCTAAACGCTGGGTGTAATGGTGCGAAAAATGACACTGCGGGTGCAGTGGTATAATACACAGGAGTAATCATATGAGATAATTGAGGTAGTCAGTAAGAGATGCATTTGAATCAAATAAGCATTTTGTTTCTAAAAGAGCTACACTTCTTGCCAACCTAGGTTGGGTAAATAGAAATATGCTATGGAGAAGATCCTTCCGCGCATGTAGAGAGTTCCATAAATTATTTGTGAATCCATCCAGAAAACATGTTTAAAACATTAATTTCGTTGAAGGTCCAACGGATTTGAATATTACTTGAGAAAATTTGGCAATTTTATCAGAATGAAAAGGGTATTTTTGTTAAATTTTATTCAGACCATTTTGTATGTAGATATTACCTTACCAAGAGTTTCCAACTAACGAACCAATCGCGCTTTTCCCGCTGCCGTTTTACTCTTTGTTTTTACCCAAGTTAGGTTGGCACGGAGTGTACTTGCTAGAGTTTCGATCCTTAGGAAAAGGTGCGTCAAAGGTTGTCTCATTGCACAGGGCTCACGGTTTAGTCCATTGAGAAATTTTAATTTTAAGTGGATTTGGAATGGTAATAATTTATTTCATTGCAGAGTTGTTATTAAGGATAAGTGGCCAGTAAGACTTTGAATAAGTTAGTAAGTAATTTAGTTGAATCCTAATAACCAACAAAAAAAATCTTTAAGAATTACTTACCCAAATGCTGAGCCTCGAGATCAAGCCCTTTGGTTGCTGACATATTGGGGCGTGCTTCCTTAATTCCTTTAACTTGGGCCCCTATCGAAATTAAAAGTAATTATTTTCAAGTTAATTACAATGAACTTACAATTAATCAATTTTATAATGAAAAATTGAATTATAAACAAGAGAATTCATATGCTATTTTCTTTGGGAGTGTACCAAAGTTGTTTTTGCGCTTCAATTGCCAGTAAAAAGAAACAATTATTTTTACTTTTGAATCACTAAACAGTATTCTTTGTTTAAAGTTTAAATTTATATTTTTTTGAATCAGGGACTTCGGTAATATAATTAATCATTAATTAATTATTTGATGCTTAGTAAGGATCAATAAGTTAAGTTAAAAGTACGGCAGGATCTTCAACTAATAGGATTTTAAGATATCCCGAAAATCGGGTCCACGATTTTTTAAACAAAAATAATCAAATTTGTATTATTATTTTTTTAATTGTACAATACAGTTTGAGGAGTAGTACGGAATTATAAAAATCTATTTAATGTTTGAGTTCCTAAAAAACGCTTTGTTTCTCTTTTTTTAGAACATTACTCAACATTTATGATGATAACTTAATAATTAATATGATAATCACTTAGTATGATAGTACTTATGATAATAACTTAAAATTAAACGGAATGTTTATTTTAAATTCGAAGAATTTAAGAATATTAGAATTTGAGGTTTTTTTTTTTCAGCTTTTTATTGTCTTCTCTAAAGTACCGAAAAAATACTTTCATTAAAACAAAGTTGCATACGTTCTTTTCAGCAGTCTTGCAACAAAACCCTATCGCATAAAATTCGATTGAAGAACATCCAACCAAAATTACGAAACCAAAAACAAACCCATCAAAGACCTCTCAATAAAACGTCCTTTACGGGGTACTTTGTTGTGGGAACAGATACCCTCTGAAACTCAACAAAAGCCCAACACACGCCAGATAATGAAGTTATGTATTCCTTTTAAAAATGGCGGCACGCAACGTATCGTCACAAAGACACCAAAGGTCACGTGTCATCACACGTACGGAAACGGAAGCCAATCGGACGCGAGCTTAATGTTACAGAAACCTTTCATCACCCAAGGTTCAAAACACAGAATGAAAGTTGAGGAGCTATTATGCAAATGAATGCTGTGAGGTCAGACAACTTTGATGGAACTTTTGGTGATGATGGGCAGTTTTGTTTACAATGTTCTATCCTTGGTCAAGCCCTCGTTTCAACAAAAGTCGAAGTAGAAAGTGTAAAAATGGGCGTAATGGGTTAATGGTCAGAATGTTGTAATCTAAAACTTTCTGTTTTTGTTTGACCAAGGTTTTGGATGAATGTACCATAAACATTTTTGAAATGCAAGGGCTATTTAGAACCAAAATTACATTCCAAAATTATATTCGTCAGTTAAATCGTTTAAAAAAACAAGCTATTTACGTTAGTTACATTACGTTACGGTACGTTAGTTACATTACGTTACGGTACGTTAGTTACGTCAACTATTATTGTGTGCAGCAGTAGTTTACGGTTTTAGCTTACTATACACACTTGCTAAGAAAGGAATTCGTAATTTAACGAACTTTCATGTAATAATGATCAAAAGCTGTCATTTCAGAAGCGCTTGTCTGTAGATTTCGCTTTCTTACCCGGAATGTAACACTCATTAGCCATATTTTTTTGTTTTGGGGTTTTCACTAATAACTTTTATTGTACCAAGTGTGAATACCTGTTACATCAGCGTTTGTTCACTTTTCAGTTTATTATCAGTGTTAACAAAGAATTTTACACACGTTCTGTTACTTTATAATTAGGTATGCAACTTATGCTTTGTTGAAATTATGCAACACTCTCTAATATGTTATTTCCTAATAGTGAAAGGCTATCAAGTGCTTATTATTTTCGAACAAATTTGTATTTTCTTTTTAAAAAGTGTATTATTTTTTTAGACATTTTTTTTTCGAAACTAAAAACGTTAATGTATGATGTGTATTCAGTTATAATTGTCAAGAAACGAGCATTTTTCACAAATCAGATAAGAAGTTTTAATCTTGAAAAGAAACTTATTTAATAAATTTGTACTTAAAGAAAATGGAAATTTTTTATTCAATAGTATTTTACTTTTGAGTTTTTTGGTAGCATAATTCAGACTGAGATATCAATGACGCTTAAAAAATGTTGAAATACAGATTTAACTAGTGTAGGGATATCAAATATTTCATAGTAATGATTATTTAAAAGCATCGAGAATATAATAACTTTTAAACCGGAGAACTTCATTATCATCAACCAATTAAACAATTGGCTTGTTTTAGATGTCGTAACTCTTTCTAGTTTTCATTCTTTTATCGCAGCAATTTCATTGGCTGTTTTGATTTCACTCCCTTTGCGTGAGTTTTTTCGTTTAATGTCTTTCGTCTACAATTTATAACGCGCAACTTGCTTTTATTCCTACTATTTATAAAATACTATTGGGTTTTAATTAGATTAAATTAGAATTATGCAAAGCATTACCGAAATGTCAATACTGTACGAAAAAAAATTAGACGATATTTTATCTTATGCAGAGAAATTACGTGATACGGTGGGACAGCAATTTAACACGAATCATTAACAGAAAAAGCATTACACTTGCCAACCTTACTTGGGTAAAAACAAAGAGTAAGAAGGAAGAGCGAAAAGCTCGGTTTGTCCGTTAGATGGAAACTGGTGAAAGGTAATATATTTACATACTAAATGATCTGAATACAATTTAACCAAAATAACACTTTTCATTCGCATAAAATTGCCAAACTTTCTCAAATAATATTCAAATCTGTTAGACCTTAAAAGAAATTAATGTTTTAAACATGTTTTCTGGATGGATTCACAAATAGTTTATGGAAGTCTTTACATGCGCGCAAGGATCTTCTCCATAGTATATTTCTACCCAACTTAGGTTTTCAAAGAGTGTAGTTCTACTAGAAGAAAAGTTTGAACACAACATTCCAAAACATGAACCATGAGTTTGAGCCCTAGGAAACTCAATTTCGCGCGAATACTAAATCAAATGAAATTCCAGAAGGACCAAAAAATGAAAACAATACCGCTGGAAACGTTGCCACTCAAGACATGAAACATGCCTCTTACCGATACCACTGAATATAAACAGATAAAAAAAATATTGCCTATCAATCTTGATTGGAAATCTCACATTGAAGGTATTCTCTGAGCCAGAAATTTTATAATCAAACATATCTAGTAAAATTAATATTAATAAGAGACATCCAATCAGATCACTCATATTGAAAATATATATATAATAACACTTTTCTAATCTATGATGGGTCTATTAAAAATTGCTACAACAATAATAGCCATCATTACAAGTGACAGACTGACAAGAAAATTATATATCAGTTTCACATAGACATCTTAATTATTGTGTATGAAACAAAGATCTAATTACTACTTTCTTCTAACAAATGATAAAGTTGTCAAAGTTTACTTGCAAAAAGTATATAATTTTTACGTTAGTTTGATAACAATAGTTTTCAATTACGTGAGCTAAACCACAATTAAAAACTGACGAGTCTTATGCTAAAAATAATGCTTTGGCTCAGAAATAATTTTGACATTTATTTATTAAATATACTTTGTAAATCATTATTTTACTGAAATCCGAAGTTGAAAATAGTTTAATGAAATTTATTTATAGTTTTGACACTTTTTTCTTATCGTAGTTTTTTGCCATCTAACCTTGTGTGAGCTCCCACTGTTATAGCATTGTGGATCATGTCTTGCCGAAAGTTCGGCAAAAATTACTGGAACTTTAGACTTTTCGAAGAGAGCATTACAACTAAAATTTTTCTGATAATCATTAATATCTGAGGACCACTTCAAAACTATGTTATGTTGATCAAACCTAATCTATTTCAGAATTACCCATACTCATAATTTTATTCTGTGAAATAAAAAGTTTTCTTCTATTACCCACTTTCACCTATTCTTCCAGCTTCTCAGTCAATCACAGAGCCTTTATTCTCTAGAAGTTGTCGCCAAAATTTAACTTTAGTTGCCTGCGCCAAATTGTTATACCCTAACGGTAAAAATGACCACAGTTTTAATTTTTTGTTCATTTAAGGGGAAATATAGATGGCAGTAGGGATTTTATGAATTCAGTATTGATACTTTCAAAACATTAAAGACTAAAATTATAAAGCTTATGAAGAGTTCACGGGAAGAACCGATTGATTTATTAGGCGGAAGCCCGCAATTGTCTGCTTGGCCGACATTGGCGGCAGAAAACTGATTTCTTTCTTCTTCGCTTGGTCCAAGCGTCGGGATCGTCCATCACCTGAATCTCGGTAGCTAGGAACCACAGAGATAGTAGTTAAAGTATTAGAGTGGAAGATCCTGCAACAGAGGCTTCAGATTGGATTCGGCATTGGAAGCGCGACCTACAACACTGGCTTCATTGGGGCTCTTCTGGGAGCTCTTTGAGAGTCCCGTCGTCAGCATTGGAGGTCACGTGATCTACCACTCTATTACTCTTACTATGATCTCTGTATTAGGAACTGAATTCCTTACACAAGTTAAGGCGATCACTCGCTATCATCACCAAAGTGGCATGCCTAAGGAAACTTTACAAAATCAATCGGTTCTTCCCGTGTACTCTTCATATTCATTCAACAAAATTCCGTTGTTGGTCAGTGAAATTTAGTTATTATAAATAGGAAGCAGGAAAACAAAAATAAAATAATCATAGAGTGCATTTTATGCTCCAACTATTTTTTTAAACCGTAATACAGTATAATTAATTGCACAGCTTTAAAATATATAGGCAATGGTAATTTATTATGACAAATGACAGTGATTGCGCCCTCTAGAAGGGAAGGGCGTAGGCTATATAGCCCATTACCCCGCTCGCCAGAAGAGACAGTCACAAGAGACACACAAAGAAGGACGCCACAAACACATAGGCAAATAACAACATTCATTGACAAACACAAACATAAATGCCTTTACCGGGATTCGAACCCGAGCCCAGCAGCTCCAAAGGCTAGTACACTAACCATTGCGCCAGTGGACCGGCAATGGTAATTTATTAAAACTAAATCTTAATTAAGTGCATAAAGAATTATTCAACCACCTTCATCTGTTTATTACAGCTTCGCAGTCGGTCCCAGAACCCTTATTCAACAGAGGATGCCGCGCCCAGAGAGGCCAGTTCCCGCACGAGACCTACTGCCAGCAGTACTACAACTGCTGGGACGGAAGGGCGACGGTAGAGGAATGCCCGGGCAACCTGCTCTTCAACCCGGTCATATCTGCCTGCGACTACCCCGAGGCGGTCAACTGCCTAGCTAGGCTGAGGAACCCAGGTGAGCTGGGGATTTGGGTCACGTTTTACTACACTCCTAAAACAAACGAGTGATTTTAACTCAGTCTCAGTAAATTTTCACTCCTTTCCAGTGTCGAAAATGCACTTCTCCTATTGGAGTGGATTTCACTCTTTTGTTTAGTTAAAACTCCGACAAGATCACTCCAAACGAGTGATTTTAACTCAGTCTTAGTAAATTTTCACTCCTTTCTAGTGTCGAAAATACACTTCTCCTATATGAGTGGATTTCACTCTTTTGTTTTAGGAGTGTATATTGCAACTTTAACCCTGTAATGCATGCATTTTTTGTCATCCCGAAATAATAGATTTGTATCTTTAATACGCATACATTATTGGAAAAATACTGAAAAAACATTAACTGCATTGGAATTTAAATATTTTCAATTTTTAAAAATTTTGCCATATGCCAAAAACCAACTACACAATTCCAATTTTGATAAGAAAGATTAGAAAACTACTAAATATATTTTTAAAAAAACCTCTTGAACTATAATTATTTTTTCAAAACAAATTAATTTGTAATTTAGTATCAACATTATTATACTTTGAACACTGACAAAGACTGAAGTTAATAACTTCACTCTTTAATTGTGAATCACTTTTACAACTATCATCTATGAGGGTTATTAGTAACTAAAAATTCTAAATAGAGTGTAATAGATAAAAAAAACACAGATTTGTCGTGAGGGAGTTCTACTTTAATAGAATAAAGTGGATTATGATACTCTTTGAGGCCCAGTAGCCTAGGGGTAGTGCTTCGCATTGCCACGATACAGGTCCGGGGATCGAATCCCGGATTGGGCGATGTTGACCCATCCTTTCATCCCTTGAGTGGGTCGATAAAATGGGTACCAAGCATGCTTGGGAACTAAACATTACTGAACTGCATTAGAGGGTTAAACTTGTTTGAAAATAAATAAAGTTATTATTTGAGATATTGATATGTTTGTGCTCAAAGTACTCTCTTATCTAATGAACTCTAGTGTATACTCTCTGTAATTTTTTTTACACTTAAATGACTAATCTAAATTTTAAGAGCAAATGAGACCGAAGACCGCTGGTCTCAAAAAGTGCCTCTTTGATAATACAATTTAAAATAATGATTTTCTAAGCCGCATTTACATGACTGCAGTGAATATTTTTACGAACGAGTTTTTTGTATGATGGATGTAGCCTACGGGATCGAAAAAAATATAAGAAATTAGTTTTTATAATTATGTAAGTGACATATCCCAATTAAGGAGAACTTTTACACAGATTAATATTGCTTATTTCATTTTTATCATTTGTAACATAAATGTTTCTCCGCTTTTTGCTACAATAGCAGACTATAATTACAAGTCATAGCGTTTTGACAATTTTCACATGACTAGAAAATGCTTCTTTCAAGGACAAATATTGCATAAAAGTATTCCTAAATACCGTTTAAAAGATCAAAAGAAATAACTAACGGACAATGAAAAATGTTTCTATTCATTTTCTTATTTAAATACCAAAAAAAATATGCAGATTTAAAGACTTTGATGTTGTTAAACATAAACGCTACATTTTAATACCTTCGTAATCCCGACCCAAACTACAATATATCTTTACCCAAGCAAGATGCCCGATGTTTTAGACACACACCCCTCATGTAGTAGCAACATGACGGACAACTGTCTTTTCCAAGGCCAAGTGACTAAACCACAATTCTTTGAACGGCTATTGAGTCTGTGACCTTTACAAGATGTCCGGAAAGCAGGTGAAAGTAACATTAATGGGTTTTTATATCATGAAACTATAATCAAGGTGGAAGAAAAGGCACAAAGAAAGCGTTCGGATTAAGAAAGGGATCGCTATATTTTTAAAGTCAGAATCTGATATAACGTTCTTTTGCCTAAAGTAGTTAGTTTACACTTGCTTGGGTGTATGTTTTTATCTTTGCAAGGAAAGAATTTATTTACCATTAAATATATAATATAGTAAAACAGTTGTATAATACACATTTAAGTGAAACTTTAATTGGATGTTCTTTACGGGGCTGTATTGAATATTTTTACAAATATTGATTTCTTATATGATAAACATAGCCTACCTACAGGACTCTATTATCCACTTTTTGAAATGGGTTCGACAATCTGTTGTAAAATTGTTAATTGAAAATTAAAAAACGTATTCGAGCCCATTTCAAAAAGTGGGAGCATATGGACCTCGAAACTAAATATATCAATAAAAAACCATTTTTTCCAACCAACCTAAATTCTCAGCTCAATTTTAATTATAAATTATTTTTAAAAAGAATTTAAATCAAAATTTTAAAAATTTTATTAATTTATTTAGAAAATAATTTCTAATTACAATTGAGCTGAGAATTTAGGTATAAGTCTTTGTTTGTACTTATTTGTACAATATAAAGTCATTTTCTTGGTCATTTTTTCAATTTTGACCTCAAAATTTGCCGCGCAAGCCTAATCCCAATGTGTTCAAATAGCTTTATGTTTAACATCATTTATTTTAGTTTTGGCTAAAGTTTCATAAATTTGAAATTCGTTTTATATTAAATAAATCTTATAGAATTACATCTAAAAAAATTATACTTGTATATTGAGTAGTTAAAAAATTACATGAAAGGTTAAACTATACTGTAGTACCTTTTTTGCACATTTTTAATACTCCTATAACAACTTAAAAAGCCTTTTTCTTCTTTTTTTAATCAATGTGAGGCCCGTGCAAAAGCCTCTTTGACACACCTCTGCATAAAAACCTATTTTACTTTCCAGAACCCTCAGTGACAGGCGACGGCCGCTGCCTGAAGCAGTTCGGCATATTCCCGGACCCTCTCGACTGCACTGCCTTCTACGAGTGCTCTCACGGTCGGGCCTTTAGGCAGCTTTGCCCGTACTACACGGCCTTCGACGAGCGGTACTCGGTGTGCGTACACCAGTACAGCGTGGAATGCGGGGGCAGGGGTGGCGTGTATGGTACCCTTGCACCCCCTGTGTTCCATGCACCAGATGGAGGGATTCCTGGACTCACCGGAAGGAATTCCCTGGGTGGTGGTGTGTCTGGTTCTGGGACTGCTGCTTCAGGTAAGGGTAAATAACTCTTTGTACAGAGAATATCCATAATTTTGTGCATGTTATATGAAGATACATGAAAGAAACAACGCAACAAATAGTTTTATTTTGTAAAAACTGACATATTTCAGAGGATGTAGGTTCTTGCTTCATCAGTTCTTTTTTTTTTTATATAAGTATAGATTATAAATTTAACGCCCGTTGTACAATTAAATGGCCTCCTGTGTCTTTAAAATTGCATTCGCTAGTTATACATCTGTGCTAGTCCAATACATATTGTGCTCTAGAGGAAATCTCTAAATTCTGAAACCAGTGCATAAAACCTAGTTGTACAATATATCAGGTAAAGACTGGACACTCGGGAATGTGATTCGTGGGAATCGGTGCAGTTCTTGCAGGAAATATATATAAATTCTCGTTTTGTCGGGTTGAATCTTTGTCCCTTTATAGTGGTTTGTTCTTCTTCTTGTAATTGTTGATGTTGAGATTCTGGGGCAATCAAAGGCCAGTTTCTTGAAGGACTGGGGCAGAAGTCTGTGTTTTTCAACTGCTTTTCAGTCTTCAAGCGTCATCTTTTTATTTTCTGTCAGATGTTTGTACTATTTTTATGAAGCAGGACCGCCGTATTTTGAAACCTGTCTATATTTACATAATAAAACCATTTGCGTGACGAATCAACGTTGTCTTCATGTATCTTGGTATAACTAACACTTTGTTAAGGAGTAATGTTATCCAACTTAAGTACAACGTACACATGCTTTATTAATTAATTTCTCTTTGTGTTTCTTGTTAATGTTATGTATGATTTGTTTGTGCGAAAATTACATTTCAGTTTGTTTCACTGCACTTTTCTCATTGCATAGTTAATTGAAATACAATAGCATTGCATGTGTACAGATAGATATATAGATAAATAACTTTATTGTATCAGGCTTGCCTCGTTTTATTTATAGAACTTTTATAGTATAAAGCTCAACAGAATACCTGTGAGGTTTTTTTTTTGTAACTGCTTAGACTGCGTCGTTACTCTTCAGATTCAGTGAAACCTTTTATGACACTCCAAGTCACTGGATAAAAAGTTACTTCATTGGAATATCCCAAAGCACACTAGATATAAATCCCCAATTCAATGAGCAGACTTTAAAACTATTTCTCATATTGATTTTTTTCTCTTCAATTCTATCGAAATATCTATGCACAATTTTAAACGATTTCCCAACATTTAAAATGAGCCTTTTAAATGGTCTTCTACAGCGTTCAGGTAAACTACAGTAACTAGCCTTATGACTTGGATCACTGTTGCAAGCACTCAATTACTCTAACGTATCAGAAAACAAGTTGAAAAAGACTAATTATTTCATTAAAAAATAGTCCAATATTCATATTTGTGGTTACTGCACGTTTCCCTCCCACAGCAATCTTACTCAATTGAGGTGTGATGGCACCATTTACAGAAGTTCGGGGGGGGGGAGAGAGAGAGAGACAAGCGAGGGTAGGGACTATTGCTACATTGCAAGTATTTCGGGTCAATTTTCCTTCGATATTTACAACACTAAAGTAGATAATCGGGACTACGTAATAGCGTAATAGTATGTCTCATTTAGCAAGTTAGTTAACCTGATGAATTGTATTGATCTAGAGGGAACCAAATTAGCACTGAGTTGCCTCTGGCAGTAAAAGTAACCATTCTCTAACTAATCAAAACACTAGTATTCAACAGTACGTATTAATATAAGACAAAATCGAGCGACTGTATTTCCAAGACATCTGAAGGTAACGGGGCTTATGCTCATGACAAGTGAGTAAGGTTAAATACCTAGTTTGAACCGATAACAATACAATACAGATTAAATACCTTAAATACTACATAGATGCTTATCTTATTTAACCCCGTGTTCATACATGAAGCATCGAAGGTAATCACAATAGATGCCATTGAACTAAATTGTTGCGTTTTGTCGTTTGTATATTTCATAACTCTTGCATTCACTTTTATAATCCTTTAATAAATGTAATCCGTGCAAGGAAATTCCATGACTTCCGCAAATTAAAATGCAAAGTCATCTAACTGTAAGCAGTTGTCATGTTTAAAATGTCTTTGCTTTGAAACCATTTATTTTCGAGCACATTGTTTTGTTATCCACAAACAAATGTTGTCATTTTGTATTTTGTTACGTTTTTATAAAACTAGTTCACATGAATTTTTAGATACACTCCATTATTTTTATAAGAAAAGATAACTTTGATATTGAGCTTCGCCATTAATAAAATAGAGGTCTTCTAAACGT
Source organism: Hylyphantes graminicola (assembly GCA_023701765.1). NCBI lineage: Eukaryota > Metazoa > Arthropoda > Arachnida > Araneae > Linyphiidae > Hylyphantes > Hylyphantes graminicola. Next base: position 63,729,805 of record CM043118.1, on the reverse strand, counting down.
AATAATTTATTTATTTTGAAATGCTTTTAAAAATACTATATTTTCATAAATTTACCTTCACAGACATGAAAAAAATTGCAAGAAACTCATACAACAGGCAACTTTGTCAGATATGTGGCATGAACAGTTATAAACACTTTTCAAAAAACATTTTTTATGAAATTATTAATAAATTTAAGAAATAACTTAAACAATAATTTTAAATTAATCTTGTTTGAGAAGCAGGTTAAATAAATATACGTCGGACACTTTAAAAATTGCAAAATAAAACAAGACGTGAAGAGTCGAAATTATTCACTGTTAGTAAGTTTAAATACTGTTAGTTAAGATCTTGACAAAGGAAACACGTCTTTTATATTCTCTAACGCCATTGATACATTTGTTTACGAAATTTGACAGCTATAGGCACGTCTCTTTTTAATTAATTATTCAAGAAATTAGGTTATGTAAAATTTGGTCCGAAACTCTAAGCATTAATTGCCATAAACAGGCCTTTTTAAAAATGTGCTCTAAAATTAAGTCGAACTAACTCCCAGTTAATAAATTTGGGAGGACGAACTGAGCACGACGGCGAATTAGTGAGTAGGTTAAGTGTCAGAGGTTACAATAGTAATTATTGAGCACCTATTTTGGACTTTTTGGTTTGTTATGGTTGTAAGGGAAATTACAGGTTTTAATTAATTTATATTTGTGAAACTCTTCTGACAATAGTTGTTTATCAAAAAAACAAGATACACTTAGTTTCAGATCAGAATGTCAATTTTCCACTAAAAACTAACCAGGCTTCTTTTAAATAAAACAAATGAACCTTTCACCAAATAGTTTTGTTTTTAATGGTGTTAAATCCTCCCATATATATTAATGGTTAAAAATCCATCTATTAATAATAACAACTGATTTGCATGACATTAAAAATTTGAAATTTTAAATGAGTCCACAATAATCTGAATTGAAATGACTGCTTTTCATATACTTTTAGGTTTAAACTTGTTTTCGTATTAAACTAATGTTAAATCTATGTTTATACAATATTTGTTTAAGATTTGATAAATAAGTTTTTTTATTAATTTCTTTTAATTCTTCCCCCCGCATGAAAAGAAATATAATCAATGACAATATTTTATCAACATATTTACTTTCGAAAAATGGAAAATTAACAATATCTGTCAAACAAAGCATTTATGTTATACATATTTCATAAATATTGAACAATATTGATTAATGTTGTGTTATAAGACTCTTTAAACTTTTCATCTGGGATGGAATGAAATAGTGGCAATGGTGTTCATTTTATCTCAATAAATTTATCATCCTTAAAATGAAAAACTATTAATATTCGTAAAAAAAAACCACTTGGCAATTACTGGACTGTTTCCACCTCTATACTAAAAAAATAATTAAAAACTAACAGAAACAAATTGCACATTTCTGAGATTCCAAAAACAGATAACTGGCTTATCCATATTAACGCCCTTCGTTTCTTAGATCTTGTAAGTGTCATATGCACTCATCAATAAAGAATTAGATTTAGCTACACCCAAGCCTGTAACAATCATAAGCAGCATAAGCAGTCATCAATAAAGTGCATGTGAGACATTCACACCCCAACCGTAACCTGTCGTGGAGGTGTTCTCGACCATTTATCGAGAAAATTGCTATGTCACCAATTTTAATAGGACATTTTTTACACTGCATGTACTTCCCCAATGATTAAAAGCTATTAGTCACTTTTTTTGGTATATCGTTGAGATCGAGAATTTTAGTAATTACAAAATGCCTTTCTAATTCAGCCAGTAGGCAGGGCTTGATCTTACATAAGGCCAGTCATGCCCAGGCCTAGGGCTCCTAAGGTTTAGGGGCCTCTATATTTCAGTTTCGTTTATGTAAAATGTTGTGGATCACCGAAATTTCAGTAAATTTCAAAATTTCGAAGCCTCATTTTGTTTTTAGTTGACTCTGACTTAGGCATTGATCTGCTAATATGAGTGTGATGTTATACGAAAACTGATGAATAAGTTTTAGAAAAATATAATACGTCGGCCAAATTTTGATATGGAGAATTTATTTTATCTAAAGCATAAAATTATTATAAGTGCTACACTTATAACGTCGGTAGATAAAGGGTTAAATAAGCAGGTGACCCTTATTGTATTAAAGAAAAGTGTTAAAGCTATCCATCCAAAATCCTCTAAAATATTTTGATAGTTTTTCATAAAAAAGCAGTTTTCCACAAATAAGCATTTTTAGTGGGAAAATAAAAAATGATGGTTCCACAGTTGGATAAAGAGGCATTATTTTAATAAAAGGTCGTTGAAAGAGATTCCTCTAAATACAGACCTCAAGCGGTCAAGGTGAAATAGTTTGGTCGCGAAAAGAGTAATCGAAAAAAAAAAAGATAATTCACCACGACTTTTAGCGGAAAAAGTACATGATTAATGATCAAAGACCAACGTTCTTTGACGCTGTATTTAATTACCGAGGGGTAATTGCACTACCAGCACATAACTATGACCTATCATCAGAAAAAACTGCATAATATCTAGATTTCACATTTTGCTGTGCATAGTTTTAACTAAGGTGAAAGTAATTTCACATTGTATTGTGTAACTCAACTTTAAAAACATAACGATAAAGAAATATAGGTACTTTTACTAATGTAGAAATATAAATACAAATAGGTTGTATCACACAATGATGCATAGTTAAACGGAAAAAATTTGGAATGAATAAAATAATTTTTAATACTATTTTTTTGTTGATAATAAGTATTATCACTTGCATCCCTCATTAATTAATTAAATTTCTTAGATTTTTATACTCAATTCCAAAATAATTCTTTAATTCTTCAATTTAATTCCTTCGTTAAGTTAAATGTGTCAAAAACTTAAAAATTTAAAATTAACAAATTTAAATACAACTAATTTCTGCTATTTAAATTTAAATTTAGAGAGTCACTGACCAATATACTAACTCGCTTGAATTTCGCTGACAATTACTATTTGGTTATATTTATGGATCGTTACTATACATTCCCCTTTATTATTATTATTAGATAATTTAAACCACCTATTATGAGGTCTTTTTAAGTAGTATTCATGACATGTTATTTGTACAAAAATGTAACACCTGTCAACAATATAAAAAAATTACGAATCACATATTTCCATTTATTTTGAATGTTCATTTCTTAGTTTCACGAATTCGGAAATAAATGGTCTGTAGTTTAATTGAGAATTCCGGTCGCAGCTCAATTTATACGGAAAAGTGATTAAGAGCTCAATAGAGTTTTTGTATTTTGGTGGCGGCACCACTACACAAACAGAAAGCTACTATTTTGGAATTAATTTCTTGTTTTTCTTACCACATGAAGAAAAATTATCTTTTGCCCTGACTTATTACTAAAGTTATTACTCTCAATGACATAATATGAAACTTAAGGTAATGAATGTATTGCGATGGGGTCGAAAATTCGAAATGGTTTGTGTTTTCTACATTATTTTGGAGAATGGTTTGTGTTTTCTACATTATTTTTTAGGATGTCAATTCTATAAAAGTGGTTGTTGATGTTGAAAGTTAGCCCGACTGTCAACCACTTGACAGACCGAACTAAAATAGCTACGGGCCCCAAATTAGGTACGCGGGTATGTAGTACTTGTCTGACGTCATAATAAGATTTTCGAGAAAATAGCGCATGTGCAAAGGGGTGGCTGCAGTAGAACTTTTTGGTTTTAATGGTATTGCCGAAACACGTAAGGAGATACGGGCTTCAAACTTAGAACACAAGTTCCCGTTACATGTCAGACGTAACAATATTTTTTTAAAAAAAACAGCTTTCTTAAATCCTAGCGTAATTCTGAATATTTTATTTGATCATGGTTATAACGTGAATAAATTTCATGTAGGCTTTTACATTACAAAATTTTTACTTAATTTTTTTTAAAGAAAATTTAAATTTAGAACAACACACAATATTCAAAGTACAAGAAAATGATCTTAATATTACGTAAAATTAAAACACACTAAAGCCTTTAGGAAATATTCACTATTGCTTTTCTATTTTGGGGGCGCGAATTTCACCAAATGGAATCTTTGGTGACAAATGGAATTTTTTGGCAACAAAATACATCAGTATACACAGTGAAAATATCACAGTTCACACAGTTGAAGTTTACCATTTAAATTATTCAATTTGGCGGCTGTTGTACACTTTGGCGACTTTATTGCTTGCACATGAGAAATGGAAAAGTTCCTATTTATTTAAATACAGACACAACTCTCACTAAACCGTTCCCATAACAACTAGATCTGCTATACCCTCACAATTTCCATTAGCCCACTTATCACTGCCAAATTCAAACACTAAACACTAATTCCGCCTGCATGAATTAAGTCATTTCCCATTGACCCCCCACGAACATATGGCTATCAAGCAATAGACCTCCCGCCAACATTGGCGACCAAAATTGAAATTCTGAAGATTGCAATCAGATTTAAAACTCGGTAATTACAGTTGCAGTACAATGGCTAATTGGGGTACGAAGATTAAACGTATCTAGATTAATGGTTACAACTTTACATAATAACATTAATTGTGGGTATTTAAGACAGTTTAGAGTCACATTAGGCTTCTTCGTAACCATATTTAAAGATATATCAATAGTGGAGGGTCTTTATCAGTCAATAAAGTATTTTAGATTTAGAGGCATGTAATTTGTTGGTAACAAAATTGTAGTTGTAGATTGAATTTTATAAAGTTTGCAAAATTTGATAAACTAAACTTAACAAATTATCTTTTTGTAATTTATTTTTTATGATAATGTTTTAAAAATAGTTCAGAGCTTTAAATAAAAATTAAAGTTTCAACTAAAAGCATCAACATATTTAAACAATAACTATTTTAACGTTTTTTATTCGAATAATACTCGTTTTATAGTAAGCCTGAACAAAGTTATTTACAGACGTATTTAATCATTTTACATCTATTTGACAAATGTATTAAAAATATCTTTCTGTTATTAATTGCAGCATTCCAAAAATTACATTTAAATTCATTCGTTTTTAAGCACATTTCGCTGAGAGTTTAAACAGTTAAAATAAAAAAGATGTTTTTCAACTGCTTAAAGTCATTTAAACATCAATAATTTACCTATTTATTTTCTTTGAAAAACCTATTTGAACAACTTTTTTAGATTTAATATAGATAAAGCAAAATGTTTTCATTTCAAAACAGCATTTAAAAAAGGGATCACCTCAGTATTTTTAAGAAAAAATAAAATTATCCACCTCAAATATATTTATTTTATTATCAATCAATTGCCGAGTACTTAAACAGCATGAATTGAAACTTTAAACAGATAGAAATTCAGCAATTAACTTCATTTAGCCATTAGGTTACATTTATTTTTTAACAGCCCAATTACTGGATACTTAAACAACACGGATCTAAATTCAAAAAGAGATGGGAATTCAGTCATTAAATGAATGTTCATTCAATACTTAACTATCGTGCTTTTGTTATCAGGTAATTTGAAGCTAAGTAAGGGCCGCGATTTATAACCTGTTCGGCTATTTTTTGCACTTTGCAGAAAATAAATAATCCTGCTTTGACTTCAATGGGGTCTTTTAGACATTTTATGAGGCTGTATATTTTAGTAAATCGTACCTCACCCATAAATCTGCAACCTAGTTGAAAACGGTCTAGTGTGTCATATGTTATAACACATGACATCGGCCGTTTTATTTCTTTCAGTTTTTAAGCATATGGTTAAAAAGAAGTAGGAAAATGTAGGAAAATGTGTTATCTTAACATTTCAATTCTCAAGCCGCAATTCAGTATTTGATAGATTTTAGTTTAAATATACATATATAATAGATAACAGCATGCTCAAATTGATTGTATTAGCTACATAACAGCATACATACAGTCTTCTTAAAATATTTTAAGTACTCTTTTTCGTAAATCCTTCCAAAAATTAAATTATTTCTATAGTCACATTTAAACGAATGAAAGTATATCATAGTATACTTATAGTATACATAGTATACATATCGAATATCATATGTATACTTATCATAAAACTGGATCTTTCTTTTTCAACAGAAAATAATGAAAGTAATGTATAAAGATATGTTTAAATTGAATTAGAAAAGTATTATGTTTGTATAGAGTATCGCATGTATCACCCGTTTGACCTATTTGCACTTTCAAGAATGCCGATGTTGAAAATCTCGAACTCTTATTCTGAAATCTTTCTGTTGCACTTTCTTATTGATTAAAACGAACCACATGTATATTCTAATGCACCACTCACTCCACTGGCACTGAGTTGCACATCTTTTTTTGCTCCAGCACGCTTGCACAAGAACTCGCATGGATGTCCACGAAAATTTCTAGCACCACCCACAATGCGGCACGTGCAGTTTATGGGTAATTGTTTTCTTCTGAAAAACGTTGTTCAATCCTAGGCTGGGACCGAAAAGGACTGGCTTCTTCAGGACAGTGGTCCGAGCCCCATCCCCCCATCCTCACCAAGGGATCCAGCCACGGAATTGGTGGCATTAGAAGGAGTGGGGCCTCTACTACGGGTGGCAGAAACGCTGCTACTGGTGAGGTTTCCGTTCCAGATGCTGAGAAAGAAGGAGGACAAAACTCTGAAAGTCAAGAAAATAGCGCCAATAAAAGTCCAGGAATCTCGAATCGTGGCGACACCGGCTCGGGACATGGTCCAGGAAATTTAGGTCAAAGTGGAAGTGGTACTGGACCTTCAGGTCAAGGTAGAAACAATGCAGGAAATGCAAACAACAGTCCTGGAGGTTTAGAGCGAGGTGAACAGGGTTCAGGTCAAAGTCGCGGACAAATCGGTGCTGTTGGAAGTTCAGGTCAAAGCAGGGGGAATAGCGCAGGAAGCTCAGGTCAAAGCAGAGGAAGTAGTGCAGGAGTATCAGGTCAAAGTAGGGGAAATATTGCTGGAGTATCAGGTCACGGTCTAGATGGACGTGGTGGCGGTGGTCCTTCCAGAAATGGTACAAGTCAAAGAGGTTCAGGTCGAATCGTAAGCGAGTCTGGTGGAGTCACAAGGGCTCCTGGAATCATGAATGGTGGAGGGTCCAGTATAATTGGTGGTACTAGTGGAAGAGCTGTTGGTGGTGGATCTGTTGGTAGCACTGGAGGTACTGGTGGTGGAAGTGGTCATGCGCTTGGTGGTGGATCAGCGTCTAGAGTCGGGTCTGCTGGTACCAGAGGAGTATCCAGAGGAGGAACCCAGGGTGGAATAACTGGGATAGTTGATAAGGATATTTCTGCGACTGGTAGGTTTCAGAATATTTTATTCAAGTTTCTTTTTAAACACTTATAAACAAAGAGGTTGAGAATATTATATGTATGATTTTCATGAAGACTCTCATGGAAACATCTTTTATGTAATGGTTAGAAGTCATACCAAATTAGCATCAGCTAAATGATAAATATTTTCACCCACACACACTAAATGCAGTGGTAGATGCTTTATATGAAGCCACAGTATTCATTTTGTCATGCATTATTTTTACATAAAAAAAAGACAATAAAGTCTCGAAAATTCCGTTTAATTGGTTCAGTATATTTGAATCGACCACCTATTTTAAGAATACATTTAAAATTGGTTACGAAATTATAAATAGTGTATATGCATACAAATTAGTGAAATTTTAAAACCGATCATATTAAAACATAAGTCTGAGTCTATTTTATTACTTTCCAATTTTATTAAATTTTATATACTTATATCTTTCATTTATATATTTAAAAAAATATGTTGGAGCTCTACATAATACTCCTGGTGGTAAGTTGCAAAAGCCTTTCCCAATATTTAACTTTATGGCACTCAAAACTGCAAAAATCTCGACGTTATAGAGAGTTGACTTGAGCAACTATTTCAAGCCCTTTAGTTGTAAAAAAATACGATCAATTATGTCAATGACACCAATCACACACTATTTTTATTAATTATATTCATAAGAAAACATAACTTAGCATTTTGCATAAAAGAAAACATGCTTAGCCTCGGAGCTCTTAGGAAAATAACATAAATTTGCACTGAGAGTAAAATTAACATCCCATGCATTAAAATTCCAATAGGTAATCTCTATAAAAAAAATGCCCATTTTCAATTCTTCAGAAGCCTCCACCCCCTGTTGATCATGTTCAAAAACAGAATCAAAACCAAAACAAAACATTCGGATCTGTCCGAAATGAGTGACGGCCAAATGACAGCAGGCCTTTTACACGTCTAATTACACACCTGACGTAATTGCACGTCAGACAAAAATTTCAACTGGTTTTAATACGTTGTATTTGACGTGCTTCTAATTCTAAATAGGAAAAAGGATTGAAAATTTTGACTATGGAGATCTACAAGAAAAATAATAGATATCTTCTAAAAAAAAGTTACCACATACATGCAACATTTGACGACATTTTTTGTTGATATCTGTCCATATTTTAGGCAGATTTGTTTTACATTATCATGAGAACCATGGTTTAGACAATGGTAGAAAATGTTTTCGGAAAATAATTTTCAATGTCCCAGTAATTTGCATATTTTCACCAGGGAGCCGCCAAAGCTGCATACTTTTTTTCAAATAAGATAGGAATAATCAAAGTAAATGTCATAGTTGTAATGCTAATGTATGACAAATTGAGTAAATACAGACATAACTTATTTTGGTATGATTTGGTGTAACGTTACTCCCTAAAATTGGTAGAAACTATAGCTTTATGGAGAGAGTAAAGTACTTTTTTCTATTTCTAACAACTTCGTTTTATAAGAAAAGAATGAATTCGAAAGGCTATGCATTAGTGGGATCACAAATGTCTAAGTAGGAACTTATTTAAATGTCCTTTTATAATAATGTTTCCTGAATACTCTGTAAAACAATTTGGTATAACGTTGCCCCCGAAAAGTGATGGCAGCATGTTCTTCTCCCAGATTGTATGTAGTAATCTACCAGATTTTACGGAGTACGAGCCTCCTGTGTGCCGCCAGTTTTATTGAGTAAACTTACATCAAATTTTTACAGTGATTGACTGAGAAGAACAATGAAAAATCTTAGTTTTGTCACAATAATATGAATACAATATATGAATGAAATGTGTATATGAATGAAAACATTGGCGAATTCGGTTGAAGTTATAAATCCTAATATAACATAATCATAATAACTCAGATCATAATAAATGTACCATGCTTGCTTTGGTATAATGGTATAAATCATACTTTCAGCTTATAAATTCTACAAAGATATGGTATTCTTCGTGAGTGCAAACACCTTTGCATATTACACCAATTTGTATTATTAGAAACTGCCTTTTTAGCCCATTAGCGGTGACCTTATGACTATCATTGACACCTTCATTTTCGAATAATAGTGATAGCAAAGTTTTTAAAAATTCGTTTTTCGTGTAACGTTACGAATTAAAGTTACAAATTAATCTGGACTATTGTCTTATATTTCAATTACATAGATAAACTTAAACAGAAAGCTAATTTTCACGTGGCAAATTTTCTTGCCCATGGTAGTAATGGGTTAAAACAAACTGAAGAGTACAGGGGAAGAACAACTTGCTGGCTGACATTCGCGACAGGAAACCGGTTTTTCTTTCGGTTCTTCATTCACGGTACAAACGTGTGACTCGTGTCCACTGATCTCTGGCGTGAATCAAGGTTGCATCTAAAGAAAAACAAAGCGAGTAACCGATTTCTGTACACCAGTTTAGGCGATTTCTTGCTATCATCGCCAAAAACCATATTGAGGAAAGACTTCTACGAAATCAAGCGATTTTTCCCCTGTACTCTTTAACTGTATACATACGTGCCTGTCTAATTTTTTCTTTTACAAATAATAAATGTAAATATAAGTTGTTATTTTGTCAAACGAGTTGAAGGAATTGACTGACCATGAAATGATGTACATTCACTCCGAACCACTTTTCCTTTGCAATTGTAACCCTAATCCGTCTTTTATTTTTCTCCGTTGCAGGTCAAGAGCGTCAGTACGAAAAGCCCATCACTCCAGGTAAATATGTCAATTCCCTTTGGCTTGGGAAGGTGAGGTAACTGAAATAACTTTAAATTATTTATGAGTTTCATTTACATAAGCAAAAGGAGACTGACTAGCATATCAACGCCCAGCCAAAACTTTTGTAGGTACGGCGACCAAATTTTAGGAGCTTCTTCTTTTTGTAATAAAGTCATCATTTAAAAAACGATTTTTCGAAATTCCAACTCAAACGGGTGTAAGAGGGCAAAACGTGATTCGGTGATATCTCCATCGAAATAGCATTGTTATAAACGTTTAATATATAATTTTCCTTTTCTAATTTGACAGAAATTTCAGCGCGTTCAGTGTGAGCTTTTACTTATTTTTTATGGTTGTATGGTTGCCTTGTATGGTTGGAAAAGTTTCATGAAGGATAAATTCCTTATTTGTGATGAAAATATTGCTTTATATCTTCATTTCTTACCATTTGTTAACATCAATTATTTTTAATTTGAAAACTTGATTAAAATCCAGTTGAGGAAATCTGATCCACCATAAAAAATAAAATATTTAAAATCATTAAATATAATAAAACACTGATATTCAAATATCAATAAAGCAAATTAAACCAACTCGCTCTTTTTTTCTTTAGTTAATTTTTGTTCACGCTGAGCGCGCTGAAATTTATTTTAAATTGAAATAAAAATCTTACAATGCTATTCCTATGGCTCACGTTTTGCACACTTACACCCGTTTGGGCTCGAATTTCGAAATAAAAAGTGTTCTATAGCCTATTCCTGGTTCTAAGCAACCCCCCCCCACCACCACCACCAATTTTCAGCTAAATCAGTTCAGTAGTTCTTGAGTTATAAATAGTCGAACTAACACGCTCTTCTTTTATATATATAGATATCAAAGCATTATAATAATGTCTCCATACATTATATATTCGTTCCTTTAAACTGACTTTTGTCTCTGCCATTTATGTCAATTAAATGATAATGAATGTCGTCCGTTTCCAGAGACCACTTTCCGCTGCCCCCACCCGCGCGGGCTGTACCCTAACGCAGTAGATTGCAGCAAGTTCTGGCTGTGCCGCGAGTACAAGCCATCTCAACTGCAGTGCCCGACAGGGCAGCTCTTTGACCTGGCCTCGCTCACTTGCCTACATCCAGAGAAAGCACAATGGTAAGTAGCAATGGTTCTTCCTACTCTACAATGTCATAACTTTATTAAACGAATAGAGCAGGGGTTCCCAACCAGTGGTACGCGTACCACTGGTGGTACGCGTGAAATTTTCAGGTGGTACGCGGGAAATTTTCAGGTGGTATACGCGTGAGTGATGTGAGCAACATATTATGCTATTTATAGCATCTGTACGCATGAGCAGTGAACAATTAAACACTGTTCAATATTTTAAACATTAGCATTATTTAAAAGAGAAATCTTTAATTAACTACTGAATGTTATGTAAATCGAGTATCCTTTGATCTTCCGGTAAGGTCTTTTTTGCTGAGTTTTTAATAATTTTTTAGGCTTATGGACAATAAATAAAATTGAAAATACCATTCAAATATTTTTTATTTCTCTTTTATAATAAGGACGTTATAAATGAATATTTAACCATTAAGTATGGAGTTTTCTCAGGAATTTAAAATCCGTTGAACAGTTTTATAAGAGTAAATTATAATATTTAAGTCTGGTGGTACGCCAAAATTTATCAAAAAGTCAAATGGTACGCAGGTGCAAAAAGGTTGGGAACCCCTGGAATAGAGGATCTCTATTAAATTAAGTGTCATTCATTTTTCTATAATTGCATTGAAAGGTGAAAAGAAGCTTTCTCCAACTCGTCAAGACTCGTGACTCTGACGCCCGATTCCTTAGTAATTATCAGTACTGAGTTAGGAAACTAGAATTAAAAAATTCGATCGCTTCCTTTTTTTATAAATGAACGGAACTGAAATTAAATGAAAATACGAAATTTGTTTTACGAAATTGTTTTTGGTGATTTAACTATTTTGTTATTTATTTTATTATAATGATATTGATAATATACATCATTCTTTTGTTGTTCGTTGTTGTTTCCAATTCCTTCCCTCTCTAGCGTGGCAGCTAGACATTGTACATGAGTCCATACACTCAAAAGATCGAGGGCAAACAAAAGGTCCATCGCAAAAGCCTTACTAGGATGCATCATCCTAGTATTCTACACTCTTAAAACAAAAGAGTGAAATCCACTCCAGTTGGAGAAGTGCATTTTCGACACTGGAAAGGAGTGAATATTATCTCAGATTGAGTTAAAATCACTCGTTTGGAGTGATCCTGTCGGAGGTTTAACACGCAAAGGATCCACTCCAAAATGAGAAGTGCATTTTCCAGACTGGAGGAGTGAAAATTAATCAGACTGAGTTAAAATCGCTCGTTCGTTTTAAGAGTGTAAGGTCCCAAAATTAAACAAATTAAGGTTCAGTTAAAATTAGCCGGTTATTGTAATCGATCGTTTTAAAGACTACTTATCATACGGCTCTTTCTTCAAATTCATTTTTAAAAACAAGTATACTTTTTAATAATAAATAGACAGTTTACATTATTACTTTTTCAGTAATACTTGTACTTAACTTTATTTAATTTTGTTTTCTGGAGTTGTTGTAATTTTACTATCCTGCATTTTTTTACTACATTTTGGTTATAAACGATACAACGCCAAACTTAACACTTACATTATCACTTATTAGATTTTTGTCAAGCAATTTACTAACAAAAAAAGTAATAATTACCCCAAATTATCCCACAATCTTTTCAATACCAAATTACCGCCAATTAATTAACTTGCGATCTTCCTATGCATTCATAATACGTATCTGTCACCGACAGCCGATGTGACATTACATTAATATTTCATTGCCAAGCTCGGGATATAGCACATTACAGCGAGGATGTGCAGTAATTTGCAACTGGCGTCTCTGCCTCTGGGCTATTGGCGGGTAACTTTTGTGATAGATAACAGGCCGAAGGAGCTGACTGATGGGTAACGCCCTGTGTAAGGGTTAATGCTTGGGGTAGGTTTTTGAAATGAATGTTATTTTTGGGGAAAGGTTTTTCTTTAAGTACGTTGTTTTAATTTTTGCCAATCGTAAGTATTTCTAAGATACACTCTTAAAACAAAAGAGTGAAATCCACTCCAGTATGAGAGGTGCATTTTCGACACTGGAAAGGAGTGAATATTAACTCAGCCTGAGTTAAAATCGCACTTTCGTTTTAATATACACTGAAGGAAACTTCGAAACACTTTAATGCTCAAAATATTTTACATTATTTAAAGCAGCGAGTCATCAAATTAAAGTACTATCTCAGTGTTAATCCAATGGAAAAATAATTTTCTGAGTCAAATTTCTCCGACTGTATTGAGTATTTTTGCAAATATAATTTTATATGATAACTTTAGCTGTCTTACAGGGATCTATGTTTTTTTTTTTTAATTTGAAATTGGGTCGAATATTTTATAATTAAATAATTAATTGAAAATAAAACATTAAATACTCGAACTAATTTCAAAAAGTGGGATACTAGAGCAATGCTAACCAGCTACATTAATCATTTAGATCAAAACTATTTGAAAAATATTCAATAATGTGATAATGTGAAAAATATTTAGTAATGTGGCTTAGAACATTTAAATCTACCATTGTATTCTTACAGACAGACTTCGGTTTAAAAAAGCGCTCTCATTTCTCCGTGTGAGTCGACAAAATGATAATCCTGCTTGGGAACTAATCACTAAGGATTTTGGGTGAGGTTAACCACCTGATCATGCCATATGCTTCATAAAAAAAATTGTCAAAGCTTATGTACGAACAGCAAGTCTGGTCTTCCCTTCGCTGAGTGTAGTTTTGTATTGCTTATAATCACTTGTCCTTATGGGTTAAGAAAAAAAATAATAAGCTTACTTTCATTGCTAAGAACTGGTGGCAAAACTACCCGTCGTTTTTGCATCCCCAATTCATGGAAAATTAGTTTTCTTTTTCTTTAAAATATGTTTGTCCTCAGATTAGCATCTTTCGTGTAGGACTAATTAAATACGTGAGTAAATAAGCGTCTGGTACGATCGGAATCTGATAGCCAGCTAAACTTTTTTCGCCGCTTGGAATGTGATAATGGCGAACTCTTGACCAACCATGGCGATTACTATGTGAGATGTGTTTTCTGTTCTTCGCTAGTTAACGAGTCATTTTTGTTGGTGTGGATTTTGAGGTTGCTGGTTAATTAGTTAGGATAGTAAATAGTTGGGTGTGGTAATGTGTAAATTGAAATGCGGTGGAATTTTTAATTTATTACTGACTTATTATAAAAAAATTTGTTGTTAGATGTATGGGTGTTCCAAAATATTCGTCCCAAATTGATTATTTAATTATGGTAATAAAATGTATAAAAATATTTTGAATATTAGGTTTTTTTTATTTATAAGGCTGTGTCACTCTCTCAATGAAGGGACTGAAAATTGGAAGGTCTCTTTAAAATAGTTGACTCGAAATAAATGTTTACATGTGTGCTTAACTCTCCATGAAAAAAAATTAAGTTCAACTATCATTACATAAGCGAAGCGTTAGGTTGATTAGAAAAAAATAACGTTATAAACAAGACATTTCATGGTATTCTAATTTATTTGAATGATTCATAAGAAAATATTTTTCTGACGTAATAAACAATTTATTGTAACTATTTGAAACATAGTTTTACTGCATATGTAAAGTTGAAATTTACGACTATCATTGCTTTATTAAAGCGTTAGGTTAATTGAAAAAAAAAAACTTTATACAAAAAACATTTAAGATATTTTAAAAAACATTTTAGGAAACATTTTTCTGATGCAATTAAAAATTTGTTGTAAAAATTTGAAACGCAGTTTGACTGCATATATAAAGTTGAAATTGACGATTAACTTTAGTGTTTAATAAAATGAAGCATAGGATTTCAGAATATAACTTTGTAAAGTACTTTTACTATGTACTTTTAATTTGTTAATAATGATTTTGTCAGCAAAACCAGTTTTGAATTTAAAACAGAATAAATTTACTTTTATTTTCCAGTTCCTCCATTTCACCAAGGACGTGACGTCACAAGCCACCTTTACTGACAGGCCAGTTGTAAAAGGGAATACTTTCACACTGCATCGCTCACGAACGATTATCGTTTGGTTTCCGCTTGAACTGAAGTGAGCCGAACTCATCACCAGGAACAAAATGGACTCATCCATCTGAAAGTGAAAGTCATGGTTTTAGGTTCGAGAATCGAAAGGCGTGAAATTTTTTTTGTAATGTACACTCGAATGCCTTTGAAATATGTCGTAAATTATGGGGTTGATTGTCTGACAATAAAAGGCAGTTATTATTTTTTTTTAATTTTCCATTTTTTTAAATTGCATTTTTTATATTGTTCTAAGCTGTTATTGCTAAATGTAAAGTATTATGCATAAAATTTGAGGTACAAACAGACACATTTATCATATTAAAAATACATTCCATACTCTAGAGCCAGTAGGTTATATTTTAAAGAGATATTTCCAATTCTGACTATGAGTAAAAATTTACTTTCTTTTAGTTCAAAATTCTAAAAACACCAATGTAGTTGATAGAACGTTTTTTCTCTGTACATACATACATACATTTTAAGGGCATTGGCTTGTACATACACCGTTAAAAAGAATTTGCGCAAGATTGCACTGTAATCCTGGAACTTTCTACCTCCAACCACTATTTGGGTGGATATTTACCAAATTTGTAGGAAAAAATTTAACATTAATGTGCTGCAATAGCGATTAATCAATGCTCCTAATAGTGCTGGCAGTTAAAAACTTCCAGAGTTACGGTGCAATACTGCACCAAACTGTTTAACTGTGTACATTTCTAGCATACTTCAGCGAAAAAAATGACGCTGGGTGATGACAATTATTATTATCAAATGGCTGTATGTGAGAAAATGAGGTATTCATGGCCGCTATGATGTGAAATTTGACAGGTATACTCATGCGTAAATGGAACTGTGCATTTTTCTTCCTAATGCAGTTATAGATTACCTACTGTAGAAATAGATCTCAAGAGTAATAGAGGAAATCTTAAAATTCAAATGAGCAAAATTTCAATTGAGTAAAGGATATATCACATGGACGCTTATTCATTCAACCCCCAACCAGCAACTCCACATGATCCTCACATTTTATTTCAATTTCCTGAAGTTGAACATAGGGTTTCCAGCGTTGAATGAACGGTTGCTCGCATATTCTGTTCTGCGTAAGTCATTAAAAGAGCTTCATCCTCGTGTTTAGCCCAAGTTTTTATTTGCTCATCAAAGTTGGCTGAACCCACTCATACTTTAAAATGGCGTAATATATCTACTCTGTGAAGAAAGAAGTAATATATGCATCCGATTAATTCGAATACCAGGTTAGATCAACCATCAACCAGGTTCTGTAGGACAGATAGACAATATTAAACATTCTTATTTAAACCTTAACTTTCATAGCAGTTGGTGGCAGATTACAAACAACTTTTGAGTTTTGAGTTGAAGATGTGGTTGGTTTGAGGAGTTTAGATTTAAAATTTTTGCTTGTGTGGTATATGCAGTTATGACTAGGAATTAACTGGAATAGTGCGCTGTCAATGTAGAATTCCTCAAAAAATGGGAATAAGTATCCCTTGTAGCCCAACTATTTCGAAAAAATCTACGCTTACAAAAAATATCACTCCATTGTTCCATTGCTCTCGTATTACATATGCTCCATTGCTCCTTATAACAAATGCCTATTTTTTTATTGCTCTTGACGAATTTCGTATCAATGGGTCCATGAATTGCTTTTTTTACAGCCATTCTTTTTTTTTTTTTTAACTCGGCAGTCAACCCGTACTATTTTAATCTACCTCCAATTTTTCCTGAAAAGTTACTAAGTATATGGTTATGGTTGATTTGATTATGAGTTTAGAAGAAGACTTCTTTTACGGTATTTTGAACTATGAACAATTAGTCGTATTACTATGAGAGAAGTAGAGAAGCTGTTATGTAAAAAAAATGTTATGGTATTCATTTTTTTCCTGATATGTATCATTTTAACCCTTTCAGTTCCAATGACAATTTGGCATCATCATTTTAGACTTTTTTTTTATTGTCTATAGCCATTTATGATATCAAAAAGCACATCATTTGATTCTTCCGACTTTTTTTCTATTAGAAAATATTTTTTATTAATCCCAATAGATGTCAGCCCTATTATTTTTTTTTTAATTATGATCAGAAACATGATGCCAAATGGCATCACTGGGACTGAAAGAGTTAATTAGTTTATCGAAAAATTGAAAGAACCACTGATGACATAACAAAGGCACACTGATGACATAACATTCTGAAGATTTTTTTTAACTTTGCAAAATTTGAAATTGTGTACACCAAGAAGACGAGCAGTATTATTAGTGTGGAATTGTTGACGTTGCATCACTTATGATTTTTGTATTTTAATATATGTATTAATAAAACTATTAAATACACATTGTTTTATTTTTAATTTATATGCTTAAAAGCATCGCGATAGCATC
Organism: Hylyphantes graminicola; assembly: GCA_023701765.1. Lineage (NCBI taxonomy): Eukaryota > Metazoa > Arthropoda > Arachnida > Araneae > Linyphiidae > Hylyphantes > Hylyphantes graminicola. Next base: position 63,712,205 of record CM043118.1, on the reverse strand, counting down.
TTAGATACAACACAAGAATGTCTTTTAAAAAAATTGAAATAGAAAAAAAAACGTGTAAAAGTATAACTTTTAGCATGCGCAATTTTAACTGGCCTAACTTTTTTTAGCAAACTGGAAAACATTGAGATTTTTGGGGGGGAAGGGGTATAAGGCAAAAAAAATTTAAAACACAAATGTTAAGTATTAAAGAATAGAAATTGAATTTACGCACAAATGGCAAGTGTGTGCCCTTTAATATAATTAATTTTATTCTTACAATAGGATTATTACATTTTTATTACTTTTCTCAAAGAGAAATAACCTATTTTAGAATTGACCACTAAAACCCACAACCAAAATGCATTTTCAGTTTCATGTATCATGAAACTATTAATAATTCAATGATTTAGTTAAAGTTTTTCAAAATTATACTCAGTAACATATTCTCAGCATATATACATTTAAGAAAATATAATATGTATGCATAAACAGATTAAATTCTCGTAGCCTATCAGAATTGAAACTTACTGTTGGCCCTGGTCTAATTATCAATTTTGTAAAAACACTTGAACACTTGTTGTGATGTGATGAAATATATTTCATTGTTTCATTTTAATGAAATTCTTTTTTTTTTCGATAAAAGAGCTGGGTTGCAACATTTAAGGGTAAATAGTAATCAGGGAAAACTTCAGCCTTTAGTCTGAAATATAAAAAAGGACCTACACTACAAAAAAATTAACAATGATTTTACCATTATTACAGGATTCAATATTTATAAATATTTTTAGATATTAAAACACTTTTTTTCACTGTTTATTTAAACATCTTAAATAGGAAAATAAAACAGAACACAAAATATCAGACAACAATTAACAAGTAACACATCAATGTTCACATGAACTTAAATTTTTGTCCTAACAACAAACTATCTTTCCGCTTAGTTACAAATTTGAAGATTACAGGGGGAAAACAGCTTGATTTCATAGAAGGCTTTCCTCACAAGGCCCCTTTGGCGATGAAAGCGAGAAATCGCCTAAACTGGTGTAAATAAACCTATTCTCGCTTTGTTTTTCTTTGGAGGCAACCCTGATTCACGCCAGATATCAGTGGACACGAGTCACACATTAGTACCACGAATGAAGAGCCGAAAGATAAACCAGTTTCCTGTCGCCAATGTCCGCCAAGCAGACACAAATACAAGTACAAAAATTGCCGGCCAACAACAAGCCAGAGGCCCAGCATGGTTATTCCAGTCCTTACCAGTTTCCAGTAACCGTCGAGATTTTTCTTAAAATCTTCTACTCTCTTCGAATACACAACATATTCTGGCAAAGCATTCCACTCATTGACGACTCTATTGTAAAAATAATGTTTTCTTACCTCCTTTCTAAAGAATGATTTATTCAATTTCTGACCATGTCCTCTGGTCCGGCTATTTAAGGTAAAACCTAAGCCCTCAATGTGAATGAATGATGCCCTTTATGAACTTGAAAATCTGAATTAAATCACCCCTTGTTCTCCTATTTTCCAGGGAATACGTGTTTAAAGATCTTAATCTATTATCATAATGGATAGATGATAGACCCTTAATCATTTTTGTTGCCCTATGCTGTACTCTTTCATTCGACTCTATATCTTTTCTGAGGAAGGAGGTCCAAATCTGAACAGCATATTCCAGATGTGGCCTTAAAAATCCCCTATACAATGGCAAAATAATCTCTTTAGATTTGGAAGTGATACTTTTTCTAATGTAACCCAACACTCGATTGGCTTTCTTACTTGCTTCAACGCATTGTTTACTCATCTTAAAATTATTGCTCACAAAAACTCCTAAATCTTTAACAAACTCACATTACGGAAATGACTCCTAATAAATCAAGCGGTTCTTCCCCTGTACTCTTCTATCAAGAATGGGAAATTGTTGATTCAGACCGTAATTTAGCAAAACTTTTCTTTAGTAGATGGATGGAGCCACAAGCGTTATAATTAACAGATTTCATTTCAATTAAAAAAATTATAAAGGGGGTATGCACAATACCCATAATTTATTAAAAATAATAACTAACTTTTCTCTTATTTCAAGGCTAGGAATTAACTAAAAAAATATTTATGGCCGAAGAAATATCATTAGATACAACTTGACTACTTTGCAACATATTGTTCGCAATAAATTACTATACAAAACACTCTAAGAAGTAAAAAACTTGTGTTTTTATAATTTTAGAAAACTGTGGCTATTAAATAGCTTATTACTGAAACCCGTGGTATTTTTAGATTTACTTTTTTTACGCAACGAAAAGTATCAAACGAAGACCTCATGTTAAGTTGCACATTCTTCAGCTGTATATTTATATTCTCCATAATGCTTTAATACACCAATTATGCCTCGTAATTTTGAACTCTGGTCGATTGTGGTATACCTGCTGGTATTTTGGTAATGTACTCGTTTCCGGCTGTCTATTTCTTGCCTCCTTCTGCTGCTTATTCTGTGAAACATCTATTGGAAAAACGTTGCCATTTCTTATTTTATATAAACAATTTTATTTTTAAGTGCTGCCATCTATGATCATTCTGTAAAGGCTAAAGCCAACCCGAGTTTTTCTTCAAATACTTCAATAATCCTAATTCAATAACGAAATTTTAATTATCTAATCAATGAAATGTAATTTTTTAACCAAATAGAATATTTGTTTTAAATTATGAATATTACATTTATCTTCATATACATATGAATATTACATTTAAATCGATGAATCAATTTGTTAGCTCAAATTTGCACACAATACATTTCCTTTATTTGCCAAATTCATCCAAAATAGTGTGTGTGTTCATAAAAAGATTTTATGAATAATAAAAAACTCAACAATAGATTTTTAGTTTTATTTTTTATAATAGTTTTGCACCTTCAACTTTTGTAAAAGTACCAAAAATTTAAATTATTATTCACCGCTACCTTCGTTATGAGTTCACTGTCCTTCTCTTCAAAAAAAAAAATAGAGACCGACAAAATTTTAGTTGGGAAAAAAATTTGATCTAGTTCAAATTTGTACTAAAAAATTGACATTACTTAAGCTGAAGTTTTTTGTGTTTATGCCATATTTCATTAATTTTTTTAATAATCTTGTAATAATGAATTCTCATTGTTAAAAAAAATGCAAGTAAGCCACCAATAAGTAGAAATACAAAATTTCTATTTCGTAATCTATAAGATATTAAAACAATCATTTTTTCACATAATTCCACAACATTTTCCGTTAATCATTTTTCCGCAAGCTAAAATGGTTCATTTTAATTGTTAGTTTTACATTTTCACAAATGTGAATTAAAATAAAATTATCTTGTAACTTCTCTCACTCCTTTTATCCCTATCAGTGTCTTCAATCGCTATCAAGCTTTCCGAAAGCACTTCAAAATAAGATATAAAAACAATGAAATTAAGAGGCGTTCCTTTCAATCAGAAGACTTTGCAATTCATATGTGTGAACGTTGCTAACAAAAACCGACCTAACCATGTAAGTATCAATGATTATAATAAAAGTATGAACGGAAAAGTTTTCTAAACGCCATTAACATTATTATTCAATAGTTAATATTCTAATTTAGATGTATGAATAAAAATATTGTTAAAAATTGTGTCTAAGAACTTTAAGTAGTAATCAAGTTGACTGAAAAAGCAATTAGAAAATTTATAGCAAAGAGAAAAATAATTTAAATATTTATTAGAATAACTTAATTTAAAAATATTTGAAAGTAATATACTAGTGAATATTTTTAAAATTAAATAAATGGAATGCTAATATATTTACTATACTTATCTTAATTTTTACATGACAAACACAAATATCATCGAACACAACAACAACCAATATGAAAGTTCAGATTTTTAATGATCTTTACAACAATAAATTTCAAGCACTGGATTTTTTACAGCAAATAATAACAGAATTATAAACGAAAATTTGGAAAATAACAGAAAATTTATTTAAAAAATATATCTAAAGATTAAAAATGTCCCACAATGCAAAAGTAAGATAATAGTTACTTCGACGATATTTTATATTTATTTTGTATGTATATTTTTTTCAGGAAGAAAATTCAACTTTTCGTATTAGCAATTACTTTGGCTCTAAGTACTGCTTTTACAATTGAAAATAGTTCCACTGATTTAGATAACAACGTTGAAAGAAGCAGTCAAGTCACTAATAACAGTAAGTCTGGTGAAATAATGCTGGCATGAAAATGTTTTTCCATACAATCCAACAATAACTTTCGTATTATTCCTTTTTTCTAATCCTGTGAAACAAGTTTCCCTACTTCTATGGTAAATGAATAGTATAGAGGGGGAAAAAAACTTCATCTATTGGAAATCTGTCCGTGTTGTGGTCTGCTCGACGAGTAATAGAGTTTCCACACCCAGGACGGGGCCGACTGGTCATGTTTCAATCATACGTTGTGTGATGCCCCGCCCGGGTAACGCCTCCGCGCACGAAAGAAGTTCAGGGGTAAAAAAAATCCATCATTTATTAAAAATAAATTAAGTTTTTGCATTAGGCATCGGCACAATGGCTCCTGCCAGAGGCCAAGATCTTCAATATCAAAATAACAAATTTACCAATATTACAAATATAACGCGACAAAATATTACCCTTTCATGAGTAGAATAGGAAAAATTAACAAAATTTTTTTGATACCTTTAATGTCAAGAATAATACTGCTTCTTATTCTCAATTTTACTAAATAAAAATCAAATATTCAACTATTCAGCACAAAAACATAATCAATCGACAGGAACTATAATAAGGGGGAAAAACACACATATTTCTTTAAAATTGAACAGAAAAAGCTGCAGGACAGAACCGGGGGAAACCATATCAAAAGAACTAATTAAAAGAAATACAAAGCAAAATCAAGACACTACACCTTAACCGGGCAGAAAAATTATAATATTATTATTAGAAAGAGCAAAATCCATCAAACTCAACAAATCGTTAGTATGGGGATGCTCGAAAAAAGGCAGAGTAGTAGTGATTGGAAATAGGTTCTCCTTCCGCGTTTCAAGCGTCAAACTAGTGTCTGGCGTGAATCTCGATCAGAGAGATAGTCTACCCGTAAGCCGCTTGATGAGAAGGCACCAGAACCGAGGCAAAACTGTTTTCTTCACACTAGTTAAGCGATGACTCATCTCTCTGCGCGCTCAAGCAGACCTGATGCAGACAGATTCCCAGTGGATGAAGGGATTTTTCCACTGCACTCCTTCAAATTATACTAAATGTACCGTAAAATTACCTCCAAAAACTTTATGAAACTGTCATAACACCCAAATTGGCTCAAAACTTTAAACTACAACTTCCTACGGATTAGCAGAAGTTGTAACGTGACGGTAGTTATACGGTAGGAATATTATGCTAACGGTAAGTTGTATACGGTAAAACTGTTTACAGCTGTACAACAGTAGAGTAAAATTACTTGATGTCGAAATAATTTAGGCATTCACATTTTTTTGTGTGTTTCCACATTTGCATGTACTTCAATAAAGACGAATACGACCTAATGACTGTGGGTGTCCAAACTATAGTGTCTCTGTGTTAATCCGATGTAAAAAGAATATTTTCTGAGCCACATTTCCCCAGCTGTAATGAACATGTTTACAGACGTTTTTTTTATATGATAAATGTAGCTGACTTTACAAGAAGTATCGGTAATCCCACTTTTTAAATCGGGTTTCAATAATTTTCTTTCTTTCTTTAAATTTTCAATTAAAACTTTTACAACAAAATATTCGAACCCATTTCAAGAAGTGATCTTGACCTATAAGCCATCTACGTTTATCATATAAAAAAAACATTTGAAATAGCGGAAGAAAGAAATAAAATTTGTTTTCCATTGGAATTACACAGTAAGCACTTTCGGTTTCGAGACCCGTAGTCATTCGGTCTCATTCGACGACAAATGAAGAGTACACGGGAAGAACCGTTTGATTTCGTAGAAGGCTTTCCTTAATAGTCTCTTTGGCGATGATAGCGAGAAATAGCCTAAACTGGTGTAAAGAAGCCAGTTACTCGCGTTGTTTATCTTTCGCGGCAACCCTAATTGACGCCAGAGTTGAGTGGAACGAGTCAAACGCTTGTACCTCAAATGAAGAACCATAAGAAAAACCGGTTTCCGGTCGCCAATGTTCGCCAGGCAGAGACAATTACGGAAAGACTCTAAAGAAATCAATCGGTTCCTCCCGTGTACTCTTCAAATTACATAGATGTATTCCAGGTTGTCCAAGGCCGGCAGATTGCGAGGAGGTCCGCCTGAATGGGAACCAAGTCAACGGCGTGTACACCATTTGGCCTCGGAACCGGAAAATGGCCTGCAAATCCATTGAAGTGTACTGCGATATGAAAACGGACGGGGGTGGATGGACGGTAAAGTATTTTGTGACTTTCAATTATTTAATGTGAAATACAGGGTGAGGCAAACAAAAGTGGCCCCGGTCTAGAGATAGGAATACATTGAAATGCTTGGCGATAGAAGCCGCCTGAAACCTGTTTTTGCATTGGTTGGATTGGAATAGCTTCACATTAGAGCTACTCATAGACTAGTGGCGAGTTCAGATCTTAGTTCTTATTGTATGAAGACGTCACATAATGCAAATTTTGGGTCTTTGCAATCAATTTAGAATGTTTTGTATTAATTAACACAAAAAGGTTTGATTCTCTAGGATAAATAATGATCGAAAAATCAAATAATCACTAATGGGAACTTTTCTTGATCAGCTCTACAAACCTTGTTTATATTTCATTTCAACTAGCTTCTGAAACCGTGGCGTAGTTGCCGGCAAATAAGTCGCCAAGCGTTTGTTTGGGCTTAATATTGAAGCGTTCAATAGCTTCAGTTAGCAAACCTGTTTTTGTATTGGTTTTAGACTTGGTATCATTTCTAACGTATTCTTATCTCTAGACCGGGGCCACTTTTGTTTGCCTCACCCTGTATAAGGCAATGAAACTATTACGATACGAGATAGAAATTCATCGAAATGGAGATGTTGTGTTGTCTCTTCGCTCTGGGGAGAAATATAAATGCAGAATTTAAAAATTAACGTAACGGTCATACTTTTAAATGATAATTGAAGAGCTTAGTTTAAGAACGTGCTAAGTGACAAAAAACCGAAAAGGGGAAAAGGAGCTTTTCGTTTGCACTTATATCCGTTAAAAATGTTACTTGCAAACGGTAAAAAACACATATTCTTAACTTAACTGAGCTTTTTAAACTTAACTAAGCTTTTTTAAGCCATGGGATATTTTAGTTGTATTTATGTCTCACTAAAGCTACGAATGTTCGATTGGCAGATAACCAAGCAGGAACCCAACGCAACCTTGTAGCGACTTCATAGAAGGCTTGAATTCAAAAGAATTTAATGTGCACCAGCCTTCTTCATACTTAATATTTTTCATTGGAATTTTGGCTGAGTGTTTAGAAAATATGGTAGTGGTTTTTAATTGTAGTTAAAGTATTTAAAAAACATATGAAAATTTTATGCTTCGACTTGTATTTCATTGATTACTTATTTTAATCTACACAGTCACAACTACTTATAGGGTTCACGAATCAGAAAAAAAAGCTGAAAACTCTATGCTAATGACTGAATTAAGTTGCAACCACCAATAATTGTGGATGCAAACTTGCAATATTAAAGAGTAACCACACCAATTTTTACACCGACCCGGTGGCTGAATGGTTAGTGTGTTAGCCTTTAAAGCTGCCGGGTTCGGGTACGAATAACGGTCCAGACATGGATGTTTGTGTTTGTCAATAAGTGTCGTTATTTGTCCATGTGTTATTCCTTTCTTTGTGACTGTTAATATTCTTTCTGTGTCTGTCTTACTTGACGAAGGCTTAATAAGCGGGTCTCTGATCAAGCACACATGCCGGATATATACACTCTTAAAACACACGAGCGATTTTAACTCAGTCTGAGTTAATTTTCACTTCTTTCGGTGTCGAAAATGCACTTGTTCTATAGGAGTGGATTTCACTCTTTTGTTTTGTTAAACCTGCAACAATTTTAACAACAAACCAGTGATTTTAAGGCAATTAGCAGCAATATAAAACGATTACGAGTGCTTTAGGAGATAATTTCACTCCTTTCCAGTGTCGAAAATGCACTTCTCCTATAAGAGTGGATTTCACTCTTTTGTTTTAAGAGTGTATGTAGTAGTAGTACCAATTTTTACTAGAATTTTCAACGTATTTAGAAGTTTAAGAATATTTTTTTGTACTAAGTTTATTTAGTAATTGAATAACATGCACTTTTATAGTTGTTATTTGACGTTAATTTACGCATAGAGAAAGCAATTAACATTTGTTGATTTATCCCTCTTTATCTTCATGTAACGAACTTCTCATTTTAATACCCCTAAGAAATGCGTTTTTAACTAATTGTATTGAAAATAATCTGACATGTATCTGTGCTATCTTTTCCCATGCTTTTACTTGCATAAACAACGTCATAAATCCCGTTCTCAATATAGTTCGCCTGTCACTTCTCAGCATCTCAAATATTTTGATTATGGATGAATCCACTTTGGAAACACGTAGGGAACATAAAGGAGACAGGGTTGCCAATCCCATGGTGTTTGATGATAATAGGAGGTTGTTGGGTTAGTTTGGTGGGACATAATGAGTCACACTGAAACTACACATGAGTTATTAAGGGAAGGAGGATTATAGTTGATTGCTGAGGGGTCGTCAACGATTACACATGATTTTTTTTTCCTTGAATCAATTTGCATTTGTAGTATGTACTATTTACACATTCAATATCACTATTCATTGAAAAACGCTATAAATTAAAACATAGCTTATGTGATAATAGTAAAACCAATGCAAGTTCTCACGGCCCTTCAATTGAGAACCTGTTTCTAAACCTTAAAGAAATATACACCCATAAGAGCATCGAAACCCCAAATACAGCAACTCTTACCTAAACTTAACCTTCCTTACCCTTTTTCAAAGTCTAATATTTCACAATAAAAATAATTTAGATGCTACGAAGTGACAGGCGAAGTATACTAATAACAACACATTCCAATTTAAAGGTATTGCAGCGCAGAGGAAATTATGGAAACGCTCAAAACTATTTTAATAAAACTTGGGAGTTTTACAAACGAGGATTTGGACAACTAGAAAAAGAATTTTGGCTTGGTAATGTAAAAAATAGTGCTAATGCTATGTCCACACTACGACAATAAAAATGACAAGAAATTGCGCGCGCATGGAAATGTATATAATACATATATACAATTTGTACCTTTCGAGGTAGGTGCGCGTGCATGCCAGACCAAATTGTATATGCATTTCCACGCGCGCAAATTCTTGTCATTTTTATTGTCGTAGTGTACACATAGCATAACAAATATTCAAACTGTTATTATAACCCCAGGTAAGTTAGAATGGGATTTCTAAGGTTGGTGCATAGAACTTATGTGAAGAAACATACATTTACTATTCTTATATATAATATTTAAGCATAATTGATAACATTGGAATAATATTTAATATTTGCCTCCAATATTAGCATTAATATTTAATGTTTACAAAATTTATACTCCGTTACTTTAAAAGATGGTCTGTGAATAATATGTATCTTTATCAACATAAAACATCAAAAGTAAGCAATACAATATTTAATATAAAAATATATTAACCCTAGAAAAAATCCTGTATAATTAGTTGACAAATAAGTATTCTTCTTGAGAATTCGTCTAAACTTAAAGAAAAAAGTACAAGATAAATTAAAACTTCTTTAGTTACGCTTATGTACCATAAGGTAGGCGAATATACAAAATTCAAAATTTTTTACTATTACTTTAATCTTTTCCAAATTCAGCAATTGGAGCATTCCAGCGTTCCGTGTGTTACATTCGGACCACATTTTCAGTATATTTGTTACATTTTTGGTTTGAAAGCAGTATAAAACAAATAAGATGACAACTTATATCTTTTCTCAGATGTTTAATGATCTTATTAAGCTAATCGGAATCTTTTTAAACTAAAAAGTTACGCAGATATAATTTTTTCATTTCGCGTCACGTGTGTTTCCATTTAACAGGGTTATTTTCTTTTCTTCTTCTATTATTTGCATAATTCTGCGAATTATGCAAATACTCATGAAAATAAAAAATATCAATAGCAAGCTAAGTAAACAAGCTTTAAAAAAAGTGGCGTTGGAATTCTGAGTTACAAATAGTCAGACTACAATAAAATAAATAGCGCCGTCACGTGTGTTGCACTCAACGTTCCGTGTGTTACAGCGTGCGAATTGATTTGCAGTTCAGTTTTTAAAATCCTAATATTTTTAATGATAAACACTTTGGTTAGCAAATAAATAAATATAGGAGTTTAGTGACATATTTAAATACACAATTATTTATTATTTAACTTTATAAAGCACATTTTTGTTACTTAATTTTTTATAATAAATATAAAAGTTCCATTAATAATTTTAAATATTACTCTTGCATTTTTGACTAGTGAAAAGTAATTCCAACCACATTGCAAGTTACACAAACATAACCAAGCACAATTTTCATATAGCGGTATTGAACAGTTCAATGTTACCCTTAGAGTCGCATTTAACATGGTGAATTTTTCGAATTCCCGGTATCGGAACCGAAGTCACCCATGGGTTTGGGAACATTTATTTCTAAACCAACTTGCTTAGCAACTTCAGAGACAACTTCTAGTTTTTTGCGTGGAGATTCTGGAAGTGAGATCATTGTTTTTCGTATAGCATTACCTAAGGATTGAGGATTTTTATACATTTTTTTAGGAATATCTGAAGCAGATACTTCCATCTTACTTGTAGATAGCTCTTTTTGCATAGACCGACATTTTTGCACTCGTTTGTTCACAGCTTGTCTGTAAAGTTTTCGTTGCGCAGCGTTCATGGCTTCTACTTTTCTTTTTCGCAGCTTTTCAATTCTTTTATTTTCGTTAATTTGATAATTTGGATCATTCAACTTCTTTTTGGCCCGGTATCGCCTTTTTCTTTCAGCTTGTGTCAAATGTGGTGGCTTTGATTTTGAAGATGTAGATGATGCACTTTCCATTTTAGTACACCTTAGCAAATCAAACTTTATTAGTGTTTAAAAACAACTATTATAATGATAAAAAGATCAATGTGTTAAAAAAAGGATAACATCCATGAGAAAAAAAATTTCGAGACAATTTAAAATAAATTTCTTGAAACACCGTTTTAAATTTTGATACTTTTTAAGAACAAAAATCTGTTTCCACATTAACTTATTTTAAAATTAAGGGCATATTAATTTACCATGCTAGAATTACTCTAAAGTGAAATTAATAAATTTTATATCAATTGACAATCATTAAATTAAAATATGTACATATATTTTTAGTTAAAGCTGATGCACAGCTATTGATGTTTATAAAATTACCTTTATTTTTAACAAGCAAGTATGTAAATTAACAAGTACAAATTTTTAATTAATCCTAAAAAACCCTATTTTTTCTGAGTTATATTGAAAAATAATTAAACAATTCACTTTTGTTAAAATTAATTTTGTTAATTGATACTATCAATAAAATGCTTAATTTGAAGGAATGATTTCAACACATACCTTTTCTAAAGACAATGGTCACTTTTGGAAAAACGAAATAACGTCTGAAGCACTCTATAGTTGAACTATTAATGATCTCCAATGTAAACATCCAATGCATCCTCAAATGTGTACATCTGCCAGAGCAGGTGGTTGAAACTTTCATAGCGTAAATGACCAATCACCGTTAAAAAAAAAAACTTTACTACAAAGAATAAACTTTATAACTGTAAACAAAATAATAGGCTATACTATAAATTTCTATTCAAGGTCTAAAGTTTTGCAATTGCTTTTAATTTTTTTTTGTAAAGGATTTCTTTGTTTTATGTTTTTTTTTACATATATACATACATGCTTTTATGAGCACGCATTTCAATAAATGTATTTCTCAGGATCAATCTTCAGGATTGAAATTCTTCAATCAGGACTTTTTTTATACTACATGTCAACTCCAACTCCAGTTTCCTTCATTATTGCCGAAATCGTTCCGTGTGTTTCAACATATAAATTGCCCAATTCTTGCTTAATTTTTACAAATATGTTTTGAATTTTTTTCTATATATTCCCCATGTGTAACTAGCTTATAATTAAAAAAATAAGCTTTGTTAAGCTTTTTTTACAGTTTTTATATAAAAAGTTATAGGTTTTCGTTCCGTGTGTTACATTAAGCATCAAGTAATTCATATTTTACCCAGTAATTTTTTTAAAAAAAAGCGTTGTATAAAATATCCGCCTAAGATACTCAGAAAAGATGCATTTGCAACAATATGCATGAAAAAACTCATTTAACATATTTTTTAGCCATTAAAAGTTTATCATACATCTGGCAATTATTTCACTTGAAAGATCTATTTCGAAATCGGACTAGTTTATTGCATTTTTTCACACTAAAATTGAATTCAGATTCGAAAATCAGTATGATTTATTTGAAATATAAACCTTTAACTACATGTGACAACTTTTTCAGAATTTTATTTGCACTTTAATTTTTTGGCACTCCAGGACCACTTTCCTTGGAATGCTCCAATTGTAATTTCAAATATTAGGAACAATGCTTTTTATGCATTTTTTTTTATTTAAGTATAATTGATTTATTTTAAACGGTGTTTTTCACCTAAAAAAAAGGGTTTACGCTAACACTTCTAGTATAAAAAGTTTTACATAAATTTACCTGAAATTTTTTAAAGATGCTATTTCAATATATATCTGTGCTATAAGCCTTTAACATCTGATGCAAATATAGTAGGGGTTTTTTTTAAATGTCTAAGTGGAAGTTAATAAAAAATCTTTTTTTTTTAGTTAATTCATAAAATTTTTCTTAATAACTTTTTTCTTGTAATTTGTATGTAACTCTAGAGGGTCATTGCATGTATCAGTTCAAAACATAGAATATCTTCGCTAAAGCTGCCTGATGCGGACATATATCCCTGTTTCCCTTTCATCCTATTCGATGAAAGGGTTTTTGTACCCTGTACTCTTCATATTTCAACAACTATTTATTACCCTTCCAGTCCCGGCTTTTTATTTTTTTATTCCAAAAAAATGTAACATTTGTAAAATAGATTCATTATGCATCCAGAATGAAATAGTAAAAAAAAAACAGCAGAAAAATCCTATTTTTTTAAAACTAAAATAAAGGCGAAAATTTAAATCAGCTCGCGAATACAGAGATAGAGAAAAAAATAGTTAAAATTAAATTTTAAACATCTGAAAATGCAAGCATGTAGGGTAATTTTATTCAATGATTTTTTTTAGAATGAAATTTATTTTACCATATTTTTCATATTTTCATTTAATTAAAACAACTTTATTTAAATCCTCAAAAGAAATGATTCTTCCCTCTAACGATACAAAAATAAAATATAACTTGGAATGAATGGAGAATTCGATACAATTTATTTGAAACAATTGCGAGCTTAACCTATTGTGAACAAAACTAGCTAGCTGATGATTCCAAGTGGAACCATTGGCAGGGCCTGACCATGACCAGTTGGGGCCCAAGGCCCAGATACTTTCAGGGGCCCCTTACCGAATGCATATACATGGCAAACGAAAGGCTAAGGGTTCTCCCCCCCCCCCCCTTCCAAATATATATATGTATATTATTTATGTAATACTATTTTAGAATAAAGAATTTTTAAAATCCGGGTATGCCTCTGATAAGGTTAATCCAATTCATATATTGTAAAGTTATGAGTTTTAAAAGTAGGAGGTCCATTATCAAATATAATCTATGTAAACCAATGGTGCTCATTATTTCATAAGAGAACAAAAACATGGTTAATTTGACTACAAACAATTCAAAAATATGATTTAAAATTACTTATATGTAAAAATAAATGTTCATAACTTTTGTAAAACAAAATGCATAGGTTTACAGCCAATTTTTGGGGCCCCCTAAAATCAGGGGCCCAAGGCCCGGGCCTTGTAGGCCTAGGCAATGATCAGGGCCTGACCATTGGGTGAAAAGTTTTAAACCATGCGCTCCCTAATTGTTTTGAGCAGTGTATTTCATTTTGCTGACTAAAATTTTTATACTGTTGCAGGGAACGATGTAATATATGCTCTCACCAACCAAGGTTCTTATTCTGTTCGTTTCGACATGCGCCATCTAAATGGAACATCTGCTTACGCTCTTTACGATAAGTTTTGGATAGAAGACGAGGATAAAAAATACCAATTGAATATTGATGGGTATAGTGGAAACGCTGGTAAGTTAACAGAAGATAATAAATTGCATGAGAATATTATCTGAATATATTATAGTTTTCTTTTATTAAATGGAGAGTTTACTTATTTTTAAACTTTTCTTAACTTTATTACTTTAACTAGCGGTCCCGCCGGTATGGTCCCGCCTTACTGGGAACCCGTTAACTTCGTATTGCTTAATTTTAGAGGCATGCTTGTGAAAATACACTCAAAATCAAAACAAAATTAAATTCGTGTTGGCGCATGCACACTTAAAAAAGCAAACACTAATAGAGGATGAAGCAGCCTTTGGGCGAGCGCATATCTCAACCAAACTCAATCAATCAAACTAATAGAGGATGGCGTCAAGTCCCCGTTTCGGCCCGGTCCATGTATTTTCAAGCCCTGTTATGGTCCCGCAATTCCACGTGGATGACGTTTTTTTAAACTAATTATATTAATTAAAAATCACAATCAAATATGAAAAAACTAAGCCTCAGGTGCACACGTAGGTATTAAAAGGAACCAATATTAAAAATTTCGAATTTTTTCGAGCAGTCTAAGTAGGTTTTTTGCGATCCACAGACATACACACAGACAGACACACAGACAGACACACAGACAGACTCTTTATTTTATTATTATAGATAAAATACTGTATTTCTTAATTTAGTTATCTTTTTAACTTAAGCTATATCTTGCTTAAATTCTTATCATAATTTTTATTACTATAGTATAGTTTATAAAAGTTCTTATTATGTAGACTTGAAACAGCTATCAAATTAAGAAAATGTAAGAAACAATCAGACATTCTCGGAGAGTAAACTACAAACGTTGATATGGAGGAATAGTTTAGAAACCGTTTGTAACCACATAAGTTAAACTGAACTGTAGCGTCCCGAATCGGAAATGCTATCTACGGTACAAAAATATACGAAATTGTATACGACATATCACACTCTACGGAAGAGGAACTAATTTATGAAGATAATAATAGGATATCTCATTATGCAACGGTCTTTAAAGCTGGGATTTTGGCTTAGGTTAGCCTCAGGTGCACAAGTAGGTATTAAAGGGTTCTACAATAAAAAATTTCGGATTTCTAAGTGCAGTATAGGTAGATCTTTCACGATCCACCAACAGAAAGACACGCAGACTCTTACTCGTTCCTGTAATATTATAGAAGGTTTTGAATGGCGAGACTAAAATATGTTAGTAACCTATTGCCAAAAGAGAGCAAAGTACTATTAAAAAGCTCTGTACGTGTACAAAGCACATGACACTTTTTCTAACTCCTCGGAGCAACAACCCGTTAGTGGGCAAAGGCCTGCAGTGCCCATTTCAACTTACGTGCCCAAAAGCACTAAGGTGCTAAGCATCTCTGCCGTGGACAGGTTAAACTGCAGTAACTTCCATAATGACTTGGACCATTGCTGCAAACACACAATTGTTCTAAAAATAAAGAAAACATACTGGAAAAAATTATTTTAGAGCAACAATGGTACAACTCATAGAAGCAATTACTGCAGTTTACCAGTCCACAGCAGATCTGTCCCGCTTAGGTGGTCAACCTCACACGGAACCCCCAGTGTTTAGTTCCCAAGCATTCGTGGTCCTCATTTTATCGACCCACTTAAGGGATGAAAGACTGAGTCACCCTCGTCTAATCCGGGACTCTATCCCCGAACCTGTGGCGTGGCAATGCGAAGCACTGTCACTAAACCCCTGGGCCTCGCTGATACTATTTGGCTAACCTTTATACTTTTGCCAGGTGACTCCATGCAATACCACCTAGATTAGAAGGCCGGTGAACTGAATGCTTGACGTCAAATTAGTGGACCGATTATATGGTTTTAACCAATGATAATTCGTGACTAGATCATGTATTTGAATAAATTTTTAAGACAAGATGAATCAAGATGTGACGTCATCTTAGGATACGACGTTATTGGTCAACAAATCGAAATTGGTCTACTAGTGTGACGTTGTGTTGCTTAGTTCTTCGGCCTTCTAATCTAGGTGGTATTGCTCCATGTCCTACCATAAGGAGATGAAATTTACAACTTCGGACAAACACAACGACCTAAGCATTTCCAACTGTGCTGTCCTGTATTCTGGGGGAGCATGGTGATATTAAAATTTTAACCGAGTAACCTTCAATGGACAATACAAACTTGGCACATACAAAACTACCGGATATCATGATGGGATTCATTGGAATTCGTTTTCTGGTTATCCCGATTCCCTGGAAATCACGGAAATCAAAATAAGATCCATGTACTTCAAATAACGAAGCAGAACAGTATATAGGGGAAACTAAAGCTAATCAGAGCAAGCAGACCTTTGTCTTTGTAACATATTGTTTAATAAATAACACTGAGCCACAGTTATGTAGTTTCACTGGATACTCTGCCGCGTATTTAAGCCAATTTTTCTTCCCAACCCTCTGAGGGTTGTAGAAATATGAGGTTTTGATTTAAATTCTCAACTCAGTAAATGATTGTTTTTTTATTTATATTTTTGAACTATATGGTTTTAAAAGAGTCCTTAATAATTTAAATTTTAAAATTTATTAAAATTTCAAAATTTGCAATTTTTAAGTTAGTTGTCGTTGGTAATTTAACTGAATGTGCCACCAAAAGTGTGGAACCAAACAAAGTATACAATTATAAGAAAATACGACTTACATAATAGATTGGTAATAAAAATCTTAATTGACATTAAAAATAGTAGTTAAGGAAATTATTATTTTAAGACCACTAAAACTTCTCATTGCTGATGCCCTAATCATTATTAACTTTTTGTTCTACTTCACCAATAGATATGTATTGTTTTACTGTATAAGTATCAAGACAATATGATGATTTAAACTTTGGTTGTCTTATTTTGGTATCGCAAATATATTCCCAGCAATAAATACTTAAGATAAAATTTTGAAAAAAGATAAAAATTTGTTTGGAAAATTTTTTAACAGCTTCTTTCACTATTTTCTTTTTATACATTTATCGAAAGATGACGTAAAGACCCTGTTTTTACACGGCCCATGTTACTTGAACAAATTAAATCTGAAAAAACTAAGTCTCAGGTGCGCACGCAGGTAAGGAATCCATAATAAAAATTTGGATTTCTGATATCAGTATAGGTTGGTTAGGATGCTATCCTATGGAGCTGCTGGGTTCGGATTCGAATCCTGGTAAGGTATGGATGTTTGTGTCCGTCAATAAATGTTGTTATTTGTCTATATGTTTGTGTCGTCTCTTTCTTTGTGTGTCTCTTGCACGTGTGTCATTTCTGGGGTTGAATACAATAGACCTAAGGTCGCAGTGTCCGGCAAACTTGCCCCCCACCAAGAAAGTCCTAAGTAACAGGTAAGTATTTCATGATCCACCAACAGAAAAATATGCAAACTCTTTCCTGTAATATTATAGACGGTTTTTAGTTTTTAATGGCGAGACTAAAACATGTTAGTTAACGATTGCCAAAAAAGAGTGAAGCTACGGATACCTTTATGCCTAACCTTTATACTTTTATTAGGTGACTCCATGTCCTATCATAAGGCAATGAAGTTTTCAACTTCGGACAACACCGACAGTGGAAAATGTCCTGTCACATATGCTGGAGGGTGGTGGTATAAAAATTGTTACGAAGTTAGCTTTAACGGACTTTACAGACTTGGCACATACAGCTCCGCATATATAGATGGGATTCATTGGCAAAGGTTTTCCTGGTATCCCGATCCCCTGGAATTCACGGAGATCAAAATAAGATCCATGCACTTCAAATAGCGAAGCAGAGAAGAAAATGGGGAAAGTAGCGCTAATCATAGCACAAGAACAGAGAGGCCTTCATCTTTGTGACTTTTTGTTTAATAAAGAGCACTTAGCCACAGTGTTGTTGTTTCACTGGATACTCTGACACATATTTAAGCCATTTTTTTTCTTTCCAACCCTCTGAGGGTTAGAGAAATGGGAGGTTTTCATTTAAATTCTCAAGTCAGTAAATTGTTATTTTAAAATTATATTTTTCAACAATGTGGTTTTGTAAGAGTCCTTAATACTTTAAGGTATCCGACTAAGTTTGACACTTATTTTTTAAATTAAATTTTAATACTTATATTTTATGTATTTTTTGTTCACAAACACAACTAATAATAATAATAAGTCACAATTTTTATTTTAAATAAATATATTTTGTGTAATTTAAGATTTTGTAAGTAAATTTTGCATTCACGATAGACCTTATAACAAAAAAAATATTTAAGACTTTTAAAAATAATAATAAACGGGGGGTAATAATGGTTAATTTGTATACCTAGGGAATAGACTACAATCTTTTTTTTATTGCACCAATAAAAATTTAAGTTGTCGAAGCTAAGTTAAGGATTTTTATCAACTTTTTTCTACATTTTTGATTGTAAGTGTACCTTTTCACAATAATATTGCTTGAAATCACTATTCTGTAGTCTATTCCCTTGTGATAGTATAACAAATATGCACAAAAAAATTTGAGAACATTCGTTAAGTACTTTTTGTGAAATATTTTTCTAAAGAAAATGTTAAAACTTTTTTTTAAAAATCATAAGTTTGAAGTTACAAAAAATCATGAAATTTTTCACTTTTTTGCCGTAAAAATTTTCATCTTCAAGTTTCATATTTTTAATTATTCTTGTAGATCGCAATTTTCTACTAGCTTTTCTAAAGGATTAATCGTTTTCGCATACTATGTAGTATCAATGGATACCAAAAAAATATTTTACGAGAAAACATAAGCATAGTTTTTGAGAAAGAGGTTATTTTAAAATCATTAAAAAAAATGTCTGTTTTTTGCCGAAAAATACGATTTCAACGTAGTCGGATACCTTAAATTTTAAAATTTAATATAAGTTCAAAATTTGTCATTTTTAAAAAAGTTAGTTGACGTTGTTGATTTAGCTGACAGTGTCGCCACAAGTGTGAAACCAATCGTCTTAAAAAAAAAAAAATCCACTTTGTGATATTAGTAATAAACGGGGGTAGTAATAATGGGTATTGTGTATCCCCCAAAGGGTTGATGACTAATTTTTTTAAAATTTTATACATTTAAGGAAATGTTAAAATATTACTTATCAAATGATTATATTTATATTTGAGATGGTAAATAGTAGTTATGGAGCAATTCAAGCTGTAATAAAGTTTTGCTTAACCTTGAATGGTATTTTTTTATTTGTGAATATAGGAATTTATATAACAGTTGTCGTTTAAATAAATAACAATATCATTTATTTAATGTTTTTTCAGTTTATTTTAAATTGAGTTATACTTTTTTCAAAATAACGTATTCAATATTCATTTATACTTTATCATTAGCAGCTTTAAAACATTTTGATTTTGTGATAAATTTGATAAAAGTAAGTAGATAGCGATTTTTTTTAATATTCAAATATTTTGTACAGCTGAAAATAAATATGCCTTTATTACTTTATTGGTATGTATTTTGCACATAGTAAAAAAGATATTTAGCTTTTAAATGAATGATGACGCACTTTTACGTGTTAAACATAGGGACGATTAAATGAATTGAACAGAATTATACCATTGGGGACATAAAGCAATTAAATATACACTGCAAAAAACCTGTTGTATTTACAGTTAAAAACTGTAAAATGGGATGCCAGTTAAAAACAAATTCTTTTACAGTGAAATTGTAATTTAACAGAGGAAGATAGTTGGCATAGCAGGGAAAAACTGCTGGGTTAATGGGTTTTCCCTGTTGAAATTTCCGAATTTCCAAGTGAATTTAGCAGTTTTTCCCTGTATAAATTCCACATTTAATGACCACGTTTGCCCAGTGTACACGGAAACCCCCGTGATTTTTAAAGATTTTTTTACCAGCACAAATATGTTTGTAGAATGGCTGTTATACACTGTAAAAATGAATGTTGCTTAAGATTACGTTTTGTTTTATTTACAACAGTTTTAAATAAAATTAGAGAATACCGTCAAACCGGAAGCCGAACATGCATTTGTATCTCTATATTTAGTTATGAGAATTCCCTGGAACAGTTTCCAAAACTTAATAATGACTTTTGAAAAAGTTAAAAATATCGCAACTTAACCTCAAGAAACAAGTTGACTCTTTATTTTTTAAAAATGTTTTAACACTAATATTTAATATTTCATTAAGTTACTCAATAAATAATTCTGCGTGAATTAGAGCAAAATATTGAATAACATGTAATTATGACATTAATTAAATAACAATTCATCTAAATAATAATATTTCGGTCTTTCCTGCATTTTAAAATAATGAATAATATCTAGTCGTAATTATATACTATGAATGAAAAAAATTATGTTGCACTTAAATCATTTTAGTTAGAAAACAAACACTTGATTAAAAAACATATACAGCAAAATAAATAGTGATAACACTAAGCATAATACTAAAAATACATTTCATAAAATTCCTTCGTTTACCAATTAACTAATAAACTCTTCCGGTACATGATTTATAGCCAAATAAACGCTATAACGATTTCCGAAGATTCAAGAATTTTCGAACCTCCAACCCCGCTCTCTATAACTTCAAATATTACTTAACCACTTCAAACTATCGCCTTTACAACACACGCAAATCTTCTTTCAATTATCGTTTTTTACACTTTGCGGTGGCAAAACCATATTACCGACCAAATCGAAGCCGCTTTTAACTATAAAATTCATGAAAATCAGAAACATAATAACGTAAGTCACGTTACTTAAAACTAAGCTTAATATTAAAAAAATTAGAAACAATTTAATTGGGCTTAATACACTATTTATCTGCAACAACTTTTGTAAGCAGAGAAAAAAAATGCTTTCTTTTAAATCGAAATGCAAAATCAAAAACTAAATACTAAAGCTATAAGACATTTAAATTCGTCATTTTTGACTTAAGCTGTTTTTTCTCAAGTCCGCAGAATTTTCTCACTAATAGACACCTGATATTTATCGTCAGCTCTCTGTAAAGTTTTTTTAAAACGAGAGTTTTATAATATAAGAGATCCCCTATTTTAATTTCACTTTATAACTCTTCAAATTGAATTTGTAATCAAGTTAGTAAAATTGTCAGTGGATATTGCAATTGTTTTATCAATAAATGCTAAGTTAGCTTTTTATTTACAATAAAAAATTAATTTTGTGCATTTCTTATGAGTGTTGTGCGTTGGCAATAAAAATATCTAACTACTCCATTTTAGATGGAGTGCACGTTAAATATCCTCCAAAGTCCCGACGCGCAGCATAGATGTCACCCTTAAAAAAGTTGCGTTGGGTCCATACTCAGGTGTCGGATCGTCACTTAACTGTGGTCTTTTCTCAATTATGACACTTGTCGCCAATAGCCCACGTGTAGCTGTAGTGCCACTTTAAAATTGCCTTTTTAGTGTGCCTAGTGTATAGCCTAGTGCCATTTTAAAACTACATTTAAATATTTGGCTTGTTTCCGATGACGTATTTCCTTCCTGCTTTTCCTTCTATTGATACTCCGATTGGTGCCTCTGTTCCCACATGACTTTGATTCACCAATCGAGGTTTGAGAAGGAATTCGTGTTCGTTCAGCATTTCTGTTGCCATGAAAGACCTGACACATTCCTTTTATGATAGATACTGAATTAATTTTTACGTTATTTTATTTATCAGTAATGGCAGAATTGTTTTACAATCAATAAAAGCATTTTTTAAGTGCCATTTTGTGAGTGTTAATAGTTGATAATTATAGGGATAAAAAGTTAAGTTTTTATTTGAAAAAAAGTTACTTGCGAACTGAGAAAATGCCTTATAAACCTTTTACAAAATTAAGATAACATTGACAGTTCATTTAGGTCCCAATTTTTATTTAATCCCATGTAAGAAGTTTTTACTATTCATGCCCTAACCTCTTATACTTGTGAAATGAGTCAATTATTGCAGATAATAGTACGAAGTATACGTATGTCTGTACGTTTGGACGGACATCTGCATACTCTTTCGGCGAATTGCTCATTGAGTTAGCATTGAAATTTAATTTCTAGTCTTGATTTTGATTACTGTTGCCACATTAACAATGGCAATAGAAACTTTATTTAAAAATAATATTTGAGGCCAAATTCACTTTTGTCATATATCAGTTTAGAATGACGTCATAAAATGCAGTACAATATGATTTTTTGATTGTTCATTACTTGTTTACTTAAAAAATCGACAAGGCATTGTATTTTTGAACCTGGTTAGTTTCGATTTACATTTCTTATTTTAGTGCAGTTCTGGGTAGTCTTGTTATAAATAAATATTAGGAAAATATCAGGTTTTTACAGATTTTTATGCTGAAACATATTCAAGAGAGAAAAAACTCTCAGGGAATTTTCCTTTTAATTTGCATTGAAATTTAATTTTGAGCCACTTAAATCACTTTGCCACATCAACAATGGCTTTTTCAATGTCATCAAGCAAAATTTATTATTGTCGAAAATCAGCTTGGAATGACATTGTAAAATGTAGCACAATGTGATTCTTTGATTTTTCATTATTTGTTTACTAAGAAAGCGGGAAGGCGTTATATTTTTCAGATTAATCCCTGGTTCGTATTTTTCTTTTTTTAAAGTGCAGTTTGGTGTAGTTTTGTTATTAAAAATATTTAATTATCTTAGAACTGCAAATAAATGCTGCAGACTGTTAGTTATTCTAAATATTTCCATTTAACCATGACTGAACCAACGAGCTGATTGGATCACGCTACTGAACTTTTGCCACAAACTTTTATCTTTAGTTGTAATAAAGACTTCTTCTACCAATCTACCACGTTACTTTGTTATGCCTTTTTAGTGTGCCAATATACTCCGATCATTTACTTCACATGATGAATAACATAAATTTAATTTGCGCGATAAAATTAATGAAAATGGTTGATTTTGGCTCTTAGAAGTTTAAATTAAAACTTGATGGCTGTGTTGGGCAATTTTTTTTTTGTAATCAGTGTAAATTTTATGTAGAAAGTGTTTTTTCATACATTTACTGAGTACTTGTTTTCTGATAATAATTTCAGTCCGTATTTAAGTAACAGGAAAGTAGGGTATTTTAGTTATTTTGGAAGTTCTTGTTTTATAATAGTTTCTGTACCTCCAACTTTTCTAAAAGTGAACAAAATTCAAGGTATTTTTCGCCATTACGTATTGCACGTAAACATCCGATACGAATATACTCAAGATTTCAATTGCAGAATCTCAAAGATATTAAAACAATAGTTTTTTCACAATATACACTATTAAGGGGCATGGGGTAGGCCAAATTGTCAAAAATATCAATATTTGGTATGAAAAAAAGTATATAGCTTGAACTTTTATCTTTAAGAAACATATCTTACTTTTAACGACACGAAAAGACTTCGAAATACAGTTGGAGTTTTCGTAACACGAAATCCCGAAAATCGTACGTTAGTGGAAAGTTATATTTTCTTTACTTGCCTTTTTTCTCCGTAAGTGTTTTTTAGTGTTTGTCGTACAATTTCGAATTGTTCAATGCTATTCAAAATTTTATGTATGCTTGAAAATGTGGGATAATAGTTATTGAGAATAACTTTCAAACATAATTGTGCATGGAATTGAAATCTGAAAAAATATATATAATATTTTACATTTACTTTACTTTTAGCACATCACGAAAAAATAAAAAAATTCCAAGAAAACATAAATTTTTAGTTTTAATTAATTAAAAAAATTTCCTCCATTTCGGTCTGTAACTTTAAAAAAGAATTAATAACTTGCCTCCCCAGTCCCCTTAAAAGTGAAACACGATTTACTTTCACTTCTTTTTTTTTTGCGATAACAACTTTTTATTTATTCAAATAGTATTTCTTCAACTTCAGACTATATTTCAAACGAAACAAGCACTTAATTTGTGAATTCAATGGTTATCTTGTCGTTGAAACTAGTTTCTCTTTTGTTCCTATCTAAGTCTTCATTGTTGCCTTTATCAAACATTAGGGAAGACGTATAAAAATGAGATACAAAATTGATATATAAGAACATTGAACTTTAGAGGCATACATTTAAATCAGAAACATTTGCAATTCATTTTGTGTAAGCGTTGCTGACCAAAACAGACAAATCATGTAAGTATACTTATAATCATTAAAAAAAAATTCCTATATTCCTTGATTTCGCACTACGTTGAAATGTTATTAAATTTAAAAAGAAATATATTTGTTCATTCATGGTATATAAATTATAAAAATTGATGTTCATTTTAAAAACCATAGAATTGAATAAAATTTATTTTAGAAATCAAAAGGTACCTTTTTCCCTCTAAACTCTTTTCCTAATCATTCTTCATTAATTAATATTTAATATTTTAATCTTGTTGTGATTTTTCAAATAAATTTTATTTAATTCTATGGTTCTTAAAATGAACATATTATTAAGTTTTAGACTTTTCACACATAAATGAAAATATATATTTCATTTCTAATTAAGTGTGTGCGAATTTTTAAATAATGAAAACAAATATGTGCACTGTACAAACATGCTGAAACTGGGTGGCTCCCATATTGAATCAGAAACTGCTTAAAAGCCTTTTCATATTAAAATGATAAATCTAGAGATATTGTAGCAATAACCTAGTTAAACTAGTATTTAAAACTACTTATTAACCTAATTTTTAAAATTACGTAAATAGAACACAATTACGTTTACTCTATCTATCCTAAAGTTTGCTTGAAAGGCCAAATGCAACCAACGATTATCGTTGCAAATAGCAATCCATAAAAATCGTAATAAACAATTTAAACTTAAGTTTAAGAATCAAATCTATATAGGCTCAAGTGGGGTAAGTGTGATAGGGTTTCTGCATTTTTCATTAAGAAAATTCGTTCTCTGCTTCAAGTAAATTCCAAATCCTAAAATTGGTAGTGAATTATTATAAGAAACATACATATGTAGAAAAAAATTATATGTTTGAATTCCAATTTTAAGTGTACAAAATTTGCATTTCAAAATCCATTGCTGTTTTATCACACTTACCCCGCATAGGAAAACCCACATAAAAAGAAGACAGTTGCACTTAAATTCAAAAGCTCAAAACTTTCTTTAAACAAAAAATAAGGTCAATATTTCTTTTTAGTTTAATTATAAGTGGTCTAATGTTATATATTGCAAACATTCAGATTTTTAGAATGATTTCCAAAGGTACAAGAGCTGTTTATCACACTTACCCCCAATCACACTTACCCCACTTGACCCTACATAAAAGGCGACTTCTGTTTGTTTGTTTGTCTGTATAGGACGCAAAAACTTAAGAACCACGCAACAGATTGTCACGAAATTTGGCACAAAAATTCATCTCATCTCCAGAACAAACATAGGCTAAGAATTTTTCGAATCGGACCATTCCTTCTATCCTTTTCGAACGTTTTAAGGGAAAAATACACCACTTTCGCTCAAATCCGATCATTTTTTCTCTTTCGTGATGCCATCAGGCAGAAAAATTTAAATAAAACTTTTTAGAAAACAATTGAAATTGAAAATGTTTAATTTATTTAATATTTGTTCATTGCCTTCAGAAACTAGATTAATAATTTGAAAAAATAATTGATATGTTTTAAAAGTGATGTAATCCTACCAGTCTCCATTCTATTATTTTATTGTGCCTATGATTTTAATTATGAATTTTTTAAATGCATAGTTAAGCTTTTACTGAATTATGTTGTTTTTTGAAGACCGTTGCACTACAGATGCATATTAGGGTTTCATGTCTTCCTTCTTTCGCCAATTACTTTGCCAAACTCGCCAAATTATTACAAAGAACGTGCACAAGAGCATTTTTTTTAAATCGAAGAAGAAGAAGAACTTTATTTGAACACATGATGTTGGCCGTCCAGGGGCCCCAAGGCCCGTCCGGACGACTCAAAAAATACATAATTGTGGAAATACAAAATTTTAAACATAAAACAAAGAAGCACGGCACTTGCGTGGCAACAAAAATATAAAACAGTATAATTGTATTCTGGTTAGTTGCATTTGGCAATCGAAAGCCTATTATCCCTTTCAAGTTCCAATGACAATTTGGCAACAGCATTAAGATTTTTTTCTGACTGCCTGTAGTCATTTATGACCATAAACAAGCAATCATCGATTCTTCAAACTTTTTTCTATATAAAATATTTTTACAAATACCAATAGATGTTAGATTTATATTTTTTTTTAAATTGTGATAATAACCATGATGAAGCGCAAATGGCATCACTGGGACAGAAGAGGTGTTCAAGACAATAAGTAGCTATAGATTATACTGAAAACAGCAGGGGCTTCGTAATGGTGAATGGTAAGTAAAAGATAGTAGTAAATTCTAAATTACATAACGATGCATATTTTGTCTACATTTTCTTTGTACTGAAACTAGCTTTGGACATGTGCCTATTCTTTTGATACAATTATAAAGAAAAACACATACAATCGAAACAGCATTACAAACTATTCCAAAAACGATATCTGTAACGCAATTGAAATCTATATTAAGAGTACGGATCGTCTTTTCCCTATAAAACTTTGGTACAGTTTGGAGGACTACGAAAAATGTCTGTTTCTGGAAATGTCAACAATTTTAGGTAATGGAAAAAATCTTTTATACACTTTGCCGCCATTTTACGTTTGTTCGGACTAAATAACTAAACACTCATAAAACTGGTTTGATCTTATAGTTTACTTATTCTCTCGAATATTAGATAACAATTCCAAGCGATTATTGAGCATTTTAATATATCAGGTAACATACTTTGATTGTTTTTTATCGTTTTATAGATATAACGAAATGACCGATATAGATGAAAAGAAACTTTTATTCATGCAAGATTTCTTAAACAAATGTTTTGAACAACCAACAGCACAGCAAGAGGTTGGCCTTTTAAAAATGTAAGAAAAAAAACATTAATTTTTGCACTAATCTCATCCAATCATTTACATGTGGGATTTATATACAGGTGAAATTAGCTTTCTGCATAGCACCATCAGTTTTAGGCAAAGAAAGAACCTTGGAAAGTATCATCAGTGGCATGTGACGCCATAATCGCCCGACGCCTTAATAGCCACACTTCCGCTCTGTTTTACTAACGAAACGAAATGAGTTTTACTCGGAAAAATTAAAAAATGTATACAAATAAATCTAAAAGCTCCAGCGAAATGAAATTAAATAGTTTTGGCACAGGCTTTTTAGGTACATTTAAAACAATTGAATAAAACGCCTAAAAAGTTTTAGCGAGGTATCAAAATGGTATGCAAAGAAATTTCGTTATTAGGTTAATTATTACTATTTTATACGATCGCTAGTAAAGAATGTTCAAGCTCTTGAAATATTATAACTAAGCAGCTGACTTATTGTAATATGTATAACAAAAACGACTTTTTTTTTAAGGATTGCTCATAATCTGTTTGTTTTAACGCATTTTTTCGATAAAACTTCAAAATTAGGAATAATTTTTATCAGCGCACTGATGGTCGAAAAAGTAGAGCTACACGAGGGCTATTGGCGACAGGCGTCGTATTTTAGAACTACAGTCAGGTGACGAGCCAACACCTGAATAGGCACCCAACGCAACCGTTAAGGGCGACATCTTACGCAGCGTTAGGACTTTGAAGGATATAACGTGCACTCCCTTACACGGGGTATTATTCGTCGGACATTTTTACTGCACGGGCCGTTTATAGGTCGGTATTTTGGCGATGCCCGGACCTGAACCTACCTTCCGCACAAGCGAGTGCTTAACCGATGGGCTCCGAGCCCCCACAAAGAATTTAAAGCCACCACGATATGTGAGTGATATCATAGGCATAATACTTCTTGGTGCATATTTTGTTTTATATCCAGCACCAAATTAATATATATTAAATGTACGCATATATATATAATATTTATTTTATAGGATATATATATATTCTATATATTATATATATTTATATATATATATTATATATATATATTATAAAGATATATATTTTTATATATATTATATAAAATATATAATATATATATATATGTATATATTTAAAATATATATATATATATAAATAAATTTTTATATAGGACGCCGTTTGACGCTTGTATGTAAAGGAACGCCTTATTAAGATCTGTTTTTAATATTTATCAAAATGTCGTATTTAAAATTTATAGATACAGTTGATTCTGGCATGTGAGTTAAAGCGTCAAGCCATGGTGGTTACCTTTGAAGGTTCTGTTTCGTCTAACCATCTAATCAATGGATCACGTAAGACCGAACATATACCACCATTAAGTAATTTCATGTATATGAAAATGTAATCGTTACTTAACCGAATTATCAGTGCCCAGTATGGAAGTAAGGCAAATCGAGTGAAGGCGCCCTTTTAGGTATCTCTGTCCTTTTTCCAAGACAGTTCAGTATGCACCTCATAAAGTGCGAAAATTACAGAAGAATCTAGTTCAAACAATTTAAGTCAAAAGCTTTTTTTTTTTTTTTTTGAAAAAGGCGCACCTTCCCGAGGGCCGGCGGGCCAGTCCGGGCCTGTTGGTTTTGCGATGGTCTTTGCGCTAGAGCTGAATAGGTGTAATGGTAGCTATATATTTTCCTCGCCAAATTTTTCAAACACGCCAAATGAGCTAAAATGTTTTTATTCGGAAATTACTACGACATTATCTGTTAATTTTATAGCATTTTTTAAATTTTGAATTTTTAATGTAATATAAGTAGCGGGATTTTGTACTTTAATAACGAACGGTATCAGCAACATAAGCTTATTAAAAAGCAAATAAACTTATAAAAAAATGCAAATCGTTTGCTGTTTGCTGGAGTAGCTTATTTTTAATTCTTACTGATTATTTTTTTACTTAAATATGTATTCTCTTTAATTTGAGCTTCTTATCAAAGGTATTTTTGAAATTAATATTAATTATTACTATATCCAAGATGGGTAATTAAATGGAAAAAATTACTGGGTAATCTTCATATCTTATGTAACTCAAATGAAAGAAAAAAATAGTTAAATTGACTATAAAATTTTTTCACCTCTACCCGTGCAACGTCGGGTATAACAGCTAGTCACAAATAAATAAAACATAATTTAAGGGGATTTTTCTTGTGTGTATTCTCATAGAGATTCATTGGTTCTTTTGTTTTCTTTGACAAAGTTTTGAAACAATCACAATTAATCACAAACCAAATTAAATCTAAGAAAATGACAATAGGAATTTTAGTGAAGTTCTTTATAAAATCTATCATCAAAATATATAAAAATAAATATTTAATCTATATTAATGAATCTTTTACTACTAACTAATTCATCTATATTTTTTGTTTAATTATACATGTTATACTTTATATTTTTCAGGAAGAAAATTAAACTTTTCGTATTGGTGATTACTTCAGCGTTGTGTGCGGCATTTTCAATCGAAATGATTCACTTTTAGATGACAAATCGACGAAGCATGAGTCGCTAATGAATGTATTTCTGTGATCTAAATTAAATTGTTACACTCTTAAAACAAAAGAGTGAAATCCACTCAGTTGAGAAGTGCATTTTCGACATAAAGGTATGCATATTTTCTCAGACTATTAAAATCACTCGTTTGGAGTTCTGTCAGGTTTAACACACAAAGATCCACTCCAAAAGGAGAAGTGCATTTTCCAAGTCTGGAGGAGGATGAAATCCACTCAGAACTGAGGTAAAGTGGGAGTGGTTGAAATTAGTAGTGTTAGTTTTAGGAGTGTACTCTCTATCGTTACATAAGTTATTAAAAAAATTTATTAGAAAATACCCATTAGAACTAAATGAAGAGCTTAGTAGAAGAAAGTGTTAATATTTGGATTGATAAAAAAAATTGATTTTGATTTAGTCAATGAACATATTACTAACTTCTTTAACGATAAACCAAAATTTTTCTCTTTCTTTTAGCCGTTATAGTCATCAGTATATTTTTTAAGAGGGTTTTGCAAGTACCAGTTTCAACCAGATCTGAGTAAAAAACGAAGAGAACTTTGGCACCTCATTTTACTCGTTTTTCCATCTTTTGTTCACTTAGCACGTTCTCTCCATCTAAGCACTTTCGAATACTTAGAGTTGCAGGAATTTCAAAATAATTTGCAAACAAAGCCTTTCAGAAACACGCATATTGGTACATTCACATACTAAAAATAAAAAATTTTAATTAATTAATCTGTAAATTACTTACTTGAAAGTAAGCGATAGGGAAGGTTGGGTTACCTTGGACCTAGATTTGACTTTTTTTTTTTTTTACAATTTTTATAGTTTTGTTCCCTTTAAATTACTTGCAAAAAGTGACTAAACAATATATTCTTACTAAATACTTTATGTTGTTTTATACAAACATATATTTATTTTAAACATGTTATTTAAGATGATTTCAAAACTTTATACAAAAATAAATAACAGAAAATTTGTAATTAAGGGGGGGGATGGGGGGGGGGTGGTGGGGGGATGGTAGGGGGGGGGGGGGGGTGTGGGGGGGGGGTTGGGGGGGGGGGGGGGGGGGACCAAATGTACACCACCGGCGGTGTGGTATCCTTGGTCCAACCGGTAGTGTACCTTGGACCAATTATTAACAGGTAAATAAAGCGACTCGATTTACAGTCCGGATAACCAATATTATTAGCCACATAAAATTCAAAAATACAGTTTTACAACCTAGTTCTTATTTCTAGCCAATGATTGTAGTAATTGGTTATGCTAGGTCAATTGGTCTCAGTAAGGGGGTTTTATTCCTTAGATGTTTTTTTAGTGCCTTCCCTTCTTATCTTTTTTACCCTTCTTTCTCTCCTTTTCTTCCCTTTCTGTTTGGCTATTTTTTCAGCTGCAATGCATCTTTTCTCGGGGTTTTTTGTATCCGTTTTTATAAAATGCAACATAAAATTTTAAACTGTGTATTTCAATGCCATAGAAAAAAAACATTTGGGTTTATCTTTCTGTCCTTAAATTTGAAAAAACAACTCAAATCAGTTTCCCCCTATGTTTATTCAACTAGGCCTATACGTAAAAAGGATGTTCGCTTAGATATTTATTATAAAAAAATAAAAGATCTTTTTAGAAGTGTTGTTTTTTGTTAGGTTTTTTTTTAGTATGATATGAGCATTTAGAAAGCAAGAGGCAACATATGAGGCATTATTTGAAGCATTGAGCATGGGGAGCAATAATTATATTAGATTTCTATGTTATATCAATATGGTTAAAATTTTATAAACTTCCATAAATCTAAATAATTAACTACAAAAAAATTCTTTATCACACCATATCAAAATTTCTTACAAATTTCCATTCTTCTAGATTTTACAAATCAGAGTTGCATATTAATAGCTTAAAATAATAAATATTTCAAAGGAAAGATTTACTTGAATTTTAAAAAGGGTTTTCAACAATCTGAAGCACATAAGACCTATAGTAGTGTACCTTGGACCAGTCCAAGGTACACCACTTGTATAGGTTCGAGGTACACCACTTGGATATTAAAAACAAAATAGTTAATCACCAAGTTAAGGTTAGACTTAACTTAATTTCAAGCACACTGTTTTATAGCTAAAACTTTGCTTTACATTGCATAACCATCGTTTCTGAATAAACATACATATTTGAGTAAAAAATTACACTAAAGAATCTGACAAAAATTTACTTTTGAACTGTGAATTTAGTTTTTCGAAACCTCTTTAATAAATTTACTTTTTTAACAAACAGATAGAACTTCACTGAGATCCCTAGTAGCAAATACGCAAAATACTTTAACTGCATGTGCTGTGGTGTTGTTTCAATATCTAAATAAACTTCGAGCTAGATCAGCATGTTGTTCAAGGTACACCACTATACATACGTCCAAGAGCTAGAAAAAACACAACCCCTTACAACGGCTTCTTAGTTACACACTTCAAGGACACCAAATATGTATTTGTCTGTAGAAGTAAAAGAATTCAACGGCTTAAGGCGTTGGCTCAGGGTCTCTTGTCCATTTGACGTGCAATTTCTATGTGATGGTCTGGTGTCTGTTGTAGATGAAGAATGAAAAAGATTTTGGTGATATCAAAAAATGGCGATTTAGAATTGCCGATTGGATGATTCAATATACTGCGTCTTAAATAGCAACCACACACGGAGTTAGTAAGATTGATAAGATTGTTAAACCAAGCAACCCTTCCGAGAATGGATGTATTCCAAAACTCCAATCTAATTTTAAATGTACATCCAAATACTGGCTCAAATTATCAAGTTGTTCTTCTAGACAAAATATTTGGAAAATGTTCTATGTTTTTTTAAAACTTTTTTTAGAGTTTTAAAAACATAATCGCCCAGAGCATTCGTGTTAAGAAAACGACGTTTTCGGTCACGTGAGTTTCATGTAAATTAAACGTGCATTGCATATTTTGAGTAAAATTAGCATTTTTTAAAAGCTTTTTAAGCTATTTGTGGCGTCCACCACTAATCTTTGTGTAAGAGGTGATGACTTTCTGAACGAAGAAAATACTTTTTAAGCGAATTTTACTTTTGATTTATGGGTTTTTATATAATATATTTCGAAACAAATAATTGCTTTGTTAAAATTAGGAGGCATGTTAATCAAGCACTGGTAAACGTGTGGTAAAAAAAGGCAATTTTAAAAATGATTCGGGAAAGAATAAATTTTTTAAAGTAAACAAACAAGTTTGGCATTTTCACTATTAAAACCTAAATACATAAAAACTAGAAGCGGATACGCATTCTTGTATTGGTCAAAGACTGTGATTATTTTTAGACCTATTTTAAGTTCAAAAAAATGCTGTCACAAAAATTATACTTAAAAAGTTTTTCGCCTTTACTTATTTCACCCTATTGTTTAATAAAAACGTTTCATGTCTAAAAAACAATTGTTAAAAAAATCCTCTTTCGTCTTCTTTATTTTATAAAGATTTTGATGTTATATCGCAACAGAGAATGAAACCGTACGAACGCGATTTTCCAAACCAAAGTGTCCCATGTTAATGCAATTGAAACAAAAATTAAAACTACATTTTTGATTGAATCTTTTATAAATAATTGTACAACAAAATAGTTGAATCAAATTTCAAAATGTGGGTTTATCGAAACCTGTAAGCCAGCATTTATCCTAAGAAAAAAAACGTTTGTAAAAAATATTAAATACAGCAGGAGAAATGTGGCTAAAAAATAATTTTTCCCCACTGAATTAACACAGAGGCGTTTTGGTTTGGAGACTAGCGACCATTCGATCTCATTCGCCCCTAAGTTAAATAATATCTATCCATAGGTTTTCCAAAGCCAGTCGATTGCGAAGAGGTCCTTATAAACGGTAACCGAAACAACGGCGTGTACACCATTTGGCCGAGGAACAGAAAGATGTCCGGTAAATCCGTCGAAGTCTACTGCGATATGGTGACGGACGGGGGTGGGTGGACGGTAGGTGAAATTGTTGTTGTTTCCAAATCTAATTTGTGTTTTAATGTCAATTGAAACTGCGGTAAGATCTTTTTAGAACACAAATTCAGGACATTTTAACCCCCCCCTCCCCAATTGAAAAGTGTATTAATAATATTAAGCAATTATTGTATGAGAAGTAGCTAATAAATAATTAGAATTACACAAATCGTAGTAAAATATAACAAACCAAAGAAAGGCTAACAAAAGAAAGGCTTGACATACTTTTATGAAATATCAATGTAGAGTGTAAGAAAATTAATTCACGAGACTAACATAAGCTGTAAAATTCAATTTCGAATACAAAATGCCCACTAGTGTACGCTTTGACAAAAAAAGATACTTAATTTTTGCTGCATTTTTACTACCACAACCGTAGCATCTCAGGGAAATTTAGGTAGAAATAGGCATGTTTTATGTCGTGAGAGGCAACAGTTCCATCGGTATTTTTTTCATTGTTAGTTCTTTTGGAATTGTATTTGTTTTATTTGTAAATGCTGTTCTTTTGGAATTGTATTTGTTTTCTTTGTAAATGTTGTTCTTTTGGAATTGCTTTTGTTTGAACAATTCGTTGTTTTCCTACCTTACTAAAACGAATGCTGTACGTAAAATTTTCTTTCAGTAGAACTAATGCTTTTCTTTGTGCGTCAATCACGTTGAATTCCTGTTCATTACTCATTTCACGCTCATTACTCACCACTCGTCATTCTTTATTACTAAGCATAAGACAAAATATCACATAATTGAATATAAACCTATAAGTTTAATAAATAGCAGAGGGAGGGGGAAAAAAAAGGTTATACATAAAAAAAACTTTAAAAATGAAACAGCAGACAATAATTTTCTATTTTGAGAGTGAATTTTAAACAACCGATGAAATCGCAGGAAATTCAAAAATGAAAACAGGAGCGTTACATCATCTAAATCATCTTCCGAAGTTGGAAACAGAAGTTTTCGAACAAGGTTGACGTCTTGGTAATACTTTGCATACTTGAAATGTAATAGAATTAAACCAATAATGTTTTCTAAATATCAAGAATAAAAACAAATATTAATATAAAGAACTCTAAAATAAGAATAAATAATAAAAATAATAATAAAAACAACAAACGAAAAAATTTAATTCTTAAAGTGAAATTGAAGAAGCAAATGAAATCGCAGTACAAGGACTAAAATAGAACAGGAGAGTATCATCATCTGGAAACAAGCCCAATAACAGAAAGTAATGGAAATTACAAATAAGATGTCATTAATTTCATTGTAATAAAGACGTATTTCATTCTTTTTAGGTGCTGCAACGAAGAGGGAACTACGGAAAAGCTATGAACTACTTCAATAAAACTTGGGACATTTATAAGAATGGATTCGGTCAACTAGAAAAAGAATTTTGGATTGGTAATTAAAAATACTGCCAAATCGCTTAACACGAAATATCGCTTAAGATGAACTGAAATCATTTTCCCGGCCAAGAAAGCTGTGAGCTAATGCTAAAAAAAATCCTTTAACGTGAAATCGCTTTACCCGAACAAAAATTCAGAATTCACCAATTTTTTCTTTGTATTTCAAAGAAACCAATGAGACAAAACATTATTTTTTTAATATTAATTTTAGCCTAATTTTTCGATTGTATGTACTACTCCAAATGAGTTTTATTATTTGTATTGTACTAATACTGTATAGATGCACATATATATTAGTGTATAACTCTATAAAAATAAATACATTTTTTGTATGTTTTTTTTTTATATTCACTGGCTTAATGGAAAACCATTCCTGATTGTTAACATGAAAGCCGTTTAACAATAAATGTCTCGGTGCTGCCTTCGAGTTCGCGTTAACAGGGTACAACTGTACTTAACGCGTTTTGGATTGATAGAATTTCCCCCTTCATATTTGTAATAATATTAACTATACCATTACTAATAATATTACTATTACCTTGTTGTAGGGTTGTGAGGCGCCCTGTGGTCAGTGTCTCGATCTACGGATCGGAAGGTCCCGCGATCGAGTCTGGTCGCTGAAAACTCACCGAGTATATTAGGAGTACGTGCTCGTTAAATATGTTGGGTCCTGTGGGCGGTCATTGCGCAGTTTCTCACGGGTACAGGTTCCTGGAGACTATTTCCCTCCCCTTCAGCGGCATGTCTAAATTGTGGAGGTGGCACGTGATAGATGGCAGCATCTGTCACGTATTTGTGTGCATGGGAGTGTGAGTGTGTTGTGACTGTCTTACTTGACGAAGGTTTATAAGCGGCTCCCTGAGCAAGCACACAAGCCTGAAAATATATGTATACCAACCAACCTTACTCTGTTGCAGGAAACGATTTAATATTTACTCTCACCAACCAAGGGTCTTATTCTGTTCGCTTCGACATGCGTCATCATAACGGAACATCAGCTTATGCTCTTTACGATACGTTTTGGATAGAAGACGAGGATAAAAAGTACCAACTGAATATTGATGGGTATAGTGGAAACGCCGGTAAGTTAACTGAAGATAATAAATTGCATGAGAATAAATATCTTATAGTTTTCTTCTATTAAATAGAGAGTTCACTTATTTTAAAAGATGTCTTAACATTAGTTATTTTTTTTAACCTTAAAGATATATCTTGCTTAATTTTGTTATAATATTTATTACTATAGTATAGTTAATATAAATTCTTATTATGTAGATATGAAACAACTTTTGAAGTTACGAAAACGAAGGAAACAATTCGACATTCGAGAGCAAACTACAAACGTTAATATAGAGGAATAGTTAAGAAACCGTTTGTAAAAACATAAGTTAGTTCAACTGAACAGTGAACTGTAGCATCTCGAATTGGAAATGGTATAGCAGCCAGTGCTGCGGAGCAGTGCTGCATTTTCTTGAAAAGTGGGGTAGACGCGTCACCCGGCGTCTACCCCACTTTTCAAGAAAATGGCTGTCCATCCCCCACTTCTTATATCTTTCAATTCCATAATCCATAGAGGGGGGATGGGGCATTGCATTCTAATTGAAGGCATCCCCCCACTTATATTTTTCCCACCTTTGGTACTGATAAAAATATACGAAAGTGTATATGGCTTATCAC
Organism: Hylyphantes graminicola; assembly: GCA_023701765.1. Taxonomy (NCBI): domain Eukaryota; kingdom Metazoa; phylum Arthropoda; class Arachnida; order Araneae; family Linyphiidae; genus Hylyphantes; species Hylyphantes graminicola. The sequence goes on along the minus strand of CM043118.1, from coordinate 63,675,426 downwards.
ACTATACGGAAGACCCAGGCAGCAAGCCTAATCGGCGAATGGTTGGCCAATCATCGATTTCGTCGTCAAGAGATTGGAAGTTGTTTTACGAGATCGGGAAGACGTAGCGCCAACTTGTTACTCCGACGTCTACAAAAACCGGTCGATTTGTGAGATTAAATCGATCTATAACCGACTATTGGGGTCGCAAAAGCAGTAACTAGTTGCCGACGATTAGCAAAAGGTCGTGTTTTGTACATCGGCCCCATGTGCTGCCGATTGCCATTTTCGATCTATTGCCAACTACCAAAATGCTTCGGTAAGTGGTCGCACATGATTGGCAAATAGTGGCTTGCCAAGGACGGTACGCCGTCGCTGCGATAGACATCGCAAATCCTGTTCCGACGCGTCGACTGGATGTCGCAGTACTTTTTTGCGACGTTTGGCCGATGCTCGATGGCCGATTATTTGCTGCTACTTGAGGAACTAAGTTATGAAGATAATAAAATGGGATACCTCATAATGTAACGGCATTCAAATTTGAGATTTTGGCTTAGGTCGGCTTTAGGTAGGTATTAAAAAAATCTAGAACAAAAATTTCTATTTTCTGAGGCAGTATAAGCTTCCATGATCCACAAAACAGAAAGACACACAGACTCTTTCATTTAATATTATAGACGATTTTTAATGACGAGACTTAAATTTGTTAGTAACCGATTGCTAAAAAAAGCGAAGAAACGGTTATACCTAACCTTTATACTTTTTACCAGGTGACTCCATGTCCATCGATAAGGCGATGAAGTTTACAACTTTGAACCAAGATAACAGCCCATATAGTGGTGGGAACTGCGCTGCCAGATATTCAGGAGCATGGTGGTATAATTCTTGCGGCGAAGTTACCTTCAATGGACTCTACAGACCTGGAAAATACACCGCCACCTATGGAGATGGGATTCATTGGGATAAGTTTTCTAAGTATCCCGATTCCCTGGAATTCACGGAAATCAAAATAAGATCCATGTACTTCAAATGACGAAGCAAAAAAGTATATGGGGGATGTAGAGATAATCATGGCAAAGGAGCATGCAGACCTTCGTCTTTGTAACTTATTGTTTAATAAAGAACACTTAGCCACAGTTTTGTAGTTTCACTGGATACTTAAGCCAATTTTCTCCAACACCCTAAGGGTTATAGAATAGTGAAAATCTCAACTCAGTGAATGGTTATTTAAAATTTATATTTCCAAACTATTACATATTTTCAAAGAGTTCGTAATTATTTAAATTTTAAAGCTTAATAAAAGTTCAAAATTTGCAATTTTTAAAAATGTCAGTTGCAATTGTTAAATTAACTGACTGTGCACCACAAGTGTGAAACCAAACAATAATTCTTTCTGTTCTATACTCTACAAACTATATTCTACTTTGCTTTTAAACGCCTATATTACTTTTAAAACTGGCAGGGACAAGAATGGTTCGTTTTCAGAATTTTCACCCATAAACAGCAAAGTGCTTAGTGATAACATTAATAATAATACTAAAAAAATACATTTAACAAAATTCTTTCGTTTACCAATAAACTAGTAAACTCTTCCGGTACATAATTTATAGGCAAATAAACGCCATAACAATTTCCGAAGACTCGGGATTTTTTGAACCTCAAACCCCGCTCTCTATAACTTCGAGTATAACTTAATCATTTCAAACTATCGTCTTTGCCAGCACACGCAAATCTTCTTTCAATTGCCGTTTTTCACACTTTGCGGTGGCAAAACCATATTAACGTCCAAATTGAAGCCACTTTTAACAATAAAATTCATGAAACTCAGAAACATAATAACGTAAGTCCCATTCCTTAGAACAAGCCCAATATTATAAAATGTGAAATAATTGCATTGGGTTTTGTTGTAAACTTAATACACACTATTTATATGTAAAAATTTTTGTAAACATAGAGAAAAAATTAACTTTTTAGATCGACATGCAAAATCAAAAACTAAACACAAAGCTACAAGACATTTAAATTCGTCTTTTTGGACTTAAGCTGTTTTTCTCAGGTCCGCAGAATTTTCTCACTAATAAGCACCTGATATTTATCGTCAGCTCTCCGTAAAGTTAAGAGGTGCACACATAAGCCACCTCATGTTTAACATAATTAAAAAACGGCGTGAATACTTAAAAATACCCTTTTTAAAACGAGCGTTTTATTATATAAGGGATCCCCTATTTTGATGAATGAAATACTAGCATCTACGAGCGAAAGTTGTATAAGTCGAGAAATTACAAATTTCGCTTTATTACAGATATTCTTTTCCAAATTGGTTTTGAAACAAGTTATATTAAAATTGTTAGTGAATTAAAAAGATTTGATAATTTTTATCTAAAAAATTACTCGTGTTAATAACAGAGAAAGAGTCCTAAAACTCTAATGAGATAAACTAAATAACTCTACTCCTAATGAGATGAACTAAATCTTGTAATTTCTTAAAAACTGAATTTTTAGCTCAAATTTGCATACAATATTTTTCATTTATTTAACATACTCATCCTAATCATCCGTGAGTTTTTATAGAAAGATTTTACAAATATAAAAACCGCAAGAATGTTTTTTTATTTTAACCTTTCCTTTCGGAGCCCGAGTAGAGTGGCAGAAGTGCTAGTTAATTTTTAATTTGATACTGAGAAAGAAAGTACACCCAGGGCAAAGGCGGGAATCGAACCCACACCAGCTACAGCGTGCGGAATGCTATAGCGTTATGGCCTGAGATCCAAACCACTAGGCCATCGGGCCCCACATGCCACCCTATATTGTCTTCGTATTGGTCCATGGTGCTGTTGCCAGGTTCAGGCTCTAATCCTACCATAGGGCTCTTTGATTTTTCATTATTTATTTACTAAGAAAGCGGGAAAGCTTTATTTTTTGCATGAAATTCTGGTTCGGTTTTTTAAGTGCAGTTTGGAGTCGTTTCATGTTTTCTTGTTATTAAAAAATATTTAAACTTTTTTTTTATTTTGTTGTTCAAAATAGTTGATTATGTCTTTTTGAAGTTTAATAAAACTAGATGGCTGCGTCCGGCAATTGTTTTTTGTAATGTGTATATTTTTATGTAGAAAGGTTCGTTAATGACATTTAGTGTTACAAACCTACTTGTTTTCTGAGGACCTACTTGAATTTCTGTAGGTATTTAAGTAACAGGAAAGTGGGCAATGTTATCTCTTTTAGAACCTGTTATAATATTTTTCTGTACCTCCAACTTTTCTAAAAGTACCGAAAATACAAGTTATTTTTAGCCATTATCCCAATTCAGAGTTAACTGTCCTTCAAAAAATAGAAAAACGACAAAATTCGAGTTGGCAGAAAATGCGATCTCTCATGATTAAATTTAATTTCATTAAACAAAAGTTTCTTTTTGTATTTGTACTACTATAGGGGAAGGTGGGTTACCTCGGACCCATTTTGACTTTTCAATTTTTATTTTCTTAATTGCTTTGCAAAAAGTGTGTGGCGTCTGCCACTGCCTCTTTGTGTTAGTGGTGGTGACGTCACAACAGGCCCAGCACATAGCAGCCCAGGCCAGGAAAATCTGGCAGCAGGAAGAAGAAGGGAGAACAAACTGTCTTCTACTCAGATTCTCTCCGGCTCCTTCGAACTTGTGTTGCTGCTACTGCATCTTTATTTTCCTAAACCTTTTTTTTTTTACATTTTAAAAACAAAAAACAACTACAATCTGTAAATTATAATCATGTATTAAATGTTTAGTTTATTTAATACAATTATCCAATCATTCGACAATACTACATTGATTGATTTGGACTGACTACCATGAACCATGCAGGACAATAACAACCCGCAACCATCTGCACTGCATCCATCATCCGTCGTGCCACACCCTCCCCCGTGTTTTTTGGCGAGATACCAGAGATATGGAGGAGCAATTCAGAGAGCATTCGTTCTAGCCGAACTCACCGTCATTTCTGACGAAATTTCATCACCGTGGAACTGCCGAAATTTCATCGTGTCCGCCCCCGTCGCGGCCCGAGGGAGATTAATATCGGTCGGACCCCTCGTGAATATTCCCAGACGAAACCGAGCCAGACCATTCAACCCGACATTCGGACCTGTCCTCCGGTCACGAAAGAGCCTCCGGGACCCAACTGACTACTATCTGGAGATGAAAGGAAAAGAGAAACCTTCAGCTGGACTTCAAGGAATGAAAGGAAAAATGGGCAACCTGTTTATGCAATGCCTGGAAGACCCTGTTTCTCCAAACCCCTCAGAAACAGCTGTTTCCTCATGCAGGTTAGAAAAGTCGTGTTTAGCAAAGCTGATGGCAGTACAGCATAGCATAAGTAGCAGCAGTAAGTGATCCACAGGACGGTGTAGTAGTGCATCCACATCAGACGCTCCTGGCGCCAAGAAACGGGCTGCTGCACTCACTGCTGCTGATACTAATGGAGATAGAAGGATCGAGGGAACTAGATCATCTTGAGATCGTTCCAGCGGCAGGTCTCTCTCGTCAGCGTTCCTCCAGCGGTCACCGACTCCAGCGGCCAGCGTTCATCGCATGCGGGTAGCACCAAAGATTTGGGGAGAAGGGCCAACTAAAGCAACTCCTGAAGTACCAAGGCAGAAAACCTGGAAGCGTCCAACTCGCGGCCCTAGTGACGCGGGGAAGGAGACTCATCGTTTTCCGGCGGAGGATCACCCACTGCACATCACAAAAAAGCTGAAGTACACTGTGACTGGAGCTACAGTAGCCCCTCGAACAAAAGTTTCACGCTTTCTCCCGTCACCCAAACGCCAACCTCCAGTGTTTTGCAGTCCCCTAATCACAACCTATGTAAGAAGCCTCTTACAGTTGTTACCTTTGATTTTCGTTAACGAAATTTCCGTCAGAGGCCATTTTAGTTTTCTCTCGGTGTCATTTTGTCGCCATTTTTGGCCATTTTTCGTCATTCATGGTCTCACTTATCATCCTCCCTTTGCTTTTGAGGCATTGATGGTCTTACCCCAGGTCAACAGCCAGGAAGGGATCCTGAGGTCCGACATCCACAATCAAAAAACACTAGAATTCAATCTTCATGCCATCTCCCCACTCAAACACTCACCCAATCAGCATCACCAAGAAGACACAACGACATGAGCACCGACATTCAACCATTGTACACAAGACTTGGGCCACCCGACACTCCCAGCACCTCGAACACTTCCGCTGATAAACGGGCAGCAGCAAACTGCAGCCTGCCAGTCCTGTCAGCAGATCGGGGCAGCAGGCCGGGAATTTGTGGCCTCGACGACTACCCTGAGTGCCGAAGAGTAAATGGTGCGGGCGCCCCGTCGGAATTTCCGGACTTGAATGGCAATTACAGTACCGACAGGTGGCAGACAGCCACCCAGTTTTTTCCCTGACAGGAATTGCCCAGACTTCCACAGATACCTTACAAGGTCTTCCAGTCCAAAAAACTGGTTGCAACCTTTCCGAAGGAAGCTGTCAGAGGATATATGCCTGTTGCAAGCTCGAAACAGCTCCATTTGGTTCTAGTTTTGCCTTTGCATTTTCCGAACTCGAATCACCATGTTCTGCGTTTTTCGTTTTATTCTTTTTCCCCCACCTATGATTCGTTCACCTATTTGATGACGTGATGACCATCCTCAGAGCATGAAAGAATATTTTACGATCTGTTCACAGGTACTCAGACTCTTTCAAGGCCAAGTGTGTCCTCGCAAATCACCCAAAAAATCCTAGGACAACACTATCACCTCTGAGGTATCATGCCTCTGTCTGAAAAAAGTCTGAGCCATGGTCTGTCCTAATCCTGCCCTTAAACCAGTCGTGAAACCGTCCACCTAAATAAGCTCTACCATCTGCTTTTTTCTTCCCGATGCAAGCCGTCTACATCTTCCTCTGAACTCACTCTCACTGGCAACCTCTGAACTCAACCCTTGGGGCAGGGGCCCTGACGACAGAGCACAAGGCCAGCAGACAGCAAAGGCAAAAACTCTGAACTTGCTATGCAGCAAGAGCCTGACTGAAGTTGCAACACTGTACCATTGATCAGCTGATGCCAAGCCTTAAAGCATTGCCATGCACAAGATGAGCATCAGTTGTGCCCCTGACTTCCAAACTAAGAAAAAGGAACCCCACAGCCATGCAGGGCTACAGGCCTACGACAGAGAAGTCAACCACAGCAAGTGCCTATCAGGTACTTCAGGCACATGCCGAAGTTACTGTCTATCCAAAAAAAACAGCCCCCCCGGCACCCCATTCACATTGTTTACAGAGAACAAGCCGCTGATCTACACATTCCACCAAAACTTCAGGCAACTGGACACCATGACAGATGCTACAGCAGACTGATTTACACCTTGCCCAAATGACATTAGCAGGACAGACGATCGAGGTTTGTGAAAGCAGACGCTCTCTCTCACCACGACAATGGTCACACCCCTCAAGAATCCTCCATCACAACAGACAGACAATCCGGCTGAAGACAATCTCGACAGACCAAAGATTGAACCCCCTAGCACATCATCTGTGGAATTGGAACTCCCCCTGACCCCGCGAACCCATATCTCTCTCTCTCTACAAGAACATTTCAAACATTCACCATTCGTGGTTTTTTGAAGAAGTCTGAGGGTCTGGGGTCTTCACATACCAGTCCCACCCACCATCAGGCAAGTTCAGGCATCATTATGTAGTTTAGTGAAAAATGACATGAACTTCAATGACAAACATGCATTACTGTCCCCAAGATTACACAGGCCAATGTTAAAGTCAAAAATTCCAGTCTGGCAGATTGGGAATTTGGAACCATGTAGTCACAAGTTATCACATTGATCAATTCCCAGTAGGGCCTCTTCCCATCACACCAGGTTCTTGATATTTGCCTTCGCTACTGCAAGTGCAAGATTTGACCAGATTCATTAGAGTCTGGTTGGGCCCCTCTTCACCCTTGACATAACACTCTATCAGTTTTGGAGTTGTTGACAATTACCCCGTCTAAGGATGGATTCCGACCAAGGACATAAGTTTTCCGTCAGTGGAAGGGCATGACCTAATCGCTGGATTGTCCTAACCCGACCCCTCGTAACCATGACATCTCAAGCTTCCCAACGGCCAGGGGCAAGGCCCGCACAGACAGCTAGGCTGCACAATAATCGCAAGGGGAAACCTTACTTCACATAACCACTGGCACAGTACGAACAAATCTGAAAGGCTGCCCTAAAACTGAATCCGGAGCTAACGCCAGCCGAGATGGTGATGGGAGAGCACCTCTGCCTGTATGGGAGTGGGGTTCCCGAGGCCTCCGAGGAGGAACCTGAACAGAGCACCGCGATAAGGGATGGAGCCCGATGGGGAGTTGCGGAGAGCCTCAACCGCCAGCTGACGTGTTGCTGTGGAGGCCACATCGATGACCATTCCATACCACATTGCAAGGATCCCCTGCAGCAGCTCACATCAGCTAGCGGACGCGGAGCCCTCAACCCCAGGCAATCCCATTCCGCACCCCTTCAAGGTGGCGTGCCACACAATCCCAAAATCATAGATCAAGGTAGAAGGAAGCGAGGCCCGTCATAACAAAAAAACCTGCATTCGGAGTAGCCAAAGCGGATATGGAGAGGGAGCACAATATGCCACTGGGAGAGAAAGCGAGGGGGGCATAGGCGATCGACCCACCTGAAAGAGCCCACCAGAGAGGTGCGACCTGCAAAACTTCCCCAACAATCCAACAGTCTACTGAGACTCGCAAACCAAGAACAACCGCCACCCCACGAATCAGGGGGCGGGGGTGACTGTGGAGTCTGGGCCACTGTTTGTGTTAGTTCTCATTTGTCTCCTGCAAACGACGGCCAGCAAGCCACAGCACTCTGGCTGGCAGGGCCAAAAGACGGACACAACAACTTTCACAAGGGCAAAGATTCTCGTCTCTCCCTGGAGGGGTGCCGGCTCTGGCGAACTTGTTCAGAGAAACCTACAGTTTTTTAAAGAAGAAAACAAATTAACATTTAAACTTGGCAATCTCTATAAACCTCTTGGAAACTATTAGTGTGTTAGGATTTAAAATCTTGTTATTAAATAATACTCTGAAACAACACAATGTTTATTTACTACTAGTGATATCATGTATTTTTATATTTACTTTAAATTGTTAAAAACAACATTTATTTATTCTTAATTATTACTATGAAAACAATAATTAAAATTTTAACATAATATTTATTGTAATAGGTTATTTAAATGATTTCAACATATAAAATTTAATTAGATTAAATATTCTTGGACCGATATTAACACAAAAAAACCGTTAGTGTACAGTATTAAAACAGATGGATACAATCCAACATTTTAAAAAAAATAAGACCAAAAATATTTATCTTGGTAATTATTTTATATCTAACATTGGTTATTTTATTTTATTTTTTAGTTTTAAGTGTTTTTTTGGTCAAATTTTTTAAATGGTTCAATCTTAATGCAATTTGAAGAAAAAAATCTTTAAAAAAAAAAAAAAAAAAAATAAAGCCTTAGTTTAACTTCTATTGAATTTTAAAATTTACTTTGCATTTTAAATTTATGTTTATTTGTTCATATAAAAAAAAAAAATATAAAAAATTATTTTTAGCGTAAAAAGGATTAAAAAATTAGAAATGATTTATCAAAAATAATATTAAAAAAAAAAAAATATAAAATATATATGAAATATTTTTATCTTAATTTGGCTAATTTTATAGGGGGGGGTTATAAATTTTAAAAAAACAAATAAAATTGCAAATAAACATTTTAAATTTTTATACAAAACTCCAAATTTCTTACATTGTACAAAGGATGTTAATAATTATAATTTTTCTATGCTTTATAAATTCAAAAAATTATATTATAAAGGAATTTCTAATTTATTTATTAAATAAAAAAAAGTTATTCATAGCTAAGCAAATAATAATTTAGACAGGTCCAAATTTACTTACTGTATAAAAAATTTTCTGATTTTACATTAGATATTTAAACAATAAATAAAAATAATTAACAAATCATTAATTAATTAAAAAACTTTCATATATACTTATAAAAAGGTTTATTATAAACATAAAAAGTTTTTTAATAATTAAACACTGATATTTTACCACATCACTTGTACACTTATTTATATTTTTCTAGATACAAAAATTGGATAAAGACCTATTATTAACTTACACCAAATTTTTTTTTTGACCAAGATTTACACAAACAATTTAAAGGTTATGATCAATCTGAACTATACTTTAACTGCATCGGGTGTAAATTAATAAATCTACCTTTAACTATATAAGTCAACATTTTCGAGTCCCCAACAATTACTTTTGTACACCAATATAAAATTTAACCAAAAAAAGGTTAATTTTAACCCTAATAAACCTATACTTATTTAATTTATTAATAATGTTAAAATAATGTGAAGTCCTTAGTGTAAAAACTCACCAAGCGACAAAAAACCCCGAGGAAATGAGTTTTTACTTTTCACTCAGATCTATTAAAAAAACGGTATTTGAAAACCGTAAAAATTTACTACAATCAACGTTTATGAAAAAGGGTAAACTTGTTATCGTTAAATATGTGAGTGATGCGTTCATTAATTCAAAATTCTCCATATTTTTTTTTTAATGTCACTTAGCACGTTCTTATAATAAGCTCTTTAATCGTATATTAGAGTTACAAAAAAAAGTCGTGTAAACATTCGATACGAAGATAATCAAAATTTCAATTTCAGAATCTCCGAGTTATAAAAGCAATTGTTTTTTTTTTCACATTTTACACAACTAAAAGTGATACACGATTTACCTTTACTTCTTTTCATAGTTATAGCAGGTTTGTTTTTATTTATTAAAGTAGATTTACTTCAACTTCAGACTACATTTCAAACGTAACAAACACTTAATTTGAGAATTCAATGAGTTATCTTGTCGTTGAAACTAGTTTCGTTTTGCCCCTATCTGAGTCTTCATTGTTACCTTTATCAAATATTTCAGAAGGCGTATAAAAATGAGATATAAAAATGATATATAAAAAACCATGAAGTTTAGAGGCGTAAATTTAAATCATAAACATTTGCGATTCATTTTGTGAGAGCGTTACCAACCAAAACAGACAAATCATGTAAGTATACTTATAATCATTAAATAAATTCCTGTATTCCTTCCTTACGTTGAAATTTTATTAAATTTAAAAAGAAATATATATTTTTTCATTCATGCGTAAAAATTCCAAAAATTAATAATATATTCATTTTAAAAAACCATAGAATTGAATAAAATGTATTTGAAAAATCAAAAGGTACCTCCCCCTTAAATATTCCTAATCATTATTCATTAATCAATATTTAATATTTTAAACTTGCTTTGATTTTTTAAATAAATTTAATTTAATTCTATGATTTTTTAAATGAACATATCATTAATTTTAGATTTTTTACACATAAATGAAAATATATATTTCATATTTTAATTATGTGTGTATGAATTTTTCAATAATGAAAACAAATTTATGCACTGTACCTAGACGTTGAAACTGGGTGGTCCCCATATTGAATCAAAAACTGCTTAAAAACCTTTTCATATTAAAATGATAAATCTAAGGATATTGTAGCAAAAACTTAGTTAAAATAGTATTTAAAACTACTTAATAATCTACTTTTAAAAATTACATAAATAGAACGCATCCAAGCTTACTTTATCTATTCTAAATTTTGCTTGAAAGTCCAAATGCAACCAATGATTGTATTTACAAATTTCAATCCATAAAAATCGTAAAAATGCCACAAATGCAGCCTATAGGAAACTAACAAAAATATACGTTTTCTAATTTTTACAAGTAAATTTAAGTCAATGCATTTCCTCTTGGGAAAATAGTAACACAATTAAAAATTATGATTAAGAATTAGATCACAAATAACAGTTATTTATGCAACAATTGTGAAAAGTAATGCTTTTTAAAACGAGTGGATTTTATTTCACGAGCGAGGCATGCTGTTAAAAATTTCAGTTCAACTTTGAACCAAATATTGGTGAAAAATTAAGAACTTTTGGCAGATACACCATAAAATGGTACAACCAAATAACACATTCTGGAAATAGGCCTGCTTTCACGAAAAATTGGTTCGACTTCTACTCCAATTGCACGAAAGTTAGGTTCAACTTTTACTAACTGCAACCGACAATTTAACTGTTTACTCAAACGTAGGCGCCATGAGTAGTACTGCTTCTGCCGCCCCGGTGGCTCAATCGTTAGACACTAGCCTTTTGGGGGGGTTCGAATCCCGGGGCTGGCATGGATGTTTGTGACCGTCAATAAATGTTGTTATTTGTCTATGTGTTTGCGTCGTCCTTCTTTTTGTGTCTCTTGTGACTGTCTCTTCTGGCGAGCTGGGTAATGGGCTATAAAACCCACACTCTCCCTTCTAGAGGGCGCAATCACTGTCATTTGTCAGTACTGCTTCTGCTTGAGAATTGGACCGTCTATGACCGAGTGGTGTTGGAATCAGTTTAGAGATTCAACCATCTCAGGAAAGCGGGGATTCGAATCCCACCTGCTGCAAGTTATCCTATAAATCGGATCTCCATACTAGAAATAGTAGAAAAATCCACAATTCATCACGGATGGGTCCAAGTACACTAGGACAGACGTGCTCGTTAAATCTGTGGGGACCAAAGTCCCGACGGCGTTAGCTTACGGTGTAAGAAATACCGGGTTTTTTCTTCTTGTTCACTATTGTTATGCATTGGGAGAACCTTTTTAAGGTTCAACCTATAGTTACGCGTTGCGAAAATCCTGCATATGGTTCAACCTCTCACCATAGTTTTGCAATTTGAAAATACCGTTTTATGGTTCAACAATCTATCGTATAATGGTTGCAGCGAATTTGAACCGTATTTTGGTACAACCTTGAACTATTATTTTTAACGGTGCACGAGCAAGTGAAATAATGACAGTGTTTTTAAAAGTTTACTTTTCACAAGCGATGCATACACTATTTTTTATAATTGCCTGAAAAAAATATGATTGGTTGAAAAATAATTCAGGTGTGTGATACTTTTTAAATAAAGCAGATCGATAAATCTCTAGATTTTATGAATGGAATGAAATAGAAGTTTTACTTGAAATGTTGGCATCTTATGAAAAGGGTGAAAAAAAGTACTTTTTCTCACTGTTTCAAAAAGTATAACTTTTTGCACGCGTTTGATAATGAAATTATAATGTAAAAGTCGGGTTTTTTCAACGCAATTATAAAAAGTACCAAACATAATAATTATGACTTATGACTTCTTTGGTGGGGGGCAAGTTCGCCGGACACTGCGACCTTAGGTCTTCTATATATTCCCCCCCCAAGAAATGATAGTCCACACAGAGACACACAAAGAAAGAGACACAAACAAACACATAGACAACAAACAATTTTTTACGGTCACAAAATCACATCCATGCCTGACCGGGAACCCGAACCGACCCCTCAGCTCCTCCAAAGGCTAGAATCCTAACGAGTGTGCCACCGAGGCGGCAACATAATAATTAAATGGCACAATATTTCTTATTGGTGTCACGCTCTCCATAAGAGATTTCATAGGTTGTTTTATTTTCTTTGACAAAGTGTTGAAGCCAGCTTATTGGTTTTTAAAACGTCAAGTGCTCCGAACAGCAATTTGATTGGTTGTTATGTTTTCTTTGACAAATTGTTGAAACAAGCTCTTTCGCAATTAATCACAAACCCAATTAAATTCCCAAAAAGTAACAGTAGGAATTAATTGAAAGTTCATAGTTTATAAATCTATCCATCAAAACATATAAAAATAAACTTATTTATATTAATAATCTAATTCATCTACATTTATTGTTTAATTATACATACATGTATTGTATATTTTTAGGAAGAAAATTCAACTTTTCGTATTATTGATTACTTTAGCGCTATGTTCTGCATTTTCAATCGAAAATGATTCCACTGATTTAGATGGCAAAGTCGAAAGAAGCAGTCGAGTCGCTAATGAATGTAAGTTTTGTGATCTAAATAAAATGCTTAGCCCTCCACGTTATATAAGTTACAAAAAATAAAATTATAAGAAATCCATTAAAACTAAATGAAGAGTTATTGGAAGAACTTGCAAAGTGACAGTTTTGAAAACATTTATATTTTGGCGACGCCCGTTTCCAATGACCCTCGTGAAGCTCTAGTGCGACGATAAATCAAACTAACACACTACAAAAAAAAACTGTTGTGTTTACAGTTAAATAAGATATTTTTTACAGTTAAAAATACATAATATCTACTCATAGGTTTTCCAAAGCCAGTCGATTGCGAAGAGGTCCTTCTGAACGGTAACCGAAACAACGGCGTGTACACCATTTGGCCAAGGAACAGAAAGATGTCCGGTAAATCCGTCGAAGTCTACTGCGATATGGTGACGGACGGGGGTGGGTGGACAGTAGGTGAAATTGTTGTTTTTTTTTTCAAATGAAGAGTACAAAGGGAAGAACCGCTTGATTTATTAGGAGTCTTCTATAATTGCGCTTGTTTGGCGGACATAGGCGACAGAAAACCGGCTTTCCTTTCGGTACAAACGTGTGATTGGTGTCCGCTGATCTCTGGCATGAATCAGGGTTGCCTCGAAAGAAAAACAAAGCGAGTAACCGGTTTCTTTACACCAGTTTAGGCGATTTCCCGCTATCATCGCCAAAGAGGCCTATTGAGAAAAGCCTTCTACGAAATCAAGCGGTTTTTCCCTTGTACTCTTCCAATCTAATTTGTGTGTTTCTAAATTAATTGAAACTGTAGTAATCTAGCGTTAATGTGACCAGGTATTTAGAACCAAAAGTCAGGACATTTTAATGCTACCCCCCCCCCAATTGAAAATTGTATTAATAATAATAAACAATTATTGTATGAGAAGTAGGTAATAAATAATTAGATTTACACAAATCGCAGTAAAATATAGCAAAAAAGCTAACTGCACGGCCAGTATAATAATAATGTAAAATTGCTAGCCTTAAAATGGAAGCAGAAGGGAAAATCTTATGGTATCCGTTCAAGCGAAGTTTGACTTGTTTGAAAATTTGATCAACGCCTAAATATAGCAAACTTCTTATCGTTAAACTAACTTCATAAACCCGGCATTGCAGAGGAGTACCCTTAACAATGAGGGTTTGTATTTCATGTAAACTTTTATTTTATGTCAATCACTCCTCTCTCCACTAGTCAGCTCCCCCTTAGGATGTTATAATCCTTCCATGCTAATATGCATTCTTAAAAATGTATGTCCGATTGGTTTCCAGCTCTTCAAATATCTTGAATACTTTCCCGTAGACCCTTGTTAAAAATTGCCTATTTCATGTAATCTAGGCCAGGAACACAGTTCACATTTTACTGTAAATTCGCAATAACTGTCATAGTGAAGATAACTGACATTTCGGAGAAGTATTCAGAAGATTCAAAATAGCCATACCTTTCTAACAAAAAAAATGATTTCTAAGGGATAGAACTGAATTTGAAACGAAGGATACGGCCGTTAAAAGAGACAAACATATTTAGCTTTCCATCAACTACTTTTAAACTTATTCAATTCTTTCGAATTAAAAAAGGAAATCAAGCTAGAAATCAAACCCCTTTGTTCACCTATTTTTGTATAGCTGTTTTTTTGTGTTTTTGTACTTTACAAACTATCCCTTGAGACCAATGAGTTGTTTTAAAAATAAATTTTGAGTTGCTTACGTTTTATACAGGACACTGGGTGGATTTGGATGGTTTTCGGCGAATTTGAAACTTATTTATCTGAAATTGTTGCCATTTGCGACTCTAATATAAACAGTACGGTTTACAAATTATTTCACTCTAGTGTGAGTTTTTTTTTATATACAGTTAACTCCCGATTATCCGCTGAATTGGGTGGCACGTCATCCGCGGATAAGCGAATTCGCGGATAATCCACAAAAGTAAAGAAAATATCCACAAAATTGCTTCTGGTTTTATGAAAGTAAAGTACAGTTATCGTAGTATTATAAGATTTAAAAAAAACAATGACGAAGATAATAAAAAAAAACGTTGACGCGTTGACCGTTGTGGATGCAGATTGCAACGGCTTTTGCTTCAAAATGTCTCTCACTGTGGTTTCTCTTATTCCGTACTCCAAGCACATTTGCTTTTTAGAAGATCCATTTTCAATCCTATTAATGAGTTGCAGTTTGTCTTAAAGACAACTTTTTTTCGCTTCTCATTCGCTACCAAAATAGCGCAAAGCAGTTCAATAAAATCGCGAGCAGTTAATTTTACAAGTGAAGCTTTTTAACAAAAATCTGCACGTGATGTGCACCTGGCCGAACACATTTTGGCACACACCAGGTCTCCTATAGTCATCCTTATTTTAATGCCTTTGTTGTTCGTACATAATGAATTCTTCGTTTTTAAAATATATTCGTTGCTCTTTGAATGTGTTCGTCGTTCTTAAAAGGTATTCGCTGTTCTTAGAGTGCGTTTCTCCAAATAATCGTTATTAAAAAAAACTAAATTTCATTTGTCTATACTTTGTGAAATTATTATTTTTGCAGGGAAAAGGGTGGGGGAATCGAGGCCCGCGGATAATCCGCAAAGCGGATAATCGGGAGTTTACTGTAGTACCATATTGTTTTTCGAAGCCTCTTACGCTTTACGATAATATCATGTACATTGTTAAAAAGCACACACACACAAGAAAAGCTTTATATACTACAATGAAATGTCAATGTAGGAGTATGAAAACTATAGGTTAAAAATTAACGAGACTAACATAAATTGTAAAATTCAACTTGGAATAAAATGACCACTAGTACGAGTATTGACAAAAAATAATTAATTTAATGCTGCATTTTTACTTCCACAACCACAGTATCGCAGGGAATGTTAGGTAGCAATAGGCATGCTTTATGTCGTGAGTGGCAACATTTCAATCAGTTTTGTTTTCAGTTTTGATTCTTTTGGAATTATATTTATTTTGAACAATACATTGTTTTCTTACCTTACTAAAACGAATGTTGAGTGTAAACTTTTCTTTTAATAGAACTAAGGTTTTTCTCCTTTTGTCAATCACGATAAATTATTGTTGAACAATTTCGCTTACTTTCTCCGCATAAGACAAAATATCATATAAAACGAAGTTTTGAAACATCATTGACGTTTAAGTAGGGCTTTGATACTTGAAATTTAATCGAATTAAAACAGATAATGTTTACTAAATATCATGAACAAAAATAGGCATTCACGTAAACATTCGTCACATTCTAATTAAAAACGATAATGTTTACTAAATATCAAGAATAAAAATAGGCAGTCACTTAAAATAACTCTAAATAAAAAAAAACAGCCAGACGAAAAAAACTTTAGCTTTGAGAGTTAAATCGAAGTAGCCAATGAAATCGCAAGGCAAGGGCAAAAATGAAAACAAGAGAGTTTCATCATCTGAAACAACTCCATTGGCAAAACGTAATGTAAATTACAAATAGGATGTCATTAATTTCATTTTAATAATATCGTATTTCATTCTTTAAAGGTACTGCAACGAAGAGGGAACTACGGAAAAGCAATGAACTACTTCAATAAAACTTGGGAATTTTATAAGACTGGATTCGGTCAACTAGAAAAAGATTTTTGGATTGGTAATTAAAAATACTCTACACTTTTTGCTATAAATGGATTGAATTTACCCCTTCATATTTATACAGGTGGGGCAAATAAAGGTGGCCCGGCTTAGAAGTAAGAATAAGACAGAAAATGTTGTCAAATCAAAAACAGCTTTGCCATGTGAAGCCATAAATCGCTTCAATATTAAGCCCAAACAAACGCTTGGCGAATTATTTGCCTGTAACTTTTCTATGCACTGATCTGATCAACGCACACTTGCACTATGGTAGGAACTCGCCTATGGTCCTTGTGCAGCTCTAGTCCAGTAACAACAAACCACCCAAAGCAAAAACAGTGAAGCCATTGCACCCTTGAAATAGTGTATGAATTCAACTTAGAGGCTTTTAGGGGGCTTCAACAGTTTTCTCGCCATGCATTTTCGCTATATTCATATCTCTATGCCAGGGCCATTTTTATTTGCGCCACTCTGTACTAACGTTAATTACTATTACCGTATTGTTGCAGGAAACGATTTAATATTTACTCTCACCAACCAAGGTTCTTATTCAGTTCGCTTCGACATGCGTCATCATAACGGAACATCAGCTTACGCTCTTTACGATAAGTTTTGGATAGAAGACGAGGATAAAAAATACCAACTGAATATTGATGGGTATAGTGGAAACGCCGGTAAGTTAACTGAAGATAATAAATTATATGAGAATATATTATCTGAATATATTATAGTTTTCTTCTATTAAATGGAGAGACCACTTATTTTAAAATATGTCTTAACTTTAGTTATTTTTTAAACTTAAAGCTATATCTTGATTAATTTTGTTGTAATTTTTATTACTATAGTATAGTTAGCATAAGTTTTTATTATGTAGACATGAAAAACTTTTGAAGTTACGGAAACGTAGGAAACAATCAGACATTCTCGGAGAGCAAACTACAAACGTTGATATAGAGGATTAGTTTAGAAACTTTTTGTAACCATACTGTAAAAAATTTGGCCTTAATTTGCTTGCAATTACTTAGTAACTTTACAGGTATCACACCATTTACTAGAAAATCACCTGTAACCAATCTCTAATAGTAGGTAAACTAAACAAACCGCTGTAGTAATACTAAGCATAGCAAATTGATGTAACGCCATACAGCGCCCCCTGCCTATCTTTTCTAGAGATGCGTCGTTTTCCTAGCAGCATTCAACGAGCTTATAATAGGGGTAGAGCGGCCTAGGGAAGGTTTCTACTACGGAGCCGGTGGCACTCAGATAATTTCTCATACAGTCACGTGGTTTACCACGTGACTATGAGAAAGGGAAGTATATTTAGCAAGTTATCGTGCCGTTTGGCGCTTTTTGAAAAAATAGCGCCGAATTTCAAAACATTTTGTCTTTGTTTTGGAATTTTTTTTGGTTGGATTAATGTTGCGTTAGACCTACTGATTATGTAGGTCATTTGATAAACACTTCACTTTAATTTATTAACGGCTAGGATATTTTTATGCATATTTGTAAAAAATATATACAAATGTGTTGTGTGTAAGAAAACTTAAGAACACACTGTTCACTTCATTCAACTAATTTTGTGAAAAATGAGCCAAATCAAGCTTTCTAAAATTATATATATAATACTTCCTCCTTTCTTATGAACTTCGTTGCAGTTAAAAGCACAACAAGAAACAACCATTTTTGCAATAATTTAGCTGCTGCGAATATCACGAACCTTTCCTATACCGATTGCCATAGCAAAATACATACACAGCCTGCTCGTAGTAGGAGATGCAATCACGTGACCCTAGGAGGAATTCTCTTCATGTTGGTTCCACGGTATGGTTGCCATTAGCCGCTCTACCCCTATTATAAGCTCGTTGGCAGCATTGTTTCTCGAAATTTGTTCGATCGGTCATCGGATTTAGCGAAAACTCACCGGTGATCGTATCTCTAATTTGAAAGTGCGCGAGACGAAATCAGCATTCGGTGAACGAAATTCTATTGATAAAAGTCATCGATTCGATATCGATCAATGGTGAAAATTCAATCAATGTACGCTTCATCGGAAAATTATGACGAATCGCATATAATCGCAACGATAAGAAACAAAAAAATCAATTTTAAAATTTCTTAATCAATAATATAAAACTTCTTTAACGATCAAGATTTTAAGCTCCTTATTTACACGCAAATATACAGCAGGTCACGATACCCGCGAGGTTCCGCGCAGTTCCTCGTTGCCAGGCGAGAGCTCGGATCCCGAGGTACGTGGGTTCTGTCCTCCGCAAATTCGAAATAATACCTGACTAACAGAAAAATTAGTGGCTCCCTCTTGTTTGAAACTTTTGATACTGCTTATAGTTTCTTAGTAAACATACAAGAAAATCAACTGTAAAGCTACTGCAAGTTTCTTAGTAAACGTACAAGCAAAACATCTGTAAATCAACTACAACTTTCTTAGTATGGTTACTAAGGAAATGAGTGTGTTGCTTACTAAGTTTAATGCAGTAAGGTTACTAGAAAAGTTCATGGCACCTGAGTTTCCAAGAGATTTTCTAGTAATACTGCAGATTTTTTTTACAGTGCACATAAGTTAGTTCAACTAAACAGTGAACTGTGGCATCTCGGATTGGAAATGCTATAGCAATCTATGGTTCAAAAATATACGAAAGGGTATACGACTTATCACACAATAGGGAAGAGGAACTAAGTTATGAAGATAATAACTGGATATTTCATTATGTAACGGTATTTAAATCTGAGATTTTGGCTTAGGTCGGCTATAGGTTGGTATGAACAAATCTAGAATAAAAATTTCTATTTTCTGAGGCAGTATAAGTAGGTCCTTCATGATCTACAAAACAGAAAGACATACAGACTCTTTCCTTTAATATTATAGACGATTTTTAATGGCGGGACTTAAATACGTTAGTAACCGATTGCTAAAAAAAGCGAAGAAACTGTTATACCTAACCTTTATACTTTTTACCAGGTGACTCCATGTCCATCGATAAGGCGATGAAGTTTACAACTTTGAACCAAGATAACAGCCCATATAGTGGTGGGAACTGCGCTGCCAGATATTCAGGAGCATGGTGGTATAATTCTTGTGGCGAAGTTACCTTCAATGGACTCTACAGACCTGGAAAATACACCGCCACCTATGGAGATGGGATTCATTGGGATAAGTTTTCTAAGTATCCCGATTCCCTGGAATTCACGGAAATCAAAATAAGATCCATGTACTTCAAATAGCGAAGCAAAAAGTATGTGGAGAAAAGTAGAGCTAATCATAGGAAAAAAGCATACAGACCTTCGTCTTTGTAACAGATTGTTTAATAAAGAACGCTTAGCCACAGTTTTGTAGTTTCACTGGATACTAAAGGCTATTTTTTTTGCTTCCCAACCCTCTGAGGGTTATAGAAATGTGAGATTTTAATTTAAATTCTCAACTCAGTAAATGTTTATTTAAAAATATATATTTCTGAACTATTATTTTAATGAGTTCTTAATTATTTACATTTTAAAACTTAATAACAGTTCAAAATTTACAATTTTTTAAAAATGTCAGTTGGCATTGTTAAATTAACTGACTGTGCCACCACAAGTGTGAAACCAAACAATAATTCTTTCTGTTCTATACTCTACAAACTATATTCTACTTTGCTTTTAAACGCCTATATTACTTTTAAAACTGGCAGGGACAAGAATGGTTCGTTTTCAGAATTTTCACCCATAAACAGCAAAATGCTTAGTGATAACACTAATAATAATACTTAAAAATACATTTAACAAAATTCTTTCGTTTACCAATAAACTAGTAAACTCTTCCGGTACATAATTTATAGCCAAATAAACGCCATAACAATTTCCGAAGACTCGGGAATTTTTGAACCTCAAACCCCGCTCTCTATAACTTCGAGTATAACTTCATCACTTCAAACTATCGTCTTTGCCAACACACGCAAATCTTCTTTCAATTGCCGTTTTTCACACTTTGCGGTGGCAAAACCATATTAACGTCCAAATTGAAGCCGCTTTTAACGATAAAATTCATGAAACTCAGAAACATAATAACGTAAGTCCCATTACTTAAAACAAGTCTATATTATAAAATAGGAAATAATGGCATTGGGTTTTGTTGTAAACTTAATACACTATTTATATGTAGCAATGTTTGTAAACATAGAGAAAAAATTATTATTTTAAATCGACATGCAAAATCAAAAACCAAACACAAAGCTACAAGACATTTAAATTCGTCTTTTTGGACTTAAGCTGTTTTTCTCAGGTCAGCAGAATTTTCTCACTAATAAACACCTGATATTTATCGTCAGCTCTCCGTAAAGTTAAGAGGGGCACACATAAGCCACCTCATATTTAACATAATTCAAAAACGGCGTGAATACTTAAAAATATCCTTTTTAAAACGAGCGTTTTATAATATAAGAGATCCCCTATTTTAATGGGTGAAATACGTGCATCTACGAGCAAAAGTTGTATAAGTCGAGAAATCATAACTTACGTTTTATTACAGTTATTCTTTTCCAAATCGGTTTTGTTCTTAAAGTTGTATTAAAATTATTGTTGTATTAAAGGGTTGATAATTTTTATCTCAGAAATGTACTCGTGTTAATAACAGAGAAAGAGCCCTATAAACCCTTTACAAAATTAAAATAAAAGAAACGGTCCATTTATGTCCTAATACTCCTAATTTTAGGTAATCCTAGGTAGGGTGTTTGGACTACCTACCTACACTCTTAAAACAAAAGAATGAAATCCACTCCAGTTGGAGAAGTGCATTTTCGACACCGTAAAGGCATGCATATTTACTCAGACTGAGTTAAAATCACTCGTTTGGAGTGATCCTGTCGGAGGTTTAACACACAAAGGATCCACTCCAAAAGGAGAAGTGCATTTTCCAGTCTGGAGGAGTGAAATCCACTCAGACTGAGTTAAATTAGGAGTGTTTGTTTTAAGAGTGTAAGCCCTAATCCCTTAATCAGTTATACATACTTTTGAAATGAGTCTATTATGACCGATTTTGACTTAGTATACGTTACCTATAACTCGTTAATAGAATTCGTGAATAAAAAAAAAATAATTAACTCGTAATAAATAAATAATAAACTCGTAATAAATAAATAATAAACTCGTAATGAATAAATAAAAAACTCGTAATAAATAACAAATAAACTATCGTCAAATAGGGCATATTTATCGCTCAAGAGTTTCATCATAAATTGTGCTCTCTAATCTCTTTAATAAATATATTTGTATGGAAAAAATGTTTAATTAGTGGCTTTGCTTCTTCGACTTATAGTTAGCCCTAATCAATCCCAGTGATGCCATTTGGCATCATCATGTTTCTGAATATAATTTTAGAAAAAGTAATATACCTGACATATTTTGGGGTTAATAAAATATTTTCTAATAGAAAACAGTTTGAAGAATCGAATGATGTGCTTTTCTATATCATAATTGGCTATAGACGATCAGAAAAAAATTGAATTCTATTCTAAAATGTTATGCTAATTTATTATATATAATAAAAATTGTATTCTAAAATGATCATGCCAAATTATCATTGAAACTGAAATGGTTAAAAAAAAGTATGTTCTCAGCTCCAGTGCCCGGTCACAAATCCAAAATTTGGAGAGTCTAAGGAGACCGGTTGGTAAGGCACTTGTCTTGCATTGTCTTGCATGCTAAAGGTCCCAAGTTCAGGGTAAGGGCATAGTCAAAATAACTGCCTACCTATAGACGGCCTGTGCAACCAAATAATAATCCTTGTAGTGAGCATTAGATATGCTTCCAAGTCCCGACACGGCATATGTCGCCCTTAAAAGTTGGGTTGGGTGCCTGACAGGTGTCGGCTCGTCACTTGACTGTGATTCCAAATTACGACACCCGTCGTAGTGTAAGAGCAACGATAATTGAAACCTAACCTAACCAAAACTCGAAAGAAATCCGAACTCCGATGGGAACATCGTATAAAATGTACATAACATGACTTATTCCACTTTGCATTCTAGAGTGTTGAAAGAGAGGGGGTTGTATATTTTTGTGTGTATACAGGAGGGGGGGGGCGATAAATTGACTTCATTATACGCGTAGAGAGGAGCCGTGAAAATTCTTGCGGCTCGTATAACGACGTTTGCAGTCCGCAATTGTTGGAATAGAGGAGAGAAATTGGGACTCTAAGCTGAAAAGATTTGAGAGAGATAAGTGGGATAGGAGGGGGGGGGGGGCTTGGGGCGCTCGGGGCGGTCCCTCATCTCGACGGCTCCGCTCCTGCTCAAAGAGCGAAAACCGCGAGCTTTTCCACGCGTTTGGGATTGCCTGGGGGTTGCCATGTTTGGCGAGCTTATCGTCAATTTAGTCTAGTTGTTATTTGATGGGTACTTATGGGAGATTTAGTGAGAGATTAAGGCATTATAGGTTAGGTTTATTTTTAATTATCGTCACATTAGAGCTTCACGAATGCTATTGGCGACGGGCGTCGTATTATAGAACCACAGTCAAGTGACGAGCCGACACCTGAATAGGCACCCAAAGCAACCGTTAAGGGAGACATCATACGCAGCGTTAAGAATTTGAAGTATATTTAACGTGCACTCCCTTACACTTATTCGTCGGACATTTTTGGCTGCATGGGCCGTGCATTGGTCGGCAGTTATTTTGGCGATGCCCGGACCCGAACCTGGGACCTTTCGCATGCTAAAAAAATTGATTAAACAATGGAAATTGGAACTAGAAGCTTAACATCACTTTGATATCGGAAGAAAGTTATATTTGGTATGTGATCTCCTAATTATGGTTTAGTACTAACTGTGGGCGACACAGGCTTTGAGTTTTCAAAATAAATACAGAATTCGAAATACATACACATCAAAAAATAAAACTTTTCCTTCATCAAAATTATGTTTGTGGCGATTGTCTTATTGCTTAGAAGCCACTATGTTAATAAGAAGTAATTACGAAATTCTGGAGTTTGAAATTAGAATAATTAGTAAAAGTCATCATATTTTTACCATTTTCGCTCAATGGGTGAACCCACGTAGCTGCTTTCATCGCGTAAAAGTTAATGGCATATGCGAATACCCAATAAAAGGTAGGCTTACATCAAGGAAGAAAAAGCAAATGCTCTCTTTTGGTTATCCATTCTACACGATTAACAACCCAATTGCGAACACCATTAACTCCTACACCTTCCTTACCGAATAAAAACGTTAACTTATTATTTTCTAATTGGATTAGCACAGAGACACTTCGGTTTGGTGGCCAGCTCCCACTCCCCCATTAGCAACGGTTGGCAAGTTTAGTTTAGTTTACTTTCGTCGTTTCGTTCGTTTCTTTTCTTATCGTCGCACTAGAGCTACACGAGGGCGATTGGTGACGGGCGTCGTAATTTAGGACCACAGTCAAGTGACGAGCCGACACCTGAATTTGCACCCAACGCAACCGTTAAGGGCAACATCGTACGCAGCAACGGTTGGCAAGAAAATTGGGCATGCAAATATAAATTTTCATATCTAGTTACTTAGAATAAATATATAAGACAAATGAGGACCATAATACTGAATAATTTAAGTAGAGGGAAGGATTAATTTAACAAGAAAAACGAATTTTAAAAACGTAAAGTTGATGTTTTTATTCGGTAAGGTAGATGTTAATGGTGTTTACTAATCTGCCAATTTTTCTCTTTAATAAATAGACATTTTCAGTAAGTTTTTTATTACATCTTAGAGTAATCGAGTGCTGGCAACAATGGTCGAATTTATTAGGCTGGTTTTAGCGGTTCACCTGCAGTAATGGGGCTGTGGGGCGCCCTGTGGTCAGTGTCTTGATCTACGGATCGGAAGGTCCCGCGATCAAGTCCTGGTAGCTGAAAACCCACCGAGTTGCCCACCATTGCACAGTTTCCCACGGGTACAGGTTCCTGGAGACTATTTCTCTCCCCTTCAGAGGTCTAGATTGTGGAGGTGGGGTGCGATAAATGGTAGCATCTGTCACGTATATGTGTGCATGTGAGTGTTAGGGTAGGTTATTATTGAGTAAAATAGTTATTCCAAAAGCTTTTGTTTTTTCTTCCTTAATGTTAGTTCACATTTTATAGGGTATTCGTATAACTTTAAATATCGAGTGATGAAAGCAGTGACGTGCCAAACTGATCGCCAAAAAAGCGTCGCTAATCCCCCACAGGAATATCCCGGCAACCCTTCTCCGCCATCACACCATCAGTCGCTTGTCCTACAGCAGTAATGAATGCAAATGAGCCTAATGCTCGGCGTCGTGATTCATCGAAGCAGAAGCGCTGATTCGAGAAAATTGGCTCCACGCTCGCGCCTGGCGCCGAATTAGGCCTAATGAGCCTGCTTCTATTCCGACACCCCCCCCCCCCTTTCCATTGATTAAAATTTACCGTATGTCTCGGAATGCTGCCATGAATAACAGGGTGTTCTTGTTTACTCGGTACAAATGTTAGCATTTGCTGAATTGGAGGGAGAAATTTTCGCATATATTTTACATAGGCCTTCATATTTGATTTTTAAATGAGATTTTTTTAGGCAAAAACTACTTTGTTTACAAAAAGGTTTTCACATTCAATATGACATCTCACATCTCGAATTAAGGAAGTAAAAATAGTAAAAATTAAGCAGAAC
The DNA here is from genome assembly GCA_023701765.1 of Hylyphantes graminicola. Classification (NCBI taxonomy): domain Eukaryota; kingdom Metazoa; phylum Arthropoda; class Arachnida; order Araneae; family Linyphiidae; genus Hylyphantes; species Hylyphantes graminicola. The sequence goes on along the minus strand of CM043118.1, from coordinate 63,650,167 downwards.
TTTTTTCTTAAAAAATTCAACAATTATCATATTTCTTTGCTAAATTTATTTGTATATCTTTGCTAAATTTATTTGTATATCTTTGCTAAATTTATTTGTGTTTCAAAGTATGAATACGTAATATTATCCACACGTAAATATTAAGTAAAACATTTCACATCAACATACATCATTAAAACTATCTATCACCTTCATACCGTAACTAAACGCGAATTAGTTTTTAAATACCATTGTTAAGTGACAATGGTGGTTTATAATTCCATTATTAATGGTCCAAAGTTGTCGAATTTTACTGCCACTTATAATAATAAATACCATTTGGGATGCCATATAAGTGTGGCCCCATGGATGAAATGTCTTTGTGATAGAGAAACTTTTCCATTGTTCATGATCTTAAATATAGACGTTTTTCAGATCACCAAAACGTTTAAACTCGTATTATAAAAAACCAAATGGTTAGATTATGTTTATATATTCCTCGTTTATACTCGCATATATCCATATATATGTTTAATACAAACTTGGGGGTGTAACACTACACTACGTTTACCGCGTTGCTACTTAATAAAATCAATGCATTTAAAAGAAGGTATAAGTTAATTTCTATAACTTAAAAGCCAAAAAAAATTAGCAATGCGCAAAACGCATGAGTGTTTTTTTTTCTTTCTTTTTTCAAAACCTTATTATGACGTCCTACAGAAACATAGGATCTCGTGAACCAACTTTAAAATCCGTAGCTTGGTTCCTACAGTTGATTAGTTTTTAGCAAGAGGACCAATGTACAAAAACCATTTTTTTTTTTGTAATCACCCTCCAAAACGTATAGAAGTGGCCAGGATGGCCGAGTGGTTTGAACCATTGCGCTAGCAGTCTGAGCGCTGTAACGCGTGCGGGTTGGATTCCAGCCTTCACCACGGGTGTACTTCCTTTCTCTGTGACAATAAAAATTCTTTCTGTGTCTGTCTTACTTGATGAAGGCTTATATAACCGGGTCTCTGATCAAGCACACAGGCCGGAATATGTATATGTATCTACAATTTACGTGACGTCCGACAGAAACTTAGGACCTTGTGAACCAACTTTGAAGTCCGTAGCTCTTTTAATTCGTGCTGTAGATTAGTTTCAGGCAGGCAGACCAAGTACGAAAACCAATTTTTTTAAATCGCCCTCCAAAACGTGTAGAAAACACTAAATCTCCGTTTCGACCACTATTTCAATCCTTTCATTGTATAATATATTTCAAAGTAGGTAATTGAAGGTAAAAAAAGTATCATAGTTTTCAGTTATTGGAGTAACGTGTAACTTGTAACAGTTACCTTTTTTAGGTAACGTAGTGTGAGACCGTAAGATTTTTTAAAGAGTAACTATAACTGTAGATTAGTTACTTTTAGTGGTAACGAAGTAACGAAACATCTCGTTACTTTTCTATGACTTATTCCCAATAGAGGAAGGCTGAAGGGTGCCAATTTTAAAATGCAACTCTAAATGAAATAATTTGTAATTGATTCTAATCGCAGAGTTTTGTTTGAGCTAAAGAGGTTAAAAAAATTTAGTTCTAGAAACGAGAAAACAGATCCACTGAACATATATTAACCCCAAATAACGTCCACACCAAATTTCTGCTTCTCGCATCGTATGAATAAATATATCGAGAAGCGTTAACACCACCAGCCTTTGGGGAAATGGTATGCAGCCAATCAAACCGATGCTACGAGAATTTGAATAGGAATCTATTCTGGTTATGTGCAGGGTGGGTGTTAAAAGATGGATTTTTTATTGATATTTTTTATTCGGTTTTGATTGAATCAAAAACCAGTTGATTGGGTTAAGCGCTATTCGATTGTAAGATGAATCCGGTTAGTACGAAATTATTCGGTGTTATTAAATCGATGAGCTTAAAAAAACTTTGGTTGTTTATTTTATCTTCCATTTATGGATACCTTTTTTTTAAAAATAAATAAAGTTTGAAAATTGTCAGGGTTTATAAAATTAAATTTTCTGTTTTGATAGGAAAGTAATATTTAAATATTTTATATGAAATGGGAAATTGTGATAAAGTTTTTTATTTTAAAGATTAAATACATTTACAGATAAAGTAGTACGAATATTTCATTCGTATTTAGAAAACGAAGTTATACCCCTTAAAAACATCGAGCTATTTTTAACTCCGGCTGAGTTATTAGTTCACTCTTTTGTTTTTATAGTGTAGAGATAAAACCTTATAATAAACCAAACCAAGTAAATAAAATTGGTACCTTTTATTGATTTTCAATACATAGATTCAATACTTTAGATGCAATTTTTTTAAAACATGTGATATTTTTAATAGATTACAAAGAGTTTTTATTCGATTTACAATTAAATCAAAAACAGTTTATTGAGTATCTTTATATATTGTGATGAATCTGACTAGATTGAAAATATTCTGCGTTATTAAATTGATGATGAAAAATTTAGGTTGTAAGTGGACATTATTTTAGTGTTATTTTTGGATATTTTCTTATAAAAATAAATTAAATTTGAAAATTTCTAGGGGATTTAGAAGTGGGGTTTTTTTTGTGAAAAAGTAAGATTTAAAATTAATTATTATCTCCGGTGAAAAATCTTTATGTAGTTGCTGTTTAAAAATGCTTTTAGTTAATTTTATTCTACCTTTTATAAATAATTATTAATCTCCATTTCATAATGAGGTAAAAAAAAGTGTTAAGTTAAAGTTATTCTATTACTTTATTTATGTTTTTTAAAAGAGGCTGAGAGTAAAACATAATAGTGAGTATCTCTGTTCTAGCGAGTTTCTCTGTTCAGACTCGCATAGATTGGATGAAAATTATATTTTCTATGAATGTTCAAAGAAGTGTAGAAAGAAAGAATTTTTTTATTTGGATGTCATTTATTCGGTTAGTTAGGTTAGGTTTAAATTATCGTCACACTAGAGCTACACGAGGGCTATTGGCGACGGGCTTCGTATTTTAGAACCACAGTCAGGTGACGAGCCAACACCTGAATAGGCACCCAACGCAACCGTTAAGGGCTACATCGTACGCAGCGTTAGGACTTTGAAGGATATGTAACGTGCACTCCCTTGCACGGGGCATTATTCGTCGCACATTTTTGGCTGCACGGGCCGTTTATAGGTCGGCAGCTATTTTGGCGATGCACGGACTCGAACCTGGGACCTTCCGCATGCTAAGCTAGTGCTTAACCATAAGCTAAGTGCTTAACCATGCTAAGCTAGTGCTTAACCGACTGGGCTCCCCAGCCCCGAATGTCATTTATTTGACAGAGGAGAATACTCTAAAATTTACGTTTGTCATCCTACTCTATCGTCTCTTATAAGGTACTTCTTTTGGTACTCATCAGTATATTGATTTAGCTTTCCAAAACAACAATAAAAAATTTAAAAGTGTACAAATTTTAAATATAAGTATAAAATACATAAAAGTGATTCCAGAAAATATAATGGTAAACGTTGAACGAAAATGTGTATTTTTTTAACAGACGCATTCTTAAAACTAATGACATATGAATACCTTAGAAAGCAGCTTTTAAATTTTGGAAGAAAAAGCGAAGTGCAATTTAAATGTTTTCCCTCCAATAAGAACAATATACTAATGATGATTTTACAGAACTCCAAGCAAGAATTTATATCTTCATTTATTTGTTTGTTCGTTCGTTCGTTCGTTCATTCCTTCATTCATTCCTTCATTCATTCATTCATTCATTCATTCATTCATTCGTTCATTCATTCATTCATTCATTCATTCATTTATTCATTTATCCATGCATCCATCCATCCATCCATCTATCCATCCATCCATCCCTTAATTGATTGATTTCCATCAGTGCATAATTTTACTTGTTTTACCTCAACATTAAAAAATTGAAACTAAATTCGACTATATTTAGAATATATCGCTAATGCTTTCTATGAATTAAATCCTTAATCTTCCAGCATACTAAAATCCAAATAAGTAACACAAAAAAAAACAAGACAAATAAATCAAATCACCAGCAAGCCTCTTTACCCTCTTGTCAATAAATTTGTTTAAAAAAAATATTTTTCGAGAAAACAAAAAAGAAATCATTTTCTGGACTCGCTACAGCTTTTTTTTTTACAAAATCCACATTTGCTCGTCGATTGATAGGACCCATCGCCGTCCTTAAGAGCCTCGTTACTAACCACTCGACTAAAAAAAATACTGCGTTTCCCATCGTACAAAAAACAATACCTACGGCGATCGAAGTACGGACGTGGTTTATTCCCGGATAATACCAAAAAAAATGTCTTTATTCAGTGTTTTCCACGGTCCATTTCTTTTGTGTGTGCGTAGGTCTTGTGGAGGAAGAGTCGTATTGGTGTTAGTCACTGTCCCGATTATATAGTTTCTCTTTTTCACTTTCTCTCTTTAAAATAATTTAATCAATAAAAATTAAACAGAAATTAAGTGTTTGTTTAACCTCTTTACTCTAAAAAAAAACCCTACGCATGTACTCGTTTTATGAAGATATTTTCAAAAAATTAGATACTTAAAAGTTTTGCAAGTAATTTTGAAAAAAAATTATAAGTTTAATATTTGCATCAATTCACTGGAATTTTAGATTTTGAGAGAGAAAAATACTTTTTTGAAGTGCTATGAGTTAAATAACCAACAAGTCAGTTATTTTTGTAATTAATAATAAATTATAACATTTGTTTAAATGCAAAATGTCTAATAAATTTTATTGCTGACCTATTGTAGGTTTTTTTAAGAGCTCCAGAATCTGCTTGATACCCTTGCTACATCATTTTTATGCAATAAATAAATCAGTTTCTTCGGTATCAGTAGTTTTGAAAAGATGGAACATCCTAGTATATCCTAAAAGAGTTAGTATTAAGAAGAATTGTAAAATGAAGTTGTGAGAGGAATTCTACAAAAGTACAAGTATGAGTCTATGGAATGAGATGTTGAAATTAAGGATTGGGTTTTGTGTGTGTGTGTGATTCAATTTATCAGAAATCGGTGTTCCATAATTTTAACTGACTGTGAGTAAGACAGCTCTTTAATTGGCCCTAACTAAATATATGTTAACAAATGAAATCCACTTGAATCAGATTTTTTTTAAAATAGATAAATAACATTGAGCAAAGATGTGCAGTTTTCTAATGCTGTCTAATCGGCCTCTCCATGAATTGAATCGTTTCTCAATGTGAGTTTTCCCCTTATCAGCTTAGATCTTATACCGCACTGTACGAATAGAAAACTCCATTTATTCAAAACCCAAAGAACAGATTTGGTTATTTACTTGTTTATTTATTGGAATATTGAATTGTTTACTTATCTCTGTTCATAAGTACGACAGAAGTTACGCACCAGTACAATTCGAATTAACTGTATTTCGGATTAATGCTGCCCGACTGTAAAATATCTATTTGATTCACTCCATTCTGCCTCTGCTGCCCAAAAATTTACCACCCAGTGAGTTTTTCTCCACTTTTTTCCTTGCCATATGATTTTTTGTGGGATAATGGGCGGGCGCAAAAACTGATAAAAATAGTTATCATTTGAGACACGAGAAAAGGGGCTGGAAAGGGGGGGCTGGCGTGAGTTACGTTTCGCTCGGTGGGTCTGAAGCACCTTTTGGGTCCCCGGAATCGTTCGAGTATCTCGGATAAAGCGTGGGGAAGTCACGTGCCGCTGTTACGCTATTGTTAACGCATGAGGAATGGTTGTCATGTTTGGCGAGTTATCGTCTCGGGTTTGGTTGGTGTGTTTAGGAAATAAAAGGTAATAATGGACCCATTAGGATGTAAGTGTTTGAAAAACGTTATTGTTGCTGTTGTTGTTATCGTGTCCATTATTTGAAGCTATATAGTGTCAAAAGCATTGAATTTGAAAAACGTATGAAACGCAAATGAAAAGTTAAAATGGCTTATAAAGCATATAGCCGTTTATGGACACATAAATGATGAATATATAATAGATTAAACGAATGAATAAAAACGATGAACATAAGAAAAAAGAAAGTGCTAAAGAAAATGGACCGCTTTAGTAACAAAAATAATTTAAAATCCAACGTTGCCAAACCAGAAAACGAAAATAAGTAAAAACAACGAAAAAAATTTAATCAAAAACAAGTATAAATTAATAATTGTGGTCCAGACACTAGAAAATAAGGATTGCTGGTTATATCATTTACTAAGTAATCTCTATTGCTGAGGATGTGCTATGGCCTCCTAGATATCTAGGTCTAAAGGGAAATTACATTTTTGTATTATTGTACCGGATTTGAAATCGAAAATATGATTGTACTTCGAACATTGTTGGGCTACTGAATTCCGTATTAGATTACACTGTTTGACATAACATTAGTGTTGCATGAGGTTTTTTTTTAACTCTTATTATTAAGGCAAAGGTTTTTGTACATTTTTACCCCTTTTTGGGAGTAAGAATTAACAATACGAGTGTTCTTCTTGAAGCTAACCAATCCTTTTATTAAATCTAGTTTTATCACTAAAGTTTAAGGTAGCACAATTAATCGGGTCTATGCCTTCTAACGAAGTGATCCCAAGAAATATAGGATTAAAAACTACTTTAGACCCCTAAATTTATTTACAGATTTATTTAAAAAATCAAAGAAAAGTATTTTTGTTTTCAAAAATACTCCATGTAGCGAAAAGCGATGTTCTTTAAATACTGCTATTTCCAATAGTAAGAGACCACGTCCAAGGTCGCTGTTTCCACTATGATGTGAAAAAGAAAGATCCATAGTATATAAAACAAAAGCACAAAAAATATGCGTGGACTTAAAACTCAAATTGTTTGAGAATCACCCATATGTTTACGTTTTCCCATGAACAACAGTTTCTGCCTATGCGGCATTTGCCCCCAAGTGTTTGCTTCACGGCAATTACACTATAGTGGAGGTGAAACGAGTTCTACAGAACAGTGCTTCCTACGCATTGGCTTCTTGAGCTACAAGTCTTGTAAAGGAAAAACAACTTTTACAGAACTAAATATAGCACTACACTCCTTGCCAACCTTAGTTGGGTAAATAAAAATATGCTATGGAGAAGATCCTTCCGCGGATGTATAGAGCTCCATAAATTATTTGTGAATCCATCTAGAAAACATGTTTAAAACATTAATTTCGTAAACGGTCTAACAGATTTGAATATTATTTGAGAAAATTTGGCAATTTTATCAGGATGAAAAGTGTATTTTGGTTAAAAAGTATTCAGATCATTTTGTATGTAAATATTACCTTACAAGAGTTACCAACTAACGGACCAACCACGCTTTTCTGTAGCTATTTGTTTTTACCCAAGTTAGGTTGGCATGGAGTGTAATCTGCGAACTGTTTGGGAATTTTAATTAAATAAGTAGCTTTACTTTTCGGTATGTATTTTAAACGCCGCTTTTGGGGTTTGAGATGTTTTTTAACTCCTGGATTTTTGAAAGCAACTCTTTACCTTTAAAACAATACAAGATTTTTTTTCACGTTAAGATTAGATTCAATTAAAAATTGAAAATTATGTTGATGTTGACAAAAAAATATTTGATAATTCCCTAGAGTGAAATAATTAACTATCCAAGTCTAATGGACAGTGGGCTTTGATGAGTAACAAAACACCTTTGTTCAACAATACAAAATAGGCAGTAGAAATTTTGTTAACATAATTTATATAAGTTTTTTGTAATAAATATTATAGAGAAGAAGATTTATGAAAGTTATCATATCGAAGGAATTTTATACGATATACTTAATACAAGAGTAATGTTATACTAATTATTGAAAGAATTATATTATAATTTATGAGTTCTTATTGAAGTTAAGTAACATTAACAATTACCAAATTTAATTGTAAAGTAAAACTTAATCGAAATCAGAATACTTTCTTATTTAAGACTGTAATAAAAAAATTGAAGAAAAAAACCTATATTGCATGTGCTGTTAGCACATATTGGCCAAGTTTCGCCAGTGTCCCTTTGGTAAGTCAATTAAAAAGGACAGTAGAAGGAAAAAATAAGACTGTGATAAAAACTGATAGATTATTTATTTGAAACAATAATTATTCAAATCCAGTTGCAACCTAAAAAATTAAGGGGATTGAAATTAAAATAAACGCGCTTATGAACGACTAAAGTAGTAATTTTCTCTTACAATACTTTCCATCAAAACAAAATGCAAGTTTACTCAATCATTTAAAACAATAATTGGCTCGCAATTTGGCGGCGCAAACCGATCCCTCCGAACAAACCCGATACTCCGCGTCCCGGCAACCCTAAACTCCCGATTCTTACTCTCTCAAGAATAACTACGATCGACACAGAGAGACGACCCATCGACGCAGCAAATAATGCAGCACTCGACATATTTATTCCGACCCTACGGCACAAGTAGCGAGGTTTCATGGTACAATGGCCAATTAACCACGGGGAACATTGGGAACCATTAACCTGACTCGTCCCATTCAGATTGTGTCTTCGACTGTGTGAGTGGCTGGCGATGCGGGGGTGATCCCACTGCACGGAACTGGAAGGGGCAATAATAATATTGGCTTTTAAAGTATTATTAATGTCTTTGCGCAGCATTTCAAAATTAAACAGCTTAATACGCTCTTAGAAATAACACTTTCATTTTTGACGATTCATGAATCCTCAAGCCTCATTTCGTTAATTTTGAAGATTGTTTCGTCAAACTATCACTTGACTTTTGAGTAAACGCGAATCTTCACTTTTACGATCGTGATTTGACGATTCTGTATCTTGATTTTGAAGAAACTGAATCTCATTGTTGTACTCACATGCTCAAAGATGACGAAATATTTCTTTAGATTAGACGACATTCAAATCCTCATAAAAATGACGATTTCAATTTCCTCACTTTGAGGAAACGAAAACTCGGAGCATATGCCAGGAACGGAATCGTCAAAATTAAGGAAGATTTCGTCATTTTTGAGCTTTCATTTTTTAGAGTGTAGGCATAAATAATTATCCATTAGTTTTTGCATCTTCTAAAGTAGTAAGATAAGAATGTGTGATTTACATTTACCCTCTAATGCATGATTTTTTTTTCGTCCCGACTAAAATATATATGTATCTTTAATACTCATACATTATGGGAAAAATATTGAAATAAACTAACTGCTTTAGAATTTAAATAATTTCAATTTTTAAAAAAAATTCCATCTGATAAAAACCAACTACAAAATTCCAATTTTGATAATAATGACTAGAAAACTACTAAATATATTTCAAAATAACCTTCTTTAACTATAATTAATTTTTTCAAAACAATTTATTTGTATTTAGTACTAATATTATTGTACTTTGAATACTGCCAAAAACGTAATTTCATAGCAGTTAAAAATCTCTCTATTTAATTTTTAATCCACTTTTACTACTGTCATCTATGAGGATTATTAGTAACTAAAACTAATAATAAAACTTCAAAATGGAATCTAATTGATGAAAAAGCCCAAATTTGTCGAGGGAGCTCTACTTTAATAGAATAAAAAAGATTACGTTACTTGTTCCCAAAAGGCCACAATATGCATTAGAGGGTTAAACTAGGCATATGTAGTGCAGCACAATTTTCAATTATCTCTTATTTAAACAATGCATTTTAAAGGTGATAATTATATACCCCTAAAAGGTAATTTCAATAATTTTAAACGTAAAAAGTTTTATGTCAGCTATCATTTGCGCATTCTGGACTCATCCAAACCTTATTATGAAGTACGATAGGTACTAGGAGCTCCTGTATCAGATTTGTCCAAAAAATCCAGTAGCTATGTTGCACCTTCCCCTATCTGTCGGATGTCTTAATAAGCTTTTCGGGAAAATAGTGCTTTTGCTAAGGGTGGATACTATGAAAATGTAGCCAGAGGCAGTCCAAAAACTTATTAAATACTTTAAATGAAGTATGCAGCTCTTAAAATTCAATTAGAAAATTTATTCCCTTTCTTATGTAGCATGATTGAGCAGAAAGAAATTTAGCAGTACATGTCTAAAACACAAAAAATACTTCTCTATAGTTGTGGTGCACAATTATATGGAGGGGAAACGATCCAAATTTAGGCAAAGTCCCAATTGTATTTGTGTAAGACCATATTATTCAACCCAATCATATGTTCATCAACAATATCAAATGTTCATCAACAATTCAAATGTTCATCAACAATATCAAATGTTCATCAACAATATCAAATGTTCATCAACAATATTAAATGTTCATCATGTGATATATATTTCCGATTTTTATTGGACAACATTACCATCAAATATTGAACAGATCTTATTTTACAGGATGTTGGGATTGATATTTGAGCATGCTGCAATATACTGTTTACATTGTTGCTTTTTCTCGTGTTTTTTCGTTATTTTCTGCGACTCTTTGATGTGACTTTGGGGCCTAAATGCGGATGAAGGGACATCTTTGGTGCATTGATACTCTCATCGTCCCTCCCATTCAAATAAAACGATTGTTTATTTACGTTTTAGTCGTTAACGTTTCCCAATTTCGGGGCATTATTCGCGTGGTTTAACCGGAGATGAGAAGGTTGCAGACACAGTTAAATTGTCAATTTGTTTCGAGAAGGGAAAAATATCAAGGATGTTTCGCCAGAATAAATAAAAACGAAAATCTTTTTTTCTCTCTTTTTTTTTTGGTTGGAAATTCGTAAAATTCGCGATTCGTTTGATCGTAAAGTGGGGGTTATCTGATTTCGGTGCTTTTGATTCCGTTTTGTGGAGGAATTAAGTGTCGTTTGTTTATGCAAATTGAAAGGGTCGAAAGTTTTCGTTTGAATCGAGTTTTCGAAATTGCTTTTTGTTTTGGTTCTTCGTAGTTTTTACGGTGTTTGCATTTGAATAGATCGCCTCTTTTGACTAGAGTCACAGTTATTCTGGTTCTTATAAAATTACTTTATTTCTTGCAGTTGATGCTACAATGTTGACTCATTAATGTTTTTATAATATGAAATAACTTTTATGTAGCTATTGCAAACCACTGAGCATTTATAAGGCATTTTTAAATAATATTTAACTCTAGCTTGGGGGTGACATTGCAGAGGGAAACGTCACGCAAATAAAGAGTTTACCCCTGTTTTGTGGTGTAACTTTACAATAATGCCGGAAACAGCATTTGAGGTACCAGTTTTATACGATTTTGGCAGCAATACTCCCTATATTTGGTGTAAAGTTATTCCGTAAAGTTTTAGTAACGTTGGTAAAAAATTATAAAAGTGCATGATTTTTTCTTCTAGTAGTTGCTTAAATACACTCCTAAAACGAACGAGTGATCTTAACTCAGTCTGAGTAATTTTCACTCCTAAAGTCTGGAAAATGCACTTCTCTTCTTGGAGTGGATCCTTTGCATGTTAAACCTACGACAGGATCACTCCAAACGCGAGTGATTTTAACTCAGCCTGATTTAATATTCACTCCTTTCCAGTGTCGAAAATGCACTTCTCCTACTGGAGTGGAATTCACTCTTTTGTTTTAAGAGTGTATTAACTATTTAATATTATCAGTTAAATTATCCTCAAATACTAACTTATCACCCTGCAATTATCAATATTTAAGGTGTCATATTCGTTTTTTTTTAAGTAGAAATCCCACATGTTTGTTAATGTCTGCAAGTCAAAATCTTTTTTAAAAAATAATATATCAATAAAGCTTTTATAATATTAATAAACAAATTGGAATTCTATTACTAAACTTATATCGATAATTGAAGTGTTATAAACGAAAAAAAGTTTAAACCATGATGGATTTGCAAAAAATTACTGTAAAGTATAACTACAATTTATATTCTCAAGAAAATTCTACGGAGAAATTTCGAATAATATTTCAAGTTATGAAGGAATGCTGAATTTTTTTTACGCGATACCAAAACTTGAGAAAGATTTCAAAATACAAATGCGTTTTATTTCTCCCCATTTCTACCTATGGTGTTTTTCCTTCACTGATATTACTGTTTCTACTTTCAATATACAATAAAATTTGTATATTCTCATAGCTTATATTAGCACCGTGTTCCAATGCCGAAACATATTACGTCTATTTTCACTCTCCGCATAACAAGATGTTTTGTATCAAGAAAACGCACACTAAAGTTTTACCCTATAATAGAGACATATTATTTAAGATATTTTAAAAGAACGAATAGCAATTGATTTCATATTGTTCCTTTAAAAATACTTGACGACATACAATCAATATGAACTATATACTGACAATAAACAATCTACTATTTTTCAGGAAAAAGTAAAAATTGTTTTATTTTTATTTTTTTAATATGAAATGCATAACATAATATAAGAATGGGGTAGAAAGTCCGAAATGGAGATTTATGTTATATACACGCTTTAAAGATGCTCATTCTAAAGAAATGGTTTTAGAATCTGTCTTTCTGACTGTATATCTGTCTTAACAGTACATAAAATATTGAACTTAACTAATGATAAAATGCAATTTTGATCTATATGTAATGCAATCTAAAATTCAATCTGTAGAGTAGAAACCAAAAAATAACAATCAAAACTATAAATAGGCTATTCTCAGTAATATCGGTCAATATTCAGTACTACGACAACAGTAATAGTTTGTAACTGGAAATAGTTTGTCACTGCGCTAGTTCGCAACCTGTCAACCATCGGGGAATACCTCAATCAAAGTATCCACAAAACAAACACATTAGTGCGATCAATTCACAAAAATACGAATATTTTTAATTTCCTAGAGCAAATTGTTAGCCTGTTTCAAATTCAACAAGTGAAGAGCAACCCATAATTATTTCTTGAACTTTGCTTACCCCGCAACCACTTTCTCATATGAATATCTCCAAATCTGCGTAAGCATGCAGCAATATCCAACCCTAACTCGGAAAATAAAAGTGTATCAGCTTTGCCCCTTGCTTCTTAACTATAAATACCCGATAGATCATGAAACAAAAACAGCCTCACACACAAAAGTATAGAACTCAAAAGGAAGATGTTAAAGATACAACACCTTGTAGGTTTTTACCAATTACTTTTATGGTAATATCTAAAGCAAAACTTTAAAAATTGGGTTTCTTTATTAAATGATAAAGATCTTTAGTGCATCAAAATATTCTTCGAATTAGCGAGTCCGGCAAATATATAATGTATTTTTATAAATATTTTTTTCTTAATTCCTCATTTTATGAACTAAATTCATTTATCTGTGCGTAAACAAGCAAAGATTTGTTATGTTTCAAAGCCATCGACAGTATCAGCCGAACAAAACTTTTGGCAAAAAAAAATGATTGAAAGAAATTGAGATGAAAAGTTTGATGATTGAGATTAAAAAAAAGCTTGATTTAACTATTACTATTGCTTCAAATACCCCCCCCCCCCCCCCTAATAGAGATCTTGCAATTCAGTATTTAGTCTGGTTACACAATTTACAAAATTATCTTTATCACTTGACATAAATTTTTAATATTTTTTTAAAGAGATGAAGAGTTGTTTATGTTCTACAAATACTGATTCACTATTATTCACGAAATGCAACAAAGCTTTGGAAAGAAGTCACGTGTTATGTTGAAGAGATAGATCCTGGATTATATTGTAATGAGTTCGGATTAGAGTCCTGTAAGCCATTTTGCTGACTGTAACTTATCAATTTACATTCTCAGCAGTAAAAGTACCACTTTTGCAAATCCTTCAATCACCATACAAATTATAGTTTACCATAATTGACAGTTTTACTCCGAGTATTTTTCCTGTTATCATTTCGTCAAAAATGACGAAATTTTCGTGGAATTTGAGCATCAATTTCTAAGAGTACTCGGAACCTACCCATTACTACTTGTAAATACACTGCTCAAAACAATTAGGGAAACGCATGGCTTAAACCCTTTCACCCCCAATTATTTCATTTGGAGTCATAAGCTTGCAATTTGCTTCTTACTGAGTTGAGCTAGCGCTTATGTATCGTTTCATGGAATAATCATTCTTTTAAAGAATTTAATAATGTTTGTTTCAATTAAATGAAAATGTTAAAAACATGGTAAAATTCTGGATGCATAATTAATGTATTTCACAAATTTTAGGTGTGCTATGTCTTTTAAGGATTTTAAAGCTAACTGTTTCTAACTTTTATCTGTGTAATGTGTTTGTCTGTTTTTATACTCAATTATTAATTGTCTGCTTTTTTCCCTCATTGTTTTGTGCATTGTAATAAATTTTTATCTGTAATGTGCGTTTAAAGCTAAATAAATTAATTATTAGAGTAAAAAGTATAAAGTTGGAACATAAAGGTTAACAAAAGTACGCAAAGTGCTCCCCTAATTATTATGAGCAGAGTATTTTGCTGTTCCAGAGAGCAAAATCAAACAACAGCAGTTCCTCGATGTAAACAGAGCGAGGGAGAGCCCACCCGAAAAATCAAATCCATAACTCTCAAGCCACAGGAGGTGTTTTCTCGCGCCACAAATTTATCCCTAAGCGTTAGCCGGAATCGAATTGCTGGTTCGCCAAACGCCAGATGGGGTGAGGAACTTGGCGAAAAAGGTTGGTGCGGGGGCGTGAGGCCCGCTTTTGAAGCTGCCATCCTGCCAATTAGACCCCCGCCTATATTGCTTATTACGGGGCCAGAGACATAGCTTTGGGGCAATTTAGCCCCATCAAGATCCAAAGGGGGGGGGGGGGGGCTGGAGAAATAGGTTTATGTGGGGTGTTTGTTTGTGTGCCCGGGCGAAAGGGTTACCTCGTTTCGGGTGGATGTGGAGAGCAGTAAATACCAGGTTAGGGGAGTAGAAAATATGGAACATGTATCTGTCGATCGCTGGCTGTTCAAGTAGAAAAGCCGATCCGGCGGCTTAGTGGTTAAGGCATTGGCCTCTGGAGCTGCTGGGTCCGGGCTCGAATCCCATTCAGGCATGGATGTTTGTGTTTGTCGAATATATGCGGCGAACGTGCTCGTAAAATCTGTTGGGTCCGAAAGTCCTGTGGGCGGTCATTGCGCAGTTTCCCATGGGTACAGGTCCCTGGAGAAAATTTCCCTCCCCTTCAGGGACATGTCTAAATTGTGGAGGTGGCGACAGATGGCAACATCTGTCATATGTGTTTGTGTGTGTCTTGTGTTGTCCTACTTGACGATGGTTTATAAGCGGGTCCTTGCGACCAAGCACACAAGCCTGAAAATATATGTCAACCAACCAACCAACCAAGTAGAAAACATATGGCCTAATTTCTGTCAGAAAACCTTTATGACAGCACAAGTGTTGTGAAAAAAGGAGTTTAGTGAAAGAAAGCGCTAGGCGACATTTTGAGAATTTTTTTTGTCGATGAACATGGTATTCCTCCTTTAAAGATAACAAGATTCCTCCTTTTCATAAACTTTATGTTAATTAGATTTTTTAACCTTTTTTTAAGTGCCAATTTTAACGTATCTAAATACAAACGAAATACATCACTCCTCATTTTCTCGAATTCACCTTTTTGTCACTTAGTACGTTCTTCCACTAAGCTCTTCATATGGCAATATTACAATATTGCTTCGTTTCAATTCAAGGATTATGTTGATGACATATAAACACAAATTTTTGTTGTTCCAACTCATCTAATGCTAGAGAAGAAAAGGACTCGAATTATATCCATGCACCAAAATTGTAAATTTAATTGTTTTCTACAATATGCATTGCAAAATTATAATCGTTTTAAAGTAAACTGAAGTAGTAATACAAATCGAAAATATAAAATATAGTTTATATTGTGCGTTAAACTGTAAAAAAAAAACCCACTAATATACCATCATACAACAGAATGTGATGTTAAAAGTGCTGTTATCATCATGTGCTGTAAATTAACATGTGATGTAAAATGTATTATATGGTACGTTTGCTTCACTGCAGTGATTGGATGCACCCATTTCTTCTCCTTTAACTCTATTGCAGTAAGTTATTCATATGACTCTGTCGTAAAAACACGAATGTGCCGAAAAAGCATTATAACATTGTGATGTAAAAACTGACCGTAAAATATGCTGAATTTTTACAGAATAAGTTACAGAAAATGATTAGAAGTGAATTTATTACATAAAATTTTCGATTTCTCTATTTTTCAACATGTAAGACTACACATAAAATATTTAGTGATATTCAGAAGCTTTTCTTAGGGTTAAATAAGGTTTATTTCAAGAAATATATGTTTAACAGTTTGGTCATCAGTTAGGGACACATTTTGAGAATATTTATTCTATCAATTTTGTTGGAAAATTCATATTTTTCGCTGTTTCAGTTACCACGAATTCGATTTTTTTAAAAATTTTCTTTGGAAAGACGTATAACATTGTCAAAACTCTACCATTAAATATTTGATTCTAGCATACTGAATTACAAGTGAATTTCGAGAGTTTCTTATCTTTCCCAGATACATAATATACATAGGGAAATCTTAAAATTTTTACGAATTATATTCGTTCAATCTATTTACGAGTTAAATTTTTGCACCAAAAAATACTGTTTAAATGTATCGTAATTTTTAAGTACAAGTATTGATAAAAACGAGATTTTGTAGAATTTCAGGTGTTTACTTTTAGTCTGATAACTGCATTTAAAGTTCTTGCAACACATTAGGTAAAATCTTTTTATATTTTTATGTCCATATAACAAGAATAAAATTATAAGACGATTCGAAACATATTTAAGAAAATAATAAAGTAGTAACGAGTATTTTATACTCCTAATTTCCTATTCCTCAGGTTAAATTTAATTCTTTTTAAAGTATTGTTTCAAAATAGAACTTCTAAAGATGCTTATTCTTCAACAAACTAAAATACGTTCTTCTGCCCTAAAAACCAAATGGTATTCACATATAATATATACAAAGAAATGCATGTGCACACTCTCCTTTTAATAGAAAATTACACGAAATCTCAGATGTGCACACAACAACACATCAAATACCACATACTACGTAAATCATTTTTAACAGCCTGCAACTTAACAGAACAAAGAGTTTTTCAAAAGAGACTGATTTAGAATTATACAAATTGAGAATTTAGCACCAATGAAGATGTATTTTGAAAAAAAGTAATTTCCTAAACTTCAGCAATCACCATTGCTCCATTAAGCAAAACAAAATAGCCTCACTTTTGTAACCCCCTCATATAAACTCAATTTTAACAGACGGTTTCTCCAAACGACATATAGCTCCATTCGACCCTCCACGATCCAAATTCCTTTCTCCTCTCGACCAATCAGAATGCAGCACACCCTCCTCCCCGTATTCTAATAAGGCGTGTTTAATTCCACCTGCAAGCCCATCCCTCGATCGGTTACGTCATTAAGGAGCCCCCCTATTCTGGCCAATCCCGAGTCGAGTAGAGAGATGATAGACCCGGCCTTTAGATACACGGTAAAAACATTTTTCCCAGAAACATTTTCACTACCGTTTAAGAACGGTTTAATCGCTTGCCAGAGTTTAGTTGTTTAATGCTTCGTGAAAGCAGCGGCTCAGTTTAGCGAGTTTTTGCAGGAGAGGTTGTTCTTAATTCGATTATATGAGGAGTGATCGAACGTATTTTTCTAGTGCGCAATTGGTGTTAATAGAAATTAGGAAAATAATTTTCTGGAATTGAACTATGGACGCTAATTCTTGAATATCAGTTAATTAGTGTATGAGAAAAAAATAATAATTTAAAACTAATCTAATTTTTATATTATTAAATATAGAGGATTCAACGTTAAAGATGTCTTGCAAATATCAAGATCGACTTATGTGAAACATATTGGATTCTAATTGAGTTGAAGATGAATTTGAAAAAAAAACCTTTAAAATTAATAGTTTGACGATTTGCACGTAATCAGTCTCATTATCTAGAAAAGTGTTTTACTCGTAAAAGCATTTAAGAATAACGAATCGTTTAATGAAGTAAAACTTTATGTGAAGAAGAAACTTTTTGCTGAAAATTGAGTACTAAACGAACTAGCTGGAATCGATTCCATCAATTGTTTGCTAGAATTATGCCTAAGAATTAAATGCTTTAAATCTCTGTTCCTTAAATTTAAAGCAAAACCGAAGGAGTTTCTCAATGAAATGAAATTCTTATACATACAATCTGAACTTCTCAGAATAATGAATAAAATGCTTGAGATCTGTCGCCGTGGTTTTTAAAAGTTAATCCAAGTGAACTATCTAAAAAAAGTTAAACTTTTATCTGAACGACGAAAGATTTTTCTCAAAACTGTGAAATGTTTTAGACCTTACTTCACCAAATTTAGAAATCACCTTATAAGAAGAAATTTCTAAAACGGAAACTATCTAAAAGGTAACAGTATTCTAATCCTTGACATTATCAACAAGATAACGTAATTATCTCTGGATCAGCTTTAGAACTCAAACGAAGAAGACAACACAAAGAAAACAAAACCGTATGCCTACTAAGAACTTTCTCTGAAAATTACATGGTCTACAAAGTTCTACAAGCTCTGTGCTGTTTAGATGGCAAGTAAATAACCTACGAAATGCTTTCAATCGTTCCTCACCAGCTTAAATCCAAGGAAAGAAGACATTCAATGAACAAAAATCCAAAATTTTGATGAAGAAGAGGACTGATTTTCCATCTCTTCACATCTAAATCGGTTTCAAGTAGCTGTTATGATAAACGAAAATCTTTAAAACTCTCTCCGCCAATTTTATTGGCCGACCGAAGAAGAAATCCAACGAATTAATCCCAAAGAAAAAGACTTTTCACTGATGTGCAGCGAACAAAAATAAAAATCTTTTTTTTTTAAATAGAATAACTGATTCACAAATTTATTAACATTCAAATCTGTTTCAATGAAGTGTAAGTGATAAATGAAAAGCTATAGAAACTCTTCACTGATTTTATCCACCCACCAAAGAAAAAAAACCAACGATAGTAACCTTAATCCTGAAGAAAACAATTTGAGTGACGTTAGACAAATAGTCAGTCTGATTCTGTCTCAATGAGATGTAAATGATAAACAATAACATTTAAAACTTACTTTACTAATTTTATCACAATCCACCAAAGAACTCACAAAAAACTTAATCCCAAAGAAAAAAAAAGACTTTTCTCTGATGTTCAGCGACGCCAACTCTGCGTTGGTGGGAGCGATGCTCAACTCTCGCATGCGGTCTTTCCTCATTCGGGACATCCTAGATGAGCCACACCGGGATGACATCAGCGACAAAGAGTGCGAAGTCGTCAGCCATCAGTCGTCCAGGTATAATAATGGTGAGTGCTGATTTTATTCATTTTTTTTTGTAATGCATAACCATCTCGTGTGTTAGAAATACACACTGTTAAAGATTGTGTGCTCGCTTTCACCATAATGATGGTTCCTAGTAGCGGCAACGGCTGTGTGGTGAAATGTTTCACCATATTTCTGGTATTCAGTCGAACCATTTTCCAAGTTTTGGAAACAAAAACCTAAAAAAAGAGTTCAACCCAATACCGAAAATCGTTAAACATTTTACCACACAGACGTTGCAGCTACTAGGAACTATATTTTTGGTGACACCAAGCGCCACAACTTTCCCAGTGCACCAAAGATTAATTTGTTTCAACTTGGTTAAAAGGTTTGGGTGCAAGATTGCACCGGAATCCTGGAACTTTCTTGATAGCTAAAAAATTTGTTTGGAGCGTCGATTTACCAATTGTAAGGTGTATCAAAGTTATGGTTTTACCATAAAATTGGTGAATTCACTCTCCAAATGGCAACTAGAAACTTCCATCTTCCCGGTGCAATCTTCTACCAAATTTTTTAACAATGAATGTCAGCAATATATGCCATTAATGAGACAGTTTTATCTATTTTCTTATCTTACTTTGATTAGTTTTTAATAAATTTGACAGGCTAAATTTAAAATGTTAGCATGCAAAGTATCCAAGCTTGGAACGTAAAATTATCAAGACTTAACTTAAAAGAAGTGTAAAAAGCTGAAGTATAAATTGTTATGGTACTAAGTTGATATGTATGAAATGCTTTAAGCATATTATCCCATATTTAAATTACTTCCTAAATAAATATTGAAAAGATTAAATTATAATTGGCATGTTAAACTCTAAATACTACGAAGAAAAACTATTCTATCTTTAATTTTTAAACTAATTCGGCTTGACTTAGGAGTTGTGCAAAAAGGCGAAGCCTAAGTGTATTATGTATCCGAATTTAATATGCTTCCAGCACCTATTTTTTGAATAACTTCATGAATGGTCATTTGAAGATGAAAATATTTTTGCAGAGATAATCTACAAAATATACCAAAAGCTAGATATTACATAATCTATGAAATTCACAAATTCTTTTTTGTAAATGCTTTTACAAACTAAAAAATGTTTGAATTTCAAATTCGTTTTCTCAAAACAAAAAAAAATCATTTTATTTTTTAAAAAAAAGCTTTCATGTTCCGTATTTAAGAAAATTGCTGAAAACGCTTCCGTTATTTGCATACAATATAATTTATTCGTTCACGTGTACAAATAAGAGTATTTATGTTATTAAAAGAAGGGGGGTTGATTATTTTTTATTGAGTTAAATATTTTTTATCTTAATTTTTTTAAAGTTCTTTTCGTGTGACAAAAACAATATTTGTTTGATTCATATCGTACGCAAAAGCAGTATCACTTGTGTACAAAAGTAACTTTTATAATATACATGAAATTCTGGTAAATGTGTACTTTTAAAACTATTTTTAATATTATCATAAAAAAATACAGTAACCATTTTATAAAAATGTTTAATAAAACCAAAAGCATATGATTTTCATTTAAACAAAATGTCCACATTCAAATAATTTTTTTCCTTAAGCATAATAACTGTCAAGGAAAAATTTTAAAAAGTATTTCTGGGTTTATTTATTTAAAGAAGTTATAATTTCGAATACTAAAAATATATTTAAAAATCTTGGAAACAAAAAAAAATGCTATTAAAAATGTTCAGCAATACTGTATTAAAATTTTATTCATGAATAAAAATAAATTAAGGTTTTTAGTATTGACACGCAAAGATTTTACTTATAATATTTATGATGTTTATATCGATGCTTTTAATACAAAGTTTAATATTTTTATGAGGTTAAGTAGTTCAGTTTTTTTTATCTTAAGCGTATTATCACTCAACAGTATTATTTTTAACTCTATTTTATTAATAAGAGTTTTGTTGTATGATACCATTTCACAAAAGTATAATTTAATATTTTTTAAGTGAAGTAATTAGATGTTTTTACATCGGCGGTGCGAAAGGCGAATATATTTAAAACTCTATTTTAAAAACAATATCCTGAAATATACAAGAACAACTTTACGAAACTTATGTAATAAAAAATTTGATTCTACATATTCATTTCAGCTCTTAATTTTAACATTAATTAACATAGTTAACACTTATTACTATATTAGGAGTAAAAATTAACCAATAAAAAGGAGATAATTTAGAAGTAAGAAATGAATTTAAATTGTATTCTAGCACGTTTTCACTTTTCGAATTGAAAAATAATATAATATATTACTAGATTTATAGTTTATTACTCTTACCAGTGTATACCTTATTACTCTTTACAGTGCTATTTTTTAACTTTTAAAAAAGCATTGTTTTTACGATCTACACACATACAACACTAATTCATAAAACAAATTACAACTAACTAAATTTTTCTACATTAAAAGGCTCTTGTATCTCCAGTGTATTTGAAATCAATTTGGCTATAATAGTCTCAAAAAAAACTGAAATTCTCTTTATAAACTTGCTTATTTAATTTCACAGACAGTATCAAAAGTTTTAAAAAGAAACTAGTAGTTTTTAAAAAAAATCATTTATATATCTATGTTGATATCATTATTATACCATACTTTACGAAAGTTACTACAATGGTTCTACTTTCGAAATTTATTTTGAATTCGAAAACTCGTGAAACTATAAATCGGAAACAATTATATACATTTATACAACATATACCAACACATTAAATGCATTGCTTTGAATATTTAACAGTGATATGAGTGAAATATTTCTAGACAAAAAATTTTAGAACACATTTTAAAATGTCATCCTAAAAGAGAATTCACTTACTCGATACTGTTTCTTCGTCTTGTTCTTTGCACTTCCATACACTTGCTTTATCAATAATGTTCTATATATATTTACACTTTTTAAACAGTACACTTTATAATGTTCAGAAAATTAAGAAGTTTATTTATTTTTACGGAAATGATAAAACGGAGCAATCATTCTACAATCATTTTAACTAAAGAATAATTTCGTCTGCTTTTTTACTGCCAATTTTGAAAACGTAAATTGGAAAATATAACTTTTAAACTTGTATTGTCGTTTGCATTTTAAATCATTTGGAACAATGTAACATTTAATTTCCCCAAAATTTAATAATATTATTTATTGCTAAATATTTAAATACTTTAAAAATTAAATATTTAAATACGATTTTTCAGTGTACGGAATTTACGAAAATATGTGTAAACTAATGACAAATTCCAATTTGAGATAATATTTTGAGTTAACATTGTAAGTGGTACGCAAAAAATAATCAAGATTTTAATTTTTGCAAAAAAATTAAATTTAAAAACACAATAATGGGGTTGTTTAACGACGTAAGTGGCAACAACTCACGGGAACTTGTTTTAATTTTTTCCGGGAATTACCTTCGTTTTGGTATTCAAAAAAAAAATGTCTGAGAATATTTTGCTCATCGAATTTTTAAAATGCCAACTTCTTACTGTGCTTAATGGCTGTTCAAATCATTTGTCAAAGGAAGCTTGCATAGAAAGAAGAGTTTCTTTTCGTCTATAACTGTCATTTTGAAAGTGAAACCGAAACAACCAATGAATCAGCACGATGCAAGAAGGAAACAAGAGCGTTACATCACCTGCTTCAAGTGATGTAACGCTCTTATTTATTTATTTATTTATTTATTTATTTATTTATTTATTTATTTATTTATTTATTTATTTATTTATTTATTTATTTATTTATTTATTTATTTATTTATTTATTTATTTATTTATTTATTTATTTATTTATTTATTTATTTATTTATTTATTTATTTATTTATTTATTTATTTATTTATTTATTTATTTATTTATTTATTTATTTATTTATTTATTTATTTATTTATTTATTTATTTATTTATTTATTTATTTATTTATTTATTTATTTATTTATTTATTTATTTATTTATTTATTTATTTATTTATTTATTTATTTATTTATTTATTTATTTATTTATTTATTTATTAAAATCTTTGGTTGATTCTTATGTTTTATCTGATTTACTCAACTTGATTCTAATTATATCTCCAAATTTGATTAAAATGATGTTTATAAATGGTAGGTTGTGAGGATATTGGTAATGTATGCATAAAAATGCGGAGTCAGAACTTCATAAAAAAAATTGAACCATGCAAGCTGATACATGTCTGTTTCGTTCTCTGTCTTTTGTCATGCCTCGTACTTTCTTTATGTCTGGGAATTAATTTTGAAATGCGTTGCATAGAATTCGAAGAAATGTGCTGCAGTGTTCCCGTGACAGTAATGGCAAGAACTATTCAGGATCTGTTGAATTCTTCTTTAACCTGTCTATTCTCTCCACACATAGCATGTTCGGGAGAATTAGCATTTGCTGATGAATTGTTGAAATGTTTTTTGATCTTTAACCCTCTAATACTACTTGTTGCCATATGGCAACAAGTAACATAATCCACTTTATTCTATTAAAGTAGAGCTCCTCTCGACAAATCTGTTTTTTTCATCTCTTACTTTCCATTTTGAAGTTTTAGTTACTAATAACTAAACAAGTTCTTTTAATTACGTTTTTTTAATAAACTCTTTGATAAGCTATTTTGTAAGTGTTTCGTAAAATCATCAAAAATGCTATAGGTAATACCTGATGTTTTTAAAAAATAGATCTTATAATAATCTTTGTTTTTAATAAAATCTCTGACCGTGACATAAAAAATATTTTTTTTCAACAACATAATTCAAAACACTAAAAAAATCAATTTTAAGCTATTTCAAAGATAAGAATTTTAATTTTGTTTTAACAAATTTAAAAATTTTAATTAAAAGTACTTTTGTCTTTGATTTTCCGAAATATTACAAATATTCTTTATTTTTAAAAACTTACAAGTCTACCTAAAGTCTATTGAAATATAATGAAATTTCTTCAAAAAGTTTAATTACCGACATGAAGGTCAAAAGTTGCCCGCATCACAAAATACATTTGCTTAGATTAAGCATTTCATTGATCTTTCTTAATTAGTGTGAAAGTGGTTCTACCTAAAAGTGACTATCACAAACATAGTTATTATATTGAAATTTAATATTCTGTGTCACAACTTTCCACAACAGAGTCACCGATAATCGTAAATTCAGCAAACACATACACAAAAAAACGCCGCCAATACCCCACTTCAAAAACCACCTACCTCCCAAAAATCGAGTTTTGATAGCTAACAAACCACTTACACAATAGTCCAGAAAAAAAATCTCGACATCCTGTTAGAACGCATCAAACGATTTCTATCGCACAATCCCTCCTTTTAACACCCCCTGCTGATCTCGAGCCTCAATTGTTGAAATTGGGGGGGGGAGGGCTTAATTCACTGTATCGTTCAAAAGCTCCCTACTAGACCGGGAACGATTGATTTCTTTATTATGCCAGTTTTATATACTGCAGGTACGGTTGTTTTAGTCGTACTTACGATGTTATATGACTACGGTGACAATGTTAAATCAATGGTAGTTCCACACATGGCGGAAAATATATCGTTTACACACTATAATTTCGGTTATTTTCGCTCATGTACGGAACAATATCAATACAGTTACAATGTTATATCACAATATATGGTTTCACACATGACGTAAGCAGATATAGTTCACGCAGTACAGTTCCGGTTATTTTTGCCGTGCTTGCGATGTCAGGTTACACAGTGACAATGTAAATTCAATAGGAGGTTTCACACATAGCGGGAGAAAATGGCACACTTACTGTTTTATCGACTATATTTGCTAGCAGTCCCAATTTTAAGTAAATTAGAGATTCTTATTGCAAATACGGTACCTTAAATTAATGAAATAAGAATTATTTAATTTATGATTATAATAATAAAAAATATTATTTAACTAAGGAGGCGTTACTTTAGAATTGGTCGCCGTACATTATAGCAACAGACAGCGTTAGCATTGCCATTACTTCAGCAAAAATTGATAAAACCATAAAAAAGTTATTTTTCCGCCATGTGTGAAACCTCCAATTCATTTAACATTACCATTGCGAAACATTTTGAACCGTAAGTATGTATCTCAAGTGTGAAATGAGCCTGGAAAATACGAGACTCTACTAAAGCTCGAACTACATCCTTAATCGGAGAAAATAAAAGTAGCCAAATCCAGGCCTATTCAAGTGAAAGCTTATTGTATAAAAAAAAAAGCTAATCTACATTATACAGCCCCCTAATTTCAAGCACATTTCCCCTAACAAAAAACGGGGGAGGGGGGGGGGCATAACAGGAAGAGAAAAATTTGATTTTGAATCACAAAACACAACCCTAGATTTTGTTATTACAGCAGCGCGCCGGGCTGGCTTTTAAATTTTGATTTATTCTGCCTCGGATTTTTTTGTAACATTATAATATGGAATAATGATAACAATAATGGACAATAAAAAACTTCCGATCTTTTTGGGTGTTGGTATTTTAACAAGGGATGCTTTCATTTGCAAATTGAGTTATGGCCCACGCTGACTTTTCAGGGGGACGTAGTAATGAGATGATTTGGGAGTGAATGGTTTTTAAAACGAACTGTTACTTAGTTATTCGATGTTGTAGAAGTTAAATTTTTTTATATATCGGGAAAAAATTCGTACGTTTTTTTCATAGATATAATTCAAAGAATGAATCTCTGAATGGCTTACTCAATGTGTGATTTAATTCTTTTTATCACAATACATAATGTCGTACTTGAATCATAAAATTAATAACAAGGCAGAAGTATCCAATTTAGTATATTAATTTTTAATATCATTAACAATGATTATTTTGTAAATGACTTGGGAACAATTATTCCGAACATTAAACTCCTTTTTTTTTTCTTACACACCTTTGTCCAAGTAAATATATATAGAAAAAATGGTAGAACGAAAATGAAGAAATGAAAGAAAAGGTTGAAAGATAACGGAAAAGAAAAAGGTAGAATGAAATGGTAGAATCAAAAATGGGCAACTTAATACTACTAAAGTTTTTGTAAAAAAGGAAATTCGTTAACAGTTTTTTAATTTATATTTTTAATACTTCATGAGTAAGCATTTATGCAGTTACAGTCTTCCAGAATCAAATAAGCATTTTATAGTAAAATAAATAGTACAGAAATTGTAACAAGAAATTTTTTCTAAAAAATTTTAAAATATTAAGTTTTGCTCACTTAACCTTTAAAAACAAAGTTCTAATTATATCTAAATTATTACAAAAAATTATTGATTTTTTTCCTGTGAAGTTACAAGAAGAATGAAGTTTTTAAAAAATCCTTCTTTTTTTTTAAATTTATACTCATATAAAAAAAAAGATACCAATGACCATCGATTACTTCACATGATTCTTAATAAAATGATAATATTTATTTGACAGCTTAACTTCTTTGTAATAATAAACAACTACTAACTTTATGTGATAACAAGCCACCTTTTTGTAATGATAAATAACACCTAACTATAAGAATGCTAATCCATGGCCTATTGCCTTCACTCCAGGTATCTAGGTGACCTATAACTTTGCAGTAAACTCCATAGTTATGCGCCATAGTATATTCTACAGAGTAACATGTTTACATGGCAAGTGAAAACCATTGACGGGAGGTGGTCGAATCACGCAGAGTATTGAAATACACAGAATGTTTCAATTCAGGTGCTGTTGTGCCCTACATTTTGGAAAAATCGTGAGAACGGTATGCGAGTAATTTAATAAAGTTTGTTTTGAAATATGAAAACGTAATTTGTGTACGATTTGTGTTTTGGCCGCTATTTTGTACAAAATGGCACCGAAAGTTAACAATGGTTTTGTTTGGATTTTTGTTAAGGTACCCCCGTACCTTGAAAAGCGAAAAATAATTTGAAATAGTGGAAAAACTTTTTATTATCAGAAATGATACCCTACATTTTGAAGCATATGTTGTCCAAATTTTGTAGTCATTAGCATTTTTGTTCATGAGTTTTTATTACAATTTATAGATGACGTGTATATAAGTACTTTCATTATATCTTTAACCGTGTTTTTCTCGGAAACATACTTCCGATCTTTTCCAATTCTTAGAACCGCTAAGGATCAGTGGAAAATCCACCTATTCCTTAAATTTTTCTTATGTGTTATTCCATATGATGTAATAAACAAACTAATGTTGAGTTTTTATGAAATATGATTGTCTATGTTTTTAAAAAATACATTTAAAATTGAAAATGCGTTCTTTTCCTCAAAAAATTGAGTGTCCCTGATAATTAATTTTCCCAAACATTTATTTTTGATTATTTTCGAAATGTCTCACCATTGTTTTGTTCTACATACTTGTATAGTGACGTAAAATAGAAATGAATCTATAAAATTTAAGAAAGGAGTAGGGCTTTAAATATTTGGAAATATCGGGGTAAAATGCCAACTTTTTTGCCCATAAACCAAAAAATAATAAACTTTTTTCAACGTAATTGTTCAGATATTCATATTTTTCAACTATTCTGAAAATATTAAGAAATAAAAAAAAATAAGCAATTCAATGTATGGGTCTACCTTAAGTATCAAAGAATTCCATATTAAATTCCATGGTTAAATTCATGGTTTACAATTAAGTCAGTTATTTTTTAGCTTACTAACATTGAGTGGTATTACGACATTGTGCCTAGTTTTTAGCAAAGCATCAAAGAGTTCCATATTCATGGTAAAGTATTAGGTCAGATTTTTTTAGATTACTAACATTTAAAGGTACTACTACGACATCATGAATTAATACTTTTACCTATGACCTAGAATCAATCAACTTGGTTTGAATTGGTTGGAGTAAGTACATCAATTTATCTAGAATTTTTACTCTTGGTTTAAATTGTTTCGAGTCAATGCAGTTTAGCTGCAGACTCAATCAAAGTGTTCGAAATAAAAAATATAATCCGGAAAACTGGTGAACTTAGTTCTTCTAATGTTAGGATTAGCATATTCGGAATAAGAAAAAAAAGTAAAACCGACACGCGAGCACATTCACTGAACCTCACGTTTCACTTCACTTCAACTCTACCCCCCAAATGCATTAAACGCACAGAAATCGAAAGTCCCCGACACTCCCACCATTACGCAACAACCCTCAATCCGACAATCGTCGCAACAAATCAAAGAAACATCCCATTTCAATGGAAAAAAACTTCAGTTAAACCCAGCCAATTCATTCCCAGTAGTAAAAAGTCCTGCTATTACCTTTTCTACTTTTTTGTAGAGACAACCCCTCCCACTTTTGGATTAGTTGGGGGGTCCCCCGTAATATACAAGGACCCTCAACTTCTTTTAAGGGTCACCCATCCGTTTCCCCCCATCTGGTTATATTGCCCCCCCCCCCCCTCTTGGCGTACAATGTACGTTTGTCCAAACGGTGTACAACACACGAGCCAATTTTGAAGAGTGGCTTGACTACCACGTTTTCACGTGTCGTTGGAGATGCGTACTGCAAATGTACAAACGTGTGTGTGTGTGTTTTGATGAACAGCTAGTCTATGTTTAAGTCTCTTTTTTAAGAGAAAAATGGGGGTAAGAATCATTACCAAAAAATATAACAATGTCCACTATGCTACTGATTGCCTATTGAAATTGAAGAGCTTAGTGGAAGAACGTGCTAAGTAACAAATAGGTGAAAATGAGCTTTAAAGTTTTTCGTTTGCAATCAGATCCGTTAAAAACGTTACTTGCAAAGCGTAAAATATGTTCTAAACTTAAGGTTCATAAATAAGGAAGAATTTTTTTATCATTAAAGAAGTTAGTAATATGTTTATTGACACAAAAATCTCAACTTTTTCAAAAATGTCACTTAACACGTTCTTCCACTAAACTCTTCAATTATAACATTAATTCAACATCGAAAACAGTTTTTACAAAATATGAAATTAAGAAATGTTTTATTGGACATAAGATCTATATTTCCATTAGCAAGGAATAATTTAGAGTTAAAGCAAAGCTAAAGTTAGAGTAAACTTAAATGACTTAATATGAAATATCAGGTAATGAAAGTATGTATATGTTGTGCGATGGGGTTGAAAATCCGAAGTGGAATTGTTTTTTCTACAGCCTACGGAGAGTGCTGATATAGTACCTCAAATTAAAAAAAAAAATGTGTGTTTTTTTAAACTTAACATAACAATTTTTGTGGAATGACTCTAAATTTGATAGAAAATAGCGCTTGGTTTCACTTTTCGAGGCTCTACTATTAAAAAATTTACTCATTTTTTGGTTATGGATAGATTACTTTCAAAAGAATAAAAAGAATCCTTTTGATTTTAAGCTTTAAAAACTAACAAAACTGTAACATTCTATTAAATTATTAAATTATATCTGTTCCTTCTCCTAAGGTAGAATTTCTTATGCGTTACCGGTTTTTTTTATGACTTGTAGGAGGATGCAAATTTGAATTCTAATATATATTTAACTTTCTACACTTTAATGCTTTTTTTTCCTCAGAAAACATACTGATGGTTTTTTTTACGATTTCTACAACAGAAAACTTATTTAGTCATTTGGCATGGAAGTCTTTTTTTAAGTACAAAAAATGTAAATCAAATCAGATCATGTGTTTTTTATTGTTAAAGCAGCATTTTAGTTTCACGCTGATGTAATTCATTTTTAACCCTCTAATGCATACTGTTGCCATATGTCTACAAGTAACATCCACTTTATTCTATTAAAGTAGAGCTCCCTCTCGACAAATCTGTGGTTTTTTTTTCATCTATTACATTCCTAATTTGAAGTTTTAGTTACTAATAACCCTCATAGATGACAGTAGTAAAAGTGTATTCAAAATTAAAGAGTGACGTTATTTCCTTATGTGAAATTACGTCTTTGGCAGTATCCAAAATATAATAATAAATACTATAATAAAAAATATATAATAATAAATATTAGTAATAAATACTATAATAAAAAATATATAATAATAAATATTAGTAATAAATACAAATAAATTGTTTTGAAAAATTAATTATAGTTCATGAGGGTTATTTTGAAATATATTTAGTAGTTTTCTAATCATTCTTATCAAAAGTAGAATTTTGCAGTGGTTTTTACCGTATGGCAAAATTTTTTAAAAATTTAAATTATTTAAATTCCAATCCATTAATTTTTTTTCAGTATTTTTCACATAATGTATGGGAGTATTAAAGATACAAATATATTTTTCGGGATGAAAAATAAAATTCTTGATTACAGGGTTAACTGCAGAAAAGTTTAATAAAATAACAAAGTTCAGTTTTGTACCAAAACAAGCAAGTAAAAAAGAACCGAGGATGTGGGAACATAAAATCCTTCACATCCTTACTAAAAAGCATACTGAGGTTTGAAGAGGGATGCAATAGGGTTGGTCCAAGTGATACCAGGTTATGATTGTCTAGTACAAGTGCCTTGTGTATACTCCCACTTTTTTCAACGCTTTGTTTAGCAAGTGGGTAATCAATTGAGCGTTAAGTTTGTTCGGTGGGTGGTGACTTGCGTGGGAACGTTATTGGGATATCTGTCGAGAGCTGTTTTAGTATTCATTGTGATGAATTGGAGAACATAGGGTCTAATGTACTTTAAATACTCAGTGTAGGGAATGAAGGGTTTATTGTGATCTATCATAATATTAGAGTACTGGTTTTCGTTGTTAATTTGGGTTTATTCGTTTTAAGTAGTGTGGGAATATATGTTAAATGTACTGCTGCATTACTATGTATAATATATACTATGTATAATATATACTATGTATATTTTACTGTGAGAAAATTCATTGAAGTATTTTAAGTGCTGCGTACTTTTTTTTAAAAAAAAAGTTACATGGGAAAGAATTTAAGTA
Source organism: Hylyphantes graminicola (assembly GCA_023701765.1). Lineage (NCBI taxonomy): Eukaryota > Metazoa > Arthropoda > Arachnida > Araneae > Linyphiidae > Hylyphantes > Hylyphantes graminicola. The sequence goes on along the minus strand of CM043118.1, from coordinate 63,619,105 downwards.
TGCAGAATTTCAATAAAATACCTACGAATTTATATTAAAAAAAATAATTAGATTGTGTGTTTTTTTACAATTTGTATCTTGTGTTTTAGTATTGATTTTGTACAATAGTATTGATATGAATACGCTTTAGTCTCACAAAGCATGCAGGATTTATTCAATCTATTAAAATATTAGAGTAATGGTTTTTGTTGTTTTACGTTTATAAATTCTTTAAAACACGCGTGAGAACAATTTAGTTCGGCGATTTTTAACATCTATTGAAGTCCTTTTGCATATCACAAGAAGAAAATTAATGCACAAACAATGGGTACAGTCTGAGATTCAGCCAATTTGCTTTAGAGAGTTTTATTTATGTATTTTTTTATTTGTTTCATTAGTTAATTTATTCAATTTGTATATAATTAAGTATATAATTGTCAAAAATAAGTCCTTTATACTTAAACATTTAAGAAATTTTATTAAGCAAGTTGTCAAGAAATAAAGATTTAAGTTTTCTCAGTGGACTGTGATATGGTAGAGGTTATGATTACTCGAGTTCATAGAAAGAGTTGATGTTATAGGTGTCAAGCTGCCTTATAATGCATTAATTTACAAAAAGGCCGGGCAACAAATGGTAAACGCATGGTTCACCGAGTGTTCTTTAAATAGTCTGGAGAGCTTTCTGGTTGCATGAGTTACTTCCTAGTTGATCAGCTTACGTGACCGACAGTTTATATACAAGTAAACTACACTCTTAAAACAATTGAGTGAAATCCACTCAAATTGGGGAAGTGCATTTTCGACACTAAAATGGAGCAAAAATTAACTCTGACTGAGTTAAAATCACTCGTTTCGAGTGATACTGTCGGAGGTTTAACACACAAAGGATCCACTTCTTTCGGGGAAGTGAATTTTCTAGACAGGAGGAGTGAAAATTAACTCAGACTGAGTTAAAATCGCTCTTTCGTTTTAAGAGTGTAATTGTTTGAACTTAACCATTAACGAAGACTGTGTGAATACCATTAACATCTTCATTTCGGAATAACAAAGTTAGTATAAATTTTTTAAAAAAAAATTGTTTCTTGTATCTAAATTAGTCTGATAAAAATGTATCAGGATTCTGTTCTTTATTACTGTTATATCTTGTTTATTTAAATTAACTTAGGATAAAAAGCTGATTTTCGAGATTGAAATTTTTTCAACCAATCTTCGTTAATAAAATAATATTATTATTAATTTAATAATTATAAACTACCTTTAGCTTTGTAATTTCAAATACTAAAGAGTACAATTACTCAAGGATATAAGCTAATAAAATTTTTATTTTTTACGTGATAAAGCTTTTTAAATATTGCTGCAGGTATACTCTTAAAACAAAAGAGTGAAATCCACTCCAGTTGGAGAAGTGCATTTTCGACACCGTAAAGGCATGCATATTTACTCAGACTGAGTTAAAATCACTCGTTTGGAGTGATCCTGTCGGAGGTTTAACACACAAAGGATCCACTCCAAAAGGAGAAGTGCATTTTCCAGTCTGGAGGAGTGAAATCCACTCAAACTGAGTTAAATTAGGAGTGTTTGTTTTAAGAGTGTAATTTGATAGATATCAAATATGCTTTGAAGTTTAAATAAAACCAGAATTCCTAAATGCAATAAATTAGGTTTAATTAAAAAAAATATTAATAATTAATGATAGTTATTCATGTAATTGAAACTTATTCCAAAACGTTTCGTTCTATCCATAATGCACTTTTAATGAGGGGCGTTTTGAATGTCACATTGGTTATAATTTCATTTAAAAGTTATACTTTTTAGATCAACTCATACTGCATTAAATTTTAGGTTTTATATTTACTGTATATTTAACTCTTAAACATCATTTACTTATTAAATATTATATATTTTATTGATATTCGCACAAGTAAACTATTCATAAACGTATAATAAGGTCATAAGATGGTGTTATCAATTAATAAGAAATTAAACTTGCTAATTAATTTAGTAAAGTGTTTATTTTCGCATTAATCTGCCCACAACTAACATTTTCCCAATTACCACTCCCCTCAGCAACTAAAAACACAATTTAAACTCATTTCAGGATACGACACCACCAAAGACGACCCCCGTTCAGCCCTCGCCACCCCGCCCGCCCACCACCCCTCCTTCTACGGCGACCCCCGAAGCAGCCCGGGCGCCTACAGCGACGGTCGCTCGCCGCAGCCCTCCCAGCCGCACAAGGACGTCGGGGGCTCGGCGTCGTCGAAAGCGAAGAAGCCCCGTCGGCGGAGGACGGCTTTCACGCAGGCCCAGTTGGCTTTCCTGGAGCGGAAGTTCCGGTGTCAGAAGTATCTGTCCGTGGCTGATAGGGGCAGTGTGGCCGAGGCCTTGAGTTTGACGGAGACGCAGGTTAAGACGTGGTATCAGAATAGGAGGTGAGTGGAATGTAAAAAAATCTGCACATTTTTTACAGAAAAATAAATGTTTACAGAAAATTTCTGTTATTTTTACAGAGAAATAAATAATGTTTACGGAAAAATTTTCTGTTAATTTTTACAGAAAAATAAATAATGCTTACAGAAAATTGCTGTTAATTTTTACAGACAATTTCTGTTAATTTTTACAGAAAATTTCTGTTAATTTTTACAGAAAAATAAATAATGCTTACAGAAAATTGCTGTTAATTTTTACAGAAAAAGAAATAATTTTAACAACAAACAAAAATTTTAACAAAAATGAATAATTTCAGCAAGTTTTTAATTTTATAAATTTAGTAATTTTATTAAGTTTTAAAATTTAAAACATGGAAAAGACATTTATAATTATCTTTAACTGAAATAATATTTTTAAATGAAAAAATCAAATTTTCAGCTAAAAATGTCAATTTAAATCCCGTAAAATGAAAACAAGTTTACACTTCAAACAATTTGCTTAACCCTCACAGGGTTAACAAGATTTTTTTATGTAAAAATAAGGTGTATAATAAAAAAAAAACTTTCTGTTTTTTTCTGTTATTAATCGCATAAAGTGCATTTGGCTGCAACAAAAGGGGCATTCCAAATGCTTGCGGGAAATGTACGTGATGAACTATAGCTTATTTGTGAAAGCGTTGGATTCGATATCCAAAGGTCAATGGTTTGAATAATGGAAAGGCACTTCATTAACACTGTTAGTAACGTGATAAAAATCAACGCATGTTACTGAGGTAACTGAGGGATAGGTAAAAAAAATTTTCTCATAACTTGTTAATTAGAGTTTGTAAAAAAGCATATTTTGCGTTTAAATTATTCGTATAAAAGAAACAGATTATCTCTGCAAATTTTACAATTTTTTCTGGCACACCATCTAACAGCTTTTTTCCTGTAAAAACAGCATACTTTTTGTTACAGTGTGGGAGAGAAAGAACGTGGAAGTGTGGGTGGTTAGTTTGAGGCATGGTTAGAGTTGTCGAGATATCAGCTTTGCTATAGTAGACAGTATCGTGACATCAGTGGCAAAATTGCAGAAAGTCTACTGTAAAAAAACTTTTGTTTTTACAGTTAAATACTATAACTTTTATAGTTAAAAACTGTTTTTTTTTAATAAAAACAGCTTTTAACTGTTTTTATCTTACCTATATGTCCTTGAGTACACTGTTTTTGAGTTTAAAACTGCAATTTTCTTACAGGAAAACTGTAATTTTGGTATTGAGGCTGAACTGTAATTTGGTATTTTCAGGCTTGTGTGCTTGGTCGCAAGGACCCGCTTATAAACCATCGTCAAGTAGGACAACACAAGACACACACAAACACATGACAGATGTTGCCATCTGTCGCCACCTCCACAATTTAGACATGTCCCTGAAGGGGAGGGAAATTTTCTCCAGGAACCTGTACCCATGGTGAACTGCGCAATGACCGACCACAGGACTTTCGGACCCAACAGATTTTACGAGCACGTACTCCGCATATACTCGGTAGGTCTTCAGTGGCGACCGGGTCTCGAACTCTCAACCTTCTGATCTCAAGCTCGAGATCCTTTGACCACTAGGCTCCCTACAGCCCCCTAATTTTAATAAGGAAAACTGTAATTTTAGCAGAAAAAAACTGTTAATGTAATAGTTTTCCCCCGCTAATTTACATATTTCTCCATGCTAAAATAAAACACACAATACTAACCCTCGTGACCGAGTAATTACTTTGGCGCTGGCGGTTCAGTATTGGGCTCGCATGCAAGAGGTTCCTGGAAGAGGTATGGACTGAGCCCGGTTTTGATCCAGAAACCTTTTGCGTGAGAGCCCAATACCGAACCGTCCGCTACAAAGTAGTTTATCAGTCGCGAGGGCATAGTATTGAGTATTTGTGCTGAACGGTGATCTCAATCACGTGACTCTTCGCACGTCTTCAAATTTCCCTGAGGGAGAGGTGCATTTGATGGGTTGTGAGTGTGCCGTCATGTTAACGAAGATGAACGAACGAAGATGAAGAACCGCTTTTAACTGTAAAAAGTATGGTATTTAACTGTAAAAACAACAGTTTTTTTTTTACATGTACATTTTGTAAACACGACCAAGCATACATACAAAAATTATTCCTGGACATGCTAGAATAAATTAATATCTGTGCAGATTTGATCACATAAATTCTGCCATATATCTACTTATCTGATGCTTTTTACTGGACTTTGCTAGATTTGAACTAGAAAATTTATTCGTAAGTAGTGAGAAAGCCATGGCCTTCAAGCTTTTATACCTTTATCCTGCCTGAATATTTTCTTGCTTTTACCATGTTTCAATGATAAAATTCCGCTCCTGAACTTTTAATACGTACCCCCCTCCCCTTATTTTTTAGAAAATTTTGTATGTATCTCTTGTCATCTCATTTGTCATATTGTTTGAGCCGTATGTTCTATGTATGATCTGCAGCATATAGGCATTTTATGTAGCACATGCCTTGGTGCATGCTGTGTCATTACACGTTTGATAAAAAAAAACATCTCTACTAAAATATGGCCAATATCTAGTGACTCTAAATATGAAATTAAACAAATAATTAATATGATTACTTTTTTCTCCCAACAGAACCAAATGGAAGCGCCAAAACAGCCAACGTCTCGAGCACCTTCGCCAACAATCCCAAGGGATTTCCAAGGAGGGCCCCGTCGGGGCCCTGGTCCCCTCGGGCCCCCACCCACTCGACGGCCCCCTCGTGTCGGCCACCTACTACGGCGCATGCGTCGTGCCCACGTCCTTCGCCCCGGGCATCCTCAGAAACGTCTACGTGCCGGGATTCCAGATGTAACACCACGCTCGAGTTGCGGATCTCTATCGGAAGGACTTAGTTGGAGGACTCGGTTGTGAGCCAGTGTGCGGATCCTAACTCAAGTATGCTATTTGGCATGCTTGGCGTGATTTGTGGAGGACCATGAAAAAAGAAATTGAATCGTAGGTGGGCTGGTAAACTGCAGTATCTTGAGTGATGACTTGTAACATTAATCTAAGCACTGAATAACTTTACCCTACAAGATAAAGCATGCTAAAAGACGATGTTTTGGATCAAAAGTTTCCCATTCATTGTTGTGGTAACTGCAGTTTACAAGCCAAGCTCAGAATAAAGTGACACTGCGGACGGGTAGGAAACTAGGACAAAATAAGTTTTTTTCTTTTAGTGAAGCCGTTTATTGGTGGAGTAATACGCCCAAATGAACTTGTAAATGATTGGAGAATTATTTGGTGTTAATTTTTTTAAGATAAATTCCCATTTATGGTATCAGGAAACAAAAGGTATAAATTATTGAATTTTCATTTCATATTCAGATATACGTTATAAGTTTTTTAAGTAAATACACAATTTAGTGATTAAAAGTGAAAATGGAAAATTCGTATTTTGAAGATTCGCGACGCTTACTTAGTATTTGCAAATACTAAGTAAAAGTTAAGCATGTTAAATTTTACAAGAGAAAATATTAGAAACTGCGATAATTCGTTTTGCATTTCACCAATGCAAAATGGTCAAAAGGGCTGAAATTTAAATTTTCTCTTAAAAACATTGATAAACGTACGCATTGTAAAGTATGCAGAAAAATTTTGCATACTTCAAATACATGCGCTTAACAATCCCACTACTTAAATCCCATACGCTTAACATTCCCACTAACTTTAAAAAACCCTGGTAAAACCATAAGTACGGTTTTCACTCCTCATCTGGTTGTGAACTACAAATCGGGGATGGGGAGCCTAGTCGGTGGGGTGCTTGACTTGCATACGAAAGGTTTCAAGTTCGTGTCCGAGCTGCGCTGAAACTAACTTTCAACCTATAAATGGTCTGTGCAACCAAAAAATACCCCGTGTGGAGGTAGTGCATGTTAAATTTACTCCAAAGTCCTAACGCCGCATACGATGTCAAAATGAGAAATGGGGTTTTGTTACTACACATATATTGACTCGTCATTTGACTGTGGATTAAAATTACTACGCCCCCGGAAAAAAAACCTCGTGTAGCTCTAGTGCGACGATATTTATCCCTTCCTGAACCACATACCTAATTGCTCTCTGATTCTGTCCTGGAGTTTCTGAGTTGGGATCGGCAAACAAGGTTCATTGGATCTTCGAGATATACCATTACGGAAATTGTGCTTTTGTGAACTTAACAGACCGTGAACTGGTGTTGAGCTGAAGTGCTGGTGGTTGTACATATAGAATGGATGAATGGTTGTAACTTGTCGGTTTGTGAATAAATTAGTATTTTTATCCATTGAAACTTGACTTGTGATTTATTTGTATATCATCAGTGAACATGTAATGCAAAGTCGATTCTCGTTAAAATGGAAATGAACTATTAACAATTTCTGTTTTATAAAAAAAAATTTAAAAATTGCACAATAAATATTTTAAAAGTTAAAACTTTATCAAATAAACTCCTCAGGGTGCCTACCTGACAAATAGTATTTCAGGACATAAAAATAATACCTAATAACATTAATTTAAAATTATTTTTGAGTAAATACAGTGGTGGTTCAAAGTGTGGACATTTTTTGAAAGTTTCATGTGTTTCAACTGTTACCTGTGTGCTTATATCTAATAAATTTCGCTTAAATACAAGCATTTAAATATTAAGTTGAAGGTAATTTAATGTAGAATTTCATTAAAAAAAAACAATTAAAGTTTACAAATAAAGCTATGCTCATTTTAGTTGAACAACAAGCATAATCAATGGATTATCTTTGCTGAAATTGCAATACAAGTTCGTGGTTCAATTACTTGCAAAACTAAGACAGATCATACTATTAATTGCATTACTTATTCGTAATACAGATATTGTAATACAGTATTTATTTTTAATTCTACATTAAATTACTTTGATGCTGATGATGTTGTGTCCGTGGATATAGATTATATGGGACCAAAGAACTCATAAACAGCTTCAGCGATCTGCAGACAGTAGTCCTCATAAAGATTAAATTACTTTTAATTTGATATACAATTGTTTAATTTGATATACAATTGTTTAATTTGATATACAATTAATATATTCTGTAATCGCACAAAGTTGAAAAATATGAAACTTTAAAAAAATGTCCACAATTTTGGCCACAACTGTGAGCTTATATAAAACGTAAATTTTAATGTTTCAATATCAGAGCAGACTCTTATGTTAGAATATCATTTATAAGACGGACCTGAAAAGTAACCCGACCAATTTATTTATTTATTTATTTATTTATTTATTTATTTATTTATTTATTTATTTATTTATTTATTTATTTATTTATTTATTTATTTATTTATTTATTTATTTATTTATTTATTTATTTATTTATTTATTTATTTATTTATTTATTTATTTATTTATTTATTTATTTATTTATTTATTTATTTATTTATTTATTTATTTATTTATTTATTTATTTATTTATTTATTTATTTATTTATTTATTTATTTATTTATTTATTTATTTATTTATTTATTTATTTATTTATTTATTTATTTATTTATTTATTTATTTATTTATTTATTTATTTATTTATTTATTTATTTATTTATTTATTTATTTATTTATTTATTTATTTATTTATGATAACTTGCCAAATATCAAAGACAACACTGTTTGCACATTTTGCTGCATCAAAACTATAACAAAGGGAAAACAACATTTACAGAATCAAAGTGAATTGGAAATTCCGTGCTGTTGATTCAAGTCAATTTCTGTTGATAATTTCTAAATAATAAAGCTACTACCACTCGAGTGCAACGGGCTATCAAAAATCGGTTACTGAATCGATTATCTGTTACTGTAACGGTTTATCTGTTATCTAATATATTCCCAACTATGCTGGGATATTTTGCTGCGGCAATACTGCTACAGAGGAAAAACAACATGTACAGAATTTATAGGGAAACTTCGTTAGGTGAGTTCTTGTGTCAAATTGACCTATAACAACTTCTGTATTATTATTCTTATGCGTTTATTAAAATTTATACTCTTGTTCATATGTTTTAATACATTCTTGATCCAAAGAGACAGCTTGTCTTCAAAACTTTTGACGTTTTCAGAGGGCACTATTCTGAAATATCCTCAAAACGTCAATTTTCCGTTTTTTTAGCGTATTTTTGAGACAGTTTTGTTAACATTAATGCAAAATTGAATAATTGTTTAGCAATTACACAAAAACTATCAAAGGTTTTTTGCTTTATTTCGTAGCTTTTGCTATATAGACTGGAAAACTGACTTTCATTTTATCGTTTGTTTTTTTCCCCCGTGTGATACTTACATATCTATGGCTTTTTAAAAACTTAATATTTTTTAATGCATTGACAAAAATATATTTAAAAAACAGAGGGTGGTATAAGATCGATAATATTTTTTTTTAAAATTTATTTTTGATTTTATCTTTTGAGTTGAAAATTTTAAAAAATCACATTATTTACACTTTTACTCATAAAAGTTCTTTAAAAAAATCTGCTTTTATGCTACCTAAAAATCCATACATAATTTTTGAAACAATTGGCTTGTTTCAACACTGTGATACAAAAAAAAAAAAAAAAACAGCCAATATCATCGCAATTCGGATCGCGGGATCTTTTTTAAACCAATGAGCTGTTTCGACACTTTGCCAAAGAAAACGAAAGGAAACCAAAAAACCTATGAAATCGCACTTTGGAAAGCGTGACTTCAGAAGAAATATTTCCATTGGTTAAGAAACACAATATTTGAAAAAATAATTTAAATTTTTTTAGTTGTAGGAAGTAGTTGGGTTTTTAAAAATTCCCAAAACAGTTCAACTTTTTAATTTTTCCAAAACATACTTGTCCACGTATATTTTACTTTTAATGTATGTTTAGCTATGAAAATATTTAAATATAAATACTTTGATTTGAATTGTGCAGTTGCAAATATATAACATTAATATTTTTGGGGCATTGTGAAAAATTATAAAAAGTGATTTCGCTATCTGAGTAAAATATTCTAGTCACTATAGAATCTCGATCTGTATTTGCACTAGAATCTAGTGTCAATAGATATAGCAATACATGTGGATACATATAACAATGTATTGTAATATCTAACACAACAGAGAAAATAACTGTTCTCTGTTATGTTTCTGGCGTCTCCCTAAAAATTGCTTAACTACAAAATATATAATTGTTACAAGTCATAAGGAATCAAAAAAGTTGTTTATCGACCGTCATAAAATACCTTTACAAATGAAATTCACAAGAAATTCAAAACTTTATCCTCTTCGTTCCAGAGATACACATAAGTCAATCTTCTTATAGAGTTCACTTCACAACTTCATTTTCAATTTTTCTTACTGACTTTTTCTATTATAAACTACACTCCTTGCCAACCTAGGTTGGGTAAATAGAAATATGCTATGGAGAAGATCCCACCGCGCATGTAAAGAGTTCCATAAATTATTTGTGAATCCACCTAGAAAACATGTTGAAAACATTTATTTCGTTTAAGCTCTAACAGATTTCAATATTATTGAGAAAATTTGGCAATTTTATCAGAATTAAAAGTGTATTTTAGTTAAATTGTATTCAGATCATTTTTATGTAAATATTGCCTTTCAAGAGCTTCTAACTAACGGACCAATCACGCTTTTCCCTCTGCCTTTTTACTCTTTGTTTCTACCCAAGTTAGGGTGGCAAGGAGTGTAGAATGGTCAAGTTTTCTAAAAAAAATACCGATACCGAATCATATAATTAATTGACTGTACAAAAAAAGGGCTTGGAAGAAGATCAAGTAGAATCAAAAGTTTATTCAGCGATAAATGTGTAAGATAAATTAAAGCAAAAATAACCTTTTTAAGAAAACATTCTAGTCATTGTTAAGGTTTCAGTGTTATTGATTTCAATTCTGAAAAATAGTTTCCAAATTCACAATACTCTGCATTGAAAATTTGAATTTTAAAATTTAACAAATTAATCAAATTATCCACCATTGAAGGTTAATGTAATATCTTTTCTATGGAGACTTTTTACTAGATGCAGATGAATTTAAATATTTTAAACTGAGAAACCAAAAAATGTAATCAGATTTAAATGTGTACTCCCTATATTAATGAATTAATTATCCCCTATATTAATCCCTACATTATCTCCCTATATAAATCCCATATACTAATGAATTAATTATCCCCTACATTAATCCCGATATTATCTCCCTTTTTTAATCCCTATATTAATGAATTAATTTTTTTACTAATAAAAAATTAAATTTTTGACAACAAATGATAAGAAGAAAGAATCATCCCTAATAAAAGGGAGAGTTGAACCTTTAAAAAAAAGGAGGGGTTGCGTGATCCTCAAAACAAATACTTTAAAATGAACATGATGCAAAATAGGAGTAATTTACATTGTAATGAGCTTATAAGCGGTTCTCTGAACAAGCACACAAGCTGGAATATATATGTATCATACCATACCATACCATACCATACATTGTAATCACTATTGCTTAAATATAATTTAATAATCTCAAGGGACGTTGGTGTTGGCTATAAAATAGTTTAATTTTAACATTGTTTGCACAATTGATGACTATCGTCGAGTTTCAATATTCTATCATGCGTCCCTAGTTTCCCTATGTTGAAAAATTACCTGTTAAATAAAAGTAATAACTATTCTTGAATTTAAATTACATTATTTGGAGCAGTAAAGAGTGTTGACACACCACATAAGCAAACATACCTCTTATCAATTAATTAAAAAAAAAAAAACATGAACTACAAACTCAAAAAAAAAACGTTTGGCACTTCCAAAACAGAGATTGATTAACAGGTTAATTTAATTAATACATTATTATCTATAAGCTATTGAAAAGTTAGTTGGTTATTTAAAAAAAAAGCTGGTAACTAGCCAGTATCCGTCCTACTCCTATTGAAACAGTAATTTAAGATGAAGAAAACACATGTTCATACTTCTTTCTCGGATCGTTCAAGCAAAGTTTTCATAAAGACGGTGTATAATTTGGCTTTTGTGTGAAAAGGTTATAGTTAGAATGATATGATTTTGATAAAAAGCCGAAGTATAACATTTTTTTTAGTAAAATAGAAGACCAAACATCATTTAGGAAAATTTTTAATGAGATTTTTAGGGGAAAAAAACACTAATTATAGGGTGACACGAGCCAATTATTGTACAAAAGTGAAACTTTCACCATAGTTCCCAGATATATTTATTTGATTTTTTAGCCATTATTTTTTTTTCATAATGACTAGTATATATATATATATATATATATCTGTCAGGTACCATTGTTGCAGTTAACTATTTTCTATCTAAAAGTTAAAAATAAAAATGTAAAAAAATTAACCCGCCAATTGGGGTAATTATTGGACAGTTGTTTTTAGTATCGTTCTGTACAGTATTTAGACTAGGTACAAGGGGTGAATTGTGTGATATTGTGTGTACTTTAGTACTGTGTATTTAATACTTATTTAACCCTACGTGGCGTCTGTAAAAAAAATGTATAACAGCGAAATCTATTACAAATTACCAAACATTTAATTTGTTCTTTTTCTAAGTTTAAACATTGCTTAAATGGTGTTTATTAATAACACAAACTATACCAAGTAAATTAAAGCATAATGCGATGCTGTCTGTCTTGCCCCATAGCATTCCAACAATTTCCCCGCTTTGTCCAATAATTACCCCGCAACTAAACACGCATGTCATATTGTTGGTATGCATTCCACAACGAAGTTTTTCATTACACACCACCTTCATACAGTGGCGGATCTAGGACTTCAATAAGGGGGGGGCTAAAGCCTGAGGACACAACTCCCGGAGGGGGGGGGGAGAGATAAAGAAATCGTTTTACATTAAAATGTGAATCGATTAGTTAATGTCACATATTTTAGCTAATTGTTTCTGAAAATTAATTAGTTATAATAATTAATATAGATTTATTTAATTTAAATAATTTAATTCGATATTTGATTAATTGATGTAATTTGATTAATTAATATAAACTAGGAGTATTTGGTACTTTAGTATTTATAAGTTTAATTAATTTCAAATTAAATTTTTTAATTGACCTTTTATACCTATTAAAATCATAACAAGTAACAGATGTAAGGATCGTACTAACTAAAAAACTAATTTCTTCATGAAATCAATGGAACAGTATAGCTTTGTTACAAAATTTCATTATTTAATTGTAAAATTTACACTCATCATTTTCAATTTAAAAACATATATTTTTCTTTTAATTTATATTTATTTAAAGTATAAGATAACAAGCAAGTGCATATTTTAAAAATGTAGGTAACTCCCCACAAATGCATGCATTTAATTATATAAGTATATTTCAAAACAAAATAAATAAAAATTAGTAATTTCTTACCTTATTTTAAACGAAAAAAAAACTTGTTATCCTGAGAGATATATTAAATTATTATGTACAAGGAGTTTAGAAGCCTTGGAAAATTATAAACATGCAAAAAGTGAAAAAAAAAAGTAAATTAGAACAAAAAAAATGTGGATAAAAATTTGGTTGCTTTTTAAAGCAATAAGTAAAAAAAATTAAAGCGCAAATAGGAAGGATTTTACTTGAGGTCAAGCAACCTTCACAGGTGGTCGCTGGCCTGGCTACTGAAAGATCGGGGAGGACAGGAGTAAAGCATTTGTACAACCTACAACCACTGTACAACAATAAGGCTAACCATCCAATCAGATCCCAATTTACAGAGCCCCTTTTTCTTTCGTCCGTGTGAACATCACTTTTTATTGTCTAATGCTTCCTAAATAGCCACCATGTCTAGACGCATTTTATGACCCAGTCTATCTGTGCCCTTCTCCAGCTACGTAACACATATCATATGACCGAAAATACTAAGAATGCTATCTTCTAGATGGGGGTGGGGGGGGGCAGAAAATAGGGGAACACTGATAACAGGAATACCAATACCCCCTACAGAAGAGAAGGGGGGTAATGGGAATACCCAAGGCCGTCTCCAAGTTTGGAGACGGCCTTGGAATACCCCGTTTTGAGCCCAAAGGCAAAGTGACCAGGCGAGCTTTGCAATGTCTTTTCTGGTCTTCTGTCAAAGGAGTTTCGGGGGTTGGAGTGGTTTTTTTTTTTTTTTTTTTTTTGGGGGGGGGGTATTTTTGAAGTACTACATTCTGTTGTAATTTGTTATTTTATTTAATTTTGGATGCCTAAACAAGTGGACCAGAGATAAACCAAGCCCAGAATCCATGTTCAATAAATCAGCTCAAGTTTTGAGCTAATTAATAATCGATAGTTAACCATTACAAATAAATTTTAATTAAATTGTTAAGTATTACTTGCATGAGTTTTTAAATTAGAGAAAATGGCGTGCATGGGATACGTTTCAACTTGAGCATGAGACCAGCTCAGCCTAGAGCCTTTTGCGAATCGCTTTAATTGAAAACTCTAAAAAACAATAAATATGCCTTTAAAATACTTTAGTTTTCTGTGAATATTTGTTTAATATCTCATTTGTTAAAATATATTATTACTGAAATGGTAACAAGGGCTAAAATAAATTTTTTACTAATAAAGTTAAATTTTGCATGACTTTTTTTGTGAAATAAGGATACAATTAAATATATTTATTTATACTGTCATAAAGAGAGTAGATTAATGTTTAATTATATATCATAAAAATTCGTCGGAATGAGGAGGTCTTAACCCTAGAACTACAAAATGGGGTAGATATTTACCAGATAGGTTTTAAGCTGGTTTAATATGCTATATCGATTACTATTTAAATTCATTTTTTACAAACTAAAATTTAGCAAAATAATTGGAACTGGAGAATAACTGAAATTGAACAGAGTAATTGAAATCAGTAGTTGTATTCTAGTCGGTTTAAGTAAAATTTGCGAAACGAGGAAAACAGCTTATAATCAGGTCTTTGCTTTGGCTCACTGTAGCAGAGAGCCCAGAATTTGGATCAGATGGAGCCCTCTAATTAACAGCAAAAAAAAAAAAAAAATCGGACTAATATGTGGAGCAAACATTCCAATACCTTCAACTTTGACTTAAGCCACTTTTATTTATATGCTTCGCGAAGCTAACTAAATCCTTTGTGATGATGTTTATGTGCAAAAGTGGCTTAAGTCAAAGTTGGAGATGGTGGTTTGGTAAGTTTGGTTATTATTAATATTTTTTTTTTTGGTTTGAATTGTCTCACTAGAGCTACACGATGTAGATGGTGGGTTTTGAATGTTGACTCTTCAAATATAAACCTTAATTATCAATGCTTATTGTTCAAAAAAAAAAAATGTTCAATTTTTTTTAATACTTTCAACTAAATTTTTTCGGGGAAAAGACGTTTTTATCTAGTATAAGTTTGAGTATCATGGGGGGGGGGCTAAAGCCCCCTTAGCCCCCCCCATAAATCCGCCACTGCCTTCATAAACATATCTAAGACTGGGCATTAAAAAAATTTCAAGATCATGTAAAAGAAAACTAAATTATACACAATTTGACATCGATTAAACAAAAATTTAAACCATTGTTTTTTAAGCGTGGGTATTTAATATATTTTTTGAGAAAAAGTACTTATCAAATCATAATAATAATTAATCAGAGCACATTGTTGGATATGTAATTAACAAAATGTAGCTTGTTATAGGCAATAGACTATGATGCAACTATTGCCCGCTATCCAATAATTACCCCAATTTTCCACGTCCAATAATTACCCTTGGTAACCCTAATATCTTGGATTTCTATGAACTATTGAATCATGTTCCAATTTTTATTTTCTACCACTAAAATAATTTTTGTACATTTTTATTCCAGCAACTAAGAGAAAACTTAAATCAAAGCCTTACTTTTTTAATGACGCTGAGTACTTTGCATAACTCCGGACGTCTTCGATAATTTTTTGTTACTTTTAATAAAGCTGAATCCACTTATAAACGAGAATTTCCTACGCGTTCTTCATTTTCTTCATCTGCATCTGTACATCGTTAACAAGAATCATTTGAAGTTTCCGTAACATCAATGCAATAATTTTGAGCTTCATCTGGAATTCTTCTTATAATTACAAAATCTTTTAAAATTAACTCAAAATCAGTTTCTCTTTCCTACATGATCACCACCCTAATTTAAAAAAAAAACGAAAATAATAAATGTTAAAAAAAAAATAGTCTGACAATCCTTATTAATGAAAAGAAATGAGAAGAAGAGGAAACATAAAAAGAATGTTTTTATTTTCTAGTGAATTAATTACGGTTTCGTACTTTTTTTTTAAGATATTCTTTCTTTAATTCATTTCACTAGCTTGATTATAAAAACAAAATTCAGTAACGAATTCATTAAAACTCGGTTTTATAAAATACTCGGTTTTTACTTCCAATCAAATAAAAAGCATAACTTCACCACCACGTCTTGCTTTTTTTTATGATTTAAATTTAATTTCGTATACATCAAAAACAGCGAAATTTTTGAACTTTATAAAAAAAACTCATTTGTATTTAATAAAGTTGGTATAAATAAATTTTAAAACTCACAATACCTTATTCTGCTCTTTTTTTTTTCCTTTCAAAGGAATAAGATTTAACAACGAAGCCCAAAATGATAATAACTTTAATTTTTGCGCAATTTATAAGAGGGGACTTAAACATAAAAAAGTTAACATGAAGATATTTTTTCTCTTCGGAATTATGCTTGTGCAATAGAATTATTTTCTCTGTTACTGCTTAACATTCTAATTTTTTTCCCAGTGTTGCCATAAGAAATGCGAAGAAAAAAATTCCCCCTTGCTCGTATCCGTAAATCAAATTAAACAGCTTCGCTGCGTCGATTAACATTTCAAACGATCTTACCCCACAATCTTATGCCTAATTTGGTTTTTCCTGCATTGTTTTTTATCGTAATTTTTGAGACTCTCTATATATTGTGTAATCACCTCGGATGAAGCTAATGAGATATGAAATAACAAATAAAAAAACTGCATATAAATTTGAATTCGAATTTTTTAGGAAACGTTAAACTGAATAATTACAAAATATCTTCCTAGCCTTAAAAAGGAAAAAATTGAAAGTATGCAAATGTAAATGATGCATTTATTTAAATTAATTTAAACACTGTTTCTAAGTTTTCATCTTTCCCTGCCAAAAACTTTATACATTGTAATATATAAATAGTATTTATTAGGGGAGACTCTCTCTCTCGAAAAAAAAATAATATCCTACTTGAGACTTGATCCCTATAGGCATTTAACCAGATAGTTTTGTATTAGTTTAGTTAAATTAAGGTCACACTAGAGCTACACTGGGGCCATATTCTTGAACCAGATTTTAAAAAATGCAGGTAAATTTCGTAATCTCACCCAAAGCTATATCTTATTAAATACTGCACTACTGTGGTTCTAAATTTAGATGCCCGTCGCCAATAGCCGTCGTGTAGCTCTATTGTGATGATAATCCAAACTAACTGCACAATAGCATTAAAAAATTCACACTTCAAGTTTTATAAAGGGGACAGAAAACACAACGACGCTTCAAAATATAAAATTTTCCTTTTAACTTTCAACCACCATCATAAATATTTACGAAATTTTTTATTTGATACGCATCTAAATATTTCCCAGCTTTGATCGCATCTGAATATAGGGTTGGAGTTCGAAAATGTGGTCATTAATTTCAATAATATAACTTTATTTCCAGCTTCATAGTAATTATTTTAGACCGCCGATTTTTAGCTCCCCCTTTTAGGTACATTTTCCAGCACAACTATTGTGTGCATCTGAAAATAATTTTTTTTAGAAATCAAGAAAAAGTCCATTCAATGCATTGAACCTTAAGTTTGACGATAAAACCTTCATAATTTTAAGTTATTAACCTAAATATAAATGTTGTGTATTTCTCAAATTAGAAAAACCGTCTTATTTTTACTCACTTAATATTTTATTTTTGAATATTTTTGGTTCAATGTGTCAAATATACAAGTATACGACATCACAGGAAATGTCAACACATCTAGTAAAATAGAAAAGGAGAAAAGTGTACCTTAAGGCTGAAAATTGGTGATTTGCAATAATGACATAAAAGCTGACAACAAAGTTAAATTAACTACCAAATTTGTAAACTCCAGCCCCATATTCAAGTGTGCATCATAAAAGTTTTTTCGTAAAGGCACGATTCGGTAAAAGGTGGCTTCAAACTTCTTTTAAAAAGTATGTTTTTAGTGTTTTTGTTAATTATAACCAAATAACTTATACATTGATGCAATAAACTAACCATGTTTATTGTTTAAAATAATGTTATTCAAACCCCTAAAAACTTCTTTACCGTTCATTTTAAGCTAAATTATAACTTAATGAAACAATAATTATAGCTCTTAAACAAACCAATTATAATTACACTTAAATTAACAATTATACATAGCTTAAACAAGATGTTCTAAAGGAACTAAAATAGCCTACATTTCTGTTACACACAGTACTTCTTACAGAAAAACAAATCGGTTTAAAACAATAACTGTCACCTGCAAGCATCTTAACAAGATTTATACTCAAAACAAAACAAAAAATTTAAATGCCGAATGCAGCATCCAGTTGTAATTTAAACTTTTAAAAGCCGAAATTAATTATTTTAATTTTTTTTCGCAAATTTAATTTATATTATTTATCTTCTTCTAGTTTTATTTGCTTTATTGAATATTTATTAATAAATAAATAAGAAACTACTATAAAAATTGAACTAAAAATTATAAATGTAAATTAAAACTAACTTCACTTTTGTGCAAAAAATAAAATGCCTTACAGCTTTTATACGAATACTGAACAATCAAAGAATCGTCTATAGCTAACATTTTAAGACGCCAATCTAACCTGATTTATAAAAAAAAATCATTTATTAATATTAAATAAATAAAATATTTCATTCTATTGGTGATATGGCAACAGTTAAATGACTAAAAAACTACAACAAATTTTATACTGAAATAAAATACATTAGTTATGGTGAAAAAACAAACTTTATTACTTTACTGGTCAATTTCATTTTTTATTTAACAGCCCAAGATTTTCTATATAATTTTTTAAAAAAATAAAATGGGTACGCTTAATAAGCAAATAGCGCTTATTTTAAAAACTTTCATAAAAAAAATAGATATTGGGGACGTTATTAAGACTAGAAAATAAAATGCTGAATGAAAATAAGTTATTTCACGAGTCCCGATAGGGGAATTTATGTCACGTGAGAAACAGAACACCGATGTGAGGAAAATCAATGCATGCTTTACGTCACCTGAAACTAGCCGATACAAAAAAGACGTCACTCAAAGCAAACTCTACAACTCTATTTTGTCATCACTATAAACGTAACTGTAACTTATTTGTTGTTGTTTCCGTCATCAATCCAGGCCGAAATCGGATGATTACTTTTTCTGTAGTATCGTATTAAGGAAATAACTTTAACAAATTAATAATGTAAAAACAGCTTCTTCTTTACCAGTTAGTGTTTACAACAACAACTCTTACCTATAACTTTTACTTTTTGACTTATATTTATTTGACAGCTGCTTTTTATTACTTATTTTAGCAATTTGACATCCCAAAACTAAAACTACAAAATGATTCTCAAGACTATGCTAGCTCGTATTGGGGATGGTTTGATTTTAGCGGAATCAGTGCAGCATGATGAAGAGGTATTAATCATAAAGATCTTCCTACTATTTTTTTAATGTACACATTAATTATTTTTAAGCAATTAACTCTCAACCTTATTGTCGGTTTGTGTTTCCTTGATTGGTATTTGTTCACTATATTTTCCTGAAACTGCTGTATCGTATACCCTAATTCCGTTAAATTCTTCGTCACTTTTTGATTAATTACACAGCAATTATCTGACTGCTAGCGTATTCGGGTCGGTCTTGCTTTGGCGGCTTAACTTTTGCATCCAAGTAGCGAAAACGTACTAGCCGAACCGAACGCCAAAAGTCGGCAAAATAACATTCCGGTCCGAATACGCTAGGTGTTCTGTTCATATGATACAGCTATGCTATATATAATGTCCGATCTGTTATTTGGCAAGCTTTAAAATTGAATGTAGTGTTGCTATATCTATCAAGTTGTATGAAATATGTATTGGGATGTTTACCATATTAGGGAATTTTCGTTGCTTGGCAGCATAACGCACATTTGGACCAACCATTATGTCCTTACTTTTCTGTATTCAATGCATCATTAACTAACCCTATGCATGCTTATGTGCAAAGGTTATGTGGTAAATGCATCACACCCTTGGAATATCTTTGTCTGAAAATCCAACGCTCTAGCAATAGCCCATGCGCATTGAAAAGGTGATTTCACAAAGGGATATCCTAAGAAAACTCTAGTTTGATGTTACCCGCGAAAACATATGGTTTGAGTTATCAAAATTGTGCATCCAATTAGCCCAATTTGTGCTGGTGAAATGACGTTCATCTTGTACTGGTGCTTATAAGATTACAAAAAAAAACTTTAACTGTTATACCTATATTTCATAACAAACAAAGATTTATACAAGTTTTGAAAAATGATGTGTATATGTAAAATTTCATACAAAATAAGCGGGTCATCATTTCGAAAGTGTTTGTTGCACACATTATGTTAGGATATCTTATTATTAATTGTACAAAAACAGTTCTCTATATTTGTGATTGGCATTAATTTAAATTTTGGTAATTTTAGGAAGGTAAAACAAATTATGAATACCACAGCCAAGCCAAATCCTTATTTAGAAAATTGAATGCCCAGTCAGTGGCAATTTGTAGTATAGAAACTGGACCTTATTATTTCCAGTAAGTATACACTGTTGTTACTTGGTTCAATATTGGTATATTGGTAATATATTGCTTTTATTTTTATAAATAAAGCTCTTTTAGCTATAGTTATACACTGAGTAATGATAGCTGGCCCACATGATATTTAGCTAATTTGAATTTCCTTTTTAAAACCTTATAAAATAACCAACCTATAGAACAATGAGCCCTTGTTTATCTTCCCAAGTAAACTTAGCATTGATAAGCAAGTAGCATTTATAAACCACAGAAAAGTGAAAGGCTATGTATATGAATCCATGACAAGCTACCCGAGTAGCTTGAAACCAGGTTGATGGCAAGGGCCACAAGAATGAATTTTTGTTAACCCTTTCAGTATTAATTAAAATTTGGCATCATCATGGCCATTTATGTCATCAAAATGCACATCATTCGATTCTTCAAACTTTTTCCCTATTAGAAAATATTTTTTATTAATCCCAATATCTGCCCTATTATTTATTTATTTTTTTAATTATGACCAGAAACATGATGATGCCAAATGTCACCACTAAGACTGAAGGGGTTCAATAGTGAATTTTAATTAATTTTTATATTGAGAAATTTTTATTTTTGTTGTAAAACATATAGCCAAAATATAGCATTGAGATATCTTTTTAATGGTCCCTCAAAGTAACTAACTATACTAAATTATAAAACTTTAAAATTTCATTAAAGGTTCTGATTGGAAATCCTACTTGACTGATTCGAAATAAATTTACCTGTTTTGTTTCCATTTAAGTTTTCAATAATTGTTCCATAGTTTTGCCATTTTATTTTATATCTAATTTTCTCAAATCTTTTGCAGCTATTTAATTCATGATAATGTATGCTACTTAGCATTGTGTGAAAAAAGCTTTTCTAAACGATTGGCGTTTGCATACCTTGAAGATTTAAAGAATGAATTTAGCACTCATTATGGAAGGATGGCAGCATCTGCTACAAGACCATACACCTGCATTGAATTTGGTAAATATATTGATTTTAATCTATTAAAAGATTTCTCAAACCCTTGGTGTGTATTGGCTTAGCCTCTGTGTATTGGCTTAGTTAATTCTTTCCAATCTGCCAAACAGTTTCCACGGTCCAGAGGCAGGGGATAGAATTCTTTCTTAGAGAAATTGTCAACACCGTAAGGTACTTTTTACTTCTTGGTTCCACTCTTCTCTGCCATTGAAAATAAATACACTTCCTAATTAGACCAAGACATGCAAGGACAAACTTGTTGTCATCGCACGTCTTGGGCCAAATGAGATTAGACTTTATGTAATCATCTTTTACAACCACAAATAAATAAAAAATGATTCCCCAAAACATCAGTACATTTGTAAATTAATCAGTAAATTTGTTAGTATTTTGGAAAGTCGTTTTTATGCTACTTTTTCTTATTTTAATTTGGAAGAAAGTTGGTATAGACATGGTGGAGATTTCCATCCGTCTGTCTGTCCACTTTCTCCTTACTTTGCACATTTCATTCTTACTGTCCAAATTAAAATATATATATATATATATATATATATATATATATATATATATATATATATATATATATATATATATATATATATATATATTTTAAACAATAGGATATCAGCTTTAACTTTTGTCCATATGTCTGTTTTAGTTTTTTTCCACATGTCTGCATGTTATTTTATCAATTCTCTCTTAACAAGGTTTTGACTTAATGTTCTATTTTGTTGTTTTTGTTTCAACCAATAAGTTTTTTTTTTCATTAAATAAAAGTTCCTGGTTTAATTGCAGACACCTACATGTCGAAAGCGAAGAAGTCCTATTCTGACAACCGCGCTAGGCGCAACCTCACCCATCTCAATACGGAGCTGCAAGATGTGCAGAGGATCATGGTGCAGAACATTGATGATGTGCTACAAAGAGGGGCAGCTCTGTCTGGTAAATTATATATCCAATCTGCTACAGGGCCTATATTACCATAAGACCTGTTGGTCCAATTTTATGTTCCATCATCTAACCCTTTCAACACAAACTCGAAGGGAACACAAAACTTTCATACAAATTTCATGTTAACCACCAGGATTTTTTTTTTTACAATGAAACAGTATAAATGTTTTTTTAAAAAGATCTAAAATTTATTCTTATTTAAAATGTAATACATAAATAATACTTGTACAGTCTAACCTCGATAACTCGACTTCCTATAAGTCGAATAATCCACAAACTCGAACTTTTAGCTGGGTCCTGAATTATTTCTATACTTTTCTTTAAAAAAACTTTTGAGAAAACCCAATTATGTACAAAACTTCGAATTTAACTGATGTGTTTAAAAATTAAGTGACTTTGTGAATGCCAACAACCTTAAAAAAAATACAAGCAACAAGTGTGACTGCTTTTTTTTTCAAAACAACTTTTTATGGTGCGTATTGTGTATGCTAATCAATATGTAATAAGGCCAAATTTTGTGAGTTTTCATTAACCTTTTGACACGCTTTATTATCTTATTGTTTACATGGGCCATAAACAAATTGAAATGTGTACAACTTTACTATTATAGCATAGCACATATCAAAAACCATTTAAACCATGTCGACCTATCTTAACTTCTAATAGAGAGGAATTCGAAGCAACTTCGATAAGTCGAACTTCGGATAAGTCGAATATTTTTGGGGGTCCACTGGGACTTCGAGTTATCAAGTATTGACTGTATATAATTAGTCATTTAATTGATAAAGTTTATTTGGGGTAGTACAATACTAGCTTTAACAGAATAATTAGCTTTAGAGAAATTAATTAACTTATCACAATATATATTGACTGTGTAAGTATGGATGTTTAATTTTGTCTATTAACCCTCTCAACTTAATTTCAGATTTAGATTCCAAGGCTAGCAACCTGTCCCTACTCTCTGAAAAGTACAAGAAGGACGCCCATTTCTTGAACATGAGCTCGGCCTATACAAAACTAGCAGCAGCAGCTACCGTTGTGTTTGTCGTATTTTTATACTTCTGGATCCTGTAAAAGATACCTATTCTGAACCTTACCGTTAATAAATTTATTGAAGGGGTAAAAAATGTATTGCAATAAAAGCTTGTTATCTGATTGGAAAGCTCAAGATGAATAATTTATTTGGTTTTTGATTTGGAGTTGGGTTTTTACCCAAATTATACTTTTATTTTCACTAAACATATGTCCATACTTATCGTATCCTTTACTACTAAAAATGAAAAAAATAAGAAAGCAAAGTAATTTAAGAAACATAATATTGTTCCATTGTTGCACTAAAGCTGCAAAGCATTTGAAATATGTAAGAGCTACAAAAAAAAAAAATAAGAAACAAAATTTCATTTTTGTATTGTTGTAGAACTAACTGGATTTGCAATTCATCTCTTATATTTCAGAGACACTGTATTTCCTATTTTTAAAAAAATTAAAGATATTTAAAATAGACAAATTGATTTTGTTCCGAGCTTTTTTGATATTTTTAAGTTTATCTATACCCTTAAGTATGAACATAACATTAATGATCCCATTCCTCAAGCTTTCAGAATAAACAAGTTTTTATTGATGCATGAAATTCACTTGAACTTTTGTATCCTCTTACACGTTAGCCCAAAATAATATAAGCATGAAGTTCAAAATAAAATGAACTTTAAAAAAAATTATGTATTTTGTGGAAAACAGGGCTTATAATCGCTATGTATGGTAGTACACGAAAGAATTTTGCTCAAGGTGATTCTGTACCCTAGTAAAGAGGGCCAATGTTTTACTAAACAAAGTAAGCTCAAGAGTAATTTTGTAATCTTTCTCTTTTATGAAAATTTTTTGCTTAAAAAAATGACTTTTTAGATATTTGTCATGCATTTTAATTTTTATTATTTTAGTGATTAAGTAGTAACCAACATTTCTGTACTTTATTGTAATAAGCTGCTGTGGTCAGCATCTACAATAAATGACTCGGACTAACAGCCTTCAAAGACTACAGCCTATAAGAAAGTATACTAAAAAGTTGTTTCAGGGCAAAGAAGGTTTAAATCATTATTGTAAATACTACAGTATGCCTGCCCACAGCAGTTTCGGTATGTGTATTATATTATAACTTTGAATATTGGTTCTTTTTCTTCTTGAGTACAGAATTAACCCTGACCAGTAATTTTCCTGTGCTTTCTTGGGGAAATGGGAATGGTAGCCTAGTGAAAACCAGTCTTCTCTCTATGTTAATCCAATGATAAAAAATAATTTACTATAGATGATTGAATATTTTACTGACGTTTTTTTAATAATAAATATAGATGACATGCAGGGATCGGTGTACCACTTTTTGAAATTAGTTTGAATATTTTTTTTAATAAAATTAATAAATTTTACAATAAACTCTTTGAACCAATTTCAAAAGGAGGAATTTTAGAGTTTATGAGCCAGCTGCATTCATCATATTAAAAATCCAATTGCAAAAATATTCCATACAGCTAGGAGTAATTTAGCTGAGAAAATAATTTTTTCAATCAGATTAACACGGAAAAAAGACTGATTTAGAGACCTAGCTACTGTCTCAATTTTCCCTCTCCAAATCAAAGTGCCTCTACGTTAATCTAATAGGTTAATCTCTAGGGAGGAAAATATTTCTAAATTTTTGCAGCTGTATTAAATATTTTAAACAGTTTTTCTTTCATGACAAATGTAGTTGACTTACAGATATCTTGAATCCCACTTTTTGAAACTGGTTAAATTATTTTGCGTAAAATTATTCATTGAAAAATATTTTTTAAATATTGAAACCTATTTCAAAAAGTGGGATTATAGATGCTTGTAAGTGAGATACATTTATAATATTTAAAAAAAAGTTTTAAAAAATATTCAATACATACCGAGGAACTTGGATAAGAAAATATTTATTTTTCCATTGGATTAACATAGAGGCACTTCGGTTTGGAGACCCAAAGTCAATCGTGCTCATTCACCGTTAAACCTGAAGTGTCAGCAGTATATCCATGCATGTGGTATGCTTAGGGGGGGGATGTATGTAATGCAATGGCATGTCTGAGTAAATAAATTCATGAGTTTATCCTTTTATGTTGTTGATGATTGGTAATTTTTTTTAATGTGGAAAAATATATATGCCAATAATATATGACCTTGTTTCACAGTTGTATTTTATTTCTCACAATAAATATTTTTGAAGAATTTTTTTTGTCTTTTTGAACATTTGAATTCCATATTCAAAAGGTGTACTTGCATAACTCACATTCTCTTGAGTGTAACAAAGTACAGGGTTCAAACCATTTATTGGCAACTATTGACGATCATCAATGTATTTTTAGACCACGTTGCCAATAAACCCTATGTTTTTGGAGAATGTGAGCTTTGAAAGTACACCCTTGATTTATTACGTTTCAACAATGTTAGTTTTCAAAAATTTGGTAAATTCGAAACTATCTTCTTCAGGAGAGCAACTATAATTCGAAACTATAATGAGCTTAAAACTTATTAGCAAAGCAATGCTACAGTTACATCGAACATAATTATCATTGAAAGTCTTATTTTTTAATTTTTGGAAAAATTTTATTTGTATGCAAGTTTTTTTTTATTCAAAACCTACTTCAGTTGCCATTAACTTTGGCATATTTATTTTATAAGAGATAAGTAAGGTGTTTACCAACATACGCAAAACAATTTTTTTAATTGAACAATCCTTCATAACAATATTTGTATTTTTAATTTAGACACAAGTTATGTTAATTTTAAGTCACATATGACAAATGACAGTGATTGCGCCCTCTAGAAGGGAGAGTGTAGGCTTTATAGCCCATTACCCAGCTCGCCAGAGGAGACAGTCACAAGAGACACACAAAGAAGGACGACATAAACAAATAACATTTATTGACGACAAGCACAAACATCCATGCCTTTACCGGGATTCGAGCCCAGCAGCTCCAAAGGCTAGTACACTAACCACTGCGCCAGCGGGCCGGCTTTAAGTCACATAACTTAAGCTTTCTCTAAGAGCTAAGTCTTTAAAATATCTATTCTTTATAAGAGCTTAGGTTTGGTTTGGCTTGAATTATCGTCGCACTAGAGCTACACGAGGGCTATATATAAGAGCTTAGGAGCCGAGTTGGTATACTTTACCATAATGAATAACTACTGACCATTGAAAGGTCTGTGCAGCAAAAAAATTCTACATAGTACCTAACCTTGTGTAGGGAGAGTGCATATTAAATATGATTCAAGTCCTGGAGCTGTGTGATGTCGCTCATAAAAGTTGCATTGGGTGCATACTCATGTGTTGGCTCGTCACTCGACTGTGGTTCTAAATTACAACGCCTGTCGCACTGGAACCACACAAGGCTACTCATGTAACTCTGCGCAACGCTAACTCCTCCTTAAGAGCGTAACCACTAATATGATCAATTTTTGTACTTAATATTGAAAAAACTGCCTGCCAAATGTAAACTACCATTAAATAAAAAATGTTTCATTTCTTTTTTATAATGTTCAAAATAACTATAAGTTAACTTCATACGTGAAGTACTGGTTTGGTAGAATTAACATCGTACAAGAGCTATACCTTGTCTATTTACTATGCGAGCCTCGAAAAGACTTTCTTCCCCCATGGTTTTCTAGGAATTGGGGGGAGCATCGCTTTTCTAAACCTAGCGCTTTTGAGGTTCTGTTGTGAGGTTAACAATTCGAACAGTTCTATCCCAAGTAGGGTGGGGGGAAACATTTCACGCCGTTTCGAAGCAAACCACATGCAGGAATAGGGGAGGAAAATGCTTTTGAGG
Organism: Hylyphantes graminicola; assembly: GCA_023701765.1. NCBI lineage: Eukaryota > Metazoa > Arthropoda > Arachnida > Araneae > Linyphiidae > Hylyphantes > Hylyphantes graminicola. The sequence continues at coordinate 63,592,106 of CM043118.1, read as the reverse complement.
CTCGCATTCTGGATAAACAAGGCATATAGAGACTAGCCTCGTAATATAGAATCCCTGTCAAGTGAAACACCTGAGCTGGCATCATACCCTTAAAGTGTGAGGTACAGTAATAGGCTGATACCATGCAAAATTACCTTTTTTGTAATGTAAGTCATGTGTAAATAGTGATTATCACTACTTTTTTACCATTAAATGAAAAAAAATTTGCTGAATAGCTGATCTACACATAGTCCAACTAAATAATGTAACATGCTCCATTTAATCAGATTTTATTTCAAATATAAAAATCTATTAGTCAATAAAGGGGTGTTGTGACTTATCTCAAATAAACAACCTTTGGTAATAAAAAAAGAAAGATTTTATTCAAATACAATATTACAAAACAGCCTCATACAATCTTACACATCCAATCACAGTTAAGATGCAGAGCTTGGTGGGGGCGGGGGTGGAGGGGGCATGGGGGGTCTCATCCCCCTGGGGGCGGGAGGGGGAGGGGGCATTGGTCCAGGAGGGGGAGGGGCGGGGGGCATGCCACTTCTGCCAAAAGGTGGGACACCTGCAAGAGAGAAATTTTTCAATGATTATAAAGATATAATTTGAAATAAACCCATTAAATGAAAAGCTTAGTGGAAGAACGTACTAAGTGACAAAAAGGTGAAAACTAGAAAACGAGCTCTAAAGTTTTTAGTTTGCACTCAGATCTGTTGAAAACGGTACTTGCAAACTGTAAAAATTATATGAAACTTGAAGTTTATGAAAAAGAGGAATTTTGTTTATCGTTAAAGAAGTTAGTAATATGTTCATTGGTACCAAAATCTAAATTTTTTCAAAAATGTCACTTAGCACATTCTTCCACTTAACTCTTCAAATATGTTCATAATACTGTCGAAACTCGTTAACACAACATTTTGCTTAAGATTAATTGAAAACATTTCATAAGTTATTAGCTAAACAATATCTTAACATGAAATCGCAAGTTATTAGCTAAACAATATCCCAACATGAAATCGTTTAAGCAAAATCCTGCTTAACCCGGACAAAGATTCAGAATTTTACTTTCTATTCTTAGTAATTCAAAATTTCAAAGAACAAATGAAACAAAACATTAAAAAGACGGTAAAACGAACATTATAAAAAGTGTCTCCTATTTCTGAGAAAATCATGAGATTTCCCATAAATCGTCAGTTTAGTTCTAATTGTTGTTCTTCAAAAATGTAGCTATTTTTTTCTATTGTATATACTGCTCTAAATGACCTTTATAAATTTATTTACTAATTGTATACATGTATAATTAGTGTGATAGCACATTATAACATAAGAATAATTTTTAAAGTGATATTTATTTTAAACTATTCACTGGTTCAAAGTTTAAAAAAATCCTGACAGTTAACATGAAATGTTTCGGTGCTCCCTTCGAGTTTGTGTTAACAGGGTTTGACTGTTATAAAATAACTTCCACGTATTCCATACTATGTAGGGTAACAAGTGCAGTGATTGGCCCCCCGTTGACATTGAGACATATTTCTTTAGCGGCCATATTGCTTTTCCGATTGTTGGTGCACACTGTTTCCAACATGTCAAACGTTAATGGCAGGAATTTTAAAAACCTTGGTCACACCTATTTTGGGCTTTAACATCTTATTATTTTCAATAATGAATGAGGGGGCCAATCACCGTGAGGGTGTCAATCACTGCACTAGTTGACCTTGCAACTTACTCGCAATAGTCCTGAAATTAACTTTTAAGTTCCATTCAAATGATGTCAAATTCAGACAAAAAAAAAATCGGCTAAATTTCCACTATTTTCTTTTAACATAAAGTGGTTTTAAAAAAAACAAGGAACAATAACAAAAACACAATTTTTAACAAAAACCAAGAGTGAATTTTCTAATATTTGATTTAAAATGGATATGCTATTTAAAAATGGCACTCTAAGAAATTTGTAAGACTTGACTGACATGATGCCTTCGAATTTACAACAAAAAATAGTAAATACCTTACTATTGCAATAAAAAACTAAACTAAACTTCTCAGTGCAACAGCCCATTAGTGGGCCAAGGCCTGTCATTGCCCATTTCAGCTTTCATGACAAAGCTCTGGGGTGCTAGGCATACATCCGGATAAGGTGGTCAGCCTCACCCGGAACCCCAGTGTTTAGTTCCCAAGCATCCTTGATACCCATTTTATTGACCCACTCAAGGGATGAAAGGATGGGTCAACCTCGCCAATCCGGAATTGTATAATCTGACCTGTGGCATGGCAATGCGAAGCACTACCACTAAGCCACTGGGCCTATTGCAATAACTGGGTATAAATGAAATTGATATCTTACCAAATGGCTGCCTTGGGGGGAAATTCATGCCAGGGATGGGAGGTCTCATTCCATGCATGGGGGGAGGGGGAACGCCCTGGCCGTGGAAATGGGCCATTCCTGGAGGCATGCCTGCAAAAATAGGAAAAAAAATTACTATACAGTACAATCAAATAGAAACTACTACAGCATGGTTTCCCAACCTTTTTCAGGGTGGCTACAGAATCTGTGAAAACAAGTTCCCTTACTTTTCCCTGATTTTCCAGGCTAAATGTAAAAAATTTCCCTGATTAGCAGCAATGAACTATATTAGTATGTTGGTTTCCTTCTGGTATTAGTAAAACCACTTTCTAGTATATTTAACATTAATAAAAGATTTTTTTAAAAAAAAAGAAATTTAATTAATGAATATACAATGAGCTTTTTAAAACAAATCTATAAAAAAAGCAAGCATTAATGCCCATACAATAAAAATTTTTAGTTATGATAAGACTTATTAAGGTTATCAAGCTATGATATAAAAATAAAGTATTATTAGCTGTTCGATGTCATCGGTGGATTAAAAAAAAAAACCAGGCAGCAAAATAAGTTCAATGAGGAAGCATTGTTGGATTGCACTAGTAGTTAGTTGGCCAATATTTGAAGATATCTTAATGGAATTAAAATCTTCATTAATCTTCAAAATTTTAATTAGATTTCTCACACTTTAAATTTTCTTAATTATAATTTAAACTTGTTTTTACTGAAATTTAAGTTAAGCTTTTATTGATATGAGGCGAGAATGGTGAAGTTGAATATTATTGCACTAGAACTTGGGGAAGGGCGAGGTTAGCAGTTAAAACGAAAGATTGATAAGCAGTAACTCAACCACTTAAGTGAAAGCCTTTTCAGGATTAAACTTTTTTTATCCTCTCATTTACCGGTTAAAATGGCACTTTTGGAAATTTTCCCTGATTTTAAAAAAAAATCATCAATTTCCCTGATTTTTCCAGATTGATTAAATTAGCTGACTTTTCCATGATTCCTTGATCCTGCAGCCACCCTGTTTTTACACCTGCGTACCACTTGACTTTTTGAGAAATTTAGCGTACCAATAGACCTAAATATTTTAATAAGAGCATAATATTTACTCTTCTAAAAGTGTTCAAAGGCTTTTTGAATTAAATTCCTGAGAAAAACTTCATATTTATAAGGTTAGATATTTGCTTATTTATAACATGGTTAGAATAAAGGAGAAACGAAAACAAATGTAAATGGTATTAATTTACAGTTTTATTAATTCCCCGTAGGTCTAAAAACATACAAATAAAAGAACAAGTAAAAAATTAGCAAAAAATTAATCTTCATATAAAATATACTTTGATAGCTTTTAGTGCAAACCTTGTTGTTGTTTGCCTGTGATTAATATATGTACAAGAGTTTTAAAAAATCCAATCTGATGCAAATAACTCATAACAAATGGCATCAGAAATAGTAGGATCATGTTGCTCATATTACTCAACCATGCCACCTGAAGTTTTCCCACATACCACGTATGTGCACCAATGATTGGGAACCCCTGTACTACAGTAATAATTTTACAAATAAAGGTTGACAACGATGTAAAGCAATCTTTTTAGAAAGGTAAAAGACGTCATTAAAGTTGGTCACTGTTCGAAGACAAAATACATAGAGATATTTTTTAAGTTTTAATTTTTCTTTATTTGTAAAATAATAAATTTAAATCCGAGTCAGAGAAATAGCAAAAAAGAACTTGATCTGGGGTGGCAATGGACGCCTTAGACCCCTTGAAATGGCACAAAAAAATACACATAACTTATGTTAAATTGAAAAAAAATCTGTTCTTATACAATGACCTCTTCTACAAGAACAACTTGTTTATAACGGCATAAAATTTCGGTCGCTTAAATAGCCCAGAATTAAATTATATTTATAATATCTTCTTTATAATGAAAATGGTTTAGTTTTTACTCTGGCATTACGCTAAAAATATATGTTAATGTGATATCAAATATCTTCTAAAAGAAAAATTTTAAGAAATTGTTTTGCTTTCAATATTTAAATTTTAACTTTATTTACCAAATGATGCAAAAAAGTCATCAAACTTGAAATTTATTTCCTTTAAAATTTTATTCAACAGATGTCACTTTATAACTTTCATTAATAATACGAGTAGATAATATGTTTTTACATAAATTCCTACACTTAATATACAACCATATTTACGATGTTGCTAGTTTATAATACCGTAAACATCATGGTACTTTAAATGATGCTATACTCTTAATATACTGCATCTCAGTTATAACTTTGTTGAACATGAGTTGTACAACTAGGACCCTTTAACCCTCTAATGCTTAATGTTGCCATATAGCAGCAATTAACATAATCCACTTTATTCTATTAAAGTTTAAAGTAGAGATCCCTCTTGACAAATCTGTATTTTTTCATCTATTACATTCTATGTTGAAGTTTTAGTTACTAATAACCTTCGTAGATGACAAAAAAAAAGTAAAAGTGTATAAAAGTACTTTGGCAGCATTCAAAGTATAATTATATTAGTACTAAATACAAATAAATTGTTTTGAAAAAATAATTATAGTCCAAGAGGGTTATTTTAAAATATATTTCATAGTTTTCTAATCATTCTTATCAAAATTGGAATTTGGTAGTTGGTTTTTGCCATATGGCAAAAATTTTAAATATTGAAAATATTTAAATTCCAATGCAGTTAATTTTTTTGTAGGTATTTTTACCATAATGTATGAGTATTAAAGTTACAAATATTTTTTATGAGTTTTAAAGATACAAATATTTTTGGGGGGATGAAAAAAAAATCATGCATTTCAGGAGGGTTTGTCGTTTCATAATGAACGAAACTATAGTAAACCAGATGAGAATGTAGACAAACAGTACTTACCCATAGGGGGAGGAGGCAGAGGGGGCTGGTCAGAAGACTTTAGGGGAGGGGCTTCAGAACTAGGCACTGGAATTTGAGATGTAGTGGTGGAAGGTGGTAACGGGGGCATGCCACCAAAATTGGGCATGTGACCTGAAAGAGGAGAGATTAGATGTGGGAAGAAGCTTTAAATAAAATGTTATCAGTAAATATGTTAGTGTTCTGGAAAGTCATTCTTCAGGCTACTTTTTCTTATTTTGATTTGGAAGAAAGTTGGTATAGACATGGTGGAGATTTCCATCCGTCTGTCTTTACACTTTCTCTTTATTTTTCAAATTTCATTCTTACCGTCCAATTAGAAAAAATACTTTATTTTGTTTAAAAAATGATATCAGCTTTAAATTTTGTCAATATGTATGTTTTAATTATTTTTACACATGTCTGCATGTTATCTTGTCCATTGTCTCTTAACAAGGTTTTTACTTCTGTTCCAATTCTTCAATTGAAAAAAAATTATAATTTGAAAAAAGTATAGGGTAGACTGACCAGCGAGTGAACAGGCCCCAGTGAATGAACATTTGGTAAATACAATTAAAAAAATAAGGATTGAAAATCATTCCCCTATATGGATTGGCAACACTGACTTCCTCCCATGTAGTAGGAAGCTATCTTACAGAGGTTGGTTGTCCTGGTCATTATATTCTGGTGTTCATTCACTGGCGAACGTGACGAGTTAAACGTTCATTCACTGGTTAGTACACTGGTTAGTATACCCTACCTACAATATTTCATAATTCTTTTCTACCATCTGGAAAAACTATAACATTTTGGTAACCATTAAAGTAACACAATTTACCAAATACACCATATATTCGTTTTTTTTTTTCTCAGTCAAAATAACTAATCCGATAAACCAAAATTGGACCATTGCCACTTACCAGAAGGTGGTGGTGGGGGAGGAGCATTAGGCGGCGGTGGTGGCATGGGCATTCTCACTGACATAGGAGGCGGAGGTGGCAATTGGCTGGGTGGCATGGGAGGAGGCGGGGGCAAGCCTGATTGGTTGAGGGCGGACATTCCGGGTGGTGGCATTGGAGGAGGCGGAACCATGAGGGAGGGGACTGGCATAGGACCGCCCACTGTGGGTGGGGCATCTGCGAATAACTGATGAGGACGATCCGCATGAGAGAGTGGGTTTTGGGCTGCGAGGAGACGCTCTGGAATAGAAAGGTGGTTTAGTTTGTCTGTGTTACATTTATGCATGTTTTATTTTTAATTATAATACCACGCCGAAAAATCCTTTTTATTCTAATGAATAGCTAAAATAAAGCTATTTACGCAACATATATAAAAAAGGTACTTGCAATCACAAAAGCTAATTTATGCCTCAATCTGTTTTAAAAGCATTACATCCACTTTTGAATGTGATTATAAAACATAATGTAATAAATATGCAGTGCATTAAACTGTCTTAAGCTAGAGAAAAGCCTTATTGAACTCATTCATTTAAAAACGTTTTAAAATAAACATGTTGTACTATTTTCGAAACAAACATTTGCCAAATATTTTTGGCTTGGGGCCAATTTAAAAGCTTTTCCAATTTTTCATCAGTGTTAAAGTTCAGTGAGAATGATTTGCTAAATAGTTCAATAGCTTATAGTGGTGACTAGGGACTATTATAGTTTATGATTCTAATGTGATATTCAAAGCTAGCTCAAATTTAAAGTTGCGTTTTTATTAAGATAAATGTAAATTGCTACCAAAACCCAGTTAATATACTTTTCAAAATTCTTAAATGACACAAAAAATAACAAGATTTAAGTTGGGCCCTAATGCCTGCATTTTTTTATAAAAAAAACTTATCAATGTCTGGTTACACTTAAAAATTAAATATATCAACAAAAAAAAGAAGCATATAAATTATTTCTCTTTTAAGTAATATTATGGCTAGAGTAACATTTTAAAAAACTAAGACTTCTCAAACACTTTGACTCAAATTACAAACTTAATCAGATATATGGTAATTAACCACCACACCAATTATATCATTACCATAACAATGAATCACAGCATAAATAAAATAAATTCAATCAACTATCCCCCTTATAACTATAAACTCTTATTTACCAGCTGCAGAACCGTGTCTTTCGCCCTTCGACTCCTTCTTAAACGCATAAGAAATGGTGATGGGCCTGTTGCACAGATACTGCCCGTTCATGGCTTCAATAGCAGCATCTGATGCCTCGAAACTTGCAAAGTTGATGAAGGCATAGCCTTTGGAGTTCCCTGTTTCCGGATCCCTCATAATCTGCAATGTTAAAAAAATATTCAAATATTTAATTATCTAAGGCAGGGGTTCCCAACCTTTTAGCATCTGCATACCACTTGACTTTTTTAGAAATTTTGGCGTAGCACCAGACCTAAATACTTTAAGAAACGTATATTATTTACTCTGCTAAAAGTGTTCAAAGGTTTGTTGAGTAAAGTTCCTGAGAAAACTTCGTAATTATCAGTTAGATATTTGCTTATTTTTAATATGCTTATAATAAAGGAGAAATGAAAAAAATAAAATGGTATTTTACAGTTTTATTTATTACCTTTAGGTCTAAAAACATACAAATTAAAAATGGTACAAACTCAGCAAAAAGTTAATCCCTATACAAAATATACTTTCATAGTCTTTAGTGCAAAACTGTTTTGGATCATGTTGAATCACAGGAAAACTGTTTGTTTTCCTGTGATTAAAATATCAACATTATGAGTAATGGAACTTATCTTCACTAAGTCCTCTTCAACGCCTATTATGCATCTGGTTTTTTTTTCTCTCTCTCTCTACTAAAGTTCATTTCATAAAATCCACACTCACACAAGTAACTCGTAACAAACGGGCATCAAAAATAGCAGAGCTTGCCAGAAGATCAAAGGGTACTAATTTTTACATCCGATCCGGAAGTTAGTTAAAGATTTCTCTTTAAAATAAAGTTAATGTTTAGAATAATGAATAATATGTTTGTGTGCTTACTGCGCGTGCGTACAGAAGCTATTGATAGCAACATGTTGCTCACATCACTTACGAGTACCACTTAAATATTCCTGCGTACCACCAGTTGGGAACCCCTGATCTAAGGAATGGCTAATTGGCAACTTTTTTGTGTTTAATTGGCTTGTTTCATGTACAGTGGAAATCAATCCTGGTAAGCTCCAACCACTCAAGACAAGTAAATTGCCAATTAAATTTTTCAAAATACATACACTTTTAAGCATGTATATTTCAAATCAAAATCATAAATTAAATTGGTTGATTTGAAATTAAAATAATAATCAAAGGAAGAGAAAATAATATATTACAATTGTAACAATAATTAGTCAATTCCATATTATGTTAATTTTTCTGACACTAAAGACATATTATTTGCTATTTATTTCAAGGGGCTAACCATCTATCTCAAAGAAAACTGTAAAAGCATAACCAATCATTGTAGGTGTTACAGTAAATTTTATTGACTTAAGATTAAAAATTGTACTCAATTTATTATTTAACGCAGAGGTTCCCAACTGGTGGTACACGTACCACTGGTGGTACATGGGAACATTTCATGCGATACTTGTGAGTAATGCGAGCAACATGATGCTATTAATATCTATACACATGAGCAGTGAGCATGCAAACATATTTATTACTCATTATTTTAAACATTATTTAAAGAGAAATCTTTAATTAACTTCTGGATAGGATGTAAAACCTAGTACCTTTTGACTTTCAGGCAAGCTCTGCTTTTTTTTATGCCATTTGCTACCGAGTTACTTAAGAGAGTACATTTTTTAAACTCTTTTTTTTAACGAGTTTGTACTAGTTTTTTATTCATATGTTATTAGACCTATTGGTAATAAAACTGTAAATAAATACAATTTTAATACTTTTATTTTTCCATTTTTATAAGCATGCCATAAATAAATATCTACCCATTAAATATTAAGTTTTCTCATGAATTTTATTCAAAAAGACTTTGAACACTTTTAGAAGAGTAAATATTATACATTTATTTGTATATGTAGGTCTAGTGGTACACCAACATTTTCCAAAAAGTCAAGTGGTAAGCATGTCTAAAAGGTTGGGAACCCCTGATTTAACGTATTATAAATCTAATAATATACATCAACACAAGTTCATTGGTTATTCAAATTTAAAATGAGATTAGTTTTCGGAGGGTACTTTAAGAAATAGAACAGCATTGGTGTTACCTTTGGAGTCTGCAATATCACACCAAAGGCACTGAAAGTGTCGTACAACAGCTTCTCATCTACTTCTGGGTCCAAATTGCCAATGAAAATATTGGCCCCCACATCCAGGTTCTTTTGGTGAGCAGAAGCCTGTTGAAAAAAAATAATATTTCATTGAATAAATAGTAATCATTTAAATAAGTGTTTAGGAGGGTAACAAACTTTTAAAAAGTAACTATGTTGTAGTTACAGCTATTTTATTAAAAATTTAATAATGATACAGTTACTCTTAGAAATTTTATGTTATATGAAAAATTGCAATTTAACCATTTCACTGCTTTTTTAAAGAAAACCAAGATTAAATAAACATAAGCACAAAAAAAAATTTAATTAGAATAATTTAACATTTTTATTTAATTATTTAAGGGGTTGCATTTCGAAATTAGCATTCGACATCTATCAGAAAGTAAAGGAAAAGTAACACTGTAACGGAAAATTTAATGTTGTAGTTACTTTCAGAACAATGTTGCATTTACTCTCTGAAAAATCTAACACCGTTACAATGTTGCAGTTACTTTCTGAAAAATCTAAAAATGTTACTTGATGTAACCTATAAATCGATTTGCCAAACTGAGATGCATTCTTTGTAATGATTGTTTACTTTTTCTCAGAGCTACAATTCAAAGAATTCCTCTTCCCACCCCCATTGGACAACTTAATAACGATAGATATTGAATGACCACAAGTTGTGGACTTTAACATAACAAGAAACTTCAGAAAAAAAATTCCAAATGTCCAGTCCATGGATTTGGCAAAGGGCCCAAACTTTATCGTAATGTACACCAAATGAAGAGCTAAACATGTTCATGGACAGATTTGATAAAGATGATTTCCCATCACTAGAAATAAATGTAATTATTTTAAAGTGCTTATAAACCAATGTATAGGGCAGCATAGTAATCAATTATTTTAATTTGTAAAGTTGGGATTTATAAACAACTTATCAATGTATGGTTATGCTATAACCAATGCTGTTATGCTATAACACGCCTTATGCTATAACCAGCCCAATGCCATAACCATGTCTCATGCCATAACATGCCTCATGCTATAACCAATGCAACTATCAATGTATCGTTATGCTTCTTAACAAAATTAACCAACTGCTACGCAAAGATTGATTTGTGAAAGTGTAATTGCTATGCATTTCTACCCCTTTAAATCGAGCCCTGTATTCGCTACAGATGTAATTTACCTTATTAACTCTAATCGGCTTGCCATACAATTTGATCATGTTCATAATCTTAATGGCATAGTCTGCGTCATCTTCGCCCAGGAACTCCACAAATCCATAGCCCTGGTGTTGGCCAGTCACCCGGTCTTTAGGCATGTGAACATTGACTGGGGAAAAAAAGCTAAAATTAACACTACAACAGTGGAAATAAAAAGACTCAAAGCACATTACAATAAGAACAATAAACTAAAATATCAATTTTTACAAACATATTTTTTGAAGTACAAATGTATAGGTTGAATTTTTAAAAAATGACTTGTAAAAGATCCAAATATCCTTTAAACAAAACCATAGACTATGTAATGTACAACACAAACTTACAATACTTAAAAAAATCTGTTAAGAATATTGAAGGAAATTTAATACATGGTGAACATTAGTTAATTTATTTCTCTTAACTCTGTTTATTTCGACACTATCTTCATTTTGACACTATCTTTATTGCGACCCATTTATTTGGGAAGTGAAACTTTTGCATACTGTACTTATCTTTGCACCAGAATCCTGTCCAATCACGAACTAAAACCAAAGATCAATCACTATAAACATTCTTTATTAACCAATCCCTGCACGACAAAGGCGGGACAAATTAATTCCCAGTGAGATTTGATCCAAACAAGGCATCACTTTTGCTCTTACTCTCAAAACAAAAAGACCTATGATGTCCTAAGCCTTGACATTCTTATTGTTCCTTATTGTTATGTACTTAGTGCTGTGGTTAGAAAAAATAAGTATCTTAAAAACCTTCTGATCATCACCAATATTTCCCTATCAACAACCAGCACTGCGAAATATAAAAACATATAGTACAAAAAATACAATGACCAAAAACTACAACAACAAACACAACTACAGTAACTAGTTTCGAACCTTTACATTGGTTTTTCATTTAACTAATGGTAGCAACTCTTCATCAAAAGAGAGAAAAAATACATTACAGTGAAACCTCTAAGAGCGACTATCCGCCCGTTCCCTTATAAATTGGTCGTAAATGGAGGTTGATCGCTCCTAGAGTACAAAAAGGGAATTAGCTAGAAAGTTGAAACGTCATTTCACAACGACGGTAATTAACCATTACAAAATTACGAAAATCTATTTATCATTACGATTATTTAATAATTCGCCAATAATATACACAAAATTATACTAACTTACTTTTGAACAAACTGTAATATGCAAAAAAATACTGTACTAACTTATTTTAACAAATAGTATGAACTAATTAAACATTAAAAAGTAAGAAGAAATTTTTGACTTTTTTTATTTTTACCAATTGCCTTTTTTCTAATTTATTTTTTTAAATCTAAAAAAAATTCGTGTTGGAAAAAGATATTTTTTCATGAAATGGAATTTGAAACCGGCCGTTTGAGGAGTGAAACCTGGTCTCTCCCAGAGTGGTTTTTAACATTGAACACATAGGGAGGAAAATCGGTGCCTTGAAAAAATAAAAATTGGTCTTAAGTAGAGGTGGTCGTTTAATGGAGGTGGTCAGTCGTGGAAGTTTCACTGTACTTCATACATATTTTCATGTGCCAATATCTTACCCACTGGTCCAGCTTGTACAAACAACTCCCATAGAATAGTTTCGCTGACTTTTTCATCAAGACCACCCACATATATTGTGGCATCTATGAAATAAAAGAACAAAAATTAACCTTTAACTTCTTTGCTGCTGCAGATGAATATGCAGACAAGGAACCTTTGTAGATTATTTAAGGTTTTATGACTTATGGCATTGGAGGGGGGCTCTGTTAGAGCTAAGCACTCCTACCAGGGGTCTATTGTACTGTCAAAGGTTTTAAATATTGTCGCCCTAGAGCTACATGAGGGCTATTGGGGACGGGCGTCGTATTCCAGAACCACAGTCAAGTGACAAGTAGACACCTGAATAAGCACCCGTTAAGGGCGGTATCGTACACAGCGTTAGGACTTTGAAGGACATTTAACATGCACTCCCTTACGCGGGGTATTATTCGTCGGACATTTTTTTGGCTTCATGGGCCGCTTATAGGTGGGCAGTTATTTTTGGCAATGCCCGGACCCGAACCTTTTGCATGCTAGGCGAGTGCCTTGGCTCCCCAGCCTTGTATTATACAGAAGTATGCCTCTTATAGGCTTATGTTCCATCTGCTGCCGAGTGGTTAAGGCATACGCCTAAGGATTCAGCTTTCTCAGGAGTGCAGGGGTTCAAATCCCACCTACTGCCAGTCATCCTATAAATCGGATACCTGTACAGGGAAAGAGTAGAAAATCCAACTCGTGACTGCTGCGCCCGTGTACACTGGGACAGACGTGCTCGTTAAATCCATGGAGCCCAAAGTCCCGACGGCGTCAGTGTACGGTGGCGCTCGAAGTTCCGTTGGGTGCACGCTCAGGTGTCGACCTCATCACTTGACCAGGGTTCTAAATTACCAGGTGTTATTGGCTGTGTTAAAGCTCCTAAAGGAGGCTAGAAATAGGCAGCCGGAAACGAGTACACTACCACTACACTACTAGGCTTATATTTGATACATTTTGAATATGCAAAAAAGAATATATAGAGTCTTATTTGGTTAAAACCTTGGTTTATGCATAATTTATAATGCCATAAATGTTTGTTATCTTGAATGGCGCTAAGACTTTAATTTTAAAATTGCTTATAATGAAAAATTTTAACTGGGATGTCACAGGGCCAGTGACTAAGTTTAACAATATATTTTGTGAGCTTCTTAAGTTAATGTGAAGAGTTAGTTAAATGAATATAGATTGAATAGATAAGTACAAACAAAACTACGATTAAACCCCATCTGGGTAGAAATTTACTGTACGGTAACTATTGGCGAACTTCCCAAAATCGCGCCAAAAGTCCGTATTCTGACGACTTTTGACGTCATGCTCTCTTCACAACAATGACGTTTTCCGGCAACCCTATCTGACCGTTATGGGTTTCGGTCGAAGTCAGACAAGTTGCCACAAAAAACTATTTATCGCCAAATATGAAAATCGCGCCAATAGTTACCGTACAGTAAAGGTGACCCCCCATCTGAAAATCCTACATGCCATGATAACAACAGTGTTCCCATCCCTTACCTTCAACGTCAGGGGCAAAGACAAGTGGTCTCAAAACATACTAGTTCATTTAAAATCCAATTATTGTAAAATTTAGAGTATTTGGTCCATTTATACGACCTAGCCTTAAGTCACACCCTTAAAGAAATTTGGAAAAGAATAGCATTTAATTTGAACAATGATTATATTCAAGAGTCGTGCAACTTCTTATTATACTCAAGGCCATGATAAACAACAGTGTTCCCATCCCTTACCTTCAACGTCAGGGGCAAAGACAAGTGGTCTTTAAACATACTACCTAGTTCGTTTAAATCCAATTATTGTAAAATTATTAGAGTATTTGTTCCATTTTTACTACACATAATTTGACTAACTTGTCAAAAAGTCACACCCTTAAAGAAATTTGGAAAAGAATAGCGTTTAATTTGAATTTGAAGGAACAATGATTATATTCAAGAGCCATGCAACTTCTTATTATACTCAAGGCCAAGATAAACAACAGTGTTCCCATCCCTTACCTTCAACGTCAGGGGAAAAGACAAGTGGTCTCAAAACATACTAGTTCATTTAAATTCCAATTATTGTAAATTTTAGAGTATTTGATCCATTTATACGACACATAGTTTGACTAGCTTTAAGTCACACCCTTAAAGAAATTTTGAAAAGAATAGCGTTTAATTTGAACAATGATTATACTCAAGAGTCATGCAACTTCTTATTGTACTCAAGAATCTACAATAACTTTACGTTATTATAAGTGTAGTTAAAAAAAATGCCGGTAAACAAGAATATTAAAATCAACTAAAGTATGTAACAAAACTTTTAAATTAATATTAAAACAAAAGCTACACAAGAGGTGTTTGATTTATTCAAAAATGTATTTGTTCTTGGTTTATTTAATTAATTGTACCTTGATTTCGTTCTGCAATAGGACCCGCAGCCATGTTTTCAATTTAAATTAAACAAAAACAAAAAACAAACAACTACTGAAATTTTAGAAACTAAATAATCCTTAGTGCTAATGCGATATAACGGACAAACTCCAATTGGCGATTTTTATCATATTGCCAAATCGCATAAACTCGGGAATTTGGTAAACGTGTAATAGCAATTTCCACAAGTTGTTAAGCATAGCAACCCTATAGTGACGCCAACCAAATAGCCGTTATATCATTTTAGTTCTAGTTCCAAATTTAATTGGTAGATGTCGAAATATATTCCTGTTTGTAAAATTTCTTGAAAACGGAAGAGAAGTTTGCTAATTGTGATATAGTGGACAACTTGACTTGGCGATTTTTGCTATGTTGCCAAGTAACATAAACTCATGAAACCAGTAAACCAGCCAACGTAGTTTCAATGCAATTAATTTAATATAGCAACCCTATTTTCTCACCAAATGTCGCCAACAAATTGACCGTTATATCATATTAATACCATGTGACTCTAAATGACCAATAATATGAAAGCAAAACGGAAGTCAGATTTCCTTGTTTTTCCTATGTGTATTTTTTGAAATTTTAAAAAAGTATTTCTCAAAAATATATCTAAATGCATAAAATTAAACATAATATTATTTGAGTTAAGTTTTCTTGAAATTAAAAATAATATTATTATTTTTAATTTCAAGAAAATGCCAGGTCCAATATTTTTTTCTTTTTTCGACGAATCAAAATCTCAACTCAACTCAAACAAACCGTAACCGGTAATCATTTTCACGACGAAACACGTTGTTTATGTTGCGCTCGTGCTCTCAAATTGAATCTGCACGTGCATTTCTTATTAAATAACAATTAAAAGCGGAGCATAATGTTGGTGCTGTTCGAAACCTCCGGCGGCTTCGCCATATTCAAACTCCTCAAGGAAAAGAAGCTGGCCAAAGCCGAGAACCTCTACAAGGAGTTCAAGACCCCCGACAAAGCCAGCAAGCTGATCGCCCTCCGCGACTTCATCAAGTTCGACGACATGGAGGACGCCCTCGCGTCCGCCTCGGCCACCATCAAGGGCAAGATGAGCAAGAAGCTCAAAAAGATCCTGAAGCAGATCTCCGTCGAGGAGGCCCAGGAAGAGCTGGCCGTGTCCGACGCCAAGCTCGGCTCGTGCATCACCTCCAAGCTCAACATCAACTGCGTCAGCAACTCGGCCATCCAGGAGTTGATGCGGTGCATCCGCATGCACCTCGACAGCCTCCTCGAAGGCCTGCCCCAGAAGGAACTGGCGGCCATGTCCCTCGGGGTCGCCCACGGCCTCTCCAGATACAAGTTCAAGTTCAGCCCGGACAAGATCGACAAGATGGTCATCGAGGCCGTGTCAGCCCTGGACGACCTGGACAAGGAACTCAACAACTACGTCATGAGATGTAAGGAGTGGTACGGATGGCATTTCCCCGAATTGACCAAGATCATCGCCGACAACAACTTGTACATCAAGATTGTCCTGGCCATGGGCTTCAGGGAGAACGCCGCCAACACAGACTTTTCTGGCATCCTCACCGAAGAGGACGAGCAGAAGGTCAAGGAGATGGCCGAGATATCCATGGGCACAGAGATCCTCGAGGAAGATTTGACCAACATCAAGAACATGTGCGAGGAGGTGCAACACATGCAGGAGTGCCGCGCTGGTTTATATGAGTACCTCAAGAACCGAATGGCCGCTGTGGCACCAAACGTGGCCTGCCTCGTTGGCGAAATGGTTGGCGCCAGGTTGATCGCCCATGCTGGTTCACTCATCAACCTTGCCAAGCACCCGGCTTCTACCGTTCAGATCCTCGGAGCTGAAAAGGCCCTCTTCAGAGCCCTGAAGGCCAGGCACGACACCCCTAAGTACGGCCTCATTTACCATGCCCAGTTGATTGGACAGAGCAACACCAGCCTTAGGGGCAAAGTGTCTCGTATGTTGGCTGCTAAAACCTCTCTGGCAGCCAGAGTCGACGCATTTGGCGAAGAGGACATTGACGTCGGAACGGAACACCGCGCGAAATTGGAACGGAACCTCAAGATGCTCGAAGAAGGGAAGACCTTCAGGGTCAGCGGAACAGGCAAAGGCAGGGCCAAGTTCGAGAAGTACGAAAACAAGAGCAAGGTCTTCCAGTACAAGGTTGCCGATGATTCTACGTTGGTGAAGAAAGAGAAGGGCAGCAAGAGGAAGTTTGAAGCGGAGGAGGAATCTGTGCCACAGACTTCTAAAAAAGTCAAAGTTGAGGTAAAAGAAGAAGAGGAGGAAAGCGATTAGATTATTTTGACTGAGGACATTGACCGTTGACTCTCATTATCATTAGTTGTTAAGTATGGTTGGATGACAGACTATGTACATGTTATTGGAGCTCTTGTTGCATTTTTATGTATAAATACACAAAGATTTTCTCCTACTTTTCATTGTCGTTATTTTTGTTGAGTTTTTTTTACCTAATTATAATCGGGTATGGGCAGCTTAGTTCAAGATTAAAAGATTCCTAGCCGAATTATTCCTTCGCATAACCTAATTTAACTTAGCATTGTTCTAACTTGTCTGCGCATAATCATGATTGTTCTAACTTGTCTGCACATAATCGTAATTGTTCAAACTTGTCTGGGCATAATCATAATTGTTCTAACTTGTTTGCTCATAATCATAGTTCATTCATAGCTAAGTTTTAATTTCTGAATGTATCTTTATTAGTATCAAGTAGAGACTTAATTAGTATCTACTTTTTCATATGTAGTCGTATTTAAACCTAAGTGACTGGGCCAATCAAAAGTAACTAGTGACTGAATTACTATTTTAATTAAAAATTTATTTGAAATTTGATCAAGTTTTAGTACAGTCTTGAAATATTTCCTACCGTAAGATGTTCTGTTTCTCAACTTATTGCAAGGATTATTTTTATTAATATCTTTCACATGCAGGTAGGGAACTATATTCAAAGTTCTTGTAAGCATCAAGTTTTACAGATTACATTTTATTTTTTTGCTTATTATAAAGTCAAATGCGCAATTAATATTAGGATAAAAGGTAGTTAAGACATATGCCTTTTAAAAAAGAAAACTCCTCTTGGTTTTATTTATCAATACAAAGGGGACATACATAAATTATGTCATGTGGAGTATGCACTAACATGACATGGAGGGGTAATCGCTTGCGTGATGAAGCGATTCCAAAATTTTCATTTTGAAATTAAAAATCTGTACATAAAATGAAGATTGTAATCTTTTTTACTTAATAAGAGGCAATTTATTTCAGAAAGAGGATGGGGAGAATATTACATGCGTTGGGGACGTTTTTAGTCCCCTAAATCTTACCTCTTCGTAACACTGAATTGGGGTGCTATTTGCAAATTCGGTTTACTAACAGAAACCTAAACAAATAACCAAAGACCCAGAATACTTCTGGTTATTGATTTTCTTGGTCAACGATCTTTGGGCTTGGTCTGACATCACCCCAGAATAGAACACATCCGATTACACCCTAAATGCTTGAAAAGGAAGTGGGGAGAGTGCAGCAACATGGAGTAATTTTAGGGGGTGGTCGATCAAACGTGAATTGGGTAGGGGGTTGCACTTGATTACAAATTAAATTTAATTGAATGTGTATAATTTATATTTTTAGTCTGATGTGTTGGAAACCAATCACTGCATTAATACAAGTCCCACTACCATCAATTTTATCGATCGAATAACAAAAAGACAACGGTCATAATAATAGGACCTAAAAATACTGCTCAGGACATTACAAATTATCACAAAAAAATACGGAAAAGTTTTCTGAAGAATAAACAAGTGTAGACTTTTAATGTCGTGGTTCTAAAGGTTTATCTATTTTATCCAAATTGAACAATGAAAAGATAAATAGAAACCCAGGGGTGCTGAAAATGTTTTTACTCCCAGCGCTTTACCCAATCTATATGAAAATTATCTTAAATTTTCACATGTTATAGGCTTACCTAAATTTTGCATTAAAATTTGTTTCGAGCAGTCTGCAATGGAAAATGTTGTATATGCACATTGCTCAATCCATAATACTCAACATAAAGGATGGCAGCAGAAAACGAATGGCTATTGGAATTTTGTAATTCATAGTTAAAATAAAAGTCAGTCTTGTATTTTCTGAGAAATTTCCCCTAGGATTGTCAGATGACATATCCTACACCCATGCAATAGCTTTATTGCCTTAAATGCCTTTTCAGTAATTGAAAGCAGAGTTTTGGGGGGGTGCATTGTTTTTTCTTTTGTAAAAGCTTTTATAAAACCTTTTTTATTACGTATATTTTCAATCAATTCCCCTTTCTACTCTGTATTTTTAGGTAAATACCATTTGATCTTGTATAAAAGCAGGGTTGGGAGGGTGCTTTTAATTAATGCCATTTTGAAGGGTTTGCCCAAAATGCCTCAAGTGGACAACACATATGAGCGTTTTTGCTATACCCCCAATAAAAAACCTTTAACACTTGCTTACAGATACAAAATACCATTTATTTTTAATTTGCAGCATTATGGTTTTTAGAATTGAACATTCTATGACAATTTACCGTTTTCAATTTAACAAATTATTACCATATTTCAATTACAATTACGAATTTTCATTCTTAACTTTTCCGATTGACCCCACTTATTAAGTCTTTGAAAAAATGTAAAGATGGCTAAATTTCAATTTTTTTCTTACAAATTGACATTTCCAAAAATAACTGATTACTTTTCTTATTAAGTAACTGTAACTAGTTACATTTAAATAGTAACTTTCCAATCCCTACATTAAATCCTCCATTCAGTTTGAGTATCCTAGCATAGTTTGACTCTCATATAGAGGATTTCCAATCCAAGCCCCTTTCCCACCTACTCTGATCCTCCAGCAAAACCAATGTATGTCATTATCGAGTATCAGTACATGATTCTCCTAGCATTGTTCAGAGACTAATTGTGGAAGAAGAGGCTTTGTGACATTTTTGAAAAAAGAATTGGATATTTGTGTCAATGAACACATTATTCACTACTCGATAAAGATATCCCCTTTTCATAAACTATAAATTAAGTTTTTTTTTTCCTTTTGTAAGTGTAATTTTTAACAGACTAGACATTGTTTATTTTCCAACTTTATTACTGCCGCAAAATTTCAAGCTGACAAGAAAATATATACATGAAATGTGTAATTTTTCTTCCATAAGCTATGATTTTTGAAATCACATTTTTTTTTAATTGTATGGATGATTGAATGAAATTGCGGCTCGTAAGAACGAGATACGAGAAATAGTACCACAATTTCTATTCAATCATCCATACAATTTAGGTTACGTGATAAAAAAAATTATCAATGTCTCGAAAGTATAATATAATAACCATTCAAAGAATGCAAGTAAAAAAAATTTCATTCTTAACTCAAATAATAACAAAGATGAAATTAGAAATATATAAAAACTTTTTTTATTTTTCATTCCAATATACATATGTACAAAGATAAAATATTAAGTGTCACCTGCTTTGAGGACACCCTCTTCTGTCGTGACCTGAAAAGAGATTTCCAACAGTAAATTATTTGCATAAAAAAATACTATAACAAGAGCAGAATACCCTCATTACAAATTTCGAAATTAATATCTTGCATTAAGTTTTTCCAAACCAAAAAAAAAAACTTTTTAAGAAAGATGTCTTTAAGTTTTACTTAGTAATTCCAGTTAATAATTTGAGCTGAAACAGTTACAAAATCGCAACGGCAAACATGCAGCTGCAAATCAATCGCAGACTACAGGCGGTAAATCTTTAAATCCGGCCCTGACAAAGTATTTAAAAAAACAAGTACAAACCACTGATTAATACCTGTTTGGCCACATAGTCCACACTTTCGTTGTTTGTTGGCAGAACCCTTAGAATCGGCCGCTGGCCTTTTTTTGGATGAGCTGCCAAATCTGCCATGTGATGGGCCTGCCGAGTTTCGGTCAAAACCTATATTGCAAGATAAAAAATTTTGAATCATTAACAGTAAGCAAGAGAATCGGCCACATGAACTTGAGTTTTCTGACAAAGTTTATTTAAATCCAAGACTAATAAGATGAATGATGACCTCAGTCCTAAGCAATTTATGAAGGGCAAGTTAAGTTAACCCTTTCAGTCCCATTGATGCCATTTGGCAACATCATGTTTCTGATCATGATTTTAAAAAATAAAAGGGCTGACATCAATTGTGATTAATAAAAAATATATTCTAATAGAAAAAAGTTTGAAGAATCGAATGATGTGCCTTTTGATATCATAAATGGCTATAGACAACCAAAAAAAAAAAAAAAGAATTATAAAATGATGATGCCAAATTGTCACTGGGACTGAAAGGGTTAAAGAAATAAATAAATTATAGATCGATATAGCTAACAAATAGCGAGACCAAAATACTTTTTTGAATACAAAAGTTCATTCTATGAAAAGTTATCATCTGAGAAGCATAATTTTTTTATTGAAATTTCACTGTGGTTGAAATTTTATATTATATAACTTTCAGTTATATTTTGAAGAATAAACTACTCGTTAAGTGTTTACCATTTTGTTTACTCTCATCTGGGGAACTCATTGTTCGTTTAAAAGCTGGCAACCGTCTTTATTTCGAGAAAATTGAATACAGAAAGTGAATTGAATCCTAAAAAGTGAGAGAAACAGGCTTTTGAGGGGCACTTAAAACCATTTCTAAAGTTTGTGTTTATTTACTTTCAATTACCTAGTATAAAGTATAAGGATAATGAAAATATTGTGATATTAAAAATCCGAAATAAAGATTTTGTGTTTCCTACATGTTTTGGAGGATGTTTTTTTAAACATAATTCCATCTGTATGTCTGAAACAAATTTACATCTTGAACTAAAAGAGCTACAGACTTCAAAAGTTGGTATACAAGTTCCCAGTCCCCTTTGAACATCATAATAAAGGTTTTGATGTTAAGGTTCCGAGGTTCATTTTAGCAATCAGCCTGCTTCAAGGTTTAACGATGGGGGTAGTACAATAGACCAGTGGTCGCAGTGCTTGGTCCTGACGGGCCACCCCACTCAAGTCATAAGGCTTTGACAAAATCCTGCATCCGCAAATGGTAGCTACCATACATTTTTTTAGGCTTTGAAATTATTGAAAATACATTACACCTTTTGGGTTCTCTCGGCAAAATTAAATCTCAGCATACTTTAACATCCACAGAGAGCTCCGATTCATTGTAATCTGTGTGCCAAAATTGGTAGCGAGAGTCGCCTAGATGGTGGCACAAAAAAATGGCTCTCATTTCTGGGGAATGTGCCAAGTCTGCAAAGGCTTGACCGCCGATGTTGCAGCCCCATTAGAGGGGAAAAAACATTACACATTTAAATGTACAGATTTATTGAGTGGCAAATTGAAAGCTGTTTGGTTGTACAGATCCATAGTTATTGAGTGCGATATAAACAGGCTTTTACTGTACCTCTGGCAGCAGGCCCCGGAAAAGGGTCGGCACTTGAACTGTCTTCTTCTGCCCACTGAAAGAAGCCGCATCCCGTACCCATGCCTTGGGAACAGCCGTAAAACTTCTTGCCTTTATTCGGGCCTTCTTTTCGCACTGTCAGCCTAGAAGAGATTATTTAGATGACGTAATAAAACTATCTAGTTGTTTACTATTCGACAATTCGAGCTAATGACATTAAAAATGAGTGACGTTATAAACAAGGTTGAATATTAAACATAGTCAATCAGATTAAATATGAATTATGTACTCATATTATTAATTAACCCTCTAATGCATACTGTTGCCATATGGCAACAAGTAAAATTCTCTTTATTCCATTAAAGCAGAGCTTCCTCTAGACAAATCTGTCTTTGTTTCATCTATTACATTCAATTTTGAAGTTTTAGTTACTAATAACCCTCATAGAATGACAGTAGTAAAATATTAATTAAAAATTAAAGAGTGAGGTTATTAACTGTTGTGAAATTAGGTCTTTGACAGTATTCAAAGTACAATAATATTAGTACTATGTAAATACAAATAAATTGCTTTGAAAAAGAATTATAGTTCAAGAGGGTTATTTTAAAATATATTTAGTAGGGTTATTTTAAATTATACTTAGTAGTTTTCTAATCATTCTTATCAAAATTGGTATTTTGTAGTTGGCTTTTGCCACATGGCAAAAATTCTAAAAATTGAAATTATTTAACTTCCAATGCAGTTATTTTTTTTGTTCAGTATTTTTTCCATAATGTATTAGAGAAACAAATATTGCTTCGGGATGAAAAAAAATCATGCATTACAGGGTTAAAGTCATTAAACAGCATCTACTGAATGAATGGTAGCCCTAGAAGCTATTAGTGTGACTAAATTTCTCCTCCAGACATTAAACTTTTTAGGCAAAAATAAATTTCAAATTTGGCAACTTGTTGCATCATTTGGCGAATAAAACAAAATTTAGACAACTATAGACCAATTTAGATCATATATTCCAAAATTATAAAATATTTTATTGCAAAATACAATAATTCAAATAACTTGGTTGAATTATTACTTAGATAAAGTTTAGAAATTGATTGGTCACAATGTGAAAGGAGTTTAAAATATATATAAACTTATAACAATACTGAAATAAAAACCATAAAACTATAATATCAAACTCATAAAAAAAAAGTTAAAGAACTATATAGCTATGATTGTAGTATATTCCTAAAATTCGTTTATTTTTTGAAATTTTGTTGTGAGGACTACTGCACTGATCTATTAATTTCATAACGTCTAAATCACGGAAAAAGCAAAGTTTAGGATAAGATAGGGTTTTAAAGAAGGCATTAAACTTAAAATTAAGGAACGCCTGCTAAAAATATTTAATGTATATCATTTCGAACAGTAGGATCCTTGAGCCATGAAAAAAATTTCTAATTATAAAAGAATTTTTTAAATACATAAAGCATATGCAATAATCTAATTGATTCAAATCATAAACACACTTGACAACACATATTATTTATTTAAAACCTAAATAATACTTACAAAGGAGCTGCTTCTCCACATCTACACATGACAGTGCCATTAGAATTTTCATTTTGATCTTGGTTAGAGGGAATCCTAAAAAATATTTTAAATTTCATTAAAAGATGCATAAAAATATTACTCATAAATAAGAAAAGCTCCTACTACAAAATTAAAACAGAACACCTCAAAGTTACAAAAAGATTTACATCAGATAAATTTACTTTAAAGGAAAAAAAACCTCATCAGATCATTGATTTTTTAAATTGATAATAAATTGCATAAACTAATCTGAACTTTAAAGGAAAGAAAAGTTTTCAGAATTTAATTACAGGCATACACAGTAATAAAAAAGGACACTAGGAAACATATTTCAAGTGCACTGCTGTTTCCAACTTTGACATTTCTAACTTAATCAATCTTTCTAACTTATTACACAGGTATTTTGATGCTTGGAATAAATATTCTTAAATTTTGAAAGCTATCAATTAAAAACATATTTCAAGTTCTTCACTAAAGTTTTTAATGATTAGATTATTCGCAGTATAAATTATAAAAATTGGCCTAATTTAAGACTAGCTTTCATTCACATGGGAGGGGGGAATCAATTATACTAAAATGAGAAGCTATGGCTGACGAATGGTTCTCTTGTAACAGACACTAAGAAACTTAAAAATATATATATTTTTTTGAGATACCCTTTTTTGAGTACAACCTAAAGTAACTAAATAGTACAACTAAACTAACTCCTAACTTAATTGTTTATTTACATATCTATTCGACTTAAAACACAAAGAAATTGATATTTTAAAAGCATGTTTAAATATTTAGCAAAAACACTGAGTAAAAATAGTTAAATGCCGAACTCAAAAATACTGTTAATACTGTATATTACCCCATCCGTACAGAAGTTAACAAATTTTTTTTTCATTAAACTTGTGCAATTTTTCTTGCACGTGGACACTTAGCTTTAGTTTAAGAATAGGGGATTTTTTAAAAAAAAACAATTCTGAGAAACTTGATGTTTCGTTTATAAGTCGACCTCGATTTTTACAGCGCTAATTTTGTCTAAATTTTACGGCTTATGCACAATATACATGGTACTCACCTAGAAGGTGGAAAATTGTTTTGTGGTCTAGCATTATAATTGTTCTGTGTTTGGTTTTGGATATTTGTAGAAGATGTTGAGTGTGAATTTTCTTCGTCTTTCCATAAGAAGAAATCGCATTGGGTCCCTGCTGGTTCGGGACATTTATAAAATTGTCTTCCTGGAAGGGAAAAAAATGACATATTAAATTTAAACTTTTTAAGTCATCTTTATTCATTAAAAAATACTTTCACATCAATAAAATAATTTAATAAGATCACAAGAATTTCTGAAAATGAAAGTAACCCAATGTTAACTTACAGTAGAGAAATTGGAAGGATTTTTTTTAAATGAATAGCATCCACAATTTCTCTTAATATTGTTTCCGAAAATTTCTAAATTAATTAGAACGTTTTTAAAGCTGGCAAGCAAAATGGAGCTTTAAAGGGGATAAAAATAATTTTCAAAAACATCAAGAATTTTTCTGCACACAAACGTAGAACTCTATCAATAATAAAAGCACACCAGCAAATTTGGTAACAATAGGTAAACAATTGTGAATGCTAATCATAAAAAAACTATCCATTCTATAAGTTAACATTGGAGAAGTTTCATTCACAGAAATTAATGCTATCAAAATTTATAAGGGTATTTTAAATTGCACATTTAAAATTATTACTTGCCATAATAATTTTGACTAAAAAATAGCTTTTATGTTATACATGATTTTCAATAATAAGTACAAAAAAAAAGAAAACTTCAGTACATCTCGTACAAAAAAAAACTAAAATTTTACTTATAGTGTTGAAAACAGTTTAATTATTTTAGCAATATGCAATATGAATGTCAGTATTTATGACTTGTTTATTGTACTTTGAAGCTAAATTAATCGTTTTAATACCTTGATTTAGCCCCTCTTTCCTCGTTGTTAAAATAATGGCTTTTTTATTGCAGTTACACACTACATCATCAGATGGCGCTGATGGCCGGTTGTCTTGATCGGGAACAGGTCTATCATAATTAAAAATATTTAGAAACCTATCTAATTAATTTTCAACAAACACAATTGACAAATTAAAAAATTGATCAGGCCTCTAATATTTAAAAACAAGTTACAAGGTTACAAGTTTAGGACTAATTACCATAGATTTCAATATAACTTAAATATGTATTGATTGATTTACTTATTATATGAAAAATAAAGAGGGTGGTTTTATAAGTTATAAAGAACTATAAAAAACCTAGTTGATATAGATTACTTCGGTAATGATCTTCAGAATAGTTTTAATGTCTTTTTTAAGTTTTACATACATAAAAAATTACAAGTTTGTACAATAATATTATATTTAAAAGCAATGAATATAAAAAAGGCATAAATTTAATCACACACTGAAACCTTTTTCATGTTGATAAATCTAAGGCCAAAGAATTTTTTTTCAAATGCTTAGGATTTCAATTTTTTATGTGTATTAGTTATGATGTATTAATAATTTCAATCTATTTCTGGTATACAAAAAACCCCACAAGTTTCACTAAAAAACGTAATATACAACCATTATGGTACCAAATAATGACCAAATTAAAAAATTCATCTTGATTAGACACCAACATATTTTAATCCGACTTTAACTTTATAACTATTCCTCAATATCAGTTGCAAACCACCATTAATGGTCCAAACACAAATAAAAATAAACTGTGTCAACTTTGCCATTCTGACTACTAATATTTTGAATGGATTTTATAAGTAGTATGTTAGTATCATTTTTTGGGGAAAATCTTCTTCTGGTGTTTTTATAAATGTAGATTATTTTAATGTGTGCTCAATCTGATACCAAAGCTTCTTAGCCACCAAAGATAGTCGACTACCAAAGATAATGAGCATTTTCTTTTTTTGCTGTTATAGAGATAGGAACAGGTGTCCGTAAAAGAATGTCCGAGTTTTAATGGTATATTACAGGAGCTTATTTTATACTAAATATAACAAATCATACATGAAATTGAAGGAAAACTCAGTGTTTCCTATAGGTGCTCAATGTGTGCACCTTTAGTGATACGGCACACATAAAAGCAAAAATGCAATTCTTTCCATACTCTCTGCAGCAAGTCCGGAGTAATGGAAGCAACTGTGAAAACGATGTAGCGGTACAAGTGCATGTGCTTATCTGAAACTGTTGGTGTTATTCTCTATTTGTCACCTTCAACCACAAACTATGTAATGATTACAGCTGATACTATTACCATTTGAAACTCAGACATTCTTTTACCGACACCCTGCATATTTTTTATGAACTTCTTAACCAAAAAAAATTCAAACTGAACATTATCAAACAGTATCTCGCATTGCATGGGTTGGTACGGTTTGGTTTGAATTATCGTCGCACTAGAGCTACATGAGGGCTATAATGGGTTGGTACCACTGTTCTCAAATCATACATCAGCTCTACAGGAAGACACAACTTGATAATATGGTTATAACTAAATATGATCATTACATATAAGAAAAAAATAGTTTACATGTACTAATCAACCCACAAATGAATAAACCAATCAATGTTTACTGAAAAGGGTTTCGTGGAAATTGTTGACCAGAGGAAGAAGTTGACTGTCGAGGAACATTTCCAACACCAGAAGTTGACTGCGACCGCATAGGAAATGCCGAAGACCTGCTATTGGTGGAGTTGTTCCGTCTCGAGATGCTGTGATTGGCCGATTCATACCCGCTGTCGGAACTTGCATTACGAGAAGGGGGTTGTCTGGTTGCATTTGAGGTAGCACTTGAGTCTACAATAAATAAATTGAAAGTAATTAAGAAAATTGGTTGAGTTGAAGTATTGTCGCACTAGAGCTACGAGAGACTAATTGGGAAGGGCATTGTAATTTAGAGCCTCAGTCAAGTGACAAGCTGACACCTAACACGAAGTTTGGAGCCACTATGTAAACGGTCTCGAAATCATATTCTCTGATAGCTGTCTTGCTAGCAATTTCTGCTGGTAACCCAAAACTTATTTCAATCAGCTTCTGGATGTATTCAATGTTACTTTAATATCCTCCCTCTTTTAGTTAGTGTACACAGTTACCAAAAAAATATACTTGTGATTTGTTACCAGGACTAGGCCAGCAACTAGGATTTTGTTGATATTAATATATTTTTCTTACACCATTGCATTCTGGAGAGTTATTATTAATATTATTTGCATACTAAAGAATGCCCAATTTTAAACTTTGTCAGTGACTAATAAAAAGTTTGAGAGAAAAATGACCATAGTCTAAAGTGGAAAATTTATAAGTAAAGTAATAATTTTTAAAATGGACACGGCTATAACAAATTATCACTTTTGTGTTTTAAGTAATATTAAATAAACTTAAACACAGAATACAATAACTTACTTCCTGCAGAAGTTAT
This sequence comes from Hylyphantes graminicola, assembly GCA_023701765.1. Taxonomy (NCBI): domain Eukaryota; kingdom Metazoa; phylum Arthropoda; class Arachnida; order Araneae; family Linyphiidae; genus Hylyphantes; species Hylyphantes graminicola. Next base: position 63,563,910 of record CM043118.1, on the reverse strand, counting down.
GGGACGAGCACCTAATATTTCTAGTAGTTCTGTGTCGCAACCTCCTAAACAACACTCGAGTCTGCAACAACAAATTTCAAAATAATTTTTATAAGAAATAAATAAAAAACATTTTATAAACAAATACAACTATTAGTTAATTAACCCTCTAATGCATAACGCTGTCGTTTGGCAACTAGTAACATAATCCATTGCATTCTATTAAATTAAAGCTCCCTCCTGATAAATTTGTGTTTTTTTTTCATCTATTACATTATATTTTGAAATTTTAGTTACTAATAATCCTCATAGATGACAGTAGTTAAAGTGTATTCAAAATTAAAAAGTGAGGTTATCAACTGTTGTGAAGTTACGTTTTTGGCAGTATTCAAAGTTTAATAATACTAAATACAAATATATATTAATACTAAATACAAATAAATTGTTGTGAAAAATTAATTATAGTTAAAAAGGGTTATTTTGAAATATATTTAGTAGTTTTCTAGTCATTATTATCAGAATTAGAATTTTGTAGTTGGGTTTTTATCATATGGAAAAATTGTTAAGAATGAAATTATTTAAATTCTAATGCAGTTAAACGTTTTACAGCTTTTTCCCCATAATATACGAGTATTAAAAATACATAAATATTTTTTTGGGATAAAAAAATTCATGCATTAGAGGGTTAAACAAATCTAAAGTTTGTATAAATTAGGTTAGAAAAGACTTCAAAGATATACATACTCATCAGGATAAAAAGGCCTCATAGATCCTGGTTTGAATTTTAGTTTTACTTTTTTAACAATCCTAGGAAGACACTAAAAAATAATTTATTAGTTCAATAATTATTTTATTATAACTTTTGTTGATAACTATTTCAAAATAGCTCAAATAAACTATCGAATTATTAGCGTCTTTTCGGCAGTAAATTGAAGTGTTATAACCGGCAAATATTATTTAAAATAAACCACAGCTTGAAATAAATCTCTCTACAGAGCAATAATATAATTTTATGTTTTAAAATACATTTGAGGGATTGCAAGGGCAATGGAAAATTATTAAAATTAATAAATTCACTGATTACCTCTTGGCATTGTTCTTCAATCACAGATATCTGTTCTAAGCTATCGGGTAACCACAATGTAGCATTACAATCAGGGAAAGATAAACATCCAAGGAAGAACCTAAGAGGAGAAAATGCTAAGAATACATAATAAATACAACCCCTGCAAAAAGTATTTGAAACCATTGACCACGATATGTTAACATAAACTTTTTTTCCACAAATTCTATATATTTTTCAAATTAAAGTATTTTATTACAAAGCTTATTTTGTGTAATAATAAATGATAATGCAACAAATTGCAGTTAACTTTAACGATGGAAAAAATTGAATAAAGTCTTCCAAGAAAAAGACTCCGCTCATCACTTTGTGGGGAAATAAGTATTCAATCAAGCCCCTTTAATATTTTGTCGGTTCTCCGTTTGCCTTGATTACTGCATTTTAAGTGATGAGGCATGGATGCAACCAACTCATGGGATAAATTTGATGGAATTTCACTCAAGCTTTCTTTGATGGTTAGTCTTAGTTCCTCAATATTTGTTGGTCTTGTCTTATCAATGTTTCTTTTCAAAACATTCTAAACATTTTCGATCGGATTCAGATCCGGAAATTTTGTTATGGTGATCAAATACTTTTTGCCAGGGGTGTACAAACTTAATTCATATAAATAGAAGGACATTTTAAAATACAGTTAACAAGTTCACTGTTATTTCAAATTTGTATACTCACAGCAAACATTTGAAAATAATTGTTGCAGCATAATTAGGCAATATTTTTTGGCTATTAAATTTTTTTGTCGGAATATAGTTATCTATAATTATCAGCTATATCATAGAAGCTTAACATTATCTATAACATTTCATCTAGCATAAATGTTTCTATGTTACTTCTTAATTAAAACATGGCTGTAAAACACTATTTTACTACTATTTAAAAATTATTACGTACAATTTTGCGCAAAAAAAAATTAATGGAGATCTGTCAAAAAACCCACACTGAAATAAATAAACATTTATACATCAAAAATGTTGCGTTTATAGAACAAACTATGTGTATTTTTAGAGTTTAAGGCATGTCCCTAAGTAACTATTAAACATAATTTTTTTAATTACTTTGCAAAATTTACTTTTTAGTATATATTTGCATGAAAAGTATGTTTAAATTAAGAATATAAGTGTAGGGTTTTGCTCGGGTCTTAAAGAGGTTAACAGGCCATTAAAAATCTTACCCTTTGTTATCTCTTTTTGTTTTGATTGTTATATCACCACTTTGACATTTGGGACACTTCATTACTGGCACTGTGACTGGAGCCATTGTTTCTGTAAAAAAATAATAATAATTTTCCAAAAATAGTAACAACATCTGTGAAATGTGCTTCTATGTATTCACACTAATTAACACTTTGGTTCAGGAGTCAAACAAAGTAAACAGCATTGTTGATTTAAAGCACTAGTCAAGAGCAAGGGTTCCCAACCGGTGGTACGTGGGAATATTTCAGGTGGTACGCGGGAATATTTCAGGTGGTACGCATGAGTGATGTGAGCAACATAATGCTATCAATAGCTTCTGTATGCATAAGCAGTGGCAAACATATTACTCATTATTAAAACCATTAACATTATTTTAAAGAGAAATCTTCAATTAAATTCTGGATCGGATGTAAAACCTAGTACCCTTTGATCTTACGGAAAGCTCTGCTATTTTTTGTTACAAGTTACTTGTGTGAGAGTCGATTTTCTGAACTCTTGTACACAAAAAATAAAAATAGAAGCAGAATAATGAGAACTTAAGAGTGAATTTAAGTTCCACTACTTAAAAATATAATCGCATGCAAAAAATGAAAAGTTTCGCACTAACGACTATAAAAGTATGTTTTGTATAATGACCAATTTTTTGCTTAATCATTAAATATGAAGTTTTCTTACAAGCATTTCTTTGAACACTTTCATAAAAAAATTAAATATTATCTGTTCATTAATATATTTAAGTCTGGTGATATGCCAAAATTTATCAAAAATCAAATGGTAGGCAGGTGCAAAAAGGGTCATAGGGTCAATTCCAAATGTATCAATGAAATCGGTAGTGTGAATTCTGATTTAATCGCATATAGATGTTTGCTCAACCGGTGGTTTAAATACAATGTTTTGTATTTGTGGATTTGTACAAAGTAAAACAAGAAACTGCTAATGATCAGTAAAGCTTCCAAACTTGTAGCAATTTTAAAGCCTAAAAGTAGCCCTTAAAACACATTTTTTTAGCATTTTTTTCATACTTGACACAATTTTATAAAGTTCTTAAAACTAAGTTCAAATTTAATCAAAATGGTACTTAAAAGATTCCATACAAAAATAATAATTAATAATCAAATATGTGTGCAATGTTGTACAACTACAATTTGCTGATTTTCACGGTATTAAAATAAGTACATTGAATACAATAAGTATTTGATTATTAATATATATTGGGTATGAAAAGAATTTTTAAAAAAACACTTTTTTTTAAACAAGTTCCTTTTAAAATTTGTTTAACCATGAAGTAATACTTTATTTAAAGTTTAAATTGGAGCTTCACCTGAGCAATTCAAATTGGTGAAGGATCTATCTACGAAGGAAACATAACTTGTGACGGACCTGCCTAGTTGTTCTACGAAGTAATGCAGCTCTTGTGCAATTTAGCCTTTCAACCACAGATTATTTCATGCCTTACGATTTACACAACATTTATGAATATTATTATCAGACAGTATAAACATTGACAGTCTTCGTGGAGGGGCGTCTCCGCTGGTCTTTTAATAGTATGATTTGTTTTTAATAGTGTCTTTTATCTTTTTAGATAGCAGCAGCTGAGTTTTAGCGTTTATATTTTTGAAATGTGAAAGTTCTTGATATTCTTGGCCAGTTGGGAAATGCGAGAACGTCGGCCAGCCATTTTTGACATCTTGTGATCTAGTGCATGACCTGGCTCGTCTACTCGCCGATGTCAGCTGCAATATCCTTACTTATTTTATTTTGTTTGTTTTGAATGTCCCCCTGTACCTCATTCCCTAAAGTATTTATTAAATATCCTAATTCACTTAAATTGCTTTTCTGTTTTAATTTTGTGTGTGACCCTTTTCTGTCTTATTTACTCCGCCTGGGAGCATGGTTTTTTTTTTTTTAAGTAATTAACCGTGCTAGGCTTTAAGCTTTTCCCAGAGACGTTACAAACTATCAAAGCAAACAATAAATACCTTGAGCAACATCTCCAGGCTGGCAATTGAAGTACGTTGACAAAGCATTGTCTAATTTGATTGCCTTAAAAAAAATTTAAAGATTACATTAATTTGTAAGTATATTTAACGGAATGCATGAATAATGCATTTAATAATAAAATTTATAACTGAAAAGTTTATATTCAGCAATATTTATAACCTTGTCTTGTTTTATTAATTAAAAACTTCTTAAAAAATGCTTAATTTTGATATTTTTTTCTTAACTATAAATAAAGAATAAAACAATCATTTTAACCTAGCTTCTGCAAACTACTTGAAATTAAAACTTTATTGATAGCAAAAGAGAAATTAAAACATATTTAAGCAGTTATAAAGGCTTGTATAACCATTTACTAAAATATAAATAATTTATTATTTGTTTGTAAACAAAAAACAATGTGACCATAACAGTGTTCTAGACAAAGTAATGCAGCTAAAAGGTAAACTTGGCGGATTTAAACTTTACAGCTTTAATATGCTAATGGTCTATGTAAATAATACTATGTAGACAATACTTTTAGCCAGAAAAAAATTCATATTTCAAACCGTAATCTATATATCAAAACAGCAGACAAACCCTTGACAAATGACATGATAAAAAGATGGCATTGGGTCAGTCATGTGCAAAGAAGGAGCCCCGATTCTAACAAACAGATCGCTTTAACTTGGTCTCCTGACGGTAAAAGGAAGAAAGGCTGACCAAGGCTGACATGGCGAAGAAACATCTTGAAGGCCCATCATCTTCGTTGGCCAAGCTGGGCAGTTGCCAGGGAGGCCACACTGAGTCGGAGGAACTGGGTTTCAACAATTGCGGCCTCAGGCGCCTATTAGACGTGACGATTCTCAAGGCAAGACAATACAAGACTTTTTTAATGAATACTATTTCCTTGTTACTTCCAAATACAAAGTTCTGTCTGTCTGAAGGATATTATAGGGGACAAGGGTCTATGACCTATATTAATAAAATAAGCATTTTGTACCAACCCCCCAAAACAATGAAGTGATATGGCAGTAGGAGCTAAACTCAAAATGGATGTCGAAGAGTTCAGTGCTACCTAATGCGGAACAGTAGAGGGCAGCACTAAGACTATGCTTTAGTTTGGGTCTACTATTCTGGTTCCCTTGTTTGAAAACACAATAATAGAGGGCAACGCTATGGACTGTAAGTGGATCTTCCTAATTTTAATACAGAAATGCTTTGTTGCCCATAGATGTATTGATTTAGTCATAGGAGGACTTTGTGATCACAAGAGGCATTAAAAAGCACCAATCATTATTAGCGTACACAGGGAGTCTGCAGCACCCAAGAGTTCATTTTTACCTCATTCGGACAGCAGGGTTTGACTCACTACCAAAGAGATGTTAGCCCAACACCAAGGTTACCACAGTATTTGGTAAAAAAAATCAAGGACTATTTAAAGACCTTTCAAGGATATATTTCTCCATTTTTAAGGGGGGGGGCTGGGGAGCCCAGTCGGTTAAGCACTCGCTTAGCATGCGGAAGGTCCCTGGTTCGGGTCCGGGCATCGCCAAAATAGCTGCCGACCTATAAACGGCCCGTGCAGCCAAAAATGTCCGACGAATAATACCCCGTGTAAGGGAGTGCACGTTAAATATCCTTCAAAGTCCTAACGCTGCGTACGATGTCGCCCTTAACGGTTGCGTTGGGTGCCTATTCAGGTGCCGGCTCGTCACCTGACTGAGGTTCTAAAATACGACGCCCGTCGCCAATAGCCCTCGTGTAGCTCTAGTGCGACGATAATTCAAACCTAACCTAACCATTTTTAAGGACCATATATTCAAAAATGCACCTAAAATCCAAGTTAGCTTTTAAAAATTAATTTAGAAAACGAATAACAGCTCTCTAAATTCCAAATGAACTTAAAATATGTGTTATAAAATAACCATTTAGCTACCAAAAAGATCCATGAAGAACGGCGTGAGGAGTAATGGAAAAATAACGAAAATTTTCGTTACTTTGTTACCAATAAAAGTAAACTGTAACTGGATTACAATTACAGTTACTTTCTAAAAAAATCTATCAGCATTGCTAGGAATTATCGACAAAAAAGTAACTGTTGCAAGTAACACGTTACTCCAATCCATGGAAAAAAACGGTCACTTCTAGATAAATTCATTGGCCCTAAAAATTAAGGACTTTTCAAGGCTGATAATGGTTTTAAGCACTTTTAAGACCATGAAAATCAATGTTTTTTTTTCAGGCCTTCAAGGTTTTCAAGGACAGTGGCAACCCTGATTCAACACTCTACCAACCAAGTTTTCCTAGCACAATTCAAAACAGCAATTATATGTGGTCTCTACATTAACTGTTTTTCTCCTAACAGCAGTCGTTAAAAAGACCAGAGAATGAGTTAATCTGAAACTCAATTGTACTTTAAATTAAATTCAGAAAACATAAGGAAATTATTTAAACTTACTTGGCGAGCTACTTCAATAAAATACTCCTTATATTTTCGGACTTGCTCCTCGAGAACAACTACAAAAGAAAAAATATATAAATGGAATTACAACAGCGTAAAATGATCAACGTTAAAAAGTAAATTTCATACAATTAATATAATAATACAAGTCTATCATGTATATTCAAGTGCTTTTGTCATAAAATTATTATAAAATATAAATTCGCTACAGCCATGTGCACTTTTTACTTAATAAGATTTTAGAAATAAGGTAATTTCAAGTTAGTAACAAACTATTAATCATGCTGCTGAATTTGTTGTATACTGGATAGTTTAGTTAATCAAATAATATTGTACTTGAATGAATTGTACTTAAGACTATAGTTCAAGAAATTTAATAAAGAAAAAAAGATAAAACTTATTTCGTAATGTTCCTTAAAAAAAAAAACTTTTAAAATGTTTGAAATCCTTACGAAAAATTTGACAATTTATCTTTAAACTAAAACATATTTTTCAAAAATACCTTTGGGATCACGCGTTCCTTCTGTTATCCTAAAAAATACATAGATAAAGTATCATAATGTTGTTAAATGTATCTGAACAAAACAAATAATTTTACTTATAATATTGGTGTAAAAAAATGTACATCGATTAGTCTCTCTTGTCTTGACTTCAAAGTAATAAAATCCTTTGCCAGCACTTTAAATTAGCAGTTTGTTTAAAACAGCTAATGCATATATTTTTTTTTAAGTTTATTTATATTCCATAAATGTAGTAAAGCATAATAGTGTCTCTTCTCTCTGTGCCACCCTAGTTGGGTAAAAAAACAAAGAGTAAAAAGGAAGAGGGGAAAGTGAGGCTGGTCCATTAGTTGGAACTCTTGAAATGTAATATTTACATACAAAATAATCTGAATACAATTTAACCAAAATACACTTTTCATTCTGATAAAATTGCCAAATTTTCTCAAATAATATTGAAATCTGTTAGACCTTAAACAAAATTAATGTTTTAAACATGTTTTCTGGATGGATTTACAAATAATTTATGGAACTGTTTACATGCGTGGAAGGATCTTCTCCATAGCATATTTCTATTTGCCAAAGTTAGATTTGCAAGGAGTGTAGGAAATAGCATTTAAAGTAACATACATATTATTATTGAAAGATTTCATTTAAATTTGAATTATTAACTGCATATAATTTTTAAATAAAAGCAATACTGTGACTACTAATTGAAATACATTACACATGCCTTTTAAGGTCAGCTTCTAATTCTGCTCTTAGGTGAGGTTTTGACATATGCAAGCCCATCATATCATATCCTGTAAAAATATAAATGGAATTTTTTTTAAATGTGAAGCTCAGACTTTGTCCCACACATCAGGTCTGATCACCATTGAAAGATCAGTGTGTGTTGGAGACATGAAAACAAAATGTAGTTTTCCGGAAGCAACATTATGTAACATGTTTCTAAATTTCTTTTTCAAATACACAATATTTAAATGAATGGGTTTTTTTCATGATGAATCTGGCAATAGCTCTGCGGTTTTGTTTTCCTTACTCTCAAATTACTTTTGTTTGGGTTAAGTTGGTAGACCTATATTCAGGTTAGTGTCCTCGGTCAACACACAAACCTGATTATCTCTACCAACCAACACAAAAATAATTTGAGATGAAAGAAAACAAAACCACAGAGCTATTGCCAGATTCGCCATGAAACAACCCTATTAGAATATGGATTTTCTTATCATCTACCAATTCATCTATATTTTCAAAAGCCATAAGAGTAACGAGCAATTGCTTAGATTTTAGCTTCAATCAACTGTAAAGTGAATTGGTTCCCCCAAACCAGTCCTTTCAGGGTTTTTTTACTGTCTTGTTACACTGGACAAACTTTAAAACTTTATTGTAGCAATAGAAGCCTTCTATGTTCCCTTTTTTCAATCTATGACCTAAGATACATTGAATTGCTTTCTTATAAAACTTATTTAACCTACGTCCGACAGTGCCAAAGGTTATAAACTGTAAGGGCAGCTCTTCCAAAAACATAAATTTAGGAATGTGCATAGCACAACACAGTATTAGTTGTTTTGATTTCACAAGTAGGCCATATAGCAAAACTTTTCAACATAGCAACAGGTGTATAGCTATATAAGGTACAATTTGAAAAAATTGAAACAAACCTGAAACCTCTTAAAACTTATAGTGGACTTTACAGGGTAAGTAATGAAGGAAGTTAAGTATTGTGTCTAAAACATAAAAAAAAATTTCAATAAATGTTGCAATTTCTAAGCTCCTTCAATTATTTACCAATTAAATACCTTTCTTAATTTCTCAGATTTGAAAATCCCTTAAATTTTTTCGCATTATTAACAAGCAAACACACAACTTTACCTTGTCTAGCTTAAATGCGAGCCTCGAAAGCATTTTCTACCATTAACCTCACAACATAACCTCAAACCCTTAAGTTTAAAAAAGCAAAGCTCCTCTTTTTCCTAGAAAACCAAGCGAAGAAAGGGATAGGAGAAGAAAGTCTTTTCGAGGCTTGCATAGTAAATAGACAAGGTATAGCACCTTAATTTTAGTTTTGAACGCTATAGTATATGAAATCATTAATTTGGTTTATATTAAAAATTACTATCACATATTTGGTGAAAAAAATAATATGTGACAGAATTTATAAAATTTATAGGGTGAGGGGGAAATTAAAAAAAACCTAATAATTACCTTCCACCAATCCCATTCCAAGTTCGCCTGGAATAAACCGGTTACTTTCGTTCAGGCCAACATACAAGCGAGACTTGATAGTTTCAATGTGTTCTGCATGGGTGGCATCAGTGCCTGCAAGATTTTTTAAAAAATGATGTAAGCAAAAATATATTTAAATATTTAATAATAATAACAATAGTCAAACTTGGTTTCAACAACCTCGTTTACCACCGGCAACTCACTTATAACGCCACAAATGTTTGGCCCCTTGAATTGCAAATAGACCATTAACCTCTTTCGACCAAGCGTCCCTATTTGGAGACATTTTTTAAAACCTCCCCACAAACAATTAACACATTAATTAGTTCCGAAATTAACCTGGACTAATAGAAGAAGATCCAAATATCAGTTTTCTGCTTTTGATTACAGGTATTAGTCATTTATTTCTATAAAAATATGAAGTAGAACAAGGGTCAATACAATATTAATGTTCTTAAAAATTTATTTTAATTTTTTTTTCAAGTCCTTTTTATTTTAATTTAAGTTCTTTTGGTAGTTAATGTTAAAGGCATTTTGCATCAAAGCAATGTTAAAATAATCTGTTACATTCAAATAACTGTTGTCCTTTTTCGTTGCATTTATAGCAGAATTTTTTTTTTTCAGAGCTTAAGGTGGGTCTCTCAATAATTATAAACATACAGTAAAACCTCTCGGGAGCGACCACCCTCCGTTCTGATGAAAATCGGTCGTTGAGGGAGGGTGGTCTCTATGAGAAGTTTCCTCACTGAGCAGCTTAAATTTCAAATCAATTTTATAAACAATGGTTTAGCAGTAAAAATTTTAAAAAAGTATACAATTTTCATCATTTTATTTAGTTATTTTAATTATATCCAAAAACAAGGTCCTCTTTTTTTACAATACACATTTAAGTTTACAATCTTTTAAAATAAGAAAATATATCTTTTTGGTAATTTTTTTCTCAATTTTTTGGAAAGTACCTCATATTTCAATTTGTTTTTAGGTTTTGTAAAAAGACAATTTATTGAAACGTCTTTCATGTTTCGCAAATTTAACATTCACTGGTATTCCTCCATTCTGTGAGTTTCTTGCACTCCTTTTAAATTACGATGCCAATAACCCTCAAGTAGCTCTAGTGCGACGATAATTCAAACCTACCAAACTACCTTAAACTCCTTGCCATCAGAGTTAGCCCGCTGCTTGTGTGACAACGATCAACCATAGTGATTTGTTTTTGGAAGGGCGTGTCCAAGCGTTACTTAGGCTAGGGATGTCAACGTACTTAGGGATGTCAACGTACATGATGGATGGCCCTACCTTGCAATTGTTAACTGCAGTAAAGTGAAAGAAGCTTCTTATTGACAACTCGTACAATTCGTGGAAGGGTCTTTCGAAATTATCCTTTTAACAGCAAACAGGGGAGAGGGTTGAATTTGTTCAAACTTTTCATTCTGGACTTCTACAATGACCAGTAGCTGCGGGAAAGCAAGACTTCTTGGAAAAGTGACCCCCGGATGAGACCTGTAATGTGGTCGTAACCGGAGGTTGGTCTGGTCTGTCCGAGAGGTATTTTTAACATTAAGCGTATAGGGGAAAAAATCGGTTCCTTGAAAAATTGCCCGTTTGCAGAGGTGGTCGCTTAATAGAGGTGGTCTCTTGTAGAAGTTTTACTGTACTTTTTTTTAAAAAATTCTTTGAAAATCATACTTTTTAGCATATTTTGTATAAAAAGTATATTTAGATTAAGAATATACGTGTAGGACTTTACTTGGGTCTTAAGAGATTAATGCTTAAATATATTGCTTATTACAACAATTTTAATTAGCTCCTAGGTTAAAATGTTGAAAGTTTACAAATATATTTTCAAAAATACCTTCTTAAAGAACTTTTTTATCACTTTGCTTTCATTATTTAAATGTTATTTTATCAGCCTAAAAAGTGCAAAATGTCAGCAAACTTGACATTGATTTTTTTTTTTTTTTAATTTATTGGCCAGAGTCTTTGAATTTTACTGGCTGTTAAAATGAAACAAACGAACACTCTGAAAGTGATGTTTATAATATTTATTTAGTATTACAAATTATTTTGATTAAACTACCGTTGATAGCAGAGAGTTAAAATTAATTCAATGGATGTCATTTTATCACTTTAATTGATAATATGAGTACATATTATGCATTTTACATGATTGTCTGCACTTATTATTCAGCCATGTTTATAATGTTACTCATTTATAACCTCATAAAAATTGTACAATCCATGCCAACCTAACTGGGTAAAAACAATTAGTAAAAAGACTGGGGAAAAAAGCGTGGTTGGTCCGTTAGTTGGACACTCTTGTAAGGTAATATTTACATACAAAACTATCTGAATACAATTTAACTAAAATACTTTTCATTCTGAAAAAATTGCGAAATTTTCTCATATAATATTCAAATCTGTTAGACCTTTAACGAAATTAATGTTTTAAACATGTTTTCTGGTTGATTCACAAATAATTTATGGAACTCTTTACATCAGTGGAAGGATCTTCTTCACAGCATATTTCTATTTACCCAACTTAGGTTGGCAAGGAGTGTAGTCTCTTGAATGACTCTATAACCGGGTCATACTCTGCGTAAATAACTTATCATACAAAAATACAAAATATATGTTATAGTTGTATTTAAACATTTTTCGCAAACAGATAATTATACCAAAACAGACATTCTAAATTAATTAAATACCTATTCCATGTTTTTCCATTAAACCAATGAGATCTGCTTCTGTCAATAAATTAGGAGCACTGGTTTCACCTTCGTCCATCTATGATACAAAGAACAAAAATGAGTGAATAACCAAAAGTCATTAAAAAGTACTGAATTATATTTTAGTCTTAATATCAACACTTTAAATAAAACAAAGAGAGATAAATTTCAATATTGCATGGGTAAATATCTAAGCTAAATATTAGACACATAAAGAAATCATTATCTTATTTAAAATTAGTAACAAAGAAAATATCTCAGGTCAGATCATGAAAATGCTTTTTAATTCATAATCAGCAACTTAAAGAAAGAAGTTTTTTATATGGAACATAAAGTGAATAAAGATATACATAATATGTATCAATTTTAATTTTCAGCAAAACTTAAAATGTATTGATCAACAAATCAATTGATAATTTTGGTCAATGAGCATAGGGTTTAACCTTTATACACTCTCATTGTGCTGACATTATACATTAAAAATTATAAATACAATTAATATTGTGTTATAAATAGATAAAAATGCATATGTTTTAAATTTATTAATAGTAAACTAAAAATTACCTCAATTGCAGTTGGCTGAAATGTTTCATTTAAAGCATACTCCCCAACAATCTGCAAAACAATGATCATAAAAAATTAAAACACTTTTAAAGATTTCCAATGAAAACCAGTAACCAACTTCTAACGAGTGTTTAATTTGAATTCAGCACATTAAACAGTTTAAGGGCTTAGTGGAAGAAAATGCTTAGCGATGAAAATGCAACAGTTTTTTAATTTGCACTTACATCTGTTAAAACTGTACTTGCAAACATGGAAAAATAAACTAAACTTACTTAAAAAGTTTATGAAAACAGGAAATATCTTTAAAGGAGTGAATAATGTGATAATTGACTCAAAAATTTCTTTAATTATAGCTAAACATTATTTTTCTTCTCCTAATATTCCTTAATTTTTTCTTAAATGGTGTTAAAAGAACATGGTTGTGTAGTTAAATGAGCTTTAATTTTAATTTTTAACTCTAGTCCATCTAATTACAATGCAAGCTTTGAAAGCAATGTCTTTCCCTACCCTCACAGCAGACCGTAGATAGGTTTATAGCAGCCGCACTGACACCACTTCCTGAAAAACCACAGGAGGGGGTAGGGGAAGAAAGTGCTTTTGAACCTTGGTTAGGTTAGGTTTCGATTATCGTCACACTAGAGCTACACAAGGGCTATGGCGATGGGCGTTGTATTTTAGAATCGCAGTCAAGTGACGAGCCGACACCTAAATAGGCACCCATCACAACCATTAAGGGCGACACCGTAAGGGCTATTTATTGGTCGGCAGTTATTTTGGCGATGCCCGGACCTGGGACCTTTCGCATGCTAGGCGAGTGCCTAACCGACTGGGCTACCCAGTCCCCTTTGAAGCTTGTGTTGCGAGGTTAATTCCATGCAAAATTACTCTTTCTGTGGTGTAAAAAGTGATTATCAAGATAACTTTTAACATTAAATGAAAAAATTAGCGAAAAAGCTTATCTACTTTTATTATAACTAATATAACATGCTTAATTTAATTTGATTCATCTTTCAACTTTGAAAAGCATTTTTTTAATTGTGACTTACAGTGCCTCTACAGTTACATGAAATAAACCTGTAATCGGAAGGACCATAATCAAGTATTTAGTCTGTTAAAAATTTTCACAATGGATCTCCTATTTTTTTAATTGTGGTTTTATTAAAGTCAAAGTTAATATATAAAACAAAATTTATGAATAAATAGTCATTCATTAAACAAAAATAAGTTATACATAAAATTTACATACTTTAGCATTCCATCTGTCATACGGGTAAACTTCAAGATAATTCCTTGCAATAATCATTAAACCATTAACAGCAAACTGAAAAATTGAATATAATGTCAGTAATCCTAACATTTATCAAAAAGTCAAAAATAATTTATTAGGTATACATGACTTTCAATTACCACTAAAAAATTGATACATTTAAAAGTTAACAATGTAGCTTATAATGCAATTTTCGCATCTTTATAACCTGCAAAGTTCTACGACAGCTACACTTTGCACACATACAATTTTCTTAATTATTAACTTGTCAATTTACCTTATAATGCAGGTACTAGGAAATTGTATACTAAATTTCAAGCCCATAGGTCTTTTAGTTCATGCTGTAGAGTGGCTCCTGACAGACAGTGGGACAGAGGGACCATTGTTCAAAATCCACTTTTTAGTAGAAAGAATAGACTTTTTCAGAATCTGCACCCTCCAAAACGAGAAGAACACACAAAATTTCCTTTTGGAATTTTTGACCCCTTTGCAATAATCTCATCAGCTAACATTTCCTATTGGGTAGTTGGAAGCAATAAAAATATGAAAACGTAGTTATTTCAAACCTACCCTTTCATTATTCACATCAATTTCTATTGTAGTTTCTCGTCCTTCAGCATCTTTGGAAACACATGCTAAGAAATGCCGAACTACAAGATCGTACACTGTTTTATCATTACCCTATAACGACACAATAATAAATTATTGACACTCCTTCGCATAAATAGATATATATATACATATTTTAATTTACTATAAATTAAATGAATTTATAATTACTTTTTTAAAAAATGAATGTAATGCAACTAGAGTGCTTTGGAATAAGTACTTTAAAAATAAAAAAATGTATTCGGTTAAAAAAGATATTCGATTTAGCAGGGTCCATTCAAGAGGTAGTCTACTGAAGAAGCAGTTTGACAGTACCTGTTACAAAAGTAAAAGAAACATAAATGTGGTCTCACCTGTAATGTATCAATGTACTTTGTTGGATGTATGGGAGGATGGGCGTTATCTGTTTTGGTCCCTTGCCTGGGATTCGGTCCCCACTCCAACACACGCTGGGCAAAAACTATAAAAGAAATTAGGGGAATTTCCATTTTCAATACATTTTATATTACTTTTAATAATGTAGAACAGAGATTGAAGTAACATGTTACTTGAAACCAGCTACTTTTTTTAGGTAAAGGGCGAGTTATGCCATTAGATTACGCAGAAAATAATTGTAACTGTAACTTAGTTACTTTCAGAGGTTCTGATGTAACGAAAAAATTTCTTACTTTCAGAATGCTGTCAGATGCCAATTTTGAAATTAAACTCCTTAAAAAGTAACTAAATGATTAAAATATTAATTCTTATGGTAGTGTTTAGTTTTTGCTTGTGTTTATTTAATCTTGGTTCTCTTTGAAAAATGGTAAGATGGTTAAATTCTAACTTTTTCGGTTAACTAACATCTTTTATGCATAGCTTGAATTTGTTAATAGTAACTATAATTAGTTACTTTTAATAATAAGTAACTGTAACAGAATTACATTTTTAAGAAAGTTACTGTAACCATATCAGAATTACTTTTAAAGTAACTTTCCAATAGCTGATGTAGCGTAGTGAGTAGGAAAATTCTCTCACTTCATTAGATAATATAATTTTTTTATGTAAATGCAGACTAAATTAACAATGGAAAACATAATAATTTCTACATATGTTAAATAAAGATAATAGAAAAAATACATGAAAATGTGTGTGCTATCAAACAAGAATTTTTCTTAAGATTTTATTCGTCGAATTTCACATTTACTTTTATAAAGAAGCCAAAAGGTTATTGAATCAATAAAATTAACTTTCTTAATCATTTACAATCGAACTAAACATTGAAATATACATTTCAACTAATAGGTCGGCTCAGTGACTGTGAGATATTAAATGCAAGCCTCAATAGCCCAAAATTTCAGGTTTAGTCCCAGCTGAGTCAGGAGATTTTAAGGATGGGAAAATAGTCGTCACTTATGACTATGCGCTTATGACTATTCAAACTTAAACATCCACAGATTCATTGCAATCGGAGTATCAAAATTGGTAACGAGAGCTGAATAGATGGTGCCACACAATTGTGGTTCGCATTTCTTGAGAATATGCATAGTCTGCAAAGATTTAGCAGCTAATAAGCAGACCTGTACAGAAAAAAACACCTGCAAAAAACTTTCAAACTTTTAAGAAAAACAGTTTGACTCCAGTTTAAAAGGATAAAAGGGAGGAGAATCTCAAAAGTCTGCAAAAGGCAGCCCCATGCACCAAAAGGCAGCCCCACAGGAAAAAATTTATTTAATCACTAAAAATTTTTAGAGCTCTAGTTTAACTAAGCCTCAAGCAATTTAAAAGTCAAGCACAAAAATTTATTTTGATTAAATATTGAAAAACCCTGATACCTACTTTGTAAACTGATGACAAATGTACTTGAAATTGTTTTAAATAAAGTAAGAAAAAAAAAGGAAAATACAATGGAGAAAATTTTTCAAAAGACCTTTCAGAAATACTTGAATTCCATGCTTGAAGTTTTTAAAAGGTTCACTAAACAATAATAAAGAAAAATATTTTTTTTTAAACGTTATAAAAATATACATTTTGTAAACATTACTGTTGAAAAGTTACTTACCTCCCCAATTCGGATCCTGGGATTGCATTTCAACTAAAGACACAAGATTGAGCTCTTTGGGAAAGATAGTAGTTTCTGTACGAGGATAACTGATGTAACCCTTGGTATATAGCTTCTCAGCGATAGTCATGGCTTGTTTAGCATTGATACGAAGTTTTCTAGATGCTAACTTTTCAAATTCCTTGAATGAAAATGTGATATTATGAAACATTAGTCACAAGAATGTCATTAAATTACAAAAAAGTACAAGTTAACTTCTAAAGTACTAAGGAGTTGAGTTGAATTTACATCACACTAGAGCTACAGGAGGATTATTGGCAACAAGCTCTGTAATTTAGAATTACATTGAAGAGGTGTGCCGATACACAAGTAGGCACCAAATGCAACTTTAAGGGCATAATAGTACTCAGTGTCTGGAATTCGGAACACATTTAATGTGCACTCACTCTATACAGGGTATTGTACATAACATTGGACTTTATTCATAGGCCAAGGCAGAGTTGCTACTCATTAAAAAGGACAAGTCTGGATGAAAGTTAGTCTATTCCACTTCAATTCTAAACTGTTATGCAAAAGTATGGGACTAGGAAGTAAAAGTTCTCCAAAGCACACTTAATATGATAAACACATAAAACTGCTATTTTATTTCTCTAGGAATTGAAATTTAACAGTATATTGCTGGTAACAGACAGACCTGACTAGTTTAAGTTTCACTTTAATGCAATTTTTTTTTTAATTTAATATTTGGTTGTAACTGTCTCTTAATCAAATTTCATAATCAAGTAAACTATTATATGTTAACTGGTTAAACAGATTCAAACTACAAAAGTAATTTTTAATAATTTTATTGATATTAAATATATGAATGTGAAACAATGTCTTTCTATATTCTCAGCAAGTAAAACAGATAAAACTATAATTAATTTTTAATAAAAAAAATACAAATTAGATTTTTACAAAATAAAATCATGTTAATAGCAACTTTAAGCATTCATAATTTTCACTTACAACTGTATCTAAAGGCTGAGGTCTCCACTTGCTTTTATTACGACTTTTGATGTCAACAACACGAGCCGTGGGAGCCTTTAAAATATCAAATGAAATTTTAAATTAAACTATGAATATCGAAAGCATATAAATTAAATTGTAAGAACTTTAGGATGAATAATAAAAAGCCCCAAATCTACAAACATACACAATTTAATTTTAATTTATAGATGCACTTGTGATTTAATTCATTGTTCTAAACTTTAAATTATGGAAGTTATATTTAAAAAGCATTCGTTACTAACTTATAATTATATCCTCTTGATAGTAAGCTACATAAAAATTAAATTAAAAAGTAAAACATAGTTATCCAAAAATTAAAAGAACTATAATTATTTCCTTGTCTGTATGCTACGTAAAAGTTAACTTTAAAAAAAAATTGAAAATTAAGTTACGTAATATTTTATATTCAAGGGAAAAAATCAGACACAACTCAATAATAAAAAGCATTTTTTATACAGTATTGACTGATAAATTTTAAGACAAAATGTTTTCACTTATTATGGTGTATATTTTTTAAATCTAACCTCTAAGCACACTTGATACAAAACAAGGCAAGCTGTGTGATCGAACAATCGACCCCGTTTCCATGTGAATTCTGTCAGTGTGTCTTCTTTTTTATGAGTCACTAAAATATACAAAAAAAAAACTGACTGAATTAGTAACTTTAACGTACACTAAATTTACGAAAATGAGTTCAATCATATATAGAGTATTCTCAACTGATTTATTACTTTCAATCACCTAATATAAAATATAGAGCAACAGAAGTAATGCTCAATAAATTGAAATAGAGATTTAAAGTTTTCTGCAAGTTTTGGAGGGTTCTAAAATAGTGGTATTTGAACATTAGTCCATTTGTCCGTCTGAATCCACTCTACAGGTAATACTAAAAGAGCTAAGGACTTCAAATTTGGTACACCATTTTCTAGAAACTCCCAGAAAGTTTAGGAGAAAAGTTGCTGCCATGGAACTTTTTATGTTTTTAAGTTGTTGAAATTGCATAATTTCCTTTAAATGCATTAAATTTCCATTTTGAGAATATTTTTAATTGTATTTTTCTACATGCAAAAGTATAAAAGTAAGAGGATATATTATGTAAAAACGAATTTCTAAAAAACAAACAAAACAACTAACTAACAAACATATAAGGTATGTGTTTACACATATATATACATAATTAAATGTTATGCAAATACATGTTATTTCATCAAAGTGCACAGAAAAATATTAGAAGTATTTATAAATGACCGGACAATGTGATAAATTATCATATAATAAACACAAAATCATTAAATTACGAATTTTATTGAGCATTTTATAAATTTTCCACAACATATACATAGTAAAAAATAAGGATTTAAAAAAAATATTACTGCAAAAAATACATGGGAAATTACCTTTCAATTTCCAAAAAGCTTCTGGTATAAATGCCTGCACTTGCTTGTATCTCTCAACAACAAATCCTAGTGTAGGAAACTGGCAACTGCCATAGCTAATAAGCTGATTTCCAAGTATATCAGGAAATACTCTTTTCAACCGAAGAGTCTGGAACCTTGTAAAAGCAGCACCTAATAAATAAAGAGCAAAAAATTCACCTACAAGGTTACTTGCTAAAAAAAATTATTATTATAAGTAATTTTCACATGGTCTTTCTATGTACATGATAAATTACCACACTTATTTTTTAAAAGTTCATATTTTTAATGTACATTTATATTAAGTTAAAAGCTCCATTTTAAGAAAGTGCAAGTGACTTTGAAAGTAAAATAAAGCACTTTTAAGAACAATTTATATGATAAATAAAAAAAAAACTACACATGAAAATAATCAATTAAATTTGGAGTGATTGATTCTCGAAATTCAATAAATATTTATTTACCTATTATGTTATTGAATTAGCAGATTAATTCAACTCAAATGAAATTATTAGTTTCTGTCCAGTTAATACAATAAATTGAGTGAACATTTATTTTCAACTAGCTGTATGGTACCGTACCGCCTTAGTGGGAACCCGTTAACTTCGCATTGCTTCCTTTTAGGGGCATACTAACTTACCCCCCCCCCCCCTTGTGAAAATACACTCAAAATTAAAACAAAATTAAATTCGTGTTGGCGCATGCGCACCTAAAAGAGCAAACACTAATAGAGGATGAAGCAGCCCTAGAGCGAGCGCATATCTCAATCAAACTAATAGAGGATGAAGCAGCCCTAGGGCGAGCGCATATCTCAATCAAACTAATAGAGGATGGCATCGAGCCCCCGTTTCGCCCGGACCATGTATTTTCAAGCCCTGTTATGGTCCCGCAATCCCACGTGGATGACGTTTTTTTTAAACTAATTATATTAATTAAAAATTTCAATCAAATATGAAAATCTAAGCCTCAGGTGCACAGGTAGGTATTAAAAGCAATCTATATTAAAAATTTCGAATTTTTTAGAGCAGTCTAAGTAGGTTTTTTGCAATCCACAGACAGACAGACACACAGACAGACTCTTTCTTTTATTATTATAGATTTCATCGCTCAGATGCTCAGAACTAAAAAAATTAGGAATTTTCAAATAATCAACCAAACATGAAAGCAGAATTTCTTATTAATGAAATAAAAAAACATTCATGTTATTTTATGGTCAAATTTAATTCATTTAAGGAACATCCCAATAATGGGATGTTAGTCACAAGTGTGCTAAATCGGGGATTGGAGTAACACGTTACTTGTATCAGTTACTTTTTTAGGTAACACTCTTAGATTTTTCAGAAGGTAACTATATAAGTTACTTTTAGCGGTAACTAAGTTATAGAAATTTAGTTACTCTCTGGAGGCTGTTGGAAGCAAATTTTGAGTTGCAACTCCATTAAAACTAAATGAAATTTTTTTCATTAATTCTGACTGCAGTGTATTATTTGTGCTTGTGTTTTCTTTAATCTTGGTTCTTTGAAATATAGTAAGACGATTAAATTCAAATTTTTTGCTTGACTTACAGCTTTGACATATAGCTTGAAGTTTCAAAAAGTAAATGTAATTAGTTATTTTTCATATTAAGCGCCTGTAACTAGTTACTTTTCCTATTAAGTAACTGTAACTCAGTTACATATTTAATAAAGTAACTGTTACTATACCAGAATTACTTTTTTTAAAATAACTTTCCACTCTTTGTAAAACAAACGAAAAACATTAATGTTATTCTATTGTTGAATTTATTAAGTCAAGGAACATTCCAATAATGGGACACTAGGCACAAATGGGTTTACATTTGAAAGAAAAGTTCTTAGAAAAATATTTGGACAGGTCAGAGAAGGAGAGGTGTGGAGAATTTGAAGTAATCTGGAGTTGAAAAAGCTATACAAGGAAAGGGATATCGTGGATATAATAAAAATCAAACGGCTCCAATGGCTCGGACATCTTGAGCGAATGGGTGATGAAAGAGCAACAAGGAAAATCTTTAAAGGAAAGCCAGAGGGAAAGAGGAGAGCCGGACGCCCTAAGAAGAGATGGCTGGACGAGGCTGAAGAGGATTTGAGAAAGATTAAAGTTAAAAATTGGAGGGTCAAAGCCAAGGACCAGAAAAAGTGGCGCTGTGTGTTAAGGGAGGCCAAGGTCCTTCACGGACTGTAGTGCCGAGGAGTAAGTAAGTAAGGCACAAATGGGTAAAATTCTTACCTATCCTAAGGTCTAATTCTCTTCTAACATTCACGGCATCACTTATCCTCTTGTCTGGGGGTGCAAGATTGGCACATGCCCGCTGAATGGCCTGTGTGGTGATTTCAGAGAACCTAGCTCTTAACACCGTTATGTTGGGTTGAACTGTGGAAAAAATTAACAAACATTACTAAATTGTAATTGTTAAGGCACATCCCAATAATTGGACAAATGCGTTAAATTCTTACCAAAAATATTTAAAAGAAAATAATATTCAATTCAATTCCATTAAATTATTTAAAAGAAAAAAGGAGTTATTTTCACTGAAAAGGTTTGATTGAAAAACACATTTGGCAATAAGAATCATACAAGTGCAAAAAAAAAAAATCATGAATCACAACAAAAATAACGTATAATAAGCTTTATTTGTATAAATAGTGAAAATTAAACACAAATTGTCTCAAAAATCTGCTATTTTATTTGTGATTTACAATAAATTTTAGTTATTTAAATCTGCCTGATCATTATAACACGACTTTTTCAACCAAACCTTGCAAGAGAAATTTTAGTTGTTATTCAAGTTTTAAAATAGTGTTGCCAGAACTTGATAAACTATGGCTATTTTGAAACTTTTATCTCTTTTTACTACTTGGGGAATAAATGCTTTAATTAAACTGCAAATATAAATAGATCATAATAAAAATGATATTGTGGTTTAAAAACTAATGAATAGGAGTAATTGCCTTTCATCGTATCAAGCAAAAATAATGGCAATAATGAAAATTCTTACTCTTCTGACACACTTCGATGATTTCAAAGCCAATATTTTCTCCCTCCCTGTCACCATCAGTCCATATGATGAGATACTGGCAATTTCTAACTTCAGATTCTAAAGTTTTCTGGAAATAAGAATTAAACACTTTAAAAAAAATAGTTCCTTTTTCTAAAGAAAGATCAGTTTTATAGTAACCAAATGAAACAATTTTGTACAATTGGACTAACTGCCTAATAATGACTGACTGATAATAATACAGCATTTTTTTTTCTTTATATTTTTACCTTTTTTTAATTTAGAATTTTTTTTATTTTAGTCAAAAGTAATGTGCCGAAATATTAAGCACTATACTAAATATAAAATATTATTCCAATTTTGGTTGTGTGGTACACAACCAAATAAAAAAATTACGAAAGCAAACTGTTATAAGTAAATTGAAATTGAACTAATATCAAGCATTAAACAATGAATAAATTCATTTGATAATTGAAAACCAAAATTACAGTCTTAAGTAGCCTTGTAACTGTAGATAGATACGAAAGATAAAATCACATGTATGATATTTCTTTTGAGTGTTTAAACTGGTATAAAATAAGAAATTCATTAAAATAAAATGTCATGACCCCAAGAACTAAATTTACAGAAACACTCCTCACTAAATTGTCCGGAACTTACTTTTATTTTTTCATAATCTTTCAAACAAACAGTTATAATAGGAGCTTCAAATAACACGACAGGATTACATTGCTGCCTGCAAAAAAATAAACAATTTGATTGGGCATTGATTAAATATCTTATATACCTCAAAAAACACTAAACTCCTTTTCCCAACAATCTGCCGTGCCCATTTCAGCTTTCGTGACCTAGGGCTATGGGGTGGTAGGCATATGTCCTGGTAAGGTGATCAACCTCACGCGGAACCCAAAGTGTTTAGTTCCCCAGCATGCTTGGTACCCATTATATCGACTCACCCAAGGGATGATAGGATGAGTCAACCTTGCCCCATCCGGTTTGGTTTTAATTATCGTCGCACTAGAGCTACACGAGGGCTATTGGCGACGGGCGTCGTATTTTAGAACCACAGTCAGGTGACGAGCCACACCTGAATAGGCACCCAACGCAACCGTTAAGGGCGACATCGTACGCAGCGTTAGGACTTTGAAGGATATTTAACGTGCACTCCCTTACACGGGGTATTATTCGTCGGACTCGCCCCATCCGGGATTTGATCCCCGGACCTATGACATGGCAATGCGAAGCCCTATTACTAAGCCACATACAGCTCAAAACATGAGATAAATTTAAAAGGATTTTCAGGAAAAAAAATATTTCTTATGGCTACATATGAGTACCATTTAAAGCACAGTAGAACTCTAATTATCCAAAGCAATAGGGACCTAACCACATTCGGATGATTGGAATTAATAGAAAAAACTAGCATCTAAAATAATCAATTCCTTAAAGTATTGTTGGGCTGTGAGATGATTTAGTTCTGGTTTTAGACGTAATCAACCAAAACCAAATTGAAAAATGCTATTTTGGCAATTGGAGTTACAGCTTTTTGTAATAGTTTTGTTATAAAACTTTTATTAGAATTTTAATTTGTCAAAAGTTTATATGCAACACATAAACTTTTATACCCTTCTTATTTATTACTGTTCATCTCTGTTGTTTTCTGGAATTTGGATAATCAACAACCCTTTGGATACTTGGAGTTCTACTGTACCCTACAAAATTAAGGAATATATTACACTTTATCAAAGACTTTCAAAACCCACAAGTTAGCTATGTCTTAAAATCCAGTTTGACGTTGGAGTTTGTGTGCGTGTTTAATGTGTAGTGTTTTAACAAGCTGTACCCACCAAAAGAAACCAGGTGGTGAAGACCAAGTTGCTTTGGGTTATACCCTACAATATTTTCTATAATCTATACCTCGTCAATGGGAGCCTGGAAAGCATTTCCCTCCCCCATCCCCGCATGTGGTTTTCTTCGAAACAGCGTGAGCATGTTTTTTCCCCACCCTACTTTGGTTTGAACTGTTCAGATTGTTAACCTCACAACAGAACCTCAAACATGTTAGATTAAGAAAAGCGATGCTCCCCTCCGTTTCCTAAGAAACCAAGCAAAGAGAATGAGGAAGAAAGTCTTTTCGAGGCTCAAATAGTAAATAGACAAGGTAAAGATGGCAGTAGTAATTCAACGTCAACTCACGTAGATGTTATTTGAAGTTGCATGTCCATGTGAAGTGGACTGCTGCACTATGGTTAAGGAACACAATGAAACATAATAGTTGAACTTGGAATTTTTAGAGCTTTTAATAATGTACCGTATATACCCGTGTATAACCCGTGAAATTTTGGTCAAATTTAGTGCCGTGAAAAACGGGGTCGACTTATACACGAGACATCAAATTTCCGGGAGCGGAAAAATCCCTCATCTTTAAACTAAAACCAAATTTCAATCAAACTTAAGATTTAACTACTAACCATTAAAAATAAAGACACAAAAACAGTTAAATTCTGAAGATGAAATAAGATTGGTATCCATTCACAATCTCTACCATAAAGATGTTAAAATTGTTAGTTCTTGGAGTGAAGCGTAATTGCACATGTAGGTCTGACACAGGACAGTTCAGTCAACCAGTCTTCAAGAGGTGTAATGAAACGTTGTCAGTCCGTGACCTTGACAGCGGGATCTTCACGCTTCACTGAACATAGTTTAAACTTTGCTGACCCTGAACGAAGAAGCTATGTCAAGGACATCAAAGCGGAAACCTGTTTTTGTGTGATACATATTAGCACATGTAGCTCTGGCACAGGGCAGTTCAGTCAACCAGTCTTCAAGTGTGCAAAGAAACGATGTCAATCAGCGACCTTGGCAGCGTAGTATTCACGCTTCACTGAACATAGTTTCAACTTAGCTTCTCCATTCAGGGTCAGCAATGTCAAGGACATCAAAGCTGAAACCTGTTTTTATTGGGGTTGAAATTTTGCTTGCAAGTAAAAAAAAAATTAGTCCCGTCATGAGCCGGTTTCTTCTAATATTTTCTTCAGAAGGCTCTAGCTTATTTTCTACCTCGACTTATACACGGGTAACTGATTTTGGAAGGATATTTGGTTAAAAAAAGGGGGGTCGGGTTATACACGAGTATATACGGTAGTTAAGCTTTCAGAGGCAGCTTAAACAGAAAAGTTTAACTTGGAATTTTTAAAGCTTTTAATGATTTAGAATTAATTTAGAAACTTTATGGGACAGCTTACACCATTTGCAAAATTAGGGTCCTTTTAATGAAAGTGAGAGCTCTTCTTACATTTTGAAAGAGACATTATTTAATGACGAAGTTCATACCAATTTTTATAAGATCCAGTAAATTCCAAGTTTAATAGATGACCGGATACAGACGTCATGATCATTTGGCATCGTTGA
Organism: Hylyphantes graminicola; assembly: GCA_023701765.1. NCBI lineage: Eukaryota > Metazoa > Arthropoda > Arachnida > Araneae > Linyphiidae > Hylyphantes > Hylyphantes graminicola. The sequence goes on along the minus strand of CM043118.1, from coordinate 63,538,355 downwards.
TTAAATAAGTAATAATCAAATTCGTAAATTTTATTATACACTGATTGACCATTCCGCCTTCTGAATCCTCCTCTCGACATAATTTCCGCAATGCTTTTAGCGGCATCATTCTTTTCAGCAACGTTCAGTACACGAACCATTTTATCAGAAGTAGAGCAATGTCTAAGCCACAAATGATCATAATTTGTTTTCGATTTAAAGCACTCGCTAATCCTTAGATTGCGCAAAGCAAGAAATATCCTCATGTGTTAAGTTCAAAGTTATGTATTTCCGAATTGTTATGAAAATTCATCGCTTAACAAGGCACAAATTAAAAGAAATTGAGATACTTATAAAATTATGTTTCAATCACATTTTAACTACATTTTGAAAAAAGAATTGCTTCAAAGTTTGTAAACAAAAATTGCAAAAATTCCGCGCTGTTTACAGCTCGCACATTGCCATATACTGTTTCGATTTACTTTATTTATTTTTTCATAAGGATAAAATTGTGTAGTTAAGTATTCAAATAATTAAAAAACAAAAATACTATAAATTATTACTGCTGATAATCAATTTTTTATTTATTACATCCTAGTACGTTTTTGAAGAAATCATTTCGTTACGAAAGAGAATCTGGCATGAGATTCGTGTTTGTTTACAATTTTTCCGCATTTGAAAGTTGTTTCGTTATTTGAATCATCGGCCCTTTTTTATTTTAGGATCATCAGAACTCTCTGGAGTTGTTATATAAACAATGTCGTTTCGTATTTTAACACCGTTGTTAAGAAAAAATAATAATTTCTTAGCTAGAACTTCGAGGTAAATATGATTTTTACTTGCGTTTCGCTAAAAGCTGTTTTTGAATTATAACAATCGAAAATATGTAACAACTACGCTTTGCTACAAAATTGCAATTTTAACCTATTGTGATATTCTGAAATTACTTAGAATTTTAAGTATGAAATTTATATAGTCAGAAAAATACAACTTTTCTTGACTGTTACGTAATAGTGATATAAATTGTAGTTTAACCTTAGTCGCTGGCCGGACACTTTTCGAGTTCGGTGACATCTAGAAAATAACTTTTTCTGAACACTGCCACTTGCATGCTTCGTTTTATAACCCTTAAACTGCTCTTGGTCCGCTTTTGAATGCGTGCAACTTTAAACATCCCCTTCTTATGATTAGTATACCTTGTTGAACAAAAAACGAATTTATAGCTCTTCAAAAACTCGCCAAATTTTGTAATCGACTGGGATTATACCCTATTATCAGGGGCGTAGCCAGGATTTTTTTTCAGGGGGGGCTGAGACCTTCAAACTAAAAGTTGAATTAATAGTATTCATTGCAAATGTTTTATAAATTAACGTTTGATTTTCTATTTTTACTGAAAATTTGTTTATTGCAATGTCATCAGGAAAATTGATTTTTCTATGTACATTTAGCAAAGCTAGTCCATTTAGATAGGTGTGTATATCGTCTTCATAAAACAAAATGGCTTCTTGTAAATCTTCAAATTTTTTGTTAACGGCGTTTTGGGGAATAAAATTGCTAGGTGCACGTATTGTCATGCGGGGTGGCAAAAAACGTTCAGTTAAAGAAGACATTAAATCGTCTAAATAACTCCTCGAAATTCACCACGCATGTTGAATGCACCGTGTCGTAGCCTTGTCCACGCAGTTTGCTTTACATCAAAGCTAAGTTTCATTAGTGTTTCCAATATAGTTGCAGTAAGACCTGCACCATTTAGGGCGAGAAATCTTCCTTTGTTTGCATTTTTTTCATCAACATACCTGACGCATGAAGAAAGTTGTTCGATTTGCGCAATGTCTGTGGTTTCTTCAGCTATTATAGAATAAAAATCAGAATTACAAACTTGTTTAAATATTTGTTCTTCGGCCTTTTTTGAAATTTGACGTTAACGTCACTTTCGCAATGCCGGCATTTGCATGTGAACGGGGTTATAAGGTTTCACAAAATTGTCGGCAAAATGCCGCCAATTTCTCAGCACATGTGAACGCCCCTTAAAAAAACGGGATTAGCCAATAGCCACCTCAGTAACCCACAATCTACCAAAAGAATTCTCGAGGTGGATCGGAGATCGAGATGAACATTTGCAGCATCGACGCGAAGCGTCTTTTCTGAGTATCGAATTAAAAAATGAATCAATTTTTCTGAACATCGAATTATAAAAAATAAAAAAATAAGTTTCGGGGAAATTTCGGGAGGGGCTGCAGCCCCCTCAGCCCCATGCTGGCTACGCGCCTGCCTATTATGTTTTTATACATCTCTTAATTTAAAAAAATTCAATTAACTATTTTTGCAGCCCTAAAGTAAAAACTATAAATGTAACAAAGACAATGAGGACCAAGCGTGCTTGGGAACTAACACGGGGGGGTTCCACGTGAGGTTGACCACCTAACCATGACACATGCCTAGCACCCAGAAAACTTGGTGGCATAAGCTGAAATGGGCACGGCGGGCTTTAGCCCACTAATGGGCTATTGCACCAAGGATGCATGCTAAACATTACGAACTTTGACGAACACATAAAGTTCCCCAATTTACATCAATTAATTATAACAATCAACTCTGTGCTTCTAAATCAAACCTTACATTCCAGAGTCTACTGCCGAACCCTCAAAACCGAACCAGAAAAATTTGAAACCGACGAACCAATCAAATTCTCCACCAGCAAAGCCGGTGAATGGCAAGCCCGGTACACCACACAGGGCAAAGACCACCTTGGCTATCCAAAGAGCCAGTCAACAATTATCGTCTTTAGTCTCACCTGTTTCATGGTCTACTTTTGTATGCTTCGAGAGGAGAACGACTTGGATGATTGGCTGAGGAACATTGAGAATGAGGTATGTTATAGTGATTTTTATTGCAGTTTGAAGAAAGGATGCTTGGTGAAATAATTGTTTTGCCATCTGAATTTTAACCACAATGTATGCAACTCATTTGTTTGAAAAAACCATTAAAAAATTTTTAATATTTTTTTATATCTCTTTTGAAATTATTATTAAAGATAATCTCTTTTTAAAAAAATTCTCTTCTGATTTTCTTAACAAGTATGTTAATTAAAAGAATTTTGAATTTTTTACCAATTATTTACCAAAAAATTCTCTTCTGATTTTCTTAACAAGTATGTTAATTAAAAGAATTCATTTAGAATTTTTTACCAAGAAGGCATCGTACATTATTGGTCATTTCTTTTACGTTCAAATGTTTGAAGTATGTAATTTTATTTTAAAAAATTAACAGAATAAAGCAATTTTTTCTTTGTGAAATCTAAAGGTAGCTTTACGCATGAAAAGTATTTAAAGGGAATGGGAGCATGAAAATGTTTTGTTGTAAAATTATTTATTAAAAATTAAAAAAAAGTATTTCAACCAATTTCAGGAAGTGTGATTATAGAGCCCTGTAAGCCAGTACATTTATAATTTTAAAAAAACATGTGTAAAAATGTTAAATACAGCTGGAGTAATGCGGCTTAGAAAAGTTCATTTTCCCCATAAAGTTAGGAAAGAGAATAGAGCTGCCCATGTATGTGCACAGTAACGCACATAAGAAGCAGGCTAGAGCGGTGCATCTTGGGATACCTCGGTGCCAGTATATTATGCCCAGTAGCTCAAAAAACCTGGCGCCCCTGCTTCTAACCTTTTGAATTGTTGACAGACCCCTCTACTAATCCTTCCTAATTCTGTGATCTTCCCATTCAATTAACATGGAGACACTTAGGTTCTCTCCCATTCCCCCTTGCTGAACACACACCCTCATGGTCAAATTTAGTCGCACCCATCACTAGCTACCATATCATTATGATGATGGCCATGAAGAATAAATTCATATTTGCCAGGGATTTTTACAGTAACTCAGTTATAGTTCATTAAAAAAGGTTACTTGTTACAGTTACTTAATTAATTGGAAAAGTAAAATGCTGAAAAGAAAAATTTAACTTTGTTAAAAGTTAAATTTTATTAAGTTAAGACTGGCAAAAAATTCAGCATGAAAAGTAATGGAAAAATACAAAATTTTTCTTACCACTAAAAGTAACTAAGTTACAGTTACTTACCAAAAAGTAACCGTTACAAGTATGTTGGACAGTGTTACTCCAATTCCTGATATTTCCATATTATTCTTACATAATATATTGTGGCAGTAACATATTATAATACATGGATTTGCCCCTAACAGGTTCCTTTGAAATTGGAAGAGGGTCAGTTGCGACAACAGATAAAAGAGGGAAGGCAGGCGAACATGGACGTCAGCTATTATGAAAAGAGGCTGGAGAAAGTGCTTGCAATACAGGAGACAGTGAAGAAGGCCCAGCGGAGTAGATCTTGAGATGTGTTTATTTCAGTATTGTTGTACGAGAAGTAGGGTAGACTAACCAGTGAATGAACGTTTAAGGCGTCACGTTCGCCAGTGAATGAACACCAGGATATAATGACCAGGACACAACCAACCATTGTCAGATAGCTTCCCACTACATGGGAGGAAGTCAGTGTTGCCAATCCATCTAGTGGAATGATTTTCAATACTTATTTTTTTAATTATATTTACCAAATGTTCATTCACTGGGGCTTGTTCACTCACTGGTCAGTGTACCCTACTTGTTGATTACAAGGCTTGTGAAACCAAACTGACCAAGTGGACAAAAAATAGCATGAATTACTGCTGTTGATTTTGCTGGCTTTGTTTTTAAATATTAGCAATGTACTGTTCATTTTATTCTGCAATTTATTTATTTTTGTTGCTATGTTTCATGGTTGGCATATGTTTAGCTCTAGCACCAATGTTATTCAAACCAAACCCATAACAAGCAATGTTAAAGATTGTATTTTATAAATAAAACAGTTTTATTGTGTAAGTATGACTTTTTCTAACCAAACCTATAAAGAAAGGGTTTTAATATTTTTTTATTAGCAAAGTTATGGCCCAATCGGAAAAAAATCGTGTCAAGGGCAGTCCGCTGGAGACCTTCCCAATAGTAGTAGAGCTAGCACTGGTTACCTCTCATATAAGCATCATGGTTAAGTCCGCAATAAGGGCCTACTCCATAGCTGTGTGCCATTCCTTACCAGAAAAATAATCGAGGCTGGGGAGCCCAGTCGGTTAGGCACTCGCCTAGCATGCGAAAGGTCCCAGGTATGGGTCCCGGCATCACCAAGAAACTGCCGACCTATAAACGGTCTGTGCAGCCAAAAATGTCCGACTAATACCCCGTGTAAGAAAGTGCACGTTAAATATCCTTCAAAGTCCTGACACTGTGTACGATGTCTCCCTTAGCGGTTGCGTTGGGTGCCTATTCAGGTGTCGGATCGTCACTTGACTGCGGTTCTAAAATACGACGCCAATAGCCCTCATGTAGCTCTAGTGCGACAATAATTCAAAACCTAACCTACCTTAAAAAAGCAACTTGCCTTATTCACCAATTTTATTATTGTTAGCTACAGGGGTTGACAACACAATGTCCACTTAGTCGTTAGGAAGTTTCGAAAGTCGTTTAGGAAGTTTCAAATAGCTTACCCGGAGTTCGCCTTCTTTTTCAGAAATCAATTCAACGAATAAAGAATAGCTTACTTCCTAGCAACCAACTAGGTACTTGAACTTTCACTCATTATATGATGAAAAAAGTTTTGAGCAACTTGACTGAATAAGATATTATTGTTTTATACAGATTCTTCAAGAGAAGGAATACAAAGCTTGGTTTATATATTTGTGTCCCATTTGACCCCATAGTGTTGTTTTTTATAAATGATCCAACACAGAAGCATGTGTATTTCACCTTAGTATTTGATATATATCTAAATCTATGATATGTCATCTTATAGTTTAATTCATAAAAGGTTTTTATTTAATACTACAAAAGTGAAAAAAATTCACCTTTAACTAACATTGGATTCTCCATAACAACAATTCTTCTCTCCACTTCAACACATGCTTTTAATGGTCAATCTGTGGTTGTTAAAATGTGAAGTCTAACTCTTACAAATGTTACAATGCTGTAGTGTAGAAATATTTGTAAAAAAGTATACTTTTCCCTGCTAGGCCCCTTGTCTTGTCCCAATAGCCCCCACTCTCCCCTATATTTCGTTCATGTTCAACAACAATTTTCAGAGTGCCAGAAAATGAATAATTCTCTACCTCTCAATTTAAATTTTACGTTTACCAAGTTCATAAAAAAATTTTTTTTTAAAAAAGCATTCCTTTTACATAGAATTGCTCTTTCCCATTACCTTTAACACGTTTTATTTATGATCAGAGCACGAAGAACCAATGTAATTCTAAATAGATTTTGCTTTCAAATAATAGTATAACTTTTTAATGAATAGATTAGGGGGAAAATTTTTGCCTAAATAAAATTTTAGAAGAATATATATATATATATTTTGTTTTGTTGGGTTAAAACTCTAAGAACATTTAATGTGAAATGAAATTGGCTTAAGAATGGGAATTCCAAAATTGAAAAAAATGGAATAAATTTGATTTCATAAGAACCAAATGATCCACTGACTATACAAGTTTTGTTAATTTCTTGAATCAATCTTATTATAAATGTTTATCTACCGTTTTATACACAAAAATTGGCAGCCTTACTGTCAAAAATTTTCCGTCATTGAAATTATGAAACTCTCTAACGCAGGTAATAATATCTTTATAATTTAATCCTTCAAATCCACAGAAAGCTATTTTACAATCAGTAGATAAATTTAGGGAATTTTAAGGACTCTGCACAAAAACAATGAAAATAATCAAGTTTTTCAGAAGTACAAAACAAGTTTGAAATTAATAAAATTCATTAAGTAATAACTTGTAGTAGACCTTGTGTACAGTTGAACTTCCATATTTACAGTAAAAAAACTAAAAATGCAAAAAGACAAAATCAACGAAACGTTTTTGTTCTGGACATGTTTTTATTTCGTTCCGACAAGTACAGAGAAACTAAAATATAAAATCCACAAAACTTGATTAAAACATAGAATATACAATGAGAAAGTTAAGAACATACATAATAATGAAGAGAAAAAAAATTGTGCATTGTTATATGAGGGTTTACACCTTGGTATGGAGAAACCTAAAATCTAGGCTCTTTCTCCTCGGATGCGACGAGCGAGCTGGATATCTTTCGGCATGATGGTCACACGTTTGGCGTGAATGGCGCACAAGTTGGTGTCTTCAAACAAGCCAACCAGGTAAGATTCGCTGGCCTCCTGAAATGCACAAGAGATGAATTTTAATTATCGAATAAAATAATTCAGCCTAGAAATGAGCCACAGTTACAATGATATTGTTTACAACAACAACTCAATTGACTAATTCCCCTCAGCTTAGCGGTAAGACAGTACCAATTGACTTTTGGAGAAAAAAAATTGATTTTTGTTTTGTTAATTTAACATCATGTTATTTCCTACTTTAAAGATAACAAGACCCAATACAAAAACTTTAGATACTTAAATTTTGTTGGTGCAATTTGTAATATATTAACGTGGAATAAAGGTTACACATTTTTTTTTTGCATATTGAAATCACAATTGATTGAAATCACAAACATTTACTGCGGGAACCAATAAAATATTGGACACATAAATAAGTTGTTAACCAATTTCTAAAATTAAATTTAAAATATTATTCAAATTGCTTCTTAGCCACTTTCTAAATCATTCCAGCAAGAATAAATAACAAATACAAAAGTATATAACCGAACAAAGAGGCTATATATTCAAACACATGGCACTGAACAAAGGATTTTGAAAAATCCTTGAAGCCTAACTGGAACTGGTTTCTAGCAAAAGAAAAACTCACTCCGACAAAGAACAACGAACTGGATCAGGATTTTTTTTTTTTAAAACGAACAATTAACTCGGAGGAGAGAAACTGGTTCTTCTTTCGGTTGGATGATTATAAAAGAAAGTAGTTGGATTTCTTTGCATTGATTAAAAACACCTCCAAAATAACCTTTCATTTTCATAAAAGATAATAGGAATAAAATATTTCTAAATATTGGCTAAGAAGAGCTGGAAATAAGCAAATGACTTAGTTTTCTCAAAGAATTATTTTATATCGCTATGGTGGCAGTCAATGTGTGAACTGTGAAGAGTTGTAATATAATGGGATTTGGTTGGGATATTAACACCTGTAGCTCTAGTTGTTTCGGTCGTTGGCAACCATATCCTTACCGAGAAAAGTTTTGTTTTACATTTTAAACTGAGTTATTTGAAAATTGTGTTTTTAAGTGTTAGAAATGGACTTAGAAAGTATACAAGACTTTTGTAAAACTGATTGAATTACTGATTTGCTTTACTTCTCTCTTCTATATTTTGTTGAACTTAATGTTATGCTTCCGTTTAGTGATAAATAAAAATGGTTTTAATAATCTTTTTATTTCCTGTGCAAATTGACGCAAACGGGATTTTACTGTACCTGCAATGCGCCAATGGCTGCGCTCTGGAAACGCAGATCGGTCTTGAAGTCCTGGGCGATTTCTCTCACGAGGCGCTGGAAGGGGAGCTTGCGGATCAGCAACTCAGTCGACTTCTGGTAACGCCTGATCTCACGGAGAGCCACGGTACCGGGCCTGAGAAGAAATTTAATTTTAGTGTTAAAAATTTAAATACGAGTTAATTTATTGGGGCCAGTACCTTTTGACTGTTGAATAATGTTATAAAACAAGTCTTTAAACAATTTTAAGGCAAATCAGAGAAATTTTAGAGAATGTTCTACCACAGTATAACCAACACTGCTCACAACAACAAGGGGAGCACTTTGCATACTTTTGCTAAACCTTTCGATTCCAACTTTTAATTTTTCATTCTAAAAGTCTAAAATTTATTTATGCACCCAGAAAGAAATGGTTTAAAACAGGGGGGAAATACTAATTTTTAATAAAAAAATAGAAAAGGAGAAAAATTTGAATCATAACTTTTGAATAAGTTATAACAATAACTTTGTCAAAACATTTGTAAAAAAAATGGTGAAATCAGATTTTAAGCATCAAGAAGCTTAAAATATTTAGGGTCAATTTATTTCATAAAATGTTTTTTGAGGAGATTTTATTGTACCATGTTTTTCATATAATTAAAACAAACATTATTTTATTTGCATGCATGGGCTCCCCTAATTGCTTTGAGCAGTGTAGTTATAGAGTCATTCAAGATACTATGATGATGTTGAAAAGATTGAATATTGAGTGTGATGGTAATCATGTAAAATACATAATATGTACTCATATTATTAATCAAAGTTATAAAATGACATCCTTTGAATAATAATAACACTATATGCTATTAGTTGTTTAAATCAAAATTACTTATGATTCTAAATCAATTGAACATAATAATCAATACAGATAATTTGTTTTTGAAATTTTCACAACTAAAGCAGGAAAATAATGAATCATTCAAAATGATTAATTTCCTGGGCAGCTGATTGTTTGATTGGAATGTAAAATCTTTTTTTTTCTTATTACAAAACATTCAAGGCATGACAAATTTTAGGATGAGTCACTTTTGAATGACTCATTGCTGGCTTGGAATTAATTGATAAGTAACTAGAATGAAAAACCAATACAGAGAATTTGTTATTATTAGGAATGTTTCAAATTCGATTAATAAAATAAAATTTATATTGTGGAAACTATACCTTTTAATAATAAGGCATTTCATATATTACATATACATATATCTTTAGTGTTGTAACCAAGGAACAAATTAAAAACTCCCATTGTAAGTAAAATATTATAACATTTATTAAGGTCTATGGGCAATTTAAGGGATTGGAAATGTATGGAGTTATAAATCAGTTGTAGTTCCATCGAAGTTTAAGTGTATTTATGAATGAAGCCATAGTCATCAACACAGAAAAACGCTTTAATCAATTCAACTATAGTAATTTCAAATACCTGTAACGATGGGGTTTCTTGACCCCTCCGGTTGATGGGGCACTCTTACGAGCTGCCTTGGTGGCAAGCTGCTTCCTGGGGGCTTTGCCTCCCGTAGATTTACGAGCCGTTTGCTTGGTACGAGCCATTGCTTAACAATCCTGAAACAAACACAAGCTTTTAAAACAAGAGCACAGCACTAGAATCAATGTTAGAAATTGGATAAAGAAATGTAGGAACAATCTGTGCTTCCAACTAAAAAAAACCCGGTAAATTTCAAGAATTCGGTGCAGCTTGGCGCTTGTCGAAAAACAACAAATTCTTGGCGAAATTCGCGAGCTTTATCATTGCCAGATTCCTTTACGCCGATGCAACCCTAGTTTCTTTCACTGATCTCTAAGGTTAATGGATCGCGGAAAGCTACGGGAGAGTTGGAAGTCATTTTTTTCTCCCAGGTCAAACCCAAACATCCAGTCTAGTTGGAATTAACGTCGCAATAGAGCTGCACGATTGGCAATCCACTTTGGTTTGAATTAACGCCGTACTAAAGCTACACAAGTGGCTATCCCGTACGCAGTTTAGTTTCGTTTGAATTTTCGTCGCTTTAGAGCTACACGAGTGGCAATCCTGTACGCACCCTTTTGGGGCCCCGGGCAATTTTTTTTCTCTAAAAAAACATCAGTATCCTACATCGGGCAGTATTGTAGGGCCCATTGAAAGCCTAAACACTCGTTTGGGGCCCCGGGCAATTTTTTTTTTCTCTAAAAAAACATCAGTATCCAACATCGGGCAGTATTGTAGGGCCCATTGAAAGCCTAAACACTCGTTTGGGGCCCCGGGCAATTTTTTTTTCTCTAAAAAAACATCAGTATCCTACATCGGGCAGTATTGTAGGGCCCATTGAAAGCCTAAACACCCTTTTGGGGCCCCGGGCAATTTTTTTTCTCTAAAAAATCATCAGTATCCTACATCGGGCAGTATTGTAGGGCCCATTGAAAGCCTAAATATCCGTTTGGGGCCCCGGGCAATTTTTTTTCTCTAAAAAATCATCAATATCCAACATCGGGCAGTACTGTAGGGCCCATTGAAAGCATAAAATTTTGTTTGGGGCCCCCGGCAGCTAGCAGACCGGCCCTCTTCGAATCGACAAAATATTCAGAATAAAAAATAACCGAAATATAATAACCAAAACCAGATATTCAGAGTTAACCGTAACCGCGATTATGATGCGCGCGCAACTTTACCCACAATTCATCGCTCGCAAGTATCAACAGCGTCGTTAGTTGGACGAAAAAATAAATTAAGAACAAAATAATTCCATTGTGCACGCACATCATCCGGGCTTCTTACCCACAATTCCGAGCAAGTATTACCAGCGCCGGCAATTGGATGAAAAGATCTTTCGCAGTATCACCAAATGAAATTGTTTATCGCTTGCTACAAAAAACGCCAAATCCCTTGGCGACAAAGGCACCGGATGGTGGAAATTAACCAAAAAACCAAGGAGAAAATGCATATTTTCTCAAAATAATGTAAATAAAAACACATTTAATAAAAAAAATTAATATTTTCGTTATTTATTATCAATAAATTCAGAAGTCCACAGTGTTTAACTGGAAAATTTTAATATAGTAAAGATTCATCATTAAAGAATCACCAAAGTTTCACAATATTATTAGGAATTTCCATTTAAGATAGGAGGCGTTCCAAAGTTTTTTAATCTCCTGAGTATCTGAATTTTATGATCGCTACAATTTTGCCATTTCATGATCGCCAGGGTTTCCTAATTTAACCATCGCCAAAGTTTCGCATTTTATAGATTGCGGTTTTTAAATTTAAAAGATTGTTGCAATTTTGTAATTCATAGTTTAGTTGAAGTTGTGAGATTTCAGCAGTGATAATTTTTTTTAATTTATAGGCCCAAAGTAGAGCGGTGGATAAATTAAGGATTGTCGAAGATTTATGATCAATGTTAAAATTTGGAAAAGAAAATCTAATAGGAGCATTTTTGGGAAATATATTTTCATTAAATAAAAAGCTTTTATTTTTATTTATCCACAAACTTTAGACATCTACACTACCCAAAACGGCGATTTAACTTTTAAGACCGTCAGTTTAGTATTAAAGAATCACTAGAACTTTACCATCATATATAAGTTATAGTTACACCTATAAGTTATAGTTCCAAATTTTTATTTTAGGAATCTCCTTTTAAATAATCCGAATTTCTGAATTGTAATATCACTGCATCTCTGTAAGATTTAAGACTGTTAATTTATTTTAATTTCCTGCTAATGTGCCAGTCTTCCTCCAGAACTTTGTTCATCTACGTTTAAATTATTTATTTTACTGAATACTCACTCATTAAACCTTGAATTTAAGCAGTAAATATTCAAATTGAATAGATGTTGCCTAACTAAGCAGAAATTTAAAACTTCCCTGGCTCTTTCAGAAAAACGCAAGTGGAAAGTTCATGATTAAAAGTAATTTTAAAAAAACTGGCACTAAAAATTAGGATACATTTACTGAACTTATTATTTTTTTTTTTCAAAATAAAAAAAAATATGTTAGTGAACTTTCTTTACAAGTGTCCGCGAATCTCTACATGATTCAAACATATTTATTAATGATATCATATAGTAACATAAAATTCAATGATGAATATGTTAAGAATATTTATTCTTATAACAAACAAAATATTCTGATAAAAAAAAGTGTTTAATTCTAGATATTCAGTTTGAACAAAATTTTATTAAATATCGAAGTACGGAAAAAAATTCAAAACTAAATGAAACTTTAAAAGTTTTAAATTTAAATATCCATATAAAAAAAAGTAAAGGTAGAAAGCTTTCACAACACAACAAACCATTGTTGTGACGTTACCAAAGGCTTGCGCGCGAAAAAAAACTGACTCTCTTACTTTAAAAAAAATTCAAATTTTACTTGCCAAATAAATTTGCATTTTGTTTGTATTCCCTTACTAATTAAAAGAATTAACACCATTACCAATAATAAGCCAGAGAATAACGAAACTAGAAATGACAGTTGAAAAAAAAAAAAAAAAAAATAGGAGTTTTTTTTTATAGCATGTACACTTATATTCATAGCATCAATAGAAAAAGTAAAAAAAAAGTTTTGGAAGTTCAAAGTAACTTATATTTAAGGAATGATAAATCGTGCAAATGTTTGTATGAAATAAAATACGCCTAAAAAAGAAAAAAAGGCGCCAAAGAACTTTCGTCATACTTAAGCCTAACTCTTAACTAGGCAATTATGTTTTATGAAATATCTTTAATTTCAAGCATTTTCAGAGCAAATTAATATCAAATCTTTTCAATTTAGTTAAAAAGGAATAAGTCTATAAAAAACAACTTACAAAAATCAGTAGGGTAAAGGTTTTTGCCTTTTGAAACGCAGTTGAAATTACACTCGACAAATGCAAGAGAAAAGAGACGCTTCAAGAATCAAGAACGAAAAATAATTTCCCGTAGAAAATCCACACATAAACACATTTGTAAGGTAAGGTTCGCGGAAAAAAAAATAATAATAATAAAATTCAAACGTGTTGCCAGGTTCGGATTGAGTAATCACATGCGCGCCAAGACCCCAGGTGTTCGCTTTCGTTTTTCTATAATAACAAATCATGGGGCTTATACTATAGCCCTTTTTTTTTCAGAAGTAAGTAAATTGCGAATTAATGACTTATGCACATAATTATTTAAGAATAACCATAATTAAAATAGGAATTATGCAAGATATATGCACGAATAAAACCAAGATTCCCATTATATGTTGTTCGAGTGAAAAGTATTTAAGAAAGTGGAGTACAACTCTTTAAATTATCTACTTTTTTAACAAAATATTTAGTTCTTTTGCATAAATAATGAGAAAGACTACGATGAACATGCCTAAAGAACATTTTAAAAATTACCTTTTAGGCTTGAGGTCTTTAAAACATTTTATAAAGCTGTTTTAACTCTCTCGTTGCTTTCACACTCGGTACATTGGCGCCCAACGTAACTTTTAAGGGCAATGTAGTTCACAGCACAGCGCCGGGACACTGGAGCTTATTCAATGTGCATTCCTTCCATTCAAAGGAATTGTCAAATTCATTTAGCTGTACTAACCGTTCGTAGGTCGATAGTTATTTTTACAATGCTCAGAACCTGGGGCCTTTCCGATTAAATGTAAGCACCTCACCCACTTAGCTCCCCAGCCCCAACCTCCAGTAGAAGATTTTCTATTGCAGTTGAAAGGCCCAAGGCTTTTTGATCAAATATAATAGATAACTTCAGGGCTTGGATTTAAGAACAAGGGAAGCTACTAGCTAGCCTATCTCTCTCTCTCCCTCTCCCCCCCCCCCCCCCCCAACAGCAAAATTTCACCAATTATCTCTGTGCTAATGGTTTTAATTCTTGTTAAAGGAAAAGGACTGAATCTTCACATTCTTTAATAGATAATTATCATACTCAACATCTTATAGATATACATGATTTTTTTTTTAAATCACATTTTAAGCATGTAATATTGTATATTTGTCTTTTACTTTATTGTCTTACGAGCTTCTTAAAACTTTTTAGTTCACTCGCGAAGGCCAAAAGGTTCTTTAATAATACTAAAAAATAATTTTAAAACAAGATCATGCTAAATTTTATTTCAAATTTTTTAAGAAGCCCTAACTATTGATGTCCACACCATTACTTTTAATTGAATTTTAAAAAATAGTGATGGAATAGATGGTGTCATACTCAAATTTTTATTATTTGCTTATTATTATGTTTTAGTTTTACTAGAGCTAACATACCATATATTTTTGAGACCTGATCAAGTGAAGAAATGACTGTCTAATACCATTTTAAGAAGCATAAAAACTTAGGAACACAAACAATTTTAACATAGAACCATATTATTATCTAGACATTTCATCAACTTAAAAAATCAAAATATTATTTTATAACTTTGGTTTCCTTTGGATCATCACTTTCCATTAGATTTATATATTTTTGTTGAAAAAATTATTTGAAAACTGAATCGATATAAAATTAAATAGTACAATTACAATATAGTAGTACTACTAATGGTGTAAACGTTTAAAACTTGTAAGTAAAAATTGAAAATTAAATGAAACACTATTTTTTTTATAAAATTGGCATTTATTGAAATATAGTAATTTATATTAAACATTTTTGTAATAAAAAAGTATTTTACCTTTAGGTATATAGATTGATATATTATATAAATAAAAAGCTAAGCTATTAAGAATATCAATATACATAAAAAAGTAAGCATGAATACAAAAAATGGATATAAGTAAGTAAAAAATGTTGATCTTATATTAACATTACTTTTACGTTGTCACTCGAAAGAAAACGGTTTACGATAATTTCCATTAGCAATAAAGTAGATAAAAATTTACAACTACAACCAAATCGAACATTTCCAATGGCAACTGTTAACTGTCCAATACACTGGTCCCTTTACTGTGTATACTGTGCTCCTCTAAACTGTGAACACTGTGTTTTGTGCAAAAGATTCCACTTGACAAGATTTGCACATGTGAAATGGGAAAATATTTTTTTTTTTTGCAGATTATTATCTGTTTTAAGGAAATAAGTCTAGCAAGTTATTATACATCATATCTTGAGGGAAAAAGAACTTTAAATTAGCTAGCACATGTCAACAGACTAATTTAACCCAGCCTTAATAAAATAGTATTCACATAGAAAAGAAAATTAAAATACATAGTATATTAATATTTAAACATAACAATGGTATATTTATATTTAAATATAATAGTAAACTTTTTAACATAAATGAATGTTATTTGGGATCGTTAGATGATCATTATGGCTGACAAATTGTAAATACAGTTTATTGAGAAAATAAATGTTTACATATAAAGTGAAATCAAATATCAGTCCAAATTTAGATATGAATAATAATAAAGAAACCCTTATTGTTTTAGAGTAAGCAAGTGAATGTATTAAACGATAGCTACTAATTAATATAAACAAAACTCTTAATTATATAACATGAAATCAATATTACAAACATGACAATTAAAAGCATTCATCAAATATATACGCTAGTCCCAAAAAGCCTTAATGCATAAAAAAGTAAGCATAATGAAACAAAAAAAGGATAAAAGTAAGTAAAAAATGTTGATCTTATATTGACAAAACGTGTAGATGATTGTTTATATCAAACACAGAATTCAGCTGTTTACTTCACATTCGTACAAATACGTTGCTGATAATTACATATTTTTATTTGCCTCAAAGATAAGAAAATAGTGTCTTAGAAAAATATTCTATTCTGTGTAAAAATAGTCAGATGGCAAATAGTATGTTTACTATAGAGTCGGTTAAAATAATATAATCATTGTACATACCTGGTGGTTATAAAATAATGCTCGCTATTCGGAGTGGTCTGTAGTTTGAATGAATAATCCGAATGCAACAAACATTGAGACACTTTACTATTCAAGAAGGGGGAAAATAATGGAATCATAAAAAAAAAAAAAACTCGTCTCTTGGCCAAGGTTCTAAATTACGAGGTGTAGCCAATTATGGCCAACAAATCCAATTACGCCACATAATTTAGAACCCTGGTCAAGAGATGAGTTTCTTCATTATGATTCCATTCTTTTCCCCGCTTCTTCATTAGTAAGTATCTCGATGTTTGTTGCATTCGGATTATTCATTTAAGCTACAGACCTCTCTGAATAGCAAGCGTTATTTTATAAAGACACTGTATACTACTATTAAATAGTGCATATGTAAAAATAAGCTTATTTTAGATTTTCATACTATTAAAAAAAATTAAGTTTTGGAAACAAACTGATCAAAATAGATTCAGTTTAATCAACCCATAAATGATGATAATAGTCAATAGTTTTTTTATAGGCACTTGATTTTACATCATTGGCCCATATGCCGAAGCATGAGATAAGGGCATATAAACAAAAGAAGATTAAAAAAAAACGGAACAAGAACAATAAATTAATTAAAAGTGCAAAAATTTAAGATAATCACTAATCATTCTCTGGATGCCACTTGTATCTGCTCTCTAGCCTGCTAATATCGACTATACAGATTTTCTTCATTCAATGAAGTAGTCTAGTAAATGATATTTATCCATTGCAATGTTCTAGTTGCACTAAGTACACAAGAGACTGCTGTAAAGGCTCTGGAAAAAATTATAAGGTCGAAGAAATAACCAGTAAAACTTGGATTTATGCAAATTTGTCGGATGGGAAATCAATTCAAATGGATGAATGTAGAAAAGAAAATATCTAGAAATTTGCCGAGCATTTTGTCACTGAAAACAGCACTGATGTCAAATGATATGCTTTTGGCAATGTTTCGATCTAAGACCGTAATGTTTTCATGCACTTTATAAAATAATAAACCTTACAATTTCTGTGAAACCTCATTAAAAGAAGAACAAAATATTATTTTTAACCAGTTCCCATCAAGGAAATTAAAACAACTTGTTCCAAGTTTGGTTGTTAGCTAAAATACACAAGATACATAAGAATCACTAGCTAAAATACACACACTATAGAGCGCATATGAGCACTTGAAAAACTATTAACTGTTGAAACTGATTGGAATAGCCGGGTGAAAGCATTGAATGTGTGAAAAAATTAAATGGAATGAAAATAACATGCTTTGTAAAATCGCATAACTTTATTTAAGAGTTTGATAAGGATGAAAGCACGTTTCTCAGTTTCAAAAGAGATACAGTGAAAGGCGATATGAAATAACAGGCCAAGAACAATAGCCAAACATGGCGTCATTTGTTATGCCAAGAGGTGCTTCAACAGAAGTAAAGTATCACTAACTTTGAAAATACAATTCAAAATACTTGAGTTTTAGAGGTTTCTTAATGTGCTTTATCGAATAAAAATGTTTGTGGAAAATGGTGTAATTGTCCATTGATCAAGGAGAGTCAGGAATTTCAACATGGAGTCCCACTATTATTCTTCATTTGTTTTTAGAAGCAACGAAGAATAATGGTATTGGGTCCTGGTTTTCTTCACCACACTTTTTACAATCCGTTTTCAGGGTTCCCACTCTCATTTCAAAACAAAAATCAAGGAGTTTTTAAGTTCTTTTCAAGGACTCCTAACATTTCTTCAAGGACCCTTAATCATAAGGCGCCGATTACTATACCTAGTATTAAATCGACTAAACATTAAAATAAATAGTGTTTGAAATACCCCCAACACCAGGTGTTATGGCAACTATATCACAGGAAAACACATAAGTATTTGGCAAAAAATAGTGTTTATATATAAGCAACGTTTTGTACCGAATGCTGAAGTTCTATGTGCGTCTTTTAAAGCCGACTTTAGCAATGTTTTAAGAAATGACTTCTCGAAATTTGGAGGATGCAAACTAAGAAAATCAAGGACTTTTCAACAATTTTTGGTAAAAATTAAGGAGTATTAAAGGGTCCTTGAAATTGAAAATAAAAATCAAGGACTTCTTAAGGACTTTCAAGGACCCGTGCAAACCCTGGTTTTGTTGATTAAAATGGTACAGGAATGTTAATTTGTGACTGGTCAATAGTCACTGAGTTAATAATCTGCAATGATGAATGATGATTGATAACAATGAAAAACCATAATGTAATAACAAAATTTATATCAGAATAATGAAGGGAGGAGGAAAAAATACCCCCATAGTACATCTTTCAAGATTTAAAAAAAAAAACTAATTAGCAGTTTTAACTCAAACCAAGGATGAATAAAATGTGGTAATAAAAAATGCCACATAACTTTTTGTGCGGTTAATTTGATCATTTTGTGACTACTTATTAAAAATATGACTTTGAATTTAATAATTATTAACTTATTTTAAGTTTGGCGCTAAAGACTAGTAATTGAACATTTCAAATACAAATGTAATATTTACAATAACATTGTGCTTTTAAAAACTCCATAAAAAGAGACAACTCGAAGTTTTCCTTAAAGAAACAATTGAAGCATGGGTAAAACATACTTAACACACATGATATCTACTTGAAAAGCAAAATTAAATGATGTACAAGAAAAACATAATACATAAGAACTCCAATTACCCAAAGCATTGGTGATTATCTAAATTTCAGAAAAGAATTCTCCTCTGCCATGTTACTGTTGGCCTTTGTTGGGTGTCATGACTAGTAATTTTATGGTTGGCACAAAAAAAATTAAGATTTACTAGAAAATCCTAATTATCCGAATATGGTTAGTTGGAATTCTATACTGAATTCAAAACTCAATAGGATCATGAACTTTAAACACTTTCACGTCTGGTAATGCCCTTTCAATATCAGCAAACAAGATCGAACTATCATTTGGACGATCACTTATACTCATAGCAGAAGACAGATCCGCAATTGCAGTACAATCGTCAATGTTTACAGGTTGTTTCTTCTTCCTCTTTAAATGCTTTTCCAACCGAATATGAGCTTCTCGTTGATCAGGCCCGTTCAGCAGAGCATCGCAAATTTTGCAGTAGTAGCTGGAGCCACAAGGTACAATGAAAGGATCGGAGGATGATCCCTGGTTTGTTCTAAAAAAATAGAATTTGTATATTATTTTGCATTTCAGATAAGTAGGGGATTGTATACACAATTAATTTCAAGAATAAAATAAGATTTTTTTTTGTTAGTTTATTGCAAAAATAAAATAGTGCATAGATTTTATGCTGATTCTATCATGCTACTAATAATATGAATAGAAGTGCCCGATTATCCGCGGAATTGGGTGGCGCGGCTTCCGCGGATAAGCGAATTCACGGATAATCCGCAAAAATGAAGAAATTGCCTATAAACAAAATTTCTTCTGGATTTTATTAAAAAGTAAATTACAGTAATCGTATATAGCATGTACAAATTTACTTCAAAATGTCTATTACTGTCTTTCTTCTATGCCACACTGTAAGCAGATTTGATTTTTAGAGGATCCGTTTTCTAACTTTTTAATGAGTTGTAGTTCGTCTTGAATTGTCAAGACAACTTTTTTTTTAGCTTCTCACGCTTTTCGCTAGTATCAAAATCACATAAAGCAATTCAATTTAAATAGCGGGCAGTTTATTTCACAAGTGGCGCTTTTTGTCAAAAACCTGTTCGTGATGTGCTATGTGCACCTGGCAGAACACCAATTTTTCCTAGTCAGTCTTATTATAATCATAATGTATTCGTTGTTCTTGTTAAATGTATTTGTCGTTCTAGAAAAGAATTCGTTTTTCTTGGAATGCATTCTTTCAAAAAGTTTTGAAACAAATTTAAATAAATTGCGTTTTTTTTTAATATTTGAACTGAAAAATTGGAAAAAGTGACCCGCGGATAATCGCAAAGCGGATAATCCACCCGCGGATAATCGGGAGTTTACTGTATATACAAATCACTGTTAAGGACTTAAGGTGAACTCGCTTGACATGACATTTTGTTTGAGGTGAACACAAAACATTTTCTAGTTTCATTCAGTTTTGAAAAAATAGTAAAATTTTGTTTACCTTTCTTTTTTTTAATTACCTAATACGAAATACAAGGCAATGAAAATTATTAATTATGAAACAATAAACAAAGCAAACATTCATCATCTTGTAATGGTTGGAATAGTTTTATGAAGTATAAATTCCTTATTTGTGATGAAAATATTGCTTCATATCTTCATTTCTTACCATTGTAAACATCAATTAAATTTAATTAAAAAATTTAATTAAAATCTAGTTGAGGAAATCTGATCCACCATAAAAAAAAGATTTAAAATCAGAAAATAGAATAAAACACTGATATTCAAATATCAATCCAGCAAATTAAACCAACACGCTCTTTTTTTCTTTAGTTAATTTTTGTTCACGCTGAAATTTATTTTAAATTGAAATAAAAATCTTACAATGCTATTCCTATGGCTAATGTTTTGCACTCTTACAC
Organism: Hylyphantes graminicola; assembly: GCA_023701765.1. Lineage (NCBI taxonomy): Eukaryota > Metazoa > Arthropoda > Arachnida > Araneae > Linyphiidae > Hylyphantes > Hylyphantes graminicola. The sequence continues at coordinate 63,517,558 of CM043118.1, read as the reverse complement.
CTGTTTGGGTTCGAATTTCGAAATAAAAAGTGTTCTATAGCCTATTCCTGGTTCTAAGCTACCTCCCCACCAATTTTCAGCTAAATCAGTTAAGCAGTTGGGTCATTCCATGTGAAAACCAATTTTCAGGAGTTTTAAAGGAGTTTTTTTTTACAATTTCCTTCTAAAAGTAAAATAAAATATTTTTTAACCTTTTTTAAACACTGGATTTATGTTTCTCATATAATTAGCTTCAAAACGACACAAAAATTGTGAAATTTGAAGAATTATTTCTCAATTTATTGCAGTCGTAGCGCTCAATATCACGGATTACAAAAAAATTCTTTTCTAGCTTTTAAGAAATTTTACCTCTCCAATTTTTTTTGTACTTAAAGAACACATATAGATTAACGTTTTCACCAAGTTTCGAAGAAGAAAAAATATACCTATTTTTTTACATCCTATTGAAAATTTTAAAATTTTAACACTGATTTTTTTAATTTTCCTTCTAAAACTTTAGTAAAATTTTTTTTAAACTTCTTTTAAACGCTTGATTTATGTTTCTCATATAAATAGCTTCCAATGGACACCAAAATTGTTCAATTTGACCAATTAATTCTTAAGTTATTGAGGTTTTAGTGCACAGTGTTAAATCCAAGATGGCCGAAATTCGTCAAAAATGATCATTTTTCAAAAGTCCGTATCTCAGCAAATAATCTACAAAATGGGCTAAAAATTGATATTTGAGGGTTTCTCCACAACAATTTTAAGTGGTAATTTTTTGAAAAAAATCGGTGACTAGTCGGCAACACTCATTGGGTGATTTCACGTGGAATGACCCAGTTGTTGAGTTATAAATAGTCGAACTAAAACACTCTTCTTTTATATATATATAGATTTATTGAGTGGTAAATGAAAGTCGTGTAGTGTTACACATTCTTTTCGCACTACATGAAATCTACTGATTGATCATTATTAACCCTTTCAGTCCGAAAAATTTACTACACTACAGAAACATCTGATATTCACAAAATAAGCTTATTTTAGGTCGAAAATAAGAGTTCCATATGAAAAAAAAATCGTTTTAATTTTTTATATGGTTTTTGAAATAATGCTATAATGCCAAAATATTTTAAGTGTGGCAAACAATAAAATAAAAAAATATATATTACCTAAAAACACTTTGAGTTATATATTTTAAGATATCTGACCATATTATTAAAAGAAATTTAGTAATTATTTTAACCAAAATAGTTTAAATTGTGTTTTTAAATATGTGGAATTGAAGTGAACTTGTCAAAAATCAGGGGAAACGCTTGTTAGCTATTTTCTAAATTAAAAAAAAAGTAGTTCTGACTTCTATTGAGATTAATGTAAAATATTGTCGAATAGAGCAAAGTGTGAAGAATCAAATGATGTGTTTGGATGTCATAATGGGACATAAACATTTGGATTTTTTTTAAGTGATGATTCTAAATGGCATTACTGGGACTGAAAAGGTTAAATCAGGACAAAAAAAGTTTTAAAGTTAAAAAAGTATAAATGATTATACATTTTATTAATGTTAGAAGATTTTACAAACCGTGAAGAAGAATCCACTACTGTGTGTGCCATAAGTATGGGTGTTATTTTCTTTTGATAGTTTGCAGATACTATTTGATCTTCCTTGGGTCTTTTTCCATTAAAGTTTTGGTACAGGCTTCACAAGAGTAGTATTCCAAAGGGCATCTGAAATGAAGGAATTTGGAAGAATTGGAAACCAGCCAAACACCAAGCACAAGTATGCCAGTTCAAATTTTGCATTTGTTTGGTAGGATTACCAAGCAAAGCCAAGTCCCAGACACTTTTTAGTACAGACCGGTTTGAAGAAGCAAAAAAATTATAAAAGTATGGATAATAAAAATTAAATAGAATTTCAAACATCAATATTTCTAGAGAATAATCTGTATCATGAAGTATTTGCCGATAAGTAAACTAGGTGTTTGGTTCTAAAGAACATTTTCGGAGAGAGCATTTTTCAAAGGTTTGTAAAATTTCATATTGTAAAATTAAAGCTTCATGCAGGTCAAGTCATTTCAGTCAAGTGACTTGACCTGTGGATCTTATTTGTTTTCAATGATTGTGTTGGGTGCCTACTCCGAGCAGGCCACCAACAGAACTGTTGAAAACAAAAGTAAAATATTAAAACTGTTTAAATTAATCCCGATGTATAGCCCTTAATTAAAAAAATTTCCATCATGGAAAGAGCTATGGTATACACTGTTGGAACAGATTTGAAATAAGGGCTGTTTCTTGATTTGTTTACATAGACAAGCTACGAAAATCCCCAAATGTGAAAAATATATATTCCATTCACATAACTAAAAATATATAGCAGACCTAGGTTAGATTTTCAATCTCTTCAAGAGTCTTCAATGAACTGACCAGCCATCATAGCCGCAACAGAAAAAGAAGAAGAACAGAAAGTCCAGAATTGTCATAAAGTCAAAATAACAACATATCAGATGTTTGCCAAGTCTGTCGTCTTAAAATGACAACAACAAATACTTACATAAATTAGTACACAAAACTCAAAATGTCCGATTTTTAAATATCTGTGTTAGTTTATAATATAGTTTAAAAGTAAAAGTTTTAAAACGAATAAAAAAATCCAACCCTTGTTTGATACTTTGATCTGTGAGGGAGAGGGAAAGTTCCCGTTCCCGAGTTATTCTTACTTACTGGCTTGGAGCAAATAAATAATAATTTACAGTTAATAAAAAAGCTAAGCATGCACGGAGGGACATAAAAAACCCTTCCACCAAAATGTTACCGAAACATTTAACGAGTGTACCCGAACACTTATAAGATTATCATATAATTGGTTACAGGTTGAATTAAGAGGGCTATTGGCGAGTAGCGTCGTATTTTAAAACCTGAGCTGGCACCCCAAGCATATTTATAAGGGACATTTTTTTTAGGTGATTGAGCGGTCATAGGTCGACAGCTATTTTGGCGATGCCCGCATCCGTACATGGGACCTTTCGCATGCAAAGCGAGCTCCTTAATCGAATGGGAATGGATACTATACAAAGATTTTTTTACTTCAATATGATACGGAAAGGATTATTAGGATAAAGAAAGGAAAAAGGTTGGCTGGAAAAAATTAAGAACCACTCTCATAGTAACCCGGATATTAATTCGTTTAAAACACATATGGGGTAGTTTCACAAATCACTCACATATGAAGCTATCATATTCTATCGGAAATTTTTTGAAAAATTACATACAGACGTTTTCTGTGAGTGGCTCTGGTATCCAAGGAAAAGTCCCATCTAAGCTTTAAAAGTTGGGTCGTGTAGCTCTAATGCAACGATTATTCAAACTAACCTAACCACAAGTTAGGAACCATTGCCTTATCGTATTGACAGCAATCTCTAAGCCTGACACACCTTTTAAGAAGCATAAAAACTTGAAAAACACAAACAATTTTAACTTACCCCAGTATTGTTATGTAGGCATTTCCTAAATTAAAAAAAAAATATATATATATCTCAAACCCTAAACCAAATATAATTCAAAAGGGTTTTTTATGTTTCCCAAGGATTTTCACTTTCAATTATATGTTTTGTTAAAAAACGGAATAGATAGACTTGAATAGTATAATTACAATGTAGTACTACTAATGGTGATAAACGTTTTAAACTTGCAAGTCGAAATTAAAAAATAAGCAAACTACTAATTTAAACAAAACTGACATTTAATGAGACACTAATTTTATTATGCATTTTTTGCAATAAAGAATATTAGTACTTTAACATCAGGTATATCAATTTATATATTATATAAATAAAAAAAACCTTAACTATAATAACATTAATATACATAAAATGAAAGCATGTATACAAACAAAAGCTAAAAGTAGGTAGAAATTGTTGATCGCAATACTTCAAAGACATCACAGGAAAGACAATTGTTTACGGTACATTTTTATTTAATAGGTGTAAGCGATAAAATCGCCAAAAATGTACAACCGCAGCCAAATGGAACATTTTCAATGTAACCGTTAACCTTCTATGCCATAGTCCTTTAACTGTGTATACAGAGGTACATTACCTGTGTATACAGTGTTTCTTAACCCTTTCAGTCCCAGTGATGCCATTTGGCATCATCAATTTCAATATTTTTTTCCAAATGTTTACGCCCCGTTATGACATCCAAACACACATTATTCGATCATTCACACTCTGTTCTATTCGACAATATTTTACTTTAATCTCAATAGAATTCAGAACTACTATTTTTTTTATTTAGAAAATAGCTAACAAGCGTTTCACCTGATTTTTGAAACGTTCACTTCAGTTCCACACATTTAAAACACAATTTAAACTATTTCGGTTAAAATAATTATTAATTTTTTTTGATGATATGGTCAGATACCTTAAAATATATAACTAAAGGGTTTTTAGGTAATATATATTTTTTTATTTTGTTGTTTTAAACAGTTAAAAAATTTTGGCATTTCAAAAACCATATAAAAAATTAAAATGAATTTTTTTTTTCTTATGGAAATCTTATATTTGACCTAAAATAAGCTTATTTTGTGAATATCAGATGTTTCTGCAGTGTAGTAAATTTTTGGGACTAAAAGGGTTAACTGTGTGCACAGAGGTCTTTTAACTGTGTACTGTACCAAAAGATTCCATTTGGCAAGATTTGTGCCCATGAAATGGGAAAAGTACTTTTTTTTTGTAAATTATGATCTGTTTTAAGAAAATAGAAGTCTCAAAGTTGACTCCCAAAATGGTTACAATGGAAAACAGTTCACGGCTGACAGAAGTAGCAAGTTCTGTTACACATCCTGCGTTGAAGCAAAAATAGCTGCCTTTAATTCCGCCTGTCACATGTCAACAGACCAAAATTAAACACCAGCCTTGTTAAAACAGTATTTTCATAGAAAAGAAAATTATAAAATATATAGTATATTAATATTTAAACACAACAATATTAAATTTATATTTAAATATAAAATATAGTAACTTTAATATAAGTCCACATTTAGAAAGGAATAATGAAACAGAAAATCTGATTGTTTCAGAACATGTAAGTGAAATTATTAAAAAATAGCTGCGAATCAATATCATAAACATGATGATTAAATGCAATTCATCAAATATATACGCTAGTCCCCAAAACAGTAAGTAAAAAATGTCGATCTTATATTGACAAACGTGTACATAATTGTTTATATTCAAACACAGAAGTCATCTGTGTTTTTTTACACTGGTACAAATATGTCACTGTCAATTACATATTTTTCCTTTGCCGCAAAGGTAAAAAAAAAATTGTTAAAAAAATCTTGAATAAAAAATATTTTCTTGCAGAAAATATTCTATTCTGTGTATAAAAATAGTCAGACAGTAAGTAGAAGGTTCACTATAGAGTCAGTTAAAACAAGATAATACGCTAATTAAATAGTGCAAAGATAAAAATAAAGTAAGTTTAAATTCACTTTAAACTATAAAATAAAAAGTTTTGGAAATAAACTGATGAAAATAGATTCAGTTTAATCAATACATAACTGTTGATAATAGTCAATGAGTGTTTTATAGGCACTTGATTTTACATCCTTGGCCCCATATGCCGAAGCATGAGATTGGAGCATATAAACAACAGATGAAAAAAAAAATCATTTGTAATAAAGCATTTCACTCAAAAGATTATTAAATTTTCTGTTCAGTAATTTCGATGCAAGACTGCTGTTAAAACATTTTTTTTTTAATTCTTGAGAACTATGTTTTATGCACTAAAAAAATCTGATCTCTGAAATCTGGTTTCTGAAAAAATTGATTCATATTATATATGCATGAAAAGAAAAATTACATGAGGTTCATAAAAAAACATTTAAAATACTATAGGATCATTAACTTTAAACACTTTCACATCTTTTAACGCTTTTTCAATATCAGCATCCTCAATTGGAATGTTCTCACTATTGTTAAGAGGTTGTTTTTGCTCCATCTTTAAATGCTTTTTCCCTACGATATGGGCTCCTATTTGATCGGGCCCGTTCAGCGGAGTATCACAAATTTTGCAGTGGTAGATGGATCCACAAGGTACGATGAAAGGATCCAAGCACTGTTGGGATAATCTAAAAAAAAAAAAGGATTTGCATATTATTTCGCATTACAAATAAGTAAATATGCACAAATTAAATTTTGGGAAATAGGGTGTGTACTCTGTATCCAAAGTTCGTTACAAAAATTAAGATGTTTTAAACACAAATTTCCCAAAAAATGAGCACTTATAATTGAGAAAAATCACAATTGTCATAACATACAACAAAATCGTAAAAAAAATTGCTTTAAGGTTTGACAAAACATCTAAAATTTGATAAATCTATCTGCCCACAATTAGAAGAAAGAAAAAAAACAAGACCTCGCAGCAAACTAGAACATTTATAAACCATTCTAATGCATATTTCCTTTATCTGCCAAAACAAATCAAACTAATCTAGTTAAATATGTCAGCTCACTAATATATTAGGGTAAAAGGTAAACTATACTTAACATATCAATATTTATAATAAAAAAATTATGTTTTTTTAAGTAGACTTAATAATTTTACCAATATAACAAAAGGCACGCATGGATATCTTGAAAAATATACAAATTAACAGGGTTTTTTTTTTAAAATCCTAAATTGATAATTTCACTGACATTTCCAGGCATTCCAGATGGGCAGACACTCTTATTAATAAATAAAGACAAAAAAAAAGAGTTTAAATAATGATATTAATGTATTCTTTTAAGTTTAAAGGATTTAACAAACCGTATGGAAGAATCCACTACTGTTTGTGCCACAGGTTGTGGTTTTATTTTCTTTTGATGGTTTACAGATACTATATGATCCTCATAGGGTCTTTTTCCGCTAAAGATTTTATCACAGGCTTTGCAAGAGTACTTTTCCAAAGGCATCTGAAATAAAAAATTAAAAAAGAATTAGGAATTCAGTCAGACACCAATATGAATGCTGTTGGTTCAAATTTTGCATTTGATAGGTCTTTATCACAGGGAGCATACAACTTTTGGCTACCCAAATTCCAGGCATTTTAAAAGATTTTCCATGCCACCATGTTACTCGGTGAAATGATGCTTCGATAACTCAAATTTAACTTAATTAATAGTTATTGAAGATCAACTAATTGAATTAAAATTCGATTGTAAAATTACTAGTTAAAAACGATCTCATTATAAACCATATTGCCTTTACCCAGACCAGAAACATCAAACTAATTTCTGAAATTATACCTTAATATGTGGAAATAAAAAAGTAACGAATAATGGAAATGCGTGGACAAAATAGAATCAACTGGTTTTAATAGATAAAATATATGAAATTATCAAACTAGTACCCAAATGTAAAAAAATCAAACCGCTAATGAGGACACTTGACTTTTGAATTTCGGCGATAGTCCGAAAATTTCCAGTCCTCCATTTTTTTGTTGATAAAACCTGTCTAAAGCAGAAATCCTAGTATAGACGGAAGTAGGGAAAATAATAAAAAAAAGTTTCAAACGTAAATTTTTATAAAAAAAGTCTTATAACAATCAAGATGTTCTTGTAATCACAAGGTCACGACTCACAAACACTTGATCAAAAGAAAACATTTGGTTGATCCATTTACCTGAACCGCAGCTACATACGTTAAAGTAACGAGGCTCATAAGATCATGCAGAGGCAAAAAAAACTTTTGATCCGTTAGTAGTGATTACAAGAAAACCTAAATCTGTTTAAGTAATCCAAAATGAAAAAAAAAATCACATACAGTTTTTGAAATGTGAAAAATTTCCTGGGAAATAGTTGTTTTCAAAAACCACCACGCCGTACAAGTACAAAGCAGTAAGAATTCATCAACTTTCTGATCGCATCCACATGGGGGTATCCCGAGTGATTGACACTTGAGGGGTGGTTCGGAAATGCACAGAGAAAAAAGATATTTTGTAAACCGCTACGCTAGTTCGATTCAATTTTGAATCGTAATAAAACTGGAAATTCAAGGAATTTCCAGGCTCTCTGTGGATTTTCCAGGCTATTTAAGGCTAAATTAATAAAGGAAATTCCAGGCTTTTTTTAGGATTTCCAGGCTGCGTGCGAACCCTGCTACCACCCAGGGTTGGCATGGTTTTTACCCCCCTTTGTAAATACCATAGAAAAAAACGGTGTTTACCGTCATGGGAAAATCTACTCCTGTATGCGCCATAACTTGCAGGTTTATTTTCTTTTTATGGTTTGCAGATACTATATGATCCTCATAGGGCCTTTTTCCGTTAAAGACTTTATCACAGGTTTTGCAAGAGTAGTTTTCCAAAGGCTTCTGAAAAAAAAATTACAAGAATTAGGAATACAGTCAAACACCAATATAAATGCTGTTGGTTAAAATTTTGAATCTGATAGGTAAGGATACAGGCAGGGTTCATACTCTATCTATGATCATGAAATTCAGGAGTTTCTATGGAGTTTTTCAGGAGTGCAACAATGTAAATTCAGGAGGTAACAGGAAATAAATTTGAATATGTTTATTATTGTATTAGTCTATGGACTTCACAGCACTTCAAATGATGAAACAAAAAACTTTTGAAGAGTTTTGAGGTGCATTCTGGGACATAAACTACATTGTCACGATGTCCGAACTTTATTTTTCTACTGCACATACTCAGTTGACTAATATGGAGAAAAATGGCAGAGAAAGGAGAAAAACGATTTGCGTGGTCAATTTTTTCAGGGTAGGGAGAAAAAAAAAATCAGGAGAAGTTACCCCAAATTTCAGAAGTGATAAGGGCCCATAAAAAAATTAATGAAATTTAGGAGTTTTTCGGTAATTTCAGGAGGTGTACGAACCCTGGGGATACCAGCCAGGGTTGGCATAGTTTTTACCACCCCTGTTAAATAACATGGTAAAAACCGGTATTTACCGTCATGGAAGAATCTACTACTGTATTTGCCATATGTTGTGGGTTTATCTTCTTTTGATGGTTTGCAGACACTATATGATCTTCATAGGGTCTTCTTCCGTTGAAGTTTTTGTTACAAGCTTTACAAGAGTAGTATTCATAAGGCATCTGAAATAAAGAAATTTGAAAAAATTAGGTATCTAATTAAACACTAAATATGAATGCTGCTGGTTTAAATTTTGCATCTGAATGGTAGGATAATGCAATTTCACAATTTAAAAAGTCCAATACCAGAACCTGGATTTTTTTACTGTAGAGAAATGTTTGAAGCGACAAAAAGATAAAAGCATACTTAATAAAAGCTAATGGAATATCAAAATATAAATTTTTCTTCAGAATTGGTTGCTCTCAACCATATCCGATAAGTAAACTAGATGCCTGGTTCTAAAATACCTTTCAAGTTTCAGTAGATCATTTGTTTTAAAGAAAGGTTTGTTAAATGTCATTTTGTAAAAATTTCTGATTCTTAACCCTTTCAGTCCCAAAAATTTACTACACTACAGAAACATCTGATATTCACAAAATAAGCTTATTTTAGGTCAAAGATAAGAGTTCCATAAGAAAAAAAAATTATTAAAATTTTTTATATGGTTTTTGAAATAATGCCAAATTTTTTAAATTGTGGAAAACAACAAAATAAAAAAATATTTTCCCCCTAAAAACACTTGGGGTTATATATTTTAAGGTATCTGACCATATTATAAAAAAAAAATTATTAATTATTTTAACCGAAATAGTTTAAATTGTGTTTTAAATATGTGGAACTGAAGTGAACTTTTCAAAAATCATTTGAAAGGCTTGTTAGCTATTTTCTAAATAAAAAAAATAGTACTTATGACTTCTAATGAGATTAATGTAAAATATTTTCTAATAGAACAAAGTGTGAAGAATCGAATGATCCGTGTTTGGATATCATAACGTACATAAACATTTGCAAAAAAAAAAAATAATGAAAGGGATGTTGCCAAATGGCATCACTGGGACTGAAAGGGTTAATATTTGGAGTATTTATATTTAAAAATTCTTTGAAATTTTTTAACCTTCAGTATTCCTAATTCTTTCGATTAAATAATACAAAATGAGGCAAATGAGCAAAAATACAGCGACCAACGCATCTCTATTTTAAAATAACATAACTTCTTCGATGAATGACACTAGACAATGATCGTATTGCTGTGTCAACTACCTGAGTCCTTTGTTTAAATCTAATTGTTTTTTGTTAGTCAAAAAACTGGCATAAAAGTGAAAAAGTATGTTATGTAAAAAATGCAATTTTTTTATCACTGAAATTTTATTATATATGAAGTAGAATAACATCAACTTTATAGGAGAGCATACTATTTGTGTAGTTAATTCCAAAAAAGAGATAGATAGGATGTATAGATCTTTAGTAATTCATATTAAATATTCAAAGTAGTCAAACGTAAGCCATTACGGTTGTTAAATATATTGGCAAGAGAGGCCGCCAAAGCTCACAGAACCTCACATCTCGAGATCTTATTAGAAAGTAACTATTTTTAATGGTAATGAGAGGAGTGTATCAGAAGACAAAACAAATTCTGTTACGGGAAAGAATGTATTGATACCTATTAAAACGTGGGAACTGTTCGATGGATCTACAAGACATTGAGAGTTGTTAAGAAATAATTGAATATTAGAATATTAAAGAGATTTTTTCGGGGGGGGGGGGGGGGGATTCTGTTGTGAGGTTAACAATCGAAACCCAAGTAGGGTGGGTTAGGTTAGGTTTTGAATTATCGTCGCACTAGGGCTACACGAGGGCTATTGGCGACGGGTGTCTTATCTTAGAACCAAGTAGGGTGGGGGAAAAAACAAGATCAAGCAGTCTCGAAAGAAAACCACATGCGGAAATGGAGGAGGAAAATGCTTTCGAGGCTCTCATTCTAGATAGACCTACTATAACAGAAAATACCATAGAAATATTACCAAATGTTACTACCGTGCATGTGCGAAAACGGTACTTCCCCTGATAAAGGGGGTCCCTGTTCAAACTGTATTTTTCCCATTTGAAAGGGGACTTTCGAATTTTACATTTCTGGCTTCTAACAGAAACCCAGAATCTGATAGAGGAGCTCTAGAATAACTCTTGAAAACCTAGAATTGGAGTTCTGAGTTGAGAATTATCAAAAAATTTACCTTTAAAAAAGCTTTTCATGGAAACTATTTTTGTCCTCAACTATCTATATTATGTTATAATATAGTAAAGTAAAAAGTAAAGTTTTAAAACTAAATAAAAATATAAAACTATTTCTTGCTCTCTTCTCTTACTTCTTAATTTTTACTTACTGGCTTGGAGCAAAAGAAAAACAAAACTGTACAGTTACAGTTTGCAGCTTCAAAAGACGACTAATAAAGCTAAGCATACACGGAAGGACAAGACCTCCAAACTTGAGTAGGCACCCCACCCTACTCATATTTTAAGAACATTTTTTAGGGGCACAGCTTTATTGGTAGGCAGTTATTTTTTCAATGCCTGCACCCGAACACGGGACTTTTCTCATGCAAGGTGAGCTCCTTAATCGTCCGAGTTCTGCAGCCTAGTGGCAAGTTTTATATTTCACCCTGTAGGAAATATTGGTTAAGAAATTGTAGGAAGGGAATGGATACGATGCAAAGAATATATTTTTAGTTAATTACTGATAAGGAAAGGAAAGAGGTTAGCTGAAAAGAATTAAGAAAAACTCTCGCAGTCTCTCGATTTTAATTTGCTTGAAACATGTTTTCACAAATCATTCCTAGATGGCGCTACCATTCTCCATCAGCCGTTTTTGTTGCGTAGAAAGATCGTGTAGCTCTAGTGTAACGGTTTTTAAAACTAACCCAACCACAAGTTGGGAACCACTGCCTTATCGTATCTACAGCAACCTCTAAACAACCCAGGTTTTTAGATGAAAAGTTTTTATTAAAATTTGTGTCATTACTATATTTTTTTTGTGTAGCGGTCGAAAACTAGCAAGACAAGTTATTTTTAAAATATATTCAAGCAAGAATTTTTGTTCGCCGTTCTACTCGTTAATTTTCCGGTTATGAACAGAGCCTAATTTAGAACACATTAAATTTAGGGCGCAAACTTTTGCGCATGACCGCTCTAAATGATAGATGCCAGTTTTCCAATGCACCATATTTTTCAGTTATTTTATCAACTTCCTTATATTATTAATCCCATTGGGTCATTGTCTAGAGTCAAATTCAAGGTAAAAAACATGGAAAGCCCATTTTTTAGCCTACTTTTCTTTTTTTTTAATTCGAAGAATTAAAAAAAAATGAAAAAGTAGGTATTGACATGCGGTCGATGTCCGTCCGTCCGTCCGTCTGTCCGTCCGTCTGTCCGTCCGTACCCCCCTTCCAAAATCAGTTCTATCAATCCGATCTTAAAAATCCTTTTTTTATTAGAAAGGTATAATCTCAGACACCCAACTTTCATACTTTTTGTCCGTCTGTCTGTACGATAGGACGGACATAAATCGACTATTTGACGACGAATTTCCCATTGAATTAGCATTGAAATTCAATTTCGATTCATTTAAATCGCTGAAATTAACTACAAATGCTACGGACAAGTGAGATACGTCAAAAAATTCAGCTCATCGAATTTAGAATACATTGAAAATTTCAGAAAAGAATTCGAATTCGAAGTACTTCAATTATTAAAAAAACATCAACATTTAATGCTCATTTAAAAAGCATAGGAAGCCATTTTTATTAGAATTATATCGCCGTTGCCATCGCAACAATTGCTTGAGAAACTTTAATTCTTTTAGACAATAAATTAAAATAAATTTATTTTTGAGACATCGATCAATTTAAGATGACGTCAAATATATTTCACTACGAGATCTTTGTATTTTGATATAAATTGTTTTCATTCTATCTAAAAGCGAGGAGTATTGCAAACAAACAAAAAAACAACAAACACTTTATTAATTTAGAAATTTTGCTTATTTATTCTTTGAAATATAAATTTTTGCAAACGATTAAGTAATAATTATTTAATTTTCGAAATAAAATAAATGAAACTAGCCGAATTTAGCAAGTAAATGTTTATTGAGGAGTAGTTTTTTGGTTTTTGTTCTACGAAAAATCAAATATTTACTTATGACTGCAAATCAAGCTGTGTTTAGTGAAAGATGCTGTGTTTAGTTAGATGCTGCGTTTAGTGAAATTTATTTTAAATTTAAGGTGGAAAAACGGTTCTTGATGTCACTTACTGTTACGAACATAGTTTTTTCAAGATAAGAATTTTAGTAAGTATTTAAGTAACAGGAAAGTAGGCTATTTTAGTTCTTTAAGAACTTCTTGTTTTTTTTTAAATTCACTAAAATTTTGGAAGTCCACGGCATTCTTCTTAAAAGAAACTGAAATTTAAGGGACCCTAAAATTTGGGAGCCTCTGCGCCTAACGGGACATGAGGACCGGACCCGGTTATGAATATTTACGAGTACTTCAATACACAAATGCACGAGTTTTCTTCAAAATTGAGAATTATAGATGCAATAGTATATTTTTTGCTAAATAAAGAGTTACGTTTAAAATGTCTATAGTCTTTCGTTATTCCTACAACCCCTCTCCCCCATAAATTAAACAAAACTAATAATACTATTAATTTTCCATATGCTTATTCCGTCTTTTACATTTAAGGCTCGATAAAATAAATAATATTGTATATGAATTTAAATAGAGGTTTTAGCCAATTGGCATGGGATATCCAATGACCAATCGCTAGTTTCAAAACTCCTATAACAAGTATTCCTGGAATGCTAAAGTAAACTTTTTCTTTTTCCCTCCAAGTACAAATATAGTGCAATGGCTCCATTGTTTATATACACTTTATATTTTTTTTATGTTTAATAGTTATATAACGCAGTTTAAGAAAAATAAAAACAAAGACGTTTTATGTAGTATTTATTAAGATAACATGAAATATCAGACATAGCATATTTATAGTACATTGTAGTTAAGTCAACTATATGCGTGCAAGTTTGGTTGTTGTATTTACATCTAATACATAACGACAAGTGTAAAATACAAAACAAAATTTGTATTTTTAAATACATCGTGGAATTAAAACCATGACTAGGGAGACAGTCTTTGTTGAAACCTATGGTCTCATCATAGTTTGAATACCACATGAGAATATTCAAACTTTCAGCAAAATTACTCGGATAATTTAATAAATCGGCAATAGATGCAGATTTGTCAAGTCATTTATTTTGACACGCATAATGTGTTGTTATATTTATTCACTTTTACGAAAATACATTTTCTAAAAGTATAAAAGAGAATTAATATTTATTTAAAGCACACATTTTCATTTACTATTTCTTAAAAGTCAAGTAAAATTTTTTTTAACGATAAGTAAAGCTATTTCCTTGAATTGTTATCTAAGCTAAGCAATTTAAATACACATTTTTGCTATTTTTCATTAAATTTAAAATAAATAGATGCTAAGTTTTCTAAAACGTGATTGAACCGGGTACTCGTCCGGAATATATAAAACTCGTCCTAAATTACGAGTTTTACTTTGGCTGCATTAATTTAGCAGTCAGGGAATAGGCAATCGTAAGTTTACCAGATATTTAAACTACGGACACAGCGATAGTTTTTCCATGCAGCAGGTTCGTGTAGATTTTCAAGTAGTTGAAAGAAGTTACATTTGCTCAACTACACTCCGTGCCAACCTAACTTGGGTAAAAAACAAAGAGTAAAAAGGCAGAGGGAAAAGATTGGTTGGTCCGTTATTAGCAAACTCTTGTAAGGTAATATTTACATATAAAATGAACTGAATACAATTTAACCAAAATACACTTTTCATTATGATGAAATGGCCAAATATTCGCAAATAATATTCAAATCTGTTAGATGTTAAACAAAATTAATGTTTTAAACATGTTTTCTGGGTGGATTCACAAATACTTTATGGAACTCTTTATACATCCGCGCAATGATCTTCTCCATAGCATGTTTTGATTTATCCAACTTAGGTTGACAAGGAGAGCAGGAAGAACGTTCATGTGTCAGTAGCCTAAGAATGCTGGTACCTGTTCTTTATTCACAGGAACTCTTCTTTTGTAAATCCAGACTTATGCAGGCTACGTTAGAATGATAAATTACACTTTACAATGATTTACTATAACATCCGATTACGCACAAATGATTTGTTAAAACCAAACACTTCACTTCCATGCGACACACGTTAGCAAGTGCAGAACATAATATCTTCAAAACTCAGTCAACATTTGGAGGGTGTATAGTAGGGTGGGCCGAAAAAAGTAAATTTTCGAGTACAAACTTCTAATAGGACTCAAAAGTTGTGTATTGTCATGCTGATTACTGGAAAAATAGTAAAAAAATTCTCAATTAATAATAAGTGCTGCCTCAAAGAGGTTGAAGTTTGAAAAAAATGCCAAAAATCGACTTGTTTTAATTTTACCGCCAGAATTTACTGATTACATTTCGGCCTTAAAACAAGAAATAATATTGTTCAGTTATATATCATTATTATAAAAAAAATTATTATAAAAATTATCTTCAAAATTTCAAATTCGTAAAAAATTGTTAAAAATACGCGATTTTGAAGAAAAATCACAAATTTAAAACTTTTTAAACTGAACCTGTTTGGAAGTTTAAATTATAAAAAGTGCTCTTATACACAGGAATGGAAGCTATCTATTATGTTTAACCGATATAAGCCACAGAATAACGTTTATTATGCAAAGGTAGGGCCGTAGTGTGGGTAATGGGTAAGCGTGCTCCACTATAGTTCAAATTGTTAAAATGCAAACTTATTATTGCTCTTTTATTATTTATTGCTATTATTATAACTATTTAATAATAAATAATAATTAAAAAAAGGAATGTGAACCATGCTATTGCAAAAGTTTCGTAGTTTGCAGCTATTGTCCCTTTTCCCACATTTTTCCCTTTAGCAAATGACCCAATATTCTGCATGGAAAGGTGGCTGCAATTCAAGTTTCACTCGCGCCGAACCATCAAACCAATTAAGATTTTTTGTTATTTGATTTATGACTAAGTCTTATATTTTGCAGTGATATCATATATTAGTATTATAGATCATGAAAATATAGTTGCTTGAATGTAATTGTCTCTGGTTGCTGGCCTACATACTTTTCTTGAAGATTGTTCGACACTTATTTCTAATGATGACAAAACCATAAAGAGCAATTTATGAGCCGCATAGGTTCCAAAAGAAGAAATAGATTTTTCTTTTTTAAAACTGCAAACTGTAAAGCTACTCAAAAATAGCGCTTAAGGATTATAATAGATTATAACTGAATTTCGGATACATTAAATTCACTCAAATAACTAAATATTCAAGAAACTTTAAATAACTTATTTTTTACAATGTTGCAAAGAGAAAAAAAAATACCAACTACCATGGAAAGTAGAACGCTTCTGGATCACAAAAGAATGCGTTATTTGTATGATAGGGTCAATAACTTTACCTATCTCTTCTGACACATGCATTCTCGTTTCAACTGCCTTAAGTATATGTGCTTTGTGCCGTACATGTCAATGTAGCTTTTTAAATTCTTATTTCGAACAGAAAAAAAATATAATAAATAATTTAAAATAATTTCGCTCTTACTTGATAAGCAGATTTGCGAAATGTATAACTTAAAATCCATATTTGCAATGTGGGGGATTGCATTGGGAATTTTAATCTGGTTTGGAAGACTTATCACGTTTAGAATTTCGGTGATCAAAAATCGAACACCGGTTTTCCCTGCCAAGAGTCTAGTATCTTAAAAGATTTTTTTATTTATATAATTGTAACTGCTCATTTCACTGGAACAAATAGAGAACTTTTTCAAGTTGCACGTCATATCTTCGTGCTTTATATATTTTTAAGTGGCCACATGCAGGGCTTGGCAATAACGAAGTTTTTTTTTCTCTCTCTGTTATACACTACATGTAATAGTTTTCGCCTTTTTCTGGAATTCTGCACTGCGGGTTTTGTTTGCAACCTCGTAAAAAAAAAATAGGTTATTTAAAGTTTGTTGGTACTATATAGTTAAGTGTGAAAAATGAATATCCAAAATTTTATTTTCATTAATTATATCTGCTTTCAGCGCATTTTTGGGTTGCATTACAGTTTGAAGTTTTAAAAAAGAAAAAAGATACATCGGCATTTTTATCTTTTGGAACCCATGTGGCTCATAAATTGCTCTTAATGGGTTTGTCAACATCAGAAATAAGCGTCGGACAATCTCAAGAAAAGTATGTAGAACAGCAAACAGAGACAATTGCGTTCAGGTAGCTATGCTTTTATGATCTATAATGCTAATATATGATACCGCTGCACAATCTAAGACTTTGTCATAATCAAATAACAAAAAAATCTTAATTGGTTTGATGGTTAAACACGAGTGAAATTTGAATTGCAGCCAACCTTCTATGTAGAATATTATGTCATTTGCAAAAGGACAATAGCTAAAAACTGTGGAACATTTGTAATACCATGGTTCATATTCTTTTTTAATTATTATTTATTTTTGCATAGTTATAATAATAGCAATAAATAGTAAAATAGCAAAAATAAGTTTGCATTTTACAATTTGAATTATAGTGGAGCAAGCTTACCCACTTACCCACACTACGGCCCTGCCTTTGTATAATAAATGTTATTATGCGGCTTATATCGGTTAAGCATAGTAGATAGCCTCCATTCCTATGTATAAGAGCACTTTTTTATAGTTTAAACTTCCAAACAGGTTCAGTTTAAAAAGCTTTAAATTTGTGATTTTTCATCAAAATCGCGTATATTTAACAATTTTTTACGAATTTGAAATTTTGAAGATAATTTTTATAATATTTTTTCTTATAATAACGATATATAACTGAACAATATTATTTCTTGTTTTAAGGCCGAAATGTAATCAGTAAATTCTGGCGGTAAAATTAGAACAAGTCGATTTTTTGCATTTTTTTCAAACTTCAACCTCTTTGAGGCAGCACTTAATATTAATTGGGAATTTTTTGATTATTTTTCCAGTAATCAGCATGACAATACGCAACTTTTGAGTCCTATTAGAAGTTTGTACTCGAAAATTCACTTTTTTCGGCCCACCCTAGTGTATAGTCTCAAAACTCGCAATCTCCAAGGCATAACTAAAGTATAGGGTCCTATCGTTCATTGACGAATTCGTCCTATTGAATATACATTATCAGAAGTAGTCAACGAACTGTATATCTTAATTATACTTTAGAGATTGTGGTTTTTGAAACACTTTTAATTTGTGCTCAACTACTCGCCTTTACTACTCCTTATAGTGCAATTCTGAAAGACGTTTTTACACCAATGTACATTATTCAAAATTATCACTAACTTAAACTATTATTAGAATTTTTACTTTTAGTTTAAATAACCATTACCGAATTCACCTATGTATCGGTTTGGAATGACCAATAAAACTTGTTAAAGACATAATAAAATCGTAAATAATTTAGCTTCTATTATGCTTTAAAAAAAATTTTATCAGTCATGCCATACTGATAATTCCAACTGAATTAGTTATAGCATAGAGAAAATTTACATTAATTGTTTGATTAAAAAATAGTTAATTTGTGTCTAAAACCAGTTTTAATTGATTGTATTCGTTATATTCTGGCGTTTGGTACAAGTCTTTTAATATATATTCATAGATCTTCGACACCAATTCCTTTCCCAATTCTTCATTTCGTATCGTCATTTAAGTGCTAATGTTACCATTGCTTAGCAAGCATTTTTTTGATGTTACAATTTACGTGTTTAAAATTAAACCATTAACACAGTTAGAGTAAGGACTTTCGTACAACATCAATTCGGAACCTCAATATTTGAAGTATACCGTATAAATGAACTAGAGAAAAGCAGCAAGAAAACCGCTGAAAGACGTTAGTGTGACATTATTAGTAGACTCCAACATGCCCAAATGAAGTGATAATGACACAAGAAATGACGTTAAAACTGGCATAATTATTTGACAACCATTTCAAGTCAAGATAACTATTTTCTCAAATCCTTGAATAGATATCTGAATGTCTTGTGACATTCTAGTTGCATAGTTTCAAAAAGCCATAATTGATTAAAAATGACTTGTTTGATATTAACCATCTGCTGCGATCATGAAATATGAAAGAAATCGACTTTGTAACCAACTGAATTTTCTTTGTCTTCATTTAAAGATAAAATTGAAATTTCCGTTTTGACACATACATGTTCTTTCCAATGTCGAACGGCATATGGTATCTTTAATTGGCTTGTTTCGGATGACGTAATTCCATCCAGAATTTCTTCCAGTCCTGAATTTTCTTCAATAAATGCTCCAATTGGTGCACTTCCCACATTGATTCATCAATCGCTCGAGAAAAAATTGATCTTCATTCAGTATTTTTCTTTACTCTCGGTAACCTGAAACGTCCTTATTCGATGATCATAAGTCTTTAAATTCTGAATCGCATGTCGTACCATCAGTGACAGAATTTGAGATGGAGTGTCTTTAGAAACGATACGAGTGTAGACAGTCAGCGTTATCAGTAAGTCCGCGTTATTACCAAAGTATGATTTGACGATATCTTCACTACAAGCTTTTGGTATACCTCGTACCAAACATTCATTCAATTGCTTTTCAACCAGCTTAATTCAGGACAGCAACATATAATGCGTCCAGCTTTAAGACATTCTTGGATTGCTTTCACGAAATAAGATATTTGTAGCATTATTTTGCCTTTTTATGCATCAGGCGAAATGTCTTGCAGAAAATAATCTGGATTGTTGGTTCCTTGCATTTTGTTCTACTCGATGACCGTGCACAGGGGCAAGTGTTCCCTCAGGTATTCGAAGAGTTCTTCGGAAGCTCCAGGACAGTTGGTGAGTTCCAGTTCTCGCAGGTCCCTCAGTTGGACCAGGGAAGAGAGTCCACTGGAGGTCAAGAGAGGACAACCTATGCAAAAAGAAAAGATTATAAATAAAGAGTTCTATAGTAGGATAAAGACTGAACCTACCAACCGCACCATGGAGCAACACAGAGACAAAATAGGGGGGCATGCGGCATCCGATGGCCGATTGGTTTGGATCGCAGGCCTATACGCTAGCCGTCAGTGCGCTATATAGGGTGCGGGTTCGATTTTCGCCTTTGCTCTAGGTGTAATTCCTTTCTCAATATCAGTATCAAAATAATAAATTAACTAGCACTTATTAGGCTTAACTGCCCCTCAAGTGAGCCATGGTTGCCGATAGCAGCTCAGTACGAGTCGTTCCTCTACCCTACTATAGAATTCTTTGATTATAAACCATAAATATCCTTTTAAGGGCGAATGAGTCCGATCACCGCTGGTCTCCAAACCAAAGTGCCTCAGTATTAATACAATGGTGAAAATATTTTCTGAGCCACATTTCTCCGATTGTATGTATTATATATATTTTACAAACGTTTTTTTTTTTTTCATTAGATAAATCTAGCTGATTTTACAGAGTTGTATAATCCAACCTTTTGAAATTCGGATATTTTATAAAATTATTTTTAAAAAATTAAATATTATATATATATTAGAATTAATTTCAAAAGTCGGGGTTATAGAGACCTGTAAGTCGGTTACATTTATCATACAGGAAAAACTATTTGTAAACATATTCAATATAGCCGGATAAATGTGGCTTAAAAACATTTTATATCCCATTGGATTAACAATACAGAGTCAGAGTTTACAGGGTTAACAAATATTCCATGAAATATAGCGATTTTAATCTAGAGTTGAATTGAATTGTGGTCCATTAGAACTACACGAGGGCTATTGGCGACGGGAACCATAATTTAGAACTTCAGTCAAGTGACAAGCCGACACCAGAGTCGATGCCTAATATAACTTTTAGGAGCGACATCGTACGCAGTGTCGGGTTGCATATTTAACTTGCATTTCCTCTACACGAGGTATTACTCGTCGGACATTTATTGGTTGCACGCACGGGCCGTTTAAAGTTGGCAACAATTATGGCGATGCCCGGAAAGGGGACATGACATCTACCCCCATGTCACATGGGTTTGCAAAAACTACAAACACGGACTTTAATATTTTTCAGACGATAATTTTTAGATTTTTTGCTGCTGTTTTCTATCATAAATATTTTATTCCATATCAGTTTAATCTCTTCAGGATGTGTAAATTTCGAACTGTTTAAAAAGAAATCTTTAAAAGTATGTTATATTTTTCTGGTAAGATTGTTTACACCAAATATTTATATTATTTTATTCTTTACAACCTATGCTCTTAATTGAGTAAATTATCCTGTAAGCTCCTTTATAATTCAGGGATTATTTTCATGAAAAATAAAAACTAATAAGTCTACTTACGAGTCTACATATTGATCTGACCTATAATTAAATATTTATTAAAAAATGTAAATCTGTATATTAAAACAGCTGTCACAAGCTGACAAAAGTAGCAACCATTTTTGCGAAACAGCGAGTCATCTTTGTTCTTTTCCCATTCATTCCATGTGATACCTCTTAGTTTGATGCAAGTGAAACTAGTTTCTATAGTTATTGCTGTTTAAAACTGTTAAATGTCTGATTGTGACAGAATTAAAAAAAAATTAAGCGTTTTTAAAGGCTGTAAAACAGTCTTTTAACCCTTTTTGTCCCAAAGACAATTTGGCATCATCATTTTAGATTTCCTTTCTTGTCGTCTATAGCCATTCATGATGCATATTTAACGTGCACCGCCCCAACACCGGGTAGTACTCGTCTGACTTTTTGACCGGTTTTGAGACTGTTTATAGGTCGGCAGTTATTTTTTCTTAACCTAGCCATGCAAAAAAAAAAAAAAAAAAAGCGCCTTACCCACTGCTCTCCCCTGCCCCTAGAGGAATGGAGAAGCATGCTATCTTTACCGAATTTTCTTTGCGAAACTTTTTATCATACCGTGTATTCTTTTTCTTGAAGCCCATGTTTCGAACGTGATTTTTATATTCAGATTCTATTTTCAGAAATAGTACTCATAATCGATCAAAAATGAGCTATTATTGTGTCCTACTAAGGGTCGTGTCATACTTAATGTCTCAGCCATAAAGTATTAATAGAATGACTTATCAATTGTTTCTTTGGAATGTGGGTTACGTACAAGCTGGGTTCAATGAAATGGGAACATTTTGTTACGTTAGTTTTTTTTTTCATAGCCTACTTTCTTTTTTTAGCCAAATTTTTTTAAGTTATATATTTTTTTAAAGAAATGCAATGTTTTTACATTAAAAAATGTTTAATTTTTATTTACATTTCGGCGTTGATTAAAGGAAATTTAGGGTTCTTTCACATTTAGTTATGACTTAAGTATATTGAAAGTAGCGGGTTTACACATGTTCATGTTGATACTTATTTAAGAAGCTCACGTCATTCAAGGCTTTCGCGACATTTTCAATCGCCGCAGGAGCAGATATTAGGATTTGACATAGCAATTTTACATAGTTATTCTCATCTCATAGTACGAGATGACGGGAGTTTGGAAGCATATTTAAAGTGCACTCCCTCTACACGGGGTATATTTCACTGCATCTGGGACCTTTCGAACGGAAGGCAAGCGCCAATACCAATGGCCCAATTAATATTAATTGTTTTATTAAATTTTTCTGAAGCGCTCTTTGGAAGTTATTTTCGATCCAAGAATCAATATAGTTTCTCAATATTTGAGGAAATTGTCAATGTTATCTTTTTAATTAATATGAAATTAATTTTAATTGAATGGTATAAAATCTAAAGTCACATTGAATTTTCTAGGTATGCATAAGCAATGGTTAAGTTAATAACAGTCAGCTAACTAAACACAAACTGAAATACGATAGTCTTGGTGCAATAAAAAAACATCTATTAAACAAGTACAATGAAATACATCTATTGAAGCAGTGCTAGAATAACAGTTTGATAAAATCTTATCTTTTGAAAAGTTATCCAGCTTCTTTGTTACTACTGAATCCTTAATACGAATATCACGTTTAAAAAAAAGCTATTGACATAAAACAATCGCAGGTACTTTGCTTTATTTCATTTTCGAGGAGGACATACTTTAAGGAATTGGTACGAAAGATTAGTAAAAATGATTTATGAAGGTGCCTACTTGGCTGATGTATCGCATTTTTGCTACATTTTTAACGGATTCCTTATAACATCGATCACACTAATCATTAGGTCAAAGCAAGCTAAACAAATTGGGGTTTCAGAAAATTTTCAACCCCCGAATGCATACTGTTGCCATATATGCCAACAAGCAACATAGTCCACTTTATTAAAGTAGAGCTTCCTCTTGACAAATCTGTGTTTTTTTCATCTATTGCATTCCATTTTGAAGTTTTAGTTACTAATAACCTTCATAGATGACAGTAGTAAAAGTGTATTCAAAATTAAAGAGTAAAGTTAATAACTATTGTGAAATTACGTCTTTGTCAGTATTCAAAGTATAATAATATTAGTACTAAATACAAATAAATTGTTTTGAAAAATTAATTATAGTTCAAGAGGGTTATTTAAAATATATTTAGTAGTTTCCTAATCATTTTATCGAAATTGGAATTTTGTAGTTGGTTTTGGCCATATGGCAAACATTTAAAAAATTTAAATTATTTAAATTCCAATGCAGTTAATTTTTTTCAGTATTTTTCTCATAATGTATGAGGCTTAATGATACAAATATATATTTTTGGGATGAAAAAATTATGCATCACAGGGTTAAATTAACGCCGCACTAGAACCGCAGTTGGAAGGTCCGCCTTATGGTGGATTAGCCCCGGACCAATGGTAAAAGTGGTGAGAAAAGGTGTGGGGTTAATGCTCACAATTTGGTTAAAAGTGACTCAATCCGTAACTCACCCGATTAATAAATGTGATATTTTTCCAGTTAATTCGCACTTTTTCTTGACAATTCATTAAATTTCATAATTTATAATAAATTTCAAGAAACATAAAAATTAGACTGGATCATTATTTTGCATTTAAGATATTGCCGCAGAATGAGCTGTTTCTAGTATTTTTGCTGATTTATTGTTTTGTTTTCTGTTTTGATTGAAGGGATTTTCGTGGCATTAGAAGTAAAGAATTTCCTTGAAAAGCGGAGACGCGTCACCCCCTCGTCTACCCACACTTCTACTTCCGTGGGTATGTAAACTGCAGTAACGACAACGAGAAATTGGACAATTTTTGCTCTGAAATAATTAGTCTTTTTCGGTATGTTTTCTTATAAGT
Source organism: Hylyphantes graminicola (assembly GCA_023701765.1). NCBI lineage: Eukaryota > Metazoa > Arthropoda > Arachnida > Araneae > Linyphiidae > Hylyphantes > Hylyphantes graminicola. Next base: position 63,493,339 of record CM043118.1, on the reverse strand, counting down.
TAAAATCATTGAGTGCTTGCAACATTGGTCCGAATCCTTTAGCTAGTTACTGCAGTTTACCTGCCCAAAGGTCTGATCTACCATGAGGCCAGTTAGGCTCTTTTTTAAAATTTTAGGAGCCCCTATTGTACATTAACTTCTATCATGCTACATTCTGTTGATTATTAGAATTTCTGCTGATTATCAGAACTTCTGTAACTAAAAATTTCCCAAGACTCTCCCTTTGTTTTTAAATTGACTTTGACTTGAACAGTTACCCAAAATGATTGTTTTGATTGATAAAAGAAATACGATGCATTTTTAGTAAAAAATTAGATGCATCAGCCAACTAGCTACATCATTACTGAAAATCACGAATCACATTTTCCATATAGGGTGCCCCCAAAAATTGGTTGTGCCTATAGTCTGATTTTTCCTAGATCAAGCCCTGGCTCCCCAGCTACTGAACTGAACTGAAACTCTGAAAGGAGCATCGAAACGCTCGGCAATAGGGTTTGTGAAGCCCTGCAGCCCTGTATAAGAGCAACGCAAAGGCTGCCAATCCTATACTTTAATTGTTAAAATACGCACTTTAAACCAACATTTTCAATATTTTTTAAACAGAAAATTGATAGGTTATTGCTTCAAGAGGTTCTTTATATAATGAAGTTTCGGAAACATGTACTTTTTAAACAAGAAGTTCTTAAAGAACTAAAATAGCCTACTTTTCTGTTACTCTTAAATGCTTACTAAAATTCTTATCTTGAAAAAACTAGGTTCGTAACAGTAAGTGACATCAACAACCTTTTTTTCCACATTAAATTTATACAAATTGAAATAAATTTCACTATACACAGCATCCAGCTATAATTTCAACTTCCTAAAGCGACAAATCAATTATTTTTATTAATTTTCTATCTCCAATAAAATAAATATTACTTTTCGTCCGCATGATTTATTTGCAGTTACAAATAAATATTTAATTTTTCGTAGAACAAAAACCAAAAAAACTACTCCTGAATAAACATTTACTTGCTAAAATCGGCTAGTTTCATTTATTTTATTTCGAAAATTAAATAACTATTACTTAAATCTTTTGCAAAAATTTATATTTGAAAGAATAAATATGTAATATTCCTCGCTAATTTATATCAACATACAAAGATCTCGTAGTGAAATATATATTTGACGTTGTACTCACCGGCGAGCGAGAGGACGTGCAGGCTCCTCATGGCGCACAGGTGCTGCAGGCCGAAGTCCCGGATCTGGGTGCACCAGCGCAGGTAGAGCACCCGCAGGTTCACCATCGTCGACAGGTAGCCCACGCCGATGTCCGTCACGTGCACGCACCTACACGCCCCCCAAACAGAACACACGAGTTAGCAAGAGTAAAGCCAGTAATCCATTCACGCTGTAGCTATGCTGTAGCTATGCTGTAGCTGGATTTTGTGACGTCATTTGCTGTATCCAGCGTGGATGGAAGTTTCTTGACTTATGGGTTATTTCTCTCAATAAAAAGTAAACAAACAAGAATATTAAGTTAAAAACCACGGACAATTAAAAACTAAATGACTCTTATGACTGCTCAAGCCCGAAATCAATTTACAGCTTTGATATCGCTTGGAAAACGATTCAAAAATCCAGCTTCAGAAGTACAGCTTTGACCACGCGCGCATGCGTACTAGTGACAGTTACGTCACAAAATCCAGCTACAGCATAGCTACAGCATGAATGGATTACTGGCTTTATAGTTATAGGGTTCTTATTTTTATCAACTGATCATAAGTAACATGGGTTTAATACCCGAAATTGAAGATACAAATAGCTGTGGGCTTTATCACAGGGCACTTTCATTTCAGAAAACATCTTCTTACAATGGGACTTTTTCAACAAGAACCCACGTGTAGGAAATGTCACAACAAAGAGGAAATGGCACATCACATCATATTTGAATGTGATGCCCTTGCCCATACTCGATTGATTACTGTAGTGACGTACAGCTGGGGGAAAAAAAACGCTCCACCCCACGTTTCTCAGCTGCTATTGGACAAGGAACTTTGTGAAAGGTGTCATTTTTCAGGAAATAGCGTAAGGAACTGAGAACTGGCAACAAAAATTGTTTTAGGGGTTGTCTACATATTAAAATGTGTACCAACTTTGAAAATTCCAACGGCAACACCCAATTTTTTTTTACATAAAAATGTTCAGCACCTTCAAAATACCCCATGTGTAAAAAAGAATTATTTACTTTGCATTATTTGCTAAGCTAATAAGAATTCAAAGTTGAACGCCCATAATGTTAAAAAAGTTTCATAAACTTTTATTCATATCTCCACAAATAAAAGGAATTAAAGTTTTTTTTTTTTCATTATATACTTCTTAATCTTCCAAAAACAAATCACACAAGTTCTTTCATCAATTTTTCAGTTTTAATATTTTTTTATTTAAATTTAAATAATAAAAAATAAAACATGAATAGCAACCCAATTTTTTTTTACATAAATCGATAAAGTAGATCAAGTAGAACCAAAATCCCAAATTTTTTAATTCAAAAACAATTATTTGCCGAGTTATTGTAAAAAAAACTGAAAAAGACGAATTTTAGGGATCGTGTAAAATATTACTTGGCGAATTCGATCCCAACTTGCATTATCGTTTGGTGATTGAAAAGCATTTGTTGATAAATGTTTATTCAAATTATTGATGTCTGAAAAAAATCTAAAAATCTTTTCTTATTTCAAGTGCATGCAATGTATTTTGTTTGTCGAATTAACTTTAAATTATATCGATTACTATGTTTTTAAATATGTGTTATTTCCAATACAATTTCAAGATATGAGTATCAAAAATAAATATGCTAAAATATAATTGGAATTCGGTTTTCAGTACATTTTATTGTTACCACATTGCTTATTTAACATTATTAGTGCCCACTTTCCTTGATTATAAATCATTGCCCAATCATTCTGAATAATTTTATTTTGCTTTCCTTAAATATCGTGTTAAGGTTGTAACCCTCGTTTTGAAATACGTGGTTTATATTACCGATAAAGGGCGACAAATTTTTAACAAACTTTTTGCAGCAATATTAATGAAAAAAAATTTGCATAAAAAATGTGAAACATTAATGCAATAATCATGTTAGTCATTGTGATTATAACTAATCGCATTTGAAAATCTGTTCGTTATAAATAACCGTATATGCGACTCAAATTAAAATTAAAACTTTTTATCTTCTATAGTCTTTATTTTATTTCTGAATTTATAATTTCAAAATAAAAAAACATTTAAAAAATCACAATATTAGTGAAGAAAGTTAAATTCTAGCATCCGTTGGCGAGATTATGTTAACCCAGTTAGTTTGTTGTTTTGAAAAGACGCAACCCAAATATTACTGTTTTCACTTTAGAGATTTCCCCCTAAACGAGTTCAAAATTAATGCTTTAATATCTCAGCAAATAATGCAAACTAGATAAAACTTTTTTATACATGGGGTATTTTGAAGGCGCTGAACATTTTTATGTAAAAAAAATTGGGTGTTGCCATTGGAATTTTCAAAGTTGGTACTCATTTTAATATGTAGACGACCCCTTATGCAATTTTTGTTGCCAGTTCTAAATTCCTTACGCTATTTCCTGAAAAATGACACCTTTCATGAAGTTCCTTGACCAATAGCAGCCGAGAAACGAAGGGTGGAGCGTTTTTTTTCCCCAGCTGTACATTTCTTGTATATATAATTATTTTTCGCAATGACTGTTTTTTTATAAACTGAAGTGAAAAGGAAATGTGTGAAATTCGGGCGTTCGCTTTGGCAACGCTTTTGTCAGAACTTGAGAAAAATGTGACTGCTTAACATCTTTGTCGTAAAGCTCCAGAATTCTACGTGTAAATTGTCTGATACTTTGTGTTGTCCTGAAATAAAAAGTTCTCGTCCAAAAGAGAGTTTCAATGCAAATAGGTACAATTACCTTTGGTATCATTAATGATAAAGAATTAAACCTTAGCTCTATCAGGGACCTGGTTGACTTAATCACTAAAGTAGGAGACCCTAACAAATGGAGCTAAGGAACTTTTTTGGGTATGGTACAAAATGCTACCCAAAAGCAGAGGTGCCACATATCGGGCAAACCCTAATCAAAGTAGAAGAACATGGATTTAAAAGTTACTTTTAAAAAGTAACTCCGTTATAGTTACTCAATATTAAAAGCATCTAACTTATTACGAAAAGTAACATCAGTTACTTTTAGAAATTTCAAGTTATAAGAAAAATTTATATTTTTCCATCTTAACGTTTTCAAAGAGAACAAAGACTAAAGAAACGGGGACATTCGCAAAAAAGTTTAAACAATAATTTAAAGTTTTTAAGTTAAGTTTCAAATGAATAACCTTAAAAAACGTCGAATTGTACCAAAAAAAATCCATGAAGAGCGGTGTGAAAAGTAACGAAATTTTTCGTTATTTCATTACCTCTAAAAGTATCCAAGTTACAGTTTACTATCTAAGAAATCTAACGGCGTTACCTAAAAAAAGTAACTGTTAGAAGAAACGCATTACTCCAACCCCTGAAAATTAACAAAACATTTTAATTTCATTACATAATCGATTCTCCGAGTAAAGCCCATAAAGAAAAGTAGCTATAGCAATTTTTCTAAAAACGTAACACTAAAATAAACACGAATTTCCAAAGAATTTTCATGAAACAACGGAATTATACCAAAAGTGTATTTATTAAAAATACTGCATATTTTGATGGAATGTACCGACTGTTTCCATCCATTACTTTGTAACATCCGGACACAATAGATTCTGTATTCTACCGAAATATATTGTCTACTTATTAAAATCAAAGAGTGTATTTTTTTGCAATAAATAAGCTATTTTACAAAAACTCGTAGGGTCAAGTGGGGTAAGTGTGATTGGGGGCAAGTGTGATAAACAGCTCTTGTAACTTTGGAAATCATTCTAAAAATCTGAAAGTTTGCAATATATAACATTAGACCACTTATAATTACACTAAAAAGAAATATTGACCTTATTTTTTGTTTAAAGAAAGTTTTGGGCTTTTGAATTTAAGTGCAACTGTCTTCTTTTTTACACAATTACCCCTATGTGGGGTAAGTGTGATAAAACAGCAATGGATTTTGAAATGCAAATTTTGTACACTTAAAATTGGAATTCAAACATATAATTTTTTTCTACATATGTATGTTTCTTATAATAATTCACTACCAATTTTAGGATTTGGAATTTACTTGAAGCAGAGAACGAATTTTCTTAATGAAAAATGCAGAAACCCTTTCACACTTACCCCACTTGACCCTAATAAAATAATAATATAGAGCACTAACTTCAATCATAAAACCCTAGTATTGACTTTCTTTTTGAATATATTTTTTACTCATAGATCAAGGCACTTGACACAAATTGAAAAGAAAAGACATCAGGCATTTACAAAGAGTGTATTTAATGATAAGTTATTAGATTGAAAACCTTGCTGGATCAAGGTTTCCTCATTTGAAATTAACTATAAAATATCTCAAAGGGCCCTAAGTAGTGGGTAACCTAGTACGATAGCTATTTGGGCTCAAGAGACAAGATTTAGGATTTGTAGAACATTTTATAAAAACTGGACATTCTCTAAATTCAATACAATTTTATTTCTAGTAGTTATGGTGTCTTGAAAAAACTATTGATATTTTTTTAATTTTTAAAGAAGTTTTTATCCGTAAAGCTTTAAATTATACTTGTTAAAGTTTATTTTGATACATGAAATAATTTTAAAATAAATTTAAGTCTTGGGGAGTTTATTTTAGAAAGCATACATTTCATATTCACTTACTATCAACAGTCTTTGCAAACAAATGCATACACCCTTAAAAATATAGTTTAACCCTTTCACTCCCAATGGTTCCATTTGGAATTATCAACTTGCGATTTTTTCTAACTAATTTAAACTTCCACTTATTTCAAATACATTTTACTAATTTTCTAAACACATTTTTCTAGAAAATTATATTTACGTTTTGTATAGTTAGATGGAAGAATCGTGTTTTTTGAAGCATCAAATAATGTTTATTGTAACTCAAAAAAATTTGAAAAAATGGTTATAAAATTCGTTCTGAAACAATTTTATTGAATAAATTGGCCCTAAAATCTTCATGCTTGCATTGTTATGGTGTTTCAAAACAAAATTTTAACAAATAAGTTTAAAAAAATACGATTAAAGAAAGTTTCCTAAAATTTTAGTTTAAAAATTAAGATATTTTCTCCTGCTTTTCACCATTTTATTCTGGATGCTTTATGGATCTATTTCAGAAATTTTCAGACTTTTAGAATAAAAAGTTGGGATTAAAAGGGTTAACTTATCAGCATTTGGATCGATTATGCTATTTGATTCATACAAGTTTTTGATTCATTCAATTTTTTAATTTAAATCATAATGAAATTATTTTCGTTACTGGCAAAAATTTTAAATTTAGTACATTTCACGCCATTTATAAATTAACTGCTTACTTTATGTCATGAAATAAATAATAACCAACTGAAATACACCCACCACTCTAAATAAAACCAACAAAAAATACACAAAACTATTTATTGGAAAACTTTCTGGTACATGTAAATACAAACTCTAAATTGAAAATCAAATTTTTCTAATTAATGAGATCTTGCCACCTGTCCTATGAAAAAAAAAATCCCGCATTATTCTTCAACAAGTCTTTACTAAAGATGGCTTCTTGGAAGTTTACTTCATGTCTCTCAGGCTCCAATATGCTTTCTTGAAATTCAAACCTAATTCACATTCACCGAAATTCCGATTATGCTGATGTTCCAATTGATCAACTCTTGAACTCTCGTCTGCTAATTAGTCAAATCAAGCTTTTGCAAACTGAAGTGATTGTAATCACACCAGGCAATTTCGCAATGACCATTGCTCACTTTTCATACCTCTGATTCCTCCTGATTTTCATTTTATGTTTTTGATTTCTTGGTTTTCTCTTAAGAGAACTCGAAGAGGACATTCCTAGAACCCGCGAACTTGAAGAGAAAGATCAGGACTGGTAAGTGTAGAGAATAATTTTATGTTTCTCCACTTAATGGCTTGAATTCAAGGGTGCACAATGATGCACGACAACTTGGACTTCGTCTTCATTATGCCTCAAACAATTTATTTATTTCTTGTTTGAGAACCAAAGAACATTTTAGCGGACGTCGCTTCACCATAACTTCCTTGTAATGAGACGGGAATCTTCGCCATGACTTGACTTCACGTCCTAATAGCAAGTGCATCTTTGGAGAACCAGTTTCCGGATATCACGAATTTCATGACTTCTTAGGGTCTATTTACACCAGTGATGGAAGAATTCTGAGCATCCGCGGCTCTTCGATATCGTAAATTCTGTCGTTTTTTTCTCGTTGGAGACGATTATTTTCAGGAATCACACTCGACATCAGCGAGAAATCAAACAAAAACTTCTTTCTCTATACTCTTGCAAACATCATCTAGACAAATCGATTGGCGACAATTGAAGCTAAAGACCTGGAGAGAGCTTCTAAGTACCATCCTATGGTTCAAACTTCAATTCCTCTTGTCTTTATTTAAAAAGTATTGAAGACGCAGAAGAATAGAGCTGTCATTCAACTTGGATTCAATATTAAACAGGAAGTTCAGGTGGCAAGTGTCACTTTGTTTGGCTGCCAAATAATAGTCATCCAGTTGGGTAGTACAATATGAATTAAACACTTATCATGAGGTATATTTTTTTTGTCTTTCTTTTAATCATTATCTTTCTTTTAATTTAGAAACATCACACATAAATAAATATCCATAACACGCATTAAGTTTTCTTTGGTTTGAAAAACTTTCTAATACAGCTGAACTTTCTTTTGAAGAATTTCCACTTTTTCTTCTTAATTTTTGATGAAGAAGCTTCTATATTATGCTGATTCAGTTGTTGTTCTACATTTGGCATACTTTTTTCAGCAACAAAATCGCCAACATCTGTAACATTTATTCCAAAATTTACCTCAATTTCCTCAAAGTTTGTTTCGGCAATAGAATCCAAGGTGTTATGAAATGCCAATTTGGCCTTATATTTCCTGTGCCTTTTTGCACGCCATTTCAGAAAACTTTTGGACAGTTTGTGGAAATCAAAGGTGATTGTTTCAATAGTTTCAACGGTGGCCAGATGTGGCTTAGGAAGGACTTCAACGAAATTGGCTTCAATGGCATCTTCTATGTTTGTTTTTGCCTTGTTTTGTTCTTCTGCCATAGCCACAAAATAGTTGAAAATAATAGCCAATATCAATAGGCCAATGTCGCCAGCATATCCAGCTTTGGCAAAAGTAGCGAGAGCTACCACTTTGAGAATGATGAACATATATTTTTCATTCATTTTTGAGATTTTATTTCAGATATCGACTAACACATGCACTTTAGTTGAATGCTGAATCTTTTGTGATTTCTTTGTATTATTGCTCTTTTAATGTCTTTGTTGAGGTTAACAATGAAAAGTAGCTGTTCTAAAGATAACGTCCGGCAATAAAGTTCATTGTTGATCAAAACAACTTTGCTTTGTTTTAAACAAAGAATTTAAAAGTTGACTGTTAATAATAATTATTTATTGGAATAATGAGGTTTTTGTCAAAATCGCGCATGCGCAAATTGTAGCTGCCAAGCTGCCATAGAATTCTAGGTTCTCAAGTTATTGAAATTACTTTATAGGGCATTTAAAGAGAGGGGTACCCAAAAAAATTAAATCCAGTATTTATATCACTGGCAAGCAAATTAAACTGTTTTAACAAAGAACAATAAACTTATCCAAAGTAATAGTAAGCAATAAACACACAATTTTTTTAATAGGAAATTTTAAACTTTTTCAAAATGCTACTCTATCTGCAATTTAAAGAATTTCTTAATTTTTTTTTGCAAAGTGTTCCCATAATATCTATTAATAAAATTTGGTATGGCTATTGAGCAATCAATTAAACAAGAACAGTTATTTTTCAGCCATTTTTTATACATAAAGCTACGTAAGATTTTTGAAAATTTTCAACTTCATTAAAAAACTATTCAGACTTGACTTTTCCCACAACAATTTTTTACATTACATCACATGTGTATCAACACAGGATAAAAATTCTGGAATTCTACATTTATTAAAAGCCTTACGGATTTAAGGTAGGCGAATACCCAAAATTCCCCGACATTCTAAAAGTTTTACTATTACTTTAATCTTTTTCAAATTTGGCATAGTGATTTCAAATATAATGAACAATGCTATTTAGACATTTTTGTTATTTAAATATAATTTATTTATTTTAAACGGTGTTTTTCAACTAAAAAAAGAGGTTTGCGCTAACAAAGCTACCACATTGAATTTTTCTCCTATAAACATCAATTACGTGCTAAATTCTTCGTTTTGAACTGATACATGCAATGACCCTCTAGAGTTACATACAAATTACAAGAAAAGAAGTTATTAAGAAAAATGTTATGAATCAACTAAACAAAGATTTTTTCGATTAACTTACACTTGGACATTTAAAAAGAACTACTATATTTGCACCATATGCTAGAGGCTTTAGCACAGATATATATTGAAATAGCTTCGGTAAAAAATTTCGGGTGAATTAATGTAAAACTTTTTATACTAGAAGTGTTAGCGTAATCCCCTCTTTTTAGTTGAAAAACACGGTTTAAAATAAATCAATTATATTTAAATGAAAAATTGCCTAAAAAGCATTGTTCATTATATTTGAAATTAATATGCCAAATTTGGAAAAGATTAAAGTAATAGTATAAATTTTAGAATTTCGGGGAATTTTGGGTATTCAATTTCGGGTATTATACCTTAACCATTTCTCAAACAGAAAAAATGAAGCTAAGAAAATTCACATACTGTTTCAAAATCATTTTATTAAACCACCATATCATTTTCCCAAAAACCTCCACAATTATAAAGGAATCTTTTTTTCTTTAAATTTCCCTAGTCGCAGAATTCGAGTATATTTAATTATTTTCCAGACAGCCCAAAATTTGGGTACCGCGTCTCCTTAACTATTTTTTAAATGTATCGATTTGTCAAAAAAAATCTAATCTGAAAACTTCAAACATAACATTCCTGTCAGACACAGTGCGCTACATAACGTTGCAATGTTAATTCAATGTGTAATTTGTTGACAGACTGTCGACAGAAGTTCGTTCAAAAATGTAGATAGTCGGATAAAAAGTATGAAACATAAAAAGGTATGCAATTGGAAACCAAACAAAAATTTAATAACCGACGACGGATAGAACCGATTTTGTAAGTGGGTTGTGGACGGGCTGATAGATGGTTTAAGTTTAGTTTGCATTATCGTCGCACTAGAGCTACACGAGGGCTATTGGCGAAGGGCGTCGTAATTTCGAACCACAGATGACGAGCCGGCATCTTAGTAGGCACCCAACGCAACCGTTAAGGGCGACATCGTACGCAGCGTTGGGACTTTAGAGCATATTTAACGTGCACTCCCTCTACACGGGGTACTATTCGTCAGACATTTTTGGCAGCACGGGCCGTTTATAGATCGGCAGTTATTTTGGCGATGCCTGGAACAGAACCTGTGACCTTCCACATGCAAGGCAAATGCCTAACCGACTGGGCTCCTAAGCCCCTGCTGATAGATGGACAACTTTAGCATGTCAATACCTACGTTTACAAGCTTTTTTTTCGGATTCAGTCCAAAAGATCTAAAAGTAACTCCACTGGCAGATTTTTTAAAAATGCTTTTTGACATGACGTTTTGTTTGACTTGGGGCCTGGATTTTTGTAATCCTTCGTGAACTATGTGCCCCCCTCCCTAAATATCATTTAATATGATGTTTGGGGCCCAAACTTAAGTCAGGGGCGGCCATTTGGCTACAAACTTCAATCTTAAAGTGCCTGAGATGTACGCAAGACATTCGCACTTCAATAAGAGCCGCCATTACATAGTACACAAAGAAAAAAAAGTAAAACCCTTGACCTGGTAACTATGCAAATAAATAAGGGCGAATTCCTGTCGGAAAACATTTTGGCAGGCCCATTTCCGCATGGATTATTTCGTTAGAGGCGCTCCTCGCCAATCGATGCCTCGCTGTTGCTATGGCCGCCAAGCAATCAATATACAAATAGAAAGGGGGCTCGAATTTAACATCGAAATTCGGCGCTTCTAAAAATAGTAACATTATTTTATGGGGATTTTTCTCCCTTAGATAGGAAATTTGAAAATTGTATTTAAAATGCGAAGAAATTGTGGGTAGTTTTTTTTTTGCAACTGTTATTGAACTTGCAATTGTGTTTCGATACCAATATTAGATGGGGGACTAATTTAACATTGAAACTCGGCGAGCTGGTTACTAAAAAGAGTAACATTTATTTCTTATGCTTTCCCTTGAATAGAAAGTTTGAAGTATGTATTTACTATGAAGGAATGAAAGGTTGATTTTAAAAAAGACTAGGTGAGTCAGCGTATAATTGTTATTTGCAATTGTATTTCTATACAAACAAAAAGGAAGCTCGTAATGGTGGAAAAGTTTTAACGAAAAATAATAATTTAGATAGGGGTTGAATGGACGTAAAATTATTTGTATTGAAATTGTTTAATTTAATTAGATAGTCTTAGCCATTGTACGAGTAAATTTGAAGGGTTCAAGAACCTTGTTGTTGTTTTCAACTTCAATAATATCGTCGCGTCGGTCGAATGGCAAAACCACAAATGAGTGAATTTTTTTATTGCTTCAACACAATTTGTTGTAACTAGGTGCAGACGGAAAGAAATTAAAACCATGTCAATACCCTATATTTCATTTTTTTGAAATCAAATAAAATAAAAGAAGACTAAAGATGGTATCTTTAAAATTTTAAAACCTTTCACTTTGTTTAGCTGTTTTTGTACTTTTTACTAAAGGAAACAAAACAATTCCAACCGTTTTATGATTTTAGTTCACATTTAACCTAGTAGATATCAGCTGAAGCTAATTGTGTGGAACAGCTCTAAGAAATGTAGCTATCCAAAATTCTCTGTAGATAAATTGCTATTTATGAATTTATGATAAACTATTATATTTATTAACTTATTTTATATAACAAAATTAGGGAATAGTTATCAAATCTAACATGGGGGGGGGAGGGGAATTGTAGCGAAATCGTGGGCATCGACACTTATTTTGGGGGATGTAACCCTCTTGTTTTCATTTCTACAGCATCCTGCTATTTCATTGGTTGCTTCGGTTTAACTCAAAGAGTTCTATAGTAGGGTAGACTGAACAGCACCATGGACAAACACGCAGGCTATATGGGGTAGCATGTGGTGCCCGATGGCCGAGTGGCTTGGATCGCAGGCCATAACGCTGTAGCAGTCCTCGCGCTGTAACGGGTGCGGGTTCGATTCCCGCCTTTGCCCTTTGTGTACTTCTTTTCTCAGTATCAAAATTATAAATTAACTAGCTCTTTTGCCACTCTATTCGGATTCCGTAGTGATCCAAGGCTGCCAATGGCAAGTCGTTCCTCTACTCTACTGTAGAACTCTTTGGTTTAACTCATTGCTCAGTTTTTGACATCTGCTTGTTCCGTTTGAGAGTTAATTTCATGCAACTTGTTTTTATTTTTTCAATTTATTTAACTTGACAGGTTTTAACTCGATGGAGTTCCAAGTTTGCAAAGCAACAGTAAAACACGTTAGAAAAATTTGGATAAGATGATATTTTGTCGAGAAATTATGCGGAAAAATTTAGCAGTGAAATGATTATGCGGAGAAGTTAAGCGAAAATGTGTTACAGCAATTGAACGTGATTCACTAACAAAGAAAATCTTTAGTTCTACTGAAAGAAAAGTTTGCGTGCAACATTCGTTTCAGTAAGGCAAGAAAATATTTAATTAAAAAATTTAATATGGAAAATATTCTCAGAAAATTCGTTTTCTCGAATACCAAAACTAAAGTAATTCTAAAAAATGAAAACAAGACAGATGGAGTTGTTGCCACTTACGACGTGAAACCACCCTACTAAAAGTTTAGTAATTAATTTTGAAACGTTTTTCAAACTTTTTCTAGCAATTTTTAATCATATATTTGTAGTTACAAAAATGATAAATGACGCCAATTACTGAAATAACACTAGTCATACGGTTGAAATACAAAAAAAATACGAATAAAATGTAATATGACAAAGAGTTTTGAGAGCCAACTTTGAAAACTTATTTTAAAAAAAAAATTGGAATAAAAATTCTTAAAACTACTCTATAACATACTCGAATCGTAAACAAATTTGTGCAAATATTTTTGAAATTCGATAGCATAGTCTACGATCCTATTCAGTATACACACAAAATAAAAGCTTCACTTCATAAATATAAAAGATTCCTCTATTCGAAAGAGGAATTTTAACGTCGGCGGAAACCTTAAAATTCTTATATTTCCACCAGCAAAATCGAATATAAAAGGACTTAGCTCATTTTATCTTAGACATTCTTCATCCTTTCCTCCCACACAACCTAGACGTCAAGTCGGGGCTTCTCGAACATTCTATGAAAGAAAAATCGAAAATCGCTGTTCTCTCGCGTCCCCATGATGTCCCAGATAAGGCACAGAGGTTCATAAAAAAAGGGTGGTTGGCGCTAAATTAAGTGAAGCCGTTAGAAAGTCGCCAAGTAAAGCCTTGGTTTCCTCGGAGTCAGTCGCCAGAAAAATGCGACCGCTCTTATACGTGGATGACGTCACTGTACCGGCCACTGCTTCATCGGAGCGTTACTTTGACACGAAACTGGAAACCTAGTGAACTCACTCAACTCTGCTGTTGTTTTGGTTTTCGTCTTTGCATGTCAAAAATGGAAAATTTAGGTTCTTCGTGATTTCTCACAAAAATCAATTAGTATTTCTTCCTCGGCAAGCGTAAAACAACTCTCGCCTTCCGTCATTTCCTCAATTTTTTAATTTTTGGCAAGCACACCACGCAAGAGACAAGAGCAAAAAACGTTGTCATCATGATTTCCCCAACGCACTCAACAGCAACGCAGTCTGGCGGTCGTGTTGAGTTGTCCAGCAACGCTCCCGAGGAAACCACTCTAGCGTAATCAACGTCAGTAGTTTGTATGATGCCACTCACCGCACTTGTCCGACCGCTTAAATCTGTTGACGGACTCCAAGGAAACCGAGGCTTAACCCTACTAAGCCCAAACAGCTCACTCAACGTTAGTTCAATGGAAAAAGAACCATTTTATTCTTTCAACAAATAGGCTTGTAACAATCTGTCACTTCTTACCCATAGATAACATACTTAAAGTATTAGATAGGCAGATCACGTGACCTCCAATGCTAACGACGCGGAAGGGACGCGCATGGAGACCCACAGTTTGAGGGCAAAGGGGCCAGTGTTGCTACCACTTTAAGGAGAAAAGTACTGCGAAAAAGTAACATTTAATTCTAAAATTACAAAAAAATACCATTAAAATACTAGTAAAGCGTTTCACGTTTTTTTTAAAGTCACTAAAAAGATTCCAAAATACAGCTAGTATTTTTTGGGTTTTTTTTGTAATTTTAGAATTAAATGTTATTTTACCGAAGTACTTTTGTCTCCTTAAAGTGGTGGCAACACTGGACCCTTTGCCCTCAAACTGTGGGTCTCCATGAGCATCTCGTCGTTAGCATTGGAGATCACGTGATCTGCCAATCTAATACTTTTACTATGATATCTCACTTAACCCGTTTCCACACAACATTTGTGTTCAACAGGAAAAAAGTCGCCGAACACAGTATAAATTCTAAATTAAACATTTACACGCTAAATTTGGCTAGTTTCATTTATTTTATTTCGAAAGCTAAATAATTATGATCGTTCACTAAATTAGTTTATATTTCAAGAAATAAACCTCTAATATTCATCGCTTTTAAATATAAGCCCAAAACATTTCATGTCAATATATGAAATACATTTGACGTCATTTCAAACTGATTTATTAGGCAGCATACTAAGCATAATTGTGTGCGAAAAATATTAATTGCCGCTTGCTTAGTAAAAATTAATGAACAATCAAAGAATCCCATTGCGCTTCATTTTATGGCGTCATTCCAAACTGATTCATGAAATAATTATTTTGCTTCAAATAATTTTAAATAAAGTTCCTCATGCCGTTTTTGATTTGGCAACAGTAATTTTAATGACTCAAAATTGAATTTCAATGCTAATTCGATGGGAAATTCGCCGACAGATGGTAGATTTATGTCCGCCCGGACGTACAAACAGGTGGATAAAAAGTATGAAAGTTGGGTATCTGAGGTCATAGCTTTCTAACAAGAAAAGAATTTAAGATCCGAATGATAGAACCAATTTTGGTTAGGTTAGGTTTGAATTATCGTCGCACTAAAGCTACACGATGGCTATTGGCGACGGTCGTCGTATTTTAGAACCACAGTCAAGTGACGAGCCAACACCTGAATAGGCCCCCAACGCAACCGTTAAGGAACCGATTTTGGACAGACGGACATCGACCGCAGGTCAATACCTACTTTTTCATCTTTTAATTCTTTCGAATTAAAAAAAGAAAAATTGGCTTTAAAAAAAAGCCTTGTAATTGAAGTTTTATTGCAGAGTCAGAAATCGCCAAGTCGCTGTAATAAGCTTATATAAACTAATACATCGAAAATCGCTAAAAACTTAGTCGATAGTGTTTGTTTGGGCCTACAACAGAGCGATCGAAAGGATTCACTTGGCGAATTGATTTTCGTATTGGTATTTGGCCGGCATCATCAGCATCTTCTTAACTCTCTGTGGGTGTGGGTAGGTGACCGTCACTCGCTCAAAATCTCAAGGCCATTGAAGAGAATAAGGAGGGTTAGGGGCCAATAAAGAGATGGGGAAGAAAGGAATGATATTGTATTTTGCATCTGTTCTAGAGTTCTGAGGTGTGATCAATTTTTTCTTACTCAAAAATGTGTTGCATGCTTAAGAAAAATATATTAAAGAATTTGAAGAAAATATAATTTATTTTTTAAATGGATTTTCTAATAATACTTTAAAAAAATCAATTACAGCTTTAAGACTTCAACTACATCTTTAAGACTTCAACTACATCTTTAAGACTTCAATTACATCTTTAAGACTTCAATTACATCTTTAAGACTTCAATTACATCTTCAAGACTTCAATTACATCTTCAAGACTTCAATTACATCTTCAAGACTTCAATTACATCTTCAAGACTTCAATTACATCTTCAAGACTTCAATTACATCTTCAAGACTTCAATTACATCTTCAAGACTTCAATTACATCTTCAAGACTTCAATTACATCTTTAAGACTTCATTTATAAACTTTTGAACCACACTGATCAAAATACGATCTTTTTTTAAACCCTTTGACACTTTGGCATTATTTAAGATTTTTTTTCTGATTATCTACAGCCATTTATGATATCAAAAAGCACATCATTCGATTCTTTAAACTTTTTCGAAAAGAAGATATTTTTTATTAATCCCAATAGATGGTCAGCCCTATTATTTTAAAATTATGATCAGAAAAAAAGATGCATCCCTTCCCAATGGCATCACAGGGACTGGGGTCACTCTCACCAGACTCGGTTGAAGTGTAGCTCGTGTTGATAAGTTCTATGACTATCGTGACTAAATAATCGTGGTTGGAAGTTATCGTTGCACGAACACTGCAATGCCGCCACAAGGGTAAGAATAAAATCCTAAAATTTGAAATCTGTGCATCAAGCAGTTTGGGCTGGGGAGTTGATACGCGACTCAGTCGATCAGAACTTCTTCCGATGTGTTACGTGAATAAATAAGGAAAGCCAATAAAAACACAACTAAGTTAAAGAACAGAAGAAAAGACCAAGTGTTCTTTCAAAAAGAACGTGCGTTTCTTTTCTCAAAAGGAGCCGCCGATGAATGGGAAGAGGGGTTGCTATAGCAACGGGAAGATAGAGATCCATCTTCCACCGAGATGGAAGAGGGGAGGGGGTTGCCGTTGACACTGGAATGGATCGCCAACTCGTAATTGGAATTGTCGCCAAATGTCAGAAAAATGTGATTCTCCTGATAAGGTGCCTGAATTTGAAAAAAGGACTGCTTTAAGACAGCGATTAATTTCTTTTCTGAGGAATTCCTACTTCTATAATTACGGAGAGCAGAGGTTCGATTAAGAGCTACGGGGGGGGGGGTATTGACGACGGTTTAGATGTAGTAGGTGTTTAGTTTGAATTATCGTAGAACTAGAACTATGGAGCTACGTCGCACTACGTGCACTCCCTCTACATGAGGTATTATCCTTCGGACATTTTGGCTGCACAATTATTTTTAGGTCGGCAATTACTTTGGAGATGCCCGGACCTGAACCTGGGACCTTTCGCTTGCTAGGCGGATGCTTAACCGACTGGGCCCCCCAGGCGGCGGGCTATTGGCGACGGACTTCGTAATTTGACGAGCCGACACCTGGGTAGGCACCCAACGCAACTTTTTTCAAGGGTGACATTCTCTCGACATCGTGAATTTGGAGATGTTTAACTAACAGGGTATATTTTTAGTCTTAATTTTATTATTATTATTGCGCAAGGCCCGAAACCTGGAACCTTTGAGGAGCAAGACAAGCGGTTTATCTACTGAGCTCCCCAGTCCACTTATCCAATTGGTTTAGTTTGCTAAATTATTGCAAGGGACTCATGTTTTTTTAATCGGGGTAAAAACGACAAAATTTGTGTGACGAAACGACTTTAAATTAGCATTTTAATTAGATTAGATTAAAATGTAAAATATTTGGCGTTCAACTGCATTGTTTTAAATGCTAAAGTCAGTTTTAAATAGTTTGCTAACAAATTTATTTTAAAATTATTTAAAAAATTATAAATTTTAGCTAACGAGAAAAGATAACCTTAAAGTAACACATTTATAAAATTTAAAGTTCAATACTTTCCTTTTCATTTGTTTGTGTTCTCCCTACACCCAAAATACTTTTAAGACCCGTGTTTTCTCTCTGATCTATCACGTACCATATATTCAACTGCATAAATTTAGGGGGTGACTAGTAAAAGTTGCCAATTGGGAGATCATTTTGCCAACTACGGTAGCCCTAATCCGATAGAGGAAATCCGAGGTTCCTCCGCTCCATCCCTTTCGTTGAATGCTTCGCAATTTCGCTCACTTTTGAACTTTTTCCAATGGAATTTTTTAGCTTCACTGGTGCTTGAGCCATTGATCAAGAATTCTAAGGTGTAATGAGTGTTGAAATGATTTATTTTTACCGATAGCGTCACAGGAAAGGTGGTTCCAAAAAAAAAAAATTATGTCTTCCGATGAATTTTGAAGAGGTGCTGAAACATTTTAAAATTAGTTTTTGGAGTTTCAGACGATTTCGAATAGTTTTATTCGTTTCGAAGAGTTCATTATTTAAACTTAATTTTTTCTTTCAATGACAATTTGGCATCAATTTAGAATTTTTTCTTTCTTGTCGTCTCTGGCCATTGGCCATTTATGATATCAACAAGCATATAATTCGATTCTTCAAACTTTTTATATTCTCAAATATTTTTATTAATCCCAATAGATATTAGCCTTATTATTTTTTTAATTAAGATAATAAGAAACGTTAAGATAATAAGAAAGTTAATAAGAAACATGACGATTCCAAATCTCATCACTGGGACTGAAAGGGTTATGCACAGCGTTCTTGTAGAAATGAAAAAAAAAACTGGTATTATGAATGAAGGGATAACACTCCTTATTATTCTGTTTGTTTTACTCTTAAGGTTTCCGGTAATTTTAGACGTACTTTGGTACTACATTATACACTGTAGTTAATGTTAAGTCAATTGAAGCTTTAACACTCGACGCCGAATTCAGAAAATACATTCTGCTTTGAGAAATCTAATAACTTAACATTGTCAATTGTGTGGAGTTAAATGTCGTGACACCGCATACGGATGTTGCCATGATATTGCGTTGGGTGCGAACTAAGTTGTAAGTCTCGTAACTTGACCGTGGTTCCAAATTAATAGGTCTGTCTAAACTAGCCTTCGTGCAGCTCTCGTGCGACGTTATTTTAACCAAAACCCAGTTATATTTTGAATCTAGTGTATAAAGTAGGAAATAAGAACAAATAATCAATAATTTCCCTCTATACCACCCTTTCTATAAGGGTATATCTATTCGTGAATTATGTCTAGACTAACTCTTGATTTCTCCACTTCTGGGAATTTCCCGGTAATTGTCCTGTCGCCTCTTGTAATTGAAGGGTGCGTGGGACGAAGAAGAAAGTGACAGCTGAAGCCATTCTACTATTAGAAAAAGAAGTTTTATAGTTAAAGTTATCAGTCTAACTATTACTGAACAATCTTTTTGACCTCTACTTTAACTTTTTTTTTAATTAAAAAGATTTTTTTTAATATAAAAGTTGGTATTGCCGTGCTGGAGATGTCCTCCATCCCCCCTCCTTTTCTCTTTACCAAATTCGTTTCTATGCGTCGGATATTAATTTTTTTTATTACAAATTTATGACATCAAAGACCAATCTTTATTGTATTTAGTCCACACCATTATGTTCTCACCATTTATAGGCAGGTAATTATTTTTTCAATGCTCGGACCTTAACCTAGAACCTTGCGCAGATAAAGCAAGCACCTTTCCAGCTGAATCCCCTCGTTTTTATTCTCTAAGGTATACGTTCATGATAGTCCAAAATGGTTAAACGCATTTACTCGCGTTTTGAGTGTTAACTAAATCTAAGACATTCAAGAGCTATTAACTAACCACAACACTAACATCAAAATCTAAAATTACCTGTCCAGCACCAGTTCCTCCAGCAAACTCAAGTCACACGCGATGTACTCCAGCGCGGCATCCGTGATCCTGGGACACCACGACAGATCGAGCAGCCTGAGCTGCCTCAAGTTCTCTGCCAGCAGTTCCACGCCGTCGTCAGTGATTTTCGAACATCCAGACAAAGATAGAACGGTCAAGTTCGGTAGAACGTGGACTAGATTGAGTAGTCCGTGGTTGGTGAGTTCCCAGCAGGAGCGGAGCCTCAAGACCTGCAGGCTGCCTCCAGCCTGTGGGCCGAAGAAGGCTAAGGCTGCGTCTGTGACGTGGTAGGCTTGAAGATTGAGCTCGCGTAGGCCTGGCAGGAGTTGGGCTAGGATTATAAAATATTTGTACAGTAATACTATACATGATGTAACAATCAATTAACACAATAGCGTCGAATGGGGTAACTTTTGAACGAAACGAAAATTTGCACGTAAAATAATAAAAATCTGTAAGATCTCCAGTGTCCTACTAATCCATGGGATAAATATCTGAATATAGTGTGAAAGCATCATTAAAACTTAAATAGGGTAGACCAACCAGTGAATGAACGCTTAAGCACAATTTGTTTTAAGAAAATTCATACATTTTTAGAAAATATAGCTCCTGGTTTATGATGTGAAGAAATCAGTAATTACATGTAAATTCTACAAAAAAAAGGAGATGACTTTAAATTGCATTGCTTTGGGTCTTTTGGGGGTCCACATAAAAAGTGGTACAAAATCCAAGTGAATGAACAGTTCTTTTACTAGTGAATGAACATAAAAATATCCAATCAATAAACATGTTGGATTTTAATTAATGACCAATTACAACCAATCAGATGTCAGATCCTACGAGATGAGAGGAAATCAGTGTTGCCAATCCATCCAGTGGAATGATTTTTAATTGTTTTTTTTTAATGTATTTACCAACTGTTCATTCACTAGGGCCTGTTCACTCACTGTTCAGTATAAAGTATCAAAATATTGATAATTAATTAAATAATTAATCATAAAATTTAGCTTTTACTGTTTATGTTTTTACGGAAATTTGCAAAAAGATTTTTAATCTTTAACGTTCTTGTAATGCTGCTGAATCACTTTTACTGTACTTTACAGAAATCATTATTTAAAATTTTGTGATAAAATATAATAAGAATCAGTAAATAGTTATAGAATGTTAAAAGTTTTAAATACCTATCATTAAATTAAATACTACAAGACTTTTCCTGATAGCTTTCTTTTTAATCGGAAATTCGTAAAATGATATTAATATAAGGCGTCTTTTAGTTGTTTCTACTGTAAGATGGCATTTATAAAGGAAAAACAGCTTCTACAGAATTCAATTATAATTTTTTGCAGGAGTATTTGGAAAGCATAAAATATGTAAATTAACTATCGAAATGTAATTATTTAAAATTTAATGTATTCGTTTGATATTTTAGGGTTCTATGCTTTAATTAATAACCATGGTTTATACTCTTTTACAGAGGCATCTTTTAAAAAACACTTCATTTTAATGCTACTGAATTGCTTTTACTGTAATAAAAAACATCTTTTGCGGAATTATTTTTTATTTTGGGGGTAAGAGCGGCATAAAAAAAATTTACCGGAAATTTAATTATATTTAGTTATTAGATTTGATAATGGGCTTGTTTCACGAGGGATCTGGCAACAGCTCTACGGTCTTGTTTTCATTTTTCTCGAATTACTTTTACCTTGGTATTCCAAATTGAATTTTCTAAGAATACTTTAGTTGTTAGTTTTTTAAATTTCAACTTCTTCCAATGCAAGTTTTCCTTGATAAACGATTAAAACAACCAACAGCTTAGCAGGAAGTTGTAACTATAAAAAACAACAACTAAAATAACTTATTCTTAGAAAAATCAATGTCACATATCAACAAAAGTAACTCCAGAAAAATGAAAACAAGACCGCAGAGCTGTTGCCAGATCCCACGTAAAACAATCCCATTGCATTTTAACGAGATGTTGCTAAATTATTTAGATTTCTTCTATTTTACGTTTTTGTTCGAAAATTTTTAAGTCGATTTTAAATTTTAGCGTCCAATTATTGTTTCTGCTTGTTTTTGCTGTAAGATTGGAATCGTAAATGGAAACTAAATTTTACTGTATATTACATTTAATATTTGCGGTGTGGAAAGTTTAATCGAGTTTTAGCCCCACTAGAGCTACGCGAGCGCTATTGTCGACTTTTGAACCCCAGTCAAGTAACCAACCGACACCCGAGTACAGGAACTCAATTTTTAGGAGTGACTTCGTAAGCAGCATCGGTTAGCATAAGTAGTTTCATAAACCTTTAAGTTACATACCCTTTGTCGGCATTAAAATAGTTAAAAAGCGCTGTTAAACAACTTGATATAGTATAAGATCTTATTTATATAGTCTTTAATAAGAATACAAGATTAGATCTTTAAAATGTATAAATAATCCTTTAACACAATCTTAAAAAATTTGCTTTCCTTTTTCTATTAGAGGTAACTCTGCCTTTACCCACGAGTAAAAAAAGTATTCAAGAAAGTCAGTAAAAATTTTATGTTTTGGCCAAGGTTACCCTCCTAAAGTCCAAAGTTACCGAATTCGACCGATGATAATTGAAGAGCTTAGTAGAAGAACGTGCTAAATGACAAAAAGGTGAAAACGAGAAAAAGGGCTTTCAAGTTTTTCGTTTGCACTTAAATATGCTGAAAACTGCACTTACAAACGGTGAAAAAAGACTTAAAGTTTATGACAAAAGGTAATCTTGATATCTTTAAAGGACAGAATAACAAGTACATTGACACAAAAATCTTAAATTTTTCAAAATGTTACTTAGCACGTTCTTCCATTAAGATATTCAATTTTGAATCTAGTAAAGGTTCTTTTTTTTTGTTCAGTCCAAAACTCAATGTCTACAACTGAAGAGTACAGGGGAAGAATCGCTTGATTTATTAGGAGTCTTCCCGTAATTGTGTCTGCTTGGCAGACATTGGCGACAGGAAACCGGTTTTTCTTTCGGTTCTTCATTAGTGGTACAAGCATGCGACTCGTGTCTATTGATCTCTGGCGGAAATCAGGGTTGCCACGAAAAAAAGCGAGTAACCGGTTTCTTTACACCAGCTTAGGCGATTTCTCGCTATCATCACCAAAGAGGCCTATTGAGGAAAGCCTTTTACAAAATAAAGCGGTTTTCCCCCTGTACTCTTCAATTTACCAACGGTGAACAAACGTATTGCATTTCGCAGTTCAGTTTAGTTTTGTTATTGAACTATATAGCTATAAAAATTTAAGAAATAGTCTAAATTTCATATGTTTGTAGTTTTTTTTACAAACAGTAACACTGTGAATAAAATTTATTTTATGAACATTTAATGATTAATTCGTATTTAAAAGTTAATCCTGAAACAAATCTGTTCAGGCAAAATAGACTAGTTGATGGAATAAATATTAGTAAGTTGAAATGCTTCAACCCTTCACAGCACGATTTTATTTTCAGCATAAAACCTAGAATTTAATATCTTCAATTGGCCTGATTATTTAAAAAATTGTTTTTAAAAAAATATATTTTATTCTTTGCTCCCCAAATCACTGATTTATCTGAATAGCGTGAAACTAGAAGTACCCAAAAGTATTTTAAAAGACCAACTAGATACCGACTATTTTTAAGAGATACACTTGTTTAAGGGGATTACCAAAGATATACTTATCCATTTAGATTTTTCTACAAGAAGCACTCAATGCCT
This sequence comes from Hylyphantes graminicola, assembly GCA_023701765.1. NCBI lineage: Eukaryota > Metazoa > Arthropoda > Arachnida > Araneae > Linyphiidae > Hylyphantes > Hylyphantes graminicola. The sequence goes on along the minus strand of CM043118.1, from coordinate 63,469,817 downwards.
ATAAAAACATCTTTTACGGAATCGACTTTTATTTTTTGGGTAAAATCAGCTTTAAAAAATGACCAGAAAATTAATTACATTTAGTTATTATATTTGTAAATTACATTTAATATATACAAATAGGTTAATTAGAAATTATATAAAATAGGCTAATTACAAAACATTTTTTTAAAATAGGCTAATTAGGACCAACTAACCCATGTCATTCCACAAATCAAAACAAGGTTACGAATTAATTTGCCTATTTCTTTGGGGTTTGGTTATATTAATGGAACTTTCAACTTGTAGCGACGTTTCGACATTTTCTAAATAGTATGAAATATTGCAAGAAAAATGAAACTATTGCTTTGTATGTCCAAATATACACTCTTAAAACAAAAGAGTGAAATCCACTCCATTTGGAGAAGTGCATTTTCGACACTGGAAAGGAGTGAATATTAACTCAGACTGAGTTAAAATCACTCGTTTGGAGTGATCCTGTTGGAGGTTTAACACACAAAGGATCCACTCCTTTAGGAGAAGTGCATTTTCAAATCTGGAGGAGTGAAAATTACTCAGATTGAGTTAAATTCGCTCGTTTGTTTTAAGAGTGTATGACACCAAATATATGTCCCATATATGACACACGGTGCAGTGAAGGTTTAAGTAATTATATAAAAAGTTTATGCTTCTAATGACTTACCTATGGCTGCGACGGACTCGTCGGCGACGTTGATGCAGTCTGCTAAGGTTAGATGCACCATGCGCGGGTGGAGGGAGGCCCACAGCCCGGCATCCGTCACCTCGTTGCAACCCGTCATGTCCAGGTGGGTCACCTGAATCAGAAACAAGAGATGGTTTAAGCATAAAGAAAAACAGTATAGTAATTATATATTTAAAAAATCATACACCAACAGATCAAGGACCCGTCATGTCCAGGTGGGTCACCTAAATCATAAACATGAGATTGTGTAAGCATAAAGAAAAACAATATAGTAATTATACATTTAAACAATCATACACCAACAGATCAAGGACCCGTCATGTCCAGGTGGGTCACCTAAATCATAAACATGAGATGGTGTATGCTTTAAAAAATAATGATTAATATATTGTTTTTCTTTATGCTTACACAAACAGATCAAGGACCCGTAATGTCCAGGTGGGTCACCTAAATTACAAACATGAGAATGTGTAAGCATAAAGAAAAACAGTATAGTAATTAACAATTAAGTAATTATTATTTTTTTTAATCATACACCAACATATCAAGGACCCAATTATAGTGTTTCACAACAGACAGAAAAACACACTTTAACCTCTTACGACTTTGATTGTAAAAACAGTTGAAAAGTACGTAGCTTTCAACGGTGCTTCAGGTCCTTCAGAAACTAGAATTGAGCGAATCTTACCGAACTTTAAAAAAGTAATGTACACTCATTCAACAAGATTAAAGTAGACTCCCTCCTTCAATTGTGAATATCACCAAACAAGTGTGTGGGTGGTATATTCGATAAATAGTTAGTTTTACTTAAAAAGAATTGTGGCTGTTATTTTAGAATAATTCAAAAGGGAGCTCATTGTATACATTCTCCAAAATTCTTCTTTACGTCGAAATTAAATGGTACTATTTAACATTCATACATTATTTTTAAAAAAATGCCCCGAAATCTATAAACTGCATATTGATTATAAAATCTAATTAATATAATATTGTAAAATCATTACCTTGGAATATAATTTCTTTTAGATCCATCGTTTAAAAGGTAGCTAAAAATCGTTTCACGTTTAGTCTTATGATTCAAAACCGATTGAAAAGTAAATTTTGAAAAACTACACCACAATTGTGTGCATATGATTGGTACATATATTTTCAGGCTTGGATTGTGTTGTGTGTGTTTGTGGGCAAGGTCTATTTGGAACTGCACATGCGCAAGCAGTAGGTCCGTTCCCTTCAGAATCGAAAACTATTCGTCAATTGATGGAGAAATAATGTATTTGATCGAAAACATTTGTAAAAATGAGAAAAAAATTTAGGGGTAAAAACTAGCTTTTCTAACAGTGTAGAATTAAGCAAATTTTATCTTATTACAACAACAGACAAGTCCTTGCGCCCCAACCCACGTGACTTAGGAAGTAATGTTGTTCCCGTGTTGGGTTATTGATTGCGCATTCTATTCTCACAAGAAGTCTTTGACTCACAGTTGGGTCCCATGAGTCCAGTTTGAAAATTGCAGCTAAGAGAACTTACATTATTTTCCAGCACATTCCAGTTTGAAGACTTTAACGTCGCATGCTAACATATGTGTTCGCCTTTTAAGAAGTTACCTGCAGCAATAATTTGTGTGATAAATAACAAATATTGTCAACTTTCTGCTGTTCAACTGGATGCGTTAGAGCTTAGGTGACGTGTTTCTTTAACCTCAATTAAGTCATTTAGGAACTCTAATATACCTCGTGAAAGAATTACAACAGAACAATTCACTTAGTCGTGTCACAGTCGTATGAACTAAATCGTAAGTACCTCAAAATTATTAAAATTATTGCATGTGAAACTGTCCTAATCTTTACCCTGCTCGTTTCAATAGCTCCAATTTTGTTAACATTGTGCGTCAAAATTACCGGAATGGTCAAGTGTGAAACTGTCATAATGAAGACTTTCCTCATAAAAGCTCCAATTAAGCACAAAAAACGGATTTGGGGTTAAACCCTTTAGCCACTAACCGGTAATCTAAAGAGGTTGAAGCATAAAATATAGAATAAAAAATTCTGAATGAGAGTAGAACTCCAGATTAGTGTCTAAAAATAAATTAAAAAACATGGTCACTGTCGATTGACGACTAAATAACCGGAATCATTGCGTGGGAAACTGGTTTAATATGCATTCACTTCGAAAGGTAAGATAGCAGTAAAATTGCCGGAATCTTTCTGGTGCGAAACTAGCTTAATATCCACCCTTGTGAAAGCTCCAATTGAATTATCCCTATAGATTATGCGGCAAAATTACCACAATCTTTACGTGTGAAACGTGCACCCACCTCATGGAAGAACCTTTGTCTGTTAGATTAGTACCGAAACTATTGCTTGTGAAAATGGCATACGTTTTACCCACCCCATAAAAGTTAAAATTGACTTAACACTGTCCCTGTAGATTGAATGGCAAATTTTCTGTAGATTGTAAGGCAAAATTGCCTGAATCTTTCAGTGTAAAACGTTCCACCTCGTGAAAGCTCTAATTGACTTACTATTATCCCTATAGATTATGCGGCAAAAATATCTGAATCATTACATGTGTAACGTGCGCCCACCTCATGGAAGAACTCCAGCAGCACCTCATATTCTTTGACCGTGAGATTAGTTACCGAAACTATTGCTTGTGAAAATAGCCTAAGTTTCACCCTCCTCATGAAAGTTAAAATTGACTTAACACTGTTCCTGCAGATTGTACGGCAAAATTGCATGAATCTTATCAGTGTAAAACGTGCCACCTCGTGAAAGCCCTAATTGACTTTTCATTATCCCTATAGATTATGCGGCAAAATTACCGCAATCGTTACGTGTGTAACGTGCACCCACCTCATGAAAGAACTCCAGCAGAACCTCGTGTCCTTTGTCTGTGAGATTACAGCACCGCAGTACCAGCCGGCGGACTTGCCGCACGTACGGTGTCGGGAAGTTTGAGACGACATCGTAGACATCGTCATCGCCAGCACCGTGGAGGCAAAGGGACGGGAAACCACGCTTTTCCAGACTGGAGTACACCTTGGGAGGAGGAAAGTTAAGTACATATATTTTCTAAAATTTTAGCACAAAAATTCATATTTATAACATACATTTTAATGTTTATAGCTCTTTATATCAGTTTTAATATTTAAACGTATCGCCGGTGATTCAGAAATTGTTAATTTAGCTTTGGTTTTGGATAGAATTTTATATCTAACTGTCTGTCTTCAAGTAGAAAAATCGAGAGGGCAATGTAAACATTGCACAAATCTGCACCAAAAACCTAAAATGGTGAATTTTGTCACTGTTTAAATCAAATACACCATAGTAATATTTAAGATTCTGTCTGTTGATCGGCTTGATTTGGAGCTTAATGATAAACTAAAGAACAAAATCATTAATTACCCCGGTCTGTCTCGTAACTCCTCCTATTGTCAAACTAATTACGCACTAAACTTTTTTTAATACAAGTCAAAAAAAAGCTGCAATCATTTAAAATTGATCAATAAATTGTTAATTATAGGAAGTTTAGCATATGTCAATATTATAGATTTTCTAAAATTTTAGCGTTAATATGTGGCTAATTCCATGTAAAATAAGCATTTCTGTAGCGTAAGTAACGTGAGTAAAAAATGATTCTAACTTTTAACATTAAATGGAAAAATCTAGCGGAATAGCTGATCAACACTTGCTTTATTTTATTTTATTTTTCAAATTTTAAAAACCTTGTAAGCTCCTCAAATTGTGACTTGCACTATACAGTTACATTTAATTAGCCCTTTATTCATACCATAAAAATTTGACAATTACTACTCTTTATATCAGTTTTTATATTTAGACATTACTACTCTTTATATCAGTTTTTATATTTAGACATATCTCGGTTATTCTGAAATTGTTAATTTAGCTTTGATCCCGGATCGAATTTTTATATAACTGATGCTTTCCTATACGTATCAGGATCGAGAAGCAAATATAAACATTGCACAAATCTGCACCTAAAACCTAAAATGATTAATTTAGTCACTGTTTAAATAAAATCTATTATAAATTACTGTTATTTTTGCTTCGCTTAGGTTGCAATACAATGTAATTTTGCTTTCCATGTATGAGTGTCGTATGAAAATAGGGTAAATATATACATATACTTTTCAAAGCCCTGTCACTCTGATTTAGCACATCTCCAAATTAATATATAAGATTCTGTCTGTTGATCGGCTTGATTTGAAGTGTTTGGCCTAGTGATAAACTGGATGAAAAAATCATAATAATTATGTAGTCTGTCTCGTAACTCCTCCTATTGTCAAACTAATTACGCGCTAAACTTTTTTTAATACAAGTCAAAAAAGCTGCAATCAATTAAAATTGATCAATAAATTGTTAATTATAGGAATTTTAGTATAGGTCAATATTATAGATTTTCTAAAATTGTAGTATTAATATGTGGTTAATTCCATGTAAAATAAACCTTTCTGTAGTGTAAGTAACGTGAGTAAAAAATGATTCTAACTTTTAACATTAAATAGAAAAATCTAGCGGAATAGCTGATCAACACTTGCTTTACTTTATTTTATTTATTTTTCAAATTTTAAAAACCTTCAGTAAGCTCCTTAAATTGTGACTTGCACTACAGTTGCATGGACTTAGCCATTTATGTATTCGTACCATAAAAGGTTGACAATTACTACTCTTTATATCAGTTTTATATTTAGACATATTTCGGTTATTCTGAAATTGTATATTTAGCTTTTATCCGGGATCGAATTTGATATAACTGATGCTTTCCTATACGTATCAGGATCGAGAAGCAAATATAAACATTGCACAAATCTGCACCTAAAACCTAAAATGATTAATTTAGTCACTGTTTAAATAAAATCTATTATAAATTACTGTAATTTTTGCTTCGCTTAGGTTGCAATACAATGTAATTTTGCTTTCCACGTATGAGTGTCTCTTGAAAAATAGGGTATATATTTACATATACTTTTCAAAGCTCTGTCACTCATTTTACACAACTCCAAATTAATACTTAAAAGATTCTGTCTGTTGATCGGCTTGATTTGGAGTGTTTGGCTTAATGAACTAAAGAACAAAATCATAATAATCAAGCCAGTCTGTCTCGTAACTCCTCCTATTGTCAAACTAATTACGCGCTAAACTTTTTTAATAAAAGTCAAGAAAAAAGCTGCAATCAATTAAAATTGATTAATTGTTAATTATTGCACTTACAAATACGTGATAAATATTTTGAAAAGTCATTGGTCTTGGATAGTTATTTTTTTATGAAAATATCAATCAATCTTATCAATGGCACTAATTATTTTACACTATCTTAAATAATATGCTAATTTTATGTATATGCGTAGTTGTAATAATATAAAATATACTAAGTACGTAGTAAAATTGATATCATTCTTCAATCATTGTCAAACTCTACAATCTGGTGGGGTTTTTGTTTATAAAATTTTGCATTACTATTACTTACATTGCTATATTTCAGTATTGAAAGACAAAATTTTATTGCAATTGTATAAAATATATATGCATCTAAGGGCACTCAAGTAAAATGTAAACAATTAAAAACAACCTTTAAAATAGTTTTAAATGTTTTAATGCTACTTATTTATTCAAATAAATAATTAATGCTTAAAATACTAATAAAGTGTAAACAAGTAGCAGATATTTTCTTACTTCATTTTTTTTTTTAGTTTATCAAGATTTATAGAATATTCTTATACTTTAATATTCAAAATTCTAAATCCCCGGTTATAAAAAAAATTAATGAAGTCTTAGCATCCAAGTTGCTCTTTTAACAAAATAGTTTTGTCCGTCCGTCGTTCGTTCACCTTATTTTACAGCCACAATACAGTCAATTCTTAGCAGAATTGCAGTCTAGGTTCCTCCACAAATGCTTTTTAAGTATTCCGTCTAAAAACATATTTAACATAAAAGAATACTTTTAAAAATTTTAAAAGCATTGTAATTTAATTTATGTGATATGTTGTTGTTACAACTGATTTCATTTATATTCAAAATTATTTCAAATGAAAAACTTTAGCGACTTAAAAGCTGAAATGAGTCTTAAATCATTTTGTTTCAAACTTGAGCATTTAAAAGTGTTAATTAGTTATGTTTCTAAATTTTTTTCCGAGATGCATAAATTATTTTAAGGTAGCCGTTCTAGGTGAGTTACTGACACAAACCTACTGTTTAAATCAGGAATAAAGTTATTATTCTTGCTTCATATTTCCTGATTAAGTTTCTAGTTAACTAGTAGTAATTTATTATAATTTTAGGTACACTTACATAAAATAAGTATTTCTGTTTATGTTTGATTATTTTTAAATGGCCTCTACTTTTTTCAGTTAATCTAATATTAAATATTCTGTTCCTTTCCCGAGACTTCAAACTAAATTTAAAACTACTTTCGGTAATAAATACAGATAGCCTTACTTTTTAGTTTCCACATTACGTTCATAACGAAAAAAGATAAAGGTATTATAATCGCTCAGTCAGTCTATCCGTCTGTCGGTCACCCATTTTCATAGACCAAACTGTAAATGCTTCGGACAAGTGTGATACGTCAAAAAAATCAGCACATCGAAATCCGAAAACATTGAAAATTTCGGAAAAGAATCCGAATTTGAAGTACTTCAATTATTAAAAAAAACCTGCGATTTTTAATGTTCATTCAAAAAGCATAGGAAGCAATTTTTATTAGAATTAAATCACGATTGCCATTCGCAACACTCGCTCGAGAAACTTTGAATCTTGAAGACAATAAATTAAAATAAATTTATTTGTACGACTTCGATTAGTTTGAAATGACGTCAAATATATTTCACTACGAGATTGTTGATATTAAAAGATTACCTTCTATTTTAAAGCGAGGAATATTACACAATTATTCTTTGAAATATAAATTAATTTTTAATTATTGAATTTTCGAAATAAAATAAATGAAAGTAGCCGAATTTAGCTGGTAAATGTTTAACATAGATGATGTATGTTAATTAATGTTGTGCGGAAGCTGGTTAAGTGACAGATTCTGTTACAAACCTACTTGTTTTTATTTAGGGTGGAGATGAGTCATTTCGTAATTTCAGACATCAATAATAACTAATCCATCAGCTGTCGTAAAAGCTGTCCGTCGACAAGGACGTATACTAGTTCCCGTCTAGTACGACGTTAATTTAACCAAAATCAAGTAGACGTAGACCGTGAAACAAGAGCTTTACTGGCAACCATACGTCTCTGTAAATTTTTGAATTTGGTGTAAAGTTACTTTATAAAACTGGTATAAACCAGCTTTCTGAAAAAAAAACCACATTTTTTGCAAAAGAATTTTTTTAACGACGAGTAGCATGCCAAATGCCCACAGAACACTAATTTCTACTTAAAATATAATTTTGCTGTATGTTTTCTTCACTATTCTCATTGTATTGAATATAGTGTTACTCCATAAAAAAAAGTATCACAAGCTGGCTCCAGCCTTACGAGTAACTTTACGTCGAATTTAGGGTGTAACATTACACTACAAATTGGAGCAAGCTTGACGCTTCCGTCTGTTTTATAATGTAACTTTTTAAAGATGGAGGGGCAACACATGATGATAACAATTGTATTAGTAACGTTACACCAATTTTTTTTACAGTACAGATGTTTCCGTGATACTGCGGTGAAGTCTGATGCTATGGTTATCGGTTCTATAGTAACGATACACTAAATTTTTTACTGTTGCATTGGATGTTTCCGCGATACTGCGGTGAAGTCTGATGCTACGGTTATCGGTTCTATAGTAACGTTACACTAAATTTTTTACTGTTGCAATTAGATGTTTCCGTGATACTGCGGTGAAGTCTGATACTATGGTTATTGGTTCTATAGTAACGTTACACTAAATTATTTACACTGTTGCATTAGATGTTTCCGTGATACTGCGGTGAAGTCTGATGCTATGGTTATCGACCCTATAGTAACGTTAGACTAAATTTTTTACTGTTTCAATTAGATGTTTCCGTGATACTGCGGTGAAGTCTGATGCTATGGTTATTGGTTCCATAGTAACGTTACACTAAATTTCTTACTGTTGCATTAGATGTTTCCGTGATACTGTGGTGAAGTCTGATGCTATGGTTATCGGTTCCATAGTAACGTTACACTAAATTTCTTATTGTTGCATTAGATGTTTTCGTGATACGGCTGTGAAGTCTGATGCTATGGTTACTGGTTTTATGGTAACAATCATTTATACAATTTCTTTGAGGGGAAATTTAATTTTAGTATATTTTCAGTGTTCTTATGTGAAACAAGTGGGCTTGTAACAGCAATTAACACTTAGAACCGGTTTAATCTTTTTAACTTTTAAATTATTTCTTAACCTCTTGCGACCTGGCGTCTCCGATTGGGGACATCTTTTAAAACCTCCCAACAAACAATTAACACGTTAATTAGTACAGAAATCGACCTGAATATCAGTTTTCAGCCTTTGATTACAGGTATCAGCCATTTATTTCTATAAAAAAAAGTGAAGCTGAACAAGGGTCAATACGATATTAGAGTTCTTAAAAAAAATTATTCTAATTTTTTCCCAAACTTTTAAAAAAGTTATTTTAGTAGCTAATTTTAAAGACATTTTTTATTAAAAATAATTTTTAAATAATCTGTTAACTGCAAATAAATAATACGGCCTTTTTTTGCAATTACAGCACAAAAGTACGGCTCGTCCCTAAGTAACTATTAAACATAATTTTATTGAAAAAATTCTTTGCAAAACATACTTTTGAGCATATTTTTATAAAAAGTATGTTTAGGTTATAAAAATATACGTGTAGGATTTAGCTCAGGTCTTAAGAGGTTAATGTTAGGAGAAAAAGAATGAGGCTACTCGAACATCAAAATTAAGATAAAAAACTGTTTTTAAATCTGTCAAATCTTACGAAAAAAGTCCCTTGGCATCCCTTAATTTTTCCTTTTAATCCCTTAATTTTCGAATACCATCCGAAAAACTTCTAATTCCTCTGATTGAATGTCTTATCATTTTAATTCATTAGATTTTGTATTTATGAGCTCTGAAATATAAATTTTAAAATATTTGATTTTACATATAAAAAAAATTGAACGATCAGTGCTGCTTTCTAACACTCTAAGTCAAATGTTAAAAGCAATTTTGCTGAAGTGTAAACTTGTTTTCACTGCATGAGAATAAACGTGAAACATTAATTTAAAAACTTAATTTTTTTCTTTAAATTGTAGTTCTGTTGCTGCTTATTATAAATGACTACTCCTTACTTCAAATTTTAAAATTTAGTAAAAAAATTATATTTTTATTTATGTGTTTGAAAAATATTAGTTAATGGAGAGATTTATACGTTTGTAACCCTAAGTGTTCAGACAAATGAACCATATCATACCAAACTATAACATAACTTCAAACAAACTATAATGCGCTCAGAAACTGTTCCAAAATTTCAAATTTCTAAAGAGGTCCGTTGTGGAACCATTAATATATCATATAAATATTAATTGAATTTTAACGCTATTGAAATGAATGCTAAATGTTTTCTTTTTAATGTATCATAGTCATTTTGGAAAGAAATTCGGAATGAGACCTAGACTGAAATTTTGATAAAATTTGATGTATCATTTGTCTGTGGCAATTGTAGTTTTGGTTGTGAAAGTGGGTGACGGAAGGACAAAGGGACAAGCCAACAACAGATTATAATACCTTTTTACCTCAAACTCAATTTATAATCTAAAAAAAGCTGTTGAATATTTTTCAAACCTTTAAATTGAAGAGTACAGGGGAAAAACCGCTTGATTTCTTTAGAATCTTTTCGTAATTGTGTCAGCCTGGCGGATATTGGCGGCCGGAAACCGGTTTTTCTTTCTGTTCTTCATTTGCGGTACAAACGTGCCTCGTATCCACTGATCTCTGGCGTGAATCAGGGTTGCCACGAAAGATAAACGAAGCAGGTTACTGGTTTCTTTACACTAGTTTAGGCGATTTCTCGCTATCATCCCCAAACAGGCTGTTGAGGAAGCCTTCTACGAAATAAAAGGGTTCTTCACCTGTACTCTTCAATTATGAACAATTAACGCTATTGTGTTATGTTTTTAGTAATCGTCTAACAACCCATTTGTTATCATTATTACTTTTATTACCGAATAAGAAATTTAAGTTTAAATTCATTTTTATAAGTTGTTATTAAGTGTTCGTCCGTATAACGCCAGGTTATTAAGCTAGTTCAGGAACAAGTTTCTTTTCGCATGACATCCTGAACATGCCGTTTTATTGTTTAAGACATAAAGCTAAATAAACAACAAATATTAATGTTCAGTAACTATTGATAAGTATCTACACACCTATATAACACACTAAACTTCTCAGCGTAGCAGCCCATTACTGGGTCAAGGCCGGCCGTGCCCATTTCAGCTTTCATGACGTAGGGCTCTAGGGTCCAAGACTAAGTCCCGGTAAGGCGGCCAGCCTCACGCGGAACCCCCAGTGTTTAGTTCCCAAGCATGCTTGGTACCCATTTTATCGACCCAATCAAGGGATGAAAGGATGGTTTGAACCTCGTCCAATCCAGGATTTATATAACACACTAACTATAATAAATTTCACAATCGGTGTTCAATGCCTTTTTAAGATAAATAGCTCCAGCGTTGCTCTAGTACGGCATTTATCATACTAAATAGTCTCAAGTTCTAAAAGCAAGAAAATAAAATTTTCAACAGCGTTTTAATTTTTTCATCAAGTTCAATTAATATATAAATTGTTTGCTAAATTTGTAATTAGATGTATTTAAAATACGAATTTACAGCATGATTTTAGAACTTTAATTTCAATGCATCAATGCATTATTTCGTTACTAGGCAATGAAGTAACTAGTCATCAAAAGTAATAACTTTGAGCGCGAATTTAATTATAACTAGAAAACGTTTTTTTAGTTGATAAAACTGCTACAAACTTTTTATTATTACATCTCTTATGTATTTCAAATAAACTTTAAATAAAACGAACTTAATGGTGAATCCAAAACTTATATCATAATTTAAAGTAGAACTGATTCAATTTTAAAATCATCAAATCAAAAATCTTCAATTATAAAATGTTTCTTTTTTGTCGCCATATCCTATCCAATATTCTAGTGATACGTAAAAAGTCGCTGTTACTCCTCATACTTGGCGAAACGCTACTCCGCATACTTTACTCCATATGGTTTTGCAACTGCCTAGAAATCATTTCATATGAACAAGTCTAAAATTAAATACATATTTTTTTTTTAAATCAAGTTTTAAAAAATCTGTCAATATTTTATCCGAGCGAAAAAAAAGTTATCCTAGACACAAAATGACCTTTTCTGCAGTTATCTAACCACTCAATTGAGAAAAAGTAATGATTAGTCACTAGAATAATATATCTAACCATGAAATTAGGCTAATGATACTTGGGCTATAGAAATAAGACTCGTATTTAGAATAGTGGAATCTCTCTCTCTTTCTCTCTCTACCCCCTCTCTCTCTCTCTGGGTTTGGTTGATTGCACTTAAGCTTATACAAGACAAGCCACCAAAGCTATTTAGGATTGACAACCATAGTAGAGGATTGCCAACCATCTTACTCCATATGGAGTAAAACACTGTAAAAAATGTGTTTTGTAACTTTTCTCTTCATGGAGTAAAATTGTAACTAGTAAAGTTATAAAACACATTTTTTACAGTGTTTTTCGATGTTTCCGTGTTACTGCGGCTAAGTCGAATGCTATGGTTAGCAATTATTTGGTGTAACGTTACTTTAAATATTTGATGTAACGTTACACCAAATCTATTATTCCGATTCTGGGGGCAGTAGGTTTACTCCAATTTTATGGAGTAAAGTTACACAACACATTTTCGGTGTTTGTCGATGTTCCCGTGCTACAGCGGCTAAGTCGAATTTCTTTACTTCCTAAAATTGGGGGAAGCAAGTTCTGCCGTAAAATAGAAGAAATTGTAACGTTATTCCACTCTGGTGGTTGGAAAAACTAGAGCTTAGGCCATTAAAAGACTCTTGTGTAAGCTCTAAGTGCAATCGACCAATTCGAAACGAATAGCTTCTACCTTATTCTAAATAAATTAGTCTATCAAGTCTATCAATAGCCCAATTTCATAGTTACAAATAATATTTTATTAGAAAATCATATTTTTCTTTCAGTAAAGTGGTTTAGATTACTACATATGATAAAAGATAAATTTTTGTTCGCATGAATACTTTTAAATTATTTTAAAACTTAAATTTCTTTGAATAAATATTTAACTGTTAAACTTGTTCTACAGAAATGATTTTGTCAACCTCGAAAGAGAATTTGTATTAATTTTTAATCTAAAATCGTCAGTAATTTATGATGTGATTTTTTTTGGAAACTTTTTTAATCACAAATTATTTCAGTGTATAGTTTTAAGAAGTAAACTAACTTGTGCAACGTTAGTACAAATATTTTTAATGTTACTCTTATTTGAATTAATGTTACTCTACATATTTGGTGTAATGTTATTTCATAAAACTGGATGCAGTTAAGTTTCCTCCAGTTTTACGGATTAAAGTTATGCAACACATTTTTACAGTGTTTTTCGATGTTCCCGTGCTACAGCGGCTAAGTCGAATCTCTTTACTCTCTAAAACTGCGGGAAGCAAGGGCTGCCGTAAAATATAAGTAACTTATTTATGTAGCTTTACTCCAAAAATTTGTTGGTGTAACATTACTCCACCATGGCTGTCAATCCTTAAGAGCTTTGGTGGCTTAGTCTTATTTAAGCTCTAAATATATATTTCTATAACCTACTGTCATTAGCCCAATTTCATCGTTATATATTTTCCCAGTAAATAATCATTACTTTTCTCGATTGCGTGGTTAGATTACTACAGAAAAGATCAATTTGTGTAGAAGATAATTTTTAAGATAATTGTGTGTTTAATTTCATTTTTGACTTGTTTTAATGAAATGATTTCTAGGCAGTTGCAAAACAGAAATGTGCGTTAATTTTTAATCTAAAATTGACATTTTTTAAAAAAACATTTCATGAGATTGATTTGGAAAATTTTAAATCACAAGTTATTGTATGAGAATACTAGCATATATTTCATTTAGTATTTAATACGCATGAGAAAAGTATGATAAAATTAACGAAAATTACGTGTCGTTTCATATTTCCGTCCAAAATTCAGAATAGAATGAAAGTAACGCAGGGGTAAAGCCTAGTAACGAAATAATGCAGTTCGAATAACTGATAATTTTTTATTTGATTTACATCGAAGCATTTTTATTCAATTAATTGCAAGTCTTCCGTTGCTACTGAAACGATTTTTTTTTAAAATTAATAATTATACACTCGGGGGTTTTGTTCTCAAATAAAATCACGAAATGTTTTCCCCAAACTACAATTAGGTCTGCAATCTAAAGTTGGTACTGAATATTCGTCAATTTAAAAACAAATTTAGCAAATAATTTTAATATTAAAATGATAAGTTTGAATTGCACTTCTAGAGAAAATTTGTTCGAAGGCAAAGAAATAAAGTAAACGATAGCATTTATAGACTAAAAGAAAAAAGGATTTTAAATAGCCAAATTTGAATTTCAAACTCTACTTTAGAACTAAATGTTTCAAATTTATTTTCTAAAGGGAAAAAATCTATTGTAGAAGCATTTTAACCCTTTCGGTTCCAATGATAATTTGGCATTATTTTAGATTTTTTTCTGATCATCTATAGTCATTTATGATATCAAAAAGCACATCATTCAAATCTTCAAACTTTGTTTCTATTTGAAAATACTTTTTTATCAATCCAAATAGTTGTCAGCCCTATTTTTTTAAATTTGTGATCAGAAAAATGATGATGCAAAATATCATCACAGGGAATGAAAATATTAAGTAAATTTTTGGCTATATCAACTACTTTTACATTTCAGACAACCACAGAGTAAATAAAATAAAACTTTTCTTAACCACTAAAACTCACTAATACTAACTATTACACCACTACTAAAGTCCAGAGACTTCACATTTTTATCAAAGCAGTTTCCAAAATGGGTAAGAATCTCTAACAAAGTTAAAAAGTTGTTGCTAAAGTCTTTACACTTGACAAATGTTGATAGGTACTAATATTCCATGAAGAAATGCGTAATGTGAAAAGTTTACCGCTTTTTACGATGCTTAAAGCAGTATGGTAGAAAGTGCGGCATTTCGAAAACTTTGGAACGTGTTTCCGGACGAAAAGAACATTTTAAGGAGAGAACATTTACGTGTTTAGAAAAGTTTTTGTATGTTGTGCATCATGTGGAAATTGTATTCATATTTATTACTTTCTGCAAGATTACTTCTTCAAAATAAACAAATACACAATCAATATTTTTTTAAGTTAGTACAAACTTTTGCTATTCTAAAGTTTTTCAATTTCTTTTAAAACTTTTTGTTAAAATATGTTACGTTCAATTCGTTTCGTCTTAAAATTATAAAATTAAGATATTCCGAATTTTAATTCGATACTTCAGGTCAAGAACATAGCTACATCTATATCTAACTTAACTAAAAAGAACTAATACTAGGGGCTCAACTAGAGAGGTATCTTAATGTAAGGTAAGACATTGTAAGATAATTGGGGTTTGTAAGGGTACGCTGCTCATTCTTTGATAAAGCCTTGTTGGAATCGCTAACTTATTACTTCATATATTTTTTATTTTAGGAGTCCAGTGAATAAACTCAGTTTTCAACCATTAGGTTTAGAGCACGTGCGCTGTTAGGTCATTGGTGTTAATTTTCTGTTCATTGTTAAGGGGTAATGATGACCAACCGATGGACATGTCTTCTCGAGTAATCCGATTTATTACCTTAAAATTCCAAAATAAAGTCTTACATAAATGATTATTATAGAACTCTGTTCGAGCCCTCCTGGGTCTACAAGGCCCGAGCCTGATTTTTCGAGGTCTCAAAATTGGCTATATATCTAAAAATTTTGTTTTTAACTTCACACTTGCATTTGCTTTTATGACAAACTTGATTAATCTTATATTTAAACTTTCTACTGTAAGAGTCGTAATTTTTTTAAAAATATTATATTTGATGATGGGCCATAATTTTAAAGGTCATAACTTTGCAGTATGAATATTATATACAAGAAACAATATCGTTTTAGAAAAGGGCCTCAAATGTCTCCGGGCCTAGGGCTCCATTGTCGTGGCCAGGCCCTGGCTCTAGTGTGACTTTAACTCCAAAGAACCCTATCAAAATAGGAATTGCAGCAGCCTTGACTTGTAGTCATCGCCATAAGACACGGTCAGTCCCATTTACTTAGTACATTACTTAGGCAGATAGTGATAACTTTCTGTGAGGCATTACTTAGTCCTTGGTAGCAATTAAAATTAATTTGGTTTAATTTAAATTACTTATTCTATATTAATAAAAGGGCGTGTGTCTGTCTGTGGATCGTCAAAGGCCTACTTATACTCTTATACTGCCCTCAGAAATTCCAAATTTTTAATATAGATCCCCTTTTAATACCTACGTATGCACCTGAGGCATAGTTTTTTTTAATAATTTGGTTTTTAAATATTCCTTTGTCGATAGAAATAGCATTGTGCATTCTTATAAACTTTTGATTTTTACTTTTCATTTTCTAATTTGAAAAGAGCGAAAATTAAGTATAAACACATATACCCACATGGGTTTAATTTGAAAGTTTTGAATATCATTTTATTTCATTTAGATTTTTAAAAAAATTGATTTTTTTTTTGTGTCATGTGTCATGTTACATGATCACATTTTCACAACTCGATTATAATTGTTTCCTAATTTTGTAATTGATGTTAGTGTTAATAAAGTGTTATCTAACTTAATAATTTGTATTTTGAAGAATACTTGTTTTGTGTACATTATACTTAGAAACCAGTTGTTCATTTGAAGTTTAGCGTTCATCCATATTTATAGCGTGACAAACAGCTTATTCGATTCTTACCCTCTTCCTCAATTCCGAGGTTGACGACAGATCCCCAGACGTGGCTCTCAGCTCTCGGCACCTCAGCACAGGCAGGACCCTGCTCCAGAACACCGGCTGGTACAGCACATCCCGCCAAACAGTGCTGACCTGCGCCAGCACAGTTCTCTCCAGCGCGGGAACGTAGAAGAAAAGTGTGGCCAGGAACCCCGGATCCAGCCAAAGTTCATCAAGAGTCCGTGGCTTGTTGGCGACCAACTCTGCTATTCGGCTGGCATGCTTGTTCGGTGGTGGCTTTGGTTGCTGTTGGGCTATGACGCGCTGGAAGGGGGCATAAAGGTATGATACTTTATTCGTTATGAAAGAAAATTAGAACTATTAACATAACAAAAGTCTAAGAATTTACCTATTAAAACAAAATCTGAGTTAATTTTCACTCCTTTATTAGTCGAAAATGCACTTCCCCTATAGGAGTGGATTTCACTCATTTGTTTTAAGGCTGCTCATCACCCCCATTCTCCGTAATCCTTCGATCGGGCTGGCCAATGGTAAGTCTATGGGGAAAAAATGGTTTTTGTTCCAAAAAAAAGCAATGGAATTATAGGAATATTTTGATGCGGTTTTTTTTAATTCATAAAACTCCAATAAAGTTGTGCTTTTAGAGGTTATTTTTTTAAAAACATTATTTACCTTTTTAAAAGAAAAAAATTTAAATTAAAAAAAAGTAAATAATGCTTTTTAAAAAATAACCCCTATAAGCACAACTTTATTGGAGCCTTTTGAATCTTAAAAAAAAAACCGCATCAAAATATTCCTATAATTTCATTGCTTTTTTTTTTGGAACAAAAACCATTTTTTCCCCATAGACTTACCATTGGCAAGCCCGATCGAAGGAGGACAGGGAATGGAGGTGATGAGAGCCCGTAAGAGTGTAGTCTATAATATTAAATAAAACTTTGTTTATGGAAATGATCCTTATCGACTCTTCAACTAGACACGTTTGTTTCGTAAGTTGGCACAAATATGTAGTGCATACTTGAGTTACGATTTTTGAACTCGTTGGGAAATAACATTTATGCGTGCATTTCATGGCGTATTTTTTATTTTGGAATTTTAAGGTAGTAAATCGGTTTACACTTTATAACTAGCGGGAACAATATCATAAGCTTATTATCCTGCGACAAATTAACAGGTACATGTATACTTAGACCTATTTGATATTTTTTGTCCTGTAAAGAACATGTATTTGCTAGTATTAAATTATAAGCTTGTAAGTGTTTTGATGGGGTCAAAAATCTGAATTGGACATTTTGTGTTATTTACCCGTTTCAGGGAGGTTGGAGATTCCAAAAGTGTTTAACATTTGTCCGTCTGTCTGAAACCTTTCTACAGCTAGAACTAAGAGTGCTATAAGAATGTACAGAGTTCCTAACACTGTTAATAATTTGGCGCAGCATTGCACAGGAATTCTGGAACTTTTTAGCTGCCAACACTATTCGGGGCGTGGATTCACCACTTTTACGTTGCATCAAAGTTATAGTTTTGCCACAAAATTGGTTATTTCACTCTCCAAATAGTGGTGGCAGCTGGAAAGTTCCAGAATTCCAGTGCAATCCTGCGCCAAAATTCTTAACAGTGTAGTACTTGTCGAATGTCATAAGGTTTCTAAGAAACACGAGCATGCGCCAGTAATGGTTGTAATAGAATTTTTTAGGTTTTAAAATTATTGAAATTGTTCTTTATTGAGTGATAATTGAAAGTCGTGAAGTGTTACACACCTAGTTTTTTCTTTATAGAAATCTAGAATTTCGTTTCTACAAACCTCAAGTTTTACCGACCCATGAGAGGATATGGCGGATGGTTGGAGGAAATGGAATCAAGCAGGTATGAAGAGGCATTATGTGTTCATAGGAGAATTAAATATCTCTATCTGCTCTATATAAAATAAAATCTCAAAATGGTTTTTCTTTGTAGTTGTCTACAATTGAACATCTACTACAAACGTTAGTTAACACATTGATGCCTAAGAACCATTAAGAGGAGGCGGTAGTCAGCTTGTGAATGGACAAAAAAAGGTACAGTAATTTGTTTTTCGTTTTCAATGGATTAAAGAATTGCCAAACTTAAATTTCTTACGATAATTAGGCAGTAGAATGAAGAGTAATGACTTCTGGTATAAGTATATCAAGCAAATTATAAAGGGACCTAATTAAAAAGAATCGTACTAATCATTGAATGTCTTTTTATTTGCTTCTTTAAAGCTTATAAACACTTAAGGCACGATATGACGTGAAATCTTTTTATTATAAACTCATCAGAATCATATTTGGCATGACAGCCCTGGATGGCTAAGGCGTTCTGTTGTGGACTCTTCCAGGATACTACTTTTGGAGAAAAAAAATCACACCTAGAATTTTAAAACCAGACCCTGCGGAGTCAATTCGTTGCAATTTAGGCCTACCTTTGTGTGAGGGTTGTGGGAAGTTTAGCAGTAATACTTTTATGAAGGATTTTCAATCTTCCATTCTTTCAAAATACGCAAGCCACTTCATACATTTGATGCTAATGGTTTTAATAGCATTCTTTTTTAATCTATAAATCCCGGAGTTATTAAATAGCCCTCGTGTAGCTCTAGTGCTAGGATAATTTAAACAGCGTTATTAAAGTACCTCCTCCTAAGACATTTTACATCTATTTAAATTGATGTTTACGTTTTTTGTTCTTTTTTCACCACACCATTCATTTTGAACCTTAATCCCTACACTTCCAGGCTTAATTTCTTGGATATGAACCATGGCTAGCAAAGCAGTTGCTAAAGCTGCATCTTATTGTAGAGTGGACGGTATACGCAATGTACTTGCACTAGGGGAAAAACATCTTCTTCGTATGGGAATCTGTCTGGTATCGGGTCTGCTTGCGATTCATCCCCTATATTGGTGTGAAGAAACCAGTTTTGCCTTGGTTCTTATCGGGGCTAGGAAGCCCAGTCGGTTAGGCATTCGCCTAGCATGCTAAAGGTCCCAGGTTCGGGTCCGGGCGTCGCTAAAAATAACTGCCGACCTATAAACGGTCCGTGCAGCCGAAAATGTCCGACGAATAATACCCCATCTAGAGGGAGGGAAAGTTAAATAAGTCCTAACGCTGCGTACGATGTCGCCCTTAACGGTTGCGTTGGGTACATCTGAAAGGGTTATAAGTCAGCATTCTTACCGTTGAGTTGCCCTGCTGTTGCTGTCTCTTGACACCTTCCACCACCCATGACGTCACTTTGGCCGATGCCGTCGTCGCTGCAGGTTGTATGGGTTGTCCGTGGGGGGCGCCACTGGTAGATGTGGTCGCCGGCGGCGGCGTGGAGGCGGCAGATCGTCGGACGGTCAAGCCGTTGAAGCGGCGACTCAGTTCGGCCGCGGCCCGCTTCGTAAAGCTGACCTCTGCCGCCATTTTTGGTTTCTGTCCGTCTTTTGAAGGAATGGCTGGAGTGTTGGTTTGGAAGCGGTCGATATCAGTTCATGTTGTTTGGATAATTTGTATGGATTAGTTAATTTTTTGGGGAGGCGATTGATATTTGGGTTAGGTCAACAAACAAAGCATTAATACTTCAGAAAAATGTATTTTAAACCAAATATTAATATTTCAAGAAAATAACAGTAATTTATCGTTGTATATTGCTTGGAAAACAGAAAATTATCTTATGTCTTTGGAATGTAAAGACTTTTTCAATTGCAATCAATTAAAGATACCTTTTTGCATAAAATAGTTTTTTTTTAACTTTAGGATGCTCCTCAGAGTAAAAAATTAATTTAACTTTATATTCTTGGAAAAAGGTATAGCTAAAAAGATTACTTAGAGATTTTAACCTCTTTAGAATGTTGTTTAACCTGTTCTTTTCATCAATTAGTTCTTGCTACAACTTTATTAAGCACAACATTTATAAATAGTTTAAGTGTCGTTGCTATATTCGTTAATACAAACACTAATTGTGTATCTTCTTTAGAAAAAGTTAAATAAGTTAAAACATCAAAAATCTTCCAATTTTTTAAAGATGTATAGATTAATTTAATAATTGAAAAAGAAAAATTAATTTACTTTACACGTAAGTTACTCATTCCTTCTCACATTAAATACTAAAATACTACAAGAAAATAGAATATAAAGAAACTCATCAAATGTAGAGCAAAATAGAATAAAACGAATGTCCAATTTATAAATGTTAAAATTACAAATTTAAGAATAAATATAACCACTATAATAAATAACGAGTAAGAACTAATTGGTAAAAGAACAGGGATATTTAGAATTGGCGAGGACGTGGTCGTTTTTATTAGAAAACAGTTACTAACAGATTGTTTTTGTAATTCAAGTAGTTAATTATTTATGTCTTGTGATAAATTCAGATGTATTATGCATTTACCTACTATTTAACATCATATATAAAGCAAATCTTTTGAATTTATGATAAGATAATTATTCAATAATTATAAAATAGCATAAAATGCTGCAATTTGCTTACTATCAAGACAAATCACTAGTAAAGAAATTTTTAATCCAATTTCTAAGCAATGAAAACTTGATGAAGTTTCATATTTTTCATGCTTAATATGAAGCACAAACTATAACTGTTAAAAACGAAATTTAGGTCATGAACATTCTAAA
This sequence comes from Hylyphantes graminicola, assembly GCA_023701765.1. Lineage (NCBI taxonomy): Eukaryota > Metazoa > Arthropoda > Arachnida > Araneae > Linyphiidae > Hylyphantes > Hylyphantes graminicola. The sequence continues at coordinate 63,448,487 of CM043118.1, read as the reverse complement.
TATTTCTTCATTTGGCTGAAATAACGACGGCAAATCTCACAACCCTACCAATTGAATACACATAGTTCTCATCGAAATCATTATATCCATCGGCACATTTCTCGATTGGACATTTCTAACTTTCCAGCAAAATTTATGCATGCTTGCATCCATATAAATAAGTCAATTTATCTGCTTTTAAAAACGTCGATTAATTTTTCAAAAGTTAAGGGATCCCCAGTTATTTAAAATGAAAACCGGTTTTCAAACACTCAAGTTTTCAGCACTTTTGCTTCAATCAATACACAGGTTGCTTTCCATACATCCAGTATTCAAACAATGCTTTCAAACGTTCTATTTTTCAATACGTGCAGCAAACCAATATATCCCAGAAACCAATTCAATGTGCACTAACTTTGATCAATACGCAGAAAGAATTCCAAACAACCAATATTCAAAACACTACTTTTCAATTGTCACCGCTACAATACGCGCAGAATTTCCTTACAGACGGTTTGATATTCCAATATAATCACACGTAGATTCAATCAATGGGACTCATTACCAAACGCACAATACTACTTCTGAATGCAAGATACTCGATACACTATTTTCCACTATGTCCTAATACATTCCGGGTTCCAATATCACAGTCCAGGTTCACAAACAGAACTTTGCTTCAATCAATACAAACACATCAATTTCCAAACATCCGATACTTTTAAAAACGTTAGATATTCCATGCAATACAGTCCCTCCATACCCCACTACAGTCCGGTATCTTCATGTTCCAATACAGTCCTTCGATATCCCACTACACTCCGGTATCTTCACGTTCCAATACAGTCCGTTGTACCAAGCGTTCCAATGTCCCCAATACACGTCGGCGTTGGTATCCAGGACCATGCGGTACGATGTCCTTTTCCCGGATAGCTCCTGGCCCTGTGCCTGGCTTCAGGGCGACTGGCGATTTCTCCCGTTTTTCCCAATCGATTCCCGGAACGATCCACTTCTACCGAGGGTGGTTTGTAAGTAGGATGGGAGTTTTTGGGCTTTGGTATGTAGAGCGTTTTCAAGTTAAGGGTTGCTAGGAAATAGGGGCTATATTCGGTGGTTTAAGTGTTTTTCTATTAATGAATTCTTTTACTGCAGTGCTTGATGTCATGTTGGGGGAGTTCCGCTGAGACTAAATGGATTCGATGTAGATGATTCTAGAAAAAATCTAAACAGCAATTGGTTTAAAATGATAATTTTTAAAAGTGCTCTTTTAATATCCTTCAGATATTTATTAAAAATACTCCAGATAAAATTAAACATTGATTTAGTAATAAAAGGCCAATTATTCCATTTGTAATCACGCATAAGTTTTGGGCAAATTAAAAAAAATCGTAGCACAATTGCAATTAAGTCATCATTGGTCGATTTAGAATTTATATAATAGTAAAATTTTCATTAATAGTTTTGTAACTGGCTGAAAAGTAAAATTTTTGAAGTTTTTCATCTCAACGGTTTTGAAGGGACTTTTTCTGGCATCAGAAAGATAAAAACAAACGTATTTTCAAAAATATAAAACGTTACACTAATGCTATAAAATTTTATTTAGTATATAAATTTGTAATTGTGATCCTTATTTATTAATTCAAAACACGTTCTCTTTTTCCGATCTAGTAAATAGCTAGATATATAACATAATATACTATCACCATTTCACACTTTTTTAAATCGCAATTTAAAGCCGACAAAGTATATGTAATTTAAAGATCGTATAATCAATATCAATATAGATCATATAATCAATATATCAATGTCGATCACATAATTAATGTATCATATTATCAATAATTAAGTGACATTTAAATTTTCCTCCCACACTGCTAAGTTTTAAAATGTTTCATTCTGTAAAAGTTGTTTTTTCCTTTACTATTGTTACCTTACAGTAAAAACAATTCACAAGCACTAATGGGAAGTTAAATTTAAAATCAATTTAGGGTCAAGTGGGGTAAGTGTGATAGGGTTTCTGCATTTTTCATTAAGAAAATTCGTTCTCTGCTTCAAGTAAATTCCCAAAGCCTAAAATTGGTAGTGAATTATTATAAGAAACATGCATATGTAGAAGAAAAATTATATGTTTGAATTCCATTTTTAAGTGTACAAAATTTGCGTTTCAAAATCCATTGCTGTTTTGTCACACTTACCCCACATGGAAAGACCCACATAAAAAGAAGACAGTTGCACTTAAATTCAAAAGCTCAAAAACTTCTTTAAACAAAAAATAAGGTCCATATTTATTTTTAGTTTAATTATAAGTGGTCTAATGTTATATATTGCAAACTTTCAGATTTTTAGAATAATTTCCAAAGTTACAAGAGCTGCTTATCACACTTACCCCCAATCACACTTACCCCACTTGACCCTACATTTTTAACACAAAAACGTAGAATAAAAAAAAAATCTGAATTTAATGACATCTTACTAGCATCGACATTTTAAAAACTAAACATAATTTGTTTTAGAATTGAATTCATGATTCATTCAAAAATAAAAAGGAATTATGTAAAGTTTTCTAGTGAAAGCATGTCAAGAAGTTTATTTTTTTTTAAGATACCGCTATAAAACGATAAAATATTTTTATTACTTCCAAATAAAATCATAGAATTCATAAAACTTTTAAACTGAATTTCATAATAATTAAATTTTTTATATCTGCAAACAACATCCATATTCTTGAAATCAAAATAAATTCTGTAGAAGTTTTTTAAATTTATAATTGCTATTTAACAGTAAAAAAATAGAAAACGCTTTGGAAAAAAAATATTTTTAGAATTATCGGTTCATAAAATAAGCCCCAAAAATATTATTGAATTTAATTCTTCAAAAGCTCTTTTTCATGTACAATTAATATCTTAGCGACTTAAAGTAAAAGCAATTTAAAAAGCATTGAAAAACGTTAAAGATTAAAATCTTTTTGCATATTTCCAAACGAAAACATCGACAGTAAGTTCCAATTAATTTTAATAACAATTCACTAAATAAATATTTATATTTTGATAATTAGGTTAAATTACGGTTTCACCAGGATTCATATATCCAAACTTTTCACAAAATAAAAGTAGATTGTGTAAAAGCTATTTTCCTTTATAACTGTTAAATTATAATAAAATAACAATCACGACGCATTAATAGAACGCTGAAGATCTTACAAATTTTGTAAAAATGCATAAAATCCAAAAAAGCTTGAGAAATTATACCTAATTTTTAATAATAAACGTTTGTCACAAATAACTCGGGTTTTGTACACTGAGAAAAAAATACTGTAAACATACAGAAATTTTTTTAGTAATGTTACAGAAATAACCAATTTTACAAAAAAAGTTTTTGTAATTCTGAACAGAAATCTTCATTTCTGAAGTTACAAAATAATTTCTAGTATTTTAGCCTCGATCTTGATTTGGATAGCCCTCGTGTAGCTCTAGTGCGAGGATAATTCAAACCTAACCTAATCTAATCGATCGTGATTCCAATTAGCCAATCGCCATTTTAAATTTATACTTTAGTTGGTTGTTTCAAATGAATTTAACTTCTAATTTCCTAGCGATCTATGTGCCGAAATAGCACCGTAGGGAAAGCGTCAGACTGATCATCTAAAGGTTCCTGGTTCGATCCCGGGTTTCGGCCGTCTGCTATTCCTCGGTATTATAGTGGTCAGTACCCCCGCCTGTCATGCGGGAGACCGGGGTTCGATCCCACGTAGTAGGAAAGTAGACATTTTGTTTTTCTTTGCAATTGCACTGAAAATGTGGTATCTTGCATAGTTACTGAAACATTACTTGTGTGGGATACATAAAATAGTCCTGTAAATCTACATGATATATACATGTAATTCTAACAAAAATATATTATGTGTTTTTACAGCACTATTTTTAGTAATTATTTACTAGAAATTTTCTAGGAAAAGTTTTTTACAAAAAAATGTTTTGTAATGGTTACAGATTTTTTTCACAGTGTAACACCATCAGACCTTCAATTGCCACTCAATAATAGATATTTGATATGCTGGAATTCGATTAAAGATTTTTACGACTTTATAATTTTTTTTAATCTTCTGGCGTCACATTTGGGGACATTTTTAAAAAACTCCCCACAAACAATTAACAGGTTAATTAGTTCAAAAATTGACCTCTTCCGATAGATGATCCAAATATCAGTTTTCAGCCTTTGATTACAGGTATCAGTCACTTATTTCTATAAAAAAATGAAGTTGAATGTAGGTCAATACGATATTAGTTCTTAAAAAATTATTATATTTTTCAAACTTTTCAAAAAGTTCTTTTAGTAGTTAATTTTAAAGACATTTTTCATTAAAAACAATGCTGCAAATAAGTGATACGGGCCTTTTTTGTTGCATTTATAGCACACAAAAAATTGTATTTTTAGAGTTTAAGGAGCATACATTTGTATGAAAAGTATATTTAGATTATGTGAGAATATACGTGGAGGATTTTGTTCGGGTCTCAAAAGATTAAAAACTAGAAGGTTCCATGGCAGCTTCCCGTTACGCATGAGCGATTTTCTGAAAAAGTTTATGATGTCTGAAAGGTAATGCGAACTTTTGTACCAGATTTGAAGTTTTTAACTTTTACTTCGAGCTTTAGAGGGATTTCGGACGACTGGACCATGTTCGATAGCCACTTGTTTGTAATCAGAACCCTCCGAAACGGGTGTAAAACACAATTTCCATTTAGGATTTCCATCGCAATACCTCCAATACCAGATATTTCTTTAATTTATACATAGCAAAAATGAATTGTCAAATTTGTTCCCGTTACTATATTAATTTGATAATTAAATATTCAAGAGCATCGAATGTTTAACAAATTCTACATATTTCCAAGCATAAAAATCTAACTAAAACTATTTTTATATTTGATGTCTTAGCATAAATAAGTTGAAGAATTTTTGTCACTTCTACTTAAGAGCTTGGTTAACAGCTTCTACTACTTATAGCTACTTAAAAAATACTTAAAGTATTCCCTTGGTTTACATAATGTATTTAAAAGGTGTATAGGTTTTTGTGCGCAAATAAAAACGTTCATACTTTTAAAGTTATTTTATTTTTTCGTAAAAGCATCCATTATAAAGATAAAGTTTATTTTTTTAATAAAACAATTTTCTGTACGTTTGATGATTGAAATATCACTACAAATTTCGTTAAGGTAGACCCGTACCTTTAAAAGTGAAAAATAATTTGAAATTTGTCGAAAAACACTTTATTATCAGAAATGCCTTACATATTGAAATATATATTGTCCAAATTTAGTAGTCGTTAGCAGGTTTGTTTATGTGCTTTTCTTAAAATTTAGATGATGTGTATAAGTACTTTCAATAACAACTAAAATCTTTAACCTGTTTTTCTCGAAAACATTTCTGAGCTTTTCACCTTCTTCGAACCGCTAAGGCACAGTGGAAAATCATACTCTTGAGTTAATTTTTCTTTTTTGTTATTCCATATGATGTAGTAAACAAACTAATGTTGAGTTTTTATGAAATATTATTGTGACAATTAATTCTGCTAAAATATTATTTTTGATTATTTTCGAATAGTCTTAAACTTGTTTTGTTCTACACACTTGTATAATGATGTAAAAAACACATTAGACTTGAATCTGTAAAATTAAAGTAGTAGAGCTTTAAATATTTGGAAAAATCGGGGCCAAATGTCAACTTTTTTGTCCATAAACTAAAAATAATAATATTAAATTTCTTTTAACGTAATTGCTCTAACATTCATATTTTTCATCTATACAAAAAATTTTAAGTGAAAATATTGAGAAATAAAAATTAAGTCTTTCAAGATACGGGTCTACCTTAACAGTGTGGCTATTTCAGCGAATATTGCCGATAAAACCTTTTATACATTTGGAACCGTCTTTTATGCAGGCACCAATGGACTTAACATTGCAATTATGATCAAACGAACCTAATACTTTCTGCCTACTTTCGCGTCTGATAGAACTATCATTTGTCTCAATCGACAGTTCCAGTGTCGTTCAATGCACGATTTTCGCCTCGAATAAATACTAGCTGCAGTAATTCAAATAAGATCGTGCAGTCTTAACTTTTTTTACAACTCTGTAAGAATTCGAAATACCCATGTAAACGCAGGTGTTAAAGCTGCAAATGTCTATTATGCAAGCAGCCTTTCATCTATGTACTGGAATTAATCCTCATAAGTCTAAAGAATACGAATGTGTCATTAGTCAATGTCTAGAGGATAATACTTCGTCCGTTGCGTCAATATGGGGTGGATAATATTTCGTCTAGCTCCTTTAACCAGAGCCAAAATATGAATAATATAGTTCTTGCTAAACGTATGAAAAGCGAGATCGTATCGTAACTAGAATATTTTCTTTGCCTCGAAGAGTTATTGTTTCTAGTAAGTAACGCATTAGATATCTTTTATAACTGATTATAGTGACTAGTTATATCATAGAATAATGATCCGCCGCACTTTTGTAATAGTACTTAGATTCCGCTTGCAATGTTTTTAACCCTTTGATGAATAAGCAAACAGGATTAAGTGTAAACTTGTTTTCACTGAATGGGTTTAAAATTTTTAACTGAACAGTTCCATTTTTATTTTGTTAAACTTTATTTCTTTAGCAAAAGATAAAAAAATATACTCTGGTACTTAAAATTTAGTTAAATTGAACAATTTACAAATTTTTAAAACTATATGTTGCAAGAAAACTTGACATTCAGGTGACGAGTTTATGCTTCTGTATATCTCAGATTGTTATATTGTAGTACCAGGTATTTGACAATTTTCATATATAATGTGTTTCATATTGCTTTCAAAATTGCAATCAATTATATGACAAAACGTTGTAACCCAATAACAGCGTAAAAATTTTAAAACTTTAATTTTCATTGCTCTTATTATTTTTTAAAGATTTTTTTAAATAATGTTTTGCAGAAATTATGGATTTAAAACCCTCCAAGGGATAAGTATATTGACAGTATTGAAAAGTGAACTTGATTTTTTCTGCATAACAATAAAGTTAAATTTTTAAGAACTTTTTTTTAAACTTTTCTAAAACTATATTTCTGCAGTAGACAGACTCTCCCGCTCCCCCGAAATACAAATTTTAAAATGTACTACAATTATTGTTATTTTTTTAAAATTATGAACGTTTTTGAAGAAACTAAGTCAGGTGAAGAGTTTATAAGACTGTATTCGTTCATTTTTTTTTTCTGTTTATGCTTACCAACAACTAAGAAGCTATTCGAAATAGTTTAAAATATTGAGTTCCATTATTAGTCACATTTGATGTTTTTTTATTTTTTAAAGTTGAATAAAAAATTAACTATCACTACCTTTTCAGGTATGGACTTGTGGATACGAAATTCCTCTGTGGTCGCCAGAAAAGTTTCTGTATGTTCTGATCAACCTCTAGCTACCAGCATTGGAATCGGTAAGTATAATTTTGTTACACTTTATTTCTGTAGCAAAAGATAAAAAAAAATACTCTGGTACTTAAAATTTAGTTAAATTGAACAGTTTACAAATTTTTAAAGCTTTGTGTTGCTAGAAAACCTGACATTCAGGCGACGAGTTTATGCTTCTGTATCTCTTAGATTGTTGCATTGTAGTACCAGGTATTTGACAATTTTCATTTATAATGTGTTTCATTCTCTTGCTACCTGGCGTCCCCGTTTGGACAATTTTTTTTAAACCTCCCCACAAACAATTAACATGTTAATTAGTTCCTAAATTGGCCTGGTCTGATAGAAAAATATCCAAATATCAGTTTTCAGCCTTTGATTACAAGTATCAGTCATTTATTTCTATAAACAATGAAGTTAAACGAGGTTCAATACGATAATAGAGTTCTTTAAAAGAATTATTTTTAACAAAATGTCAAACTTTTCAAAAAGTTCTCTTAGTAGTTTTTAAAGGCATATTTCGCATTAAAAACAATGTTAAAATAATTTGTCAGCTACAACTAAGTGATATGGCCCTTTTTGGTGCATTTTTATAGCACAAAAAATATGTATTTTTGGAGTTTAAGACTTGTCTCTAAGTAGTAACTATTAAACATAATTTTTTTTTTAATTTCTGTGAAAAACATACTTTTTAACATATTTGTGTATCAAAAGTATGTTTAAATTAAGAATATACGAGTAGGATTTTGCTCGGGTCTTAAGAGGTTAAAACTATTGCTCGTTTTCCTAAAAATACTTATTATAACGTCCAACGGGTACTGGAAACTCGTGTACCAAATTTGAAATTAGCTCTTTTAGTTGAAGTTGTAAAGTGACTTCAGGCTGACATACAGAAATACATATCAATGTCCGAAAAACCACTTTTTTAGTATCAGCGTCCAGCAAAAACGTGTGGGAAACACAACTATCATTTTGTATTTTTGACAACCATCAAAATACTTGTATTACCTTATGTTTTATATTAGATATTTGAAAGTAATAAAAGTTTATATTAAGGTTTAAAAAAAATTATTGTTACAATTGGTGAATCACTTTAAAAAGTAACAAAAATATTTATGATGAAGTTTAAAAAAAACTAAAAGTAAATCCAGAAAAATATTATATTTTCTATTTTGGGTTTCTTCTCCATGGATCTTATAGCCGTTTAAAATTTTAAACATTTGTCCCGATCTAGTTAGCTATTACCTGTATTGATTGTTACATAGTTGAGCTCTTCTGGCTGCCCGTAAAGTGTTTCAGTATACTAGCATAGCCACGCTCGTTTTGTAATTCGAAACCGTGGTCAAGTAACGTGGTAGTTATCTTATATTTCATTGTTGTTTACTAGCTCAGCTACATGTAACCAAAAAATCTCCAAGAACAAATTAGGGTAGCTATGAATCTCGAGATATTGAGTTTGTTGGGACTCGTTCATTGGATGACGGTAAGCGGGTACCTTCGCGCGTTAGAAAAAAAAGTTGGTGACACGATCGAAGACTTCTCCCAAAACACCAAGTATAGTTAAGTGGAACTATCCAAGGTGTATTCAACTCTAGCTTTATTTTAAATTAAGATTTCCGAAAATGTCAATGTGTTGTTACAATGCAGGGTTCCCACAGAAGCAGTTTTGGTCAGGTTATCAGTTCTCTCATTACCGAAAAATTCAACATGAGGGGACCCGTATATCTCATAGTTGGTAATTAAAATTAAAATTTACTTAATCATTGCAATTTTTTTCCAGACATTCTGAAACGAGGCGGTAATGCTGCCGACGCGGCTATTGCAACAATGGCTGCGGTGTCTGTCATCCAGCCATTATCGTGCGGAATAGGCGGTGACTGTCACTGCTTGTTTTTCAGAAACTCGGATAAGTCTGTCCTGGCTATTAACGGAAGGTAAATATTTTTTTAACTTTTTAGAATTTAGTATCGTGAAAATGCTATAACTAGAACTGAATTTACTGAAGATAATTAAAAACTAGTTAAAAATTCAACTGAACATTTCGTTTTAAAATGCTAAATTTACTGTGTTTTGCTACTGGCTACTATTCGGTTTAAAAATTATTTCATTGCTATTAGATATTGCTTTGACGAAACCAGGTCAAATGTATTTTATTAATTTCATTATTAGATAGCTAAGTAAGTACCGCCATAGGGTTCAAAAATCCGAAGTGGAGGTTTTGTATTTTTTACACGTTTTGGAGGATGCTGATTCCGAAAAAGTGGTTTTCAAACATTGGTCCGTCTGTCATCACTCTACAATTTGAAGTAAAAGGGCTATGGACTTCAAATTTAGTACACGAGTTCTCAGTACCAGTCGGACGTCATAATAAGATTTTAAAGAAAATTACGCATGTGCAAATGGTAGCTGCCATATAATTGCCGTGGGCTAGTAAACTGCGGTAATCGCAACAATGTGTTATACCATTTTTGATCTGAAATAAAAAAAATTCCAGTATGTTTTCCTAATTTCTAGAGTAATGGAGTGCTTGCAACAATGGTCCAAGTCATTATGGAAGTTACTGCAGTTTACCTTATCACGGCAGATAAAATTTAATTATTTAAAGTAATTCAAATCACTTGATAGATTATCTTTAAATGGTTTCATTGATTGATTGAGCACTAATTGATAGGTGGGGATAGTTTTCTAGTTTTCTTTTGTGAAACATTTTTCTTCTTGAAACCAAATCGGGCGCTGCGGAGCCCAGTCGGTTAGGCACTCGTCTAACATGCGAAAGGTCCCAGGTTCGGGTCCGGGCATTGCTAAAATAACTGCTCCCCCATAAACGGCCCGTGCAGCCAAAAATATCCGACGAATAACACTCTTGTAAGGGAGTGCACGTTAAAAAATCCTTCAAAGTCCTAACGTTGCGTACGATGTCTCCCTTAACGGTGGCGTTGGGTGCCTATTCAGGTGCCGGTTCGGCACTTGACTGTGGTTCTAAATACTACACCCGTCGCCAATAGCCCTCTTGCAGCTCTAGTGCGACGATAATTTACAATTCTCCTTCTTCGCTGACACTACAGCCTGTTACAAGCCAAGGCCGTCTCTCCAAGTCTCCTCCATCTGACTCTGTCCCCCACAATGGCCCTCCATCGGTTAACTCCTAACACCTTGAGGTCTCTTTCAATCACATCCAGCCATCTAGTTGGGGGTCTTCTTCTATGCGCCGCTTTCCTTCCATCTTCGAGAAAGTTACTTTTTTGGTGGGGAAGCTGTCTTCGTAAATTTACAATTAAACTAAACAAATTACTTGATAAATTATCTTTAAATTGTTTAATTGATTTTTTCGGTGCTAATTGAGAGGTGGGTAGCGTTTTATTCTTTTGTGAAACATTTATCATCTTGAAACCAAATCTCTTTCTATATTCTTTTAGTGGAAGAACAGGGAGAAACTCTACTTTCGAAAAAATCCGTGCCTCTGGAATCAAATATCCTAGGGAATTCCCCTGTCATGGACTCTGGGTGTCCGTCCCCGGTACTATAGCCGGTATGTTCGATACATTGAAGAACTTTGGATCTGGGAAGGTAAGAGGCCTCAAAAGATGTTACATTTTAACTTAAATTTTTCAAGAATGACTACACTCCGTGCCAACCTAACTTGGGTAAAAGCAAAGAGTAAAAAGGGAGAGAGAAAGGAGCGCGATTGGTTCGTTAGTTGGAAATCCTTGTAAGGTAATATTTACATACAAAATGATCTGAATACAATTTAACCAAAATACACTTTTCAGTCTGATAAAATTGCCAAATAATACGAATTACGAATAATACGAATGGGAGAGTGCACTTTAAATATCCTTCAAAGTCCCAATGCCGAGTACGATTTTGTCCTTAACAATTGCGTTGGTTACCTACTCGGGTCTCGTCACTTGACTATGGTTCTGAAATACGACGTCCGTCGCCAATAGCCCTCGTGTAGCTCTAGTGCGACGATAATTCAAAACCTAACCCAATTTTCAGGGGACAATCTCTTCTCAAAGGCCAGCAGTAATCTGCCATCATGTAGCACATGACGAGACAATACCGAGCACTTTGAGAACTTTCATCAATATATTTGTTATCTGGGCATTTGAAAACGTATAAATTTGCGATGATATCCAGGGCAACAAAACAAAACTTTTTTTGTAGAGCTGTGTTTTTATTTCATTGCGTTCAGAGATTTATAAAAAGACAAATAATCAAAGCTACCATTTTAAATGAATAGGGTATTTTTTTATTTTGGTACTTTCTTATATACAGATTAATTTTAACCATTAAATATTCGTCCTGACATTCTAATTCATTCATTGCTTCATTCATTCAATTCCAACTCAGCATTTTCTCACAAAAAGCTTATTAAAAAAAATAGCCTATGCATTAAAAACGAGAATTAATATTTAATCCTAAAATTATTTGAAAAGAATTCTGCCCTTATAAGCATAAATTTCTTTCGATAATAGATTCAGAAGAGTTATTATAATGCTAATGCCTGCGGTATCTTTCGATAGCAAGTTCTTTATTCATTCCAAGTTGTTTATCAGGATTAAAATATGCAAGCATTGCAAGAAAAGCAGATTCTTTTAGATAAAAGAAAACCTTTCATGTTTCGAAGATAAAACGAAATTGAAAGTCAGTAAAAATCTTGTTTTTAAAGATATTCTTTATTAGAAAATGTCCTGGGAATTTTATAGTTACGTTTATATCACGTTTTTCCAATGATATGGTGAAAAGTTTGAATTGCTATTTTACTGGTGATTATAAAGTTTCTTGTATTCGAAATGTGGTCCGTTTCACACAACGGTTATTGTATTTTTTTTTGTCGTACTTACGGAGTCGCATCATAATCTTCTGGGGAATGTAATTCAATTGGAGCTTGCACATACGACGGAAAAAATATCGGACTTACGATTTTTTCATCGCTATAAGCTCAAGTAGTGAGAGCTGCTCTAGCTGCCACTACTGTTTGGAGCGTGAAACAACCAATTTGTGCTAAAGCCATAGCTTTGATGCACCGTAAAACTGGTGAATCCACGCTCCGAACAGTGGTGGCAGCTAAAAAGTTCCAGAATTCCAGTGCAATCTTGCGCCAAATTTTAACAGTGTGTATATTTTTTTACAGTTGATCACAATTTACTGCACTTATTATACTCTAGAAAAATATTTATACAGAAAGACATATTTACCGAATAAAACTATTATTTTCTTTAAATTGTTTTTTTTTTTCATTTTTCTGTTTTAAACCGCGTCCTATACAAAACAATCACACCCAAATCTAAATATTTCTCTGAAAATAAACCTTAACAGAAATTGTCCATGTCCGAAAAAGTAAATAGGAGCATTTATTTCCGCAAATCACTTCTTTATAAATAACTTATTGAGAGAAGTTTGTAGGAAAAACCTTCTATGGACTCCATTAACATTAGCCTTTTTTTACTAAGATACGGATATAACACCATCTATGCCTCTTTCTAACTGTCTGTGAACTTGCCAATTTTCTCTGAGTGTCCATTGCAGATGTCGGCCTGTCTCTTGCAAGAACATAATTAATGCATTAAGTATAAATAAACGTTAGGATTTTTCTTTGTATGAAAGTCAACTTGTATATTACTGATGAATTTTTCATGTTGCGTAACTAGCATACTGCTTTTATGTTATATCACAATTGTGTTACGCATGTTCTATATTAAATTTTTATCTTATAAAAATATTAAATAACAATTCAAAAAAAAAGGATTCAAATACAAAAGAACGGCAAGTAACATTGCTTTTTCATTATATTGTAATAAACCTAAAATACTTGTGACCTACAGACCTAAACAAAAACAAGTTTATTTTAGTACTATAGAGTTGTTGTCGTGTGCCTCCAGGCCCAAGCCTGGAAGTCAAGAGGGTTGCAGTAGCATCCGCTGGCTCAAGGCTTTGAGTACCCATGAGAGGGTGGATGTCTGGCTTCTACTCTGATAAGGTGCCACCTCCTCAATTTAGGCATGTCGCTGGACTTGTATATTGCGTATGAATATGGTTCAGCTTTTATCACCATTTCAATATTATTAAAAAATGCATTCTTAATTTCTGTTCCTCAAAAAAAAAAATCTTAATTTTCTCCAGACGACCTGCCCCCATGGTAAACTATTACCGACTTTCGGACCCACAGATTTAACGAGCGCGTTCTCGTATTATACGGTCGAACCTCGTTAACGCGTAATCGCTTAACACAAATTTCGCTCAAGATGAACTGAAAGCATTTCCCCGGAACGAAAAGCTTTGAGCTAATGCTATAAAAAAAACTCTTAACACGAAATCGCTTTAGGCGAAATTCCGCTTAACCCAAACGAAAATTTTAGCAATTCAAAATTTCGAATAACAAATTAAACAAAGCATAAAAAAACGGCAACGAACATTCTAAAAATAATTTTTTTCTACTTCTGGTTCTGAGAAAATCGGGATATCTTCCATGATTCGCCAGCAAGTGTAGGATGATCTATTACGTCATGAGAAGCATAGGTGTTTTCCTGCAGAGGTCAAAGGTAAAGACATGAAATTCGAAAGGGATTGCATTTAAACTTATTGATATTCATTCAAAGTGATTCGGAAGCAGCTGTGTATTAAATGTAAATTGTCAATGAAGAAATTAAGAAACTAATTGCACGAGTTTTTTTTAAAAAAATCAAATACCATGTTTTACTCCAAGACTTTCGGATCCACAGATTAAAAGGGCACATTCTTCGCATTCACTCGAGACAGCATCCGGGATCCGAACAAGGACCCAATCGCCTGACAAATTAATATTCCAGCCAAAAATTCGTATGTATTCACTTCACCATTATAAACTAAGCAAAAGATATTATTTGACTTAAGTCTTTTAACGCTAAAGTGACGCAAGAAGCCGCAAGCATAGCGCTCCATCCCTTCTGGTCAAGTGCTGCATCCCTTGCGATCCCCCAACTAGGACATCAGACACTATTTCTTCTCTTTATCGCCAACTGACGCCATATTAGTTTGGGTAGACCAATTTTCCTCTTTAAATAGGTGCATTAGGTTTATTTAACAAATTATAATTCATGCAAAAAATTTCTGAATTTCTCAATTGGCAAATCAAATTCGATGTTTTCGTTCTAATACGGCCAAGTCGAATGCTAAGGTATTCACTTCTTGTTATAAGTGTGGTATAATATAGGTTTCTTAACATATACCGATATTCTCTCACTTGACGAATTGCATTAGATTTTTCTGTGTAAAGACGAATGCCAATATCGTCTCTCAATAGGCGGTCATATGACGTTAGATGTTTCCGTGCTACTGCGGTGAAGTCGAATGCAAAGATCGTCTTTTCTGTCTCTTCTCAATAGGTGGTCATATTGACGTTCGATGTTTCCGTGCTACTGCGGTGAAGTCGAATGATCGTCTCTTCTGTCTCTTCTCAATCGGCGGTCATATTGACGTTCGATGTTTCCGTGATACTGCGGTGAAGTCGAATGCAAAGATCGTCTCTTCTGTCTCTTCTCAATAGGCGGTCAATTGACGTTCGATGTTTCCGTGATACTGCGGTGAAGTCGAATGCAAAGATTGTCTCTTCTCAATAGGCGGTCATATTGACGTTCGATGTTTCCGTGATACTGCGGTGAAGTCGAATACAAAGATCGTCTCTTCTGTCTCTTCTCAATAGGTGGTCATATTGACGTTCGATGTTTCCGTGCTACTGCGGTGAAGTCGAATGCAAAGATCGTCTCTTCTCAATAGGCGGTCATATTGACGTTCGATGTTTCCGTGATACTGCATGAAGTCGAATGCAAAGATCGTCTCTTCTGTCTCTTCTCAATAGGTGGTCATATTGACGTTCGATGTTTCCGTGCTACTGCGGTGAAGTCGAATGCAAAGATCGTCTCTTCTCAATAGGCGGTCATATTGACGTTCAATGTTTCCGTGCTACTGCGGTGATTGAGAGACGACCTTGGCATTCGTCTTCACACAGAAAAATCTAATGCAATTCGTCAAGTGAGAGAATATCGGTATATGTTAAGAAACCTATATTATACCACACTTATAACAAGAAGTGAATACCTTAGCATTCGACTTGGCCGTATTAGAACGAAAACATCGAATTTGATTTGCCAATTGAGAAATTCAGAAATTTTTTGCATGAATTATAATTTGTTAAATAAACCTAATGCACCTATTTAAAGAGGAAAATTGGTCTACCCAAACTAATATGGCGTCAGTTGGCGATAAAGAGAAGAAATAGTGTCTGATGTCCTAGTTGGGGGATCGCAAGGGATGCAGCACTTGACCAGAAGGGATGGAGCGCTATGCTTGCGGCCTCTTGCGTCACTTTAGCGTTAAAAGACTTAAGTCAAATAATATCTTTTGCTTAGTTTATAATGGTGAAGTGAATACATACGAATTTTTGGCCGGAATATTAATTTTTCAGGCGATTGGGTCCTTGTTCGGATCCCGGATGCTGTCTCGAGTGAATGCGAAGAATGTGCCCTTTTAATCTGTGGGTCCGAAAGTCTTGGAGTAAAACATGGTATTTGATTTTGTCAAAAAACTAGTGCTTTTTTTCAGAGTATAATAAGTGCAGTAAATTGTGATCAACTACAAAAAATTATACACAGTTAAAATTTGGATTTCACCGGAATTCTGGAACCTTTTAGCTGCCACCACTATTCGGAGCTTGGATTCACCAGTTTTACGGTGCAAAGTTATGGTTTTACCACAAAATTGGTTATTTCACGCTCCAAATAGTGGTGGCAGCTATAGCAGGTCTCGCTACTTGAGCTTATAGCGATGAAAAAAACGTAAGTACGATATTTTCCCCGTCGTATGTGAAAGCTCCAATTGAATTACATTCCCAAGAAGAATATGATGATTCACCGTACCATAGGTACGACAAAAATACGTCTCTTCTCAATAGGCGGTCATTTTGACATTCGATGTTTCCGTGCAACTTCAGTGAAGTCTAATGCTAAGGTCGTCGCTTCTGATCATAGTTTTAGTAAAATATAGTTTATTTAATATTGCAATTTGTGCAACTTTTTGAATTTCTTTTAATTGGCTAATTTTATTCATTATTCATGTAAATGCGAATGGCAAGATTGTAACTTATAATCATAGTAAGTAAAATGCAAGAGGTTTATTTAATATCAAATTTTATAATATATTTCCTAATTGATTAGCGGATTTATTTACATTTTATCAAGGGTGCATGTGAATCTTTAAAAAATGTCCCTTCCTTCCAACATCGTGCTTCAATTTACGCTCTATAGGGAGCAGAAATCAGACTTCCACACTCTAGGAGCCTTTTTGCCTTCGGAGTTGTGCCGAACGAATTCTACTGCACGCGTTTTGCCTTCGAAGCATGCCGTGAGAGTACGCAACATCAGCAATTTTATTTAAGTCATATTCACTTTTTATGACCTGACCTAAATTTTAATTATAATGAATTCCGTGCCTATTTTAAAATTAGCTGTGTAATTAAGGTCAATATATTACGGTATGAAAATAGTTAGAACATAAGAATGCACTTCATGGTGAATTTTTTTTTCTTTTCTGTTATTTATATTAACTAAATTTCTTAACTCATATTTATTGAATGAATGATTTACCATTTTAGTATTTGATGTTTTGGAGCTGAATGCTGATTGACTTGATGAAATCCCAACTTCCTTATATTTTTCCCCAAGTGAACAATGAACGTTAAGCAAAGCTCATTTTAACCCATTATGCCCTGAATTAAATTTTTATTTTAATTATTTGCCTTTGAACATTTTAATGATATATATTGCAATAAGAACATCAATATGTAAAAATAGTTTACACATAAAATGTACTTTATGTCCCGAATTTATTTTCCTCTTTCCTCCTTTTTTAGTAAAGGTTTAAATTTAGCTCTTTTTATTGACTGGTAGATTCCTCTACAGTACTTTTTAAATTTAATGAGTTCTTATAATAAGAGTTACCGTGTAACCGTTAAATGGTAACTCTAATTATAAGAACTCATTAAATTTTAAAAGAACTTTAGAGGGATCTGTTCATCATTCCAGCTTACAATGCAAGAAATCTTGGAGCCAGTCGTCGCATTAGCCGAGGAGGGTTTCCCCCTGCCCTACAAACATGCCGTCATGTGGGAGCAGTATGCAGATGTCTTCAGGCATTCCCCAAATGCCCAAGACCTGTTAGTTGAAGGAAGAGCTCCGAAACCTGGGGACATTATCAAAGCACCCAAGTTGGCGAAATGTCTCAAGGTATATATAGGCTGATTTGAAGTTTGTGTTTCGAAAAGAGGATATAAAATGGATTTTTAGCGGAAATTCATAATGAGTTCGTTAATTTTTTTTGTTAAACAATCAATTTCGAAATCTTTGGACTGCATCACCAACCTTCATTTAACATCAAAAATTTCACTAGTTTTAAATGTTATTTTTAGAACACTAAAACAAGTTTTTTTTTTTTGAGAACTTCCTCACACAACCACATTTGATAGATATAATTTTTCAAAAAAAGAAAAAAAAAAGGAACAACGCAAAAAAATTTAGTGCTTTTGGCGAGAGGGATATGGTGCAATTCCCATTAGTGGTGACAAAGTGCAATTTTGGTGCTTTTTGGAATTAATTTTACTCAAACACTCCAACATACTTTACTAAATTTAACTCAAATTAGTTATGTGCAAAAAATTTATTCAATGATTGCTTTTTTCATGTCTTTGTACTTTTTTTATTTGCTTTATAGGAGTTTACTAGTGAAAGATGGACCGTTCAAATTTTAATTCATATTTAAATTTAAAATTCAAATTTTTTTCTTCAAATGGCGTATAAAATAGCAATTCGTCGTTCTGATAAGAAAATAACTGGTCACTTACACCGACTCTTTGAAGTGAACACAGAAACAACATAATATAAAGCCTACTTTATTATGAAGAGTATTTATGACTGAAAGATTTGAAAAAAAGTTGATGGCTTTGCATTTAGTAGAATCAAAATTTAGGGAGATCAGTGGTAGCTTTAAATTTAAAAGCTAGGGGTGCGTAGTACTACACGACTTTCCATTAACACGCAGTAAATCAACCGAGAACATTTTTGGTATTTAAAACATTTGAAGGTAATTTTGTACCCAATCGTAATGTTTTCATTATTTTACAATTAATATATAAGGTAATCGAAAGTCAAAATATTGAGAATCCTATCTATGGTCACTGGTAGGGGTCCTGTTTAAAAGTGTTTCCGAAAAGTGGTAGGGGAGACCGGGTCAAGTTGATACACTTTTTACTTTCTGATTTTTGTAATTTTTTTCTGTCAATATTTTGAAACAAACTAAGTGTAGTTAGTAACTATAACTCTTTGGCTAACGCCTGATATTTTTATAATCTAAATAGAATTGAATTTTCACTGACAAAAAAAATGTTTTTTAAAATGTTGCAATGTGTATCAACTTAACCCGATCTGGGTCAAGTTGATACGGCATTGGGTCAAGTTGATACGCATTATGGTGGGCCGAAAAATACTTTTTATTTTATTTCGGATCGCTATAGTGCGGAAAAGTTGCCATTGGTAAAGACATGAAAAATGCACTAATTATTTTTTTTTTTATAACCATATCTTCAGTTCGCGCAATGCCTTCAAAGTTGGCGAAAAATTGTCAAAAACCGTAATTTTTCATAATTTTTTATACCCAATATATGATTTTAATTGCTTTCCTATATCATGTTGTATGATTAAAATTTACAAAAAGTTAAAACTTTGAAATTCAGCAAAAAATACGAATTTTCCTAATTTTATACTACGTTGAGTGGTCGGAAGATCTGACACAAATGTATAATAACTTATTATTAATAATAAATGCTATAATATATAGTATAAGTGCATTAATATTTGGATTTTACATACTTTTAGTAGTTAATTCATGATATAGGAACGCAATTAAAAACATCTGCCTTTTTAAAAAAAAAAATTATAAAAAATTACGGTTTTTAACAATTTTTCGCCAACTTTGAAGGCATTGCGCGAACGGAAGATATGGTAATAAAAAAATAATAATTAGTGCATTTTTCATGTCTTTACTAATCGCAACTTTTCCGCACTATAGCGATCCGAAATAAAATAAAAAGTTTTTTTCGGCCCACCCATTAAGCATATGAGTAAGCTGAGACGGTGCTAGGAAATATTTAAATATATCTAATAAAAATGCAGTAATTACGAAAAGTGTTTTATTTTACAATATAAGTAGGTTTTTAACTTAATATGATACAAAGTTTTACATGATAGGGCCTACATTGATTGTAACTGATAACTACGAGTCTGAGAAGTTGGGATCTGATTGACAATTGAAACACGTGTAAAATGGATTGTCTTCAGCACATGCGATGTGTGCCCACTTCTTACAGGATATCAGTCCTGGCCAGGCTTTGACGTTGAATATGTTTTGAAGCACACCAAACAAAAAGACTCTTCGCCTTCATCAGAGTCTGATTCATCTTTTTCAATTTTTATTCGTTTCTCTCTTATTTTATTTTTAACTTCTTTTGTCAGGTTTTCTGTTCTTTGTTTTCGGTTCTTTTCTGTTCTTCCATTCTTGGTAATATTACCCCCTAATGATTTAAACAATTTTAACTTTTATTTTCTTGTTAAAATATATCTGCCAAGCTCCTCCTCAAGTTCGTCAGTCAATATTTGTCGATGTTTAGCATAACCCATTTTTACAACCTCGTCAGTAGCCTCTGGCATTTCAAGTTTTATTTTCCCTTTTTTGTCTTGAACCTGTAAAGAGCTATTGTGTCTATATTAAAGATTTTGGCCGCTTCCCTAATATACATTCCGCCATTTCTAATCTCTTCATAAGCTCTTCCAAAAATATCAATTGGTATTTCGCCTCTTGTAGTTTCTTGGTATCTATAAATAAATGCAACATATGAAAATTCTTGTGGGTTAAGTTGATACACCGTATCAACTTGACCTTAAAGAAGCGTATCAACTTGACCCAACCGTCGCCATTACACTAAACCGCAAAATACGGAAAACCAATAAGAGCTAGAACAAAGTCTACTAGGTTACATTCTTGCCTTTATAGCATGTAACAATGTGATGTTATTTTTAACACAATCCACTAACAAGTAAACTTTCAATAACACTTCAAATACAGGGGTAAAAATTTACTTTTAATGCTCAAAACCAGTATTTAATTCACAACTCATAGAACAAAGCAACCTCCTCTAAGTGCTCACGTGTGGTTGTTGACGACGGACCAGTCGTCCAGTCAAGTGAGTACCAGTTAATTGCGCCTGCGCATTACGGAGTTATTTTGACTGTATCAACTTGACCCTGTATCAACTAGACCCGGTCTCCCCTATCCTTGAAAGGCTCTTCCTTGCTCCCGTAAACTCATATACGTTTCTACAAGTGTGCATCTCTTAAAAAAAAAACTTCAATCCAACCACATTTTAGGCCCTTTACATGGATTGCGAATCCATGGATTGAAAAGCAAACTCAACCATTTTCCCCTCTATATGATATTCTCCTACACAGAACCGGAATTGCAGGGTTCATTGGGGGGTTTCGCAAACTCTCCAATGATGGAGAGTTTGATGTTTCATACCGTGGATTCGGCCGCAGACTATCATTTGGGTTTGAAATCCTGCTGGACCTCTTTTTCCCCTAATGGGGATTTTGGCATTCCATGGGTTCGATGGCTCATTTAAACGCGCCTTTTGACATGTTTCTCTCCTTCAATCCAGAAAATAGCTGAAACCGGTCCAGAAGCCTTTTATTCCGGCGACATGGCCCATGAAATTTCCCAAGCAGTCCTCAATAACAAGGGAGTTCTAACCGTAGATGACCTGACAGACCACTTGGCCAACCCGCCGACGACCAACCCGACCGAAGCACTGAGCGTCGATTTCAACGGCCTCAGAGTCTGGGAGATGAAGCCGAACACCGTGGGGATTGTCGCCCTGGTGGTGTTCAGCGTCCTGAAGGAGTACGACTTGAAAGGTACAGTAGAACTCCAATTATCCGTAGTGTTGCGAGTTAATGGAAAAAACTAAGTTTAGTGGAAGCAATAGGGCCATAACTAGTCTAACGTGGGTAAAATCATTCATTTTTAAGGAACAAACATAGTGGCAAAATTCAATAGAGAACCAACTTTTCACAAATGCACAGAATTTATATCTTCGATTACATTTGAATTGTACAGCTGGGGAAAAAAAAAAACGAATCACCCCTCGTTTCTCGGCTGCTATTGATCAAGGAATTTTGTGTAAGGTGTCAATTTTCAGGAAATAACGTGAGGAATTGGGAACTGGCAACAAAAATTGTAATAGGGGTCGTGTACATATTAAAATTAGTACCAACTTTGAAAATTCCAATGGCAACACCCAATTTTTTTTGCATAAAAATGTGCAGCACCTTCAAAATACCCCATGTATAAAAAAGAATTATTTATTTTGCATTATTTGCTGAGATATTAAAGCCTTAATTTTGAACTCGTTTGGGGGCAAATCTCCTAAGTGATAAAAGGTAATATTTTGGTTGTGTCTTTTCAAAACGACAAGATAAAAAAGGGTTAGCATAATCTCGCCAACGGATGCTAGAATTTAACTTTCTTCAGTAATATTGGGATTTTTAGAGTTTTTTTTTTAAATTTTGGATTTTAAAATTCAGAAATTAAATAAAGGCTAGAAGATGAAAAGTTTTAATTTTAAATTAAGTCGTTATATACGGTTGTTTATAAAGAAACGATTTTCAAATGCTATTTGTTACAATCAGATTGAAAAACATGATTATTACACTTATGTTTTAAACTTTTTCTGCAAATTTTTGTTTAATTCACATTGTTGCAAAAAGTTTGTTTAAAATTCATTGCACTCTATCGGTAATATCGGCCCAGTGGCTTAGTGGTAGTGCTTATTTCGCATTGCCACGCCACAGGTCCGGGGATCGAATCCCGGATTGGGCGAGGTTGACCCATCCTTTCATCCTTTAGTGGGTCGATAAATTGGGGACCAAGCATGCTTGGGGAACTAAACGCTGGGGGTTCCGCGTGAGGCTTTCCACATTACCGGGACATATACCTTGCACCCCAGAGCCCTTGTATCACGAACGCTGAAATGGGCACGGCAAGCCCTGACCCACTAAAGGGCTGTTGCGCCGATGAGTTTAGTTTTTTTATCGGTAAACCACGTATTGCAAATTGAGGGTTACGACCGTAACACGATATTTAAGAAAGGCAAAATAAATTTACTCAGAATGATTTGGTAATGATTTTTAACCAACGCAGTAGGCACTAATAATTTTAAATAATTAATGTGGTAACAATCAAATGTATTTAAAACCGAATTCCAATAATATTATAGGGTATTTATTTTTAAATATTAAACACACTTTTTGAAATTGTATTGGAAATAGCATACATTTAAAAATATAGTAACCGATATAATTTAATGTTAATTATACAAACAAAATACATTGTATGCACTTGAAATAAGAAAAGATTTTAAGACATTTGACAGAAATCGATAATTTGAATAAACATTTACCAACAAACGCTTTTTAATCACCAAACGATAATGCAATTTAGGATCAAATTTGCCGAGTAATTTTTTACGCGGTCCCTAAAATTCGTCTTTTTCAGTTTTTTTACAATAACTCGGCAAATAATTGCTATTGAATTACAAAATTCGAGATTTTGGTTCTACTTGATCTACTTTATCGATTTATGTAAAAAAAATTTGGGGTTGCTATTCATGTTTTATTTTTTCTTATTTAAATTTAAATAAAAAATTATTAAAAATGAAAAATTGATGAAAAAGCCTGTGTGATTTGTTTTTGGAAAATTTAGAAGTATATAATGAAAAAAAAATCTTTGTTTAATTCATTTTATTTGTAGAGGTATGAATAAAAGTTTGCGAAACTTTTTTAACATTATGGGCGTTCAACTTTGAATACTTATATCTCAGCAAATAATGCAGAATAAATAATAATTTTTTATACATGGGGTATTTTAAAGGTGCTGAACATTTTTATGTAAAAAAAATTGGGTATTGCCATTGGAATTTTCAAAGTTGGTACTCATTTTAATATGTAGACGACCCCTATTACAATTTTTGTTGCCAGTTCTAAATTCCTCACGCTATTTCCTGAAAATTGACACCTTACACAAAATTCCTTGATCAATACCTGCCGAGAAACGAGGGGTGATTCGTTTTTTTTTTCCCCAGCTGTACAAGGGAAAAACCGCTTGATTTCGTAGAAGGCTTTCCTCGATAGGCCTCTTTGGCGATGATAGCGAGAAATCTGCTAAACTGTTGTAGAGAAACCGGTTACTGGTTTTTTCTTTCGCGGCAACCCTGATCCATGCCAGAGATAAGTGAACACGAGTCACACATTGTACCGCTGATGAGGAACCGAAAGAAAAACCGGTTTCCTGCCGCCAAGCAGACACGATTACGGGAAGGCTCCTAATAAATCAAGCGGTTCTACCTTTGTACTCTTCATATCGCACAGAATTTATATACTTCGATTACATTTCTTCTAAGTTTTAACAAACTTTGTTTTCTTTATACTGATTCTTGAGATAGGTAAATAAGTAGGTTCAGTTCGTATCTAAAAATTAACCAACAAAAAGTCACACACTGTGATAAAACCTTGATAAAATAAATAATCAACATAAAGCGTTGCTGTTTATTCGAATTTTACAATAAAATTCCATCCGGCGTACCTATTACTGTTCGTCTTTCTTGGATGTCATGTCTAGCAAACGTTTTGGACTTGAGAGGTAGGTCTATAATAATGTTTAGCCCTGTACCTACTGACGGTACTTATCAGCAACACTTAGGGCTGGGGAGCCCAGCCGGTTAAGACGTTCGCCTTGCATGCGGAAGGTCCCTCTTTCGGGTACGGGCATCGCCAAAGTAACTGCTGACCTACAGCCGGCCCGCAGCCAAAAAATGTCCGATGAATAGTGTAGATGAAGTGCACGAGCACGTTAAATATTCTCCAAACTATCAATGCTACATATGAAGTCGCCCTTAAGGGTTTTATCCCTGAAAATTAGATAAAAGTATATTTTCTATACATTGAAGATTTGGCTTCGCTTAAGATCGTTAAAAACGATCGTATGCTTCGTAAGACCTTTAATTCTTTTTCATTACGTTGCTTTTTTCAAACTCTTCGCGTTTAATTGTAGTGTCACACACCTTTTTGCAAGTTTATTATGGTATTTTATTTTAATTTTCAGCTCTTGGTCACAACTCGCCAGAGTACATCCACCTTCTATCAGAAGCTACCAAGTATGCGTATCTCGAATGCTGGGACTACCTTTGCGATCCTCAGTGTTGTCCGAAACCTGTAGATGACTTGTTTCTTGAGGACGTAGCTAAAAAAATTCGGTGCAAGATTGATACAGAAAGGTAGATTAAAATTTTACTCGATTTCATTTGAATTACTACCATTATTTTTATTAGTAATTTTAATTACAATGAATTGAAGAGTTTTAAGAAAATATTTCATTTAAAATTGATGTTATAGAAAGAGGAAGATGCCATTGAATGGAATAATTAGAACGCTTGCGTACAATGTCGCCCTTAACGGTTGCGTTGGGTGCCTACTCAGGTGTCGTCTTGTCACTTGACTGTGGTTCTAAAGTACGACGCCCGTCGCCAATAACCCTCGTATAGCCCTTGTGCGACGATTATTCAAACTAAACTAAACCTTTCTCTTCTCCCTACATGGTGTTAGAGGAATTGGGCACCCAAGCTCTTTAGGTCTGGGTGGTTTTAAAATATGACGGCCGTCACCCAATTAGCCCTAGGGTAGGCTCTTTTGTGACGATAAAGGCAACTATTTAGGGCTACATTGCTTTTTTTTTCGTGGGGCTGAGGAACACAGTCGGTTATATAGGCATTGACCTAGCATTCGAAAGGTCCCATGTTTGGGTTCGGGCATCGCCAAAATAACTGCAGACCTATAAACGGCCCGTGCAGCCAAAAATGTCCGACCAATAATACCCCGTGTAGAGGAAGTGCACGTTGTATATCCTTCAAAGACTTAATGCTACGTACGATGTCGCCCTCAATGGTTGCGGTTGCGTTGGGTGCCTATTCAGGTGTCGGCCCGTCACTTGACTGTAGTTCTAAAATACGACACTCGTCACCAATAGACTTCCTATAGCTCTAGTGCAACGATAATTCAAACTAAACTTTTTTTCCGTTCTTGAATTACATTTTACTTTATGTTCTCTTCCAGAGCTGCCAACATCGATATCCCATCGGTTGGAGGAAACACTTCCATTGTGGTCGTGGTAGATGAAGAGGGGAACGGGTGTTCGTTCGTCTGCAGCGTGTCTTCCAACTTCGGCACGGGGATCATACCCGACGAGTGCGGTTTTGTCTTGCACGTAAGTGAAGAAAAAGAATCGAGAATTTGATAAACAATTGAATGGCAAAGAAATACTACTGCAGAAGTAGTATTTCCAAAACTTGTGTATTATCTCTGTGATACTGACAAGCTCTCTTAAAGACAACAAGTTTCTCCCCATTTATTAATTTTAAGTGTATTTTTTACCTTTTGTAAGTGTCACTTATAACATATCCAAGTGCAAACGAAAAACTTTAACGCCCATTTTCACTTCTTTTTTTCACTTAGCACGTTCTTCCACACTACTCTTCAATTGGAACATTTAGCTGCTCTTTTGCACAACTGCACACTAACCTAACGTGATTGGTTTGATCGGTTGTTATACATTGTAACAAAAATTCGGTTGTTTTTACAGAAGAAAGCTCAGCTGGTGTGACAGAGAAATTGCGAAATTTACAGAGATAATCTGTTTATTTTTACGATAAATTTGTAATTTTAATGCAAAATCTGTTTTTTAACAGACAAATTATAGAGAAAAATGAAAATTAAACTTTTTTTAAGGCTTTCGCTTGCATTAATTTTAACCTTCTGAGCGTTAGATTTGGCTTTTTCCGTGTGTAAGAATCCTGTCTTTCTAGCAAAAAAAATTATTAATATTTTTTTGATATTCACTTAGCAGTGACTTTGAGATAATTTCTTCGAAAATGAAGCTAATTTAAGATTTTCTAAACGCAATAATGGGATTTAGGAAATAATTTTAAGCTTTATGTAAACTAAGAAGAAAACTACCATACTTTTTGTCCAGTTACAGACGGTCAAAATTTCGCCATGCTGCTTAGAAACACAATCAAGTATATCCACAAGAAATAACGAATCTTCTTTTAAAGTGTTCCCTGACCATCAGAATAGGTAATAAATTGCTTGAAGGCAAGTGGGTCGTTTATATACGTGATACGAAACCAGGATTATTTCTACCCTGGTGAAGCAAGCAAAGAATAATGGATGCTGTTTGTTCAGAATTACCCCAAAGCCCAGTTCGTATACGTGTGACAAGAACAAAATGTAACAATTTATCCTTAAGGTCCTTTCTAAATAAATTTGCGGTGCTAC
Source organism: Hylyphantes graminicola (assembly GCA_023701765.1). Lineage (NCBI taxonomy): Eukaryota > Metazoa > Arthropoda > Arachnida > Araneae > Linyphiidae > Hylyphantes > Hylyphantes graminicola. The sequence goes on along the minus strand of CM043118.1, from coordinate 63,421,593 downwards.
ATGATCCTACAGAGGCAATATTAAGTCAGTATTAGCTTTCAAACGCGACGGGAAAACATCATATTTACAGTACCAGCGGGTGACCGAGCTCTGCTCGGAGAAAACAGGTATCGAAGCTAACTCGAAGATTTAAATTTTCAATTGTGATTTATCAAAACAATACATACCATAAGAAAATTTGTGAAACCATTGGTGAAAAGATAACCAGTTAAAGTTAATGTGACCAGATATTCAAAATAAAAAGTGCAACACTCCATCCCCTCCCCCCGGTGTATTTTTTAAGTATTTTTTTATGCACATAAAAGCCCTACTAAAAATGGTCAGTAGAGATCAATAGAAAATTTTGATGTGAAAATGGCCTACTGGTACCAATAGCAATCTCTATTGATATCTGTACAAATCTCTACTGATCTCTATTGATATCCATGCAGATCTCTATAGATATCAGTGCAGACCTATTGATGTAATTTGAGATCAGTAGCTTACTGATATTTTCTTTACTGGTGTCGTTAGAGCTCTATTGATATCAATACGAAATATTATCACTGGGTTACTGATATCAATAGCTTCTACTGATAACAATAGAGACATCCTTAGAAGTAAGTACACATCAATAAAGCTGCACTTATGTCAATAGATTTTTGTATTGATCTCTATGGATCATTTTTAGCAGGGAGTCCCTTCACACAATTACACACTTGGTAGAAGAAAGATAAGGAAGGCGCGTTCAACAGCAGCAGTGGTTCCAGGCAAACAGAAACCATGCTCCACCAATTTGTTGATGACTTTAACTTCATTTAACAATTTCTAAAGACGTCATAGCGTTTTACAACGATTATTCATAAAAAAAGTCTATTTTATTTACAATTTCCTCGTTTTTTTTGGCACATTGCGAGACTTTTACAAAAAAGCGGGACGTTTTGGCGGGACAGTAACACAAAAAGCGGGACGTCTGGTCACATTAGTTAAAGTGCACCATTGTAAACAAAGTCAGAGTTTGGAAGGGAACTATTCTATACAAAGGTAAAGTTTTAAAAGTCATAGGAAATGAAATGTAATTGATAATTGGCGTTTTGTTGAAAAGCAACGAAAATGTCGAAATGTGGTAAACATTCCATTCCATACTTCATTCAACTCGATAGGTATAGCAACCACACGTTAAATTTTCAAGATCGCCAAAAATCGCCAATGAACAGAATAGAACTAAAATCGTCTGCTGATTGGAACTAAAAAAATATTCATGTTACCATTTTTGTAAAACTCAATAAAGTTTAAAGCAAGGTTGAATTTATTTAAATTTGAAAAATTAAAATCTTAACTAAACATTTATAGCTTAAGCAGTGGCTTATAGCTTTAGCAGATGGCATCAGGAAAGTAGCCATTATGGCGAACTAATGAAGTTTGAAAATATCCTATCTGTAACTCCGAACTGCTTGACCGTAGCGCTTCAAAACCTGTGCCAATCGATTCGTCGTGGCCAAAAACCCCAGAACCCCAAGTTTGCCGGAGTTTATTAATTCTGGGGCGATTTTCGAGTTGACAAGAATTCCTCGTATTACAGTATAAGATATTACAAAAATATATAACTGTTGAATGAAACTGTAATTTTAGTAAGGGTAATTATGCATATTTAGAGGGACTCTCTTTCCGATCTTTCGGTGTCTACTCAGGCTCGTCACCTAACTGGGGTTCTAAATTATTACGCCCGTCGCCAATAGACTTTGTGTAGCTCTGGTGCGACGATAATTCAAACTAAAACTCTATACCGACCATATTACCGAGCTAAGTCGCTGGGTCTGGACAAGTCCAGCCCAAACGCTTTTGATCCGAACGAACTTCTCCTACGCAGCATCCTTCACTCTTAAAACACACTCCTAATTTAACTCAGTCTGAGTGGATTTCACTCCTCCAGACTGGAAAATGCACTTCTCCTTTTGGAGTGGATCCTTTGTGTGTTAAACCTCCGACAGGATCACTCCAAACGAGGGATTTTAACTCAGTCTGAGTAAATATGCATGCTTTTACGGTGTCGAAAATGCACTTCTCCAACTGGAGTCGATTTCACTCTTTTGTTTTAAGAGCATTCCTCGCATGGTGACAGACAGCGCACCCTGAAAACTACTGGTCGTGATGGAACCCTCATGTAGCTCTAGTGTGACAATAATTCAACTCACCAAATGCCCAAAACAGTTTGTCATAACTCTTCTGTACACAAGAGCCTTTGTTTCCTAAGCATAGTAGCGTCCATCACAAAAAACACGCTGTTTTGGAAGAAATATGAACGCGCTATCACCTTACGATAATAGTTCTCTGACTTAACGCGAGTGTGACAGTTGATAATGGTCGTTACCTTTGGGAAACCCAAACTATAAGTCACTATTAACTGTCTCTATTCCTTATCTGGCAGGACCGAGCCAAGTCTCTGAGCCTGGACGAGTGCAGTCCAAACGCGTTCGGCCCGAGCAAACTTCCCCTGCACAGTATCCTTCCCTGCATGGTAACTGACAGCGCGACGGGAGACCTCATGGCCGTGATGGGGCTCATAGGCCGATGGATGCAGCCGCAAGGACACGTACAGGTATGAACTATAGCTATTCCTAGCTTATAGCTATTCCTTTTCAAATGTTAAAAAATAGTAAGTAAATATAGGGTAGACTGACCAGTGAATGAACAGTTGATAAATACATCTAAAAAGTAAGAATTAAAAATCATTCCACTGGATGGACTGGCAACATTGACTCTCATCTAGTAGGAAGCTATCTGACGATTGGTTGTCCTGGTCATTAATTAAAATCCAACATGTTTATTGACTGGACATTTTTGTGTTCATTCACTGGTAAAAGTACTGTTCATTCACTTGGCTTTTGTACCACTTTTTATTTGGACCCCCAAAAGACTCAAAGCAATGCAATATGAAGTCACCTCCATTTTTTGTAGAATTTACAAAAAATGACAGATGTGTTCAGATTGTCATAAACGCACAAGCTATATTTCCTTAAAATGTATAAATTTTCTTAAAACAAGTTGTGCTTAAGCGTTCATTCACTGGTTAGTCTACCCTTTGTAAAATAAATCGCCAGGGAAAACTTGTTATTCAAAGTTTTTATTATAGGGTAAACATAAGTGGCAAGGAAATATATAGCAGGATCGGGACGTCTTCTCACGTTGAGAGATAGTGGCATACAATTATTTACTCAATTGGTCGATCGGTGATTCACAAACTGGTGAATACTCCCTGGTTGGCCTATTAAGTGCTAATATGGGTGATGAGAGAAGTGAATTGGTCAGTGTAAAATATGCGCTGTGATGACAGTTTCGGTGTGTGAGAACGATTGATCTAATGAGTTTAGCGTCGGCACCAGGGTGGTGTTGGAATATTAAAGACAATAATAAAAAAATATTAAAGATATGTGAAAAAGGTAATTAATGTCTGAAGTTTAATTGGAGTTAAAATTAAGTTTTTGAAGGGTTTAAGTCGGGATCTGTCAAGTATGTTTAAATAGGCCGTAAAACGAAACTTGTCTTGTGAGTTAGCTACGAATATGATCTAGCACCTCCATTAGCCTGGCAACTTCGTCCCTTTGTGATTTTTTTTTCTTTTCAAAAACCCAAAATAACAGCTTCTTTCAACAAACTACAAATCTTTAAATCAAAATGTTCCAAACGAATTTTTTACCTTGCATTTATTTTTCTTAATTGATAATTTTATATTGCTGCAAAGATTTAATTGTAGTTTAATTATTTGAATAAATATAGTTATTGCAATTACAGAGATAAATGAGACATAAGAGAAATTATGAGTCAAGATTTGCCTATTAATATTTGGGTAACACTTTTTTTTAACATATTTAGAAATGATAAATTCTATTCTAAATTAGATTACTTCCTGCAAATGAGCAATTAGAAATTAATGATATCCTCGAATTATTTGTGATGGTAATCGATATTTATTAAGAATAAAACAAATGTGCTCTTTGTGACTTCTTGTGGGAAATAAATATGAAAAAACCAGTTATGTTTTGCAATTTATACTTTTGAAATACCTCTCCTAATATTATCTTGTTAAAAATATCGAAAAATGTTTATCTCCATTAAATTATAAATATTTTAAAATGTTAAGGATTCAATGAATATTTTAACTATCATTCAAATATTTTGAATTTCCCAACAAAATCAAAAATGTCAACTATCCTAAACCTTGCTTAACCCTTAAATAACTGGCTCTTAATAGCTTGTAAGCTTCATTTTGCTATTTTAGGCAACATTCAAGTGAATACACATGTGGTTCACATTTTAGGTCCTTCTCAACATGGCCGTCTTCGGAATGGATCCACAAGTTGCTCTCAACCAGCCCAGATTTTTCGTGGGCGATCCAAGACCGTTCGTTGCTTATAAGTAAGATAATTTTATACATAAACTTATCTAAATAAAAAAAATAATAAATTTTTTTTTATCATTTTTTTAAGTAATAAACAAAAAAAATATTCTTTATTTTCTAATAAAATTCTTTCAATAATTCTTTTTAATTATTGAAATTAAATAAAATAATTTCTAATAATTCTTTTTTAAATTATTTTTTTTTACTTACGTGTACCCTAAACGTATCCGCAAATACACCACCATAAATAAGGAAAACCTATATGGATTTTTTTAAAAATTATTTTCACCTAAATATTTTCACTAATATATGGTAATTGATATATTTTCCCTAATAAATAGTTGTTTTTAGATCAGCCTATAGTAAAATGAGAGTTAGTGCTTCGCACTGCCACGCCACAGGTCCGGGGATCGAATCCCAGACTGGGCGAGGTTGACCCAGCCTTTCATCTTTCATCCCTTGAGTGGGTCGATAAAATGGGTACCAAGCATACTTGGGAACTAAACATTGGGGGTTCCGAGTGAGGCTGGCCACCTTACCGGGACATGTGCCTAGCACCCCAGAGCACTAGGTCACGAAAGCTGAAATGGGCACGGCAGGCCTTGCCCCAGTAATGGGCTGTTGCGCGGGGAGTTTAGTTTTAAGGGTTTTTTCTATAGTAAAATAAATTGTAACAGTCGTTTGAATAAACTTTGATTTTTGAGTACAAATGAATATAACTCGCAAAATATGCTTGCAAATTACTACTTTTGTCTGATTTTCAAAGTTAGTGACTCTTGTACCTCAAAAAATTATCTTTTCAGAGATTCCCTGCAAAGGCTCTGTCTCGAAAGCGGCATCAGCCCTAGTGTAGTTCCTTATCTGGAGAACAAAGGCCACTCCTGCAGAATCTACTGCGGTATCAAGCGAGAAATATTCGGGAAAGGGCACGTCATCGCTCGACCCAGAGTCTTCAAAAAGGATTCTAGTTCCTCCGACGTCTGGTGGTCAGGGGCTGACCCAAGAACAGATGGCTGTGCTATGGGATTTTAGAGCTTGGGCTACACTCTCAAAAATGAATGCTCAAAAACGACGAAATTTTCTTTAATTTTGACGATTCCATTACTGGCAAATGCTCCGAGTTTTCCTCTCCTCAAAGTGAGGAAATTTGAATCGTCATTTTTATGAGGATTTGAATGTCGTCTAAAGAAATATTTCGTCATTTTTGAGCATGTGAGTACAACAATGAGATTCAGTTTCCTCAAAATCAAGATACAGAATCGTCAAATCACGATCGTAAAAGTGAGGATTCGCGTTTACTCAAAAGTTACGTGATAGTTTGTCAAAACAATCCTCAAAATTAACGAAATGAGGTTTGAGGATTCATGAATCGTCAAAAATGAAAGTATTATATTTTACAGTGTAGGCACAGAGTTAAGAATATGGAGATGCTTTCAGCAACAACTAATAAAAAAACGGTTTGCTAGTGAACCCGTTTAAACTAAAGAATCGTGGCGGGATATTTTACGCCAAATCTGGGAACCCCGACTTATTGGTATAATGGCGACCTTTGGCGAAATTAGCAATGGGAAAGTTTTTATCGTATCACGTTCTCCATACTGCGGTCATTCATTGGTTGTCTCGGCATGTGCGGAGGGAGTTTGTCATTCGACCTGGCGATGTTTTTGAAAAGACGCCAAATCCGGCCACGGCCACGATTCTTTAGTTTAACCATGAACCTATCGATAGCTATGCTTTCGGCGAAGTATTTAGCACCACTATACAATGGAGTTGGTATGGGCTTTGTTGGTTACGCTGCTCAGTTTGCAATCAATCGCCTTTACGACGGTGCAACAAAAAGTATTTTATTTGTATTCGACACGATTCTTAATCTGGCAGCAGCAATAAGTTATAAATTGTGTTGGCTTTTTTGAGTTGCTGGCAGTTGGTGCGTTGTTAGCCACCTTTTAAAGTTGCGTTTTTGTTTTTTAGCTTGAATAAAAATTGAATAGTCGTTAGTCTCCTGAGTTTCACTTGTAGATTTTAATAGTCAGACTGGCTCGTTTTAAAACAGGCTTACTACAACGACTCGGAAATGTCTGTCTCGCTAATATAAACTATAATTCCAAAGCATTTTTCGTACCTGTGAAGAGAATCGCCACCATCTTGTGTAAATTTCGATCTCGTGCTACAGCCTATAACTTGCGCAAATATTCTATTTTTGAGTTTTAATTAGGTAACTCTTTTTAAGGAATACAATTATGCGCTTCATCATGAGAAACATTCGCGATGAAACGCATAATTTTATTCCTTAAAAAGAGCTACCTAATTAAAACTCAAAAATAGAATACAGGGTGGTTATAAAATAACGCTCCCTGTTCGGAGTGGTCTGTAGCTTGAATGAATAACCCAAATGCATCAAACATTGAGACACTATACTGATCAAGAAGGGGGAAAAAAGAATGGAATCATAAAAAATATAGAATCCTAAAAAATAATCATAAAAAAGACTAATTATAAAAAACAACTCGTCTCTTGAACAGGGTTCTAAATTACGAGGCGTCGTCAATTATGGCTAATTACGGCCAACGCATCCAATTACGCCTCGTAATTTAGAACCCTGGTCAAGAGACGAGTTTGTTTTTTATTATTACATTCTTTTCCCCCCTTCTTGATTAGTATAAGTGTGTCAAAGTTTTTTTGCATATGGATTATTCATTCAAGCTACATACCACTCCGAATAGCGAGCGTTATTTTATAACCACCCTGTATTTGCGCAAGTTGTAGTCTGTAGGGTTTGTTTGGGGCTTACTTCATGTTTCACGTTTTCTCGCCAAGCATTTCCATCTCCTTCTAACTCTATGAGGGCCAGTTAAGTTCCGTGTGTTTAAAGAGATGAGAGGCTCTGTGATACAAGCATTCACTAACTTTAAGAATTCTGAAAATCTTCATGAAATGAACTAACCTGACTGTCAATGACGAAATGCTGGACTTTGAAAGATAATTTATTGAGTTGAAGAAAATAAGCAGATCCACTAATTAGGTCTCTTTAAGGCAACCGTATTGAATATCGTCAACAAAAAATGGAATAAATTGATGAATACATTTGAATTTATGTTCATTATTGTTTACAACTAGCATTCGAATGTACCGTGTCTAATGTCAAGTCTTCCATTTTAATTCTTAACTGCTTACCGAAAATCGGTCGATTTATTATAAAATTACAATTTTTATAATTAAAAAAAACATGATGTAATTGTAATTTTTATAATTTTCTTTGAAAGCTCCAGACATGAAATTCTTATATCTACCACATAAAAAATCCTAAATGGAAAAATTCGTTAAAAATAAAACTATATCAAGATTACTTCTTGATGAATCAAATAAAACTACAAATAAAAAAAATTGAAGTAGTGAATTGAAAAGAAAAAAATCCTAGAATTTTGCTTCATATAACACACAGCCATTTATTCAAATTTAAATCGCCTTTCGTTTAAAGGGCGTAAATCACAACAGTGACTTATCCTTTTTAACAAAAAGCTATTCCGTTTTGGTCCATCTAATTTCTTCAAATATTCAAATTTCCGTTTCGTAATAAGTCACTTTGCGAATTATGTAAAGCAGGGGTTCCCAACCGGTGGTACGCGTACCACTGGTGGTGCGCGGAAAATTTTCAGATTGTACGCCGGAGTGATGTGAACAACCTGATGCTTTTAATAGCTTCTGTACGCATGAGCAGAGTGCAGGCGAACATAAAACTCATTATTTTAAACATTAACATTAGTTTAAAGAGTAAAAGTTAATTAACATTTGGATCGTATGCAAAACCCAGTACCCTTCGATCTTTCGGCAAGCTCTGCTATTTTTTCTTATGGCATTTGTTACGAGTTACTTGTGTGATTTTCTGAACTCTTGTACCTAAAAATAAACATTGTAAAAGCAGAATAAGTGTGAATTAAGAGTGAAGATAAGTTCCATTAATCCTAATGTTAATATTTTAATCTAACGAAAACAAACTACTAGTCTTGCACTGAAAACTATAAAAGTATATTTTGTATTATGATTTTTTTTAAGACCTATGGGTAATAACTAAAACTGTAAATTAATTTCATTTTTATGTTTTCATTTCTCCTTTATTATAAGCATTTTATAAATAAACAAATATTTAAACCATTAAATATAGTGTTTTTCAGGAATTTAATTCAAAAAGTCTTAGAACACTTTCAGAAAGGTAGATATTGCACATTTATTAAGATATTTAGGTCTGGTGGTACGCAAAAATTTCTCAAAAAGTCTAGGGTACGCAGGTTCAAAAAGGTTGTTAACCCCTGATGTAAAGAATAGATTGTTACTTATTGTCATTTATTTACTTCTATGAGTGAAAGTTCTAAAATGTTCAATCGCTGTGTTTTATTTTGAACATTTATTTTTTTAAAAGCTCCAACTAATTCAACTTTTATTGCAAAACACCTTTTTTTAGTGTAAACTTTTTTGGAAGTAATATAGGGTGATATGTTTTAAGGAAAAATTGCGCCATAAAAAAATGCCTTTATTCCATTACAACCATATTGCATTTCTTAAAGTAATTATTTTCAATTCATAAAAATAATGATATTAAAAATTATTATTTATCAATAAAAAATAAATTATTTTCAATTTCATCAGAAGAGCTTGAGCTATGGGAAAAAATCCAGACATAAAATCTAGACTGCCGTACATTTAATGCATGTAAATCGAAATCAAGTCATTACGTGACAACAAATATTTTCTCATTTCACGATCCATACGTAAACAGTGACACGCAGATGTTTCGATTTTTTTTACTTGTGAAAACGTCTACAGTGTAAGCAAAAACTTCCACCAGAACCGGTTTCACATTACGGTAATGAAGTGCACATTCTCTGGCTCTATTTTTAGCTTCGAATACTACACCGTTCGGTTCATAGGTCTCAAGTGCCTTATAACAGATTTTAGGTCACCTAAGCTTTGTACAGTTTTGCGAAAGTGCAATAACGACTACGACTTTGAAGGATAATAGGTAAGTTTATTCCTTTGAATACGAATGAGACCTAGTGACAGCGGGTCTTCAAAGCCAAACCAAAGTGCCGTTTTTGTTAATCCAAAGGTAAAAAAAATATTTTCCAAGCCCCATTTCTTCGGCTTTACTGAATAGTTTTACAATCGTTTTTTTATGATAAATTTAGCTGACTTACAGGTGCTTATAATCACTTTTTGAAATTGGTTTGAATATTTTATGTAAAATTATTTATTGAACGTTTGCACACAAAAAAATATTCGAGCCAATTTCATAAGGTGAGATGATAGTCCTGTTCGCCAGCTACTGTTGTCATAAAAAAATCGCATGTAAAAATATTCAATGCAAGTAAAGAAATGTAGCTTAGAAAAATTTCCCACGGGATTAACAAAGGCACGTTAGTTTGGAGACCCGCTGTCAAACGGGATAATTCACCCTAAAAATTGCAATACATATTGCAGGTTTGTTGCCAGTGGAAACTATTTTTAAGAAAATATTGACTAATTCATCTATTATCTTCCTTATTACATTAATCATGTTAATTGTGAATGCCTAAGTCAGTCAAGCTAAAAACAAATCGGGCCCTAAGACATAAAGTTAACTGAAATTTTGGCTCTACAACATTCAGCATTAAATAAAAAAACATTTAGGTGCCCCTAATATTTGGGGACCCGGGCCTCATGATAAATCAGGCTCTGAGCACACCTAAACAGATAACTGGATTAGACGATGGAAAATTTGTAATATTCGTAAGTTTGTAAGATTCGGAGTAACGCGTTACTTGTAACAGTTACTTTTTTCAAGTAACGTCGTTAAGTTTTTCAGAAAGTAACTGACTTGGTTAATTTTAGTAATGTCGAAGTAACGAAAAATTTCGCTAATATTCAGTAACTTTTCGCTCCGCTTTTCCCGGATATTTTCGGCAGGCTTTTGGTTTAATTTTTTTAAATTTTAACGGGTCAGATTGTCGTTCATAACTTTTTTTTCGACTATATCCTTATCTTCTGGATTCTCTTTGAAAAACGGTAAGACGGTTAAATTTCTACTTGAAATTTCCCGTCAAATATCACGAAATTTCATCAGGAGGTAGGGATTCAAAAAGTAGTCAAAACCATCCCGGGATTATTGGCGCCCCTTAATTAACTACTCACCTTATTCTACAAGTTGACAACCACCACTTCCGTCCCCAATTCTCTTTAACCACAAGGGGTCGGTTGGGAGTCAAAGACTTCCTGGAATAAGTTGGCTTGTTTCCAAACGTCCTTTGATAAAACAAAGGGTCAAGTTCTGTATTTAGCTAGATAATGCTTAAATAAAAGAACGAACAAGTACTTCGTCCAAGTAATCTCACCTGAAGAGGAATCCAAGCAACTCAAAAGCGAACCCCTTTACGGAACGTCTTCTTTAAACCAAAATTTAATTTTTCCTATCCCTTTTTTGCTAAAAATATTTACGTTACTCTGGTTTTTGAAGATCATATGTTTCTCCAATTATAAATTTTACATTTTTTTAATATTTGTGTTAAATGCTGTACATTTACATTGACGGTTAAATTTTGGCTACAGTGCGGAATTGCTTGTTCAAGTGCAGCGTTAACCTTGCCGTTTCTTAAGGGGTCTAAGGAGTCTTAAAAATGTGCAAAGAAGATACTACAAAGCATAGTTTGATCTTTCATGTCATTTTTTAACTACTCAATGTATAAGTATAATTTTTTTATATGTAATTCTACAAGATTTATTTATTACAAAACAAGTTTTAAAATTTATGAAACTTTAGCCAAAACTAAAATAAATGATATTAAACATGAAGCTATTTGAACACATTGTGATTAGGCTTGCGCGGCAAAGTGTGAGCCCAAAATTGAAAAAGTGACCGAGAAAATGACTTTATATTGTACAAATATGTACAAACAAAGACTTATACCTAAATTCTCAGCTCAATTTTAATTAGAAATTATTTTAAGAACTTTTTTCTAAAAAAATTAATACAAATTTAAAAATTTTGATTTTATTAAAAATGACATGAAAGATCAAACTATGCTTTGTAGTATCTTCTTTGCACATTTTTAAGACTCCTTAGACCCCTTAAACGATTGTCGAGACCCGAAGGATTTGACCGTCGTGTCTAAAATCTCCAATTGACTTAACATTGAATCTAGGATTATGCAACACCGTAAATACGACAACTATCGTTAGAATTAAGTGTAAAACAGGAAGGACTGTAGCTAGTTATCAGTTTACACGTGATAAGCCAAGTTCTATTTAATTTTATCATTCGACAGATGTTCATATTTGCACCGGCAGTGGATAAGTAGCAAGGAGGAAAAAATACATTGAACACGAAATTCTATCGACCGTAATTGAAAAGGTAAAAATATTTTTTTTAATTAGGAAAATGATTTTGACTTTTTCAAGAAATAAGAAATATTCAAGTGCATATTTCACTAAGTAAACCCAATGAAGATTCTATTAAAGCTTAATTTAATACGTGTAACTATATAAGGGAAGAGCACGGGAAGAACCGCTTTATTTCGTAGAAAGGTTTCCTTAATAGCCTCTTTGGGGATGATAGCTAGAAATAGCCTAAACTGGCGTAAAGAAACCGGTTACTCGCTTTGTTTATCTTTCGCGGCAACTCTGATTCACGCCAGAGATAAGTGGATGCGACACACACGTTTGTACCGCAAATGAAGAACCGAAGGAGAAACCGGTTTTCGGTCGCCAATGACAGCCAAGCAGACACAATTACGGAAAGACTCTAATGAAATCAATCTGTTCTTCCCTTGAACTCTTCAAGTGATATCATCAGTCCAATGACAAAACCCCGAATGTGCAAAAAAAAATAGATATTATGATGAAAATACTTATAAATTATTTTTTAATTAAAATACTGATTTATAATTTTTTTAGAAAATGGATTCGTTCATACAACGCTCATCTATTGTGAGCAAAAATGCATCTGTCAGCTCGGATCAACCAGCAGCAACAAGAATAGGAATAAGTAAGATGGATAAATGTTATTACTTTTTACGAATCCATGCTTTTTAAGCCCCTAATGTTCTAAAATCTTATAATACAAAAGAAAATCAGATGTAATGTAGACTGTTTACAAAGTTCCATGCTTCAAAGCCATCCGTCGGAAAAAGTAAAAATATATAATTTTTTCAATAGGCCACTTTTGAGTAGTTAAGATCTGTAACACACCATAACATAATATAAATATATTTTTTTTAATATATTTTTATTAAGACATGATAGTTTTCGTATTTATGAAGAGACAATGAGATTAAATCAAGTTTGACAATTCGTAATGTGTTAACCAGTACGATATTTTCCAATTACGCACAAAATTATTATACAAAACTTGAACAAAAATACTTTTTTAACTCACGAAAAATTGCATTACTTTTTTCAACAAAAATTCTCTAGTTTCTCTTTAAAAAATATACTTGTAACAGTATTTTTTATTTTAAAATTATTTTTTAAAACGGAAATAATAATCCAGTTGCCAGCCATATTATTGAATTTTTAATTTTAATTTGAATTGATTATACATATTTTCCTTTTTAGTATATCATATATATTTTCTTTTCAAAGATACTTTTCGATTATGCTAGATATCCTTGAGAGAGGCGGCAATGCTGCGGATGCGGCTATCGCCACATGGTTAGCCGTTTCCGTCCTGCAACCCAATACGTGCTGTATCGGAGGAGACACACAATGTATGTTTTACAGGAACTCTGACAAAACCGTTATGGCCGTAAACGGAAGGTGGGTTACATATCACTACATACATATTACGTAACATTATTTTCAGCGGGATACTTAATTACAACTTAAAATAGTATGTACTTAAAAAAACACTATTTAATATTTAAAATTATTAAACTGTAAAGTTATCGGAATTGACTGTTCTGCAAATAGGTGTTTTAATTACTGGAAATATATAACTAATTCGTATTTTGTAGGAGCTAAAATTATGTTTATTCATCTCAAAACAATTTTAGGCCAAAAAAAAAGCTAAATAGTGAATCGGAACACTTCACGCTCTTTTGTAGAGCAATTCGAAAAGTATGTGACTTATAAAGTTCCTTGTAACTATGTAAATCACGGGATAAACATGATTATTTCACAGAATATGTGTGTACGTAGCATGAATTAACCTCAAAACTCAATTTTAATAAAATTATGACTTATGGGGTTTCTGAAAAAACATGATTAATTTGGTTTTTTTTTTCGTACACAGTGGTAGAACTGGAAAGCACGCAACTTTGGAAAAGTTAAGAGCAGCAGGAATCGAAAACCAACCCCAGAATCATGGCCTCTGGGTCTCAGTTCCTGGTGCAGTGGCGGCCATGTTTGACATCCACAACCATTTTGGATCAGGAAAGGTATGATTTTTTTTATAGATTTTGAGACACAAACGCAATGGACGTGTCTAGACCGTCAACGCCTTCGGTGTGTTTACAGCTACGTCAAACGTTACCTTATACCTCACGAACACACAGCCAGGCAGCTGATTCACCCAAACTTCAATAACCACACTTATGTTGACGTCACGACTGCTACGCTAATCATTGCCATTTCCTCCACAAGCAGGTGTCGGCTCGTCCCTTGACTGTGACTGGTTCTAAATTACGACGCCCGTCCCATTTAGACTTCGTGTAGCTCTAGACTACGACCATAATTCATCCTAACCTCCACAAACAATGTCCCGATGGCCGTGGGGACAAACCCGCTGTTTCTCGTTAATAGCCCCTCGTGTAGCTCTAGTGCGAAAAGAATTTTAATCAAACCAAACCTCCACAAACATCCGACCATCAAATGATCCCTTGAAGCCAAGCTCACCTTATAAATTTTCAAGGGGACCCTATAATCTGCCCTGAAACTTTTTTTTTTTACTGAAATATTGTTTTTTTGTGTTCTTATTCAGCTCACAATCAAAAATATAAAATAAAATAGTTCCGAAAATATAAAAATGGGTTATATTTTAGGCAGCTACATTACAACATTAAGGCTCCAACATAAAAAAAAAAGGCAGGCTTTCTCTGTATATTACTAAAAAGCATTCATCGAGTCTTTCCACTCTGCGGTTTTCCGATATTCCTCTGGTTTCGCGGTGTAACGCTTAGGTAAGCGCATAGTGATGCTGATTTTACAACTCCTGATTTTGAAGCTCAGATTACGATTAATATGATCTACCTGGTGCATGTTATAGTTTACCGAGATTTAATTTTGATAAGAAATTCCTGAGGGGCTGGGGAGCCCAATCGGTTAGGCGATCGCCTAGCATGCGAAGGGTCCCAGGTTCGGGTCCGGGCATCACCAAAATAACTGCCGACCTAAAAACGGCCCGTTCAGATATAAATATCCGACGAATAATACCTCGTGTAAGGGAGTGCACGTTAACTATCCTTCAAAGTCCTAACGCTGCGTACGATGTCGCCCTTAAGGTTGCGTTGGGTGCCTATTCAGGTGTCGGCTGGTCACTTGACTGCTGTTCTAAAATACGACGCCCGTCGCCAATAGCCCACGTGTAGCTCTAGTGGGACGATAATTCTAACCTAACCTAACCAAGAAATTCCTAGACAAATGGGTGCTAAAGGCATCTTTCATATATTTATGACATGCGTGCCTACAATTCCCTCATTTTGAAGGTCTGCCTTTGTAGGGACAAGAGTATAGTTAAGCGAATTTTCAGCTTTAAAGAGTCGACTCCGATCAGGAATAGGAATAACGAAACATTTTAACGCTGAAAAGCATGATTTTTTTTCCATCCCTA
Source organism: Hylyphantes graminicola (assembly GCA_023701765.1). Lineage (NCBI taxonomy): Eukaryota > Metazoa > Arthropoda > Arachnida > Araneae > Linyphiidae > Hylyphantes > Hylyphantes graminicola. Next base: position 63,406,420 of record CM043118.1, on the reverse strand, counting down.
AGAAATATATTTGTATCTTTAATACTCATACATTATGGGAAAAATACTGCATAAAAATTAACTGTATTGGAATTTAAATAATTTCAATTTTTAAGACTTTTGTCATATGGCAAAAAACAACTACAAAATTCCAATTTTGATAAGAATGACTAGAAAACAACGAAATATATTTTAAAATAACCCTCTTGAACTATAATTTATTTTTTCAAAACAATTTATTTGTATTTAGTACTAATATTATTGGTACTTTGAACTGCCAAAGACGTAATTTCACAACCGTTAATAACTTCACTCTTCAATTTTGAGCACACTTTTACTACTGCAATCTATGATACCGGCGTTACATACGTCTAGCAATTTGCTCTAGCGGTTACCTTGAGAATCTCAAGGTAACCGCTTTATACGTATTTATTCGAAAGCTCACTGAAGTTGGATCTCAAGGCCACCAACCCAACTTTTGTCGGTTTTTTGGCCAAGATCAAAGGAAAGGTTGCCATAAGGAAAATAGCAAACATATTGGCGTGTTATCTCTTTTTTCTTAATTTTTTTTATTTAAAGCAGGACGCATTCAATATTTTGATAAAATAAAATTCAATCACATAAATGAATGAAATTCAAAATTTGACACTGTAAAATATGTTGATGATAAAATGCTTTCTATGTTAATAAAAGTATTGAAACTCTTATTTATATCTTACCCGTAATCAATACAATTAATTTTTAAACAAGATTTTGTATTAAAATACTGAAACCTGGTTGGAGTTAATAGCTTACTCAGTTATTTTAATACATATAATTTCTAAATTTTTGGCAGACAATACTGAAAACACTTTTTTATTTGACCTGATTTTAATCAGTAATACTCCGGCATTAAAAGTTTTAAATATAAGTACGGAAAAGGACAGTCATCAAAAAAACAATCCAGAAAAAAATGCACTTTCCTATACACTTTTAAACAAAAAAAAATTCCCCGTAAAATATTAGTAATGGGCAGGGACCGGCAGCAAAGATACCAGTCATGCCCCGTTAAAAAACAGTCATGTCCTGTTTTTTTTGTTTTTGTTTTTTCAAACAGTCATGTCCCTTAAAGATGGTATAAACAGTTAAATCACCATCATCCACCATCTTCGACGAAGTTTTTTATATTTTTTTCTAATTACCTCTAGATAATTATCTAAGCTCTCTAAATGTAAAACACAAGCAGCAATCAAAATTTCGTCATCCATAATCTAGTTGATTTTAAACAATGAATAAAATCGCCGCGCTACAATCTCACTCGCCAAATTCTCGCCAACCAAAGGTCGAATCGCTAGAGGTCAAAGCGCTTCCAACTCTACGTTCAGCGGCCACTAGACGTATGAAACGGCGGTGTGAGGGTTATTAGTAACTGAAACTTCAAAATGGAATGTAATCGATGAAAAAACACAGATTTGTCGAGAGGAGATTGACTTTAATAGAATAAAGTAGATTATGTTTCTTGTTGCCATATTGCAATGTATGCATTAGAGGGTTAAGTTGATGTGGGCATAGAGCGAACACATCGGTTGCCTTCGCTGTGTATTTATATTTGTTAGTCTTTCCTATTTCCGATTATAACAGTTGTTTTAATTTTGTATTTTAAATCTGAATGATTAAGACTAAAAATGTATTTTAAATTATTTTTAATTGCAGCTGACTATGGAAGAGATTCTGGAGCCGGTGATTCAACTTGCCGATGAAGGTGTACCCATTCCATTTAAAAACGCCCTCATTTGGGAACAATCTCAAATCATCACCAAAAATTCCAAGAATGCCGAAGACCTGCTAATTGATGGAAGAGCCCCTAAACCCGGTGACATCATCACAGCTCCTAAGTTAGCTCAATGTCTAAGGGTACCAATATTTATATTACATATTTTATTAAAATATGAAATAGTAAAATATGAAAGTGATAATTAACCACATTATTTTATAAGTTGATGTTAGACCTGTACTCTTAAAACAAACGAGCGATTTTAACTCAGTCTGAGTTAATTTTCACTTATTTCGGTGTTGAAAATGCACTTCCCCTACAGGAGTGGATTTCACTCTTTTGTTTTGTTAAACCTCCAACATTCTTAACAACAAACGAGCGATTTTAGGGCGATTAGGAGCAATTTAGGGCGATTACGAGCGATTTGAGAGTTAATTTCACTCCTTTCCAGTGTCAAAAATGCACTTCTCCTATAGGAGTGGATTTCGCTCTTTTGTTTCAAGAGTGATAAGTTATCTGCATTTATTATTTTTTAAAAATCCCGGAGAATGTGGCTAGAAAATATTTTTTCTCCATTAACAGGAGACCCATGGTTCTGCTGGCTCATTCCCTCCTAAGGTTGATTCAGAGCGATTTGGGAGTTAATTTCACTCCTTTCCAGTGTCGAAAATGCACTTCTTCTATAGGAGTAGATTTCACTCTTTTGTTTTAAGAGTGATAAATTCTACATTTATTATTTTTAAAAAATCCCGGAGAATGTGGCTAAAAAATATTTCTTTCTCCATTAACAGGAGACCCACGGTCCAGCGGGCTCATTCCCTCTTAAGGATGATTCAATGGTCTAATTAAACTCTTAAAACAAAAGAGTGAAATCCACTCCAGTAGGAGAAGTGCATTTTCGACACTGGAAAGAATTAAATATTAACTCAGACCGAGTTAAAATCACTCGTTTGGAATGATCCTGTCGGAGGTTTAACACACAAGGGATCCACTCCTCTAGGAGAAGGGCATTTTCTAGACTGGAAAGGAGTGAATATTAACTAAGACTGAGTAAAAATCACTCGTTTGGAATGATCCTGTCGGAGGTTTAACACACAAGGGATCCACTCCTCTAGGAGAAGTGCATTTTCTAGACTGGAGGAGTGAAAATTAACTCAGACTGAGTTAAAATCGCTCGTTCGTTTTAAAAGTGTACACTCTTAAAACGAACGAGCGATTTTAACTCGCTCTGAGTTAATTTCACTCCTCCAGTCTGGAAAATGCACTTACCCGGAAGGAGCGGATCCTTTGTGTGTTAAGCCTCCGACAGGATCACTCCAAACGAGTGATTTTAACTCAGTCTGAGTTAATATTCACTCCTTTCCAGTGTCGAAAATGCACTTCTCTAACTGGAGTGGATTTCACTCTGTTTTAAAAGTGTACACCCTTTTCCTAATCACAGGATATTGCAAAACGGGGCCCTGAAGCCTTCTACCGCGGTGGTGCCACTGCCCAGCACATCATAAATGCCGTCCAAGAAGCTGGAGGCGTCTTAACTTTGGACGATTTGGACAACCATCTCACCGACCCCCCAACACCCAATCCGATTGGCGGCATTTTCGTGGATTTCCACGGTTTTAGAGTGTGGGAGATGAGACCCAGCACCATCGGAGTCGTCGCTCTGGTGGCGCTGAACGTGCTAAAAGAGTATGATCTGAAAGGTATGAACCAGGGATTGCGCTGCGCAGCCTACTCAAATACTAAAGCCTCGGTTTCCTCGGAGTCCGTCTCGTGTAGCTCTAGTGCGACGTTAATTCAAACCTAACCTCCAAGTCCGTCAACAGATTTAAGCGGTCGGACAAGTGCGGTGAGTGACGTCATACAAATTACTGACATCGATTACGCTAGAGTGGTTTCCTCGGGAGCGTTGCCGGACAACTCAACACGACCGTCAGATTGAGTTGCTGTTGAGTGCGTTGGGAAGATCCTGATAACAACGTTTTTTGTTATTGTCTGTTGCGTGGTGTGCTTGCCCAAAATTAAAAATTTGAGGAAATGATGGAGGGCGAGAGTTGTTTTACGCTTGCCGAGGAAGAAATGCTAATTGATTTTTTGAGAAATCACGTAGAACCTAAATTTTCCATTTTTGACATGCAAAGACGAAAACCAAAACAACAACAGAGTTGAGTTGAGTGAGTTCGATAGGTTCCCAGTTTCGTGTCAACGTAACGTTCCGATGAAGCGGTGGTCGGTTTAAAGTTCGGAGACTGACGTCATCCACGTTTAAAAGCGACCGCATTTTTCTGGTGACAGACTCCGAGGAAACCAAGGCTTAAGGGAGCTAGCCTATGGAGCTTCTGGGTTCGGGTTCGAATCCTGGTAAGGCATGGAAGTTTGTGTTTGTCAATAAATGTTATTTGTCTATGTGTTTGTGTAGTCCTTGATTTGTGTGTATCCTGTGACTGTCACTTCTGGCGAGTAGGGTAACGGACTAAAGCCTATGCAATATGCATGCTCCTCTCTTCTAGCACATTCAATGTCATTTGTCATACTTGTAACAGTTGATTTTTTTTTCGATAAAGCCGTTAGATCTTCCCGAAAGTAACTGTGCCTTAGTTACTTTTAGCGGTAACGAAGTAAAACAAGCGAAAAGTTTCGGTACTTTTTCGTTACTTCTCGCACCACTCTTCACGGATATTTTCGGCCCAGTTTGACTTGAATTTAATTAAAATGTGACAATTTGCAACGTTGAATTTTTGCTAATTTTTTTCCGATTGTTCCCATTTCTTTAACCGTGGCTCTTTTTGAAAAACAGTACGACGGCTAAATTTCAAATTTTTTAATAACTTGAAATTTTTTTTCAAGTAATTGTATTTTGTTACTTTTTGTGCTGCTAAGTAGTTGTATCTAGTTACTTTTTTCATATTAAGTAACTATGTAGAACAAATTAAGCTGCACGTAAAACGAATTTTATGAACTTAAAAGTTAGTTTATAGTATTTGGAAGCGAACTTGTGTTTATGTCTGTCACAAAGTCGTTTTGAATGAGTTAAAGCCTCACACAACATGCTAAACCTCAGAAGTTGGAAAGCAGTGCAAATATACAGGGTGAGGCAAACAAAAGTGGCCCTGGTCTAGAGATAGGAATACGTTGAAATGCTTGGCGAGAAAAACTCTTGAAGAAGCCTAAAACCTGTTTTTACATTGGTTGGATCGGATTAGCTACACATTAGAGCTACTCATAAACTAGTGGCGAGTTCAGATCTCAGTTCGTATTGTGTGAAGACGTCCCATAGTGCAAATTTTGTTGTCTTACCAAAAACAAAAGGTCCGATTCTCTATGATAAATAACGATCGAAACAATCAAATAATCACTAGTGGGAACTTTTCTTGATCAGCTTTACAAACCTTGTTTATATTTCATTTCAACTAGCTTCCAAAACCGTGGCGTAGTTGCCGGTAAATAAGTCGCCAAGCGTTTGTTTGGGCTTAATATTGAAGCGATCAATCGATTCAATTAGCAAACCTGTTTTGTATTGGTTTTAGACTTGCAACATTTCTGTCGTATTCCTATCTTTAGAATGGGGCCACTTGTTTTTTGCCTCACCCTGTATAATCTGAATTGATATGGTTTCAGCTTTAGGACACAACTCCGGCGAATACATTCATCTTCTAACAGAAACCATTAAGTACGCATTTCTCGAATGCTGGGACAACCTATGCGATCCGAAATTTTCTACCAATCCAGTAGAAGAATTGCTAACTGAAGAAACTGCACAGAAAATCAGGAAAAAAATTGACCCAGAAAGGTATGAGATAGTTTTTTTTAATACAATCATTTTCTAATTAGTCAAAAAATAAATTTCAAATTTTCTTAATCTAAAATGTTTTTTTTTTCTAGTCCAAAAAAACTGCTATTTTATCTAATGAACAAAATCAAAACTTTTTTTTTTTATCCTGTGCCAACCAAACTCCGAAGCCCTTGTCAATCTGATTTGTTTTTATTTTATTTTTATTATTTTTTTTCTTTTTGTGGGGTGTACTTCGGACTTGTAAGTGTGAACTGTATTGGAGTTTAAGTTACTATAGCTTTTTTTTTCTTTTTTTTTTTTTTTGCAAACTGCGAAAAGAAATAACATTTTTTGAAACTCATCCATTTTCTAAAAAATAAAAATAAATTTTCTTCATAAGAATTTCTTTTTAATTTTTTCAATTTTTTTCCGTAAAATGCTAAAACAAATTTTGAAAAAGCCGAAAATAAACTTTTGATATCAGATCTAGCGGAAAAAGGATAACAAAATTAACGCGTTGACGGCCCGCCTATCGATAGATAATTAACAGCGATTTAGGCTGATGTGAAACAGAACAAATTTTGTTTAAACTATTTCTTTAAAATAAAAAATAAAAGAAACCGACTCTTTTTAAAAAACAGTAAATTTTTATTTCGAGATCTTGTTGAAAGTTTAGTCTTGAGGGGCAACAGAAATTCTGGGGGGAAGGAAATAAATTCGTTCTAGAGTTTTGATTTGTGAATCAATGTCTCGTAGTATCAAAACACCAATCCGAGGAATGAAAGCCGGGAGGAATACGTCACCTGAACAAGCCAATTCTCCTTCCATGATATAACCCAGTTTTAGTAGAGAATGGAGTGACGCGTTACTTTTAATAGTTACTTTTTTCAGGTAACGCAGAGTAACGCCATTAGATTTTAAACCAGATTTAGAAGGAAACTGTAACTTAGTTACTATAAGCGGCAACGAAGTAACGAAAATTTTTGTTACTTTTTGGTTACTTTACACGCCATTCTTTAGGGATATGTACGGCACAGTCGGAGTTCGGCTTAAATTTAATCATTTAACTTTTAACGTTCTTAACTTTTCCCATTGTCTCTCTTTCTTTACTCTAGGTTCTCTTTATAAAACAGTAAGATGGCTAAATTTCAACTTTTCTTACAACTTTAAAATTTCTAAAAGTAACTGTGAATCGTTACTTTTCTTATTGTGTAACTGTAGGAGTTACTTTTTAAAAGTAACTTTCCAATTCCTGAGTTTTTGTCCGTGCAGCCAAAAATGCCCGACGAATAATACCCCTTGTAAGGGAATGCACGTTAAATATCATTCAAAGTCCTAACACTGCGTACGATGTCGCCCTTAACGGTTGCGTTGGGTGCCTATTCAGGTGTCAGCTCGTCACTTGACTGGGGTTCTAAAATACGGCGCCCGTCGCCAATAGCCCTCGTGTAGCTCTAGTGCGACGATAATTCAAACCTAACCTAACCAATTCCTGAGTGTTCGTTTTTCTTACCAGGGCCCTGGAGAGCGACGCGTGTCCCCCTGGCGGCAACACCTCTTACTTGGCTGTGGTGGATGGGGACGGCAACGGCTGCTCCTTCATCAACAGCTGTTCCAGTAGTTTCGGATCGGGCATCATACCGGACGAGTGCGGATTCGTGCTGCACGTAAGTTTGCATTAAGCCTTGGTTTCCTCGGCGTCTGTCGCCAGAAAAATGCGACCGCTATTATTCATGGATAACGTCACTCTAACGGCCACCGCTTTATCGAAACTTTACGTTGACACGAAACTGGAAACCTTGCTAACTCTGTTGTTGTTTTGATTTTCGTCTTTGCAAAATGGAAAATTCAGGTTCTTCGTATTTTCTCACAAAATCAATTAGCATTTCTTCCTCGGCTTCCTTCTAAATAGGCTAAGTATTCTGTAGCCTACAGAGGAGAATTTTTGGGGCGGCAAATTTTACGATAAATTAAAGCGGCATTTGGAATAAAAAATATTACAACTATACGAATATTTTCAAGAAAGAAAACAAATAATTTACATTAATGCGTAAACAGTAAACTTAGATATAGTACAAATATTTCGTAGCAAACATGGTCGCTGAAACGAGAGAGTATGGGAAGGTGGCTTGCATTCTAATCGTAAGGACTATATAGTCTATTCGTGATAAGTTGATCCGTCTATAGTCGATAGTAACAAGAGGGTTGCCATATTATCACCAGCACACTCTACATTTACACTGTTTTAGCGAAATTCGCAAGCTATCTAATTTTGCGGTTTCTAGATTCTTCGGACAAATAAGTATTGCAGTCTTCACTTAACCCTAAACAAGAAGTTCTTAAAGAACTAAAATATCCTACTTTCCTGTTACTTAAATACTTACTAAAATTCTTATCTTGAAAAAACTAGGTTCGAAACAGTAAGTGACATCAACAACCGTTTTTCCACATTAAATCTAAAATAAATTTCACTAAACGCAGCATCTAACCAAACACAGCATCTTTCACTAAACACAGCACTAAACACAGCTTTATTTGCAGTTATAAATAAATATTTAATTTTTCGTAGAACAAAAACCAAAAAAACTACTCCTCAATAAACATTTACTTGCTAAATTCGGCTAGTTTCATTTATTTTATTTCGAAAATTAAATAATTATTACTTGAATCGTTTGCAAAAATTTATATTTCAAAGAATAAATATGTAATATTCCTCGCTTCTAAATAGAATGAAAAAAATTATATCAACATACAAAGATCTCGTAGTGAAATATATATTTGACGTCATCTTAAATTGATCAATGTCTCAAAAATAAATTTATTTTAATTTATTGTCTAAAAGAACTAAAGTTTCTCAAGCAATTGTTGCGATGGCAATGGTGATTTAATTCTAATGAAAAATGGCTTCCTATGCTTTTTAAATGAGCATTAAATTTTGATGTTTTTTAAATAATTGAAGTACTTCGAATTTGAATTCTTTTCTGAAATTTTCAATGTATTCTAATTTCGATGCGCTGAATTTTTTGACGTATCTCACTTGTTCGTAGCATTTGTAGTTAAATTAAGCGATTTAAATGACTCGAAATTGAATTTCAATGCTAATTCAATGGGAAATTCGTCGTCAAATAGTGGATTTATGTCCGTCCTATCGTACAGACAGACGGACAAAAAGTATGAAAGTTGGGTGTCTGGGGTAACACCTTTCTAATAAAAAGAATTTTTAAGATCGGATTGTTAGAACTGGTTTTGGAAGGGGGGTACGGACGGACGGACATCGACCGCATGTCAATACCTACTTTTTCATTTTTTTTTAATTCTTCGAATTAAAAAAAAAAGAAAAGTAGGCTAAAAATGGGTTGCTGCACAAAATAAATGCTGCTTTAATGTAATTAGTATTTGCGACTATGTGCTAATTAATAAAAATGCATGTATGAAGCAGTTTTTTTGTTAATTAATGCAAGATTGGAAATTATAATGCTCCTAATTTTTACACCTCAGTTGTTGAATAACGTAGAAAACTCCATACTTAATAAAATTAGGTTAAATATATCATCTCGATTCTTCAGCCCTGGTGGTTTTTCCCCCTCTGTCATGGATTCTGTAGAAGTTGTTTCACTATGCGAAGAGTGTCTGTGCGAGGAAAACGGCTTCCAGGGGTAGCCGAGGTTTCACTTACGGTCGAAAAAAAAATTGAAAATTTTGTGACTTGTGTTTCTTACTTTTAAGGGGACCCACGTTTTTGGTCGGGGTTCTTCAAAGCTTCATACATCTGTATTCTTACTCACGCAAAGCAGCAAACGAGAGCTATTGGTGTCGTAGTTTTAAACACTTCAAAATGGTTAAGAACAATACTGAAATCCTCTTCTATAATTCTATTTAAATAGTTATCTTTAAGCGAAAAGTAACACTGTGAACCGCTTTCTTGGTAAACAAATAATAAAAAGTCAAAAAATTACATTGTGCTATATTTTATGATGTCGTTCCTAACCAATTTATATGGGTAAAATTAATATTCCTTAAAATTTTATAAAAGGTTTCTCATGACAGTGTTGATGTAGCAACAGCAATTTAAATGAGTAAAAATTAAATTAAGATCCGACGAATACAACCTATTTTTCCAGGGAATTACAGTGAGACAGATGGACTGCTTTACCATGTCAATACCTACTTTTCGATTTAATTATTTCAAATTTTAAAAAATGGAAAATAGGATCAAAATAACCTTAGGGTTTTATCTTCATTGACTTTTACAAGATGTTTAACCCTTCCACAAGATATTTAACCTGGCATTTATTTTCCCTCCTACGATAGACTTAGTCCTACAGACTACGCTTGTTATTTTAGAGATGGTCCCCCCAAAGGTCTACAAGTGATTCGATTGAATAACTTATCAAATATTCATCCAAATATTTTTTTTTAAAACTTAGATTTAGAAGTTTTCGAGGTCGCTTAACACTTCCAGGTTATTAAAATTGGGTGTTGCTATCGGCAAATTTTAAGTTCGTAACATTTTTGATATGAAGACGGCCCCTCATGCAAATTTCGCGTCATGCAATTATCTTAGAATGTTACTTGTTCACAAAGTCAAAAAGGTCTGATTCTATTGGATGACTAGCGGCCAGAATAATCACTAGCGGGTACTTGTTTTCCCACAAGCTACCTGTGAATAGTTATTTTTCGTAATAAGTAACTTCAACTAATTACTTTTTATATTAAGTAACTGTTACAGAGTTTGTTTTTAAATGTAACTTTCCAATCCCTAAATAAATCTATCTTTTAACCTTCAAATGCGCCGTACAATCTAATAAATAATTAAATAAATAATAATTTATAATTAAATAAATATTTTGTGTGTGTGTTTTTTCTTTTAAAGAATCGCGGTGCATGCATGAGTCCTGACGAGTCTAGCCCGAACGCGTTCGGCCCGAGCAAGCTGCCCCTCCACACCATCATTCCAAGCCTGGTGACGGACGCCAACTCCGACCAACTTTTGGCTGTCTTGGGCGTCATGGGAAGATGGATGCAGCCGCAAGGTCATGTGCAGGTACAAAAAAAAAATGATTTTTGTTAGGGTAGAATGACCAGTTATTGAACAGGCCCCTGTGAATGAACATTTGGTAAATATAATTAAAAAATAAGGATTGAAAATCATTCCACTAGATGGATTGGCAGCACTGACATCCTCCCTTGTAGTAGGAAGCTATCTGACATATGTTTGGTTGTCCTGGTCATTTTGTCCTGGTGTTCATTCACTGGCGAACGCAGCGCCTTAAACGTTCATTCACTGGTTAGTCTACCCTATTATAAAACATCGGTTTCTTATACCGTGGTTACACTGCCTTGAGTCTTGAGAGCTAACTTGGGCAGCGATTCGAGTGTGACTTTGGTTTTGCCAAGGTAAAAAAAACAAACAATTTAAATGGGTTCGTGCAATACCACCTAGATTAGAAGGCCGAAGAACTAAGCTACACAACGTCACACTAATGGACCAATTTCGATTTGTTGACCAATAACGTCGTATCTTAAGATGACGTCGCATCTTGATTCATCTTATCTTAAAAATGTATTCAAATACAAGATCTAGCCAAGAATGATCATTGGTCAAAACCACAGAATCGGTCCACTAGTTTGACGTCAAGCATTTAGTTCGCCGGCCTTCTAATCTAGGTGGTATTGGTTCGTGAGGTGTTGGTTCGTGGCCATGAGCGCCAGCTTGGTCGGCAACTCGGAATTTTGGGGTTACATTGCCTTGGTCGCTGACTTAGCTAGCGTCCAAAGGTAGTGCAACCGCGGTATTAGCAAAGTGGTATACTCCGCCTATAATTTTCCTAGCATCTCCAACATTATAATTGGGGAAGAGTCCACTTTTAAAACATATAAAGCACCTAAGGGAGACAGGGTTGTCAATCACATGGTGTTTGGACAAGCATAGAGAATTTTTGGGTTAGTTTAGTTGGAAATATTGTGTCACACAAAAACTATACACGTGGGTTATTGGTGAAGGGAGGATTATAGTTAATTGTTGATTAATTTAGATATTAGATTAAAGATCAAATGGATATACTTAATTTTGGAAAGAGTGCAGACTGACATCCCCAGCATGTCAATACCTTTTCCACTTTTGTTTTAATTCTTTAGAATTAAAAATGAATTAGAGGCTAAAAAAGTTAAACAATAAGCTTATGGGACTACGACAGCCCTCTTTTAAAGCAGCCTCTCCCCCTTCAATACTTTTCAAGTCTATAATAGCCAAAATGTCGCTTTCAATCATTTTATTAGTGGTAATTTGCAATATTGATCGCATTCTTAGCCTACTTTCTTTTTTTCAAATTTGAAAGATTTTTTTTAAATATAAATTACTAGGCCTTGACAAAATGGATATTTCTGCAAATTCGTCCCTGTACCCCTTTCATAAATTCCACTCCATTAGTTCGATTTTTTTTTTTTAAATCTTTTTGTTAGAACGGTTAGACATCTGATAAATGTGGATTTTTTTTACTTTGGTCCGTCTGTTTATCTGTACAACAAGGACTTCTGTGAATATTAAAGGACCAAGAAAGGCAGTTTATTTTAGTTTCTTGTTGTCGTCCTAGGTTTTCCTCAATATGGTTGTATTCGGCATGGACCCACAAGTCGCTCTCAATCAGCCAAGATTCTTCGTTGGAAATCCTTCTACCTTCACAGAATACAAGTATGTCGGGAACTTTTAAAAATCAAGGAGAAAATAATCAGACTGATTTTTATTTTCCACCCCGTCTCTAGTTATATTTAATACATTTTTCCTGTGTAACAAAAAGATTGAGTAGATTAGAGCTTTCATATTTCTTGAAAGCAAAATTATAACAAAGATAAAACTGTTAATTCTAATAATTTACAATTAAGTAAAATTTTAAATATTGAATAAATTAACACTCTTTTAAAGTAAGCCTATCTAGGCTGCAACCAGCAGCCTATTTAGAAATACAGCCCTTAACATTTTAACAACTACTTTGTAAATACCTTTAGTCTTCATTTTCGAATAAAAACGTTAACTTTATTTTTTTTTTAATTCGTTCATCTTCATTCGCCCTCAAAGAGTTCTATAGTAGAATTAGAGGCTGAACCTACCAACCGCACCATGGACCAACACGGAGACAGTATAGGGTGCCATGTGGGGCTCGATAGCCGAGTGGTTTGGATCGCAGGCCATAACACTTGCGGTCCGCGCGCTGTAACGGGTGCGGGTTTGATTTGAATTACATTTAAATAAATATTTGAATTGATTTTTTTAATAACCCGATGACAAACAATGTGTCGTTAAAATAAATAGAATTATAATTTCGGATTTGTTGTTGAGTGTCCTTCTAAATGTCCTGATAAATATTTTCTGTTCTATTCCAGGGATTCCCTGCAAGATCTATGCCTTGAGGCAGGCATAGACCCCAGCGTGGTACCATTTCTCGAAAACCGCGGCCACAGATGCCAATTCCTCTCTGGGATCAAGAGGGTGCTGTTCGGCAAAGGGCACGTCATAGCCAGACCAGCAGTCTTCAACAAAAATGCGTCGGTAAACTCGGAAACGTGGTGGTCTGGAGCCGACCCAAGATCCGATGGCTGCGCAATGGGTTTCTAGTTGATATACCAAAATTATGATCAGTCCATCAACTTTTGTGAATACATTTTAAATAAAAAAAAAATAACTATAAATAATTGGTGTTTGTGTCTGAAGTAAATTATATAATTCTTTGACTTTGAAAAATTTATACTTTGATTGTACTTTTGTAACATCTAAACTAAATACAAATGCCAAAATTGTCGACCAACAACAGGCCAGAGGCCTGCAAGGTTGGTCCAAAATAAACCTAATACTTCACCAGTTTCCAATAACTATCAAGATTCTTCTTAAAATTTTCTACTGTCTTCGAATGATCAACGTAATCTTATAAAGCATTCCACTTATTGACAACTCTATTGTAAAAAAGTTTTCTTGCCTCCCGTCTAAAGCACGATTTATTCAATTTCTAACCATGTTCTCTGGTCCGGAAATCCATGTCTCCCTGTTTTATGAACTTGAATAACTGAATTAAACTACAATAATTTTTTGTATAAGACAAGAGAGTATTTAAACCAGAATAATTATATTTCTATTCAAAATTTTATGCCAAACCAGAATTTTATAACAGACCAGGGTATATGTCAAACTAAGTTTTTTTTCAATAAAACTTATAAACGGCCCGTAATTCAACACTATTAATGTTTTTGAAAAGATAATATTATTGAGTAGATTAAAAAAAAAATATTTTTTGTCCGCATTCTAGGACTATAAAGCTCCCTTTCCCCCTTTAGAAACAAGGTTATGCAACACATCTTTTTAACAATGCCTATTTTATCTTGCAATTACTCTTTACAATGAATACCTAATTTTTTACGCTCGGTGACTAATTTGTTACATGAAGCCTGTTACATTGTTGAAAAGTCACCAATTAGAAACAATTTAGTTATTTAAGCAACTAGTTCCGAAAATGATGCTTTATTAAGCGAGTGGCTTTTATTTCACGAGCGAGGTACGAGCGAGTGAAATTATGACACGAGCTTAACGTGGACACGAGGAACGTGCTTGCTTACAATATTTTTTATAATGACGTGCAAAAAAGTATTTCTACCAATGAGTGATTTTCATGACATCCTTTAGTTTCCATGGAGATATTCGAAAATGCAAAGTAGTGAAAGAAAAGTTGTAAAATACTTTTCTATTCTGAATCAAAATAGTATTTAGATTAATTAGTGCTACCGAACATAGGTGAAAATGAATTTGAAATGATGTTCGACCAACTTCCAGATTAAATTAACAAAGCAGCTAAGGAAGTTTGGTCGAATCTTCTTCCAGAAAAGTATTGTTTGGAGTGAAATTTGTGCTCTTATTTTTATCTTATTTCATTTCCTTTAATAATTTTTTTAATACTTTGTTTCCATGGAGATTAGAAAATTCAAAAGTAATGAACCAATAGAATTAACTGAGTTTCGTGACCATTTAGTTACCATGGAGATATTCATGACATCATTTTGCTTTTCTACCAATCAGATACTCTTATTTACTTTACCACACTGTGCCGAAAACCAAATTTTCGCACCCTGTCTGTGACGCAAGCACGTAAGGTGTCATTTTCGCAACGATTTATGAATGAATATGATATAAAAAGTGAACTTTTTTGCACGTTGTTATAAAAACAATATTTTAGTTGTATATAAAGCTCATTCAAACTAAACATAGCTCATAAAGCAACGCTTGTAAAAAAAACCTAACGAAAGTTTAAAATGGATGATAATTTCATTGCAATGTGGATATTCTTGCCATGGTTAATAAGTTTAATTAAAGTTACAGTATTTGGAGAATTCTATTTCTTGCTCGTTTATCTGATTTATGTCGTGGTATTTGTTGTTCAAGAATGGATTGAAGCCAACGTCAATGAAATCGAATACAGACAAACACCAATTGAGAACAACAAATTGGATTCAGCGGAAAGTGATACATTAACTTTAGAAAGTACAGCTGCGACTACAAATGAAAGCACGCATGTTAGTCGTGTAGCTCCTGATGCCCAAGAAGCTCAATTGACTGCAAGTGGCAATGCTTTAGATGTTGCTCCTGATGTTCAAGAAGCTCTATTGACTGTAAGTGACAATGCTTTGGATATTGAAAACACAGATGAAGGCGATATAGTCACTGGAATTGTTGACAAGCACGATTGCATTCGTTTGGTCCTGGAAATTAGAAAAAATGACATAGGTGAAAACATATCCCTTGCTAATATTGATCCAGCATATTACATTGTTTTAAATCTACGTGATGCTGTGAACCTGGATAAGAACAGTTGTATTGGATATAGTATATACCGGGACATCAAGGAAACTGTAGAAGTCAGCGAATCATGCATGATGCCTAATAACGAAGTAATGAAGGGCGAAGATGCTGAAAATGAATTTTCGCTGGCTGTTGGAGGCACAGATTTTAAAGATATTAGAAATAAAGATGCAATGGAGTCTAACAAAAATAAAGATGATGAAGATACCACTGAGACATCACTTAAAACAGAAACGAGCCAAGTTGATACAGAAATCTCCGTGGGAAAAACTGACGAAGTAGTTCGAAATGTTGCAGAAATTGATGCTGAAGAAGTTGTTGCAGTGCTTCAAGTTGGCAAGCACATCAATGGAAATTCAAAAACCGATGAAAAAACATTCCAAGAAGAATCAAAGAAATTATCTGAGGAGAATGTGACAGAAACATTAAGTAAAAGTACTAAAAAAGAAAAGAATTCCACGCCAGATGAAAATATTACACAAAAATATAATACACAAGTTATTCCAGTTTCAAGTGAAGCGCAAGGTATCTCCAGTGCACAAAATCAAGTGTCAAAGGATGGATTTTGTGTTAGATATTCCGACAGAAACAAAGATATTGGCACCTTTTATGAGCCCAAGTGTACCCAAGAAAGTTACAAAGCTCCACAGCAAATGGATGAGAAGAAACTTCAAGACTACTTGAATAAAGTTGAACGTATGAAATTAGCTGGCGGAGTTAACGGTCCACAAACTTCTCACAAAAGAAATGATAGCTATGCAAAGGCAATCACTGACGGGTGTTTAAATGAGAAGTTAGAGGAACCCAAAAGCGGCTTGAAACAGTTCAAAGAATCAAAGTGGAGTTTCTTTATGTGTGGTAAACAAAAAGTTGGAGCAGAAGCACTTGGAAAAGTTGATAAAAAGCCTACGAAAGAGGCCAAAAAAATAGAATCTTTTGATAACCACATGCATAACTGACTGTGTGACAGGCTTATGTCAAGTTTGGAAGAATCATGATAATTTATATTTTCTAAGTTTTGAATTGTCTTATTTATTGAATTTTTTTACTTTTAGATTTCCCAATGTTTCTTGTCAAATTCCATAGGGTTTTGTTTTACAGTATAAGCTCTATTTTAAAAAACTTAGCTCCTTTTTTATTTTTAATTTGAAAAGTTTAGACATTAGGTACCAGTTGCAAGACTAAATATTGTGTTTATTGCTTTATCTTAGGCAAGGTGTATGTCATTTCTTAAGTGTACTGGGCAATAGACTCGATTCACTACGAAATTGTCTAATATCTTATTCTTCTTTAAAAGAAATACTAATGTAAAAATTGAAGAACCAACACACAGCAGTTTAAGTTTATCTAAAACATTTTATTTTAAACACTAAACATTTTTTTAAACAAGAAATGCTTGAAAAATATGATCCATATATGAAAGTAAAAAACAAATTCTGATATTCAGAAGTGTAATCGACATAAAAAAAGGGATTAACAGAAATAAAAATACTATTTCAAAGATATTGAACCATTTTAAAATAAATTTCAAACTTAAAGGGACCAACTTTCTACATCTAAGCTTAAATCTAAAAGCAATAAGAAAAATACCATAACTATTGTTCATCAAATGAAAACTATCACCAAATTGCATTCATATTAAACAAAGTTATTTTGGTGTATTCTTAATTATGCCTGGGTCTTATATTTTATATAAATTTGACAACAAATTGGTTACTAAGAAAAAAATATAAATATTCATTATATATATAAAACAAAAATTGATGATTTATGGAAAGCAACAACGCATATAAGTTATAAATAGTTTAGTTACAAAAACTCGCCTTCTCCAAAGAATAACTAAGATATAAAGTCCGGCTTGCTTATTGGCTACTTCGTCTAATTGAATTTACCATTATCAAAAGTTGCCAGTGATTGATTGGGCCCTATATCTTAGTAATACTTTGGAGAATGCGAGGGTTGCCAGTATTTTGCAGCACATGTGTTTGTTATAAAGCAAACAGAACTTCAAACTTTTAATGCGACATACAAAATATTTCAAATACACATTGTAAAAAATAAGCTCAGAAAGAATAGTCTTTGTTGCTTTATTACACAGATTGAACAACTATTTGCCGAACTTTTAATTACTAGATCATATAATTTAGTATGGTTTATTTGTGAGTGCAGTGTCTGTCTGCTACACAAGACAGACGCCTGCTGCTCAAAGCTCATTGCCAAAGAACAAGCCCGAATAAGGATCCAAACTCGCAGAAGTACAAACGCTTTTATAATTTGGTCATTTCTTTCGAAAATTGTCAACCCTACTCTAAATAACTTGAGCTTTAATGGGTTAAATTTCATAAAAACCTAAATAATAAATAAAATAAGAATTATTTAAGAAAAAAATTTAAGTTGTTGTGATTCAATTAAACAATATATATATTTAAGTTGATCCCTTTTAAACATATAATCATAAATAATAATGCAATACACATTGGCACTCACTGACAATCGTTAACAATTTTTGGATTTTACTACAAATTTTTGTACTTTGTGGTAAAAGAAAATTTTGAGCTCATCAATGGTTCACTGATCTTTACACAGTAAATTTTAATCAACATAATATCTATAACTAAGCTTTCACCGAGTTGAAATGTGCAAATAAAAAAATTATTAATTAGTAACCGAAATTAATTCTGCAATTAGGTACAAGAAGGGCCAATCCAAAAAATTTCAGCTGGACTACCACTCCAATAATACATGGAGGTTTTAGCTGATAGTTGAAAAAAACTGATTACAAGATTATCGACAAATATTTTTCCACTTTTAACTATCACTCAGCAAGTTATAAAATTATTTGCAAATTGCCAGGTTTCTTCTGAAAAATCAGTGTTTTAAACCTATTTAGATAAAAAAAAAAAAATGATAAAAAAAATTACATATTTAAATATTCAATGTTGAATGCTAACTCTTGAAAAAATAAATTGTTTGGTTCCAAATACCTTTACTTCCGAATTGACGATTTGAAACAAAACAATTTTTTTTAATAATAAATCAGCTGAAGTAAAAGTACCAATAATAATTAGACAATTGAACATAAAGAAATTAATTATACTCGCAAAATTTGCTAGAGGCCTTTAGAATGAGTAACTGATTTATTACTTATATCACTCGTTTTTACTGGCTTTACTACTTTAATTAACGACCATATAAAAATGTACAGCTGACATTCATTTCGATATTGACTCTTCTCGTTTTGAAGCACAGAATTTACAAGCATGAGAAAACAATTTGCAAAATCAGTTTATGCAAACTAGATTAATAAAAAAATAAAACTTGATAATGCATTTTTCGCATCAATCTTATAACTTTAGTAGTGCATAAATTACAATCCACAAAACCCTTTAGTAAAAATAATCATTTTCAACAAATAAGATTTTTTTTATAGTTCTAAACAAACACAAATAATTTATTTTTGATACCTTTAATTTAACAGCATCCAGTTTCTAAATCTATTGATAAATGTTTCATATACAAACATTTACAGCTACATTCACTGTACAATTTTTTTTATTTAAATCCTAATTTCTTTTAAAATATTTATAAATAAAATCTACTAATGAAAAATTTGCTTAATATGGGAAATATATACAACGTCAAATGCTTCTCACTTGTTCTTAACAAAATAGTATCCCCTACCTCAGCTTTACAGTTCACAGGGTTACAATACAGTTTTTGTCGAAAAATACTTCAATACTGATAGGTGACAGTTGATAGTCTGTCAGCCAAAGACAAGCTTTTTGCACCAAAAACCTTAGACACATTTCACACAACGATTCTGGTAAATATTGCCATACAATACAGTGGATCATAGACAGGCCTCAAAATTAATGGTAGCAAGTCGCAAAATAAGGTAATTTAATGAAAAATAAACATTTAATGAAAAATAACGCATTTAATGAAAAATAAACACTGACCTTAGATTGTATAACAAAATCCCCAAATTACATCCATTATCGGATTTTAGAAAGTCTGCCAATCAAAAACTTTTAGCATCTGGCTAACATCAATTTTTATTTCTTAAATATTGGTAATCCAATTACCAATAAATTGCAAAGATTTGAAAATCTGAAAGCAAACTGTTAGACACTGAAGAATCCAACGGGTTTTTTTTTTTTTTTTTTAATGCTCCTACCTAATGTGCATTTGCTCCTAGTTTAAGTTTCAGATTGCTCTTAAATTTTTTTTATCCAATTTCGAACATTGATCATTCAATACAACAATAATTATCAAAACCGGTGTCTAATATGGGTCTCATAGCGGATTTTTCTATTGATTTATACAGAAAAACTGGGACTACATTAGGCAAGTAAAAGGCGCTCTTGTATCTTAAGACCTTTTAAAAAAACTTTTTATATAAAGCCCTTATCAATATTTTAGAGCCAATATTACAGTAATTAAACATACAATTATTTTTTAAAAAAACATGCAAGGAAGGATAGTTAAATTTAAAATAAAATTGTTATCTATAAAGAGATATTATATAGAGATATATCATATGGAAATTAATATCTTTTAAGAATGGATTTTATTGTTTGCTTGTTCAAAACCGAATTTCAACCCAATTGAAGATTTAAAACAAGAAGCTAACTGTAACAACCAATTTGATTTTTTTTAATTCATTAACTATCACTATTGCAAGTAAAAAGAATATTCATTAAGTTTCAGTTTCTCGTCCCTATCAATGACAAAATCAGTTATTTTTAATGAAAAAAACTTGTCACCTGCATTCAGACTATTATAAAGAGGGGAAATATCTATCACAACCGATATTTTTTCCAGAAAATAGAGCAGAAACGAAAAAAGAATTCATGTTATTGCATACCTGCTGCTTATGAACATTTTGGATGATATTAAACTTTGGGGTTTATGTACATTTCAAAAATAATCAAAATAACTAAACATAATGGAATGCAAAATAATTGTTTCCTTGAATGCAAAAAGATTTAAGATAAACCAAGCACATATTTTAAATCAAAAAAAAAATTTAATTGACAAAATTTGGATTTAGAGCCAATTAGAGTAAAACATAAAAAATCAATTTTTGAAAATTCATACATTTAAACATTGCTCTGTATATATTTTCCTTTTTATCAAGTTATTAAATAAAGAATTCAGTCTGCAATTTAATAAAGACAAATGTAAACTTCAGTAACACTTAATACAATACTTTTTCCCATAATAAATAGGGGGGTTTTTATTTGAGTTATATTATTATTAGATTTTTAAAAGAAGTCCTATTTTTTTAAATCTTTTTAAAGAGCCAAATAAAGCTCTTTATAACTCAAATTTTGATATAAATTTAACATACAAAATAATATTTCTTAAAATATAAAACTAAAGTTCTCATAAATTTTGAATGCTATTTACAATTAAAACAATTCCGCAAATTATGCTCAATTTGGATTTTAAAAAAAGCAGGTATGCACATTCATAACGCACAGTAATACAGATAGTATATGTAAGCTCCAGACACTTTACAATTTGGTCAAAATTTAGAAACATGATCGTAAGCCTCAATGTTACAAACTTGAGCTACAATAAAAAATAATTTCATTTGCAGAAAATCTAGTTTTATATGAAAATTGTGCTTTCAAAAATGTTCAAGTTAAATAAGCTAATAAATATAAGTAACGAACCAAAGCCTAGTACATTAAATAGTAAAAGACTAGAAATTGAAAATTGGGATTTAAATGTTTGAAGAAAATTGGATATATTTCTATAAAACACAAACTTTCTAGCTACACATTAACTAGTTAAAATGCCACAATAGATTAAAACTTTGAGATTACTCTGATTAAATTGTTTTTGGTATTTGTTTAAATCTTTGAGTGTGTGGGAAGGGGGGGGGGAGTTTGGATATTTTTATGGTTAACAATGAGACAAATATCTGGTATAATGACTTCAGATATCTACAATAAATAAAACTATAATCTTTATATATATTGCAACCGAATTAGAAAACCTAATTTTTTAAGGATTAGTTTTAATAATAATTTTAAAAAATAGCCATGTAAAAACTAAAAACATACAAACTTGTATGCCTTGAAATTGTGTAAATATATAGTGCTACTATAAGAAAAGCATACAAACATGTTTGATAAACACTGGAATGCCTAATAAATAATTTGTTTAAAGAGATGCATCTAAAATCATGAATATCAAAACTATTAAATACAATTCTGTATATATTTTAAAATATTTTTGAATGCAAATAATTAGGTTTGAGGCCATAGATGTAACGAGAACAATTGCACGACAATGATATAAATGTAAGTATGAATATAATACAAAACAACATATGAATTGTTTGGACATAACTTATTATAATTAGCAATGTGTGGATATAAAAATTTAAATAATAAGCTTTTTTATACCATCAAAGATAATTGGTGCAAGTTCGCAATATTATTTAAATGCATCTCTTGTTAATTTAAATATAAAACAAAGCTATAAAAATCAATATGAAAATAAATATATTTACTATTACCGAGCAAACAAAACGATTTGAAATTATCAAATAAAAGGTAGCTACATAATAAAAATTAAATAACTTAAATGTGATGTTGTGATTTAACACTTTAGTGCATATTTAAAGCCTGTCTATATAAATAGTTCATTTATATAATTTGAAAGAAAATAAAGTTTATTCACATATATTTGAAACGTCTAACATTTGTTCGTTAATCGAAAACATTTGTAGTTATCACAAGAAAATTATAAATTTAATGACACATTGCATGCTAGAAAAAAATAAACAATAATTAATGCTCTCAAGACAAAATTAAAGCTCGTAATATTAGGGGGAAAAAATTCTTTTCACACCTTTTTAATAAAAATTCTTTTTAAAAACACTATTCTAGAATTGTATCTAGAACTGTAGATAACTTTCTAGAACTAAAGTACATTTTTAGACAGTAAGTTATTTGATTAACATTAATATGCAGTTATTGAAACATAGTAAAGAAAAAAAATTTTAAAAAATTAAATGTATTCATCCAATAAAACATCACTAAATAATTAGTGAAATTAAAACCTTTACTTTATTAATTGATTAATTTTAAATTACCTTTAGGGAAACTTCCTATAGCCACTACTTATGTTTTTCATGCAACACAAAGTTAAATAACTGTTTTTAGAAATAAACAACTTAAATTGGAGAAATAACTTCAGCAATTTCCTAGTTTTTGTTAACTACACAGTGTTATACAGTCATCAAATAATATTCAAAAGGCTCCAAGCAATAATGTTTAATTTATTACTCATAACTGTCTTCAGAGCATTAAATTTGTCATGCAAGATCATTAAAAAAGCTAAACATACTGGCACAAAGACAAACGGCATACAAAAATAAAATGAAGTACACCAGATTAATAGATTTTAATCCAAGTAAAATAAAATTATAAAGAATTAAAAACAGTGGTATTTTCCCAATAAAGCATTCAGAAATCAACAGTTTTCATGATGTAAAATATCGGATAAGATTTAACAGCGCTGATTTGTGGAAATATATATCTTTGATAGAGCCGGCAGGGGAACTATGTTAAAAGTTTCAATCTCAAAAACCTAAAAACAGTAATTCTTATAAAGATGCGTTGGATAGGGAAGTAATTTCTTCGTGACAATAGGGACAGTTCTTTTGGTGAGGCGCACACTGATTACAAAGAACGTAATGGCTACAAGGGACAACGGTAATACTACGATTTCGATCTTCACATATCATACATTTGGTAGCCGTTTGATAAAATAGTACCTGGAATTTAAAAAGCAACGTGAGAACTTGTGCAGAATTATTGAACAATGTTGGACTAGAATTAAATGTATAAAGCGTATTTTACCACTTTAATATCCAAGATCAAACATTAAAGAACTGTGTTTGGTGAATCAAATATTGGTAATTTCTCATCAAATTAACTTTAGAAGATTCAAATAAAACCCTTCATTGTAAATAATTTTAAGTTAACACAAAAAAAATATATTACAGAAATTTTTAAAAGCTCACATCTGAAAATGTAAACAATATTATAAGTAAAAAATATAAATGATTTTACGACATTTATATTCATTTCATAGATCAATTACATTTTTGTATACAAATAGGCTATTGTCGTAAAATAGCACTCCAACAACTAACTTAATATTACGAAAAGCAACGAAAAAAATAATTTGATAATTTTGTAAAACTTCTTGAACCATAGTTATTCTTTTCCCCTTGTATTCAAATTTTCAGAAAACTACCTTACATAGACTTAACTAGTCGTTTTTCACGGGGCCGGCGCGGCGCCTGCCCCGCCTTTTTTTTTTAATAAATAAACCGCCCTAAATGCCTTTTTTACAAAATAAATCCCGCCCTCGTTGCCCTTATTTACAAAATAAATCCCCCTCCCTTTGCCGATTTTCTCTAAAAATGTCCGCGTTTTCCCGAGTTTTTCAAAAATTACTCTTATCCAACTTTCTTTCTTTTCAAAGTTTAGTTTTTTCCCAGGTTATGTTATATTATACTTTAAACCGGTTTTTCTAAACTTTTTCTAAAAAATTTTTGATAAAATTATTAAAAAAAAAATAATCGAAATTAAAATTAGAAATAAAAAGGATATTACAATAAGATGTTCCAAATAACCAACGGATGCAATCCCCCATTGAAAGAGGAAAAAAAATATGCAGTTCATGCTTCCTGATTTGAAAATTTTTCGGCCTAGTAATTTTTTAGAAATCTACTGATGACGTCACATTGCCTATTACTCAATGATTGACAGTTCGCCTGCTTTGATGCGTTTGCGTGATCGGGAAGAGAGTGTCAATATACTTGTGCACAGTTCGCTGGCTTTGATGCGTTTGCGTGATCGGAAAGAGTGTCGCAAATACTTTTTGTAGCTCTGTACAGGACTATTGGATTGGGAACCAGAATCTTTTCTTCTAATCTATCGTTTTGGAGTCGTGACCTTGTGATCACAAGAGAGCTGAATGTTATTTTTTTTTTTTTTTTTTGAACTTGGGCTTTTTTTTTTTTTTTTTGTCCTATACTGGGTTTTCAGATTTTTTAGTTGTTTTTTTTTGGTGAGTGAGTCGTGACCTTGTGATCACACAAGAGCAGCTGAATGTTATTTTTTTTTTTTTTTTGAACTGGGGCTTTTTTTTTTTTTTTGTCCTATACTGGGGTTTCAGATTGGTTTTTTTTTTTTTTTTTTTTGGTTGGTTGGGCTTATACACGCTATATATAAATAAATAAATTTTGTTTGTAATTACTAGTTCTTGAATTTTTCTGGAAAAAATTCTTGAATAGTATGCAGTAGAACTCCAATTATCTAAGCAATTGGAATTGGAACCTAACCACGTACATATAATTGGAAATTTGGAGTTAATTGGAGAAAAGATATATTGTAATCAATTACTCAATGTATTGTTGGGCTGTGAGATAATGAAGTTTTAATTTCGGTTTAACCAAATCCAAATTATGATGTTGTTTTGGGTATAGCTTTTTTTTTCAGTTTGAGTTATATCTTTTTATAATAGTTTTTTTTTCTTTCAACTTATATTAGAATATTGGATTGGAAAAAGTGTACTAAATTTTTTATGGGATCTATAACAAACTCGGCGGCTATTTTTTTGTTTGTCTCTGTTGGATGTTGGATGCATGCTTAGTAATATTTTTGGTGGGTACAAAAAAAAATTACTAGACATGACATTGAATAAAGAGGAACAGTAACAGGTAGGCCAAGTTTAATTTTTCTGGTATTTTTATAGTCAGCACCTCTTTAGTCAGCTGAATAATTGGAGTTCTGCTAAACTTGGAAAAAGTGTAAGTGTATGAACCATGCTTTTAATTTTAAATGCTAGAGCTGAATGCAAATAAAATCCATGTTTGTTTGATTAGTAGCATTAATGATTTTCACCACTTCGCTCGAGGAAATCTGTTTGCAGTTCTGGCTCGTTGTTAGGCATAAGTGCCTCATTATGTTCCTTCACTTACTAGAAAAGATGTTTCATAAAATGATGGAGTAGAGAAACTAATAAAAATTTAATTTTGCGAATTTGGCATGCGAGTGTATCTTCTATTTTCTAAAAATCCGAAAAACTATCGCATTTTAGATGCCCTAAACTTTTTGCAAGTGCCCTTTTTATATTTAAAGCACCCTGCCCTTTTTTAATTCTAGAATGAACTCTGACTTAAGTTTAGATAATTTATTAATAGTAAAATAGAACTCGACATCAATTGATAGATTAATTTAGTAGAACAATACACCAAAGTTGCATACAAATTTTAAAAAATTGTATATATTTAAACCTTAATAAAATGTGTGAAGCAAGAAAATACCTTTTCTATTTTTGATAAATCTTCTCTAAGTTGATCTTGAAGCTGTTTTAATTTATTTAAAGGTAACGTTTCTAATTCCGATATCCTAGTTAAAGTGTGAAGGAATGGACCTCCTGTTAGTTCATCTAATTCTTTTTGTAAACTAGTTGCTTTTAATAATGCCTGGAAAAAAAGAACGAATTGACACATATTAAAGGAACATTCAGTTAATGCTATTGTAGTATTGACATCCTAAACCAGTAGTCTTTCCTTAACCCTTTCAGTCCCAATGACAATTAATTTGGCATCATTTTAGGAATTTTTTTCTGATCGTCTATAGCGTTTTATGATATCAAAAAGCACATTCGATTCTTCAAACTTTTTTCTATTAGAAAATATTTTATTAATCCCAATAGATGTTAGCACTTATATTTTTTTAAATTATGATCAGAAAAATGATGTCAAGTGGCACCATTGGAATTGAAATGGCTAAATTGTATTTAGAATACAGAGAACCAAAAATTGGTGGACTTAAAACCTGCCACATCCGGAAATCTGCATATGTTTTGTAGAAGTAACAAAAGAGAAATTATTGGTTATTTTGGTAGTTAAATGTAAACTTCCAGAATAAAGGAAAGAATTTGGGAATTTTTAATTACTAATCAAACTAGTTTGTATACTATTTTTGTATATTAAATAGAAAATTCTCTTGCTAACACTAGAGTTTAGTGTATTGGAAATTATTTTTATTTTGATAGCAAATGCTAATGGTTTTAACTTTAAAACACGAAATACACCAAATCAGGAACTCTGCGTTGGGACTTCTATCAAGTTGTATAGGTTTTTGACATGCAGCTGTATTATAAGGTTGTTTGAGAATTGGCAAGTTTTAAATGTAAATATTTTCATTTGAGGGTCATTCAAGTGAAAAAAAATACTGAGACAATACAATTATAAATCATTAAGGGAACATTCTCAATCAAAAATTGCATTAAATAAAATTGAAAACTCCATTTACAGGAAACATGTTCATTAACCGAAATTAAAACATAATAGCTAGGCACACACACAAGCAATGCAACGCTCAAAACTTTACAACAAATAAAATAACCAAGTACTAATTTTTAATTACTAATATTTATCAAAACCCTGGTATGTAGTAAAAAAGCAAATACTTTAGGTTTGCGAATACTTTACTTTTCCTTGTGTTAAATTCAGAATTTAAAGTGATACTTTAATTCTGAATTTAACACAAGTCAACTTATTTTCTTAAAACTAGCCAAACAAACTAATATGGGGCTCATTTATTTTACTACTCTAATTAGTTTGGTTTATCAAATAGTTTGGTTTGGCTTGATAAAATAAGTAGTTTAGTTTGACATCTCAAAGCCTACCTTGTAATAAAGGTATAAAACATACATACTGTTTTTTTAAACTATACTTTTTTAATTCCAAAGACACCAAGCATTTTAGTGAATAAAGAATTAAAAATAAACTTATTCTGTCTTACCTCATCCCTTTGTTGTTCTGCTAATCTTTCTCTTCTAGTAGCTTCTTCCGCCTGTTGTTTAAATACTTCATAAGTTTGGTATACCTGTAACAATCACAAAAGGATATTCATACTGACTTGAAATCATTACATTAAAAAACATAATAACTATAATATAGACGTACATTATTGTAATAAATAACTATTACCACAAAAAAAAATGAAACAAACACCAAGGGGAAAGATGGAAATCCCGTACAGGCTAAATAAAAAATATATTATACAATTTAAACAGACACAACACAAATAACACAGAACTGATGCAAAATAACAAATAAAGCAACAACAAACTGCTTAACAAAATATTCAGGAAAGTTTGGCAATAAGCTGTATAATAATTAGAGAAAAAAAGAATGAGCTTCAATAAAGTGAGAAATAAAGATCTAAGTCGTCGATATTGATTAGAAGATTAGCGTACGTTTAAGTGTAGCTCTAAAACTTTCAGTGAAATATTCATGGCAGTTAAACAATTTCAAGATTTAAAATGTTTCATAACTTGAAACTAGGTTCCAACATTCTTAAAGACAAGAACCACTGATCTGGAACCTGATGTCATTTTATTCAATACCAAGATGTTTTTAAAAAGAGTTTAGGCTAGCATTTACTCAATACATCAATTTATTTTTGTGGGGGAAGAGGGGGAATTTAGCTGAAAAATATAAATAACTTTAAAAAAATAAATTTGCACTTGCTTCTAAAAAAAAAAACTATCAGTTGACGGAGCTCTCAAATTTTTAAAACACAGAAAGAGAATTAGAAATCTCAAAAAGAATATGGAAGTTAGGACAGCAGGAAAGTTATTGGAACACAACTTAAAATATATTAACTGGGTTCCAAACATTTATAATGGGGACATTTTTTTTTAAGAATCAAAACCTACTTGTATATCAGCATTGCAGTAATTAACAACATTGACATCTAATTATGTAATTAGGTCTGTCAGACATGAATAAAGTATATACAGTAAAACAGGTTTTCAATACATTTCATTTAAGTGAAAACAAAGTATTTTTTTAATTGAATTTCAAACAAATTGCGACAGATTTTTGATCCAATATTACTTAAATAAAAATTATTTATCAAAATACAAGTACAATTATAGTACAAGTACAATTATAAATACATTTTAAAAATTAATAGACTTCTTTTACTTAAAAGCTATTGCCTGCAGTTTCTGTGAACCAGTATAAAATAACATTTAAGAGTTAAAAAGAAATCACTTTTATTGCCATCATTCTTATCTTTATATTGGTGCATGTCCAATGTCAAAAAAATAAATGTGGAGCGATTTTTTAAAATTAAAAACCAAGCTCTTTTAAGAGCATAAACTAATTTTTAAAGCTAATTTTTGAATGTTCATACCTACACCCTGTGTTAATAGCTACACTGAAGCTAAGTACCTGCCCAAAACTCGTACAAACAACTATCACAAGGTTGCAGGCATGGGTTATTGATCGCTGGATTGTCAGATCTAAAATCTCCAAATGTAATCGCAATCCGTGTTCCATTAAAGTCTGTGCCAATAATAAATATTAATTTTTAAGAATAGTTTACTTGCTCAAAATATGTTGCATTTTGAAGAAAATAAATTTACAAAATACAATAAATATACAAAATTCAACAAATTTTAAATCACTAACAACCCGATACATCGTCCATGCCTAATTTTGGGTTATTGGCGTATTTTTCCAATATTTACTTTTGGTGCATTGTTTAAAGCAACCTTTTTTTTCTGGTTTCAGCTGCGAGTTTTGGGCAGGTATTTAGTCACTCTGTAATAGTTAAAAATCAAGACAGCCAAATAATTACTTGTCTATTTTGTTGCATTGTATTTTCCTCCCAGGGCATTTTTAACCTATTCGAACCATATTCTTCTCTCAGCCGCTGCATGTCAGACATATTTGAAGATCCTAAGGAGTTGTAACCGCCCATGGATTGGGCTAACCTATTTGAAGGGGACATATTAGTGGGGGCTGCAAAGTCATACAGACTAGAACCAGGGTAGTGGAACTTTGAATTAGTGAACGAGCCAGAGTGTCCGTAGAACGCTGCTGCAGTCTGAAAATAGAAAAAGAATCCAATTAAGATGTCAGTTTACTTTAAATGGGAAGAAAGCATGGTTAGAACTAATAAATATCTTAAGGTGATATTCATGTCTCAGGATTTAAGATGTAAATGTTTGGAACATTTCTATGTTCAACCCATTAAGGGAGAATGGGACCGCTGGTCTCCAAAGCAAAGTGCATCAGTGAATGGAGAACAAATATTTTCTGTCACATTTCTCCGGCTGTATTGAATATTTTTACAAACGGATTTTTTTATGTAATAAATGTATCTGACTTACAGGTACCGACAATCCCACTTTTAGAAAAAAATTTACCATTTTTTTTTTAAATTTTGAATAAATAATGTTACAAGAAGTATTCGAAGCAATTTTTTGAAAGGGATTATAGAGACCAATAAGTTATCTACATTTATTTTTTAAAAAAAAACAGTTTGTGAAAATATTGCATACAGCCGGAGAAATGCGGCAGAGAAAATTTTTTTTTCCCTGTTGGATTAACAATGAGGCCCACTTGAGTTTGGAGACCCCTTAATGATGATTGGCAAGACAATTTGCCAAACGAAAAAGTAATATGACCATATTTATTTATGCTTTGGTGAAAGTTTTGCACCCTTCATTTTGTGAATACAAGTCCACAATTTTAAATAGGTTACCAAAATTCTAAAAATTGAAAAGCCATACATTTCTATGAATACACATTTCTTATCGAACTACAAAAAATTACCTTAGTTAATTTTACTATTAATAACATCAGAAATTAAAAAGCGCACTGTATTAATTACAAAATTATATTCTTATTACACCCAACATTTTAATCATTAGCTTTTAGCTTATTTAGTACGCAACTTGGGGCAAAGCTTTGGAAAGTAACTTTTTTAACATTACCTTTGACTATAATTATAAAATATTAGACAGGTAGAAAGTTGTCAGTAGTGCTTTTAATAATTCAAGGGCCAAAGTCGCCTCAGACTTATCTAATATTAAACTGAGAAAAGATTTAAAACAAAACAAGTAAAAAATATATTACTTTGTCTAGCGTATGATCTGTGAGTGATGATGATCCTAATTGTAAGCTATGTGATAATGAACCTAAAGGAGAGTTAACAGGTGGAGATAAACTGGGTAATCCTCGACTACCTGGAATGTTCACAGGGGCTGAAGCACCTAGTAAACCTGAAACACAAAACATAAGAAAATAATTATAAAGAAATATATGGTACATTAAAAATAACTACGGTGGACACCCTCTTAACCAGCTTAAATGAGACAGAGGGTTCACCAGCTAAGCCAAAATCAGGTTTAAAATTTGAGTCCCAATGGAAATTTGGCATCATTTTAGAAAAAAAATCCTAATTGTCTATAGCCATTTATGATATCAAAAAGCACATTCTGTGATTTTTTATTCTTTTTTTCTATTAGAAAATATTTTTTATTAATCCCAAAATGTCCTATTTTTTTGTTATGATCAAAAACATGATGATGCCAAATTGCATCACTTGGACTAAAAGAGTTAAAAAATTATTGGAAATTATTCCTAAAAGTACAATACTTATAATGCCTAGAGATTTTTAAGTTTTTAAATCGTTTTTGAAGTTATATTTTTCTTTTGTAAAAAAAAATATGATTTTGGACCAAAGTCTGAGTATTTCTACGCTGACAGTATTTCAAACATTCTATCAGAAATAAATCATAATTATAATAACTTAAACCACTGTCTCTCTCCATAAAAATTCTAATTAATACTATAACTAGCATTGTGTTTTTTATAGCTTAAAGTCTGACCAAAACACTTAAAGTATAAAAAATAAAAAATTAAAATTGAACAAAAAATTCTTAAATAACTTACTTGAACCACCTAGTCCAGATATTGAATTATTTCCTATAGATTCATTTATTAATTCTCTATTTAAAGATGCTTCTACATTTATATCGTCAATACTTAGATCATCTAATGCATTTCCTAGGAAGAAGAATATAATCTAAATCATTGATATATTTCAATAACAGACAATATGTTATTCAAGGCACATAAAAAAAAGTTTGGAAATTTTTATGTAAAATTATAATTTTGATAGCTTAAGGGGGAATAGGACTGGTAGCTGCATCTCCAAACCGAAGAGCCTGTATTAATCCAATGGGAAAAACAATTTTCTAAGAAAAATTACCATGACTGTATTGAATAGTTTTACAGAAACCTTTTTATATATGTCGTAGAATGACATCTACTTCATAGGAGAGCATACTATTTGCGTAGCTAATTCTAAAAAGTAGATAGAACTTCCATATCTTTATTAATTCGTATTAAATATTCAAAGTAGTCAAACGTAAGGCTGTTACACAGTTTCAAGAAAGGCCGCCAAAGCACACAGAACCTCACATCTCGAGGTCATATTAGAAAGTGACAGTATTTTTAATGGTTGTGAGAAGAGTGGATCAGAAGTCAAAACAAATCCTGCTGTGTCTGCAATTTCTCTGGGAAAGAATGTATTGATGCTTCGGCAAGATATTAACTGAGACTTATTATGAAAGAACTGAATATTTGTGTGGTTACTATTATAACTTTACAGAGATTTGCGCGATATATCACAGATTTTAATAACAAATTTAGCTGGCCTAAAAAGCACTTTAATTCCACTTTATGAAAATTGGTTCGGATATTTTACTTTAAAATGTATTCATATTTCAAAAAAATATTCGAACCAGTTTCAAAATGTGGTATTATAGAGTCCTGTAAGCCAGCTTAATTTATCATATAAAAAGTTTTCATAAAAATATTCAATACAGCCAAAATAATTTTTCTTAACTTCAGTAGGGAGACCAAGTTACCACTCCCTTTCCCCTTGAATTTAATCAGCCATTACAAAAATAACGGGAAATCTTGCAAAGTAAAAAATTAAAAATTAAGAAGAGCCCGAGAGTACAACAGTTATCACACTTACCTACAACAGATTCCACTGTATCTGCCGCTGGGTAGAAAGAGGTTGCTAATGGAGACATGGTCTTCATAGAACTCGACAAATGAGAATAACTTGAATCACAGCTCAGGACGATACTTTGTTTCCGACGCGACTTTTCGTGGGGTTCCATCGTAGGGTCGTTGTCGATGGCTTGAAATTGGAGCCTGATGCAGGACTAGAATAGATATAGAAAATTCATTTTAATCAGTTATAGCCATATAAAAAAACCTCTTTTAAACACTACATTTAATGGGTCTAGTTGCAATATTCATTCATTATCAAAAATATAACTAAGATATAGATTTTATTAGCCAAAGTATAATTAAGATACATAATTCATTAGCCAAATTACAACTCAGATATAGAATTCTTTATCCAAAGTATAACTAAGATATAGAATTCATTATCTGAAATATAACTAAGATATAGAATTAATTATTTAAAGCATAACTAAGATATAGAATTCATTATCCAAAGTATAACTAAGTCCCACTGGCGACTTTTGATAAAGGTAATTTCGCTTGAACAAAATCACCAATGAAGGGACCGGACCCTATGTCTTAGCTGTAAATTATTGTAGGCCTGTTGTCGATGGCCTGAAATTGGAACCTAATGCAGGACTTGAATAGAAACAATTTTCATAAATTTAAAGGAATGTTTGAAGTTAATTAAAACATTGGTTTTACTTAAGTGACAGAAAAATTTTGCTACAAACTTGGCAAAACTATATTTTTAACATAAAGGCTGTAGACTTTTTTTCATAAAATAATCTTGTTTTAGAATAGATATGCTAATAAAAATAACATTTTTTATAAAAACACTTGTGTATAGAGTGTCCCATAATAAAAATACAAAATAAAATAAGAACTTGTTTTAGAATCATTTTAAAAGAAAATGTGTCAAACTTTAGTTTTTAGACAGGGTATTTACCATTACAGGATATTTTAGCTACTCGTAACTAGATTAAATTTATTACTCTTCATTTAAAACAAAAGTTTTAGTGTGAACATTATTTTTTATAATTCTATTAAACATTTATATTTTCTCAAAACCTTATAGAGATATATTTTTCTCATTTAATAAGAAAAATAAATATATATCTAAAAATTATTTTTTTACACTGTTCTGATCTTTTTACGAAGAAACTTACAAACCTTAATTCTTTATGTTAACTGACTAAATGCAGTTATTCCTGAATTTAATATAAAAAAGTTCTACAATAAATTCCATTTAGCCACTAAATCAACAATAACAAAAAAAAATATAAGTTATAAACACTCACTTCTTTATCTTCTCTCTCAGATCCTGGGGCTTTAGGATAGAGACCTAGAAACTCTCCCGAGTGATTTGTTGAAGAACTATAAGATCTTGGTCTTCCTATTGGATTTGGTAAAGGGTGATTCTGTTGATAATGATCTAAAATATTTGGCTGGAAGAAAGGAAAAAATAATTTTAATATTTTCCAAGTGGTTTCTTTTTTGAGGCACCTTAAAAATATTTAATGTAGTGGTAAATATAAAACCGGTTTATCTTACAAATTTAACCTTCTAAGAATTAGACCCGGCTTTTTCTGTATTTTGTCAGTTCTTTTTACAATATTTTTAAATTTTAAAATTCGATAAATTATAAATTTTTATTCACAATATACTCTTTGGAAATGATTTTAAGATCATGTCTTCAAAAATTAATATAAATGATATTTTGAACTTTATCTGAAATAAATTTGATTTTAAATTTGTGCAATGAAAACAGACATACATTTTTGATCTTTTCCAACCCGTTGGGAAGATTAAGTTAGAAAGTTAAAGAGATAAATTTAAAATAAAATTTATTCACGCAATCACATTAAATATTCAGCACTCACATTAAACTTCACAATTAAAACACTTCTGAAGTATTATTGATGGATACATTTTTTTTTAATATTTACCTTAGTCACTGATATGAAATATAAAACAAATTATTTTTTTTATTTCCATAAAAACTGAGTTAAGTATAAAATATATTAAATTAATAATCAAACTAATGATCAATAAGATATAACTAAAGAATAAATAAACATCATGTTCATGTTTTTACTTTTTACATGCAACATCCTTAACATACCTCATGATTTTATAAAACTAATATATTTATAAATAACACACCTGAACTTCTGGTAAATTATTTATTGAAAAATTCATATTTTGTTGTTCTTGCTCATCAAGGTGATCTAATTTATGTGGATTTGATTCATCATCATTATCCTAAGTTTAAAACAAACAAAAACTAAATATTATACATTTAAAAAAAACATAACACAAATTAAATTCAAATGCATAACATATTTATACAAGCTAAATAATATTAAATATAAGAATAAAAGATTTACTTAAACCAAAGTTTAAAACATAACAAATTTATTAGACTGCACTATATTCAGCATTTACAAACATACAAGCTATGTAAATTATAAATCTTTTTTATAAATTTTAACTTAACTCCTGAAACAAATTCTATACATATATTCTTTATACAACTATATTTTTCAAACAATTATATATTTAGAAGAATGTTTTGAAAGTAATTTTGAAAGAGCTTAAACATTTGCTGAGGATCACATCAGTTTGGTGGAATGAAATGTTTCAAGTGGTAAAAATACACAAACACATTTTTGATGTGCTATGAATTAACAAGCAGTCACTATATTATAATTATTAGTCTATTCTAACTTTTGTTTCAATCCAAAATGTCCTATAAATTTACTGCTGAAAAAACTAAGTTTTAAAAAAAATTAAAAAGCACTTTTTGAAAAATTTTCTTTAATACACTTTAACAGGAAAATGCTTTTGAAAAATATTTAACTAAAATATTTTTAAAAGTTAATACTATTTTTAAAACTTACAGGAATGTGTTGATTGTTGGTCATATTAGGAAGTGCATTTGATAATATAGCTGCTAAATCTGTTGTGTGATCAGGTCCCAAGTCCCGTACTGCTGAAATTTCTTCTGCAAAATATAACAATCTATGTTAGCAGCCTATCTTGCATAATAAAAGTCAGAATACTTAAAAGGCGTTTTCAATACTTACTATCAACATGTGCAAATGCGCAGAATGGTCCCCTTGGACAATAGCCAGTTTGTAAAATATCATTGCATTTAGTAGATTTATATATCTAAAACAAATGTTAAAATCATCAAAATTATGAATATAAAAGAATATAGGTAAATTGCATTCATTTCAATCATGTCACAATTTAAACATTGGTTAATTTAATGTACTGAATGAGAAAAACAACATGTAAAACATGAATATGCATATGTAAGTGCAATACAAAACTAAGCTTAAATTAATGTTTAACTAATTCTTTTAATATATATAGAAATAGTAATAAAATCCTTAACCAATCAAGACCAAGAGCAAAATCCTATATATAAATTTCTAATCTAAACTTTCTTTTCAAACAAATATATGCTAAAAAGTATGTTTTGCAAAGAAATTTTTTTAGATAAATTATGTTTAATAGTTACTTAGTAACACACCTGTGCAAAATGTCCATAAAATTAATTACTAAAAGAACTTTTTGAAAAGTTTGAAAAAAATTTAATAATTTTTTTAGGAACTTGAATATTGTATTGACCCTCATTCAACTTCATTTTTTATAGAAATAAATAACTGATGCCTGTAATCAAAGCCTGAAATCTGATATTTAGGTCTCCTATCGAACTAGGTCAACTTCTGAACTAATTAACGTGTTAATTGTTTGTGGGGAGGTTTTAAAAAATGTCCCCAAATGGAGACACCTGGTCACAAGAGGTTAGATTTACAAATTACAATGAAAAAACATATAAAAATTAAATTAAAAACTTACTTCTGGATGAAATTGCTGTTCAGTACGAGTGTGACAGTATGAGCATCCGTCACCGTTTTCACAATTAGCTGGATCCCCCCATTCATCTGCTTGTTTTACATTAGGACAGGGCGTTGATCTAGGAAACAGGATGAGAGGTTTTAGAATTTTACAGTAAAATTGTAATAAATGTTCTGTTGCTATTTAGCATTTGAAGACCTAGTTTATAACTAAAAATATTGTTGCTTTTTAATTTAAGTAAGAAAGTATATCACGAGAGCAATTATTTAATTTTTTCTTGCGATGACTTGTCTAGCGTCTTGTGCGGTTCTTTGAAAATTCAGATTGTGTTTTGCTTTACGAAAATTTAATAAAAGTTCATATCTCCTGAATTCTCTCATTTATGTAAACTGTATTTAAATTAACATTGCTATATCTTTAGTTTTGTTTGAATTATTGTAGATGTTTTTAATCCTTTCAGTCCCAATGACAATTTGGCATCATTTTAGAATTATTTTTTCTGATCGTCTATAGCCATTTATGATATCAAAAAGCACATCATTTGATTCTTCAAAAAAAAATTCTATAAGAAAATATTTCTTATCCATCCCAATAGATGTCAGACAAATTTTTTTAATTATCAGAAATATGTTGCCAAATGGCATCACTGGGACTGAAAGGGTTAATTAAAAAGGTGAAATTGATTAATACACATAAAATTTGTGAGGAAAGGATAAAATAAAAAAACCCTTACCTATATTTGCATTTTTTAGGACTTCTTCTACGATCTCTATTATTATGATAAGATGGACAAGCATAACCTTGACGGCATAATCTAGGAGGCCTTTTACATTGTTCGGTCTTATAATTTGCTAAAACATAATTTGTATCTGAAAAAAGAATACATTATAGTTTAATAGATTATTATTTATATAAAATTAAAAAAATATTAAGGAACACTCGATGATTTGAACTTGAAAAAGCTTAATGTTTTAAATGAATAAAATTACTTGAAAATTTAAAATTGATTAAAAATTTAAAGGCTGAGAAAAATAATTTTATTGAGATAAATGTTTCTAATTAATGTTCTTACTAAGCTGTTACGGTTAAATTAGATAAATCTAAATAATTTTAGTAAGTTAAAGTAGAAAGAGATAACAAATAATCTAACAATAAAAGGATAACTATAAAAAGTAATAAAAAAAGAAACAAATATACTTATAAATATTTGCAAAACTTAATAATACGCTATAACGAACTCACATTTGGACATTTTTGCTGCTTTTGGCAACATAATGCAAATCGCCCTAAAGGTTACATTGAATTACAGTTGTTAAATAATAGCCCCTCTAGAGCTACACGAGAACTATTAGCCACAAAGGTTGCAATTTAGAACAGCAAAGTGGTAACAAGGCACTCAATGCAATTTTTGAGGGAAAGATCATATGTATTGTGGGGACTTTGAAGCATATTTAATCCCTCAAGATGAGGTAATATTTGTCAGACCCGAGACCGAACCTGGGACTTTTCCCTGGCAAGCCAATTGAAGAGCTAAGTGGAAAAATATGCTAAGTGACAAAAAAAGGTGAAAAGAAGAAAGTGAGCTTTTAAAGTTTTCGTTTGCACTTAGATGCATTAAAAACTGCACTTACAAAAACGAAAAAATTATACTTAACATCAAGTTTAAAAAAAAGAAGAATCTTGTTATCTTTAAAGGTAGAAATAACATGTTCATTGACACCAAAATATCAATATTTTTAAAATGACACTTAGCATGTTCTTTCACTAACATCGTCAATTGAAGAGCTTAATGGAAGACCATGCCAAGTAACATTTTTTTAAAAATTGAGATTTTTGTGTCAATGAATATGCTGTTCTCTCCTTCCTTCTAAAGATAACAAGTTTTACCTTTTTCCTTAACTTAAAATTTAGTACATTTTTGACACTTTGCAAGTATTTTTTTTAACAGATCTAAGTGCAAACAAAAAACTTTGAAGCTCGTTTTCCCGTTTTCACCTTTTTGTCACCTAGCACATTCTTCTACTAAGCTCTTCACTTGTCTTACCAACTGGACTCCACAACAATTGAAAATCATAAATATTTAAACTAAAAAAAAAAAAAACTCCCCGGCACAACAGCCCATTACTGGGCCAAGGCCTGCCGTGCCCATTTCAGCTTTCGTGACCTAGGGCTCTGGGGTGCTAGGAATATGTCCCGGTAAGGTGGTCAGCACGCGGAACCCCCAGTGTTTAGTTCCCAAGCATGCTTGGTACCCACTTTATCGACCCACTCAAGGGATGAAAGGCTGGGTCAACCTCGCCCAGTCCAGGATTCGATCCCCGAACCTGTGGCGTGGCAATGCGAAGCACTACCACTCGGCCACTGGGCCTCTCAAATATTTAAACACCATTTTTTAACCTCATCAAAGCAAAGAATACGCATATTTTAATTGAACATGCCCTCTCTTACCTTGCCATTTAGGATCTTCATTCAGGGCATTCCTCTCCTTGTCTAAGTTATTAGGCCCGGACAATCCATTCGTTCCGTCTTCATTTGTTTCCATGGCGGCCAGCTCCCGGAGATCGTACACAGGATTCCGCAGGTCGTGAATCCCGTGGGCGAACGCACAGTGGGGCCCATTCTTGACACAGTAACCCCGGCTGTCTGTGTCATAGACGCAGACACCGGTTTTGTAGTACCGGAGGTGATAGCGACGCTCTGTGTCTCCTGCGGTCCGGTGGAGATATGCACAACTGGAAAGGAAGTATCACGTTAAAATAGCATTTTTCTATTTTGAAATAGTGAACCTTGACAAAATGTAATCACTAGCGATAAAACACAGTTAAAGCACCAAAGTATGCACAGTTAAGGGTTACCACTGAAAATATTCAATTTGGTAGTAGTAAATTTTTATCGACTTTATATGACTTGCACTCAAAATGTAATAGTTTATATTATTAAAACCATTGAGACTAAGTCAAACGACTTTAGTCTTACACTGGAGGGACCAAAAATACACAATCTTATAAATCTGTGCAGTTTTTCAACTTTGGCAAATTTTAAGCTACACAGGACAAACAGGACCCACAAATTCCAACGATTGTAAATCCCATGGGTGAAAGTACAGTAGGGCCCATTCTTGACACAGTAGCCTCGGCTGTCTGTGTCATAGACGCAGACACCGGTTTTGTAGTACCGGAGGTGATAGCGCCGCTCTGTGTCTCCTGCGGTTCGGTGGAGATATGCACAACTGGAAAGGAAGTATCACGTTACAATCGTTTTTGTGTACTTTTCTATTTTTGAGATTGTGAACCTCGCCAAATAGAATATCTGGCAATAAAACATGGTTTAAAGGACCACGGTATGCACAGTTAAGGGTTACCACTAAAATATTCAGTTTGATGGTAGTAAATTTTTACCGACTTTATGGCATGCACTCTCAAAATGTAATAGTTTATCTTGTTAAAGCCGTCAAGATTAAGTCAAACAACTGTATTTTTGATTCCTCCAGTGTAACACTGTACACAACTTTAAAAATCTGCATAGTTTTTTCAATTTTGGCAAATTTTAAGCTACACAGAACTAACACAATTCTAACGATCATGAATACCGTTGGGCCAACCCACAGTGGGGCCCATTCTTGACACAGTAACCTCGGCCGTCTGTGTCATAGACGCAGACACC
This sequence comes from Hylyphantes graminicola, assembly GCA_023701765.1. Lineage (NCBI taxonomy): Eukaryota > Metazoa > Arthropoda > Arachnida > Araneae > Linyphiidae > Hylyphantes > Hylyphantes graminicola. Next base: position 63,366,657 of record CM043118.1, on the reverse strand, counting down.
GGTTTTGTAGTACGGGAGATGATAGCGACGCTCTGTGTCTCCAGCGGTCCGGTCCACAACTGGATATGAAGTATCACGTCAAAATATTTTTGAGTACTTTTCGATTTTTGAACCTTGCAAAATCTAATCTCTGGTGAGGTAAGAAATTAGGATCATAGATTTGTTGAAAATATAGTGAAAGCATTTAGCTATGAAATTGACAATCTTTTTTATTAACACCTTGCATCTGTAAGTTATTTTTAACAACCCTAAAAGTAGCAGTTGCTGGTAAAACATCCTGAATTCAGACAATGTGCCAAACAATTTATTTTAGAGCTGTTCCAAAAAAATTGGAAGAAAAAATTTTATAAATGCAAAAAACATACTAATTAATAAATTTACTAGTTATTGCACAAAAACACTTTTAATTAATAATAAATTATTTTTAAAAACTACTGCAGTTTATTAACTAAAGTTAGATTTACAAATATATATTGTGAAGATAAGTAAAGTTATTTTAATATTTAGTTAAATATTACTCGAATAAGTTTAATTCCTTCTCATTGAAAGACATCTACTTCCACAGTTGATATTAAAAAATAATTTTTTAAATAGATTTTTATAAATAATTTTTTAAGTAAGCAATAAGATGCAGCTTATTAGTTTTTTAAAAAATTCATTAATAAAGAAGTTTCTTTATGAAACATTTTATTCCTTGGCATGACAGTTAGATTTTGTAAATATTTAACTTAGAAATGGTTTCATTTAAAAAAAAAACATCATATGGAAGTTATAGCGCATGACAATACAATTTTATTACGATTAAAATGTACACAAATTATTAAATTTTATATCCCACCAAAAATTAAACTTACAAAAACAAAATAAAATTTGGGACGATTCTAAAAGCAAATCTGCTAATGATAATTTTTGAAAAAAATGCACAACAATTTAAGTGATTAAATAAAATTAAAACACGCAAAAGTACAAATTTGAGGCATCAGCAGCTGATCCTCATAATTTGTAAACACAGAACTGTCAAAAAATCCCCCTCCCCAAACGACAACCAAAACGTCAGGATGCGCGCGCAACTCACAATATGGCGGGACGCACTAATATGGCGTATTTTGTTTACAAGCAAAGGATTCGTCCACATGTCAGGAATAACGGACCCCATACAAGACCACTAAAACTCTTTTTCAGACACATATCGCCACAAAAATGATCAGCGGAAAACGGGCAACACTTTAGAACACAAATGGGTGGCTATTAATAGAAGTTAGGGAAGGGATTTACGTCTAAACAAAGAGAAAACGACCATAAAAACATGGCTGCACATCGCTTGACAAGAGCTGTCACTTACTCGTCTCCGTCGGGACATATCCCCGTCGTCTCGTCATATTTGGAGCAGTAGACGTCCGGGCTGTAATTGAAGGTGCCGTCACGACGTCGTACTGGCCTACGCCGGCGCTGGTTCATAAAATGCCAGTAAAAACACGTGAACGGTTTGTGCTGGGTGCATTTGTGTTGGAGGAACAGTGGACACTGCTCCACGCGGAATTCCTTGAGATACCTGCGAATTTAGAACGGATATCTCGGTCAAAAAACGTCCTTTTATTCTTATGAATTCGATTTTTTACCACAAATCGTCTGACTTACGTGTAGTGTATGGGTTTCTCTGCTTGCGTTGTTGACGAAACGGACTTCCCTTCTGAACTAGACGGCATTTTGGATGTGGATCGTATGGCGCGCAATCCTCCTGCGCAGGTGACGCTGCCCGTAGGTTTGATTTGATTGGCTGATCGGGCGTCACGTGGGTCCGTCTGTCAAAACAACAGCTACATGCGGAGACCAGAAATACAAATACAAATCTATTTTGTTTATGTTTCAGATATCAAGGTAAACCGACATCTAACTTCAGAAAACGGGTTCGGGTTAAACTTCTATGAATGGTTCTGGAAATAAAGCAACTGTTGACAAGGGTTTTGACATTGTTTTTTGCATTGAGATCGACCGCTTGACAACAAGACTGTTTACAAACATATTTTTTTTAACTTTTCAAAAGATCAACGTACTTCATTTAAATTAAACATTAGAAATTCCTATTTTATTTGCACAAAATAATTTTTATCAATGAAATAAATAAAACTATTACTTTACATCATTAACTAAACTAACATTTTAAAAATATTTTTTTAAAGAACAGAAATTGTTTTACCTACGTAATCTTCTTTAAACAGTAACATATTTAGTTTGCTTTAACGCAACAAATTAATATTTATGAAAGACAATTTAAAATATTCAATTAACACGTGTTTTAAACACCATTTACTTCTTGCATTTATACATTAAACTCAGGTATAAAGGCTATTATTACTATTTTTTATAATTACTATTAGTATTTTTTTGTTTTAATTTCTAATTTTAAGTAAGTTCACAAATCTCTCACTAACACTTTTTGGATGCACTATGCGCATAAATATTTTGTTAAATTAACATTTGCAGGAGAATTTTTCCTTTGAAATGTAAACCAGTTCAATAGAACTAATGCATACAATTTGGAATCGCTCGAAAGTTTTTTTTTTTTTGTCATATAAGGCATTTTTTTTCGCCAGATATGAAGAGAAAGTATCATCTGATTATCTAATTATGTCTTTCTATTTCCCCAAAATATTGTGAAGAGAAAAACATTATTTTTTAAATTTATCAATATCAAATAACCTCAGGACTATTTTAGTTAAATACTTAAATAGTATAAAAAGATAATAGGATACCCCTTTTGTTTGGTTGTAATTTGAAATGTTACCTTTAATTTTCCTTACTAATTTTGACTGTATAACCTTATGTGTTGTCTGGAAGGGCCCCTTGGCAACCAATATATTCTGTATTTGAAAATAAAAGCTTCTTCTTCAAAAAATTTCAAATTTGTTTTATTTTGTTTTTAGGGTGATTCTCATCATAAGAAAATAATATACTTGCATGGCAAAGCAATACTTTCCAAGAGATTTGGAAACTAATGCGTAGGCCTCGCTTTATTGAGAGTAAAACTCCGTCATAACAAAGTCTAAAAATCTAGCATAAATACAATATGGGGGACTTAATTTTTTAAGGGGGCTCAAAATTAAGTATAAAGGCCAGTTAAATTTTAGGTACACAAAGTTTTTGATCCTAGGCCAGTGCTTTATAGAAAATCAGGCGCAATTTTATGAATATTAACACTTTATTAAATTTTTAGTTTCATTAAATTACACTAAAAGGTTATCAAAGTTGAAGCTCCATATTGATTTTTGCAACAAATTAAATATTTTAATATAACTTACTTCAAACAATCTTGTGACGAATTATGTTCTTACATAGATAAATTTTTTTTAATAAAATATTATACGATAATGCTGTATTTTATAGATAATAACTATTAGAAACTATTTAAATCAACAACCCGGAAAATAGATTTGGACTAAAATGTAAGTTTGATCATTTACAACTTCATTTAAATGGATTGTTTATTTTCTTTTTTGGGAAAATTCGCGCGTGAAATCTGCTACTCCACCACTATACTTACAAAATGTAATAATTATTCATTACTGTAGTTAATGTACAATATGCACTTTTAATGCAGATTATTAAGATTTAGAATGCTTTGATTTTCAATAAAAATATGTTGACTCCTTTTCTCCTGAACGGTTACTTGAAACATTCAAGCATACTATATGGACTAAAAAATAGCGTTAAAAAAGTAGGTTTCGGTTTTGTTTTTAAAAACTTAGAAAGTGGTAAAACAGTTTATATGTTATTCCCTCTATTTCTATAAAATTTGCATATAATTGTCGTTGGGAAATACTTTAAATTTTAATGAGTAATTTTTAACTTTTCTGAATAATGGTTTTAATTTGAAAAACTGAAATTCGTTTTTTAAAGAAATGTCATTGAATGTTTTTTTCCAGTTCATTTTGAATCGAAAGTGGCAACATATCTTCTCTCGAGTTCTGGCATGCGGCAAGGTCAATAAAAGATTTTTTGAAGTTTAATAAAATTAAAATAGTACAATTAAAATGGCTAATGTTATAAGAAAATGCCTGGTAAGATTTTACTTTTGTGTTTGCAAAAAATTTACAACTAATGGCTCAGACCTTTGTTAACTTCATTGTGGGTTTGCTGTAAAAACTCATCAAACATAACTCGCACTTTAAACTTGTATTAAAATTCATATTATATTTTTTAGAATAATGGTTTCACCAGAAATACTTCTTGTAATATAAATTTTCTGATCGTACCTCAGGAAATTTTGCATTTATAAATATTTTCTTTTACACTCATAGCCTTAAACAATCTTGCTTGACACAATTTGATATGGGTTCTAGTTTTAAGGTATTGGTTTATTTAAATTTTAATAAAATCTTCATCACTTAAATGTCCATCTATTGCACATAAGTTACTCAAAACACTTGATCTTCCTGATCATCTGGATATTGATAGACAGCTTATCTTCTAATTTGCATTGATTAAAGGGCTCTTGTCTTGTACTTTATTAAAGTAAAATCTTCTTTTGTGGTCCAGCGACGAATTAAAAATAGCGCTCTATAAATTATATACTAGGACACAGTAAATTTTAATTTTGAAAAATATGTAAACTGTCTTGTTAAAAAAAAAACTTTAGAAAACTATGATTGAACTCACTCAACTAGTTTTAGAGTTACTAGAAAATAGCCGGAAATCGAGTGATTTTTGGGTTTTATTTCACTCCAAAAATCTGAACCGCAAAGTTGGATTTGTCAACCAAGTGCTAACCTAACCAAATAGAGTGAATTTAGGCTTGCTAGATCTGCCGCTGCATTTGACATTCCTCAAAATTATGCTTAAACCTGTGGTTGTAACATAATTGAAATGGCTACACAAAAAGTGCTATTTCTGTTTTGCAACTTTTCTGGATTGGTGTCCATTAAGCACCATTCCACTCTATGTTTATAACATAAAAAACGTAAGATATTGTATTTGTTCAGTCCATCTGTATGTCATCCACTTTCATAGCCCTAACTAAAAATGCTACAGACAAGTGTGATACATCATAAAATTCAGCGCATTGAAATTAGAAGGCATTTAAAATCTTGGGGAAGACATACAAATTCAAAGTACTTCAATTATTTGAAAATATTAATCACCATTTCCATTCACAATCGCTTGCAAAAATTTATTTCTTTTTAAAATAATTCACATGAAATTTATTTTTGTGGCATAGATGAGTTTGAAATGATGTTGAATATATTTCGCAAACTGGTTATGAAATGTTTGCCTTCAAAGCAAGGAATATTGCATATTTATTCCTTGAATTTCAAATTAATTTAGCAAACGATAAGGAATAAGTATTGAATTTTCGAAATAGTATAAATAAAACTGTTCAGGAAATGTTTAATATTGAATTTTTCCTTTTTTTTCCTATTGAACACATATGCTGTGTGAAGTTAAATTTTACTGTACTTTCACCCTTGCGAATTTTCCAAAATCTCCACAATATTTTGGTGACTTTTTAACAATCACAATAAAAAAAGACATTTGAAAAAATTGTCTATCCAGAAAATGGATAAAAAAATCCCTGAAATCTTTCGTAGTGGAAAAATACAATGCCTTTCATCAGAATTGCCCTAACTCGGATAATAGCTGCCAGAAAAAAAAATATTTATCGCTAAATGTTAAAAAATCGCACCAAGGGTGACCTTACAGTTGACTTATGACATTGGAGGGGGGCTCTGTTAGCAGAGTTCATTCTAGAACTGAAAAAGGGCAGGGTGCTTTAAACATAAAAAGGGCACTTGCAGAAGTTTAGGGCACATAGTCTAAGAGCACTTGCAAAAAGTTTAGGGCATCAAAAATGCGATAAAAAATAAATTTTTCGGATTTTTAGAAAATACACTCGCATACCAAATTAAATACATATTATTTTACTACTCCATCATTTTATGAAACATCTTTTCTAGTAAGTAAGAACACGATGAGGCACTTATGCCTAACAATGAGCCAGAACTGCAAACAGATCTACTAAAGCGAAGTGGTGGAAATCATTAATGCTACTAATCAAACAAACGGGTTTTGTTTGCATTCAGCTCTAGCATTCAAAATTAAAAGCATGGGTCATACACTTTTTTCAAGTGTAGTAGAACTCAAAATATTCGAAGAGGTGCTGATTATAAGAATGTCAGAAAAATTAAACTTGGCCGACCTGTTACTGTTCCTCTTTATATTCCATGTCATGTCTATTAATTTTTTTGTACCCACAAAAAAAATTACTTGGCATGACATCTAACAGAGACAGACAGAAAAAAATTGGCCGAGTAATTAAGTTATAAATCGCATGTGAAGTTTAGTGCACTTTTTCCAAGATTCTAACATAAGTTGAAAGAAAAAACAACTATTACAAAAAGCTCCAACTGAAACTGAAACAAAAGCTATAACCCAAACTACATCTTACAATTTGGATTTGGTTAAACCGAAATTAAAACTTCAACTCATTATGTAACAGCCCAACCATACATTAAGTAATTGATTAAAATATACCTTTTCTCCAATTAACTCCAATTATCCAAATTTTCAATTATTTATACGAACGTGGTTTGGTCCCAATTCCAATTGCTATGGATAATTGGAGTTCTACAGTACCATTCAAGAATTTTTTTCAGAAAAATTCAAGAACTAGTAAGTACTAACAACATTTTGAATGTATAAAGCGTGTATAAGCCAATACTAAATTAAAAATACAACTAAAACCAATCTCAAATCTGAAACCGCAGTATAAGACAAAATAAAAAGGCCCGACAGTTTCAAAAGTAAACAAAAAAAATCCCCCTCATTCAACCTGCTCTTGCGATCACAAGGTCACGACTCAAAACGATAGATTAGAAGAAAAGATTCTGGTTGGTCCAATTAGTCCTGTACCAGAGCTACAAAAGTATTGCGACACTCTCCCCGATCACGCAAACGCATCAAATCCAGCGAACTGTCAATCATTGAGTATAGGCAATGTGACGTCATCAGTAGATTTCTAAAAAATTACTAGACCGCAAAATAATCAAATCAAGAAGCATGAACTGCATATTTTTGGAATTTTGGTCCGGTTGAAGATGATCCTCTTTCAATGGGGGATTGCACCCGTTGGTCGATATTTGAAGACATCTTATTGTAATACAATCCTAATTCATCCTTTAAATTTTAATTAAAATTTTTACTTTTATTATTAAAATCTATTATTTAAACTTGTTATTTAACAAAATTTAAGTTTAGTTTTCATCGATATAGGACCGAGAATGAAGGAAAGAATTTTTTTAGGTTCGGGGGTGTTGTGGAAACCCCTTGTCACGGCATTATTTTTGCTCAAAATTCTCGATCGTCTATCTAATTCTAAAATCGATTATCTTAGGTATTTTTTAATAATTAAGTTTAGAAAAACGGGTTTAAAAGTATAATATAACATAACCTGGGTTAAATAAACTTTTGAAAAAGAAAGTTGGATAAGAGTAATTTTTGAAAAACTTGGGAAAACGCGGACATTTTTAAAAGAAAATCGGCAACGAGGGCGGGATTTATTTTGTAAAAAAGGGCAATGAGGGCGGGATTTATTTTGTAGAAAAGGGCATTTAGGGCGGGATTTATATTAAAAAAAGGCGGGCAGGGCGCCGCGCCCCGTGAAAAACGCCTAGAATGATCTCTGCTGTTAGAGCCAAGCACTGCGACCAGGGGTCTATTGTACTGTCCCCAAGAAATAAATCCCTCTCTCCTATAAGAAGAGCCCCGTTGCCGAAGCAAAATTCAGCAAGGATCTGATTGGAATATCCTGGAGTTCCCAGGGCTCAAGCAAATGTTGCCCTAGATGCTCAAATCTGTGCGCTGCATAATTTTCGCAATCACAGAGAATGTGAGTGGCCGTTTCGTCCTTGTCTCTACAGCCCCTGCAGGTGGGGTCATCGAGGACCCTCATAAGGGTAAGATGCCTTTTAAGGGTGCAGTGACCAGTGAGTAAACCTACGGCCCTGCGTATACCGTTACGGCTAAGCCCGAGAAGCTCATTGTGACGGGAGCTGGGGCAATCCGAGGACCGTACAGTTAATTTGATCCGTTGTGTGGAAGCAGGCTAAGTGACAGATTTTGTTTCAAACTTACTTATTCTTAAAATAAATCTCACTGTTTCTGTGTATTATTTCAGCTCAAGAGGCAGCTTTCAAATTTCAAGCACCTTAAAGGACTTCAATCAGTTCGCAACAACTCCAATGTACGCACTGTCACTCTTATTCCTGGCGATGGTATCGGGCCTGAAATTTCAGTTGCTGTTCAGAAGATATTTCAAGCTGCTGATGTGAGTAGTTTTTATATATGAAGTTAGTTGAAGTGCTTAGTGGAATAACGTGTCAATTGACAAAAAAGGTAAAAACAAGAAAATGTGCTTTAAAGTTTTACGTTTGCGCCTAGATACCTTAAAAACAGCACTTGCAAAAGTTTAAAAGTATACTTAACTTAAAGTTTATGAAAAAGGGGTATCTTGTTATTTTTATATATAAAAGGGGATTCAAAATCTCAATATTTTCGAAACTATCATTCGGCACGTTCTTCCACTAAAATCTTCAATGGTTTTAATTTTGTTTAATTTGAAAATACACATCAAATAACAGAATTTAAGTAAAGCTATTATAAGGTAAAATTTGGCCTAATTGTCATTGATTGATAGTTGCCTGTATGTTAATATTATTTCTTTTATTGAAGAGTCTTTAATCTTGCACAGATATCGCTGTAAAATGTTGAGTGACTGTTTGAGTAAGGACGTCAAAATAAATTTAACTTTATATTATTTTACTCAATTTAATATTTTTGGTTTAAAGTATGTTTCAAAGTTATTTTGATCATTCCAATCTATTAATAAAATGTATTGATTTTACTTGTTGTATAGTATGTATTACTACACAATAAAGGTAAAGGCATTTTAAAAAGTTAAATAAACTAATAAACAACTTTATACTTATAGCTTAGGAGTTAAGAATGCCCTATATTTGTATTTACCTTTTTGCTCCAAAAAGTATTGTCAGTCGTATATTTTTAAAAACATTATCCCCTTTAAACAAAATGTTCGAATGTACTCCAAAGTACGATGCAATTACAAAAAGAGTAAGCTTGTTTATTCATAGTACCCAAATTTATATTTACTGCTCCAAACCTCGAATTTCACTAAACTGATGCGCACTTGAGCTAATGTCATTCATTAGCACACAGAAACAGTGAGATTTATTTGAATAACGAGTAAGTTTGCAACCGAATCTGTCACTTAACCCGCTTCCACACAACATATAAAGAGTTTAGTATAGAAGAACGTGCTATGTGACAAAAAAATGAAAACAAGAAAATGAGCTTTGAAGTTTTTAGTTTGCACTCAGATCTGTTGAAAACGGTACTTGCAAACCGTAAAAAGTATACTAATTTTTAAGCTTAGGAAAAAGGAGGAACTTGTTATCTTTAACGGGTGGAATGATGTGTTCCAAATTACTAGTTAAACTATATGCTTTTAACTATATAATTATTTGAAAGCTATTTTAATGTAACAAAATATATATGTGTAATGGGCGTTGATTGTGTGTGTTTAGGTCCCCATTCAATGGGAAGTTGAAGACGTCACCCCTGTGAAACAGCCCGATGGCAAAATGGGTATCCCACAGAGAGCAATCGATTCCATCAATAAGAATACTATTGGACTGAAAGGCCCTCTGATGACCCCGATTGGCAAAGGACACAGATCTCTCAATTTAGCTATTAGACAGTAAGTATCGGTATAATTTATATTTTCTATGAAATTGTATAAGTAAATGGAGTTTTTTATTTGTAATTTTTAAGTAAATAAGTTGTTGGTTAGATAGTTTTTATCTCTAGCTTTGTCTCTTAATAAGTAATTATGAATTTGTGAACAAATGAATTATGTAATATTTTTCTTACTTATAGTCTTTCTGATTGCAATGGAAGCTTCGAATTCACTTTCTTCCCATACCCCTCTTCTGGTATTCTAGGACACAGCGCAAGTGTTTACTTGACAGTGCGAGTAACATGCTTGGGAACTAAACACTAAGGGTTCCATGTACTCGTCACTTGACTGTGGTTAAAAAAATATGACGACCGTCACCACTAGCCCTCATGTAGCTCTAGTGCGACGATAATTCAAAAAAATAATAATCCATGTAAGGTTGACCACCTAACTAGGACATATGCCTAGCTCCCCAGAGCTCTTGGTCATGTAAGCTAGAATGGTCACAGCAAGCCTTTCCCCACTCACAGGCTGTTGTGCTGAGGAGTTTATTTTAATACCACATATCAGTATCTACATTGCCAAAAATGCTTAATAAAAAACAATGTTCCATTTAATTAAACAAAATAATTTATGTTCCTGTACCAAATTTAACGAAGTATATTTTATTACTTACTAATGTGCTTAATGTAATTAATCCTTGATTTTTTCAAGGGCATTTCACTTGTACGCCAATGTGCGCCCCTGTCGATCCATCGATGGAGTGGACACTCTTTATAAAGATGTCGATGTTGTCACCATCAGAGAAAATACTGAAGGTGAATACAGTGGAATTGAACATGAGGTAAGAAGAAAATCATTTTTGTTTCAAATGTTTTACCATTAAAATTCTTGGGACTTTATAAAAAAAAATTCAAGTGTAAACAAAAATCTCATCTCTCATTGGTAACACATATCCATGCTACTAGTCTGACATCTTTAAAAAATCACCTTGTCCCTGTGTGCCCCTTATGTTCGTTCAAGTGTAGAGAGCATAACTTTTTTTTGCATTTGACATTTTATGTTTCTTTAGTCAAAGCAGTTAACTCTTCACTCTTGACAATTTTTTATAAAAGGAATCTATTGTGCTGCAGGAAGGAAATTTTTTTCTCTCCAATTGACTCCTCAATAATGAAATTGAAAAAAATATATATTCATAAAGTAAAAATTTTCATTTCATAATGAATTTTCTACAATTAAACTTAATCTTACGCGAGCTGGTTTTTTTTTTTTAACCTCCGATGGGCTGTAACCAAAAGACAGGTCAAGATACAAAAAGGATTTTTTACTCTCCACATAATCACCTTGACGATTAAGGCATTTGCCATACCTGTAAACAAGCTTTGAAATACCCTCTTCATAAAATTTAGCCGCCAAGGATTTGATGGGGATTGTGATGGTTTCTTTGAGCTCCACATCAATTTGGAAGCTCTACAATCCAAGCCAATATGCTTACCAAGAATTCACTTATGGTAAACCTTCAAGTTTCCCTTAACACTTGGTTAACTCGCTGTATGATACTGGTGTTCATGAAGAAGGGGACCAAGGAAGCAAGTCTGTCGCTACAGACAGTATTGTTCAGCGAGTTGACCAAGTGTTTACGGAAACTCAAAGGTTCACCATAAGTGAATTATGGACTAGCAGTGGCTTGGAGGACAGAAAAAAATTTATGTGAAGCTTCCAAATTTACTTTTTTTTTTAAAGGAAACCATTGCAACTCCCTCCCACTCATTGAAGGCTACATATAATGAAGAGCTTATTTCAAAGCTTGTTTACTGGTATGACAAAATCGTCACGGTGATTATGTGGAGAAATAAGCAGTATTGTACATTGCTTTTGGTAAAAAAATCTTATGTATTTTGACCTGTCTTTTTGTTACAGCCCATTGGAGGTTTAAAAAAAAACAGCCCTCGTACATTATTTATCATTATGTAATAATCGGACCATTACTAATATGTTTGCTTTTGTATGGTTTAATCAAGTGCAAGTGTATTGTGGTTCATATCAAGTATATTATCTGGGGATTTTTTTCTAGATTGTGCCTGGTGTTGTACAGAGCATTAAACTGATAACAGAAAATGCATCCCGAAGAGTTGCGGAATATGCCTTTGAGTATGCTACACAGAACAATAGGAGGACTGTTACAGCGGTTCACAAAGCTAACATCATGTAAGAAAAATCTTCATCACATTCATTTGTAATAATTATTAGCTACTTGCATTTTTAATATTTTTTAAAACTTAGTTTATTGCAATTATACCAACCTTTGCAACATGAATTAGTATTTTAAATCTGCTTAATTATTATTGTGTTCTAAGTTTTGAAAAATAAATGGAATGCTTATAGAATAAATTAAAAATAATGACTATCCATTTGGAGATGTAATCTATTTAATTAGATCATTCTATATATGATCCTGTAAAAAAATGTAAAAAATTTGTTGTTAAGAATGTTCATTATTAACAAAAGGGTTTTTATGGAAATGTGAAAGCCAAATACAACATACGCAATACACGGAAATAAAAATTATCTTAACCAACTACAAGGATTAATAGTTTTAAGTCAGTGCTAACTTTGAGTTGCATATGTATATTTTTATGTTTAAGGGTCCTTTCTTGAGAAAAGTATGAAAAATGCAATCTTATTTCGAATTAAATTATTATTTTCCTAAAAACTTTTTTAATTAATATACTTTTACTAATTTGCTTTTATAATACTGTTTTTATTTTAAACTTAATATTATTTTATTTAGAAACTTAACTAATGCATATTTATGTTGAAAATTTTGCCAAGAGTTATTTTAGCTTGTTTTCTATCGCTTAAAAGTTACTTTTTTGTATATTAGGCGGATGTCCGATGGCTTGTTTCTGCAGTGCTGCAGACAAGTTGCGGAAAAACATCCAACTGTCAAGTATGAAGAAATGTACCTGGATACTGTATGCTTGAATGTAAGTTTGAATGTACTCTTATCAATATGAATGACTTTCTATACTTTTATTTGCATAAGATGTAAAATTATCGTCTAAAATCCGAACCCTGTAGTATCCATTTGCCGCAGTTTATTATTATTTTTGAAGTTATAGTTGCTTTTTGAAGTTATAAAACATTGGATTTTTTTTTTTATTTCTATTTATACTTGACAATGTACTACAAGAAATGAAAAATAGCTTATAATAATGAGACTTACCCAAACTTTAGGCAATTTAACTTGTAATCTATGTGAGTGATTAAATAGATTTGTGAAATCTAATTGGCATATTTAACTTTCATTGATTGGTTTTTGGTGGCTCTTTTAAAAGTTTGTTGATAATTTGTAGTTCTTTTTATATATATATTATAAAAATATTAAAGCATTATATATAAAAAAAATATTTATATTTTTATAGATATAATGTTTAATAAATTTATTTAGAAATTCCAGAACTTAGAATATGTTTTCTAAACCTTCTTTCTTTTAACCAGAGATATACGGACTTGTAAGTTTTTATATTAAAAAGTATTTCATAAACTAAAGGATTAACAAAACTGTATATAAGAATCATTTGTTATTCTAGTTAACAAATGCTTAATGTTGTAGATGGTTCAAGATCCAGCTATGTTTGATGTCCTTGTGATGCCAAATTTGTATGGTGATATTTTGAGGTGAGCTTTAGTTTTATTGATCAATATTTTTGTTTGTATTTTTAAATGAATACTAAGTAGTACTTAATCTAGAATATAGGTAGGATAGATGGACCAGTGAGTGAACAAGCCCCAGTGAATGAACATTTAGTAAATACAATTTAAAAATAAGGATTGTAAATCATTCCACTAGATGGATTGGCAACTCTGACTTCCTCCCATCTAGTAGGAAACTATCTGACATATGGTTGGTTGTCCTGGTCATTATGTCCTGGTTTTTATTCACTGCCGAACGCAGCGCCTTAAACATTCATTCACTGGTTACCTAGTCTACCATATATTAGTTTAATCTGTTATAGCAATTTAATATCTTTCAATTCAATTATGTATATTGTAATCAATTTGTCTTCAGATTGTGTATTAAGCTTGACCTTAGTAGTAAATTATTCGATGTCTGTCTTATTTATTCCATTTATTTTGTTCCTTTGTCTACTTATATGCAGATTATATATTAAATTATAAGAAATATACTAAAATAAACCCTAAATATACCAGAAAATTGCAATGTTTTAAAATAAGTTATAAAGCGACCAATGTCCTATGACGATAACATTAGATATAACTATCTGCATGTTTTCAGCTAAAATAATTGTCATGAATTTATTATTTATTGACACTTCGTTTGTTCAGTGATCTGTGTGCTGGTCTCATTGGAGGTTTGGGAGTTACTCCAAGTGGAAACATTGGCAAGGGAGGTGCTGTTTTTGAATCTGTAAGTTTTTTTTTTTCAGTGTACAATTCTCTAGTTTGGGATGGACTTTAATTAGAGTTCAAATCTACTTTCAGACTAGCTATGTCAAAGATGTCATAACTTATTTGTTGCTTTAGTTTTATAAACTGTTTATTTTCTGTTTAAGTTTTTAAAAAAAAAACAGTGTGATTTATAAAAATCAATGATTGTTATATGTCGCTATAGTTTTAAGAAAACAGTCACCTAGTTATGTTTCCCTATTAAAAAAAACTAATAATTATGCATTTAAAAGCTAACCACTTTTTTTTCTTAAGTTATTGTAGGTATTAGTATAAAAATTATCTTACAAAATTTAACATTCATATTTTGTGAAAGACCTATTATGCCCATTTCGCAAAAGTAAACTATTGCAATTCCATTTGTTGCCAAGTAATGAAAGCTTTTTTGCCAAACACCTAGATTTCAACCCAATGGCACTGATATTCTCAACCTTCAGAATTGAATGTTTTTTACACTGTTTGGATTTGGCTTATGCAAAAACTTAAAATCTCCCTTGAATAAACTAAAGTAATAATTTTAGCTGCCACACTACGTTTATAACGCAAAAAGTGGAAGGTATTATAATCATTCAGTCTGCCCGTCACCCACTTCATAGTCCAAACTACAAATATAGGAAGCCATTTTTATTAGAATGAAATCACCATTGCCATTCGTAACAATCGCTCGAGAAACTTTAATTCTTTTAGACAATAAATTAATTTTTCCGACATCCATCAGTTTGAAATGACGTCACATATATTTCACTATGAGATTCTTTGTATATTGATGTGAAATGTTTTCTTTCTATGTAAAAGCAAGGAATATTTAATATTTACTCTTTAAAATCTAAATTAATATTTGCAAAGGATAATTAATAATTATTGAGTTTTTGAAATAAAATAAATGAAACTATCCAAATTTAGCTTTAAATTTTTAATATAGAATTAATGCTGTGTTTGGCGCCTTTTTACCTATTAAACACAACTGTTGTGTGGAAGTTAAATAAGTGACAGATTCTGTTACAAACCTACTTATTTCTTTCTTCTAGGTCCACGGTACAGCTCCTGACATTGCCGGCCAAGACAAAGCCAACCCTACTGCCCTTTTACTGAGTGCGATTATGATGTTGCGTCACATGAATCTGGCTAGCCATGCTGACAAGATTTCAAGGGCCTGTTTCGAAACGATCAAAGAAGGAAAGGTATGGAATAGATTAGTATTTTTTACTAAAGTAATATTTTTAAGGACTATGTGTTCCTTAAATGGTTAAATAATTTTTAACTTAGTCTTTCTTTCAAATTGTTTTCGTAGCCTGTTGAATTCTAATATGCAATATCTGAAATAGTTATTGATGTAATTCATTTGATAAAATAAAAATTTGAGTATTATTTTCTCAGTTGAGTATAGTTATTTTTTAATTTTGGTTATCATTATGGAAAATTAGATAAGCGTTAATAGTATTGGGTTTCAGGTTTTTGCCAATTAAATATTAAGATGTTTAAACATATTTTTATTCTTAACACACAAGGTGTAGAATAAATTTGTTTTGTTTTGGTCTTTTTGTATTTTTCTGAAATATTGTGTGTTACACATGGATAATAGAAACTTAACTTGTCAGATAAAATGTCTTGAAAGTGTAAGTGGTATGTCATAACATTGTTTTTTTAATTTTATTATATTTTAGGTGAGGACAGCTGATCTTGGAGGAAATGCTAAGTGCTCCGAATTCACCAACGAAATCTGTTCCAAAATCGCCGCTATGTAAAGCAGCTGACTGAAATTTATAAAGAGTGGAATTAAAACTCAACAATATACTTTTTTAGATACTTGTTAGAAATTGGAATAAGAATGAAAACTTTTTGTGATGTCATAAACAATGTGTGCTCGTTCTCAGAACAGATAGTTTCCTAGATGTAGTAGGAAGGATTTCACTTGTTTTTTATAAACTGTTTTATTTCTTGGTAGTACAGTTTTCTATTATAGTAGGAACCTCTTGCCAGTTTTGTTGTCATTTAAAATTACAGATGCAATGCAAAAATAACAAATATTGTAATTGATTTATAATTTCATCTGTTGGTGTCAAATTTTTTTGTAATTTATTTCTTGCTTTATATTTGAAATCAAGTTTTATTTGTATTATAAATTACAGAGCTTTAAGTGTTTCATTTGCATTACAAGCTAATTGTATTTATGTGTTCATTTTATTACATTCTGCTTCTTTGTAATTTTCAGTTTTCGCAAAAAATTACATTGAAACTGGATACAACTGAATCGAGTTTAATTGGAAAGGAACAAGACTTTGTTTTGTAAACATTTTCGGTTCGTAAGATTTTTGTTGCTGTATAACATCAATTTGTAAATCGTATTACATTGTAGTCCCATAATTTTGTAAATTTCTCCACATAAGACGAACTATCCTCTAAACAATAGTTTTCCATCAACATTGATGTTTTGATAATGCTTTGCATAGTTGAAATTTAATCGAATTGAAAACGAAAAAGATTTACAAATAGCAGGAATTTAAAAAAGGTGCACTTAAAAAAGAACAGTAAAATAGTATACAGGAGATGAGAAAAATCTGTGCATTTTGTGAGTTAAACTTGAACAACCCTATCGCGGAAGGGCAAAAATAACCTTTACATCATCTGAAACATGCCAATTTATGAGGATTTTTTTTTCTGTAGCCTGATTCCTTTTCAACTAAACTGATCCAAATTGTAAAGTGTAGCTTTTCCAAAGTGCTCTGAAACTAGTCATTTTATCTGAGGCAAAGTGGGATATGTCTAGATTTGTGAAAGCTTTAACGATAGTATTTATTTTAAATATAACTTATTTTCCCACTAGCTAGTCGGGTTGAATGACTGTTTTGCAAGCATGTGAAATTAGTATTGTGTACACATGTTTGGTGCTTTGAGACTTAAGGGGAGGTTTTTACACATTTTTATTACTGTTCAAAATTATCTGAATATTTACTTCATTTTGTTGATGTATTGAAATGAATTTTGTCAAAATTACTGATTTAGAAAGAAATTTTCAATGCATTTCTGGATTTATACAAATAAAATTGTTTAGAAGTGATTGTTCATGTTTCAGTACTTGCTTGTTTTATTATAAAACTGGTGCTCTCCACTGGTCAGCACCATAAATGATTTTTAAGCACTGTCGAATTAAGTAATTTAGAACTCAAGCACAAAAACTATAGTATAGACTATTTTTTACGAAGAATAATTTGAAAATTAAAAACTTAACTAAAGCTTTGTACAATAGCTTGAAAAATGCAGTTGGAAGCAATCTATATACCCTACATTAAACAAAATTCAATTTTTTTAAGGGGGGATCATAGTTAGCGACAGCAAAAATGACCGATTCTTAGTATTGATTTCGAAAGGTTCTAAATCATTTAAAAATTATGGTACTATAAAAAAAATTGTACCAAATTATAAATTGTACTTTTATTATTATATTTACACCTAAAAATCTTATTTTTAAAAATTATTATTTTTGAAAAAAGACATCTTTTGAAACATACAATTACGAATTTTCAAAAATACAAGTATTTTTTCGGTACACTTTTCTCCAAATCTATTAAATATATCATAATAATTTCTTTTGTGTGTTATAAAACCATTTTAGATCTATATATGTCACCTATTTTTTTAGCCTAAAATAATTTTTTAATTTAATTTTAAAAACATTATATTCTACATTCATAAAAATTCTGATTTTCAACGAAGAAAAGTGTAAAATAACAAAATATGTTTTTAAATTTGCAAGACTAAATTAGGTGACTTAAATAGATCTAAAATGGTTTTATAACACACACAAAAAATTATTAGAAAATATTTAATAGATTTGGAGAAAAGTGTACCTAAGTGTTGAAAATTATAGTTTTGAGAAAAACGCGATAAACAAATACAGTCGATCCCGTTAACACGAACTCGAAATGACCACCGAAACATTTCTTGTTAACCTAATTTCATGTAAATCGTCAGGAATTTTTTTTTACATGAGCCAGTGAATAGTTTTCGAATATCAACACAAAAAAATTCATATTTTATAGTGTAATACATAAGTAATACAAGCATACAATTAGTAATTCAAAGGAGGCGTGGCACATTTGTTTATTTTTATAATTTTAATTTTTTATAAGAAATAATTAACCGATCGATACAAAATTGGTCTTATTCGATAGATTGGGCTTCCATCTATCAGAAAATACTGGTTTTAAAAATTCGATTTTTTGGTTTTTGTTAACTATGATCCCCCCTTAATGAAACATTTTATTTAAAAAGGAATATATGCAATCAAATTCCTTAGTTAAATTATAAACCATCTCATTAAAATGCTTTGTGCCACATCTTTTGATTTTTTTAAAGAAATTTCGGAAGTTTACATTGGGAGTTTTCAAATCACATTCGTTAAACATACATCAAACTGTACATTACAAAAATATATCGCCTACAAATAGGAAAAATAGTCACCACTAATTAGTCGAGCGATGCTTTTAAATAATATCTTTTCATTATCTGTTCATTAATCAAAAATCCTAACTACAATTTGGTTTGGGTTGATCACACTAGAGCTACACGTGGGCTATTGGAGACAGGCCTCTTAAGTAAGAACCATAATCAAGTGACAACAACTGAAAAAGATCATCTTAAACCTGCAGAACTAAGTAAAAAAACACCATTTGGAAAATATAAGTTTTATGGTTGCTTTTAGTGTGTATACAGCCAGTCTGTCTCTGATCGGTTAGTTCACAGTGCTGACGGCAGGCTTGAGAGCCCAGTAGGTGAGGTGCTTGTTGCATGCAAAAGGTCGGGCATTGGCAAATAACTTCCTATAAACAGCATGTCTAGCAAAAGTGACTGCAAATTATACCATGTGTCGAGGGAGCATGTTACATATGCTCCGACGTACTGACACTGCAACCAGAAATCTGCGAATTAAACACCAATAGGGTAACTGCGGCCACCCTAACTAGATTAAGGGCAGGCCACTTCAAAGGGAGAAAGCTTATAAGCGGTTCTCTGAACAAGCACACAAGCTGGAATATATATATACCAAATACCATACCATACTTCAAAGGGATGAAAATCCAAAAAGATGGAACTAGGTAATACTCCAGCTGCAGAACTTGCCCCGACTCGGAAATGGATCCAAAACACATTTTCTCTTGTCCAGCCATCCTTTTCAAAATTGCAGCAAATCACCAACTCGCCCTACAAAGACCTTTTTGAGGACCACTGTCTGCAGATCACCGAAGCAGTCTATAAGAACTTTCGTCCCATATAATCCTTATCCATTGACATGAAATCATCATCATCCAGACACTGCATGTAATGTTGCTCCAAAAAGTTGTGCTGGGAGCCTACTCAAATGTCGACTCGTCACTCAACTGTGGTTCAAAAATGCGAAGCCTGTGACCAATAGCTGTATTTCAACAATAGTAAAACTCAACGCTGACAAACTACCCGTGGTTTGCCCAGCTTTATAATTCACTTTTTGTTGAAATAGACATAAAACATGACTTGGATTCTTCATTTTACATACTAACTTACTAAAAAAGTGAGTGGGCTCACAATGGTTTAGCAAGATACAAAGCTTGTTTCATTTTTAATTAAAAGTATTACATAAATTTTGTTTAAGGTCATGTTAATTGATAAACATAATTGCTTAAAAAAATAAAATTCCACCGCTAGATCCTTTTACTTATACCGAAACAGCTTCAACTAAAAATTTCATTGAAGATCTATACTGGCCACTACTTTGGTTAAACTAAAGAATCATGACCGGATATGTAACGCCAAATCTGGGAACTCTGACTTATTGGTATTATGGCAAAATTAGCAATTGGGAAAGTTACTTATGCAACATTCTCCATACTGCAGTCACTCATTGGATGTTTCGGCACGCACCGGGGTTTGTTGTCATTCGACATGGCGATATTTTTGACAAGACGCCAAATCTAGACACGATTCTTTATTTTAACGGATACTTTATGTGTATCACAATTGAGCATTTTCGTTGAAGGTAATAATATTATTTCCAAACCAAAAACATCATAGTTGTACCTAAAGTTCAGCATTAAGTCATAATCTCTTAGAAAAAAATACAATAATTCAGGACGGATGGACATTTTTATACAGTACCACATTGATAGAAAGGTCATACGTCAATTTCAAGTTTATTGGCAACAACAACTGAAAAATGACACATGTTGATTTAGTAATCTCGAAAAGAAGGAAATACTAAAAAAATAATACATTTCACAGTTTTGTAGAAAATTTCATAAAAATACGTGCAATGTAATTGTAACTAGATGCTTTATCAAAATGTCAATCTTAAAGTTTGTGATTGTATTCACAATTATTAAGACTTGTACACCTTGAAACATTTCTAAGATGGGTGGAGCTATGATATAATTGCCGGTCTGTTCATTACAAACTTGAAAATTAACACAGAGGTTCTATACGTACCAAGTTAAATTAAATGAAAAATGGAGTGGACTGTTTCCCACTTGGGAAACATACAAAACACTAATCGAGACAGGAATTATATCATAGCTGTTCCGTAAAATGAAATATAAATTAAAGTTAAAGCATGAAATGTTCTTTTAAATGATATTCAGTTGCACAGTCTACAAACTTCTCAAAATGTATTTAGGCCTTACAAAAGATAGTTTGGTTTTGCAATTCAGATGACTTACAACACTTTCAAAAATTTCTAAAATGCTTGTTAAAATCTATTTCAAGCCATAATCTTAAAAATATAATTCAGTTCAACAGTCGTATCTTCCGGCAAATCCGTACAATGCACCGCGTTCTTAACCTTATCGCGTCCGTAGGATGCCCGTAAAGTTCCGGGCCTCAGTTTCCGCGCAATGTCCGGATCAATGGGGCCGCAATGTGTCCTGAACACAATGAAAACGTTCTTCGAAGTCTGCTTCGTAATCTCGAGGGCGATGGCTGGTCCCGATATCAGTTGGGCGACCATTCCCTGGTACTCTTCGACAACCCCTTTGTACACCTCATAGAACTCAGATGCAGAGGAATTGTTGAAGGTCACAACTTTGAGCGCAGATATCTCGAATCCGACGCTGACTATGTCGTGTATGATTTGGCCGACTATCCTCTCGCGCACGGCGTGAGGTTTGATGATGCAACAGGTGGATTTCCTGAAGGTGGTGGTGTTACAGTAGTCATCTTTTGCAGAGAAGAATATGTTCAGTTCGACGTCGACTGTGTTGGTGTCCCTGGGGCCTATGCAGAACTCGGAAAGACCATTCAAGTCGACTGTTAGTGGTTTCTCGATGGGAGCTTCGGGGTTGAGGAGTTTTCGAACGATATGTTTTGCGTTTCTACCTCTGAGTTCGAACACAATAAACTTTTTCTGTAGGGTCTTAGCGAACGAGCTCGAACCGAACCCGCTCTTGTCTTTCTCTATTATCTTACCGCGATTGATGAATAATAGGTTTTTCTCCAACACGGTTATGATCTTGCCCAGATTACCGAACCCGTCTTCGTTCACAATCAAAAATGTCGACTCCACCTCTGCGGTGAATTTCTCGGACGTGGTCTTGTCGCAGTAGTCCACGACGAACAGCTGCCTCGACAGGACGTTGACGACACCCCCGACGAATAGATCGGCGAGGGTGAGGGTATCGCACTTCACTCGCCGGAGAAATATCCGTTTTGATGCGAATTCATACATGTCCACGCTACTATCCGATGGGTAAAAACCTAAAATAAATCTCCTCTTTACACCCATGCATCGATCATGCCACTCCACAATAAATCTATACTTTGTATCTGACATTTTCCTTTAATTAAATATAAAATCAAATATAAATATTAGAGGAAATACAAACTTTTAGCGCACAACCAAAACAAGAATATTTTTTTTTGAAAATAAAGGTTTCTTCACTTCATTTGATCCGAACTTCCGTCCACTTTTAAATACTTTTGAATTTTAAACTTTTCTTACAATTAAAAATATATTTCAAATAATTCTGCTATTAATATCACTAATAATATAATATTCACCAATAATCTTAAACATTTTAATATTTTTCTCTAAAACTAAACCGAAGATTAGTAAACTTTGTTAAACAAGTAAACTTGAAAGCTACAAACCAGTCGCAATCCAAAAGATGGTCTACTTTTTAGTTTCTGTTTTCGAAAAAAATTCTATTTTTATTTAATTTTCGGATTTCACTGTAGGCATTTCACCAAATAATTAATCTGCTCTTTTAGAAAATAGCGTCCTTTTGTTTGTTCTGTTTAAAATTATGCGATAATGGGCACATTTTTGTTCAAGGTATACACAGTTATTTAATATAATCGAAACTGTCAAGAATTTTCCTTTTAGCAGGGCCCATGTATTCATGGGAGTTCTTTTCGGATTGATATTTTAACAAAAAATAAATAGTTGGGAAAAAAGACCTTTTAAAGTAAGGTTAGTCATCAATTTTAATACTATCTATGATGGTGCTTGACCTGCGCCATTGATTAATGTTGAAGTAAGTAGTTGAAAAGCTTTTTACTTAAAAGTATGATCAATTATCTTAAAAGAATAACATATTTTTGTAAATTTATAATTTAATTAAGATTTGTTAGGTTTGAATTATCGTCGCACTAGAGCTACACGAGGGCTATTGGCGACGGGCGTCGTATTTTAGAACCACAGTCAGGTGACGAGCCAACACCTGAATAGGCACCCAACGCAACCGTTAAGGGCGACATCGTACGCAGCGTTAGTACTCCCTTACACGGATTATTATTCGTCTTACATTTTTGGCTGCACGGACCATTGATTAATAAGTCGGCAGCTATTTTGGCGATGCCCGGATATAATTTAATTAAAATGTATGTAAAATTAACTATTTCAATGAATTTGATTTTATGTCTAAATTTCATTTGTAAAAATAATTTGTGTATTATAATAATATTTCATTTTGATTTATGGAAATCACTAATTAGACTTTTTTTTCCATGCAGAATAAAGAGACTTAGTGTCGAAAGGCTTAATAACTTTTTAGCGCTGATGCCAAAATGAATTTCAGGCATTTATCCAACTCTTTCAGTTCAACGAAATCTTTTAATCACATAATGTACTTGAACTCAGGATGCTTAAATAAATAAAACTCTTTAGGAACAGAAAAACAATATATTAAATGATTAAAAAATTATTGTTTTCCTTTTTAATTGATAAGAACCTTTTTTTTTTGTCAATCTCTTTGACTTTACATGAGGTTGTTTTAGATGACGTTAAAGTTTTCATTCTTGTTTTCTGAAATTTAATTTTTCTTTCGGTTTCACTCTTATGAATGCACAGATATTTAGAATTTAGGACATTTTATGTTTTATGGATACTTAATATTTAGTTTTACCAGGAAAAATTATTTTACAAATTTCTGGTACAATAAATTACACAACAAAAAAAAAAGAGCACAGCAGATGACACCAACAATAATAATAAAAAAAAAAAACTAAGGAAATCTCTTGGAACTTTCACTGACCAAATTTTATTAGTATTTTCCATATTAAATCGCAATAATCAGATAAATTTATCACCAAAACAAATGAAATTCTTGAAAAAACAAGAATGAAAACAATATCGCTGGAGCTGTTGCCACTCACTGCGTGAACCATGCCCGTTTCCACTTCGATAAACAGAGTCAACAGAAGCTTTTCAAAATAGGTATTTATTTAGAATATGAGAATACATAGTTTTGCAAGCAAGAATTATTATTGTATCCATATATATAGGTGTTATATGCATTTGTAAAAATATATAATTGTGAGCATGAATACTATAGATGAAATGACATTTGTACTTTTTGTGAAGGAAGGATCCATGCTGATTACAAATAAGAGTTTAAAAATTGAATTAAATACAAAATATAAATGAAGCAATATTTCTTGTTAAAAACATTACTTTTCAGATAATCAAAAATATATATATTAAGTCATGGCTGAGTCATGGCTTAAGAGTATATAATTAATAATGAGGTACTCAAAAAATAATTATGGTTAACAAATTTGTGCTCAATAGATAGGTTACCTAGCAGTTTAAGTTTGTCGGGGGAAAAAAAACGGGATATAAGACAAATGAGGACCAAAGTCCTGTACAACTCATGTATGATAAGTTGGACAAAAAAAGAAATTTGAAATCTTAAACCTATTAATAAAGGGGGGGGATGGGTTAATACTGGCCTAGTTAACAAAACAAATTCTTTGCAACAATTTTATCAAATAAGTGGGGGGGGTTTTATTTAAAAAACTTAATTATTATTTATTTTATTCAAATAATTTGAATAAATAAAAGCCAGTGTTAAAAGAAGTTTTGAAAACACTGACGAAATTAAATATAATTTTATTAGAAAAAAAATATTTGATGAATGCCCAATAAATATGTCAGCAATAAAATGACAAGTCAATTAAGATGTTTAATGGTTATATAAAATTCAAAGAACATTTGCTTTTTGTACTTGCTACACAGAATTAAGAGAAGCAACTTCCAGTACTTTTTTTATATTTGATTGTCTAACTTATGACTTGTTTAAAGCTAAGTGACACCTTTAGAAATAGTAGATATGCTAAAATATTTTCTCTACAACCTTGCATGAATATTTTTCTGTATAAGAATAACATCGCAAAATCGTGTACTTTTAGCCAAGTTTTATTTATTATGTTTTAAGTAAGAGTCCCATGCAAAAATTGGATTATTAGGAAAAATAAATATGGTTGTTTCATAAATTAAAAATATATATATTAAAAGACATTAGCATATTAATCTTAAATATTATCAACATCTTTTCAAATTGGCAACGTTAATTCGAATCAGGCAAATGAATCAGCAAACTGCAAACATCTATTTATCTAACATGATTCACACATAAATTAAAATTTAAAATATTTTCTAGACTTATTTTAAAAATTATTTTAAAGCACAAATTGAATCTTAAGACAAATTCTAAAAAGGCCAATTACTTTTTTTACTGTTATACAAAATATTTTTTTTAAACTGTTTCCTTAGCATGAATACTAAAAACCGATTGTCATCTAAGAGGACTTCTGGTTTAGGTGAAATCTCCAGTAACAGTTATATAAAAAAGTAACATAACTATCAAAGATTTTCTGGTAATTAAAATTTGTCACAAAACACAAATTTTAGCGATTGTAGGGGGAATGCATGCGCTTGATCGCGGGTCTCCAAACCCAAGTGCCTCAGTGTTAATTCAATGGAAAATAACTATTTTCTCTGCCACATTTCTCCGGCTGTATTGAATATTTTAACCAACAATTCTTTTTTTAAATAATAAATGCAGATAGCTTACAGGTCCCTACTATCCCACTTTTTAAAATTGCTTCGAATTTTTTTTGTAAAATTGCTTCGAATTCTTTTTGTAAAATTGTTTATTGAAAATTTTATAAAAATATTTGAACCCATTTCAAAAAGTAGGATTGCTGGGACCTGTAAGTCAGCTACATATATCTCATAAAAAAAATCCGTTTGCAAAATTATTCAATACAGCCCGAGAAATGTGGCAGAGAATTTTCTCTTTCTCCATTGGATTAACACTGATGCACCTTGCATGAGACCCGTGATCCAGCACACCCATTCCCCCTTAAACAGTGCAAGTTAAGTAAAATTTTCAAGCGTTATTTCTTGGCATAAATATTTAATTTTTATCTCTTCAACACATAAGAGAAATTCTCAGCATCCAACTTTAAATATAACAAACACTGAACTTGTAAGCTGGCCAGCAGCTGTACAATACAGTTTATCATATAAGTAACAAGTAGTTAAGGCTAAACTACTAAAATTTAAATATCTTAACTAGGGATGTCTTTAAATCAAGGCATTTATAAACCACCTTAGGCTTATATGTTATCACACAGATTTCATACCGCAACTATATACAAAATAAAAATCATAAGTACAGTAAACACATTCTTCTTAGGGTAACCACATAAAATAAAGCACTTAGCACCTAAACATAAACAAAGGCTTAGGTACTATGTTATAACATTAGTCAGCAAACATTTTTCTACTAAAAGATACAGAATATCACTTAGAAAAATTATCTCACTTACCATTAGTATTTTTTGTAGTACATTTAAGGCATTAAATGATAGAAATATATACTTTTCAAGCAAAAAATAGTGTTAATTAACTATTTTACTTATATTTGCGAACTGGCCAATATCACATAATAGGACATCAGCCAGTCTAACTAAGAAACAGATTTTAGCAGGTTAATTTTCAAAAGCATCGTTATTTATATAAAAACTACATTACAATTAAGTTATAGGAAAATAACTCAAACTTTTGTGTGTTAAGAGCCAAATGTCTTTCATTGGCACAACTTTGGCCAAAACTTTTCTCACAAATAGCTTCTCACAAAATAAACAGATTAGAATAGTGAAAACTATTTTGTGACTACTCTGGCTTATATTAGTACATAATTGTCTTTCAAAAAATTAACACTATTAATGCTTGGGCCGAAATTGCTGTAATCTACAATGTACCGAAATATTTGACATTATCACATGAACCTTGATCAAGTAAAGCCTTTTACCACTGTGTGAAAAGGGTCCATGTTTTAAAATGCTAAATATCCTTACTACTGATACTGCCTTCTGGAATACCAAGTGGTTAATAAATACAAGTATAATAAACTAGATGATAGAGGTTTCGAAGGCAATTACCTCAGAACATTTTGCATAATCACCTTTTTCTTTAATGCTACTGCATATAATGCACAAAATGTTCGCTAAAAATAAGAGTTCGACATAAGACAAAACCCTGGTATTTTCAATGTGCACTTTCGTAAATTTTCTAAATCGCTCTTTCACGCAACCAAAACTTCATAAATATACAACTACGAAAGTGTTAAATAAAACTAGGGGGACGTTAAAAAGCAAGATGCATGTTCTGAAGACATCCTTTATCCTGTTTTTTTTCTGTGTACTTCAAATCGAGGAGTCAATCAATATACAAAATTGTCCAATGAGTCTAGACCAGTGCCACCTTAATGATGCAAAGACTGTATGATGTCACCAATTAACCAATGTTCTTTCAGGGTAATCAGTATCTATTTATTGAGAAAAAACTTTTCCAAATAGAAAAGTGTTCAAAATAAAGCTTTTTATTTTTTTATTTTTCTAGAAAGGAGAGTAGTTGAAAAGTTCATGTATCATAAATAGAGAAAAATACTGATCTTAAAACTACTATTTTCTGTAAGCAGCATAAAATGCACCATATTCAGAAAAGTGGCATATAAGAGAACTATAGGGGTAGATGTCGAAAACTTAATGCCAGCCCACTAACGAAGTCTAACAGTTCTCTTTTTTAATAATCAAGATTGTCCTTATTATGTTCCTACATTGCTTTGAATGTTGTACAGTACAGAAAGTGTGTGACGTCATATTTTAGTACACCAGGCTTTTTAACAACCAAGCTGGCATTGCCCATAACAATATCAGGTACCAATCCTACGAAACTTAGAACAGTACAGAAGCCTGCGACGTCACAAGTCCGTACTAAGGCCTTTCAACAACCAAGATTGCCCACAACAAACCCAAGTCTATAACACTTTACAAATTATACAGTACCGAAGCATGTGACATCACAACTCTGACCTTTTATCAATCAAGCTTACATTTCCACGACGACATGAGACCTAAAACACTTTGCATGATGCAGAATACAGAAGCATGTGATGTCACATCTCGGTACTCCAGCCTGTGAATATTTTAGTTGGCATTGCCCTATACTGATATCAGACTAAAGCCTATGACACTTGCATGTTGAAACAAGTGACATCACAACTCGGGCTTTTCAACAATCAAGGTGGCATTGCCCACAACGACATCAGATGCCAAACTTAGGACACTTTGCATGTTGTACAGAACCGAAGCATGTGATGTCACATCTCAATATTCAGACCTTTGAACAACTAAGCTGGCATTGGACATGACAATATCAGACGCAACACTTTGCATGATGTACAGTACAAATATAAGTGACATCACAACTCAGGCCTTTTAAAAAACAAGGTGGCACTGGCCCATAACGACATCAGACAAAGCCTACGACACTTGCATATTGTATGTATCAGATGCATCCGACGTTCCTGTGCTCTCTGCTACCGACCCAGCCTTCTTCCTCAGCATTCCGGGCCTAAATTCCGGGTGTCGTTTGGCGTGCTTTGTTAGATGGTCGCTCCTCATGAAGCGGGCATTGCACAGTGGACACAGAAAGTTCTTTTCGCCAGTGTGGGTTCTGTTGTGGCGGGCCAGTTCGTCAGAGCGGGCAAATCGCTTGCCACACTGGGCCCATGTGCAGGGAAATGGCCGTTCGCCTGGCGAAAGAAAAAAATTTTAATTTAGAGAGCGTTTTGAATAGAATTCGGAAAATGCAAGAGTATAGATGTTAAGAACAAATATTAGATAGCATTATGGCTAATTCTAGATAATTTTAGACAACATTCTATAATTTTATACAACATTCTAGATAATTCTACACAACATTCTAGATAAAATTCTACACAAAATTTTGGATAATTCTAGACAACATTATACATTATTGCATCATCACAGCCCTCTTAAATTTTGAACAAATAAATTGAACAGCAAAATTACATCAACTGCTGTATTTGCACGACTGGGAATATTGACCCCTGGATAACTTTACTAGTTAAATAAGCTAACAGTTGCTTAAAAAGTACATATTTTTCACTTATATGATGAATGTAGAAAGGTTGAAACGTACAATAATTCAGAACATCTCGAACTATTTGCAAACTGCAAAAATCTAATTGTTTTTAAAGTTTTATTTTTTTGTTATTACAAGAATTTTAATGACTGGAACAAAGTCTACCATATCAACATATTCAAAATCATTTTTTGAGAACTTAGAATTTTTTTTTAAATTGTTGAGTTAGTTTATTGAATTTTTAGCATTCTAATCTTGTAGATAGAGTAGAGAATGAGGGAATGCATATTCAGTATAAGATGTTAATTTTTAAAATATTTAATTTAGTATTATATTATTACACTGCATTACATTTCTTATGAAAGCTTAAATAAATTATTTGAGTTTTACACTGTTGAAATAGGACAGCACACCGGCATCTATTATCCTGCTGGTTTTATTAATAATGTAATTTTTTTTAATGTTTTATCAGAATGGGAATATTTCTGATGATGTCACATCATTAAGCATACTGTGATTTCATTAGGTTTTTTTTATATAAAGTGCTAAAACAAGTTGATTGGTTTTTTATAACATCACGCGCAGAAATTCAGTTTGCCACAAGAGGGCGCTTTATTGTATTTAGAAGTTGCTTGTTCAATTAAGGGTGCCATGCCAAACTACATTATTTTTCAGGGGTAACAGAGTTTTGAACAGTTTATTAAATGGAATGTTTAATTCATAATTTTGAAATTCATTTCTGTTTTTTTTTAAAAAACCTTGGACGATGTTGGCTGAAAAGAAATGAAAGTCTATTGGTACACTTAATTTTGAAGAAAGTATTCTGTTGAAATGCCAACAATATTCTAAAAAATGTTTATCTTCACTCAACTCCAAGTAATCTCCTTAAGAAAAGTGGAGCGTAAACAAAGAAACAACAAAAAAGGGCGGGAAAGTGAACATTCGAATGCGGAATTGCGGAAGAACGTAGAGTGAAAATAAAAAAGAACAAAAAGTAGCGAACCAAAGTTCGATTCGGAAGCTGTCAAAAGATAATCGGGAGAGCCGACTCGTTATATTCCCGCTTTGCTTTCTATAATCCTGTGCTCGGATATCGGCAGCGAACCGTTGTCTTTTTACTTCCGTGTGTCAAATTAGGTAAGGCTCTCTCGAGCGGAACGAAAAGATATCGCCCAAACTCGTAGGTATTATTCTGGAATTCGCCGTAAACACTGCATCAACGAGAAACCTACGAAAGACGAAATTTTATCCTTAAAATAAAGTTCTAAGCCATGTATTTTCGCCATAGTTTGAAGATTTATTCAGTTGAATAAATACTAAAACTCGAGGTACGGCTTAGAGTGACCAGGACAAGCTGCATTTCGCAGCACAGTTTAGTTTGTTATTCAAGTAATTAGCTATAAAAACTATTTGAGTAGTTATTACGAAAATAACTTGAGTAAAATATGATTTATATTTTTTTTTATCATGATTTCATAATAAAAAAATTAATCGCTTAAACAAATCCTACCAGACTAATCCAATGCGACATAGTCGGACGGGCCATCAGAACTTTGGACCATGACAATTTAATATGCCACGCCTCCCTTTTATTATTTAGAGATCATCTTGCCTTACTTTGGAGGAGAGAAAGTAAAATTCAAGGAATTAATTATATTCAACATTTAAGAGTCCCAAATAATACCCAGGTGACGCCATAACCATAGCCTAACACCAGATTTATTACAGTGATTAACTTTTCGACTATGAAATCATCACTTAATTTTCCTGAATCAGATTTTATTTACATAGTTTTTATTAGAAAAAACTACAAAAATATGATAACGGTGATAATTTGCACTATTTTAGTAGCTAGACAGTTGAACAATAAACTAAACAGCATTGCAAAATGCAGCGCGTCTGTTCACCCCAATTAACCAACACGGATTCCTTTGAACTCATTATTAAAGATGATTTGCAAAAATGTGCCACCCGCAAATGAGCTTTCGGCTTAAGTTTATCTAGTAAACAAAATAAAAGACATTGTCCTAAACAATAATATGCAGATCAAATCAAGTTACACGAAAAACGAATTTTAAAAACCTAATGTTTTTATACGAAAATAAAAATGTCAATGGCTGTAAGCTACAATCCGTGCCAACCGTACTTGGATTAAAATCAAAGAGTAAAAAGACAGAGGGAAAAGCGCGATTGGTCCGTTAGTTGATAACTCTTGTAAGGTAATATTTACATACAAAACGATCTGAATACAATTTAATCAAAATACACCTTTCATTCTGATAAAATTGCCAATTTTTCTCATATAATATTCAAATCTGTTAGACCTTAAACGAAACTAATGTTTTAAACATGTTTTCTGGAGGGATTCACAAATAATTTTTGGAACTCTTTACATGGGCGGAAGGATCAGCTCCTCTCCATAGCATATTTCTATTTACTCTACTTAGGTTGGCAAGGAGTGTAGTCGTCGTTGATGAGTTAAACAATAAATGAAAATGTTCCTTAAAATCTAATCCGTTCTTCAAAATGAAAGCTTTGAACTTTACAAGGCTGCCACTGTATTCGGTCCCTCAACCATTCCAAACCAGAAATTCCACAAGGGGGTCGGATTGCTGTCATGTGAAGAGTTTAGTGGGACAACGTGCTAAGTGACATTTTTGAAAATATTTATATTTTTGTTTCAATGAACATGTTATTCCCTTCTTAAAGTTTATGAAAAGGAGAATCTAGTTATCGTTTAAGATAAGTATTTGTTTTTACCTTTTGTACGAGCTATTTTTTTACGTATCTAAATGCAAACGAAGTACTTTAAAGCTCGTTTTTCCGTTTTCACGTTTTGGTCACTTAGCACGTTCTTCCACTACGTTCCTTCATGTGCCATAGATCTCGTCTGGAAAAGGGGCGAGCAGCTGGTTCACCTGCCGAAAACAGCTGCGTGCTGTGACCTTGGCCGACGCCCCTTCCCACAAGAACCGGCTTCTCGATGCCGACATCAAAGGCACGAACACACCTTTCTTGCTTTGGTGGGGATTCTACATTACTACACTACCTTGCCTTTTAAATTTGGTTTTGACTAGGGAGACCAGATTTTTAACATACAACTACCGTAGATTTGCAATTATCCGAAGGAATTGCATGGGACCTAACCACATTCGGATAATAATCAGAAATTCGGATAATTGGAGTTGAAAAAAGGGTATATTCATTTTCAATCAACTACTTAATGTATTTTTGACAGTTTGAGTTTGCACCCTTTGGTAACCTCCCGTTCGGTCAATCATTAGTTGTGGACAATTGATAAACTTCGTGTAGTTGTTAGTCCATTTCATTACTCTTGGAAATAAAAACAAATGCAATACGGAAGTTTCTCCTCTCGTGGGCGATCCAGTTTCCGGAGCTTTGAAATGTAATTGCCAAGTGACCGCTAGTTTTATTTTATCCTGTGGAATTTAATTACTGAAAGAAACAATTGTTAAATATCCGCCTTCAATTATTTCGTATCTTATAGTACATGGAAATGACTCATATCGGAAGATAATCGATTGAAGAATTTATATCCGTTGGTCAGTGGTTTGCGACATTTTTTTTTCAATTTTACCCTTTCGCTACGAAGGATATTTTTTTCCCGCGTAATATGTGATAGGAATATCATTATCGAATATATATATATATATATATATATATATATATATATATATATATATATATAATATATATATATATATATATATATATATATATATATATATATATATATATATATATATATAATATATATATATATATATATATATATATATACAGTCGCGGGCCGTCTCCGTAGTGAAAGGGTGTTAAAAGTTGTAAAATATTAGCTAAACCCATTAAGGACCACTCTGTGAACACCAGTGACACCTTCATGTCTAAATATAAAAGTTAAACCTTATGTTTATAAATTCGTTTTTCATGTAACTAAAATTGTCTTTTCTCTTCTTCTTTGTCGTCCAACGATTTTAGTTGGAGAAAATCGTCTTCATTTGTATTGTATTTAGTTTACGAACTGAAGCAGAAAGGTTATTTTCGCGTCATTCAATTTTCTTGCCAACCATCATTAATGAGTTGAATTTTTCGCCTTAAATAGTACTTTTTATATAATAAGCTTTTTTTCTCAAAACCGATCAGAGAGTTCTTAAAATAGCAACTGTACATCTAAACCATAATTATTTTCACTTGTCCGATTCAATCTGATTTTCGGAAGACTTCCACCTCATTTCGTTTTTGCAAACAAAATCCCAAATCTTAAACAGTAATTAGCGGGGGAAAATATCCTCGCCATGTGAACTTTTTCCCTCGTCGAGTAAATCGTTTAAAAATAGACCTGGAATATAAAGATGCGCGACTTTCGGAAGTGACCGTGGAAGAAAGATCGTTCTTTCTCCACCCATCCGTTTCCGTATGAAGGTCAGTTGGTGGGCGGGGCACGTTCTATCTTCTATTCTGTTCCATTTTTATTTATTTGACTCTTTAATGTTCTGTCGTTCGACCCCCTGGTAGAGAGTTCTATAAATAAAGTTCGCTCTCCAGGAGTCGAGTTGGCTCGAAAGTGAATGAATAGGTCAGAAACTTTTAATGTTAGGTTAGAATTAGAATCTTAGATTAGGGATTAGATTACTACCTTTGGAAACTTTAATGTTAAATTGTTTTATTTATCTGTCAACAAATAAGCGTGTCAAAATTTTGACGTACACTACCATGCTCCTGACCATATTTGTTTCAGTGATTAACTTTGCGACTATGAAGTAATCATTAAATTTTCAGGAATCATTATATTTACGTTATTTTTGTTTGAAAAACAATAAAAAATAAAACAGTAATTGCAAAATTGTTATAACTAGATACATAGTTGGATAACAAACTAAACTGTACAGCGAAGTATACTTCTGGTCACCTTCACGTTCTGAAGTCTTTTAATGCAGCGTTGCTTACGATAAAGACAACATTAAAAAATTATCCAGATTTTATAAAAATTATGCCAAATTCATCATTCAGTGGGAGGTAGTTGAACTTGTTTGCAAATCGAAATCGGTTAGATTCAATTTTTTCCGATCTTAAAAAAAAGCGTCTTTTTTAATGTAAAATTTTAAACTTAAAAGAAAAAAACACGGGGATAAACTTAGGTGCTTTTTTTTTCAAAGAATCCAATGAATTACGTTTTAGAGTAAAGATTGGTTGGTTCCTGGCTTAGCTGAAATACCGTGTACTCGATCGAAGGCTGATGGCAGCCTTGTATTTTTGAAGCTAGGTCAAATGACCATATAAAACCGACTATTCGAACATATTTCCGCAACTACTGTTCTCTTGTACTACACACGACCTTACCAGCTTTCTGCGACAAAAAACCCTTCGACTATTTCCCTAAAACGGAGAAGATTATCAGAGCGACGGAAGAACTTGTCCGTTACGGGGTCAAATTCGTTCTTTTTATTTTTTGCCTTGGGCCGGCCACTGGGTCTTCTTCGAGAACTCGATCAGAACATGCTAATCATCTTGTATTTCCTGGTGTCATCACTAAATTTTGAACCGAAGGGGACGGTAAGCGACAGGTTTAGGTTGGATTATCGTCAAGAGATATTCGCGACGGGCGTCGTAATTTAAAACCACATGCAGTCAAGTGACGCAAATTTATGAAAGATGTAGTGAAAATAGTTCAGTCAGACTTTTTTGAATGAGAGATTATTAGGTGATATAGATGATTAGCTTATGAATATTAGTAAACTGTTTTGATATTGAAATAGCGAGTAGTAATAACAATTTAATTATAATTTAAATGGTTATCGAATACAAATTTAGCATACATAACACTTTAAAAACAGCAAACTTGACAGCAACTTAATTGTGTTAATCATGACACATAATTTTTTTAATTGTCAAAAGGTTAATAAAACAAATATCACGTTTTATGTATCAGGAACCTTAGAAAGTTGTTAAGTAGCAAAGAAACAACACACCTGTGGCATGGCAATGCCAAGCACTACCACTAAGCCTCCAAAAAGTACACATATCACTTAGATTTTTAGACCAAACATATTTAAGGGGATTCGGATTTCGGATGGTTATATCACTTTAATTCGTTTTTTGGGGGGGTATAATACATATTTTTTAAAAAAAAATGACTGTAAAGTATCCTCAGTTGAAATCAAAGACCTATGTGCTATAAAAAAATCATAATGATATCTCATATACCTAGTTCCTGAGAAAAAATTTCCTAAAGTTAATACTATTAACATAGGCAAGATAAAACCATCCGACTCCCCTTAACATGCATTAACTCACTCCATGAATGGAGCTTTTTCTTTCAAAAATTATGATGATGGTATGAACTTGGCCATTTCATAAGTTTCAAGCTGTAACCTGAGAAAATGACCGAAAAATAATGATTTTATACCATGGAATTAAAATTAATAGTTATGTTTAGATACCAATATTTGATGTAGGCACAGGTCATTAGCAAATTTAAGCTGCACCAAACAGAGAAAGTGCATGTTGGGATCGGAAATAGTAAAAATGTCTCATATGAAGGGTCTAGTATCAAACATTTAGCCGGGATAGAATGGTCGCTAAGGTTTTGGACTAGCTAAAGAGTTTGAGCCCTGCTGCCTTCTGAAGACCATGTACGCTGATGGTGACTGGTGCATGTTAAATTCGTTGTGGTCACCAAGTCCCGATACAAAATCAATACCCCTGGGGGTGACAAGTCAATGCTGGGTATTCTCTAGCTGGCCTTTGTCTCTAAAAATTGGATGGATACACTTATGTGTGTTATGTCTGTCTCACTTGAAGAAGGTTTATAAGCGGGTATCTGACCAAGCACATAAACCAGTATATATATGTCTACCAACCAAACTCGCAATCTACACAGTGTAGGTAATATATAGGGTCTGGCCCATTCATTGGCTACTTTGGCAAGTTGAATTAACAATCGACAAACACTGCCAATAAACGAGCAATAGCCTATATCTTAGTCATACTTTGGAGAATGCAACTCATCATATAGTGTTGGCCGATAGCACATTCCATCATTGTTTGTAATGTTACACTCTTAAAACAAAAGAGTGAAATCCACTCCTATAGGAGAAGTGCTACTTTCGACACTGGAAAGGAGTTAAATTAACTCCTAAATCACTCGTTTGTTGTTAAGATTGTTGGAGGTTTAACAAAACAAAAGAGTGTAATCCACTCCAACAGGGGAAGTGCATTTTTGACACCGAAAGGAGTGAAAATTAACTCAGACTGAGTTAAAATCGCTCGTTTGTTTTAAGAGTGTACTTGGGGTCTATGATCTTGTTGCCAATGAGCATTGTTTACAGCTATGCAAGCCGAAATGCTGTGGTGCTAAGAAAGCTTTGATGTCTCTAAGCGGCTGTGTAAAGCCCTTTCTTGTACTAAAGAAAAAGCAATAATCCTTCTGATTCCAAAGCAAGCTTTGAAATCTTTTTCTGCCCTACTCCCTAGGATGGTTTTATGCAAAACAGGATGAGCATTACCGTTTTTGTTTTTGGTCAGAGACCAGCTTATAAACCTTCGTCAAGTAAGGCAGACACAACACACACATAAGTGGATCCATCTAATTTTTAGAGACAGAGGTCAACTAGAGGATCCCCAGAATTGACTTGACACTCACAGAGGTCTTGATTTGGTTAGGTTAGGTTTGAATTATCGTCGCACTAAAGCTACACAAGGGCTATTGGCGACGGGCGTCGTATTTTAGAACCACAGTCAAGTGACGAGCCGACACTTGAATAGGCACCAAACGCAACCTTTAAGAGCGACACCATACGCAGCGTTGGGACTTTGAAGGATATTTAACGTGCACTCCCTTATATGGGGTATTATTTGTCTGACATTTTTGGCTGCCGTTTATAGGACGGCAGTTCTTTTGGCAATGCCCGTACCCGGGACCTTTCGCATGCTTGCTAGTGCCTAACCGACTGGGCTCCAAAGCCCCTGGTATTGATTTGGTATGGGAACTTTGCACTTTGTGACGACGACAGATTTAACATTTACCAGCCACCATTAGAGTACGCACAGGGGTCTTTGGAAGGCAGCAGGGCTCGAATTCACAACCTTAGGGATGCAGTCCAAAACCTTACCGACAAGGCTAACCCGGGTACATCTTAGGTTTGGGCTGGGTAGAAAGCAATCTCAGTAAACCTCACAGCAAGCCTCAAACGAGATAGGAACAGAGTCGCTCACATTGATTCCACAGGAAGGGGTAGGAAAAAAGTTTTTTAACTATTGTTGCACTTAGAGCTATAAGAGGGCTACTGGCGGCGGGCATCGTAATTTAGAACCAGTAACCAGTCAAGTGACAAGCCGAGGTCCGAGTAGAAACCCAATGCAACAGTTAAGGGAGACATTCTACACAGCGTTGGGACTTTGAAGGATGTTTAACGCACACTCCCCTTATACAGGAAATTATTCCTCAAACATTTTGGGCTGCACGGGCGTTTATAGGTTCGTAGTATTTTGATGATGCCCGGACGCAAACCTGGGACCTTCCGCATGCAAGCGAAAGCCTAATCAACTGGGCTCCCCAGTCCAGGAAGGGGTAGGGGAAGAAATTGATTTGGAAGCTTGAAATGTAATTTTTAGATTACCGCCAGGTAACATAAATGGCCCCAAACTGTTCCAATCGCCACATGAAACAGAAAACCTAGTGACTATTAAGCGTCATAGGACCACCAGCAAATTTAATGTGCAACAGCCTATGCATGGGTCATTTTGAATAAGCATATTTTAATATAGTTCTTAGCCCAATTAGTACAAGGTGCACCAGCCAATGAATTGGTCTTTTAATAAATGATTAGCATACTTTTTTATACTATTCCTAGCACATGTAATTTTAAGGTGCAGCACTTTCTATAGAGGAGCCTCATACAATATCAACTTCACCCAACATTTTATAACAAAAAAATTGAAAATCCTTACCCGTATGCGTCCTCAGATGTGCCTTTAAATGCGAGCTCTTCCCATAGGCCTTGTCACAACCCACAAAAGTACACCGGTGCACTTTTTTACTGTTACTGCTCGCTTGTTGCTGAGCCTTTGTTTTCGAGGTGGGCGTGGCATTCCCCAGCCGGACTCGTTCCTCTTCAGAGTCCGGATCCGGGACATTTGGAACCGGATCCTGCACGACTGCATGAAGGTCCTGTATCATCCTGCCGATCATGTATTGTCTCGGACATCTGTTCGTGGACAAGTTTAAGAGTCCTTCGGCCGCCCGGAACTCAGCCGCGCCGACTCGGCCCAGCAAAAAATACGGCATTTCCAAAGATCCGTTCTTCATTTTCGCAATTTTTTTTAAAGACTAGAATGATTATTTTTCATTATCGTTTGGTTTTTAATAGTTTTGAGAGGGGGTTCGGAGTGGGCGGGGAAGAGAACGCGCGGAGATGTTCGATCGTCTGATGTTGTTTAGTTGTTCTGTGTTCCCCGCGTGGTGTAGCAGCTGAAGGGCGTGATTTCCGGTTTGACGTCACAATGCGCGGGTTGCCGGAAAAGGGTTCGAAAGACTGCCAAACGTAAAGGTCAAAAGTTCCACAAAATTCTAAATTTATTCAAATTGAGGCATTGTTCCTCTGCTTTTTCTTTTTATAATTCAAATTTCCAGATTATTCTACCTCTAGTTTAATATATTATTGAAAATGCTTAAATAAAAGGATTTGTTTCTATTTTTTAGAGCCAAATTTTTTATTCAGAGCCAAATCTGGTAACTATTATCATGTTGTTCAACAACGATACAAAGGCACAATGCAAGGGTTGCAGAATAAAAAAAAATCGCCAAAAGTCAGGTTTTGGAAAGCAGAAAAAAAAGAACTGGAATAAATTTCAATTACATTTCGAAATGTATTCATTAAAGTTTCATTAACACAAATAAATGTACAATTTGCCGTATCTACGAATCTTACTCATATTTAGTGATTAATATAATTTAACATCTCAAATGATAACATAGCCAAATGAATAATTGTGCGCCAAATCTGTTGGATCTCATTATATTGTTCAGTAGGCCTATAAATCTTCCGTTCTTCCCCGAAGAAATAGAAAAAGCAATAAAAAAAAGTTTCAATAGGATTATAAGATGGTGCCAAGGATAGTTGAAGGGGAGAGGTTCAACGCTTCAAAGTTCGATCTACAACCCTTGAAACAAAAGATGTGGATCCGTCTTCTAAGTGAATAGTTTAGATATAATTTGTCATTATTATTTTTCATTAAATGAACAAAAATCTACATTTAATATACACTTTTAATAAATACCTTAAAAAATATTGTAACCATTTTTTAATAATCTTACTTTTTTTTCTTTATTCTCAAGACAGTGCAATTGAAAAAGAATTTTTTTTAAAAAAGTTCAGGACGCACTCACACAATAAATTATTTTTAGCATACACTCACGAAATCCGATACACATGAACATTATTATTTTCTGCCTAAAATTTATTTTATAACTTTATAGCATTTACTTAAATTTATAACTCATTTGAAGTACATGTCTAATGGATTATAAAATGCTCATTGATTTTAATTTTAACAATCAATACGATATTTATTATCATTTATGCTCACTATTAAAGGCATCCCAATTTCAAAAGTATTAAGCGCTCAATATTGTGATCTTTTATTTCTATAATGTGGAAATCAAAATTTTAAAAAAAATGTTTATGTTATATCATTTAATAAAAATATACTTATTAATTGTTATATTGTGTTTAATAGGCTATTTCGCAGCTTTTTTTGTATCGGCTTGCTTATTTTAGTTTAGTGCTGCCATCTAGTGAAAACTGTTTGTTCTAATGAAACTTGTTTATAGATGGCGCAAAAAATAATTAAATACTACAACAGTTTTCACTAGATGGCAGCACTAAACTAAAATAATCAAGCTAATACAGAAAAGCCGTGAAATTGAAATATCCGACAAATCAATTAATATGTATACTTTTATTCAAAGATTATTTTCTGATAATTTTTTTTGAATATGTATGGAATTAGTAACATTTTTAGATGATTTAAGTTACCAAAACTTTTATTTATCTAATATCTTAAATTATAGCTTCTATTAACATTAATAACTTGCAGTTAATTTTCATTTATAGAGGTATATAAATATCTCTAAAAATATTTACCTAAAAAAATATTGAAAATTTATAAACTGCAAAAATAATTAATTGTAACATTAGTTTTTGAAAATATTTGTTTAGTAATACTTTTATTTATATGTCATTTGACTTATTGGTTGGTAGAAAAAAAATATTCAGGTTCGTGTGCTTGGTCAAAGACAGACACTTAGCTTATAGTATAACGTAAAGTAATATTACTTACCGTAGGTATTATTACTCTTAAAGTAATATTACTTACTTAATATTAGTTTATAGTACTGACTTAAGCATAAAGATGGCAGCACAAACGCAGCTAAACCAATTTTTAGAACAAAACAAACTTATTCGAATTTTTATTTTAAAAAAAAAATTCGTAATTACTAAATACAATATTCATGTGGTCGCATAGTGTGTGTAGTCTCTTTTTCATTTGCTTTTTTTTCATGTATTTGAAAATAAAATATTATATATTAATATGTGGTAAGAAGTTTTGTGGTAAAACTTTAGCTTTATATTTTGCTTCACAGATGGCAGCACTCTAACCACGACAAACTTATCTTTCACAGTTATTATCTGTCTTGTTTGGAACGAAACATGATGGATGACAAACGAATTTTTTTCTTCTTCTTCCCATGAAAAAAGATTGCGCTCTTTCATGGTCGGATGTGACCACAACATCCCAACTTGAGGTAAAGAATGCCGTCGAAGGCGCCAGACTTTCTGCATAGACGGGATATAGAAAAGGAACAATGCATCCAAAGTCAAGTAAACAAGCAAAGGGCGAAAACAATTTTTTTTATAGCCGTATGTTACACTTTCAGTTCACAGAATAGAAATATATGGGATCAAAAAAGAATTTATTATATTAAAAATAATTTTATTTACGTGTTTGTAAAAAAGGGAAACTACAGATAATCTTATTTAACACTTCCATGTTTACCTTTTTCGCGATACGCGGTCAAAAGTTTTCTTTAATAATCTCAATTTAACGTATAAGCTAAATTTAGATAGAACTACGTTATAACGGGTTTACAACTTATGCCAAACTACTTTTGACAAACACATAATTATAGTTGATAAACAATTAAACATTGAATTTATTAAAATAAACATACTAATGTTCTTCTGAAAATAGTTCATATTTACATTTAAAAATACTTCAAATAACATTTTAATAAATGCACCACACGTAATTGGTACTTCAAGAAAGAACTCTTCAGCTAATAATAATCGTCTTCAGTATTACTTTGTAGGGATGCACAAAGTCCAAGAATTATAGCAACAATCAAATTCAATCCTTATATTTAAAAAGTAGAATTTCCCCAAATAAATAAATTGCTAACGTCATTTTAAAATGTAGTTCCATTTTTTTAAACTTATACAGTTACTCTTAATATAAAAGCTAAATCGTTCCATAATGGCGCCTTTAATAAATAAGAGAACACGTGATAGCCATTTATCATCACTACATTGTTAACGGGTCTCGGAATCCACGAATTATGCCAATAAACGAATTCAAGCGTCATATTTAGAAAGTTGAATTTCCAAAAATTAAGTAAACTGTTATTTCATAATGTGGTTGGAATTTTTGAAAGCTTTTAATGTATTTTTAATGTAATAGCTAAATCGTTCTATAATGTCACCTCTATTAAATAAAATTGCACGTGATTGGCACGACCTTGTAATAGTGTGTCTACGAAATCCGCGAATTTAAATAAAAGAAAACACGCATCATATTTAAAACGTAGAATTTGCAAAAATTAAGCAAACTGCTTAGGTTATTATCGTTGAAAATTTTGAAAAACTTAAACTGTAATTTTCATGTAATTGGTAAATCGTCATTATGTCACCTCTATTAAACAAAATTGCACGTGATTGGCACAACATTGTAAAAACGGGTCCATAGATACCACAAATTATGTTTTTTTTTTTAAAAAAAAAACGAATTCCAGCGTCATATTGAAAACGGAGAATTCCACAAAACTAAGTAAAATAGTTGAAGATACGTGTACCCACTGCGGGTGAAATTTTTAAAAACTTGAAATGTATTTTTAATGTAATAGC
Organism: Hylyphantes graminicola; assembly: GCA_023701765.1. NCBI lineage: Eukaryota > Metazoa > Arthropoda > Arachnida > Araneae > Linyphiidae > Hylyphantes > Hylyphantes graminicola. The sequence goes on along the minus strand of CM043118.1, from coordinate 63,324,536 downwards.
TAAATCGCTCCACAATGTCACCTTTATTATATACAAGCGCACGTGATTGGCACTACATTGTAATAACGTATCCATGGATACCACAAATTATGTTAAAAAACGAATTCAAGCGCCATATTGAGGACGGAGAATTCCCAAAAATTAAGTTAAATAGTTGATGATATAATACATATTTTACAATGCGGTCGAATTTTTAAAAACTTGAAATGTTTTTTTAATAAAATAACTAAATTGTTCCACAATGTCACCTTTATTAAATATATAAGCGCACGTGATTGACACTACATTATAATAGCAGGTTCATGGATCTTCCAAATTACGTTAAAGAACGAATTCAAGCGTCATATTGAGGACAGAGAATTCCCAAAAATTAAGTTAAATGGTTGATGATACATATTTTGCAATGCCGTTTAATTGTTTAAAAACTCGAACTGTATTTTTAATGTAATAGCTAAATCGTTCCACAGTGTCACCTTTTGTTAAATAAAAGTGCACGTGATTGGCACTACATTGTAATAACGGGTCCATGGATACCACAAATTATGTTAAAAAACGAATTCAAGCGTCATATTGAAAACGGAGAATTCCACAAAACTAAGTAAAATAGTTGAAGATACATATTTTACACTGCGCTCGAGTTTTTAAAAAACTTGAAATGTATTTTTAATGTAATAGCTAAATTGTTCCACAATGTCACCTCATTAAATAAAAGCGCACGTGATTGGCACTACATTATAATAACGTATCCATGGATACCACAAATTATGTTAAAAAACGAATGCAAACGTCATATATTGAAACGGAGAATTCCACAAAACTAAGTAAAATAGTTGAAGATACATATTTTACACTGCGGTCGAATTTTTTAAAAACTTGAAATGTATTTTTAATGTAATAACTAAATCGCTCCACAATGTCACCTTTTATTCAATAAAAGCGCACGTGATTGGCACTCCATTGTTGTAACGGGTCCACGGAATTGTGGCGGGGGAACCCTATCAAGGCATCCTGCCTGCTTCAATTGGTCGTAAACGTCGTTTTCCTGTGCTGAAGAGGAAGTGTGTATCCCTTCGAACAACTGATACTAATAGAGACTGATGGACTGATCCAAGAGATTTGGTGGCCCTGTTTTGGCTTGACGAAATTGCAACTCTAGATATTGGGTTTACTAGCAAAGGCAGAGTAGCGACAACTATTTTCAACCCAAGCTATGAACGCACAGATATTGTCACAAGGGATACTAAATAGTTCTTGAAAAGGAAAAGTTCGCCAAGCTTACCAAAACCAAGACTTTCAGTGACTCCTCTCTACTAATAAGTTGTATATCAATATTGGGTAAATACTAGTTATCAACTGATACTCTACTTCGTCCGTCCAAGTCATGAGAGATAGAGAGAGAGAGACCGACTTACAACTTTCGGGGCCCAGGGCACGAGCAAATCCCCAACAAATACCTCGATAAAATATTTGCGTGTATTTTTCTATCTTGCAGTGTTTTCCAAAAAAAAAAAAAAGCCGAAGTAATTAGCTTGGAAAGCATGCTTAATGCCCCCAAAATAACTATTTTTATGAATTGATGAATTCAGAGTTCAAACACAATTTCATAATAAACTTTTGTTCGTGAATTTATTTATTTTTTTGTTTCATTCAGATTAAAAAGTTTGGGCATAATGAGCACATTAAGCATAAATGTTCATGAAGAAAGTTTGGGTCACCCTTAAAATGGGGGGCACGTGCCCCGTTTGCCCTGCCGAAAATCAGGCTCTGCCTCCATAGCGAGCCTCATTTTCGATAAATTGTGAGATGCAACACTTTTAAACTTCCCTCAAGATTGGGCAGTTGAGATTCACTTGTTATTTTGATGCAAGTATGACTCAAAATGTGAAGGGGGCCCCGTTCTGGAAATATATTTGGTGGTAATGGGATATAAATGACAAGACAATAGATTTCGTTCAAGATGGAATTTGGGGACTTCGTCTGGTGCATCTATTCTGAAGTTCATATAACTTTACCAGATGTTCAATTTTGAACAAGACAGCTAGTTATTGGTATGTATACTGTGTGAGGTCCAATAAGTTCGGAATATATAATTGACTGTATAACATTTCTATGAATCAATGACCATCGGATAATATTTCTGGCCTAGCATACCACACTTCTGGATCTCTCCTCTCCCATACCTCTGGATCCACATTGCCTTTCACAACAACATTTCCCAGTCTCTGAATACATACGTTATTATTGTAGACCCTATCGTCAAAATTGCCCACGTTTTCAAACGCTTAATCCCGAAGCCTATACCATAATACAATTGTTTTTAAAAAAATTATTTCATTTTGTAATGGAAAGAGAAAACTACATCAGGAACACAATATCTTAAACTCATTCTCATTTGTAGTATCATTTTGTAAAAAAAAAATCCCTATACAAATTACAAGAGCCTTAGAAGAAATCAGATATATAAACCCATACTCCCAAATTATTTCCATGTAACACTCAATTCCTACAATCGTTGTCATAATACCATTATATAAATACACATAAATTCCAAACGTAACATAATATCGTATTTGAAGCTATCGTTATGTCCTAGCAGAAGGCCCACCATAAAGATCATAGTCATGACACCATTTATGGCAAAATTTAAAAATCAAATGATTTTTTTTTTAGAAAAAATTCACCCAACGGAACTATGGCTGAAACAGATGTTCGAATTTGTAGTCTGAATATAAATAATTTACCTGACAAATTTACCAGAATGATAACAGAAACCAAATGGACTCAACCATAATCCCAAAAACTTCCTTGTTATTAAACACTCAATACCCAAGACCATTGTCATGATACCATTCTATAAAATTCGGCAGGAATTTTTTTTTAAATAATCAACAGTACTAACTGTATGCAGCAGAAACATGATATCCTAACAGAAGGCTCCCTAAAGATCATTCTCATGATACCATTATGAAAACATAAAGAAAAAATAATAATGAATTTTTTGAAAAAAAAATTCTCCAAACGGAGAACTATGGCAGAAACACAATATCCTAAACAGATGTTCTAATTTATCGTATGAATTTTGAAAATTTAACTAACAAGAAAAATAACATAAACCAAATAGACCGAGTCTTAATCTCAACTTTTTCGTGTTCTCAAAATCATTGTCATAATACCATTATGTAAAAACAAATCACTATGATTTTAAAAAATATATATATTTAATGGAACTAACTATAAGTAACAGAAATATAATATCCTAAACAGAGGCTATACTTATATTCCATCAGAAGGATCAATCCTCCCTAAAGATCACTATCATGATACCATTATGAGAACATTAAAAAAAATCCAAATGAATTTTTTACAAAAAATTCGCCCAACGGAACTATGGTAGAAACGCAATATCCTAAACAGATGCTCGAATTATAGTACGAATTTTAAAAATTATCTGTCAAATTCACTAGTACACTAACAGAAACTAAATGGACTTAACCACACTACCAAAAACGTTCATATTATTAAACACTCAATTCTCAAGATCATTGTTATCATTTCGATATAAAAAAAATTCAGTGGTAATTTTTTAAAATAAAAATCCTCAACAGAAAACAGAACTAACTGTACACAGCAGAAACATAATATCCTAACTGAAGGCTCAATAGTCCCTAAAGATCACTGTCGTGATACCATTATGAAAAAAAAAATGATTTTTTTTTTTTTAAATTCACCCAACGGAACTATGGCAGAAACACAATATCCTAAACAGATGTTCCCATTTGTAAGCACGACCGCGGGACTTTATAGTAAAAGCGTGTGGTCGCATTCTTAAATAGTTAATGGGAGCACCCCTAAATCAACGAGAGATCACGTTTCATAGGGACAGATGAAATATGACTCATTTGGAGGGTGGGGTATGTTGTATTGTTGTAGAGAGGGGTTATATATGTTAATTTAGTTAGTTATAGTGGAGAGTGGATATCAAAAGCATTTGAAGAGCTTAGTGAACTGAGAGAGCTTGGAAGAACGAGCTAGGTGAAAACGAAAAAATAAGCTTAAAAGTTGTTAGTTTGCACTCAGATCTGTTAAAAACGGTACTTAAAACCGTAAAAAAAAGTGTACCAAACTCAAAGTTTCTGTAAAAGGGGAAACTTGTTATCGTTAAAGAAGTTAGTAATACGTTCAATGACACACAAAAACGCATTTTTTTCAAAAATGTCACTTAGCACGTTCTTCCACTAAGCTCTTCATTTCAAGAGATGTTTTTAATATGTTTAGGGAGCTTTTGTACTTCTACTATCAAAATTCTAAATTTTACAGTTAAATGAAGTCCTTGATGGCTAAACTTTTGCATCGCAGTGTAGTAGCCAAGTGGATTGAAGATTGTAAATGCATTTAAGATGACTTGAACAAAAAAGAAAAACGCATACAATTATTTATAAATTGAACGAAAAGTTTACTGATTGTGAATTAGTTGCCTTCTTTGATGAGATGCTTTCTTTCTATAACCCCTGGTTTGGCACATTTTTAATGAATGGAGCTAAAAATACAGATTCAAAGACAGGCATAGGATTGAAGATTAGCACATTAAGGGGGAATGGGCGTGCAGGACCGGGTTCTCCAAACTCAAGTGCCTCAATGTAAATCCAATGGGGAAAAAACTACTTTCTTTGCCACATTTCTCCGGCTGTATTGAATATTTTTACAAGCGGATTTTTAAATGTGATAAATGTAGCTGACCTACAGGTCTCTATCTTCCCACTTTTTGAAATTGCTTCGAATATTTTGTGTAAAATAATTTATTGAATATTAAAAAAAAATATTCGTACTTATTTCAAAAAGTGGGATTGTCGGGACCTGTAAGTAAGCTACATTTATCACATAAAAAAATCCGCTTGTAAAAATATTCAATACAGCCGGAGAAATGTGGCAAAGAAAATAGTTTTTTCCCATTGGATTAACATTGAGGCACTTGAGTTTGGAGACCCCCGGTCCTGCACGCCCATTCCCCCTTAAGTCTTTGCGTAACCTCTGTCTCCAGTTGCCCACACCGATTCCCGTAGATTAAGAGATTCAGAGCCAGATTTCCTTGTAGTAACACACACCACTCTTAGGAGAAACTTTTTTCTTTTGGAACTTACTGTTTCCTGCACCTGTTTTAGAGTCAATGAATATCAACTTGTAATTTTGATATAAGAACAGTCACGACTAGTCTTAGTTTGCAGATCAGCGAGTTGGTGAAAGCTTCCTTTCTCAGCCCGAGTCAATTCTGTGCCCTCTATCTAAGTGAAATCCGTCGTTCGTTCACCGGGCAAATGATCTTGATGAATCTTGGAGGGTCTTTATATGGCTGTTCTTGGCGGGATTCAATTTCTACATGACTTTTATGAATTTGTCTACCAAACCCATGCAATAGTGACTTCTAATGCTATAAACGGAGTAACGACGAATAGAGTTTTGATGATGTGGCGAACTTCTTTTTTGCCGTTCAAGGCAATTTAGTGCCAATTGATAATCCATTATCCGGTTATTAACGTAAATTAAAGCCGATAGACGTTATACGAAGTGACACTGAAACTGTTACTCATTGCACCAATCCATCACAAACTCAACCTCAAATAACATCCAGTCTAGATGGAGCTGAATTACTACTAAGTTACTTCCAGCAAGATTGTAGCAAGCATCGTAGCATATAAGCCAAAGCAAATCGATCTTCATCTTGAGGGATCTTTTGGTAGACACGAGGCACGAGGTTTGTAATATCTTCGGCCTCATTACAGTCATTAATGAAAGCATAACGGCTCTCTAAAAGAAGCATGGACTAATGCCATCAACTCTGCTTTGCGGTTTGGCCCATGTTGGTGAACAGCATAGATTTGAACGAACCGTAAACGAAACGTACAAAAGAAGCCGTTTCTGTGACGACGCTGTTACATTGACAACTATACAACCGGCATTAAAAAAAAGAACATTAAGAGAGAGGTCGTCAGTCCCAAAGACGTATGCAATAGTTTTGCAATCGCACTGCAGCCAGCCATACCTGTCAAAAGTAGGTTTTTAAAATGTACTCATTTTTAGTATTGCCAACCAAGAAAAATTAAAAATGTGAAGGGAATTTGAGTCTAGTTATTTAATTTCATTAAGCCATTGACGACGATAAGCAAGGGAATGTGAAACGCGTTATTTTTGCTTAAGTTTATGTAAATAAGCAAGTTTATCGAGTGTTTATCGAAAGTCGTATAGTGCTCTACACCCCTTGTTTTTAGCACAAGACCTGACTTATCTTGTATCCCTTTTCGACCGAGCTATCACGATGGTGCGAGTATAAAAGAGGATGTTCAAGCTTTTTAAGAATCGATACCCAAGCAGCTGACTTGTACCAGTCGTTATTTGTATAAAAAAAAGACGTGGTAAGGAGATGATCATTGATGCTGTTTAAAGCAACAGTTTTCTCTAAAAAATCTTAACATTTAGTCTCATAAACTTAAATCAGAGCCATCTGAAGGCCGGTCTTAAAATTATATACGGCATCTTCATCTGCCGGTCTGCAATATTGAGACGATTACATAAAAATAAAAAGGTTTAATCTATCTATTACTTAAAATACTTGTGAATGTACGTTATACTTCTTCATTTTCCCCCCAAACCTCAGTTTTAGCAAATGGCTAATTCCATTCGTGACAGACATGACATAAGACAACTTTCTTGGCTCTTAAAAAGTACTAAATGTTGATTGACTGTTAAAAAATTGCCATGGGGTGATGTAAATAAAGGTCTTGATTATAAAAAACACTGAAAATTTCATTCAAGAGAAAATACTTAAAATTAATTGGGTTAAAATATGCCGTGACGGACATGACAAAATTGAGACACAGATTTTGAGTGACCTTATATATTATTACCATTTGCTCTTAACTGGTATGCATTTCAAGTCTATAATTTTTTTGGAATCAATATAAGATTCTGATGTGCCGACCAGAAAGAAAAAAAAATTAAGAAATTTATAAATAGTAAAATATTTATTAGCTTGACGGACATGACAAATGTGACAGACATGACAAAGTTTGATGTTCTATATTTCACTCAAATTTTATATTTTAATTTTCGAATTTTTTTTACGAACTGTTTATTTTGAGGTATAAAAAGAGAAAATAAAGTGCTAAGAATTTTTGCCGAGCAGATTTTGTTTAAATTTTTGTTGTTACCGAGGCTCTTTAACATCAAGAGTCTTCCACTATAAGCCAATCGGCACCAGGGCAAGTAGACCGTGGGCCGAACAAGTCTATCGTGCATCTTCGTTACACTTTCTTAGTGGCAATTTCATTTATGACTGAAAATGCACTAAAATGATAGCTCAATCGTAAAATAAATTTTTCTGGATTCAAAAGTTGCACATTATTTTCAAATTACTTAAAATAAAACGCACTACTTTTTTCTTGACCGCGTCACACCAGCACCACACAGTCCAATCAGAAGCCATGTTCTATTTTAGAGCTACTCGGTTAACCAATCAGCGCTGCCGTATTATAAGATTGTCGATCCGTCGAAATGTAAATAAACCGTCAAAATGTAAACAAACCGATGTCATATAGGATAGGGATAGGAGATTTCGAATGCTTTTAAGCTTTAAAAATTCACTTATTTTTTAGAGGAAAAAGAAAAATCAAAATTTTAATCAGATTTTTTGTATTCAAATCGGATCCACAGAAAGAAAATAGATTTGGAATTGGTAGTAATTAAATAACACTTAAGTTAATTTACTAAATGTACACCTTTTAAAATTACTATACACAAACAAAACTTTTTTTTCCCTAGTAAATATAAACAAAACATACAATAATCGTATTGTAAAACAAAAACATTTTAAATTCTGTGTTTTAATAAAATATACCAATGAGGATTAAAGTTTTAAAATATCAGTAAGCAAAAGAAAAAAAAACTGTTATGCGATTGTAATGGAAAAGGCTCTCTTGGTCATTGATATAAAAAAAATGCATTTATCTCATGCATACTTGTTTTAATAAGGATATACTTACGAAAACACTAATTTATTCACCAACATTAACTTACATTTAATAATAAATATATCTTACCTCTGTAACAGATCACTCAATAAATTTTGTCTTCGCTCACAAATTTATTACTAAAATTAGGGAAAATGATAATATATCCACTTTGATAATAATAAATTACATTAATCAATAATCAAACACAAGAAGAAGTCCCAGTAATATAGACAAATTGAACTCAGAAGGAACACACAGTGTTTATTTTAGCAGAAAATTTTTAAGAAACAATATGATTTCACAGACACTTTAAAAAAATGCTTAGTAGTGATGGGAGATTCTTTTAGCACTATTATTTATTAAAAAAACAGCACACAATTATCCTCTCTGGATCGGTGAAAAAGAGCAACAGATTGATTTAAGTTATAATAACTTCGGAAGGTAGTACATAACAGTTCTTCCCTTTTAGATTGGTCACACAAAATAGTCCACTAAGTATTTTGGGGTAGTCTTTAATTGGGAAGATCGACGGTTGCCGATAGTAGGTGTATCTGCCGATGGATCTGGTGGGTCTGTCTATTCTTGCACTTCTGGAACTGGTCCGTAAATGTCCCAAGTTGAACGGGGTCAGATTTGGTGGAATCTGTTCTGGGATTTGTGCCGTCATAAGTTGGTACTGGTGGCAGTTGCGGGAGCTCTATCCTAGGCAAGATGGGTTAAGTTGAAATCACACCACATAGTCCGCTAAGTATTTTGAAGTAGTTTATATTCGGGTAGATCAACGGTTACTGAATGGGTGTATCTGCCGATGGATCTGGTGGGTCCGTCTATTCTTGCAGTTCTGGAACTGGTGTGTAAATGTCCAAGTTGAACGGGGTGGGATTTGGTGCAATCTGATCTGGGATTTCTGGCGTCATAGTTGGTACTGGTGGCAGTTGCGGGAGCTCTATCCTAGGCAAGATGGGTTAAGTTGAAATTACACCACATAGTCCGCTAAGTATTTTGAAGTAGTTTATATTCGGGTAGATCAACGGTTACTGATGGTGGGTGTATCTGCCGATGGATCTGGTGGGTCCGTCTATTCTTGCAGTTCTGGAACTGGTGTGTAAATGTCCAAGTTGAATGGGGTCGGATTTGGTGGAATCTGTTCTGGGATTTCTGGCGTCATAGTTGTTACTGGTGGCAGTTGCGGGAGCTCTCTCCTAGCTGGGTGAAGTTGAAATCACACCACATAGTCCGCTAAGTATTTTGAAGTAGTTAATATTCGGGTAGATCAACGGTTACTGATGGTGGGTGTATCTGCCGATGGATCTGGTGGGTCCGTCTATTCTTGCAGTTCTGGAACTGGTGTGTAAATGTCCAAGTTGAACGGGGTGGGATTTGGTGGAATCTGTTCTGGGATTTCTGGCGTCATAGTTGTTACTGGTGGCAGTTGCGGGAGCTCTCTCTTAGCTGGGTGAAGTTGAAATCACACCACATAGTCCGCTAAGTATTTTGAAGTAGTTTATATTCGGGTAGATCAACGGTTACTGAGTGGGTGTATCTGCTGATGGATCTGGTGGGTCCGTCTATTCTTGCAGTTCTGGAACTGGTGTGTAAATGTCCAAGTTGAACGGGGTGGGATTTGGTGCAATCTGTTCTGGGATTTCTGGCGTCATAGTTGGTACTGGTGGCAGTTGCGGGAGCTCTATCCTAGGCAAGATGGGTTAAGTTGAAATTACACCACATAGTCCGCTAAGTATTTTGAAGTAGTTTATATTCGGGTAGATCAACGGTTACTGAGTGGGTGTATCTGCTGATGGATCTGGTGGGTCCGTCTATTCTTGCAGTTCTGGAACTGGTGTGTAAATGTCCAAGTTGAACGGGGTGGGATTTGGTGCAATCTGATCTGGGATTTCTGGCGTCATAGTTGGTACTGGTGGCAGTTGCGGGAGCTCTATCCTAGGCAAGATGGGTTAAGTTGAAATTACACCACATAGTCCGCTAAGTATTTTGAAGTAGTTTATATTCGGGTAGATCAACGGTTACTGATGGTGGGTGTATCTGCCGATGGATCTGGTGGGTCCGTCTATTCTTGCAGTTCTGGAACTGGTGTGTAAATGTCCAAGTTGAATGGGGTCGGATTTGGTGGAATCTGTTCTGGGATTTCTGGCGTCATAGTTGTTACTGGTGGCAGTTGCGGGAGCTCTCTCCTAGCTGGGTGAAGTTGAAATCACACCACATAGTCCGCTAAGTATTTTGAAGTAGTTAATATTCGGGTAGATCAACGGTTACTGATGGTGGGTGTATCTGCCGATGGATCTGGTGGGTCCGTCTATTCTTGCAGTTCTGGAACTGGTGTGTAAATGTCCAAGTTGAACGGGGTGGGATTTGGTGGAATCTGTTCTGGGATTTCTGGCGTCATAGTTGTTACTGGTGGCAGTTGCGGGAGCTCTCTCTTAGCTGGGTGAAGTTGAAATCACACCACATAGTCCGCTAAGTATTTTGAAGTAGTTTATATTCGGGTAGATCAACGGTTACTGAGTGGGTGTATCTGCTGATGGATCTGGTGGGTCCGTCTATTCTTGCAGTTCTGGAACTGGTGTGTAAATGTCCAAGTTGAACGGGGTGGGATTTGGTGCAATCTGTTCTGGGATTTCTGGCGTCATAGTTGGTACTGGTGGCAGTTGCGGGAGCTCTATCCTAGATGGGTGAAGTTGAAATCACACCACATAGTCCGCTAAGTATTTTGTTTAATCGGTGAACTTATTATAACACTTCTGATGAAAACCAAAAAAAAAAGAGTCCTTAGGAATAGTCAATTCAGTGTCCACTGAAATATTCTGCAAGTTAGAAGCAATTTTTGCTTCTTTACCACCCAAAGGTATCCATTTAAGAATACAAGTAGAAACTTTTGTCCAAGTGGTTTTTGAAAATGGATTAATTTTATCCACAGTAGTTATTGGTTGGTTAGTTTTTCTAGCTGGATTGTAGCTCCACGCAAGGTGTGCACTAAGAGTTAAAAAATAAATTCAACATAAAATATGAATAAAAGCGATGCTTTCAAGAATATTTCGCGAAAATTTCTGTTTGTTTACAAACAGAACGAGCTAAGTGTTTAAAAGTGCGATAGTACAGCGATCCTAATTGGTTGTTACAGAAGAAGTAAATGAATCGGAGGTTATGATTGGAGGGTAGTATTAGTGGAAAGCAAAGGTGTAATGCGGTTAAATGAGTAAATAGTGCGCTATATTTCTTGAAATTTTCAACTAATGTGCAAGTTTCCTTTCCAGAAAAATGTATTTTTCAACTGTCCACTTAGTTTTTAAGTTATTACCGTACTTTTTAGATTGCCACTCGATGAGTGTAACGAAAGTGCTTAAAAAAAGGGTTTTTTGAGCTTGGCCCACGGTCTAAAGAGGGAGGCCCAAACTTCGATGGATTGACTGTGTGGATGAAGATTTCAGAGAGATAAAAGTGCGAAACTGGAGGTCAGCTTCCAATACAAGATCAGAATGGAGGAAGATTCTGAAGAAGGCCCTGGCCCACAAAGGACTGTCGAGCTAATAAAGAAGAAGATTTTGTTTAAAATAAAAAAGATGAAATTTAAAAAATGATGTCCATGGCGCATTTTCGTGGAATCAACCAAATACGGTCTTTCTTCTTGCCAGTGACAGTCCTTCACTCTACGCCATTTATACATGCAAAAAGAACCTTGTGTTGAAAACTCTACCCCATCGAGGCTCAAGGGCGCTGCTTTTTCTGAAGCACACAACACCTACAATATTGTGAGTCAGCGCAAGGTGCAACTTTTCCCACCAGGTAACCACCCTTACGGAACGGATGCGAGGGAGAAGAGCACCGGGAGCACGGATTCATCACTCTGGGGAAGATCGGGCGACGCTATTTTCGGGGAACAGTTGATTCAGTTGGTGTAGCACAAAGGTTGGTTGGCACACTCTTAAAACGAACGAGCGAATTTAACTCAGCCAGCCTGAGTTAATTTCACTCCTACAGTATGGAAAATGCACTTCTCCAAAAGGAGTGAATCCTTTGTGTGTTAAACCTCCGACAGGATCACTCCAAACGAGTGATTTTAACTCAGTCTGAGTTAATATTCACTCCTTTCTAGTGTTGAAAATGCACCTCTCCAACTGGAGTGGATTTCACTCTTTTTTTTAAGAGTGTAGACATATATTTTCAGGCTGTTGTGCTTGGTCAGAGACCCGCTTATAAACCTTCGTCGAGTTAGACAGACGCAACACACACATGTGTGACAAATGCTGCCATCTATCGCGCGCCACCTCCACAATTTGGACATGTCCCTGAAGGGGAGGGAAATAGTCTCCAGGGAATTGTAAACGTGGGAAATGGCACAATGACAGCCCACAGGACTTTCAGACCCAACATATTTAACGAGCACGTACTCCGCATATACTCGACAAACACAACATCCAAGCCTTAACGAGATTCGAGCTCGGGCCCAGAGGTTCCAAAGGCTGACACCTTAAATATTGCGCCGCCGGCATGGCATGCATGTCGTCACAAATGTTCCTGTAAAAAGTTCAGTCACAACGGTTAACTGTAATTTTGCCGTACTTGGGCCTAGTCTAAGAAAAAGTCAGACTATAGGCACAAAAAAATCGGGGGGGGGGGGGGGTCCCTATACGGAAAAGATGCTACTATTCTTAAAACACAGCGCAACGAATTTCGATGCTACATTCGAGGTTACTTTAGTGTTGTATAAAAACACAATTGAATATTCACATAACAATGAGGTTGTTTCAGATGACGTATCTCCAATGTTTTTTATTTTTGCATTTCCGAAGATTTCATTGGAAATGTCCTACTGAATTATCATTTGTAACAGTAGACTAGATAATGCGTCACCATTAGAACTGTTCAAGTTTCCTTTCTTGTGAACGGACCTTATTTACTCTTCACCTTGTAAACGCATTGGATAAACGGAAGAATGCTAAAATTAAAAAGAACTCATTGTTCTTCTAATTAACAGCCCTTCCACATCCATCAGAACAAAATAGATGTTCATTCGTAAACAGCCGTTCAGATTCCCACATCCTGAATCATTCATTTTCCCTCCTCTCAAATTCAAATCCTTTGTTTTGTTTTTCCATCCAATCATATCACGATTTAAATTCGCTGCGGGATTGATCGATTCGAAGATTCAGATTCTTTTCATTAATCGATTTGAAAATTCATTTCATTTTTGTGATTCTGATTCATAATTCAGTAGAATTTTTTTTCTAGGCAATATATTCATTTTTTAAGGTGTGCCGAATCTTTGAATATTAGATAATACTTTCTAATTATGTGTTTGGAATGGAATAAATCTTCTTATCGAATTCGAATCAAGAATGATACGCAATAATTTATATATGCTTATTGCAAACGATAATTATCTCGAAATGGAATTGTATTGATTGTACGTTACGTTAAAATAAAATTAAACAATGCTAATTATATTCACAAAAAGAGTTATTCAAGTGAAGTTTTCACTTTTCCCATCACACAATTTTTGTTGTTTTAGGCCATGAAACTCCCTTTTAACCCTTTCAGTCCCAATGACAATTAGGCATCATCATTTTAGAAAAAAAATTCTGATTGTCTATAGTTATTTATGATATCAAAAAGCACATAATTCGATTCTTCGAACTTTTTTCTATTAGAAAATATTTTTTTATTAATCCCAATAGATGTCAGACCTGTTTTTTTTATTATGATCATAAACATGATGATCCCAAATGGCATCACTGAGACTGAAAGCATTAAATAGAATCACTTACTAAAACTTTAAACCTTTACTCTTTGATTAAATGTCTCCGCCGTTTGTATTGGCATGGCGATTATGAAAGAATCAGAATCACTAGACCAACCATCAAAAGCAACAATCCCATCCCTTCTAACTGTTATTCCGCAAGCAAATAGTAATGGGAAAATGGCACATCTTACATGTTAATTCAAAGGGAGAAGTGCCATTTTTCTTCGAAACGGTGAGCAATAGACAATACGCTACTAATGTCCTTTGTTGCTTTAATGTCTGTCGACGCTCGTTCACATGGGCTATGATTTGACCGATGCATTAAAAAATAAAAGGGTTATAAGCTTTCATTGCGTCGAAGACTAAATACGGGCTCAGAAGTTAATCGCCAATTCCACTCTATGCTAAAAGAAAGCAATCAGAACCAGAATGGGTTTATTTCACGTCGTGAATGGCAACCGCTAAAACGGTTTGTTTTCATTTGATGGCTAAAATTACTTTTGTTTGGTATTGGAAAATGAGTTTTCTAAAAATATTTTGCATATTAAATTTTTTAATGCCAACTTCTTGATGTGCTGTTGGCTGTTCAAAACATTTGAAGAGTACAAGGGAAAAACCGCTTAAGTTCGTAAAGAAATTTCCTGAGCAGGCCACTTTTGTGATGATGGCGAGTAATCGCCTAAACTGGTGTAAGGAAACCAGTTTCTAACTACCGAGATTCACGCGATACACGATTCTAACGTTTGCACAAAACGAAGAAGAAAGAGAGAAACCGGTTTTCTGTCACCATTGGTCGCCAAGCAGACACAATTACGCCCTTACGGGATGACTCTTAATAAATCAAGCGGTTCTTCCCCTGTACTCTTCATTTGTTTAAGAAAGCTTGCATATAGAAAGAACAGTTTCTTTTCATCTCTATTGGTCATTTTGAAAGTGAAACCGAAACAACCAATGAAATTGCTGTACAACAAAAAATAAAAACAGTAGCGTTGCATCATCTGAAACATTCCCATTAATTACCTTGAATATATTTTCCACTATCATTTAATACTGATGCAGTCAATAATTTTAATTATAAAAAGTTGTTCCTTTCCCATCCATTCCTTTTATTAGCATTCATATTTTTTTTTAATTCAATGGGCATGCTTCACATCTTGAGGGGCTGGAGAGCCCAGTCGGTTAGGCACTCGCCTAGCATGCGAAAGGTCCCAGGTTTGGGTCCGGGCATCGCCAAAATAACTGACGACCTATAAACGGCCCGTGCAGCCAAAAATGTCCGACGAATAATACCCCGTGTAAGGGAGTGCACGTCAAATATCCTTCAAAGTCCTAATGCTGCGTACGACAGCAATTAACGGTTCCGCTGTCGCGGGTTCTTGCTGTCGCAATTAACGGTTGCGTTGGGTGCCTATTCAGGTGTCGGCTCGTCACTTGGCTGTGGTTCTAAAGTACGACGCCTGTCGCCAATAGCCCCCGTGTAGCTCTAGTCCGAGTGCGACGGTAATTCAACTCAACCAACCAAATAGAATAAGTGTTTAGCTAAGATCCTTATAAATTTTACAGTAGGATTGTCGTTTTGATATCTGGAAGACTAGCCTTGGATCCACAATTCTGTTGCCAAACCATCAGTTGTAATGTTCCATTTGTTGTCCATTAACACTTGGCGCGGCGTCAATCGTTGGGTCGTAAGGGAATGAAGTGTCAATTAATAGCAAGAATAAACCAAATGTCATTTGATTTAACCCTTTGGTCGATTGACACTAAATAAAACTTTGTTTCGTGAAGAGAAAATACAAAAAGTCATAAAATGGTAATGAATTGTGAAATTGGTCAGTAAAATTTCTTTGGAACGAATGTTTTTATGACGACAAAATGTACATTGTTACGTATCTCATTTTAAATAGCAATATGACGCTTCGCCAAATAAAAACAAATTTAAAAAAAAAACTTTCGTTGCTTCTTGAGGAAAACATGTGATATCAAACGTTTTGCCAATTAAAATTTTAAAGTTGACATAAATTTGGCGTCTTAATATTTTCGTCAAAAATACCGTCCTTCGGTTTAAATTAAGTATTGGCTATTTCAAGTCATCCACAAAAAACATCTCATATTCCAAATAAACTCATCATTTTTGCACGTGACCTTTTTTCTATGTCGACATTTTAGTCGGAGAAAAAATATTTAGTTGCAAACGACATCGTAATTTTATACGACGTCTCTTCGATTTTCTGTTTTTAAGGAATTAAGATCATAAATGATACAATTGCTAAAAATCAATTGCATTAAATTGACACAACTACAAATTCTTTCTGCTAATAATCCATTCCCAGTTCACAATAAAACATTTTATCCTGAAATAAATTAATTATTTTACATTGTGTGTGCTATAAACAAGCTCGTTAGGACGAAAATATGTGTTTATTATATCGACAGTGGCGCCTCCAGTCTAACGCCATATATTATTCGATAAATTGGAGTAATTTTAAGTTTATGCCCTTTATTTATTGTCAAACGATCTCTTCTAATGTTTCAATGAAGGCTGTACTGAGAGCATACGGCAAATAAATTGATGCAATTGCTAAATTGATATTGAACAGAACTTCGTTCACGAATACTTTTGTTCTAATAAAGCGGAATAATTGCGTTTTATAAGTGCAAGTTTTATTAGGAAAGTGATTTTGAATTAACAGTATTTTGGGTTTATGACTTGCTTATTTAGGAAATTTATTCTTTTCTAAGCTTTTGACGCATTATATGGAAAGCTTTATTTTTGCTGTATTAATCGTATTGATAATAGTTTTTGTAATGTTTTTTTTATTCAACTTATGCTGATGGCGTGATCATTTACCATGGCATGGCTTCTAAAAGAAACCACCAGTGGTGGTTTCTTTTAGAAGCCATGCCATGGTAAATGATACACTGCTCAAAACAATTAGGGGAGCACACGTTTTAAACCCTTTCGCTCCCAATGATTCCATTGGGAATCATCAGATTGTGATTTTTTTCTGACTAAGTTAAATTCGCAACTTATGTATCGTTAGATACATTATTATATGAAAGAATAACGTATTTTGAAGAATTTAATATATATTTTTTATATTAATGAAAATATTAAAAATATGGTAAAAAAATTTCACTTTAAAACAGTTTTAGAAAATAAATTGACCCTAAAATTTTCATGCTTGCATTTTTTAGATGTTTAAAAGTACATTTCAACTATTTTTAACAAAAAAAGTTTTGAAAAAATTATTGTTATAATTTATTAAAAAGTTATTATTCCATTTCCCCTTTTAAATTTAAGTATTGAAAACTTAAGATTTTTTGTCTCCGGCTTTTTGCTATTTCATTTCGAATGCATAGTGAACCTATTTAACAAATTTCAGATTTATAGGATAAAAATTAAAAAGTTGGGAGTGAAGTTAAAGTTGGAATTAAAAAGTGCTCCCCTAATTGTTTTGAGCAGTGTAGATATTGAAAGTTTACTGCACTTGTTACTCTAAGGTTCTGCTCGATGACATGCCTAGTAATTTCTTTTGGTCGGCCAAAAAAATTACTAAACACGACATCCAACAAACATGCGCAGTAACAGAGACCGGATGGAAATTTTTTTCTGAAATTCGTATAATTAGAACCGTCCTGTATAATGGGAGTTCTACTGTAAAACAAACTAAACAAAGGTCCACAAAAATTGAGCAACTTTGCCGATGAAGGCTTCAGGTGTTTAGTACGTGCCTACAGCCCCCAACACGGGATTCCAAACGATATCGAATAAATATCACCTGCGCATATGCAAACAGGACACACCATGACTTTCATCCAATATTTCTTTTATCGCAAATCCTCGTCCAAAATAACATCCCGAAAAGCCCAAACTCAAATTGCCACCTGAAACCACTGAAAAATAGGCATCGTTTCACGCCACCTGTAAACATTCTGTGAAAAATGCCCGCGCGAGAATTCCTAGCCGGACAAATGTGGGTAAATTTCTTTTTAGAGCAAATATTAAATAGGGGTGTCGAATAGGGGCGAAGGCAATGGAAGGTCAAGCGACAAAGGGAAACGTTTTGAATCGAAAGATTTGACGAAAATAACGAATTGTTAGGTTTGTACTTGTTCTCTAAAAATGAAGACTGGTTATGATTGAGAGTTTTTCATTCGTTTGATTAGATTAAATAAAATTAATAGTTGTTATTGATGCATGACCCTATAGGCCAGAAGTGATAGACAGGGTCCATGATGTTGTACACCCTCAATAAATCAAACACATATATACAAGGGTAGTCAGCTAAATCCTGCTTGAAAGCAACGCAACCGAAGTACGACGTTCATTTCATTAAACCCTGCCATCCTGCCAATATGTCTTAGAAATTCTGAAAACTAAGAAACTATTATCACTATTGCAGTAATAGTAAAAGTAAAATTATTGTTTATAAAAATATGAAATAATAAAAACGAAGTATCAGTCAAAATCGGAATCTGAAATGAATATAGTTACAAATATCGTCATCGAATTGAATGATTGACTATAACAGGTAACAAATACTTCAGGAGATAGATGATTGACTGAATTTTATAAAATTAAAGATATATCTACGGCTAGTGATATTAGTGATACAATTGTGTTTAAAAATAACTTTCGCTCACAAACTATCTGGGAAGCATGACTTCACACATGTTTTTTCAATATTCATACGAATCAGTGAATTTTTCGCGCGACATTCTGAATATAGTTATTGACAAAAAAATAGCGAGATCAGTGACCAACCGTCCACCAACAACATTCGAAACGTTCCATCCCATAATCGAACCCTTCTTTCCTAGAAAACACCCCCTATTTTCATCCCCCGAGGGGTCATTCAAGGCCCCAATCTTTGTTAAAACGATCCCCGGGTTCTATTCTTTGCAAGCACCCGCTGAAAGGGGGAGGGGGGAGGGATGTATCGAATATCGTTTTTTCGAAAAGATCCAAACACCAAAAACTCTACATGAGAAATAGTTGTAGAGATGTGAGCTTATAAGCGGGAAAACCTTTTGATAACGTAAATTGAGAGGTGGTTATCACAGTAAATTATGAGCCATGGATCGTTTAGATTTGTCAAAATAAATTATAAAACCTAAAATTAGAGAGGATGTTCTCTAAAAATACCTAAAAAACAAAAACATATCTACATAAATAAATAGTAAACAGTAATAAAAATATTAGCTAATTTCTATTAGAATCACAAACTGAAAGGATTTTTTTAATTAAATTATGATCCAGCCATTGTTTAGGTTCAAAACCATTGTTTAATCGAACAAGCCTACACACCAAATTAAACAGTTAACAGTTGTAAAAAATACAAGCTTATATAAAGGAAAACTCGATTAAAATCACAAAGTGAAACGCTGTTTTTCTTTAATTAAATTAAAATCCAGCCATTGTTTAACTTCGCAAAATAAATTCTAGGGCATGTTTACGGATCAAATCTAGGTTTTTCAATTTGGTCCAAAATGTCGTTGTGGTTCGTTTCGGACAAAATCAGATCCTATTGTCCTACGTGTGGCGGAGGGGGAGGTGGCAGAGTTGAGTTGGAGGCAGGACGACAATTGTAGCAGACGATCATTTGGGATCAGTGAGGTCGTTTGGTTGATTCGGATGGTGTGGATTGGTTATTTGGATTTTTTTTAAAGTTCTGATTTGTTGTGTTTTCAACGTGGAAGGGATTACTAAAAATAGGTAAGTTTTTTAATTTTATTATTCAATTTTTTTATTTTTAAAGTGGAGATTGCAATTTGTTTCAGAAAGAAAGATTGCTTACTGATAGAAAGATCTTGGCTTGAAAGATGACTTACTTTACTTGTTAATTTGCACTTTCGCTGCAGGCAGGCCCTGATCATCATCTATGCCTACACCTCTTGATATCAATCTATAATTGGGTTTAATTTTTAGAAAACAAAAATAATAATTAATTAATTTGGTCTTAATTTGGCCAATTTTGGCTCCCCCTAAAATAATGACCCTTAGGCCTCTACACTCTTAAAACAAACACTCCCAATTTACCTCAGTCTGAGTGGATTTCACTCCTCCAGACTGGAAAATGCACTTCTCCTTTTGGAGTGGATCCTTTGTGTGTTAAACCTACGACAGGATCACTCCAAACGAGTGATTTTAACTCAGTCGGAGAAAATATGCATGCCTTTAGGGTGTCGAAAATGCACTTCTCCAACTGGAGTGGATTTCACTCTTTTGTTTTAAGAGTGTAGCTTTGCTTGAAAGATAGCTTTTTTTACTTGTTAATTTGCACTTTCGCAGCAGGCCCTGATCATCGTCTACGCCTATATCTGTTAATGATATCAATCTATAATAGTGCTTCAAATTTAAGAAACAAAAATAATTAATTAATTTGGTCGTAATTTAGCCCTTAGGCCTCTAAGGGTTATTATTTTAGTTGATGCTAAAATTGGCTGAATTAAGACCAAATTAATGTATTATTATTTTTGTTTTCTTAAAATTTAAGCCCTAATATAGATTGGTATTATTAAGATATGTCAGTCATATAGAGCTAAGCATTGGTTTTGAAATCACAACTTCCGCATAAAAATTGTTTCGCCATGTTAGTCCTTTTTTCTCCAAGTACGGGAATCAACATATCATCAAAATGAAGCAAATCTGAAACAAAAATGTTATCTTGTTATTTAATTACCTATTTTTTAAATTTTAAAATACCAAAAATATACAGCAGATGGCGACTCTATTTTTAAACTTTATCAAGCAATAATTTAACAACCGGATGTTATTTTCGTTTCAAATTTGCTTCATTTCGATGTTATGTTGATTCTTGTTCTTGGGGGAAAAGGGCTAATATGGCAAAATAATATTTATGCGGAAGTTGTGATTCCAAAACTACTGCATTAACTCTATGGGACTGACAGTCCTTCTTAAATTTGAAGATTGACCCCTTAATTAAGGCCTTTTCCCCAACTATTTTTTTTGTTGAAATATCAGTCCCAAAAGAGCCCTAAAAATATCCATGTCTTGGACACAACATGTCATGGTCAGGCCCTGTTTCGCTGTTGAAAATATTTGTTGCTGCGAAAATGTCCTAGGAATGTAGCATTATTGAATCTTAAGTTCATAACTGCTTAACCCTTTCAGTCCCAATGACAATTTGGCATCATCAGCATAGAATTTTTTTTTTCTGATCGTCTATAGCCATTTATGATATCAAAAAGCACATCATTCCATTCTTCAAAAAATTTCTATTAGAACATATTTTTTTTATTAATCCCAATAGATGTCAGCCTTATTATATTTTAAAATTATGATCGGAAACATGATGATGCTAAATGACATCACTGGGACTAAAACTGTTATGTCATGATCATTAATGAAAGTGTTAAGGGGTCATAGGGGTCTTAAAAATGTGCAAAGAAGGTACTACAAAACATAGTTTGATCTTTCATGCCATTTTTGAACTACTCAATGTATAAGTATAATTTTTTATATGTAATTCTACAAGATTTATTTATTACAAAACAAGTTTTAAAATTTATGAAACTTTAGCCAAAACTAAAATAAATTATATTAAACATAAAGCTATTTGAACACATTGTGATTAGGCTTGCGCGGCAAATTGTGAGGTTAAAATTGAAAAAATGACCAAGAAAATGACTTTATATTGTACAAATATCTACAAACAAAGACTTATACCTAAATTCTCAGCTCAATTTTAATTAGAAATTATTTTTAAAAAAATTTAAAATCAAAATTTTTAAATTTTTATTAATTTTTTTTAGAAAAAAGTTCTTAAAATAATTTCTAATTAAAATTGAGAATTTAGGTATAAGTCTTTGTTTGTAGATATTTGTACAATATAAAGTCATTTTCTTGGTCATTTTTTCAATTTTAACCTCACAATTTGCCGCGCAAGCCTAATCACAATGTGTTCAAATAGCTTCATGTTTAATATAATTTATTTTAGTTTTGGCTAAAGTTTCATAAATTTTAAAACTTGTTTTATAATTAATAAATCTTGTAGAATTGCATATAAAAAAAATTATACTCATTTATTGAGTAGTTAAAAAATGACATGAAAGATCAAACTGTGCTTTGGAGTATCTTCTTTGCACATTTTTAAGACTCCTATGACCCCTTAAAATGTTTAGGTTAAATTTGATAATGATTTCTTGAAATAAACATGCAGTTTTACTCTTTTTGTTAGAGAACTGGTTGAAAATGAACTGAACTGGAGGGTAACAATTCTTTCTAGACATTCTAGAAATCTAGACTATATGGATTAATACTCAGGACCGAATTTTTAATTCTGCACCCAAATGTCAATGACTTATAATTATGTCGTATAAAAAAAAATATACCCTCTAAATAGTAAATTTCACAATTTTGGAGTTTGTTTATTATTTACCTTTTTTTCACTCGAACCTGGAGCATAGGGCCTCAGTGATAGTCAACCATTACACCTGTTGGCTGCAATGGCTTTGTAGATCAATGCTTGTTTGAAATTTGCGTTTAGCATTACTTTATTTAGAATTTAGACATTGACCTAGCGTAATAATTGTATTTAGACCTGAACATTGGCCTAACGTAATTGGTCTGCTAACGCTAAAAGTTATATCAAGTTATATATTATAACTATTAACTAAGAAAACCTCTAAGAGCTTGGTAACTTGTTTAGGGTCACGTGGAACGTGGAACATGATATTCAAAAGTTTTAAAAAAAGTTATCATTTAATATTTGTGTTATTTTAAAATCCGTTTAGTTATAAAATAATAAACATTTTAAATACATAACCATAAACTTCATCGAGTTACAAAGTTTTGAGAAATTATTAAAATTCTTTAATTCCAAAAATTCTTTAAATTCTTTAAACAAGTTTTGTCCTTCCGAACGGCAGGTGGGCGAAAAATGTAAGGTTCTCGGCAAAAAACTCAAAAAAAAAATCTGTTTTGAAAAATAATGTATGTGTTTATGAAATCTCCTTTTTGTTTATAGATTTGAAGAGATCACCTTGAAATAATTTCCATTAAAAAAAAGAACATAAAAGATAGAGTATTTATTATAAAATTAAAAATAACAAACATATTTTGAAAATCTTATGCATAAATTACGTGAAATGGCGCTCAGAAACTAAAACCTCCCCCGTTTCCTTCACTGGAAAAGTCAACCAATACAATTGGAAGCAAAATATATTTAATATTCTTATCAAAACAATGACATGCCCATACGTAAATACTTGTAGGCAGCCTAAAATCACTTTTCTAACCTTACAAAAATTATCTCAGCCCACACCTTGATTTTTACTGTTATTTCACGCCCACGCTGTCACACATTTCGCATAGGATATTTACTTTCCGAGATTGGCAAAACAGGTGTCACCAGGGGGCGGGGGCGTCACCCCAATCGACACCGCTTTTCGTTGACAAGGCTGTAAGTAACGTTCGGTAGATTTTGATTAAAATAGGTTTTTTTGTCATGTCTATAACATACCCTCTTGCGACTTGGCGTCCCCATTTGGAGAAATTTTTTAAATCCTCCCCACAAATGATTAACATGTAATTTGTTCGGAAATTGACCTGGTTCGATAGAAGAAGACCCAAATATCAGTTTTCAGGCTTTGATTACAGGTATCGGTCATTTATTTAAATAAAAGAGTCAATGCGATATTAAAATTCTTAAAAAAATCATTAAATTTTTTCAAACTATTTAAAAAGTTTTTTAGTAGTTCATTTTAAAGTCATTTTGTATTAAAAACAATGTTAAAATAATCTGTTAACTACAAATAAGTGATACGGCTTTTTTTTTTTGTTGCATTTAGACTACACTAAATAAAAAAAAAATGTAGTTTTTGCTGATCCTAAGACCCCAGAGCAGTAGTAAAAATTGCGAAAAAAAGCTAAAAATTGGTTTTTACGATGAAAAAACTTTTGGTAACCTTTTTGAATTTTTCAAGGATATTTTTAGGCACGAAAAAAATGCAAATTTATCTGTAAAAAAATAGAAGCTCCAGCCAGTGGGTCAGCCTGACGCAAAACTCACAATGTTTAGTTCCCAAACGAACTTGGTCCTAATTTTTGAGTTTTACTGCATGAGTTATACAGGAGGACCTGTCTGAGCCACAATATAGAGACGAATACCCTGCGTCCTCCTTAATCAAACAATTATATAAAAGAAAAAAAAGAGAAAAACGTTAATTCATTCGGCTCAATTCCGTGTAGCATGTCGTCTTGCAAATGAATACGGTGATGTGATTTTGTTGCCATAACTACGATGTTACCGCGTATGTAAACCGCAATTGAACAGTTGAAACACAGCCGAGTTGTATTAAATACATAATATCCTCCTGATACCTCAGGAAAATCCTAACTTATAGTCTTTACTAGCTCTTATATTCTTTAATATAGCTCCCACATTTGTGTCATTTTCTAACCAATAATTTTTTTTCATAATGACTGCTAGATATATCTGTCGCTCTTTTGGGTATCATTGTTGAAATTTACTATTTCCTCTGTAAAAGTTGATAAAAAAAACAACATGTGTTTAAAATTACCCCGTCAATCGGGGTAATTGTTGGACAGTAGTTTTCAATCTGTTCTGCATAATATTACTAGTTACAAGTTACAAGGGGTGAATTGTGTGATATGGTGTGTACTATAGTACTGTGTAATTGATAATTACTTAACCCTACATGGCTTCTGTAAAAAATGAAGTCGAATAACATCTACTTCACTAGTTCTAATAAAAGAAGACAGTTTGGACGTCCATTGATAATTTATCGTATAGAAATCATTTAGAGTATTTAAAGGGCCACCAAAAGAGCACACAACCTTACATGTTGGAGTCTTATTAAAAAGTGCCTTTATTTTTAACGGTTATGAGAGGAGTTGAACGGAAATCAAAACAAATTCTGCTGCCGCTCTGCAATTTCTCCGAGAAAGAATTTATTGACGCCTATATATTGGAACGTGGGAACTGTTCAATGGATCGGCAAGACATTAACTGATTGTTATTAAGAAAGAACTCAATATTAGAATATTATGCAGATTTATGTGGTTAATATTATAACTTTATTGAGATTTGTACGATATATCACATGAATAATCTATCACATGAAATTCTAATCTTCAAAAGAATGTTTAAAATGTATACAAAAAATTGTTGTGCATTGTACAAAAAAAAAAAAAAACTGGTTTTACTGCATCTAAAAAAATAGCTTCTAAAGATCGCGTAACACACGGATCCAATAATAAAGTCAACTAATAAAGCCCCGCTGACTTTAACCAACCCTTTGAGACGATAAAAATCTCGCTTACAACTTGTTGGCGCGAGACCTTGAAACCACCCACAGGGAAGGTTTGACACCTGCAAAAACACCTGAGAGGGGGGAGGCACTCAGGTGTGATAAGATCCTGCACGTTCTTTACCTTTCGTGGTCTTTTGGAATATGTATTTTGCATATTTGCTTTGGATTATTCTACGGCAAACGTGAGGCGGATCGCTATGCCGAGGGTTAGGGTTAGTTTGAATTATCGTCGCACTAGAGCTACACGGGACGGGAGTCGTAATTTAGAATCACAGTCAAGTGGCGACCTGTGGGGGCATCCAACGCAACTTTTTTAAGGGCGGCATCGGCATCGTACTCATCGATTTTGGAGAATATTTAATGTGTACTCCCTCTTCACGTGGTGTGATAGTAGTAGTAAAATAGGGGTATAAGCCAGGCTGGTGCGCTTGGCGCAATCCACGCCTGGCGCAATCCAAGCCTGGCGCGCTCCAGATGGAAGGTAGCCACGCCCCCAGATCATGTAGGAACACGGTGGTTTTGGGGGGTGACGTCATTGGAGTTGAGTTGTACTTTTTGGGAAGTGTGACATCATGCGTTAAAGATATTTTTTTCGGGTGCCAACATCAATGGATCGAATGGGGGTGACGTCATTGGAGTTGAGTTGTACTTTTTGGGAAGTGTGACATCATGCGTTAAAGATATTTTTTTTCGGGTGCCAACATCAATGGATCGAATGGGGGTGACGTCATTGGAGTTGAGTTGTACTTTTTGGGAAGTGTGACGTCATGCGTTAAAGATATTTTTCAATTGTTTTTTTTTTTCGGGTGCCAACATCATTGGATTGAATAACATGTGGCGACATCTAGATTTTTCATAAATAACTATTCTAATTTGTACTAAACTATTAAATTTTAAAAATAATTAGTGTCTATATTTATTATATATATTAGAGTGTGTGTATGTTTCAAATAACAACAGATTTTGTAAAAGTAATAATTTATTGATGAAAACAAAAAATTACAGAACATATCATAATTCTTATTTTTTTTAGGTACATTATTTTCTTATTTTATAATGGCCATATGATAGTGAATGAATACCATTTTTCAACAAATACCTCTTGTCATCAAATGGAGATAATGTAACTTTATTAACCGCTACTGTGTATAGTTGATGGTTTTCACTCTGTATGCTATATTGTTTCTCTCTCATAGTCGTTTTACTTTTTAGACATTTCTTATAGTGTGCATGCCGAATTTTTTGCTTAATTATATTGCGACTTACACCTTTGGCAGCTTTTTTTTCTTCGGTTTCTGTTAAAATGCTATACATCTTTGCTCTTAGCCCTATAAATTCCTTTATAGGTTGTGAGTGCATTTCGTCTTTGAAACAGCCAATCTTCTTCTTGTTTGTTGAATTGTAAGATGCGTGATGGTCTGGGTAATCTGATGTGTCGTACAGTTCAGGGTTTTGCATCATATCTGCATAGATATCTTCTGTGAAAATCTGATACGTTAAAGAATCAGTGTCGGTGAATAGAAGTTTTGCGTTCTCGCCGTATTTCTTCTTAATATGATTGTAATGAAACGAGTACATATGATATTTGCTGAGCTCCAAAATTACGAAACCAACATAAATGGGCCTGTTTAAAGTTACACTGCTTTTAGTTCTGTGAACAGCTACTAAATCATTGTCAAAAACTTTAAAATGGTTGAATGCAGGGGAAGCCACCAACTTTTTACTTCTTTTTTCCGTATTCACTAAATCCACGTCTATGCGTTTTCTCACATTTTCCATGGTTTTGCCATACACACTGTTGTTTAATAATTTAAAGAAATCTTTTTCAAAACATGACGTTGCTTTTTTGCGCTCATTTGTATTGAATTCTATGTATGGTTTTAGCCACGGTTTCTGTTCAAATTTAATAATTTTATGCACTTTTTTAAGTTTCATCCCTAAGGATAAATATAACTGCAGATTTCTATGATAGATTACATAATTATGCTTATCTCTCAAATTTGGGACTAGTTTATTAGATGATACAAATTTTCCTCCATCCAATAAATCGACTGCATAGGGTGATAAATCTTCAAGTAAGATTTCAACTTTTTCAGGAGCTAAGGGGTAGTCATTGTGTAGATCGTGTAATTCTGTGGGATATAATAAATCAACCTCCAAGATAAAACCCTCCGTACTACCTTCAGGTAATGATAAAATGTACTCGATTAGGCTGTCGTTGGGTTCAATCCATTGAAATCCATGTGTGGGGAGTGCTTGAGACATTGCCCAACCATACAAGTTATTCGCATCCAGGTACATTATGTAATTACTTTTTTCTATAGCATTATAATCTTTAAGATACTTGTTATTAGCAATGGCTTCCCTTTGACTTATCATGGCTACTCCACCTCTTATTCCACGTTCGATGAGCATATGCATGTTTATATCCGTTAACAATTCTAGTGATTGTCCAGTCATCTTTAGACAAGCTTCCCAAGCTAACCCAGGGGCAGTCATTAAATGTGCACAATCAATGTTATAATGGCTCTTGCACAAATTGCGAAAATTTTGAAAAACATCTGCCAACTGCAACACATCAGTCTTAACATAAAGATTATGATATTCCCCGATGTTTTTAATATCAAAGGTTTGCCATACCTTTTGAGCATATACATATTCTTCCTCAGTAATACCTTCACCTGTTAAGCTGCTATAAAAATCTGAGCGTTGAGGTAATCTATCTTCTTTAAATTTTTCAAAGGATGTAACATATTCATAAGGGTATACGCCCTTTCTTAATAATAATTGCCAATTAGGGTTCAGAATATTTTCTTTCAAAATGTGGAATTTTTCAGGAGGTAAGTTAGCAACAAGTTTTTCTAAAGAAGCATTCATAAACTGTAAGCTATCGATGAAATTCAAACTTATGGAAATGTTATTATGCTTTTTTGCTATAGAAAATGAAATATAATTTTCAATTGTTTGAGCAATTACATGAAACTCTCTGTTTTTAACTTTTCCCAATCCCTGCATAATTATATGAGAATCATATCGTTTGAGATTATGAAAGATAATCGGAATCTTTTTTGACAATCGAAATTTTAAATTGCAAAGATTATGCGCAGCTCCTCTATATTTACCCGTCAAATGATCATGATCCCTTACTCTATCCGATCCAAGTTTCTTTGCACATAAATGGCAATGAAATACATTTCTAAAATGGCATTCATCTTGCGTTGTCATAGACAATGGAACTATGGTAGTTAATTTTTCAACTAATTCTTCTTCTTCAGTTAAAATGTCTTCCAGGAAACGGTCTACTGCATTAACTCCTCTATAAACCACCACAGGTTTTACGCTTTTTCCATCGGGTCCTACTATTACGTATGAATATCCACACACCTCGTGTTGATTGATTTTTTCTGTTAGCGATGAAGTTGAAGGATTGGTAATGTTTTCATGTCTCAATATTGTTTCAAAATCTGCAAATATTACAAACGGAATGGATAGTAGATAGTGATAATTTTTGAACTCGAGAATATTATCATTTTCTTTCACCATCTTCAATCGTTGTATAGAATGATCGTTGCAATATGGAGTATGTTCATTTAATAAATCTTCTCTGCAAAATCTATGAAGGCATCGAAGGCAATAGAAAGATTTTCCTTTATACTTAGTACGATCGGATAGGAGTGAAGAAATACTTTTGATTAAGCAATAGTGCTGTGTATTCCCATCACTTATTAGAAGAAGATTTACGCAATCTTCATTACGTTGCTGTGAAATATAAATTGGAAATACTTCTTTTTCGTATCCAAAAAGATTAATTCTCAAATTGTTTAAATTTTCAATCTTCTTCAGCTTCGATATGGAAACAGGACATTCTACATCTCCTAATATTATTTCGTGTTCGAAGGGTTCGTAATGTCTTACATCGCTTGGATTGTTCTCTATTGGAATATTATATTTATGAGCTAATAGACACCATATCAAACATTTGTTATCGTTATTATTGATATTTAACACAGCCTGGGTTTTTTTGTTTTTGTTAGATAACTTATGTGGAAGGGGTATGTAACTACTTGCAGCTAATGGGTGATATTTTGCACTTTTCAATTCCACATGTAAAATTTTATGAAGTACCCAATTTGAACCATTTCGAATAAATTCTTCAAATGACTGCAGAACCTTACCAAAAGCAATCTCTAATTGTGCTTCGAAGTCATCTGTTAGTAGACAAGTTGTGGATTTTGATCTAAAGTACGTTGATATATATTCTGGTTCACCATCTTGTCCGGGTCTAGTTAACGTAGCTTTTAGGACGATATACCACTTTAATGCACCTTTTTCCTGAAACTCCTCTTTCAGTTTGAGTATAAGATTAGATCTGTTATGATTTAAGAATAACGAAATATCGTATTGTAAATCATCCTCGGGTCGTATTACAAAATCGGAAAAGGTATTGAATGCTGACGTACTAGGCTTCATTTTCTTGTTAGAATGGGTGGGAGAATTAATTTTTCTTTTTGAACTTTTTGAAACAGTTGGATGAACAAGACGAATATGACTCATAAGGCGCGATTTCAAATCAAAAGACTTCCCACAGTCTTCACAACTAAAAGTAATCAAGTGCATTCTTTTATGATTTCTTAGATTATATTCTCGGCTGAAACTTTTTCTGCAAACGTCACATTCGTATTGAGTGTTAATATGACTCTTCAAATGTCGATTTAAGACCCATTTACTGCTATAACATTTTTCACAGATGTGACAAACCTGTTAAAAAAATAATGACTTTACTTATTTATTCTAATTAAATTGTTATCAATTATTAATTTTTCACTTTACTAATTCCTTAGGTCTCAATATTTTTCTTTGCTTATTTTACAAAAGCTATATCCTTCATTAAGCGAATAAGAAAATAGCCAAATACTTAAACAATTTAAAAAATATTTATAAATGTTGAAATAAAAATACGATATAAAAGTATTTAAATATTAAAATGAATTATACATATTTAAGGAGTAGGTTTTCGTTTCAAGTCATTAAATATAAATCAACTACTCCTGTCAATTATTCTAGTCCCTACTTCCACTAGTTTTATTTATCAAAATTTTCTTCTAAATGGTTTCATATTTAATTTATCGATAATTATTAAAAGAGTCATATACTTTTATTATAGACAAAAAATTGTCATTAATAAAGTTGAATGAAGTACATTTTTCTCTTTCAGTCTGAATTAATTTAGCTAAATGCAGATGTGTTTTTGGTACTAAAGTACATTTCGTGTAGATAGTTGTTAAAAATTGAAAAAGAGTTTAAAAAGTTTTAAAACTGAGTGTAAAATTTTAGATAAAATAGGAGGAAAAAAAAAAGAGTATTAGGTAAAAAAAAATGTTAATTTGTATAACAGCTATATACCTATTTTTAAAATTAATATTCATCACTTGCCTTATAAATAAACATTTACTAGCTGCATGATTTTGTAAATATCAACAACATTTTTAATAAATTTATATTAAAACCACATCATTGATTTAAAAAAGGAAATTACTTACATGCTTAGTATTCTTGATATGAGGTTCCACATTTATTGAAGAAGTTGAAGGTTGGACATCCCATACCGGTTGATTTACTGCCCATTCATCGATTAATTCAGCAGCATTTAATTGTTCCTCTAATTCTTCGTTAGAAATTTCAAATTCAGGAAACTATAAAAATTAATTGCAACAAAATTTACACATTGAACTTATTTTAAGCAATCAAAACTAATTTTGTTTTATTAAATTATTTCAGGGAGAAACTCAAAGGTTTATGATTTCTTTTGCAAATTTTCGTTATGAACCAAAGCAAAATTTTACATATGACTAATTTTTATATATTTTTAAGATTTTTCTAACTCTTATTTATTCATTTTTCATAGGACTTTATCCCAAAACATATTTCAAAATGGATCATGTTTTTACACTTATATTAAATTTTATAGACGATAGAATTTTATAAATAGCAATATAATATACTAATTTTTTAAGTAGAGAAAATTTTCAAATTTAATAACAAATATAAATTTGAAATGGTATATCAGTTTCAAAACATATTCACAAACATATTAATTTTATTACTCATGAATAAGTATTGATAGCTTTACCTTTTCACTAACCAACGACAACATAAATTTGAAATATTTCATTTTAAAGAATGTTTTCAATTATATTAAATTTTATAGTCATGAATACTTAAAAAAAAAAGTTTCCATTTTAATAACAAGTATAAATATATTTCATTTTCAAAACAGAGTTAAAATTATATTAAATTTTATCACCAAAGAGAGTATTAAGTATATATAACTTTCCCTTTTCTATAACAATAAAGGTTTTGAATAAAAAATTTTAAAAAATATTTACAATTATATCTAACGAATAATTTTTTTTATATAAATACTTATTATAGTACTTACGGAATCATTTGAAGTAGAGTCTTCCAAATTCTCCATTTCAATGTTTAAATAACGGCTTCTATATATAATTTAATTCATAAACAGGAGAGCTACATATTTTAGCAACCACTTTCATCTATAACAAGATGCACACTAACATTAAAATTTGTAGAGATGCAAGTACCATTCGAATACCTGTTGAAACGCGTATGATACCGTAGGCAATGATGTCACGTAATGACTCACACACTGATGGCTATTACTTGTATCAACGGGTTGAGAATAGTACCCTCATATAGGTTTGACGCAGTATGACGTAACAGTGGCAGACACTCTTATGCTCCAATCATAGGTTATGTAGGCGGGGTTAACTAGTGGTATTAGAAGAAGATTGTCAGAAGATTAAGAGTGGGCGTGTTTAAGTTATGCATTGCATGTATTAACCTGAAGCAGAATTCATTCCTTCTTAAAACTGTAAGCAGTGCTACTAATTTGTATCGAGATGTCTATGCCACCTAATAAGAAATTTAAGATGAATGTTCCAGTCGCAAATCCAAGCCCTCGCGATTCTAGAAATGCTTTTAAATTGGACAGCATTCCGGACCACCATTATCATCTTGGGAACCATGTTTTTGTGGTCGTCAGCGAATTTTTCGACTCCGTGAAGATTCATATACGCAAGTACATTCAAGAAATGGATTATATGAAGCCTACAAAAGATGGAACAACTCTTTCTCCACTGACGTGGCAAGAGTTGGCAGATTCTATGTGCATGAAGAGCTTTCATTATTACGCGAATCGCCGAAGAGTCTCTTTATTGAATGATGAGCTGTTTATTGTGGAATCAAGAAACCAAGAAAAGGAAGAAATTGTGCTACAGAAACTTTTTGTTAAAAAAGATTTATCTCGTCAATTCATGCCCAATGTGATATCCATCGATGAGCAGCAATTCAATACCTTAGAGAGTTATGAAGAGGAAATAACCAAAAGTGTGTTTACGAAAATGTTCGAAGTTTTATTTCGAAGGAAGGCTTTTATCGCCTTCTCAAAGATTCAATGTCAGCAACCATTGCCAACTACCGATTGCAGTGTGGGTAAGAAGTTTTTAACCTCTACAATTGAAAATCTAATATATTGCGAAGTTAAAAAGAATATATTTGAACTTGTAATAGAAAATTGTAGTGGATGTGAAGAAAACCTTGCTAATCAAATAGGCCATGATTGTATTGATATGTCTCTAGATGTGCAATTATCCCGATATTTTAAAAAGGCTGTAAGCAAAATTGATGTAAAAACTCTCGCAAACACTTTTTCTGTCAAATGTGCCCTTTACAAACAGTTTTTTACAAATAATTATTTTTATGAGTTGAATTTTCATGATATTTTGAATAATGTAAAAGAATTGTTTTTAAGTAATGATCTCAATGTTTGGACAAATTCAATTAGTTTTGAAGACACAGATTTTTAAAATGTGTCTATTCTATTGTATATATATTCTAGATTATTAATAAATGAATAATTGTTATTTAATTGTTTTTGTATTATTATTTATACTTAAAAATTTGATTAAGTTGGAATGAGATACAAATATAATCGACAAAGAAATAATTTTATTTTTAAAGACTAATCCATTTTAAAGCAGATGGTGTTACAGAATCAGAAACTTCTTTTAAAAGAGTTTCTTTGGGTGTTACAATAGTACGTTTTCTCTTCTTAGATGATGTTGAGGACTTCTTCCTTGAATCATTGCCGAACGTCACATTTAATAATCTTTTGTTTGCAATAAATGATTTAGGGACATTTAAATCTTTTAAAGCTTTATCAAATCTATCTTTATGAGGCAGCACTATTCTAGAATCGATCATATATTTTAATAAATCGATAATGTTAGAGTCTGATATTCTTTGGCCATGTAGTGAAATTTGTCCCCGTTCATTATATGAAAGTATATTAGGTTGCTGTTGTATCAAAGTGAGTATGTTTTCCACTTTATTGCGTTTTGACTTGGGCATCGCAGCTAATATGAAATCTCGATAGTCATACTCTTTCTTGTCCATTTTAATTTCTTCGTTGTCTTTGTTTTTCTTTTCAATTTCTTCATTTACTTTATCATTCATTTTGGTTTCTTCATCATCTTTCTGCATCTGATTTGAAGGGGTTTCAGTTGGAAATTGTTTTACATTTTCTTTCACTTTCACTAAGGGTTGATTAAATTCTTTTAAATTCAAACTTCTTTGCAGCACCTCATAATAGCGAGTTAATTTTTCATGATCAGGTAAGTCACTATTTAATATATTTATCATTAGCTTGTCCAATTCACTTAGCCTTTTGTTGGAAACAGTATGCTTAATCACCAATTCTTCAGGAACGAGGGTAAATTTTTTAACTTGAGCCATTGACGAAGCCTGATAAAAGAGATAATACAGCAGGTATCAGTACGTTGAGGAAACCTCCTTTCTGAGATATAATTTTACGCTTTTTCGTTAAGGATAGCTTTCGATTGCTCAATTTTCGAATAGTTCCTTTTTGTTTGGAGAGCTTTTTCTTCTGTTGTGTCGTCAGTGGAACGTTTCCTTTTAATGTGTTGAGACAGCATTCACATATAGTTTTTATATACTGCTTATTCACTTTTTCTATAAATTGTTTACGTAACTTTTTAGGGCATATTTGCAGTAACCGCAACTGATCCAACTGCTTCTTCTGGAGCGTCATCTTGTCAACTGATGATATTTTCACATGCGTTATGTTTTTATATTACTTGAATTGATATACACATTGAGTTTGATGTGGTAATATATTGGTACGTAACCTTAAGTCTTCAGGAGTGTTGGGATGTAAATCAATGAATAGATAAGAATATGGACTTTTTGTAGCGTCTTCAAACACCTCTTGGAAAAGTTTCACATGTCTTGGAAATATTTGTCTTCCTAGATGACCCACTTGACTCATATCTCGTCGGTTTTTATTAAGTAGTAGATAATGGGCATTCAATGTAATATCACGCATTTCTTTTCCCTTATAGAAAAAATTTTGAGTAACAAAAATAACGCTCAAGTTCCAATGATGACTCCCCTTCGTGAAAAGATCGCTGAGTCGCTTATCATTAGAAGAATGCATGAGATCATCAATGATAAAAAGCGTACTCTTCCCTAAATAGTCTTTAAACTCTATAGGTAAACCTTCTACAAATGTGACGTCTTCAATTTCATCGTACAAGGGTTGATGAATACCGTAAAACCATACAATTTTATCGGGTACTACTGAAAACATGATTTCTTTATAGTTGAGTAGTTCTCGTATGAAATACGTCTTACCACTTCCGGTGGGCCCGGCAGATACTAGAGTAAAAGGCGTCTGAAGCTTTGGGAATTCCATGTTGAAATGAGATACGACACAAAAATGTAAGTCTTTAAATACTTTTATTGATAAAATGGTGTTACAATTTTAAAGCGCTTGGTTACAAAATGGTGCACTTTTCTATCATTACAGAGTTGATTAGGTACAAAAGATAATAAAATATCATTCAAAGAATAATTATGACATTTAACATGTAGATAATAGATACAATATTGGCCACAAACAGAAGTAACATTAGATTGTAATCTCATTGGATTGAATTCAAGATCTTGATAATTTTCCACATATTTAGATATTCCTCCTTCAAAGTACATAGGCGAGTTCCCATAAGAGTCAAAGAAGCATATAGATGATGGTGAATTTATGTAGAAAGCCAGCCAATGAGTACCCTCTTCTGACGACCTGTCAGTGTTGGCAACAAAACAGGCTGGGTAGTGAGGAATACTTGTAGGTAATTGATCGCTTGGGAAAACACCCAGAAAGGAATGCATTGTTTTTGCATGATTGGAGAGAATAGTTGTAATTTGTTGGGTATCCATTAATTAGGGAAGTCACACAGGACGTGGCGAGACTTTGATATTTCTATGACGTTCTGAAACTCTGCATAAATCAACACAGATAAAGTTTGTTTAATTTCTTCTGAGAACTTGATTTCCACACGTAAATTTCCTTGATGCTGTAGATTGAAATGATCTCCATTACACATGTCGGGGGTTAAATCGAAAGAATATAATACATAACCCTTGGCATATTCTTCGTGTGATAAATGAATTCCTTTATCATTATTGAATCCTGAGAATAAACTATAGTAAGCTCGTGTGTAATTGTTAGAATTAAAATCCAACTCTAGTGGTTTAGCTGGAACTGGTTGCCCATCTACGTAAATTCCTACAGTACTTGCATTATGATGTTTAAACAGGAAAGGATTCTTTGAATAATCTCCATTCATGGCAACATTTTCGATACAGGTTATGATAACTCTTTTAGGCATGAGTCCAAGAAATACATTATCTTGTAAAAAGGAAAAACTTCCTTTAGAAATACTATAGGTTTTACAAATGACACGATCTATGGGGTACTTGCAAGATGTTTTTTCCAATGCTTTTGCATGCGCAATAGATACGGCAGGATTAACTTTCACTTTTCGAATAAACATGGAGACATGTTCCAAGACTACTTTGAAGCCTGCTACATCGGCAGTAGGTGAGACAAGACAGAATTCTGGTTTACTACGTATCATTTTGATTTTTATATCTACCAAGTTAATCAATAATCGATTCTGTTGAAACATGTCACAGTGAAGTTGGCCAATTAAATCCATAGTTTGACTATTTTTAATAAGTTGACCGCGCTTAATGAGTCCGATATCTGCACCAGTGGCTTTAGAATCAATCTTTTCAGGTTGACTGTCTTTGAAGAATCCTTCACAGGTAAGTAGACTTTTCTTTGCATCTTCACCATAATTAAGTAAAGTTTCAATGTAAGCTCTGTAGGGATAGGTGTTGGTGGCTGATGAGATATTCCTTTCGTTTAAGCTGATATCCACTTGACTGAATAAGGAATGTAGAAATAGGTTGACTGGAGCAACAGAATCGGCATCTGCTAATACACTTCCGTCTGATTTGAGGACTTTAACTTTAACATGTAGATAGGATGCAGCAAGATCTACATATTCCTCTCCACTTCCAGAAATATTGAATTCAATCGGTCCACCATCTTTAACAGTTGAAAGGGGAAAATATTCAGCAAACTGACCCTTTTCGATAACAGTCTGTGTAGGCGGAACTGTAAACAGGTCTAGTTCCGATTTTACACAGGGCGGTGAATCTTTGTAGATGAAAGAAGCCATTACGAGAAAATATCTGGAGTTGTGCACTTCTTCTTGACTAAACGTGAACTGACTATCTTCTTACTGCGCTTGCGCTTTTTATTGCGTTTTCCATTACCAATCATATTCTTGACTTTAGTAGCGGCTTTATCAGTCAGCATTTTACCAGCTTCCTTAAACCGACGTTTGGCTGCCCCTTTCAAATCTTGACCTTGAGAAATGTCATTCATTAAATTAATCCCACTATGAAAAAGTTGTTTTCCAATTGCTTTAACACCGGATTTGAGCAAGGGTGTGGCTGAACGGAAAAATGATCTAAATAGTCCACCTAATCCATAACCTCTCTGATAGGGACTTCCTTGATAATAGCTTAAGCCATTTCCTCTCTGATGAGTGTAGTAATCATCGAAGGATTTTTGACAGCATTGATAAGGAACATACATTATGAGAGAGATCTCTGACGAAAGTGTAACTTCACGTACGAGCGTCCGCGTTCAAATGGCGTTAAACAACCCATGTGCGTCCTTATAACGATTTCTAAAGTCTCTATCATTTTACGATTCACGGGTAAATAATGAGGTCTGTCATATTGTTCACTCACTGTCTCACCATCTTGACCTTTCACTCTCACTACTCGAAGTAAGGGAGCTAAAACATCACCTACCACTTGCGGTTCCACAATATCAGTATAAACCATGAGCACATGATAATGTGCTGTGGGATCTGCTACCATTGGACTTATAACTGTGTTTTCAATGTTTGGATCCGGTGAAGTAATTTCCATAGGTTCGAATCCAAGTATTTGTGCAAGACCATCGTGTAGAACCACTTTAGCCATATTTTTCACATTAATTTTCACTCGTTTAGTTACTTCGTTGAAATTCAAGATGATTTTATCTTTATGTTCTTCCACATACATTGCCTTTAAAATATCTGGAACTGTCTCATAACATCCTGGTGGAATGCGCCTTCCGGCTGTAATATGTCCATTCACTTCAAATCCAAATAGATTATTCTGATCGTTAATGTTATACCATGTGTGTGGGTAAACAAATTCTACCATTCCAACTTCCCATTCTCCTTTTAATTCAATGGGGATAGGTAAGCGAGTAATAAAATGTGAAATTTTATTCTCGGGGAAATAGGCCATGGAACTGTCTGACACTAATGTAATGTAGAAACTCATGATGCTGAATGAAGTTTTTCATCTATAGCATTGATATTTATAGTGATAATAAGTTTGAGGCGGGGATCCACTGATTAAACTTGTTGGGATATCCTCGGTACTTTACAAAATACTCAGTTTTCTTTTCTCTTGTACGCTTCTTTAACACTTTTTCAATTTTATATTCGTCATTCATTATCACTTTTTGCATTTCTTGGGGGTAAAACGTGCCTTCTATGGGTTCACCTAATAGATCTTTAATTCTATAGACTGCTGGTTTACGTTTCACACACTCTGTTACTGTAAACAATTCTTCCGTCCAATTCGTTTCATAACCTTTTTCAAAAGTTAATTTTTTCCTAGATATACGCACTGTATCTCCTATACTAAAAACACATTTCGGAGGTGGTCTCTTGTCATCACCATATAATGCAAACCATACGTCTTGTTCGTTTTCTGAAGTGACTTCGAAGGGGGCACGTTTTATACTGCGGTGGTAAGTGTGATTGTAACTTTTAATCAAATCTTGTAATACATCAATATATTGATATGTATTTTTACTAGTAAAGTATTTCCACATTTTGGTGCGTAATGTCCTGTGGAATCTTTCAACAATGGAAGCCTTCGTTGCGTTATTGGTTGTGAAAAATTTAATTTTCTTCTCTTTTAGAAATTTCTGAAAAGTGACATTCTTAAATTCTGTACCCTTATCCGACTGTAAGAACTTGGGTTGTCGATTCTTTATAATGCTCTGGAACGCTTTCACAATGTCTCCACCCGTCTTCTTCTTGAGAGGTATTGCCCATGCATATTTCGATAAAACGTCAATACAAGTCAATATGTAACGATAACCATCATTAAACTTCGCGATATTCCGCATATCCACTAAATCTGTTTGCCACTGCTGATCCATCGCATACACTGTCACCCGATTCGTCTGAAATTTGTGTCGAACTGGTTTGTGCAGGGTGTACGCTTCCACACCTTCTAGCCATTTCTGTATGACCTTCTTCGGAACTTTGCCGTCCGCAGCACGGTATAATGCACTTACACCACCAAAACTTGCTACGCTTGCTGGGTTTTGATACGTTTGATTCATTACAACATGTAATTTTACCTATTCGTATTGTAACTCTCATCATAGTGATAAAGTTAAATTAGCAGTCTCATTAATGCGAAGTACAAAATCTAAAGCTACTCGTTCACTCTCTGTAAAAATATAAATTAAACCAAAAACTAAGAATATGCCTATATATAAACAAGTGGCCCACGCTTCTTCACTCGGTGATGACATATCTCCAACTGATTATTTCTTATATGTATACTATCTTATATTCCCTCCATAGAGCTAGGTGTTCATAGCCGAGAAGCCAAAATCATAGATTTCTTGACCATGAATATCTTTTGTCACAGATCGGGGGTTCAAATCCCACTTAATTTTCTGCTTTAAAACCTCGCGGTAAAACCTTATTTTTCACGGTATTTCTTATTAAAAAATCATTTATTTTCTCACCGATAGATGGCGCCACCATTTACCATTATTAAAATAAGTCTTTAACCTACGTAATATAAACCTATATCGAAACAGTTCAGTTAACATCGTGTAAGCCTATAATGAAACTAAAACAAATGACGTCACATAAACCTATCCTATAACGAAAAAAAAGTCAACTCATCAGTAGACATAAATTATAAAAACCTATTCTGTAACAAAACTAAAACAACTCAACTCCAATGACGTC
The DNA here is from genome assembly GCA_023701765.1 of Hylyphantes graminicola. Classification (NCBI taxonomy): domain Eukaryota; kingdom Metazoa; phylum Arthropoda; class Arachnida; order Araneae; family Linyphiidae; genus Hylyphantes; species Hylyphantes graminicola. The sequence continues at coordinate 63,284,967 of CM043118.1, read as the reverse complement.
ACCCCCATTCGATCCATTGATGTTGGCACCCGAAAAAAATATCTTTAACGCATGATGTCACACTTCCCAAAAAGTACAACTCAACTCCAATGACGTCACCCCCCAAAACCACCGTGTTCCTACATGATCTGGGGGCGTGGCTACCTTCCATCTGGAGCGCGCCAGGCTTGGATTGCGCCAGGCGTGGATTGCGCCAAGCGCACCAGCCTGGCTTATACCCCTATTTTACTACTACTTGTGATTCGTCAGACACTTTTTGGCTTTACGGACCGTTACTTTATCATTGCAGATATCATTTAAAGAGATATTTTATCAGTGACCTTGTAATTCCTATCTGCTGTATATATATATATATATATATATATATATATATATATATATATATATATATATATATATATATATATATATATTTGTTTGTGCGTATATTACTCAATTTTAATGCTTTTATCTTAGTCATTTTTAATCCTTGCTTTTTCAATGTTTGTTCGTGTTTTTTATTCGATTTTTAGTGTTCTTTTATCTTGTATGTTCTTTACTGCTATGTAATTGGAAATTGTCTTTCTGTATAGCAGATTAATATATAAATATTGCCCGGACCCGAACCTGGGACCTCCCGCATGCAACAATTAGGGGAGCGCATGGTTTTTAAACCCTTTTATATTCCCAATGATTCCTTTTGAAATCATCAGCTTGCGATTTTTTTTCTTCTCACTAAGTTGAGCTCGCACTTATTTCCCGTTAGATGGAAGAATAATGTCTTTTGAAGTTTAAAATAATGTTTGTTTTAATTAAATGAAAAACATAAATAAAATTAGCTTCCAAAAAATTTTATGAAATAAATTGACCCTAAATTCTTTACGCTTGCATTCTTAGATGTTTGAAACTTCATTTTACCTTTTTTTTTACACATAAAGTTTTGAAAAATTATTGTTATTATTTATTCAAAGTTTTCCCTCTTAAATTTAAATTAAAAAAATTAAGATTTCCCCCCTGTTTTTTTTTACCATTTCATTATGGATGCATAATGATTCTATTTCACAAATTTTAGATTTTTGGAATAAAAAATAAAAAGTTGGAACTGAAAGGGTCATCAAAAGTACCCAAAGTGTCCTAATGGTCTTGAGCAGTGTATTTATATAAGGCTTTTGCATTGGCACTAATGAAAGAAAGCATCCAGTAACTAAAAAAATCTGTGCAACCCTACACGGCTTTCAATTTCCATAAATCTATAAATTTAAAGGTAATTAAATTATGTACCTTGAAGAGAAATTTCAATTATTTTAAAACCTAAAAGTGCTATGGCAGCTACCTTTTGTACATGTACGATTTTCTCAAAACCGTACCAAGTTTTAAGTCTGTGGCTTTATTTTCAGTCAAAAAAAACCAGTGACTTGTTCTTTTGACGTTTGTATGTTCCCCATACTGAACCAACTATGATATTTTATTATTTCTGCGATAACGAAACACAATTTCGTATTCTGCTTTATACCCCGGGCCGCACCCGTTCTCTCCACACACCTGCGAACACAAGAACCCCTCAAATAGGGGCGTGGATCGCTTTTCTAAAAAAGCGACACATCTCTCGCCTTTGCTGTTCTAAGAAGCCACGGGGACGCCCTTGCTAGAAACAGGGGCATCGCACCCAAGGTCCGCGAATCGGCACACGCTTATGGTAACAGATCTCGATATAATTCCGATTTGTAATATTTTTAGTTTGTTTTGGTAAAAAGTATAAGACAGATGCTCGTGAAAATTTTCTAAAATATGCAGAATAATACTAGTTAGTAGGCGAACTGTTTATGTATTAATAAGTTACTTTTGGAACGCGACTGCCATGTGAAATTGCCAAAGAATAGCCAGAAGTTGCGACTCAAGATTAGCCAAACATAATTTTTACTGAAAATGCAGAACACCAGAGTAGGCAAACTGTTTATTAATAAATGACAGTTGGAACAGGATTGAAAAAGGAATTTAAAAAAAAATAGTCAAAATTAGCCATAAATTCAAAATTAGCTAAATGTAATTTTCATTACGTCAATTTCCGTGCGACAGTACAGTGTTACCGTTACGTCACACTTCAGCATAAGTAACCAAATATGCATAAATTTTGAATTTAAAAATAAAAGCAAACACACATTTAAAAAAAATGCTAAAAAATATTCAATATTAAAAAGAAAACAATTTGAGGGCGGTTATTAGCAAAACAGTTTTGGCTAATTTTGAAATTGTATTAGTCAAGCGGACCCTAAACTACGAATTTTTTAAGAAAATTTAATTTACTATCTTTTTTTTTAAGTAGAACTAAAGCTCTTTTCTGTTCACGAATCACATTAAATTTTCCTCAAATAATTTCACTTAATTTCTATGCAGAGAAAATAACATCTAAACCGAAGTTTTCTAACAACTTAGCAGTTTTGGTAATGCGTTGCATACTTAAAATTTAATCGAATTAAACTGATAAAAAATAACTTATGAATAAAAACGAATTTCTCGCAAAGAATAAAATAAGAAAACAGCAGACGAAAAAAACGCTTATTTTGAGAGTGAAATCGAAATAACCAATGAAATCACAGGAAATAAAAATTGAAAACAAGAGAGTTACATCATATGAAACAACCTCATAGTGCCTTTTTTTCGAAAGCGTCAACAATGGTATCCCATTTCGTCTCTATGGAACGGAGGGGCGATATTTTTTTTTTTTTTTGCAATAGATTTACCTTTTCAAAATACGCGGGATAGTGTGAAAAACCCAATAACCGGAACTTATTGATAGAATTTTGCGGCGCCATGACTGGCCAGACATATTCCGCAATACCTCACCATTATCGCCAAATTTGGCACAAAAAGTTATTTAAAGATTTTGATATTGCAATTTTGTATACTCCTATTTCCTATAATAGTATAATACATAAAATAAAACGCAAATAATACAAGAGTGATAATTTAGTTAGGCTACATATGAAGAATGTTTTATGCTCAAACTGAATTCGAAGTCGAAGTTAATTTTTAATTTCTTGTTGGCGACTTTTGGAAGTATTTCGATCATTGGCAACCCTTGTTTGTTAGAAGTCGACAAATAAGATTTTGCGTCTTTACAAAGAGGCTGTTTACGACACGAATTTTTGGGGGGATTTTTCGACAAAGAAATAATAAATCATATTTTTTTTCTAACAATCGAGTATGGAAGACTCTTTAATGTTTTGGGAGAAAACGGAGTATGTTAACCTTGACTATGTCATTTTCAAAATTTCGTTCTGAAATAATTTAAGAACAATTTCTTTTTTGTCATCTTTAATGAACATGTTCTATATTATAAACTTTTGAACAACAATAATGCAAGTTCTAAGTATCTCTATGTTTTTTTCAATTTTATCAATAATAAAATATAATAAAAATGCATAATTTATTTGTAATTTTTATTATACTTGACGCGATTAGGCAGTCCCTAACAAGTTCAAACAAAGTTGTCCCAGGATCTTAATCTTTTTAGGACGTTGTAAAACAGTTCCGTGAATTGGTCCTGCCATGGTTAAAAGCCCCCCTTTTGTTAAAAGATATCACACGAAAATATCAGATTTATCGGGATATTAAAGAATAAACAACAATTTTTAATATAACCGTTATTTTCAATTATCGGGAACAATCTGTTATTGAGCTAAAATTATTTCTGTTCTCAGATGTTTTTTCAATATAAAGGCTGCTAGACAATATGTAAATTTCTGTTTTCGTGCAGAATATTTTCTTTTTTTTATTTTGACCGCTGCCAAAAGAAAGGATTTAGGGAAACGAGGCATCATATTTAGTAGTTTAAAAATTTGTAAAATTTTATTTCTGATAACATTATTGATTTTAAGTTCAAGAAACAAAATTGAGAAATTTAAACTCTGATAAAAATAAAATAAAATAGTTTTTGATGTTATTAAATTCGTTTTCATACACCCTAAGCCGACCTTAAGTTTGCAGTATACAAATGTTTTACGAGAAAAAGGGTAAATAGTTCCCATTTTCGAGTGTGAGAATCGAATAAAAAAAGTGTTTCACATTTAATAAACAATTTTATTTGTTATTTCAAGACATAAATATTTTATTTTTTATCAGTTTAGCTTCAGTTAGAGTGTTATTTTAATTATTTTTTCCTTCGATTTTGACGTAACAGGGCGCACGAATATCAGGGTCAAAGAAGCAACCAATAGGAGCAGGCGAAATTTCGGCGCCAGCAGCGTTGTTTACGCATTTCCCCCGCCTAGTACATTATACATTTCTCTGCTGCAAACTTAAGGTCGGTTTTTGGACAGGAACCATCTAAAAACTACTCCCGAATAATAACCAATTCTCATTTTCTTAACTTTAAAGCCTCCCCCTCCAATGTTTTTTAACAAGGATCACCCACGACGATCTCAAGTTTTTCCCGCGCTAATTTATTGTCCATTTCCGGTCATAATGTGGCACCCCCTGACCAGACGATTCTGGGATTTGGGAGACGGCCCGCCGTGCTGATATCGTTTGGTGGTGTCAACTGACTTTTTTCTCAACTATCTTTGCAATCAGTGGGGGGTTGATTCGACCTTGGTGGTGTAATTGAAGGTCATTTTAGAACATTTAGAAGTGATTTTTTGCTGGAAAGATGTGAAGTTGTTCATGGATTTTGTCTTCAGCGTAAAAACACTAAAAAAATTAACACTGAAACTTCTGGAAGTGATTTTTTTCTGGGCAGATTTCAAATTGTCCACGGATTTTTGAGCATTGAAACGTCTGGAAGTAACTTTTTAGCTGGCTGATTTCAAATTGATCCTTTAGATTTTCTCTTCAGCGAGAAAACACTGAAAAATTTAAAACTACCATTAAAAAAATTTAGCTTTTTTTCGACACGTTGGATATTTACTTGCACTCCCTCTAAACTTGGTATTATTTCTTCGGAATTTTTTTCTGACAGACTGTGTATAGGTCATCAGTTGTTTTGGCAATGCCCTTACCCTAACCTGGATCTTTTTACTTGCAAGGAAAGTGCCTTACCGACAAGGCTTCCGAAAGATAAAAACGTCACAGAGTTATACCTTATATTTTTTAACAGTTCCCGTCCACACTCACAAAGAATTTCTGTGAGTACCAAAACCAAACTACCAGGAAAGTAGGCCATTTTGGGTTGTTACAGAACTTCTTATTAAAAAAAAATCCAACCAAAATATTCTCTCTTTGAGTCCTTGTCCGCTCGGCGAACAACAATAAATAATAAAAAAAGCATCGGTTTATTTATCCGATTCCTCAGCGATTCGCCGAATCTGTGGTATCGTGGTATCGGATGCCGGAGATTTCACCCGGAGACATTTCATCCGATTAGGCTTCGCTTCGGAAAACTCATCCGCGGATAACTCGACTGGTACCGAATTTGGATAGCGCTGCCGGATTTGGCGGATTTTCGCCCAGTCCAGCGATTTTTCTCATCTCAAGTTAATTGAGGTCTTTTTTTTGTTAGTCTTTTTTCTTGAGAATTCATTCGAATGATTTTGTCACAGGGACCATCCTCAAATGACGCCATGCTTGAGACAAGAGAGGGAGGAGGATTCATATAGCTGTAATTGTTTGTGGATATCTATTGGAGTGTATGTCCGAAGGGGAGGGGGGGGGGGTAGTAGAAGTGTAGCGTAGGAAGGAGAAGGGGGGGGGGGTAGTAAGTGTGGCGTAGGAAGGAGGGGGGTAGTAGAAGTGTAGTGTAGGAAGGAGGGGGGGGGGGCGCTCCGAACGCTGTTAGGAAGTAGAATTATAATAGTATCGATATAATTAATTATGATACTGCTCCTTATACAATTTTCTTTCTAATCAAACAGGTTGCATGAGATATCATATCAGAATAAAGAATTCGATTTCAAAAATTTTGTCCTGTATACCAGTCATAAACTTTGTTTGCTATTCACACGCGTTTAAAATAAAATTGTGACTAAAACTTTTACTTTTAAATTATTCTTTAGAATCAAGTTTCTAGAAAGTTTTTTCGTCTCCTGAAATTAGAATCGGTTTTATAATCTTTAATATATAGCTATTTCAAGTTTTCTATGGTTTGGGAAAATACCGGTACCAAGCGGTTAAATATATTATGATTTTTTTTTTATGAGATTGATTAATTTGTCAAATTTTATGATTTGTAGCTTCATATAATCTTGTAATGTATCTAAAAACTCAAACATTCAATATTTTTATAAATAATTATATAATTCAATTTTTTTGCAGAAAAACTTAAAAACTCTTTAAAAAATTCTTCCAGGTGTCCAATTTTTCATTTCTGAGATCTTTATGACCGTAGTAGGTCATATAGTAAAGGAAATCAATTTTAGACCAGGATTTCAAAATTCTGACTGAAAGGGTTAATAAATTAAAGGCGTCTAAAAAAGTGATAAGTTTATTTAAGAACAGTTAGCCCATTGATAAATTACACAGATATTGACATGGAATGACACGTTGTGTTTTCTTGAATAGAATACAATCAAAAGAAGACCTTTAAACTTCACAAGACAAAACCTCCTATATTTTTACACAAATTCAAAACTTTTTTCACATATAAAAACATGAAAGCTTACAAACTTAACATCACATCATCATTATTTATATACATCAGCGAAGATTTTCTACTTTTACTACCTTAAACAGAATGAATAAACAAGCTCCAAACATTTTTTTCAAAAAATGCAATTTTAAAGAACTTTAAAAAAAAATGAAACAGAAGAAAAAGCACGGAAAAAAAGCAATGGAAAAAAAAAGCAACGGAAGAAAAAGCAAAGGAAAAAAAAGCAACGGAAGAAAAAGCACGTTGGAAAAAATGCATAATTAGAATAATGTATAATTAGTAAGATGTAATAATATATTATTTTTTTCTGGTAGAAATTATGACATGTGCGACCCAACATTCATACTTTTGTCCGTTTGTTTATTCGTTCGGACAGACATCTGTGTACCTAGTATCTGTCAGCGAATTTCCCATTCGAGACCCAATTTTCATACCTTTTGTTCGTCTGTCTGTACTATGCACTGTCTGTCGGTAAATTCCCTATCGGATTAGCATTGAAATTTAATTTCAAATAAACTCAGTAAAAAATGTAGACACTGCAATAATAATGAAAATAATTATATATTTTGGACACTAAAAAATTTATATTTTTCAATTCATTACGAAATTAAATTTTTAATTTAAATATTTGTATTTTTAAAAAAAATTGAGAAAAGCATTTGCCAATTTATGAAAGCTAATTATGGCATCCCTACATTTGGCTAGCAGCAGCCAATATGTCGCCTAGTCAATTAGTGTTGATCACTGAACTCTAGTGGTGTCGATCTGCCAGCATCTGGAATCCCCTTCCCCCCCATGTTTTTGAATAGAGCCCGCCCCTGGTCACTTCTTAGAAAATGCTCTCGAGAAAGCGCATCCCCCCTCCTTGCCCAGTAGCTTGCTGGTAAGGGTGGGGGGGGGGGGGGTGTTAAGCATCCGACTGACCTAAGGGGGTCGGGGAGAATTGGGTTTCGTTTGGTGACAGTCGTTCGTAATTTATGGGACAATTCAAAAACCGGTTTGCGAGTAAGCGACGGTCTTGTCAAAGAATGTTATTTCTTATTGCCTTTTCTTGTTGTAAAGAATTCCTCTAGAAATTTGGCAATGGTTATTTTTGAAATATTATTTTTAATAATTTAAAATAAAAAGTATTTAACATAAAAATGTGCTGAATTGGCTTATTATAAAGACTGGTGTTACTAATTAGTTATTTGATACATTGATTTTCATTCACTGTAATAAAAAAAGATAACTATGTTTTGACTCAAAAAAACTTTATTGCATTTAAAGATACAAAAGAATGCTTTTTAATTGATTAATACAAAGCTTTAATATAAAATTTATCATGACTTGCATCGAAGCTTCCTTAAGCTTCTCAAATGTAAAGCAGTAACAGATAAGAATTTAACTGAATTTAATCAGTGTTTTTAAAAGAAAAAAAAGCCACACATATTTTAAAATTGACTTTTTGTTAAGTTATCTTTTTATGCATCTAAGTACTATTAATAAGAATTTAATTTACAAAAACAGATCAGTATAGTTTTTAAATTGTTCCAAGAATAATCCTTTAGACTAACTCAATATATAAGTCTAGTAAACCATATATAGTTGCACACACAACTTACCATATTAAATTCATGTTTTTAATGATTTTGATGTATAAAATTTACAAAATATTTAAACTTATTTAATTAAAACATTATTGCCCATTAAAATCTTTCTTCTAAACGTATTATTTTTTTCAGTGAATTTTTTCGCAAGCTATTGGTTTGGATGGTATCACTTGACTGTGAGACGTGTACTTTGACCAAATAACTAGCGTAGGTGACGATATTTTATTTAAAAACTAATGTGCATTTGCATCCACAAGAGCACATTGTTTGAAGTCAACAATTTTTAAAAATCTTGGATTGGAATCTATATTTGTATTATTGGAATATCTATATACATCGTGCCATTATGACTTTGCACCACGACCGATTTAACGTGCACCAGTTTAACATACACGGCGCTAGTTTTTAGATTTTTTTTGCATCATACAGCCATACTAAATTAGGCAATAGGCATTAAAAAAAATGATAACTTTTGAAAATATGTGAAGGATCTAGTTTTGGAGTAGTCAAAAGTTTTTGTGCTCAAAAGATAATCGAAAACAATGCTCTGCAAATGACCAAAACAGAAGTTTTAATTAATAAGATATTTTTTTTTAAGCTAACAAAATATTGCTACAATATTTTTTAATGCTGATATCGAATTAGGTTTCTGTTTCGAGCTATACTCAATTATGACTTCAAATTTTTTTTATTATCTAAAAGAATTTGTATTTAACTTTTTGCCTGGAGCTCATAATATTTTTTGTACAGTGTTTTTTTTAAAGTTAGGTTAGTTTGAATCATCGTCGTACTAGAGCTATACGAGGGCTATTGGTGACGGGCGTTGTTGTTATATATTTAAGGAATTTATCGCATCCACAGTCAGATAAAGTCTGTAAATTCGGTCTTATTTTTGAAATTAACTTTATTAGGCATTCTCAAAAAAAAATTAAATTTCGAAAAAAGTTGCAATATACTTTTTCATCTTAAAACAAAATTGTAAAACTGATTCCTATTTATTTTTAACTTCTGTGACTTTACTTTCATTTACTGAATTACTTAATAAAAATATGAAATATTAGGCAATCAAAGTTAGAAGTATTGCTATAGGGTCCAAAATACAAAATGGAACTTTTGTGTTCTCTACACGTTTTGAAGGGTGTCGATTCTGAAAAAGTCAGACTGTGTTTTTGAAACCACTCTACAGCTCGAACAAAAAGAACTAAAATTTAAAGTTTGGTAAGGCTAGCTCCTAGTACCCGTCGGACGTCGCAATAAAGTTTTCGAGAAAATTGCGCATGCACAAAGGATAGCTGCTTTTGAGTTTTAAAACACAGCAAAGAAATTTACCGTTTTTGCTCTGAAAAAAACCCAGTCTTTTTCAGTATGTGTTCTTATAAAAGGTAGAGTTGTTAGGTATTGCAACAATGGTTTAAAACATTATTCTTTACAGTTTACCTGCATACGTCAGCACAGCTAAGAGCTATAAATTGCATTTAAAAGGTTTAATGTATCAAGCCTAAAATCGATCACAGTCTCAATCTATATAGAATTATGTATTAATATTTTCCAAAGAAAGAGTTTAGTAGAAATTTGAATTAACTCAGAACAATATTTTTAATTTTAACTTCCACACTACGTTTAAAACGTAAAAAGTGGAAGGTTTTATAATCGTTCAGTCCGTCCGTCCGTCTGTCACCCACTTTCACAGAACGAACCGAAAGTTTCACTAACAAGTGGGATACGTGATTTTGAAGCAAGAAATCAGTTTAGGCCACGTTCCAAATTTAATTAAAAAATTTAAATTAGAAGTTTATTCAAAATTTAAATAACTAAAAATTTAATCTACATTGAAATAGCATGCGAATTCCATTTTTATTCAATATTTTCACTGTTGTCATGACATCAAACGCACGAGAAACTTTATTTAAAATAAAAATAAAATTCTTGAAAAAAATATTTATTTCTGTGTAATAATTCAATTTGGATTGTTGTAATAGCACAATAAAGTTATTTTGATGGTTCGTTATATTTTTGGGAAGAAAGATGCATAAAAAATTCGAAATTTGCATAAAAAATATGCAAATTTTCGCTTTTATTTTTAAAGCAACAATTTTACTAATTTATTTTTCGAAATGTAAACTTGTGACTGCAAAAAGATATTTATTAAAAAAATTCATCACTATTCTTCTAAGTTCAAAAAAATTAGCAAGCAATAAAGATTAATATTATCAAATCTGCAAAGGAAGATTAAAGAAAATTATTAGTTTTTGCTTATAAAAGTTTGAATTCGAACTAGCCAAAGGCCCTGTTTGGCGAATTTCTTTTTGAAGTGTTAGCGTGTTTCCTGTTGAGCGTAAAATGTTGTGTGGAAGCGGTGTAAGTGACAGATTCTGTAACAAACCAACTTGTTTGTATTCACTTTTGCTTCCAACTTTTATGTATTTCTTTTATGTATATTCTTTTATGTATTATATAATATATGTATTTCTTTACGCATGGAAAAAAAAAGGTTTTTTTTTTATCGAATTCAATAACTCAAAATGTTTCCAAAAATATGAAAAACGAAATGTTTAGCTACCATTATTAAATAAAATAGATTTGATTTGTCAAAAATGAGTGAATTCCACATTCATGTCCCTTTATGTGACTATAATAAGTTAGAAAGACGTATTATACGTCAAATGGTAGAGAATTTTCTGCACTTCAATTTGATAAACTATTTTCTGCATAAATTGCAAGCTTCTTATTATGTGCAGTGCAAATAAAACTTTTGACGGCTTTTTCCCCCCGTTGCTTTTTTTTCACTGCTTCTTTTCCGGTATTCTTTTATGGTTATTGGTAAATAAGTTTTTCCCCTCACAACTTTAAAAAGTATAATCAAAGTTCAGAATCGTATTTAACACCTTCGAAGACACATAAAGATACTAAACCACAATAATAACACTTTTTAAAAAAAAGTTTTTTTTTTGGAAAAAAATTGCAATAACTTTTATTTATATTGAAATTTTTTAGTTATTAATCATCAAAAGAACTACATGTGTTGGCAGTGATTACAAAACTTTGAACAGAACTTTAAAAAATAAAAATATAATCTTTAAAGTATTTTAGCTTGCGTTGCAATGCGTTGCCGGTGTAGTTTATTTTAGTAAACAATAATGAACAATCAAAATAAGCACTTTGTGGTACATTTTATGACGATATTCTGGACTGATTCATAACAGAAATGAATAACTTAGCAACGTATAACTAATGCGGTTATGTTATCAGAATGGGATTAGATTATAATATTCTGTTGGTTTTGCTGACCAGTAGAGGAAAATGAAATTTATAAAATAAAAATTTATAGATATAAAGCAAATCACCGTTATTAAGAGTACACTCGTGCAACGCCGGGTTTATGAAGCTAGAAGAATCATGAATCATATACATATTTAAAGATGTGATGGAGAACTTATTTTGCTCATTATGAAAGTTTAGTTTGAATTATCGTCGCACTAGAGCTACACGAGGGCTATTGGCGACGGGCGTCGTATTTTAGAACCACAGTCAAGTGACGAGCCGACACCTGAATGAGCACCCAACGCAAATGTTAAGGGCCACATCGCACGCAGCGTTGGGACTTTGGAGCAAAAAAAAAAAAAAAAAAAAACGTGCCCTCCCTCTCGGTATTATTCGTCGGACATTTTTGGCTGCTCGGTCCGTTTATAGGTCGGCAATTATTTTGTCGATGCCGGGACAAGAACCTGGGACCTTTGTCATGCTTGGCAAGGGCCGAACTGACTGGGCTCCCCTGCCCCTCATTATGAAAGAATTAGAGTAGTGTATTTTTTGTAGAAAGATTAATAAGGAGGCAAAGGGAGGGGAAAGATTAATAATAAGGCTGGAAATCAGTGGTAGAAGTGAGGGAAAAAAGTGTGGGGATGCCGTCAATAAGGATGTCATGTCCCATTCCACCTAATAAAAATGTGGTAATTTTTTTCACACCAACTTATCCACCACATATAAGTTTTTTTACTTGGAAGTAAGAGATAAAAAAAAAGTACTATGCAATATTATTATACAAGAAATGTTTTTTATTGCAATTTTTAATTATATTATAGATAAAATTTAAGTTATGTACCTTTTGTTTCCAATCCATTTAGAAGTGACACAATGTTTTTTCTTACATATTCGGCTATTTGCTATTTCTTACATACTTTGCCATAGTAAAAAATATGTAATGTCCATGTTGAGATGGATGATGCACGCTAAATACGTCATTGTCCAAACCAGAAGATGCCGCTCTTTTGAGTTTTAATGCTCACTCAGGTGTCGGCTACGTCACTTGACAGTTGTTAAGAATTAAAAACCCCGTCATCAATAGCCCACTTGTATCTCCAGTGCAACGCTATCACTTTAACTTAGCTTGAGAGTAGATTTAGTTCATTGTATTTCGAGAACTATTCTAATTCTATTTTCGAACATTGCTCGGACACCCCCCCCCCCTTCTTTCTACGCCACATTTCTATATGCCTCCTCCCCCTCCCCCCCAATCCATATTCCATATACCCAAACAATTACAGCTGTATGAACCCTCCCCCTTGTCAAGCGTAGCGTCATTTGTTGATGGTCCCTCTGCCAAAATCATTCGATCCCGCAAACCCCCCTCCCTCCAACCCCCACCCCGTTTCGGAAAAACTACCGCCATTCCAACCAACTTACCAAATCGCCAAACTCTAAAACTTCCCCGCCAAGCTTGGCAGCCCTATCGGATGAAATCTCCGCTTTCGAAGCGGACGAATTGTACCCGGACGAAATCTCCGCATCCCCGTGGTATCAACTGCTAACATTCCCCCTGATGTCGATGACAACCTAAAGTGTTGGTTGCAGAAGCACATGGGCCAAAGTTGCAGCTGTGTTTATATTTCCCCACATGTGAAAGGGAGATTGCGTGTTGGTATGCGAATATTTCGGATTTGGGGGCGCCTTTTGTTATGGGATCGTTGCAAAGTGTCAGTCCGAAGTTTTTAAAACTCTCTGAGGGAAAAACTAAGTGGATGAAGAGTAAGCGTGAAATTTTTGTTCTTACCTTTGTCTTATTTAATTTCCTTTAATAATTTATGAAGTAGTACTTGCAGTTCCCATGGAGATATTAGAGAATGCAAAAGTAATGAATCAATAGAAATAAGTGAGTTGCATGATCATTTAGTTTCCATGGAGATATTCATGACATTATTTTGTCTTCCTACCAATCAGATACTCTTATTTACTTTACCGCACTAGTGCCGAAAGTCCCATTTTCAGCACTGTCTGTGACGTAAGCACGCAAAGTGTCATTTTCGCAACGATTTATGAATGAATATGATTTTTAAAAAAAAGTGAAAATTTTTGCAAGTTGTTATAAAAAAATTTTTTAATGAAAGTTTAATTTTTTTTAATTTTTAAACGTTATATTTCTGTATTTGATGGTTATAAATGGCTACTCCATACGTGAAATTTCAAAATTTAATAAACTTATTAAATTTATAATTTTTAAATTGTGTTGCTGGAAAACCTGACAGCCAATTTCAAAGATTTCCGGGACAAATGTAATTCAGAAAAAGAATTTTCAATAAAGTTCAAATTTCGAAAATGATTGTCTATTTTCTTTTTATAATGGGATATATCGGTTGCCATAATGATATTCTTTACATTAAAATAGTTTAAAGGGCGAAATATTCAAACATCGATTTGATGCAGAGGGATTGATATTTGCATTCCGACATTGCAATCTACGGATCGCCGGAAATATGTCACCCGGCATGACAAATTATTGCAGGATTTTAGTAATTTTAAATGCCTAAACAAATACCATTGTTTCATTTTTCTCGTCATTCAATCAAAATGTAAAGACATATCCTTTTATTAGCAAGGCTTATACCATTTGGAAAAGAAAAAAATATGAATTTACCGAATAGAATTTCACAATACCTCTCGGCCCCAAGCCTCGAATAATAAATTCGAGCATAATCCCTCCATTCTCTATTTTTATAAATCATATAGGCAAAGCGTGAAACACCTTTTTTCTAACTTTGACATTCGCGACCCGAAAGACGGATGCAAGACGCAAAACCCAACGACATAAAGTAACGGAATAGTAAAAAAGAACTGTAATAGTTGGGGCCAAGATGGAACAGTGACTTGGCGAGCTTTTGGACAACTCATCCCTCATTTTGGCGTAATTTTATTTAATTGTATTTATATGAATTTAAATTTGTATTGCATTTTAAAGTTATTGTCAGAAAATGATTGGTAATTAGTTTGCTTCAGAGACGTAAATCTTTCATCTTTCATTCTCTAATTTCCTTCGATTGGTGCTCTGATTACCTCTCTGTTTCCATGTGACATTGATTCAAAAGTCAAGGCTGAGAAATAATTTATTTCCATTCAGCATTTCAGTTGCCACGCAAAAACCTGAAACATGCCAAAATAATTGGAATATTGTTAAAAATTGTCCTTGTAATAATAATGCAATCACATAAAAAAAAAAAAACCACCACACAATTTATCTCGCCAAGTTGTTATGCCAAGTCCACGTGACTTGGGCAATTACGTTAGGTTTGGCTATGTGCTGCCTCATCGGAAATCTTTGATGAACCCCCCACGTGTGCGCCAAACTTATTTGGCGGCGCCCACACGTGGTCATTTTTCCTATTGCCTATTGTGCAGCTTGAAGAAAGGTGTGAGAAACAGGCTTCGGAAGGGGGGGGGGGGAGGTTTCATAGCCCCCCTCCCCCAGTAAAAAAAATATAGAAATGAGTGAAAGGTCACTCGGAAGGAATATCGGCGGGGGCGCTGTTGTTGGCGAGGTATCTTTTGGGGTACTAACTTCATTAGAGATACATAGTTGCCTTAAAATGTTGGATGTAGATACTAACTAAATAAGACGCGATTTACCATTCACCCACTGGTTAATTTTTCCAAAACATTTTGACGATGTGGCCTATTTTTAGATTCCATCTTACGAATTACATCTTAATCTTGTTTTGATGTTCAACTAATACTAGTTCACTTAAAATGTTTTTAAAAAACCATTAAATTGTTTAATAGTTTTACGGAGGCATTGCCAAGGGGCCCAGAAAAAAGCCTGGCTTCTCTTGTATTGAAGTTTGAATAGGAATTTGTATAAGGGTTGTAAATTTCATACTGTAAACTGTATTTTGTTTCAAGTTCGCATTTTTTTGTTTTGTTTGAAAAATCATTATCTGACAAATCATCATTTTTTTCAAGTACAAAATTTTAAAACTCTATGATTATTCATTTAGTTTAGATAATTAACTCAGATTTCGCATGGTTTTTCAATGAAACTTTCATTAAAAGCACAATAATTTTGAATCACAAGACCAACGGTTAATTGAGGATTTAAAGAAGTAATTTTTTTATAAATACTCTATCCAACTCTACTTAACTTATTATAAAGATACTAGAAATTAGTACCGTTATATAATTATTCCATTACATATCATTTATCTCCATACCCATATCATATACAGTAGAACCTCGATTACCCGATCTAATAGGGATAGAAAGGTGGGTCGGATTATAGAGAATTTTCTTAAATAATAAAACTTATGACTTAGAAGAGCGCAAAATATTCCACGGAACTCAATATTTCATACACTCACAATACACATACATTTCATACACGTTAATTTCCTGATTTTAGAATCGGTTCCAATTGCAGAATCGCCGGATAATTCCGATTTCGGAGGAGATTCTCGATTTTTGAATCGAGGAAGTTCGTCGATTTCAATATTATCAGAGATTCCTCACTTTTAGAATAGCTGTAAATTTCTGAAACTTGTTTCTTTTGTGAAGAACCGAAAATGACTTCGTTGGAGAAATTTATCGAACAGAGAAGTCCGGATGAAAGAGGGACGGATAATCGAGGTTCTACTGCAATTATTCCATTGCTATTTGGCGACAATTACTCCTCACCATGGCACTCCCCAAAACATAACACAAAAAAGGTCACGAGTGGCAACCCTAAGCCAAAATCTCTTTTGCACCTCGTCTGTCCCCTCCTCCCCCTATTCCAAAGAAGAACTTTTCTATTTCTTTTCGGGGTTCTTCGATTGCTTTCTTTACTCCCCTCCCTCCCCCCATTTCTTATTTTTTCTTCTTCGGTATAAGTTGGAATTCCAAGGCTTAGAAAAGAGGATTAGGGACGGGTATGAGAATAACGTTCTGTTATTATTTATATGTTATTTAATTCGTCGGATTGGTAATGTATAGAGAAGAGGTCACGTTACAAAGCCAATAAATCCGTTTATAGCAAAATCAGTAAAGTGTTAGACGATTTTTTAAAAAATAATATGTAAATTTTGTCTGCTAAACTATATCTCAAATTACATTACAGGACCGCTCTTTCAAGAAATAGCAGATGCGAAGCACTGCGCAAAATTCGATTTTATACTTTGTTGGTAAACTCATATTTAGAATTTTCATGAAGTACAAAGACGCCATTTTAAATGTTTATTCCGTTTTTTAGATGGAATAAATTTGATGAAATGTGTAGCTGTGCATATCATTGTTTAAAACACGTTACATTTTTTATGCATACATTTTACGTTTTTTAAAATAACTTTTATCTCCTCTTCTTTTTATCTAAATAATAATGTAAATAGATTGCAAATTAAATTTGAACTTTTTCATGCATTCTAAATTGGCACGAGGCTCCCTTTTAATCGCGGTGCAACGTGCACGTCCCCGGGGAACCCAGTTGCTAAGGTGCTTGTCTTGCTCGCGAAAAGTCCGACGTTCGGGTCCGAGCATGGCCAAAATAACTCAATATAAGCCACATATGCATCCAAAGTAAAATCCGACAAATACCACCCCGTGTAGAGGGATTGCACGCTAAATATGCTCAAAAGTTCTTACACCGCATAAGATGTCGATTTGTCACTTGACTACACTCTTAAAACAAACGAGCGATTTTAACTCAGTCTGAGTTAATTTTCACTCCTCCAGTGTCGAAAATGCACTTCCCCTATAGGAGTGTATCCTTTGTGTGTTAAACCTCCGACAGGATCACTCCAAACGAGTGATTTTAACCAACTCTAACCCTCGTGTAGTTCGTGAGACGGTAATGCAACCTATTGAGGCTCTCTTACACTGACAACGAAAAACAATTCTTAAATTTACGACGCCCGTCGCCAATAGCTCTATAGTTGAACTCATAGTTTCCTTGCACAGAAGCCACGACCATGGGCGGTGCTATAAAACGCTCGGAGCAATCAGATGAAGAGAAAATTTTAGCCATTTTATTTTGTCTTCATCTGATTGTTCCGCACGTTTTATAGCTTCGCCCATGGCCGTGACTTCTTTGCAAGGAAACTATGAGTTTAACTATAGTGCGACGATATTTCAAACTAAACTAAAGACAAAATTTCTTTTAAAAAAAACTACTTTATTTTAAAATAACCGCTCCCAAGCATAAACTTGTTTTTCACACATCCCAATATAGGGGATTATAAACCGCTGTATTTCCACAGCTGGGGGCTTCCTATATTTTTTGTGGAGGGGGTTTTCAGGGGGGTGGTTTTTATATATCTTGAGGTGTTATTGGAATACTGGGGGAGAGAGGCCACTGCTTCTTTTACCGGGATGTTTTGAAGCGTTGATCGGTTCGAGTTAGAATGGTTTTTGTATTATCCGTTTTTGTGGGTTGGATTATGTACGGTTTGTATAGCTGCGTAGTGCGTATGCGGGGGTATAAAGTGAAGTTTGGGAAGAAAAGTATTTTTTGGGGTATTTTCGGTTATGCGATCGGTGGTACAGGTACACTGACCAAGTTTCTACCTTCGTCTCCGAATAGAAACGTTAATTTTAAGATTTTTTTTTAATTCGTAAATAAATTGGTCGTAAATAAATTGTTAAGGGCTATGGTCTTCAATTGTCGCATATTTCGTTTTTTAGACATTAAATTCAAACAGAAAACTCACTTCGAATCGCAAAGTACCTGTCGAACTATAACTATTGCTTTAAAATGCACGTATTTTTTCAATAAGTATGAAAACAAAAAAAAATGAAACAAATTTGAAAGGTGAATAAATAATTTCAAAAATGATTTGTTAATAACGAATACCATAATTGAATGACAGATGCCGACTCTAGTTGAAAAATCGAAAATCTTAAAAAAATTAATGATTAAGTAATCAGATAATAATTTGGCCTTCAAGTTTTTTTGTTGTTGTAAATATTGCTATGTTCCTACGTTGTTAAAACAATTCGTAAATTGTAAAAAACTACTTCGACTTAGGTGATTTCAATCCTATTGCATTTTGTAGTATAGTTTAGTTTGCTGTTCAGTGATCTAGCTATGTATAAGAATTGTGCAAATTATCCGCGTTTAATTTGTTCATATGCTTTTTAAACAAAAACACCGAAAAAAAATTATGCTTTATGAAAATTTATTACTAAAATCATAGCCGGAAATTTAATCACTGACACTCATCTGGGCCGGCTAGATTTCAAAATATACATCATAAAATTGAAATTCTCTTCAACATTCCCAGAGCCAAATCTCAAACCGTTTACTTACTTTTTAAATTAATCGCCAAGGTAGCCACAAACGGCGATAAAGACACCATTCTAGCCACAACTCAATTTCCGAATACAAGATGCGGGGGGGGGGGGAGGGAGGGGAGGTGTAAAGGGGCCGTGAGGGGCGGAGACGACCAAAAGATGAATTGCTGTTGCCCTTCCACCAAACTATCGTCTGATATATATTTTTTTGTTATCGTTTGGATATTCAGTAGGGTCCCCAACTGGAGTGGGAGAAGAAAGTCTAGGGGAATGTTGTATTCTTGGGAAAAGAGGGTGTTGCGATTTGTTACTTGGGGATGGGGAAAGCCGGAATTTGTTGATTGTAGATTAATCTAAGTGTCCGAATCGTGTAGGGGGTGGGCTAATGAGTTTTGGGGAACGGGACCAGTGTGTTAGAAATTGGATGAAGAAATTCAGGGGCAATTGTGCTACAAATGCAATTTGTAGATCGGCAAAGTAGTGCGATAACACTGATGAATATTTGCTATTTTAGGGACACAAAAAAATAGTTCGAAATTATTTTAAAATTTTGAATAAATAATTTTACAAAAAATATTCGTAGCAATTTTAAAAAGTGGGATTATAGCGACACTCTAAGTTACCTGTATTTTAATTTTTTTCTTAAAACAACTTGCAAAATTATTCAATACAGTCGAAGAAATGTGGCAAGGAAAATAGTTTTTTTCCCATTGGATTAACATTGAGGCACTTTAGTTTGAAGACTCCCGGCCCAGCGAGCACATTCCCCCTTAAATAACTAATATTTAATATTTTTACAGGAAAATGTAGGCGTTAATAAGGTTCTCAAAGTGACCATTGTTGCGTTACTTTTCGTTTAAAAATTCTTTTGTTGAAAAAAACACTAAACAGTCAGCTAAAACTGAGTTCAGCAATTGCCAGTAATCGGTACACTTATCGTTTTGACACCTACATTTGTTCGAAGATACATAAAAAATACTAAGTGATTTATTTATTTCTGCATTGTTTGTTCAATAACAATCAACCGATTCTTATAGAAAAGCACGTGCCACATCATTTAAACCGTTTTCCCCATCGAAACCGAAATTAACACGCAATCAACATCGGAATAAACTCGTCACGTCACTAGGTTCCGAACAGCTTTAGACATTACAATGCATGTGACGCCTCGAACCCTCGAATTACGTGAATCTGCCCACAACTGTCCGTCCGTCCACTTCATTCAGGTTTTTATTTTGTCAGGAAAAAAAAAGTTAATGCATGAAGAAAATATATAAAAAAAAATCTAGGATTAGAAAAGAACAAATTTCCCCTCCCTCCATAGCATCCAAGATGTAATCTCGCAGTTTTTTGAAGAAATAACTATTTGATATATTTTATCCGTTTGTTTTAATGGTAAAGAACATTGTATTTGTCTTTTGAAATGTAATTTTTATTATTTTCAACATTGAATAATTGATTGGGGAAAAATTGTGAGTGACATGGCTCCTGCAATGTTATCATTCCCGATTTTGGCATTTAAAATCCCCATGATTTTGTATGAAAAAAAATATATTCAATTTTGCAATACATAAAACTATTTTTATTTTTACATCTTCCTTATTAAGATTATATGGAAAAAAATCTCTTTATAGACGCAAAAATATGTATGCATAAAAATGAAACAAATTTTAAAGAATGATACACATACTTCATACTTGTTTACACTAACTTGTAAAACTTTCAAATATCGGAATTTGTGATGATACTTCGGAACCAATTAGCAAAATAATTTGAAAGGAAATAACAAATGAAAAGCTGGTACTACTTTTAAATCGGGTTTATATTTAAAAATATTTTTTCAATTTTTAAAAATTCATTTCTTAATTTTTTCCTTAAAAAAGTATTAAAATTCGGCAGTTATTATTCGGAATAATACTGCAGCTTGCTTTTGGAGGTTATAACGAAAAAACATACTTGAGTCGCATTAGGTCACCTTGCTAATTCGAATTAACGATTTGATACGTATATTTTTAAGCCACGAAGACATTAAACCGTTCTCAGCAAAAAACTCACGCGTTACATCCTATAATCTTGTCATTGAAAATACCATCATCTACTCAATCGGCCGTGCCCAGATAAACCAGATCTCTCCCTCCCCTCTTCCCTCCCCCCCGTTAGTAACCCCAACACCGTGGGTTAAAAGAACCCACCCTACTCTCTGTGCCATTCAATCGCTCTTCACGTGGGGTTGCCTGGTTTGGCAGTGAAGCCCGCCGTTTGGCTAATATATTTTTGGAAAGGTGAATTTGTGAGGTTTCTTAATTTTTTTGATTTTTAGTAACCTTCTTGATGTTAATTAATTTTGAAGCAATGATTTTGATGTGGAACTGCTATGAAGTCCGCTTAAAAGGGAATTCCCTCAAGGCATAGCTCTGACTTGTATAATAACACCATAAAAATTAAATTTGTAATTTTTAAAAAAATATAAATTGTTTTATTAAAATGCTAACCACACATTCACTTATTTTGACTTGTTAGTCATTTCTTGACTTTTGAAGCTTTACAAAATTATTGTTTAAGAAGAGGGACTTGCGATTTTTTGCTGCTTAGGGCGTTCATGGTTTTGAATTTTTTTAAAAAAAATATTGCTTCTATTTTTGTGAAATTTTTTATATTTCTTTTTCCAAGCAAAATTCGACGTTACTTGGTTGTGGTTGTCAATCATGAGGCCCGTCGCTGATAACCCTTGCGTATCTCTCCTGCGACTTTAATTTCCCCAAAACTAACACAAACAAAATTAGCTTATTAAATATGTATATTGTGACGTTTTGAAATATTGCAAAATGTATCGATTATTTTTGCAACAACATCTTTCAAACAAAAATTAAAATAGAAATTTATCCCTTGGTAAAAAAAAATGTAAAGTTTGCTAACATTTTATGGTAAAAAATAATCTTAACATCAAATTAATAAGTGCTATGTAATTCCTTAAAAAACAACAAATAAACAAATGATAAGAATTAATTTAAAGCTCAAATGAAACTAAAATACCGATAACAGTAGCTTGTCAAACAAATTAAAAATGAAACCATCTCTCTGAAATAACCATTGGCGACCACATCTGCCTTGGCGACATCTCATCCGGCAACCCTGTCGCGCAGTTCGCGAAAAAACACCGCACCGCGCTCCCCGCCGCTTCAGTTCAGTTCCAGACAGTGCTCTCGCGCACGATGTGTCATTCTGTCCGCGCTTTCGAACGTTCTGTTTCGTTATTATTTCCCTCGTTCGATTATGGATTATCGTCTGTCAGCTGACCCCTTGCCGTGTCCTTTTGCAGGGGATGGGCCGTGATGGTCCCCGCCAACGCCCGCTATCGCCTGCTGCTTCTC
Source organism: Hylyphantes graminicola (assembly GCA_023701765.1). NCBI lineage: Eukaryota > Metazoa > Arthropoda > Arachnida > Araneae > Linyphiidae > Hylyphantes > Hylyphantes graminicola. The sequence goes on along the minus strand of CM043118.1, from coordinate 63,262,915 downwards.
TTGGCCATAATTATCGTCTGCTGCGGCTCGACGCAAGGTAAGTGTTTGTTCTATTTCTCACCTTGTTTTCCCTGGAACTCTTCTGATCGTAACTTGCCAGGTTTCCTTCTGGTCGAATAAAGTACTTGAAAACTACTTTGTTGTTGGGGACGTTTCTGAAAAGCCCTTTTGAGACATAACTGAGACGTAAATAGTTTACATTGAGCAATAGAGTTCTATTTCGCACCTTGTTTCCCTGGAAATCTGATCGTAACGTGCCAGGTTGACTTCTGGTTCGAAAAAAAAAAAAAAAAATACTGAAAAGCAACTATTTTTGTGGAAAGACATTTTAGACATATTTTTTCATTTTAGACATATCGACCCGTAATTTTAACACGTCATAAGTTTCTATTAGCTAATGATGTTCAAAAGTTATGACCATGTGCTCCCCTAATTGTTTTGAGCAGTGCTGTTTCGATTGCCTATAAAAAAATAATAGAGTCAAAGATGTCACTTATGAAAATCGTTACATCCTTACCTTTACTGATTACATTGGATTTTAAACCTGATAAAAGTCACCTTAGTAACTTACAGGAACCCAATATACAATATAACCTTAGAGTGCATAACATAGTTGCCAAATAGTGATTCTGTCTGGTTCGAAAAAGTTCTTAAAAATTACCTTTTGTTTTTATTGTAGACGATCAAGAAGTGACTTCATTTAGGGCTTTAATTAAGTCATTAGTTTTGATTAATCACTTAAATTAAACTGCTAAGTGATAACGTAATCTAGAACCTAAACCTAACTGATTGCATTAGATTTGAAACTAGAAAAAGTAACAGTAGTATTCTAACTAGAATAAACTCAATATTACCTTAAAGTACTTGTAATTGTTGTCCTTGAACGTAACCTAGTTACTTACCAGACAGTAGTTTCTTCTGGTCGCAAAAAGTCTTTCGGAGGATTTTTGTGTGTGATCTGGATGTTAAAGTTAAATCAAATAAATTATTGGACGTAAAAATGCGTCGTGAGCTTCGATTAAACAATTTTAGAATTTTAATTGTTAAATAACATGATTTCCATAGGTTTTACGACCATGAAAAAAAATTGACCTTTTTTTTCCTTATTAGGCGCAAATGATTTTCTTTTTATGTCAGTAATCATTACTTAAAATCGGAAGGAATATTTGCTATTTGTTTAACTGGTCAAACGGTAGCAGTTAATTGGATGATCTGATATCAAAAAATTTCTTCAAACTGAAATGAATAAGACTTCGAAACTACTTTTTTTTACCAACTTCAGGACAAAGTAAAAACGAAATTTAGAAAATTCAAGCTTATCTCCCCTTCTTTTACAGAAAAGAACGTTTTAAATCGAAGGTCGTCAGGTTTCCCGCTAAAAATGCAATCTTTAAAATGTTTATAACACCAAAATCGATGATTTAATTCAAATTCCTGACAACGTTACATATCCTTACACAGAAGCGTAGCGTGCCTTGGCGGGGCCCCGTATAAAAGTTTGTTTGGGGGCCCTAAGGAATGGCATAGATTTCTCACAAAAGAAAAAAATGCATAAAAAACTAAAAGAAATATTTATTCATCATAGTTAATATTCACTTTTTCCAAAAATTTTACAAACAATTAAAATTAAATGTACACTCTCCTTGCCTTTTTTTCGGCAAACTGATTTATTAAATCATTTATAGCTGATGATGACTTTCGTTTTTCTAAAGTTTCTGCCTATATGGGCAATAGTGACAGGTCTGACAGGCGTTCCTGTCACATCGAAGTTCTTAAGTACTTTTTTTTTTTATCAGTTTTAATTTTGAAAAACTTATTTTAGCAGTTGCATGCGGTTGTAACTGGAATGGTCAAGAATAAAAAAACATGCTGTTATTACCTCGAGAAAACTTTATGCAAGACTATAGAATTTTTTCAGCAATAATTCTATGAGTTCCTTAACACGTTGGCTGCAGCGATAGCGATGAAAAACTTTCATCGATAGAGGCTGATGTGAAGTAGAAGAACATCCGGTTTTATAAACCAGTTCGTTGCAATGGAAATGAACAAACTCTTCTTCATTTTCGAAAATGGAACAATCTTAGTTCGAGGTCGTAAAATTACAAAGTTAGGTTGAATTAAGTCGCTAACTAAAGCTACATGACAGCTATTCATAAAAATACAAGGAAATGTTCCTGTCTTTTCCGATCGGATAACTCAACGCCTGTCAGCACTAATTATTGAATTGAAATCCCATAACCAGATTTTGATTCAGTGATCAACTTTTCGACTATGAAATCATCATTAAATGTTCATAATTCATAATTTTCGGGTTGATTAGGTTTGAAAAACTGCAAAAAATAAAACAGACTTTCTTCAATTTTTTATAGCTAGATAGTTGAATAACAAACTAAACCGCACTACAAAATGCAGTACAGGTCTGGTGACTGGTAGCCCTACACTTGAGACGATTCGAAAGATTTAATTTATTCGTAATTTGAAATAGAAAAGAATGCACTCTTTTAAATCATCAAGTAATATTAAAAGCACAGTGGGATCGGTTGCAAAATGGAAAATCTGATAATCTACATTCTATATCCTCAAATTTATCACCAAATAACCTTAAATTTGTGAGCGGTGAGCTCGAGAACGGACGCGCAGGGTGCGGCAGACCCAAAGATTGTTTAGAACTAATATTCTTATGTTACTTTTATCAAATTGTCAAACGAACTTGAACTCTTAAGAACGGTGGGCGAAATGGTAGTATGAATTTCATCAGAATGTGATGTTATCGGTGAATCGGAACCACGGGACGCGCGTCCTCAGCAGCCGAAGTGCTAATGGAATGAATTTTTCGATTTTCAGATTTTAAGCATGTTTTTAGAGCCTTTAATTATTCATGAAGATTAACTGAGATGTCTTTACTATATTTAGCCGATAGTATAGTTTTCCGGAAGCGTTTTATATCTCTTCGTTTGAAGAAGACATGAGTTTCTCCGGTTGTAATATTTCGAACTTACTACTCAGGTAACAAAGGCTCTGAATCCTTTGTTTAGCTTTAGAAATTAATCTATCTAAACAGCAATAGTATACATTGAATTTGAAATACGATTCTGGGTCTGAAATTCTCATCTTGTGATAGCTCATAAAAAAAAGCGCTTCGTTATATTTCGCCTTTTGTTTTTTAAAACAGTTTTTGCCCTCCACTCTTTTGCTAAATCTTTGGACTCGTTTAGCAAACTATTGAATGAATTTTAATTCCTTAATTCGTGAGGGCTGGGGAGCCCAGTCGGTTAAGCACTCGCTTAGCATGCGGAAGGTCCCAGGTTCGGGTCCGGGCATCGCCAAAATAGCTGCCGACCTATAAACGGCCCGTGCAGCCAAAAATGTCCGACGAATAATACCCCGTGTAAGGGAGTGCACGTTAAAAAGCCTTCAAAGTCCTAACGCTGCGTACGATATCGCCCTTAACGGTTGCGTTGGGTGCCTATTCAGGTGTGGCTCGTCACCTGACTGTGGTTCTAAAATACGACGCCCGTCGTCAATAGCCCTCGTGTAGCTCTAGTGCGATGATAATTCAAAACCAAACCAAACCTTAATTCGTCCAGTCTATTTAGAAGATTACTTAATAACCGTTGAATAACTGACTTAAACGGGAAAATCTCGCAGCCCATGATAACCTATGTAGAGTTAGAGTAGAGTGTTGCCAACTTTTGAACGCACGCTTTATGCGGGGGGGGGGGGGAAATTTACTTTGGTCATTTGTGATTTTTTGAAGTTTTTATTAATTTTTGCTCACGCACGTTGGGGGCCCCCGTGGCCCGGGGGCCCCGTATAATTGATACGGCGGTAGCTACGCCCCTGTCCTTACAGCAAATAATCTACCACAAGATTAGTTACAACTTTTCCCTATTAGGACCCCGTAATCTCCTTATAAGGCACCGAATTCCATTATCACAATAGGGATTCTCAGGTGTGACTCTCGCGTTCGCTTTCGAATGCAGGTGTTTCCTTCTGGATAGTGGGGGGGAGGGGGGCATCTTCGAACACGTGCACAAACAATGTAGGGTTACCCCCTGACTTTGACTTTTTTTAGTTTTGAACCCACAGACAGAAAGTTTAGCCGTGAATGTATTTATTTTGTCCAAGTAATTTTTATGGACTGTTTAGGTTTAGGGGTTGACTATTCAAATGAAAGAATACCTTTCAAAACTTATGATAAAATGATAATCATCAATAATTTCAATTATTTTTTTGACTTTTTTTAAAATCGTGTTAATTTAATAATATGGTTGAGTTGCACTAATAGTGGTAGAACTAGATCGTGTTTTTTTATTATTGCTATTTATAGTTGCAGGTTACGTTTTATATTTTGTTGAAACAGTCTTAATTCTAAAGCAATTTCAGAAAGGCTGTATAACTATTCGAATGTTTTAATTATGGCTACGACTCCAAACCCTCAAATCAAAAGTAACCTAATCTATTACCAATCAATTTTAAAAAGCAAGAAAGCAACTTTCATGCCTTATCCAGCTTCTATATACGACCACTTACCACCATTAAAATTTTACTTTTCATTTAATAATTTGTCCTCCTCAGAGGGCCTTGCTTGACTTACGCCTTTTTATGGAAGGTTTTTCCATTCTAAATATCCGCCTTTGCGCGCGAGTGTTTACCAACTAACGCCTAACGTTCTTGGAAAAAGAGAAGAGAAAAAAAAAAAAGAACGCTAGAGTTGTCAGTCGAGTAAGAGTGTCATGTTGCTTTTCCCAAGGAGCACTGCACTGACAACTATTCGGGAATTCCCGCTGGGGGTGGAATGTTTTTGTATAGGTTATTTGTAACGAGATTGTGGCAACGAGAAAGTTACTGGGATATTGTGTTTGTGCTCGGTCATAGGCATAGAACAAATTTCCGGCTTTTAAAATCGTATGTTAAGCACATTACATAGGACATAACAAAATATTCATCAACCCCGATGGAGCAATTTAAATTACTTTTGTTTTAGTTTTTGCTGTCTTTTTTTGTACACCGATCTAATTAATTTAAAAAAATATTTTTTAATTAGTCTAAGTAATTAAAGTAAAATGAATTTATCGTGTTTTTGGAAATTACTACATAAGTTTTAATGGACATGTTTCACATCGTGTGACATTATGAATGAAAATATGTTCTCGATTGGTTAAAATCAATGTAATGGGCGAAACTTACCATGTCAAATTCCCAATGTATTTAGGAATGATTTACGTCACATGAAACAAGCTAATTATGCCTTAAATTAATCTTTAACTGCAATTAATATTACAAGCTCTTCCTAAGTTTTTATAAATAATACCGTGTCAAAAAATATTAACTTGAGGTATAAAAATGTTTTATTGGTAAGCTAGACCAACATGAAGTCTAGGATGGTGTAAATCTGAGTCTTTCAGCGATCAATCGCAACCAACCAAGCAAAGCCATTTCTTTAAAATTGCTTTCTTTTACTTTACCCGTTTTCTACCCAACTCATTTTTGTTTACCCCGTTTCCTATATTTTGGGCTATTCCATTTCGCCAGGAGGGAGGGGTGAGAGGGGTATGCTAGGAGAAACAGGTGCATTTCCTTCCTGTTTTATTTTTACTGTAAACAGAAGGGGTCAGTTTTTAGGTCCGAGATTGTTTTTACTCCCCTCTAGGGCAAAAGGAACAAAACTAGAGAATCGGTAAAAAAAGGAGCGTTTTAAGTCTTATTTTGCTGACTTTTTTTGTAATAGTATTTTGAATAAAATGAAATGAAAATAATGAATTACTAAAATGGATACCCAAAGAGTGAAGAGTTAAATTACATTCGTGTAAAAAATAAGTACCATTCTATTTTCAAGGGATATTTCGATTACGTTTAAACCTTTCAGCTGTTTTCGTTTGCATTTGTGTATTATTTCTGATATTGGCATTTTCTTGTTTGTTATGATCTTTAAACTGTTGATGTAGGATTAAAAAAAGTAAGCATTTTAAATTCTATAGGTAAACTTAAGGTGCCTCTCAATCGAAATTTTGGATTTTATTTTTTCTCTTGAGACAATTCGTAAACAACTTCGAAACATTCCATAGTTCAATAACGCAAATGTTACTCCCTAGCTCTAATACAAAAATCTTTTTTATACTTAAATAAAACCTGATTAAACTACATTTTAATTTAAATACCCCGTCCCATCAATAAATAGTTCAGAGTAACCCTAATAATGAGGATTTTATAATCTTCCATCTAGCCCTTGTTTTCCTGTCAAATTAAGATTCTCCAACGCGTGCTCTCATTCAGTTACGATTTGTCTAATCAGCTAATTGATTGCTATGGGGCACTTCCGACGCTCGTTAAATCAACCGACGGAAAGTTTAGGACCTTTTTCCGGCGGGCGGAAGTTTTCATTGAACTTGGTTTGCCTATTTCATTCTTAATTCTTTAGTTTTGGTATTTGTTTATTTTAGTATTGTACCTTCGCAGGTTCTGTCCTGGTGTTAGCCATCCCGTAAGCGGACCGTGTTGGACAAAAACAAACAAACAAAATACCTAATAAAATTAAATTAAAAAATAATACCGTCCGTGTGTATGAGACTGGTGAACTTTAAATATGCCGTAGTTCGCCTCGTATAGAAAGCTTGCAGTTGTGTTAGGTAATCTAAATAAACAAAATATTAGACAAACAAGGCCCAAAAGCCCGGACAATGTGGTTGGACAAAATATGTTGCACCGAAATTTTTTTTTAAAACAACGTTTTTAATAAATATTTTTTTGACAAACACTGAAATATTCTTTGAGGTATCATTTTTGGGCCATTCCATGGTGTCGGACGTACAAATGAACTCAAACTTTCCAGCAAGTTTTGCTGTTTTAAGCCTTTTTTTTTTTAATTTGTCAAACAATACTAACAATTTACGAGCAAAATACAAAATCATCATGTGCAGAAAGCTTTTGTATTTTCAAATTTCGCCAGATCCACTTTTTAAATAAATGCTACTTCTCGCATTCCATCACTTACAATAACTTTTCAAAGTCATTTAACCAAATATCCTCCTACATAATATCCCCCTATTCCAAACTCGGTAATATTTTTCAATAGCCTCTGATCAATAATAGTCCCACAATAGAGACTATAATAAAGGAATCCAAGGGCCGGGATTCCAGACATGGGGGCCCCGTATAAGGGCTTCACAGGTCCCCGCGTTACAATAGATCAACTTCCATTTAGTTTGACAAGCAGGGGGGCGGTGACCTTCTAGAAAACTCCATTATTATGGGACCCCATGATTCTATGGGCCACTACAGAATGTGGGCGAATTTTTTGGGGTCTTTTTTTATTATTTTTTTTATTAATAGGTCGTATATTTCGTGTTGTATATAATAGTGGGGGTAACTCCGATTTGGTGTTGGGTGAATGGTTTTCTTTTCTATTTATTGGGCCTCCTGAAAATCGATATTGGTTATTATCCTCCTACGAATTGATTGTTTTTATATATTTGGAATTCTAGTTTATATTTATTGGCCTCCTGGAAAATCGATATTGATTTATATTATCCTCCTGGAAATTGATTGTTTTTATATGTTTGGGAATCGATTGTTATTGTTTTCTTTAGGATTTCTGAAAAGTAACTTAATTTATTTGTGTGGCGAATTTATTTTATTTTTTAAAAATGCCAGAAAGATTGGCCTGTTCTATAACCCTGTTTCTTCTAGTTGCCTACTCTTCCACACTTAATATACTCTACACTGAATATGCTTGCAACATTTTCAATTTAATGTATATTCAAGTAAAAGTAAAGTTGAAAATATTGATTCTAATTATAGAGATATATTGTTATAATTAGAATATTAATTCTAATTATAACAATATAGATAAATAGCTGTTGTCAAAAACAGCCCTCGCACTTTATCTGACTAGGTTTTAAGTAATCATGAATCATTTAGCAGATAAAAATAATTGTAGTAGATATATCTACGTTTTCCCGGCTTATAAATGTTAAATCTATTTTGCTAATTCTGATTAAATTCGCGGACGGGCAGACAAGCCGTTTACGCGATAAGATACACAAAATTGTTCCCAATTACAAAAATAAAAGAACTTTCTTACTGTGAATCACTTTCACTGGTGGTCCCTGACAGTTTACCCTCCGAATTCTTTTCTATTCTGTGTTTATCTTAGAACTTTCCTAGAATCGGTAAGAATGCGAAAGATAGTCCCCATTCTCCCCCCTTTTTTCCGACTATCAGTCCTTGTTACACGACTTTCTGTAGGTAATTGTGTCCTTTTTGGTGGTTTGAACGCCTCTTTGCTTCTACCCAGTAAATACTAGAACGTTTGCTGTTTCCAAATCCTTTTGAGTTTTGAGACATCTTTCGGAAATGCTCTAATGGAATTGTGTTTGAACAGGAATTTCTCCAAAAAGATCATGTTTGGACATTCACGTATTTTGTATTTCAGGTGGAAACGCCATTTGTTGATTCTGGGTCTTTTAATATTGATTGGTTTAGGTTCCTAATAGATATTCTGTCGTGGGCAGGTAAACTACAATAACCACAACAATGAATTGAACCATTTTCGCCCTGAAATAATCAGTCACTTATTATACTTTCTTGTAGGTTAAAGTTTTTGAGTTCTTACAACAACGGTTCAAGTCATTACACTCCGTGCCAACCTTATTTGGGTAAAATCAAAGAAGGAAAAGCGCGGTTAGTCCGTCAGTTGGACACTCTTGTACTGTAATATTTACATGCAAAATGATCTGAATATAATTTAAATAAAATACTTTTCATTCTGATAAAATTGCGAAATTTTCTCAAATAATATTGAAATCTGTCAGACCTAAAACGAAATTAATGTTTTAAACATGTTTTCTGGATGGATTCACAAATAATTTATTTGACTCTTTACATCCGGGGAGGATCTTTTCCAATTTCTATTTACCCAACTTAGGTTGGCAAGGAGTGTAGTCCTGATACTATAGTTTACCTGAACACGCAGTATACCTCCAGTTCCATAATCATGGCACGCCTTGTTTAAACTATGGTTGTGTCGACAACTACTAGTTCGAATGCTTCCAGAATTCTTAATAGTCCTTCAGCTTACTTAACCTCAATGAAATATTTTCTACGCCATCTGTTCTATAAAATAATTTTTTAATAAAACTTAATTCTGTTTCATTCATGCCCTATTGCAAAACTGCTACCTTCGAAATTAAAACCGCCTTACCGTTTCTGCGGTCGTAAATTGGTTAGATTTATGAACGCGTCGCACACGTTTCCCGCTGAAAAATACGATAAATTTGTCGCTATCTCGCCGAAACCACCTACTCACCAACCACCCTTGAATTCCAATTAGGATTGATGAAAAAAAAAAAAAGCATTTGAAACGTGCATGACTTTACAGAACGTGTCCAGTCCATTTGTGTATTTCCGCCACCCTTATTTGAAACACTTTAGGGATGGAAAATTGATACCGTTTTTTTCCCGCTCGGTTTTGACCGAATAACCGGTTTTTCATGAGGCCGGTCTGAACAGGAAACCGGTTTTCTGCGGGGAAACCGTCTAAAAACCGGAAATCGTTTTTTTTTTCACAAACCGCACCAGCGTTTTTTTTTTAATTATATAATTTTTTAAAACTTAGTTTCCAACAAAACACTTTTAACATTTAATTTGTCGGGTTATTTTTTATTTGAAAGTTGAGTTTAAAAATTAATTGATTTTTTCCAATTAATTGATAAAAAACTGTAAAACTTCTTTTATTAAAAAAAAACATCGGTACACCGTTTTTTTCCCATTAAAAAACCGGTTTTGCTGAACACCGGTTTTTAAGTTTCGGTTAAACCAAAAAAAACAGTTTTAAAACAACGTTTTTTTCCTGAAAAACCGCCATCCCTACCGTTTCTTATTTGGTTGGCGGCGAGTATAGTTTTCGTGAGATTTTTTGTACACAAGTTTCTTTTGGTGTGACAGAATCATTTTTTTTTGTGTAGTATGAAATTCGGTTGCTTGGATACAGTAAATGGTTTTTAATTAGCTTGATAAAAATTCATTTTTTAAGATTTGAGTTTTAATTACTACATGCAACATGAAACTCTGCAGGCTACGGACAGTACTTTTGACCCCCCGCTATCTAGAAAACAATGCTATAATATACTGCTTTGGTGGTTTAACTGCACTAACCACTAATCAATAAATTAGACCGTTTTCACTCTGAAAAAAAGAGAGTTTTGGTATACTTTCGTATAGGTCAAAGTTTTTGAGTACTTGCAACAATAGTCCAAGTCATTAGTGCTAGTTACTGCATCTTACCTACCCCACGGCAGTATTGATGTGCGACTATCGATTATACTTGAATTGACTGGCACAAAATATAAGTTAACGCAATGACCCATGCAATGCCGGGTTTTTGGAGAGTGATTAATAAATGTGATCTCAAGTCGATATACGGTTCCTTGTTTTTTATGTGAATTTTCAAATGTTTAACTAGAATTTATTCTGCATTTGGACTAGTGGCCGTTTTCGCATTTTCATTTTTTAACAACATTGGCGCGTTAACGATTAAAAAAGGTTATAAATATTGTCGATTTTTTTTATTAAGGGAGTTATTTAGGCAATATAGTAGATAACACCTCAAAACAGAAGATCTTTTTGTCTATTTTTGCAAAATTTGAAAGTTAAATTTGGAATTATTTTTTGAGACAGACCCACAATTCTTTTCAACAGCTTAGAACATTAGTTAAATAAGTAGTTATCAATAATTAAGTTGGAATAATAAAAGCTACATTAGCTCTTTAAAATTATAGGTGAGCACCCGCCTTAGCTTCTATGTGGCACTTAGATTACAAATCGCAAATTTTACGTCTCATCACTCACCCAGGAGTTCTGCTCAATGACATTTCGATCCTTCTTTTATCCCGAAAAGCACCAAACGTCAAAACCTAAACTTTTATAAATTTTATTAAATAGGTTTATAAAAGTTTTAACTATTATTACAAAAATCACCACTAAGCTGATCGTTTTCCAAGACTTGTTGCGCAAGTCTTACGAAAATGTTGAAGTTTACTATAAATACATTTTAGAGTTTAAAATTCTTTAATTAAAGCAAGTTTGATGATTTGACTTGGTTCCATTCTGTAATAAATATAGTCATTGCGACGCACCTGAGGCACTTATTGCCAAATCTTCGTCCACCAGACACAACTATTACAAGGGAGACTGCGCACGCAGTAGATGGTTCGTTTTGAAACAGTTTTTCAAAAAATAAAAAAGATAAGGTATTGTGTAGGAAGGAAGATTAGTTATAATAGTTAGTAGAAAAGAAAGTAAAACTACATCTTTTTGAAGTCTATATTTGATTTTCTTGCCTCATTGCAAACATCAGTTTTAAAAGATAAAATCGTTTATTTGACGAATTTTTTAGAAGCTTTTATCCATTTGAGTTATTTCGCTAACAGAACTCAATCACGAAACAATTAGATGTGCTCAATAAGTAATAGGTACAGTACATATTTGCCAGTCGACTCTTTTATGAATGATTAATTGAATTTTAAATTGAAACTGGTGTTGTGAAAGATTGGTGGTTTATTAACGTAATTATTTTTCCATTTGATTTTGGCTGTTTTTCGTTAAATCATCATAAACAAGACGTCATACCTGTATTTTGCAATCAATGACGGTCTTATGTGTGTTACGTAATTAATGATTTGTTGTGTAAGTACGTAGAATTTTAGGACATGTTTTATGCTTACCATGGCCATACTAACCAATCACCGGAAAACACCAATGCATAGCATATAAATATCAAGGGTTGAAATGAAAGTAGAAAATATGATCTACGTCACATTGAAAACATGCTGATTAATGAGTACCCAACGTTTTATGGGCATCTAATATATTTTTTTAAGGTACTACAATTAATATATATATATATATATATATGATATAAATATATATATATATATATATATATATTAATAAAAGATAGAAGATATATTACTATATATATATAATAATGAGATGAATATATATATATATATAGCTATAGATATAATATTATATATATAAATAAATTATTATATATAGATATATGATATATATAAAGAAATAGATATATAGAGTAATATATATATTTATATATATATATATCATATATAATATATATATATATAGTTAGTAATATATATATATATCTATATAATAATATATATATATATATATATATAATTTATATATAATATTATATATATATATATTATCTATATATATATATATATATATTTCTTAATGTTTAAAGGCTCTATTCGATTCAAACATAAATAAACAGATATATATATCTATATATATATATTATATAATATATATATATATAATATATATTCCTTTGTTTAAGTCTCTCCTAAATGCAGCACCCATAAATAGAAAAATAACAAACACTTCAGACCAATCTTATCTTATTACATTAAAAGGACTGCTCGGTTATCGTGCTTGCCCTGCTTCATTATTAGATAAGTCAGTTTTTCTTTGTATTGATCAAATATGTCACCTTTCACATCGAGGTTGTCACATTTTGAAGCTAAAAGTCACCGGCTTCAAAATGATGGGCGGTATCACAATTTTATCTCACGGTCGGCCATTTCTTACTTGGCTTACTTTGAGGCGATAATTTTGGCGCGTTCAGTGTTGAATTAGGAAAGAGGGTGATTTTATCAATTTCGTTTTCTAATAATTTTTTTTGTTAATATCCTAGTTAGTATTGATAAGTCGACAACACTTAATAAGTTTTGTGGTAAAAATGAATAGTTTGGTTTAAGAATTAAGTTTTCCACAGATCAAATACAGTGATGAAGTCTTCGATTTGTTCTTAAATATTTTATGGTTACTTCTATTTACATTTGGTACATCCCTGCATAAGTTCAACTTATTCGATAGGTCATGGGTTCAGAAATCTTCCACAGCTTTGTAACTTCTCTCTATATTTTTTAATTTTATTTTAGAGAAGCATAATTAATGAATAATAAAGTTGTTAGTGCTCTTTTGGGGTTAACGTTAACAATTGTTTTTTTTTTTTTCGAAAAAGATAGACTTAACTTCGCGATCAATTGCTATTTGTATTAAATTGTTTACATTTGAAAACTTTTTTCGTAATAATTCGTAGTTTTAATTCGCAATGCATTCTTTGTTGAAAGTTGTGTATTTTTCCATTTCGCTAGCACAAGGGGGAAAAAACAACGCCGCGAAATTAAATACGTAATTGCAATGTTAAATTTTAACTGAGTATACTATGTTTAATCACCAATATGTACTGTTTTTTTTTTTGCCAAAAATGTATCTTTTCTTCATTACTTGTAACTTGTAATGTTTAATGATGAATAGTCGTAGTAATTCTTAGGACCAAGTTATATAGATTTATTGAGAAAGAGTAATCTAATAGATTGTATATTTTTGTTACACAGTACACATATTTTCGAGTTGGAATCGGCATATTTGATCGAATTTAATTCTCAGCATTGTTCATATTGCATCCAAACTTTCTATTATCACCTACTTTATTGGCACTTATCTAATCAGACTGTTAAGGAAATTCTTGTTTATTTCCGATTTTTTTTGGGTGCTTTTTATCTGTACGAAGTGAAAAATTGTGTCTTCGCTCGCCCATAATCGGGCCTCACAGCTGATATCGAGAATTTGTTAGGTTCTGATTTAGTTCCTTTTGAAGAACATGTTCTTTTTGGATTTGCATCTTTCTTAATCTTATGTCTTTAGAGTAGTTAGGTTAGGTGTTGACATTATCGTGGAATTATCGCGCACGAGGGCTATTGGCACGGTGCGTCGTATTTTAGAACCACCATCAAGGGACAGCCGACATCTAATAAGCCACCCAACGCAACCGTTCAACACAATCTCCAACGTTAACTTTGAAGATGATTTAACGTAACAACCTACTCCACCTTATTTTTTAACGGGTCTTAGACGGGCGTCGTTTTTAGAACACACAGTCAATTGACGAGCCCATCTGAATAAGCACCCAACGCAACATCGTTAAGGACGACGTACGCAGCGTTAGGACTCTGTTGAAGGGATATTTAAGGAATACACCTTATTACGGGGTATTATTCGTCGGACATTTTTGGCTGATACCCGTGTTGTCCCCCAATGTTGAATTTTTAGCTTATAATTATCCTTTTTTTAATACATAATTCGAAACAATTAGAAACAAAATGGAAAGTAGGTATTTTAATCCAAGTTGTGTTCGAATCGTCGAATTAAAATTTTTGTTTGTTGGACAGATATGAATAAATGACATCAACATATCAGATCTATACTGAAGTCTGTCTGTCAATTGGTACTTAATAATTAATGTGAGCATTAAAGTAACAGGAAAATGGATTTTTCTGGTTTTTTTTCAGAATCTGTTATATTCTGATAAAATGTGTTTCGTGTGCAAATTACACGTTGGTATTGAAAGTTAAAATAAGAAGTTACAGTAAACATAGGGTATTACTTATGCTAAATTTGATATTGTCGCTTCTCCCATATGATTTTAAAAGATTTGTTTTTCAGAAATATTCAAATTTAGGTATTTTTTAAAAAAGAAATTGCTAATTAGGAATAAAAAGATAATGCCGAATACAGATTAAAGTTTCAGACAATTCATAGCAGCAATAATTCGCAAAACTAATGGAGGAATGCACACAAATATTTGATTTGATGTACAATTTTTTTGACAAAACGACTTATCTGTATCAGCAGATAAGCCAAAAAGAAACCCAGTTATTTCTATAGCAAACTGTATATGAGAACACTTCATTCACATCTATATAAAACAACAGGTTTACCAGAACCAGATATTTTCTTAATGTTAAGCTTTCTTATCAAAATACCATTTTTTTTATCTGTCATTTTCTTTTGTTTAGGGACGTTTCTAAACTGAAGCTCCGAACTCAATCAAATTTTGATGCGACCCTTGTTTATTATTATTAATCTTAATTTCCTCGTTGAAAACGCAGCTTCAAGACGTGATAAGCCGTCGACTTTATTGTCTTTCCATTGCGATATTGGGATGGAGTGTTTTGTTTGCCAACACCTTGACGTTGGGCAACCGATACAATAACCTTTCAGATAGTTTTTTTTAATGTGCTTGTTTCATTTGAAGAAATGAATGCGTGTAAAATGGTTTTGAATTTTGAGAAGCCCTATTCCTATAATTAATCAAATAAAAGAAACGAATGCGTTAAAAACCTTTGATCGATAATGTGATGTGATCTCCAATTATGGTATTGGGTAAAATTTTACTTAAACTTATTTCGATAAATATTTTCACAAAATAATTGGACTAAACGCCTTTCGAATCGTCCTTTAGATCCGCAAAGAGTGGTTAAAATTTTGTATCTAAACATGTAGTGTATAAGTTTCTGATTCGATAAGTTTTCTGATTACTTTAAGGCCTCGAGTAGTGCCCAATGGGCAAATGGGCAATTCCTTGACACAGACCTTGACCGTTCAGGTCTCGGCTGAATAATAGGATTTTTTGACGCTACCGTATTTTAAAGAACTGAAATAGACTAAGTGTTATGAACGGGTGGGGCGAAGTTAAGAAATCAAATATCTCCCATTAAATTATACCTGTAATCCGATCCCTTGACACGTTCGTGTGATAGACATGTGGGAACCCTCGGCTCGAATATGGAATTTGACGCTACCGTATTATAAAGAACTGAAAATAGACTAGTGTTATGAAAGGGTGGGGAAGTTAAGAAATCAAATATCTCCATATAAATCATACAGTAAATCCGATCCCTTTTCCAAAGTGAGATAGCACATGTGGGAACTTAAGTGACGAACGATATATTTGTTTTCCAACCCCTTAACTTATTTACCACTCTTAGTCGTTTCCAGCTCAGTCGGTGTGAAGCGTCGTCGTGCTCGCTCGGGAATCGGGAAGGGTTGTGAGTTCTGTCTCCACCGGCGGCGCTCGCAATTCTCTGATGGATCGTGGCTGGTACGGGCGCCTGTACTCGGGCTTAAAGACCGCTTACGTGCGTGTTGACTAATGGTGGCTGGGCACGGCTGGGGCACGGTTAAATATGTCGGGGTCACAAAGTCCTCCATGTTCCTTCCCTATGTTCCCATACCAAATATTATTACCTCTGGGGGTGCCCCCAGATCAGGGGGTTATCGGCCAATCGTATCGGATCTGGATCACAATTCCGATATGGTGATGATCGTATCGGTTCTGATCAAATTCCGATATGTGAGTTGAGAATGCATGTGTGAAAGGGACCTTCCTGTAAAAGGACGGATGTGTCTGTGATGACGTGGCACCGGATGTGTCATGATGACGGCAAACAGTCGGAACTTCCTCCCTTGTGGCGCTCAATATAAAAGCGGAAGCAGCCCTCTTCGCCTTAAATCGGGTTAGCCTCTACTCCGGGCCGGGCCTCGTTTTACCGAGTGGCAATAGAAACAACAACCGAGTAGGCTTAGAAACAACAACAACGTATTTACCATTCCTCAACGTGTTTAAAACCTAACCAATCCCTTTTGTCCATTCCAGTGTCCGTGGGCCCCGAGCAAGGTCCAGCTGTGTCTTCGCGCCCAGTACGCCCGCGGCAGTGGACGAGGACCGCATCGCGCAGGGGCCCAACTACCGCTACCCCTGCCAGCTGGCTGCACGCATACGCGGAGTGCGTGCGCGCCACCGCACGCGCTCCTGCAGGGGCGACTTGTCCTACCACTCCGTTGCAGTCGCTGGTGGACAGTGGGATCCCGCATGTACGACTGCGGAAAAGTCCTGGAGAAGGGGCCGGGGACAACAACTCGGGCGTGAGAGTACAAGTTGGAAGTCCTTGGTTTTTTCTGATAGCTCTTAGGTTCTAAAGAGTGGTAATCGTAGCGTCCCGTTTGATCCGTCTCACTGTTCGGAAAAATTGTCAAACTTATACCCACTAACGGTGTTACGCTAATTATTTCTGTGTCGTTTTAAATGCAAGTGTGACTTCATTGGTAAACCGTATAATGCAAGTGTGACATTCAATGGTAACGTATAATGTAAGTGTGACATTCATCCGTTAGCTTAGGAAACCTTAACTTAGAATGGCAATCGAAAGTTCCAAGATCGACACTATTTTATTAATTCTATTATTAAAAAAAATCACTACACATTTCACATGAGGCTACTGTCAGCTGCTGCACGCATACGCAGTGCATGCGCGCGACCGCACGCTCCTGCATTGGCGACTTGTCCTATCTCTCCGTGCAGTGGCTGGTCGGACAGTGGACGCGCATGCACGATTGTGGTACAGTCCTGGAGAAGGGGCCGGGACACAACTGGACACTCATTGATTCAACCCCCTCCACAATCTTCCACTTTCATTTCAATTTCGACATCAACGAGTTAGACATAGCGTTGGCAGCGTTTAATGAATGCTTGCTCGCTTATTAACAATAACTTTTTTATGTATCTCAGTCTTCGAAAATTAATGTCAAGAAAGAAATTAGCAATTTATATAAATATACTCATTGTTGACTCTGTACATGCTTCTATCAGTTATCTATCTTAAGCACATTATCTATCTTAATCACAGCACAAGTTTAATATATCTACTTAAAAAAACATAAATTATGACAAGCTTGCCGTTGTCACAACACGGAAAACGCCCGAATCGGAAAATTCACTTACACTGAGTGTTACTTTCCAATTCGACATGGTTCGGGTTCAGCAGTCTACTTTTAAGGGCGCCTTATAGGAGCGATAGGGTTAAAAATACAACCAAAATCCACAACTTGTTGAATTCCATCCTTAATCTCATCAAACCCTTTTCCCACCAGGACCCAGGGCGGAGGGCCACAGGTTCCAGAAAACCCCCTCGCCCTAGCACCAGGAATGCCAACGGCTACAGGCCAGGGGCAGTTTCAGCCACTGAGCTCTTGTTTGGGGACCCGCACCTGAGGACGTTCTATGACGGAGTTGCGAGTGTTCTGTGCCAGGGGCGTAGGCCTCTGTTAGATAAACCCCCACGTAGCGGGTAAGCTGGTCAGCGCAATGACCCCGTGGGGGGAAGGGGGTCGGCCGCCCACTGCTTATACCAAAGTTAAGGCCACACAGATTTTATGTTTTTAAGTTTTTTTTTATTGATAATGATTTAATTTTAGGGCTTAGGGCGGATGTTTAAAAAAACATTTTTTATATGGTGGCTTTTGGACAAGAGCACAAATTGTTCACTTTTTTTGATATATTATTAAAGTAACTTTTTTAAAACTTCACACAACACAACCCATATAAAAGTGATATTTAAAACATTTCATTTGGTTTAAGCTCCAAAATCTTTATTTAATTACTGTTCAAATTTGACGCTTTAAAACATGTTCTGTTTGTGGCAAGAGTTGAACCATTTTCATCATTAATTACATATGGGTTTTTTCATTTATAATTTGTAGCATGTATCGATAAGAAATTTTTTCAATCAAGATAGTTTAGAAACATTGAACAATTGATCCCTTTAGAGCTATTTTAACGTCAGGTATTACCTCAACGGCCGACGTGAAAAAAGTGCTGCTGTACTTAAGAATTTAGTAAAAAAAAAAATCTCCCTTTTTTTAAATTTAATTTTGAAATTCACGTTCACTTGCACGAAGAATATAGTGTACAGCCTTTGTGCCTTGGACTCCTTGGAATAATAATAATAAAAAAAAAAAAAACCTAATAATCAAAAATTATCTTAGGAACGTCGTTATTTTGTTCCCTAAATTTCTTTTTGTAGGTTTCTCCAATTATACACTAGCCCCTTGGTGAAATTAAGTTAATTTTACTAAAATGTAAATTCCGAATACGATACGTATACGTTGATACATGTAATTTAAGGATTGGCAAAAAGGGGACGCACCATCAATAACGAATTCACATTTCCCCCTATGTTGCTTATAATAATTCGACAACAAAAAAATATATATATTGACTGTAAACTGGCACCAGGTTCATTTATAAAACGCGCCAGTGAAATACGAACGACGCCAACCCAAAAATTCGCCGGCCTTCAATCCAATGATTGATGCTACATTCAATTTGAGTATTTATAAGGCTATGGACCATCCCATCTTAAAAGACACTGCCCTTACCTTAGACTACTAGTTGGGATTACATAATTGTAACTGACAGTTTGTTTCGTCTTATATTTTATAACAACATACAATCGTATACTCTTTTTCATTGTAATTACAAATGTCTCGTAAAAGTAAGTTTCTTTTAATTTTTTTTTTATTTAAAAGAAATAGTTTCACCTGCAATTGTTGCGAATGTTACTTAAAACAATTTATGATGGCTATTCCATTTGCTCAGGGTAAATTTGAAGATCTTTTACTTAATGGCCTTTTTTAAAATGAGCCTTAATTTTTAAAAAAATAATTGAAATATTTCTAATTCGATTTTTTTTAATGTCTTCTAATTTCGATGCCCTGAATGTTTTCGAAGTATTACACTCGTCTGTTGATTTTTAGTTTGGACTATGAAAGTGGGCGGTTGACAGACGGACTGAACGTTTATATTACAATATCTTCCACTTTTTAAGTTACAAACGTAGTCTGGAATCTAAAAGCAATTTTAAAGATAGTGATATGCAATATGACAACTTTTTAACCAAAATATATGTTACAACTTGAACAAATTAAAGGCCCATATGCGAGTGTCTTTTATATGACTCAAGGTCGTATAGTAATAGCATTGGCCGATGAATATTTATCAGGCTTTTACCACTGCTTCTATTATGTGCTGTATCTGCAAAAGCCATCTTCTGATACTAGAATTTGATATCGAATCTATATTTTATGCTGGATTAATTCAAATTTTGATTAATTTCTGTTGGTAAGGGGTTCGTATACCTTATAATTATCTGGGAATGCATTGCGATCCTTTAAACTTTTTTTTTGTCATTTTCTTAACTTGTGAGTCTGTTATAATTTCTTGGATTCTTCGACTGAAATTGTATACAAATTTGGTTCTGATTTAATGAAATTATTGCCAGGCTTGAAAATCAATAATTTTATACTTGATTGCTTGAAAATAAAGATTATCTTTGGTTAATAGCGCTGAAGTGAAGTGTTGAAGGGGGAAGCAAAAAAGTAATCTAAGTAGTAATTTCGCGAAAATTATTAGTTTACTATTTAGAAAATAATCGATTTGTACTGAACAAAAACTATGAAAGGAATAGGCCGGATTACGCAAAGAGATAGTGAGTTTTACGAGGTGTCATAATTTTAAACTATTGCTCGTTCAAGATAATATGGAAAATCAATTACTATTTTAATACTTATGCCTGCGCATCCGAATCATTTGGTTTTTTTGTTCGAATTTACTTCCTGAACAATTTTTTATGCATTCTCATGGTTGATTAATAAATCTGAATTTTTGTAAATTTTTCCCGTATCTTTCACTTATCGATTTTTTTACGGAGATCCGTCAAGAAACGGGAGATCTTTCGCCCCTAACAATATAAATGAAAGTATAAAAATTATTATATGTCGTTATAAGAATTCACAGTTTTCGGTGAGCCTCTCGTGCTCCGACCGAAACATGTACATTTTTATGCAAACTATTTGCGAAAATTCTTCATTTCTCTTCATGATGATGATAGCAAGTTGCTGACGATCACTGAATACGCAATATCCTACTTATTACACATCCACACACAACATTGTCTTCATAACTCTGCAATTCAGACCTACAAATAAGATGTGGGGGCCAGTCGGTTAGGCATTGCCCAGCATGCGAAAGGTTCGGGTCCGGGCATCGCCAAAATAACTGCCAACCTATAAGCGGCCCGTGCAGCCAAAAATGTCCAACGAATAATACCCCGTGTGAGGGAGTGCACGTTAAATATCCTCTAACGCTGCCTACGATGTCGCCCTTAAAGGTTGCGTTGGGTGCCTACTCAGGTGTCGGCTCGTCACCTGACTGTGGTTCTAAAATAAGATACCCGTCTCCAATAGCCCTCGTGTAGCTCTAGTGCGACGATAATGCAAACTGAACTAATGATTTTTTTTTTGTGGAACTCTTATTTTTGACCTAAAATAAGTTTATTTTGTGAATATCAGATGTTTCTGTAGTGTAGTAAATTTTTGGGACTGAAAGGGTTAAATATCCTTCAAAGTCCTAACGCCGCGTACGATGTCGCCCTTAACGGTTGCATCAAATGCCTATTTAGGTGTCGGCTCACTTGACTGGTTTTAAACTGCGACGCCCGCCGCCAATAGCCCTCGTGTAGCTCTAGTGCGACGACAATTCAAAACTAACATACACATCCTTGCACAACATTTTCATATCTCTGCAATTCAGACCTACAAATAAGAGGTGTAAAGAACGTTCTTGGGGTCGCCGCTCCCCTCTATTTCTCGAAAGACCTTGAAGCTCGTTAGTTCCGACCCCCCCCCCCCTCCTTGAACGATTTTCAAGGGAGGGGGGGTCATGCGACCCGCATCCTCCCGTTTGGCGGGTTTTTTTGGGGGAACGGGAACTTTTTTTTTTCATTTTGTAGTTGTTGTTGTGTTCTTTTCGGTTATGTTGAGGGGTATGGAAAAGATAGTGATGTTGTGTTATTTTTTTACCTGTTTTTTTTTTCATTAATGTAAAGTTTTGAAGTGGTTTTGGGTTTGAAAGATCTTGGGTATTTTTTCTTTTTCTTTTCTGGATGCTGGTTTTGATCTCCACAGCTTCAACACAGTTGCTGTCGGGAGAATTGTTTATGATTTCACATTGAAAGGGTTGAAAAACAAAACTTCTTTGCCCCAAGTTCTATCATTTGCGAAACGTTGTGAACAAACTTTTACAAAAATTTTCTTTTTTTCTTCTAAAGTGTGTGATTGGAAATATTAAAAACTTGTACGAGTGAAGTGCTAATGAAAAAGAATAAAACTTGTTTTCCTAAAAAAAATGTATTTTCATTTCAAATACTTCGTTAAATGAGTATTTTTTTTTATGATGCTGAACAAAAAAAAAAAATGTTGGTGCTTTAATGCGTAAAAACTATATTACAACTCACTGCAATAATAAAACTGGAAAATGTAGCTTAGCCAGATTTGTTTCAGTGATTTACTTTTCGACTATGAAATCATCATTAAATTTTCATAAATCTTTTTTATTTACGTTGTTTCTGTTTGATAAAACTGTAACAAAAGAGTGAGACTATTTACCAAATTTTACAGCTATTTTTTTACCGATTTACATGGTTGAATAACAAACTACATTGCGAAATGCAGTACGACCTTGCAAAGAGAGACCTTAAAAAAAATATCAATAACAATAGACAGGTAATTAAAAAGAACACAAACGTTATTTCTCCTATCCCAGGGATCGTAGTAGTTGACCCCATGATTATCGTCGTTCTCTTTCGTTTTTCTCCTAATGGTTGGTGCCTTGCTCTCAAAATTTTCTTCCGCATTTATGAAAATAAAAGTGCAAGTCCCTGCAAATTGTTAAGTCTGCTTATTATCCTCCCCCCCCCCCCCCCTCATTACAGTGGTTTGTCTTTTGATGTTGTGGTGGATTTCAATTTAATAGAGAAGTTAAAAAATGTTTGCGGGTTTTATCAAAAGGAATAGAGATTTCATAAATAAAAAAAAGTTTTGTTAATAGTTAAACGTAGAACGCGTCGGTCCTTTTTTTTGCTTTGTTTTTTTTATCAACCATTAATGTCTATATTTACTGTTTTGTAGTTAAAAAAAATAACAAAGGGACGGAAGTTTTTAAGGACTCTTCTAAAATTTTATTTCAAAAAGGTGTAAACATAGGAATTTTCCGTAAGGACTATATGGTAGTATTTTTTTTCATAATATTACACAAAATATGTTTGTGCTGCAATTTGTAATAACTCAAATATTTTATAATAACTAACTATGATAAAAAAATACCTGAGAGATATCCTGTCAGTTAATTATTTTTCAGTTTAACTTTTCGACTGTGAAGAAATGACTAAATTTTTTAATCAAATTTAAAAAAAAATTTTAATTAAAAAAAATCTAAAAATTAAGTGCTACAAAAACGTTCAAAATAAACCCAATCCATCTCTTTCTCAAAACGTAAAAGTCGCAAGAAACCGAACCCTCTGAGTTCGGTGGGCGGGGCTTCCCTCGTCACTGTGACGTCACGGCACCTGGGTTTGACGGAGTGGGGGGGGGGGGGGAGATAAACAAGCCGATGGGAGATACCATTACTGGGACGGAGGGGTGTGAATCGGCTCTCGTTCCGTCAATGGAGATAAATATGTGGGGTGTTTTGGGGGGATGGGGTTTTATGTAGTCTTGTGGGGGTTGTTGTTAAATTTGTGGAATTTTAAGTTATAATATGTAAAAGAATGGTCTTTGTATGATTGGGTATTGAATAGATTTTCTTTAAGTTCCAAATAAATAACGTTACTTTTCGTCTGAGGTTTTAAGGATGTTTTCATTGCAGCCGTTTTGGAATATTAGAATTTCAAATTATAGTTTTGAATGAGTTTTTTTTTGCCATGAAAATTTTCAAAGCATGTAATTATTTGTGAATGCATTTTTCTTCTGAATGAAGTTTTCATTTGTGTTATCTGCGGTAACCACCCCCCCCCCCCCAAAAAAAAAGTTACCTAAATTTGGTTTAATAATGCTTTTGTAACTGTGTTAACCACTAAAGTAACAATTAAGTAACAAATTATAGATTCAAAATAAATAGCTTTGTAAATTGTAAAAGTTGTTTTAATATATTTGCAAAATGCAAGATGTCACTGTGGCACATTAAAGTCCCTCTTAATTTATCCCCCTGATTCATTACTACTCCCAAGTTAGTTTTATTATTACTATTTCCACTCTAAATCTAATTTAAACTTTCTGTGCTGACTCACGGCTAAAAAAAAAGGCGCGTAACGGCTTTAAATCATTCGCAACAACTGCATTTGTACTTGTCTTTCATTTACAGCTGGAAGCAACTTTCGTCTGTCATTCGAACAGTTTTCCTCCACTCCATGACCTCGCTAATTCTAAGTTTTGATTTTCGTTCTTTTTTCAGAACTTTAGATTAAAAAAAATCGTCTGGGGCGCGAATTCTACTTGAAGTGAAGTGAGACTATTTTTTGGAAGTCGTCCAAAGCGCCATCTATTGTTAGATTTCCTATTGTTGGAACCCTTTTTCTTTTTCCTAGACGGTGTAAATCTATGACTTTTTGTGAACAAATTTAGAAATACTAAATTTTTCAAGATTTGATTCGTTTTACGGAACTTAAAATAATAACTATTATAATTAACCTTTACCCAGATTATGCCCATTAGTAATCTCGAACGCTTTTAGTCTGAAAATTACACTTGCCTGCTGGGATTTGATTCTTCATTTTTGAAAAACATTTTCTAAGAATCTGCAACTAGAAATTCCAAAGCACGAGCAAATAGAAATTACAAATAAGTTCTTCAAATCATTAGAAAAACTGCTCTGTGTTAATTCATTTTTTGATCTAGATGGGACTGATGACATTTCACATAAACCAGTTTTGATATATTTATGTGAATTTTATTTCATACTCATATCCGCGTTTTTCGCATACTTTCCCCAAGAGTGTCGGAGTAATAAGAAAAGGAATTTTTCAATCAATTTCTTAAATGTCCAAGAAAAATGAAGAAAATGTCTTCTGAAACGCATCCTATGATTCCTATGTCATGAGTATTGATTTCGTTCGGGGAAGTAGTTATTCGATCGAATCTAAAGCTCTCCTCCGCCAAGGACAAAATTGTTCAATATTAAATTATAGCGTCTATGCTTAAAATTGCTTATGGCGACTAATTTTTTTTTTATGAAATATTCATAATATTTAAATTTAAAAAAATGATGCTTGCTTAAATTTTGTTAGTCCCGATTTGTATGCTTGATGCTTCGACGTAATTTGGAAATTCGAAAGTTAGGGTAAAAGTTTATTTAGATTACCCCGTTGTCTTTTTCGGCTTTTTTTTTTAAAGTACTATTCAATGAATCCGATTGACATTTGAGACTAATGATTTTTCAAGTATAACTATTTTAATTATTTGTATTTTGTCCTTGTTAAACTCGAAGTTTACAGAACGTTTATTGCCTAACTCTAAACAAGGGATTGGAGTAACGTGTTACTTGTAACGGTTACTTTTAGCTAAATTTTTAAACTTAAATTTTAAGCTTAAATTTTATTATTTAAAATTAAATCTTTAACAAAGTTGAATTTTTGTTCTTAACTTTTCCGGTTGTAACTTTCTTTAGTTTTGGTTCTCTTGGAAAAACTGTAGAATGGTTAAAATTTAAATTTTCTTTTCTTGAAGTTTCTTAAAGTAACTAACTTTTTATTACTGTAACTAGTTTTTTTTTACTTTTTAAAACTTTTCAATCATTGTTCTAAACCATTGTGCCACCAAAGCAACCAGAAAAGGTAGCTTACCTGGAAATCTTATCTTTCCATGACCTCGACATGGTCAAAACAAACTTACCTGTGAAATTACAAACCGAATGCTTACGTTTGGAAAAGAAAAAAAACGTCGTCAGTCTATTTATAGTTGTGGTGTAGACATGAAGCACCGACGTTATTTAGTGCCAAATTCTTTTTTTCACGCAGCAGGCTAGGGTGCTGATGTGAGGTGACTCACGAAATTAATGATTGGACACATGTCACACAATTAAAGAGCTCGACAGGACAATACGAAATTTGTTTATCGAGCTCTTGAACTTCTCTGTTTACTTTTCTATTCGGAAGTTTTGGTTTGGCTAAATAAACGTTGTACTGTGTTTGTAAGTTACGTGGTGTCTATAAATTGTTTTTTTAATGCTATGTCCACACTACGACAATAAAAATGACAAGAAATTGCGCGCATGGAAATGCATGTACAATTTGGTCAGGCATGCGCGCGCACCTACCTCGAATGGAACAAATTGTATATGCATTTCCATGCGCGCGAAATTTCTTGTCATTTTTATTGTTGTAGTGTGGACATAGCATAAGAGAGCTAAGAATTCTATTGTTTGAAACTATTCAATATCAAGAATTTGTGAAGCAGTTCAATAACATTTACTTTAAATTATTAACTTGAAACATTTTTTTAATTGACAACACTCAATTTACCATTTACAGTTTAATTTTTGCACCGATACCAAAATCAGTATTTCTAAAATATATTATAAACCTGATTTATACCAGTTTTCAAAAAAAAAAAAGTTTATTTTTATTCGAGAAATTAGGGTACTTAACTGTTTTGAAATTGGAAATGCAACAATAAGCAAACAAATCGAGCGAAAAGAAGAAATAAACATTATAATTTTTGCACCGATACCAAAATCAGTATTTCTAAAATATATAAACCTGATTTATACCAGTTTTCAAAAAAAAAGTTTATTTTTATACGAGAAATTAAGATATATTCAACTGTTTTGAAATTGGAAATTCATTAATAAGCAAACAAATCGAGCGAAAAGAAGGAAAAAAAACATTAATATAATTGCTGCTTCGGAACACATGTTTATTCTATAACTTCGAATTTTCGGCACCACGCTCGGTAACGGAGCAAGCTAAATAAAAAGGCAAGGTAACCGAACTAGTTTTTCTCCCTTTTCGAACGTTTAGAACCCTCTTTTTTTTCATTCCAATCTTCAGTGATGGAAAATGTGGAATATTTTAAAATAGCATTTTTCGTTTGTTTATGTTATTATCGCTGAAAATCGTGCGACACCGTAATAACGACAAAAAATACCGTAATCGTTGTGTGTGAAACGGGTTAGCAAGTTTTAAACCATGTGCGGCGAACGTGAATGGGATATTTTATTGTTTTAAATAACTTTTTTTAAAATAAGTTATGTATCCTTTTTATGTGGTACATCAACTACGATAAGACGTTTTATATATAACAACAGTAGCCAGGTAGTTGATTATTTTTCCAGGGCTGCCAGTGGCGACTTAAAAGGCTACTAAAGCGACTATTTTAGTGTCTAGGCGACTATGGCTACTATTTAAGTCCAAAAAGGGCCCAAAACGACTATTTTAGGCAAAACCTTCAACTATTTTCGGTCTCGGGCGACTTTTTTTAGATTTTTAGTTATATAACTTTCACATAGATGGCGCCACGATGATACTACCAATGCACAAAACGTGAAGTGCCTTTAGATTTCGTTTGGTTCTCATCTAAAATCCAACAGCTCAAAACAAAAGCAAAACCATGTGTTTTTGAAATTGCAATTGATAATGATTTTTTTTTAGAATCGTATGTAAAGTTCATGGAAACTAAAACTTTGATTTCGTATGCTTTGTTGTAGATTTTTTTTTAAAACTACATTTGGATAGGATTTGCATATGCCTGTTATTTTGAATTCTAGATCATCGTAAACAAGAATACTAAAATTTATGCAAAAAATTTAACAGTTTTAATAGCCCTCCTTGCTTGATTTTAAAATCTGCAGTTATTTCAGTGAAACATATTTACATGGATTAGTATTGAACCTTTTCTAGAATAATTGATAACTATTTAAAATAAATTTGTTTTTAATATATATATATATATATATATATATATATATATATATATATAATATATATATATATATATATATATATATATATATATATATATATTTATATATATTATTTCAGTAAATTTAATTTTACTGGCAGTATCAATCCTTTCATATGATAGTTGGTGTTGCAATTTGTAAATTTAGGTTTTTGTTTTAAATTTTTGGCACTATTTAGCATTTTAGCTTCTCGCTTCTGTGAAGTGACAGGCTTTTTCTAGATGAATGTTGGTTTTTCCCAGATTTTTTTAAGTCAAGCTAAAAAAAAATGAAAAATTAAAAATGTATTGCTGGTACACATATATATTTTTGGAGGATAAAAAAAGGGCGCTTTTATGACTGTTTCTCAAAAATTATCCAATCGTTAACAAAATAATTTTTTATTTTTTGAAAATTTGTATGTCATTTGCTAAATAAATTCAAATACAAATAAGTAGATTTAAAATATTTTTCCCTAATTTATGTTCTCTAACAATTATATTAAATTGGTTTAATAATTTAACATGAAATTTTCTGTTGCAATACATCCGAAAAACGTTGGCAGTTTTATCAATCCTTTCAACTGAGTGTTAGTGCTACAATTCTAAGGTTTGCGCTAATATAAGTCTTAATTTTTAGTTTTTAAATTTGTGCATCGAAGCATATTAAACTAATATATCATGTTTTTGGAAAATTTATGTAAACGCAGATAACATTCAATGCAAATATTTTTAAAGAAATTACTTATTACATTATCTAACAATTAAAAGTTGTTTATTTAGTTAGGTAAAAGAGGATACTATTTTGGCTACTATTTTTTAATATCTGAGGCTACTAAAGCAACTATTTTCAAGGCTTTCTGGCACTGGTAGCCCTGTTTTTCCGACCTTCATATTATTTAATATTTTTTTTTAAGCTAGCATAAAAACCAATTTTCAAAAGTCACCATCACAAAAAGAGCCTAGCAATTCCGAAAAATAAAACCTTTTTTACTTTCAATTAATTTCAAATTTGCCAGAAGGTTTCTGAGCCAATATACTGTGCATTTTGAAGAGAAACTCGCATTTCCTTTATTTTAAATAACAGATAAAAGATTAATTACTGTTATTTCTTTAACACCCGTTGTTGTATTGGGCGGGATTGAAGGCCAACGCTCTTATAAACTGTTCACCATTTAGAGGATTCTGTTCCGTAATCTGTGATTACATATCAGTCGATCACACTTTTGAAAAAAAAAACAAAAAAAAAAAAAAAAACCTTATAATGCATTATTTATTTTTTAGAGCTGTTATTCACAAAAAAAAAATCCAAACTTATTGTATTGCACTTTGTTTGTCCAGTTGATGTAATTCTGATAATTAATGTTCATTTTATCGATCTATATCTAGTGACGTGCGGATTAAGGCTTAGAATAAACTACCTTTAGTAGTTTAGAATTTGGAGTATTTGTAATGGTCATTGCCTAAAAGAAAGAAAACATGTATTTTAATGTTTCTTAGAGAAAAGGTGTGGGGTCTGCACTTTGAACTTTCAAGGTCATGCTACACTTGTTGGGGTTTTAAGAATTAAAGTCACTGAAAACTGAAAGAGAAATATATTTTGATTATTGTCAGCTAAATAAATAAAATGTGGGGCTATTTATATTTTCTCTTGTATAGAAAAGCAAATTAGTTTCTTAAGTTTAGAGTTTGCAATATTATGGCCTCCTATTTTTTTTTATGACTAACTCATGTTTCTCTTAAATTAAAAAAAAATATATTTCAATTTAGAATTGTCAATTGATAAGTATAGCAACACTGCATTTATTTTCATGATCGCCAAAAGTAGCAAGTGTGCAACTGGCCAGTCTACTTTATCACAGCTATTACCAAAAGATATATTGAATAATAAAATCTTGTAGTTTTTGAAACCACTTCAGTGCCTAATGGTTTCCTCTTTGTATTGCCGAGCAACAAAATGAAATTCCACTGAATATTCTAGTTAAACTTACACTCTTAAAACGAACGAGTGATTTTAACTCAGTCTGATAAATTTTCACTCCTCCAGTCTAGAAAATGCACTTCCCCTTTTGGAGTGGATCCTTTGTGTGTTAAACCTCTGACAGGATCACTCCAAACGAGTGATTTAAACTCGGTCCGAGTTCATATTCACTCCTTTCCAGTGTCGAAAATGCACTTCTACTGGAGTGGATTTCGCTCTTTTGTTTTAAGAGTGTAAATATAAATTTTTGATAGGTACAGAAACATACAAAATAAGTTTTACCGATAATAAAGTAATGAAATTTTGGGTAGAAATTTACTGTACGGTAACCATTGGCGAACTTTCCGAAATCGCGCCAAAATTCCGTATTCTGGCGACTTTTGACGTCATGCTCTCTTCCAACGATGACGTTTTCCGGCAACCCTATCTAAGCGTTATGGGTTTTGGTCGAAGTCAGGCAGGTTGCCACAAAAAACTATTTATCGCCAAATCTGAAAATCGCTCCAATAGTTACCGTACAGTAAAGGTGAACCAAATTTTGTAATTAAATGATGTTACCGGTGCCTAATGGTTTCCTCTTTTCTTCCAGATAACCGTCATAGTCCGCCAACACGGCCCCTGCGCCCAGGAAAAGACATACGAGGCCCAACCGGACTCGTTACCCGGTGTATTCGCGGACGGGTCAAAATGGAGCGGGCCCGGCGTCCGTATCCGTGAAGAAGTTCCCGGGAAACACATCGAAATCCACCTACGATACGTGGCCACGCGTATCGTGATACGCCAATCCGGCAAATACCTGACTTTCGCGGCCAAGATGCCCAGTGCCATCGCAACGCAGGGCGCACAAGGGGATGCAACACTCGAGCTGTGTGTCAGGGGTTGCCCCAGACGGGAGAGAATAGACTTTGAGAGGATTCTGGACTCGAAGAGTGGGCCAAAGAACGAGGCCATTGCAGCCTGCAAGGCGTTGAACATTACGGATTTTTATTTCGATGCGTGCGTCTTCGATTTGCTGACGACGGGCGACGATAGCTTCAGTGCTGCTGCACGGGATGCTATGATCGACGGCGGCCAGTCGTTGGTGAACGGGAGTTTCTCGGCTGTGCCGAGGGGATTGGAGAGTGGTGGAAGTAGGGAGAGAGCGACAAACTCTGTTCTTGTGTTGGTTGTTGGACTTTTGATGCTTCTGATGAGGTGTCATGTGTTTAGGTAGCATAGACTGATGTACGAGTAAATTCGTTTCATAAAAATATATTATTTATGCCTGGTGAGATATCAACGTTGATACTTCAATGCATGTATGATTCTGTTATGTTAATTGTAAGGAACTTAAACTTCAAAATCTTGTTTTGAAGAACTAATTTTAAGTTTATTTTATCATAAGTTACTCCAAAATAACAACACAATTTCTAATATTAAATCATAATCTGACATTTGTTTCTTTAAGTATAAATTAGTCTAACATATTAATATTGGGCAACTGTAAGTTCCTTTATGGTTAACATAACATTCACACAGTGTGCAACTCCAAATTTCATTAATAATAAAACTGGCTTAAGTTTGTTTTTGAACTCATTAAAAGCAGACTTGTGTAGCTTAGTGCAAAATTATATTCCAAATTAAAAACCAGAAAATATTCTGTCAATATAGTCAAGTGCTCAAATGTGAAGTTTAGCACCACTTGTTCAAAAAAAATAAACTGGGTCTTGTCAGTACCGAGGGAACTTAAGAAACAGACAGGCACTTGTGTCTGATTCGGTTGTTGCTCTCGAACATATATATTTTCTTTTTAAGAAAACTGGTGTATAGATTATATGTATATAGCGATGGCATTTTCATGAAACTTTGCTTCAATGCCTTATTTTACAGCTTTTTCACAATCAATAAACTAAGAGACATTGTCTTTAAAAAGTCCATAGAAAGGTGCTTTTTTATATTGAGCAAAAGTAGTTAGAGATAAAAAAAGAGCTACAAAATCAAGCAAACAGAATTTGTTTCCAACCTGAATAAAAGTCTTGTTATTGTAAATGCGTATAAGTTATTTGGCTTGAATTTTTAATAATTAAATTTTAATAAAATTAGTATGTCGCTATGTCCGTATCTAGTGCGACGTTAATTTGACCAAAAAGTAGTTTGCTGTAGAAGTTGATGCCTTAAACAATAAAACCGGTTGGAATACTTCCAATGTACAAATGACGCTTACACAGAACTTATATTTTGCTGCTTAAAAGCCTTTACAAAAAGAGATTTAACTAGCCATCCATTTTAACTTCAGTGCCATAAGTACTGTGTGATATGCCAGAATTTTTAAAGAAAACTTACAATTTGTGAAAAACGATGGTTACAAAAACTTTGTTGCTTGACATTATTTTAACACAGGGTTCCTACGCCATTAAAAAAAAGTTTCAAACATGTTTTTGAAACGGTCCCCTATTTTTTTCATATTTAAGGATATATACATTTGATTCATTATTAAATGCTTTCAGTAACACTTAAATGGAATTTTAAAGAAGTTAAAGATATCATTTAAAATACAATTGCTGTAAAAAATGTTTCATGTCAGGTATATTTTACCTTTCATATTGTCTCATACATATAAAAATTAGTGAAATTTTCTAATTAATTTGCTGTCACATTAATTTCTTAAATTTTTTTATGGTAATGAGATACCTTGACTTGAACTTTAAATACTAATAGTGAGTCATAAATGTTTATGTAATTGTTGTTGATAAATGTATCCCATGTGTAAAGTACTATTTTCTATTTAAATTCATTTGTAGCCGAGAAATGTTAGATGCAGAGATGTTTAGATATAAAAGATAGCTGGATGTTGATTGCATGTGAACTCGTATTTAGATAATCATCAGAATTTTAACTACTTAGTATTATTAACAAAACCGGATCTTTATAAGAGTTACAACTACTCAGTTTGTATATATTTTTGTACAGTTGTATATAAACTAAAATATCCATTGAGCGAATGGAGTTTATATTTGAGAATTGAATTTTATTTTCAAAAGATGGAAAAAGGCATTAAAAATTAGAAATGTCCTGTTTTCTAATCAACGGGTTGTGTTATTTATTAAAGCAAGTGTTGTCTTATTTAGAGTTTTGCTGTTTCAGTTATTATCAATGTAATTTAATAGTATATACTTGATAAAACAAAAATTCTTAGTTTGATAAATCAATTATTTGAATAGAAAAATTTAATATAACCACAGAATCTAACACTGAACCTTTAACCCTCTAATGCATGAATTTTTATTTTCATCCCAAAAAAATATATATGTATCTTCAATGCTCATACATTATGGGAAAAATACTGAAAAAAATTTAACTGCATTAGGTTTTAAATAATTTCAATTTAAAAAAAAATTTCTATGTGACAAAAACCAACTAAAAAATTCCAATTTTGATAATAATGACTAGAAAACTACTAAATATATTTTAAAATAACCCTTTTTAACTATATATATTTTTTTAAAACAATTTATTTGTATTTAATACTAAAATTATTATACTTTGACTTACGCCAGAAAACGTAATTTCACAACAGTTAATAACCTCCCTCTTTAATTTTGAATACACTTTTACTACTGTCATTTATGAGTTTTATTATTAACTAAAACTTCAGAATGGAATGTAATAGATGAAAAAAACACAAATTTGTCAAGATTGAGGTCTACTTTAATAGAATAAAGTGGATTATGTAACTTGTTACCAAACGGTAACAGTATGCATTAGAGGGTTAACATGTGTACTATATAATCGCCTGCACTCTTGTGTTGCAATAATAGTTAATATCTTTTGAATATTTTATTTACCTGCATTACCAATTACTTGCAAGCCTACTTTGATAATAATTGAGCAGCAACATATACAACCAATACTGCCATATTTTTGATTCAAACAAACTGAAATTTCTTTATGTGGTTTGAAAAGAAATGTTGTCCTTGTAAAAATGTTCGAAGTTTTATGTCAAAAATGTCGTTTATTCATGGACCAAGTTCAAAGGCCAAAACCATACATGGATAATACATGTGTGATGAGGAATATTAGTTCAGTCATTATGTTAACAAGAAATAGTAAATTTTTTCAGAAACCCCCTTAAGCCCACAAACCATACTGTTTTAACAGAAACTTTCCATCGAATTTACTGAACAAAAAAAATCTAACAACATTTTGAGTAAGATGTATTATTATAACTTTAAAGAGTAAAAATAAAAGTATTATTTAATATTTAATTTAAAAGTTGTTGTACGTATTTAGTTTCTGCAAAAGCAACTATTTGTGTTTTTAAAAGAATTACCTCGTATAAAGAGAAAAACCTATTGTTGTAAACCTTTTGTTTATTAATCTCAAATCATTTTAAGGCATAAAAAAAGCTAATCGGAGCAATTCACATCCAATACTAGACTTGGTTGGTGACTTATAGGGTTTCTCAGAACAGATAAAATGGTTAAATTGCAATTTTTCTTATGTAAATTGAAATTTTTTAATGTAACTGTAATTAGTTACTTTTCATAATATGTAACTGTAACAAGTTAATTTTTTAAAAATAAGTAACTATAGTTAAACTAAGTTAAGTTTCCTTGCACCGAAACCACGACCATGTGTTGTGATAAAAAACGTGCTTAGCAATAAGTGTGAATGTTTCGCACGTTTTATAGCTCCACCCATGGTCGTGGCTTCTGTGCAAGGAAACTATGAGTTTAACTATAACATTGTTACTTTTTAAAGGTAACTTTCCCCTTCCTGAAAAATAAACTATAATGACTGGACTATCTGAATAAAAGAGCTTATAATTTTCAGTTTACTCATCAGTCTATGAATCGAAGGTTATGTCATCTAAATTTGAAACATATTTGCTGTTGTGTCACCATGATAATGAATTCTAGTCATCTTACGATTTCGTTGTATATAATAAAAAGTTGTTTTAAATAGTAGTTAGATGTTGGCAATGTGTAGTCCGAAATTTGTTTTAATGTGTTTACCCATCATATTTCAGATGCCTTGTTATTAACGTATGTGTTAATCAGTATTAACCTTCTACATTTCGAGTCCAATAGATATAGAGTTTAAATGGAAAAAATTAGTGTTAGGGTTAAAAAGTTTAGTTTTAGTTATTAAACTTTTAAATATCACCAACAGCTAGTAGCCGTACATATTTTGTCTGTTTGCTAGGCAATGTATCTACTACTAAAATGGTCAGAATATTTTTGACAGTCACCTGTTTTTACTCTATAAATATTAGATGCTTCCTCATTATAGTACCTATAATAAAATTATTTTTTGTTTGAACAAACTTTTGAATCAAAAATAATTTGATTTAAATAATTATTTACCAGAGATTTATAATCAAGTATATAATCTACTTTTATTGTATTATCAACAATCAGAATGAATAAGCAAACGGGTTAATTTTTTGTGTTCCAATAGTTCTTTAGTATTAAAAGTGATAAATTATTTTTAAACGTGTCAAATTTGAATTTTTTTATGTGATGGTTAAGTTTGATTATAATGTGAAATGTGATGTTATTTTGAAACTTAACTACAATATTTTCCTGAAATTTCATATTTGCTTACCTTAATTTAAAAAGGGCCTACTAACACTTCCCAAAACTTTTCAATAAGACATTTTAAAATTTACTGCGTAGATATACGTTTCTGTTCTTAGATTTCCCCCTTTATATGTAAACCATTACTGTAAAGTCCATGTGCACTTCTGCAACCTTAATCTAATAATTTTTCTCATAAGCAGTATCAAAAATCCTTTAAATTTCCTTAAAAATAACAGGCCCTTTTTTCACTTACTTACTACATGAATACTTTTGAAAAAGTAAAACATTTCAGTTTCTCAGGAATTACCTTGATATAGTATTAATTATTTATTTAATTTTGTATGTCTGTAAAAAAAGAAAGTACCATTCAGTTTTGTGAATTGGTTCTAAACAGAGGGTAACACTTGTATTTTGTGCCATTTTATTTTATTGTGACCAATTAGAAAATTGTAGATTTTATAAATAAAAAAAATTCTTCCATGATGTAAATCTGTTTGTTTTATTTTACTGCATTCGCAATTAAACTAACAGTAATTGTGGAAAAAGATGTTCAATGTAACTTTACTTCAATAGGGCTTTGAACATTATAATATTACACTGCTCACAACAATTAGGGGAGCTCCATAGTTTAAACTATTTTACCCCCAATGATTCCATTTATAATCATCAGATTGCAATTTTTTTGATAAGTTACTAGCCCTTATGTATCGTTAGATGGAAGAATCATCTCTTTTGGAGAATTGAATGTTTGTTTTAATTATATAAAAATATGAAAGACATGGTAAAATAAAATTCACTATGAAACAATTTTAGCAAATAAATTGATCCTAAATTCTTTATTCGTACATTTATTAGATAGTTTAAAAATCGATTCAAACTATTTTTTAACAAATAAAGTTTGAAAAAGGTATTGTTATAATTTATTCAAAAGTAACAATCCCCCCCATCACTTAAAATTGTAGTTAAATTTTTTTTAGATTCTTCCACTTTTTTTTTTACCATTTCATTCTATAAGCATAATGAATCTATTGTACAAATTTTAGATTTTTAGAAAAAAATTAAAAGTGCAGACCAAAAGTACTCAAAGTGCTCCCCTAATTGTTTTGAGAAGTGTACTTCTATGAGAATATATAAAACTCGATTCAATATATATTTTTTTAAAAATTGAAGTAGCTTTTTGAATTTACTAAAGCTTATTTAAAAGAATTTCGAAAAATGGTTTAATTAAATTATGCATCGTGGATTTTATTTTTGTTGAAATCATTCCTTTCCCAAAATATTTTCTATAAGATGTTTTTAATTGAAAATTATGAGTTTCCATAATTTAAAACGACTCGTTAGAAGATAAATAGGACTTAAATCAAAGCAGGCAATGCCTTTATTAATCCACATTAATGTCGTGCAACACTTAATCTTGGTTTTTAAGTGTTATTTGTATCATGAACTGTGGGAGGTAGTTTCTATTTCTACAAGGGGATAATCGATTGCTGAGGGGTTTGAAATTAGAGGAGGCGGACATTCCACAGTCAATTTTCAAAACGGTATTTTCTCTTGATTATTCCTTCGCTCTGTACTTGAGAATAATCAAGTACCTAAAATGATTTTTAAAAAATACTCTACTACAATATAACGCGCTTGTGTGTCCCGCAGCAGACATCATAAGTTTTTTTAAAATAAGAAAAAATTTATGGATTTATACGTTATTCTTTCTTGAATTGTCATCTGGGGGTATAGCTCAGTGGTAGAGCATTCGACTGCAGATCGAGAGGTCCCCGGTTCAAACCCGGGTGCCCCCTAGAAGTTATTTTGTCAAAATAATTTAAATTTTTGCTACTATGATTTATAATTTAAAAAACCTTTTAACTCAATGAAAATATGAAACCTTTTAACACAATAAAAGTTTCCTTCGGAAACTGAGAATTAAAGGGGGAAGTATATATTCATGTAGAAATTTTAGCGGACACAATATCATTTTTCTTTTGATATTTTAAAGTATAGAAGGTAAAAAGAATTAAATTTTTGCCACAATATAAAAAAATTTATTGAAAGAAAAAAAACTAGAAGAATAATTTTTAAAACCTTGATTTAAAAAAAAAAACTTTTAAAGCACAACTCCTTATACAATGAAAAGAAGCTTGTAATGATATTTCAAACAATTTGTTCCCTTACAATTTGTCTACAAAACTGCTTTTAAATGAAATGCACGTACAAATATTTATCTTAAAAATTAAAAACTGTATTTAAGAGTTTTCAAAACTTCTTAGTAGATGGCAGCACATGCTTGGTAAGGCTGATTGGTATAAGATGGAAACTAATGAATGTGAATAAAATTTCTATTGTTTAAATATTTAAGGCTGTTAGTTACTTTATATCAAACGTTTATAAAAAATTCAGGCATTATATACTATTAAAAGGAAAGGTTTTTCAGTCTCTAACACTCACTTATTCAGCTTTTTTTTAGAAAGCTTTTAGTGACTTTGAATAAAAATTTTCGATTTTAATAACCGAATACTGTTTAGGTCTTACTTTTTATTAATACTTATACACTTTCTTTTCAAATTTCTACTCCTTTTTTAAATATCCTACTTTACTATTAGAATATTAGTAAAATAAAAACCTGGTGGCTTAAAACAAAGCCACTTAAGTTTCGTTTTCCCATGCAATAAAAATATAAGTTTTTAAAAAATTTATTGTTTCTATATTTATACCTCAAAAAGAGGGCCATGGAGCAGATAATTAGAATTTAAAGAAAGCGAAAGTTTAGTTCATTTATGTAGCAAATGGTTTTGAATATGAGGCGAGGTGACTGATTGTGTTGTTGAGAAGTAAACGACTAGAAGGTTTTTAAGACATTTTTAAGAAAGGGTTGCCACACCTTTTAGTAAAAAAAAAACTAAGGACTCTTTAAGGATATATTTTTCCATTTTCAAGGAATGTATATTCGAACATGCAACTCCTAAATCTCCATATAGTTTAAAAAAAATTATTTAGAAAACGAATAAGAGATTTTTAAGTTTCAAATGAACTTAAATATGTGTTATAAAATAACCCTTTAGTTATGAAAAAATCCATCTAAAATCACTTTTCTGCCTTCTTGGATTATGCATAGACAATAAATCAAAAAGTAAAATAGGAACTGGTTCACATTGAAAAAAAAAAGTGTTTTTAATGAAGCCAAAATTAACATTTGCAACAGCTTTAGAAGACGACATTTGAAGTCTTTTGTTTGTATTTCATAACAAACTTAAAGAAAACTCAATCAAGTTATCTCTAAGCAAAAAATTAAGGACTTTTTAAGGCTGATAATGTTTTTCAAGCACTTTCAAGACATTGAAAATCAATGATTTCTTCCAAGCACTTTTCAAGGTTTTCAAGTACCGTGGCAACCCTAATACAAGCAGTACAAGTTAAATACCATTAAAAATATATAGCTTTTCTTTGCTGAAGCCTAAAAAATTTGAAGCCTGCCAGTTAGTTCTGCCATATTTTATCAGTGGGTATCGATGATGAAACAAGTTATTTTTACATTTTGAGGGTAAAAAAAAATGTCTGGTTAAAGTGAAGGTCCAATTAAACAGTCCGGTTAAGAAGTTGCAAACTGTAATTAGCTATTTTCAATTTTACAAACTTAAAACAATCCCACCAAAAAGAACCTAACATGTCACTAATTTATTTTAACAAAAAAAGATCCAAGAATTTATATTACTGGGTGAGATTTGAGTGATAGATCTTCGGTTCGAAATTTTACTGGATTCGAGTGTAAAGAGAAGTACTGAACGCAAAAGTATAACTTCCCAAATGAGATGCCAAAACAAAGAAAGTAAATAGCAATTAAATAAAATTCACCACAAATACTTCCTCAAAACTGAATTTTAAACCTATTTGATATAGAAACTTTGCAGATGTTATAACCATACACATAAAAAAAAAATCATATTAGAATGAGTTTATTATAATAGAAAATGGCTCACAAATCCAAAAGAAGGAATGATGATACTTGGTAAGATGTTTACAAGCTGTTTCATATTTACAAAATGATAAATTCTTGCAATTGAGACTTCAGTCATCTGTACTGACACCATACTTTTTCTTGACTTTGTCAATTTCTTCCTGTTTCTTATCAATGTCAGTTTTCTTGAACGCCTAGAATACAGAAACGAGAATGTTAACAGACAAAACAATCTAGCAATGAACTTTTTTACAAAGTAAAAAGAACAACTTTTGTATAATTTGTAATTAATAACTGGATACTTTACATTTAATAAAACTTCAAGTAGATTATTTCAAGATGTGGTGCAGTAGAACTCCAGTTATCCGAAGTAATAGGGATCTAATCACATTTGGATAATTGGAGTTGTTTATTGGAAAAAATGGTATATTAATTCAATTACTCAATGGGCTGTGATATCATGTAGTTCTAGCTTTGGTCATCATCAACCTAATCAAAATCTAAGTTGTTGCTCTGGCAGTTTGAGCTATAGCTTTCGTAAGTTTTTTAAAAAATTCAACTTATGTAAGAATCTTGGTTTTACAAAAGTAATGCAACATATACATATTTATACTTAGCTTATTTATAACTATTTGTCTCTGTTGGAAATCATGGCCAGTTTTTTTATTGGTCAAAAATAAAGTAATTACCAGGTACGACATACAACAAAGACAAACAAACTGGTGGATAGGTGGAATTTAATTTTCTGAAATTTGATAATCAGCTACTTTATTGGATAATTGGAGTTTTACCGAAAGTTCATACAGTATTCAAAATGTACATGTTGACAAAAGACACATACAACAGAACAGTTACACATACTAACAGAAGAACTGTTAGTTAAAAAAAAAAAGTTTTACAGGGGAAAATAGATGCAGCAATATTTTCATTGTAGTAAAGCCTGATGCTTCAATATGATTATATTAAAATTAAAAGGTAGCTAAATAGTGTTTTGCAATTTTTTTAATAAAAACAAATGTTCTAAACGTGAAGCAACATTCCAACAATGGGCATTGTCTTTTATAAATGTTAAAAGCAGGAGAAAATAAAGGATTTAAATTCTTAACATTACAGCTGTTACTGCACAATATAAAATTTTTTCCACCCAAACAGTATACATGTGTACACGTACTTAATGAAATTAATATGTGTGAGCAAGACTAGCCTATCCACACAAAAATACTAGAAAAACAAATTAATTCTTAAATCTATAAGTAATATAAACTTTATTAAAAAAAATACACTTATCTAATAACTGCCTCTATAAAAACAAAATTTTTTGAAACAAGAAAACCTATTCTATTAACCACAAAAAAAAAAATCAACAATACAAATAAGAACATATTAAATTCCAAGCCCCCATTA
Source organism: Hylyphantes graminicola (assembly GCA_023701765.1). Taxonomy (NCBI): domain Eukaryota; kingdom Metazoa; phylum Arthropoda; class Arachnida; order Araneae; family Linyphiidae; genus Hylyphantes; species Hylyphantes graminicola. Next base: position 63,222,540 of record CM043118.1, on the reverse strand, counting down.
TACAATTTACAACTATAATTGAAGAGCTTATTAGAAGAACATGCTAAGTGACATTTTTAAAAATAAATTTAAAATTTGGTGCCAATACACATGCAATTCCCTCCTTTGAAGATACAAGACAAGATTCTCCTTTTTCATAAACCAAAATGAAGAACATTTTTTAATCTTTTGTAAGTATCGTTTTTAACATAAGTGCAACCGAAAAAACTTTAAAGATCATTTTCATGCTTTTACTTTTTTGCACTTGGCACACTCTTTAACTGTTCAAAATCAGTTTATAAATCATATTCATAAAAATGTATACAGATACCGACAAACAAATCAGAGTCTTTGACAAATGACAGTGAGTGAACTCTCTAGAAGGGAAGAGCATAGGGTTATAGCTCGTTACCCCTCACACCAGAAGAGACAGTCACAAGAGACACACAAAGAAGGACGACACAAACACATAGGCAAATAACAACCTTTATTTGACAAACACATCCATGTCTTACCGGGATTCGAACCAGAACCCAGCAGCTCCAAAGGCTAGCACCCTAACCATTGTGCCACCGGGTCAGCAAGATGAGTCCTTAATCAATCAGCTTAAAATTTAAATAGCACTTACTTTATTAGATTGGTAGTAGAGAACCACAAGGTACCGATTACAGACATTGAAACCACTCAGATGATCACAAGCATTCTTGGCATCAAAAATGTCTTCATAAACCACGAAGGCGGTTCCTCTTGTCTCTGGTGTGTTGCCACTAAAACAGGACATTTTGTGTAACTATGACATATATCTTAATACGTAATCATGAAAATATAAATTATTCACAGCTATTACTTGCCAGTGACGTTTTTTCAACGGATTGAATTTTAATGAAATGATTATTTGCATCACTTTTTTTTAATAACGTGAAACAATTTGCTTATCTTTTCCTGGTATGCAATAAATGTTAATCTACCTTTTTATTTTTCAAAAATGTCTTTTTTAATAATTTATAAACCGCTAAACTTTTATTGTTATTTTTATAATCTTATTTGCTGCAAAGAATCTTCCTACTAGCTCATCAGTTGCCCGTCAACTGGCAGTTTTCTTCATTTAACACTTAAATCACATTAATATAATTTAAAATAGTAATCATCACAATGTTTTAGAATTATGATTATTTTCTACATTGTTGATTAAGCATCAAACTGTTGAATTCCGATTACTTTTTGTTAAGGATCGCTTTGAGGATGAACATAAATTACATCAGAAGGAGGGGTATGGGCTAACGTGACAGAAGACCGTAGCAAGAAACAGTTTATTTCCGAAAGAGGATGGGGAGATTATTATATACAACAACATCGACATTATTAGTCTTCTATATTTTTCAGACCTTTTCGTAACACACAAAATTGCGACACTTTGTGAAATTTCACGTAGGATTGCTATACCTATTGAGTTGTATGGAATAAGAAAAGGAATGGAAAAATAAATAATTTATCACATTTGGGCATTTTCGTTGCTAGACAACTTAACACAAATTGCCAAATCGAGACTGGCCATTATGTTGTAACTATTCCAGATACTGTTTCGCACATAAGAAATTATTTATCACCAACCAGCCAAATAAACTGCACATATTTTTTTTTAGTATCATTGGAAACATTTAGCAACCTCAGTTCAAATTCACCAAAGAAACATTAGAAATCAAACACATGTACCATAGAGTTTATACTACATTTAACTTACTTAGAAAAAAAACCCTGTAGACCAAGGATAGTTATGACTATTCTTAAGTTAGTAATGATATAAATAATAGCCACACTAAAGTCTGTCTATACACTATGCGAGCCTCGAAAAAAATGTCTTCCCCCATCCCTTCTCTTGGTTTTCTAGGAAAAGGGGGTGAAGCATCGCTTTTCTAAACCTAACGTGAGGTTAACAACCCGAACACTATAAACCCAAGAAGGTTGAGGAAGAACATGCCCACGCTGTTTCGAAGAAAACCACATGCATGTATGGGGGAGGAAAATGCTTTCGAGGCTCGCATTCTAGATAAACAAGGTATAACGTGAGGCATGTGTCAGTGGTTAATAGGATACTTTTACAAAAGCAAAGAGCGAATAATTTAACATATAAGCTATATAGTTAAATATACAACACTCACACTCTTATTTGGCGAATCGCACCATATTTTCCAAATATATCGTACATTTCTTCGGCAGTAATTTTGTAGGGTAGATTTCGAACGTACAGAATTCTATTGACCTCAGGCGGTAGACGCACCTGTGAAAATATAAGAATTGATTAATCATCGAAAAGTTTAACTTATAAATGATTCGATACATAGTAAAAAGTGAAATAAATACGTTTGTTTTCCTTTGCATAGCCATCTTGACCGAGAATTTGAAATTTACTCTATGAAATTTACCAAGAACAAAATAAACAGAAGGAGAAGGTATGATGGTATGGTATGGTAGGTACATATATATTCCAGCTTGTGTGCTTGTTCAGAGAACCTCTTATAAGCTGTTGTCAAGTGCAATAGACACAAAAAGAAATTTTACAAGCACAAGATACACACAAAGAAAGGAAAATACAAACACATAGACAAACAACAACATTTATTGACAATAACAAACATCCATGCCTGATCGTGATTCGAGCTCAACCCCAGCAGCTCCAAAGGCTAGCATCTTAACATTTGCACCACCGAGACAGCAAAATTTGAGTTTGGTTGAGTAGAATTTTCCTGGTTTTTCAATGTATAATTTCAAATTTGCATAATAAATTTGAAATATTAATATTTTGTATGTTTTTAATTAGAAGCTTAAAAATAAAACTAAAATAAATTATTTTTTAATTTAAATAGTCGATTTTTGTATTTTCTTATTTCCTGTATTTAAAAGTTAAAATATGGCCCGCCCATTTTGTATGGTTGCTATTTTTTAACTCGCCAAGCAATAGCCAAACTTGCCAAATGTACTTTTATGAGTTCAATTCTTGCCGTTTTCTTCTTATATGGCACATTAAATGTAAAATAGAAGAATTATTTGAGATGAAACGATATTGATTTACATGCAAATATAAATTTTAAAAATTTGTTCGCTTTTTTATATTTAATTAAATATACCAAAACTGCCAACTTAGTTGATATTTACAATGTGTGATAACCTTGCTTTAGAAAAATTAAAGCCAGAACAACTCTTTACAGGCCAATCCGGCGGCCTAGTGGTTAAGACATTGGCCTTTGGAGCTGCTAGGTCCGGGTTAGAATCCCGTTGAGGCATGGATGTTTGTGTTTGTCGAGTATATGCGGAGTACGTGCTCGTTAAATCTGTTGAGTCCGAAAGTCCTGTGGGCGGTCATTGCGCAGTTTCCCATGGGTACAGGTCCTTGAAGAAAATTTCCCTCCCCTTCAGGAACCAGTCTAAATTGTGGAGGTGGATACAGACAGGCAGTATCTGTCATTTGTGTATGTGTGTGTCTTGTGTTGTCCTACTCGACGATGGTTTATAAGCGGGTCTTTGTGACCAAGCACACAAGCCTGAAAATATATATGTCTACCAACCAACCAACCAACTCTTTAAAGGGTCGGCTCCTCCTTGTAAACAAACCCGAAAAAACTTAATTTTATGATAGCAAGTTAAATAAATAAAAATGTCTAATATTCTATTTCGACATATAGCCAGAAGGTCTAGCTGTTTTATGCCAGTGGCTACCGGAAATCTAATTGGAAAGAGAAATTATTTAAGGTTATATGGCTGTAAAATCCTTAAGGATAGCACGAAGGTCAGTCAAACATTTCTGTCGTGGGCAGGTAAACTGCAGTAACTGTCAAAATTTTGATTCGGATATATTTTTTGATCAAAAGTGCATTACCCACAAACTTCAGTAAAACATTGGAATTCAAAAATCTGTGATACTTAACTTTGAAATGGTTCATGGGTAGTTGGTTTTGTTTTGATTTTTCTTGTGAACATGAGAGGAAAAGTATTTACTGCAGTTTGCCTTTCCTTTTTGCAATATCGTGGCCCGGTTGTGCCAAGTCAAACTGCATTTTCCCCCAAAAATTGTGTTTTTTGATGTATTTGATCGAAAGCACTTGACAGACTGGTAGTTTAGTAACTGCATAGTTGGTTTGAGTAGAAATTTACTGTACGGAACCATTGGCGAACTTTCCGAAATCGTGCCAAAAGTCCGTATTCTGGAGACTCCATAACAGAAACCCAACTGAAATGAGCACAATAGCGGTAAGATAGGGTTGCCGGAATACATCATCGATACAAAGTCGAAGTCAGACAGTTTGGCACAAAAAAATATTTATCACCAAATCTGAAAAATCATGCCAATAGTTGCGGTACAGTAAAGGTGATCCATGGCTTGTTTCAGGTGACATATTTTTTCCCTCCAGACTATAATCGATGTTCCGATGGTGCCCTGTCCCCCCCTTGACATTGGTATTGGCTCGTCTCTGACTGTGGTTCTTAATTATGACACCTGTCATCAGTTGCCCTTGTGTAGCTCTATTGTAACGATATTTCAACTCAACTCCCCCCGAAAAGTTGGGCCTGGGAAGCCCAGTCGGTCAGGCATTCGCATAGGTCCCCTGTTCGGGAACGGGCATCAATAAATTAACTGCCGACTTATAAACGGCCGGGGCAGCCACAAATGAATTTTAACGTGCACCTCCTCTACAAGGGTATTATTCATTTGTGGCTGCCCCGGCCGTTTATAAGTCTGCAGTTAATTTATTATGCGTTAAATACGCACCAAATCCCAACGATATGTATGATGTCGCCAATAACTGTTGCGTTGGGTTGCTACTTGGGTACCGGCTCGTCACTTGACTGTGGTTCTACATTACGATGACCGTCGCCAATAGCCCTCGTGAAGCTCTGGTCCGAGGATAATTTAAATCTGCCTATCTATCCACAAAAAATTGATTCCACCAATGTTATTCAAAATTTCAATGGAGATAAATGTGCTAAAATTGGATGTTTAGCTTGTCAGATAAAATTTGAATATTTCTTTTATGTTGTCGTATTTTTTTAAATAGTTGGATGTCTAACTGAATCCTGGCTCTTTCATGAAGTACAAACTCCACATTTAGGCATATTTGTTTATAAATACTTCCATTTGTAAATTAAACTATTCGGAAATATTATTTGGAATCAAGGCAAGTAAATTAGACCAATCATTAGAAATCTAATAATAGTTAGCTTTCAAGAGAGAATTTACATTCAATTAGTAATTCTGTAGCCATCCTAGACCAGTTACACGCCCATTCACTAGCATAAGTAAATTTTAAATAATTTCCAGACTGAGATCATTTTAACCTGGTTTTACTGTATTTTATTTGTTTTATTATAGGTCTTGGCGCATCCCTCCATTTCTCCTTTGAGGATGGCCGGTACTTTTCATTTGCCCTATACATTAAGTCACATCGAGGAGCGAGTTCTGCTTTGTTTGAAGTTATATGACAAGGTCAACCCTGATACAGTAAGTATGGGAGATATTGTTAAGCTCAATAAAAGTAAAGTTAGTTCCGTTGAGTATTTTAATGATAGCCTTGACTCAAGAACTATAGAATCGCCTATTAGCCATTAGATGTTTAGGTTATCAGATGAAATTTGAATATTTCTTTTATGTTGTCGTATTTTTTAAATAGTTGGATGTCTAACTGAATCCTGGCTCTTTAATGAAGTACAAACTCCACATTTCGGCATATTTGTTCATTTATATTTCCATTTGTAAATTAAACAACAATCTATAAAGATAAATCAAATTCGGAAATATTATTTAGAATCAAGTCAAGTAAATTAGACCAAGCATTAAAAATGTAATAATAGTGACACTATAAGAAATCTAATATAATCTCTTAAACTAAATATTGCTATAAATCCTATGCTTACAACAAAGCACCTGCCCCCTTGCGAGGGGATTTTCTAAAATGCTTTTTAAATAACGTCTTCAATAAAAATGTAATCAGATCCTACAATTTGGTATTTGTTTCTATATTAGTTTTATCTGGGAAACCGAAGTGAAATGTCATCAAGCCAAAAACCCTCTCGCACCCATTTGAGCGAACCCAGGGCAGAAAATAACTATTTTCCCTACACTTGTATTATCTATTATGCTTGATCCCCCTCTATATCATATTAACTTGGGCTTCTAAATGTATTTTAACATATTAGTTCAAATGAAATTAACTTTCTTTAAGTTTAAATTCCAATTTTTTTAAGAAAAAAAACCATGTAGATCACTTGCTAAAAGCAAGCAAAGACGAATCCAATAGCGAAGCGGGCAATTTTCTAGGTTTTCTGCCTCGTTCGTTTCTGCTGCAGTGCTGTGTATTTCTCCGTGTTTCGCTATTGATCCGGCTCGTTTGCTGCCCTATTCAGTGAATTGCACACCTAACTCCACTTTTCTTCTAGCTCAGTGGTTACCAACATTTTCTGGACCATCGCCCCCTTCTTGAGGTTGCTTAACATCCATCGCCCTCTTTTAATTCTCATGTTATGTCGAATCATAATTTGAGTTAGAGTGTAACTATAAAACAGTTTTATAACATTTACTACTGTTTATAAAAACTACCAAAGAAGATTTATCCGGTCCCTTTTAAATAAAATAGAAAAAACATAAAACACATATTTTTAAAGAACAAAAGTAAAATAATTAACTAAGATATTTTTACTGGTTTCTAGAAAATGTAACAGAGTTAAAAGTAAAAATTGGATTATTTGGTTATGGTTGGAGAATGGTTATACTCAACAAAGGTACAACATTACTTTAATTTTTCCTCCTTTGAATACTCATTGCCCCTCAAGTATTTTTTGCCCCTTTGATAACACAAGTCGCCCATTTGGGGACGATCGCCCCCGGGAACCACTGTTCTAGCTCAATGCTGGGCATTGATACTTGAGCTAATCAGGACTTAAGCATGATTACTCAGGATAACCGAAGCAGGCTCTTCTCTTTTCAATTAAGACCTTATTTTTCAAGAAAAAAATGTATACAAATCATGTAAAGCAGGCTTTATTTTTGATGTGATGAATTTCTTTTCCAGCTCACACTCGATTCACATTTCATAGAAGATTTAGGGTTGGACAGTTTGGATCATGTTGAAATTATCATTGCAATGGAAGATGAATTTGGTAAGATGTTCTCAAACAAGCAAATATTAATACTTTCAGTACCAGTGATGCCATTTGGCATCATCATTTTTCAGATCCTAATTTTAAAAAAATAATTGGACTGATATCTATTGGGATTAATAACAAATATTTTCTAAAAGAAAAAAGTTTCAAGAATCGAATTATGTGCTTTTTGATATCATGAATAGCTATAGATGATCAGGAAAATAATAATGCCAAATTGTCATTGGGACTAAAAGGGTTAAAAAGTATTGGCTTTTGTTACAGCTAGTCAGCAAATGTTTAGAGTTAGTGATAAACTATTCTTAATGTCCTAAAACGCTTTCCCTAAGATCAGTTTTAAGTCAGCTAATATGTTGTAACTTATGTTATAATTAAAAAATATATGATATCTATTTCAAAATATTTCTTTATAAAATGTTGAAAATGATCCATGTAACTGGACAGCCATACAAAAAGAATTCATAAAAAAATGGATGATCAAACAACATTTAGATGCTGTTACATTGTTAAAAGTTAGTGGCATGTTAGTTTTTTTGGTGGGTTTGTTTTCAAGTTTGTATAATCGAAAATAGCTAATTACAGTGGGCAACTTCTTAATCGGACTGTTTAATTGGATCTCCACTTTAATCTGACAATTTTTTTTTATCCTCAAAATGTAAAAATAACTTGTTTCATCATCGATACCCACTGAAAAAAATGGCGGAAATATGTGGCAAGCTTCCAATTTTTTAGGCTCCAGCAAAGAAAAGCTATGGATTTTTTAATGGCATTTAACTTGTACTGCTTGTATACATTGAACAAAATGCCATGATCATGATACTTTAATTGTGTTTTATTTATAAGGCAAATGCCAATGTATAAAAGTGCAATCAAATATGTTTCCAAACCTTAATTTAACTTCTCATGTTTAACTTGATTTCTTTTAAACTGGCTCGCTTTCTGTTCCACTTAAGCCTGTTAAGAGGGTGCCTACTATACTTAACTTTATTTTTATATGGAAGTTATAAACTTAACTCCTCTGTGCAACAGCCCAATAGAGGGCCAAGGCCTGCCTTGCACGAGACAAGGGCTCGGTGCTAGGCATACGCCCCAATTAGGTGGTCAAACTAACCCGGAATCCCAAGTATTTAGTTCCCAAGCATGCTTGATCCCCATTTGTTTGACCCAGTCTGGGATTCAAACCCCGAACCTGTGGAACAGCAGTGCTAAACACTACCACTGCGCGATGGTGCTTTCTATGGATTCATTGATGCATTTGCTTAATGAGTATTCATTGATGCATTTGCTTAATGAGTATTCATTGATGCATTTGCTTAATGAGTATTCATTGATGCATTTGCTTAATGAGTTTTGTTTTTTTATTTCCTTGTAGATTTTGAAATACCAGATGAACATTCTTACAAACTCCTGAGGCCTAAAGATGTAGTTAGATATGTTGCTGACAGATTCGACGTATATGAATAGGTATTTATTTTGGCCCGTACAATAATTTTTATTACTACCTCGCTCTTACTTTAATATTGTATTATACCTTGTCTATCCAGAATGCAAGCTTCAAAGGCATTTTCCTCCCCCATCCCCGCATGTGGTTTGCTTCGAAATGGCCTGAGAGTGCTTTCTCCACCCTACTTGGGCTTGAACTGTTAGGATTGTTAACCTCACAACAGAACCTCAAAAGCGTTAGGTTTAGAAAAGCAATGCTCTCCCCGTTTCATAGAAAACCAAGCGAAGGGATGGGGGAAGAAAATGCTTTCGAGGCTCGCATTCTGGATAGACAAGGTAAAGTTATGGATTAATTTAACTAAATGTGTTAATTAAAAAGATAAAAACTATTAAAGGTTAATTCAAAGACATTGTTAATGAAATTGGCACATTTATCTGCCCAAATTAGAGTTCTGGCAACCTTGCTTACAATTACATGAATTTATTCTTTGAATCTAGGCAGGGATCAACCTGGGTCAAAAAATCCTGTAGCAAAAATGCTAAAATGTAGAAAAAAGCTGTAGCAAAATGCTAAAGAAAAATTAGTTGCTTATAAATCAACGTCATGCCAATTAAATCACTTGAATCTAAACAAATCAATCTTTGTGTCGCAGTTAATTTTCTTTAGATAGCTTAACAATACATTGATACTTTTTTTATGAATCACGGCATGGCAAATTTAAATAATTATATAAAACTATACTACTAAAAGTACTTAAACTTTTTTTTAAAAACATTTTTAAATAAGTACATTTACTTTTATTTTGGATTATCTTCAGATTTGTCTAATGAGCATGATTTGGCTGTTAATTTGATGTATTAAAATCAAGTTTTGATTGTTTGAAATCACCAACTTTTGGTCTTTCAATACATATCCTTATTAACATAGTTCATACATTTATTAGGGGAAAAAATCCATCCAGACATTCACCTAGCAACATAAAATCCAAGTCAATTTTTTAAGAAACTAAATATATGGTTTAAAATCAGAAACTCCATTACAGGCGGAAGAAGAATATAAGGTTCAAACGGTAAACAAAAAGTATTTTAACGTTCAAGGTGTTCACGACTCACGGATATCATGAACCGACACTTGATCAGAAAATATATTCTGGTTGTCAGACTTGTTCTGAACCAGTAACCAGAGCTACCAAAGTGCCGAGATACTCTTGCGATCATGCAGACCCAGAGAACTGTCAATCATTCTGACGCAATGTGACGTCATGGGTAGATTTCTTTAAAATTACTAGGCGGTAAAATAAGTAAATCAGGAAGCATTATTGGACTCCTCTTCTAATGGGAGGTTACATTGGCTGACTGAAATTTGAAGACATCTTAGGGTAATCTAATCTGAATTCATCTTACCATTTTGATTACAATTTTTATTTTCGTTATTAGTATCGGTTATTTGAACTAGTTGTTTATTGAAATTTAAGTTTAGTTTCACCGAATTACGGCGTCGCATTTTCGCGACGGCCAATAATTTTTTTTTCGCATTTTCGTACAACTCGTCGCATTTTGCGACAAATGCGACTGCAGATTGATCCCTGAATCTAGGTATAAATAAGACATTAAAATGAAAGCATAGTTCCCCGATCTAAATATTGTAGTTCTATATTTTTTAATTGTCTTATTTTAGATTAACACTATTTTATTTAAAGACAACGAACCTAGACTTGGAATTTATTCCAACTTGTAGTGTTTAGTTATTATTTTTATTTTGATCCAGTAAAATTACCATGCCTCTCAGCATTTTTTGAGAAAGAATCTTAAAATATTAGGTGATTAGTTTTCTTGTCGAAGATTTTTTAGCGGTCATGAGAGTGATCTATACTTAAAGGAAAGCATGAGTTATATTTTACCGCTTATTGCATTAATTACAGGTTTTTAACTGATAATGTTTTTTCAGGTTCATTCAAAATCCTTCCTGAGTCGCCTGTTTGTGTATAGAAGAAATTTTAGTTGTAAAACCTTTTAGTTTCAATTAAAAATTAAAAAGTTTGTTTCCATATTTTGTTTTATTTGTTAACGTACAATTTCATTAACGGTTAAATCAATGCTTATGGTATTTAGCACATTGGAAGTCTGCCAATTTCAGTGTCGTGTTTAGTTTTTCAACACACAATATATATCTGTAACTCTAGTGGGAATTGACGTTACAAGGTTAATATCTGCATTAAAAAATTATGATCGGGGTAAATGAATAATACTCATAGCACATAAGTCCTTTGAGATATAGGTTTCATCTGATAATTAGGATGGTTGTACCAAATATCTAATCGTGACTATAGTTAAACTCATAGTTTCCTTGCACAGAAGCCACGACCGTGGGCGGAGCTATAACACACACAGAGCAATCAGATGAAGAGAAAATCTCAGCCGTTTTATTTTGTCCTCATGTGGTTTCTGTGCAAGGAAACTATGAGTTTAACTATATCTTGGTTTTGAGGTTATCATCTTAGATACTTATATTGTGTTGTTGTAGGTCTTTGTAATCCACTCTCAGCAGTTAACCATCCACTGACAGTACTTATGAGTACTACTTAAAAAGCTGCCATTTCATTTTTCTAGTTCAATTTGGATAAAATGAGGAAATGTGGAATATTTTGATTGACATATTTGGTTTTAGCACATTGGAGCCTATAAAGGGTAAAGCAAATTCTTCCTAAAAACTTTTACTTTATTCTGCATCAGCTCTTGATGCCCTGCTGGTACTTATAAGTACCACTTAAAAGGCTGTTGTTTTACTTTTCATTGTTCGTGTGAGAAAAAATGGATTATATGATTATGGTAGGCTTTTATTACTCAAATATGCGATTTAAACGCATTAAAAACTAAAAAGGTGAAACATATTCATTCAACAAAATGTCATTGTTAATCAGTGTAATTATAAATGAAAATGAAAGAAAAAGAAAATAAATTTGGGTCATAACTCATAAAGGCACATTTGATGCCCCAGCAATTTTTCACCCTTTCATATTCAAATTGCAACAGCTAACACACACACCCTAAAATATTCAAAGACAAATATTTAAATGAAAACTTAGAGGTTTTTTTTTAATAAGTTAAGTCATCATTGTTGAATATTTTAATCAACAATCTTGTAATCGAATTTAAATGTATCGTTAAGATTAGTTTAAGCCCTCAGTATATTTTATAATTTATATAATAAAACTATAGTCTTATGGCTAAATACTATATGGCCTTTGAGTTAAAATTCAATGTTACTTTTGAAAAGATTTCTGCCATTGAACTAAAATTATTTATTTTTAAACAAGAACAGTAAAAGTTGTGGGACTAGAAAGGAAAAAAAAAAAGAAAACGGATATCTGGTTTGTAGCTAATATTTTACAAAATTGCTTTTTTTTATTATCAGCATTTATTTCAAGTAAACCAAACTCATTCAAATCTCAATAACCTTTAAAATGTGGTAAACACTCTAGGAGATTCATATTTAGCGCTCTTAATATACTTAAAATTGTACCAATTAAATTTAGGGTACCCGATTATTGAATTATTATCACTAAGAAACAAATCCAAAGGTGACAGTTGAAATTTTTAATGGCTGTCACATTAAGATGGCAACAGTCAAGTGTGCTTGCGTTGTTTTTGTTTATAATCTCCATTTTAAGCAAGTACAAATTACTTACAAATCCCACCAAAATGGATTATTTTTCATGGCACAAAGACTATATGGTGGAGTGTGACGAGATCGAACCAAACCTATTCTTAGGAAATCTCGGAGCAGCTGAAAACGAAGAGACTCTTAAGTGTTACGGAATAACTCATGTCTTGACTGTATACAATCTTCCAATAACGGCACCTCAGACTATACAAATCGAAACTTTGTTTATTGATTTGGAAGATTCCCCTGATTGTGACATCCTCTCGAGTTTCGAAAGATCAAATGATTTTATTAAAGAAGCACAAGAAAAGGGAGCTGTTCTTGTGCATTGGTATATACATTAATAGTTTTTATTATGGGTAATTAGTGGGGGTACTGTCTTTAGTTTTGGCAAATATTTTAAGTTTTTGGTTGTACCCAGGGGTGACCAAAAGGCGGGGCGAGAGAGAGAGAGAGAGAGAGTGGCTGCCCAAATCAGAAATTCAAAACAAAACTAAATTGTCCAGATATAAGTATCAGCCACAAAGGGTAAAATCAAAGTTGCTGGCTCAAGTTTGACAATTTTTTAAAGAGAGATCCGTAACTTTTTCTTGTAACCATGTTGCTAATCTAAAGAAGTGTGATAAACTATTCCCCCTTTCAAAAGGTAAAAATTTACTGTACTGTCACCCTTGGTGAATTTTTTAAAATCTCACCATAAGTTGGTATTTTGGCGACCCTTTTTTTTTAACCGTGACTTTTAACATACAAACATGTTCTATGCTGGGGAGCATCATATTGCAATTACTCAAGTGCTTTTTAAACTTTTATTTGATCATTAATATTTATATTTTGTCCATTTTGCAGTATTTTGTCGTGTCATGGCATGGAGGTTAGCTTTACAGCTATGTATAAACAGCCTTCTCTAAACCTATTTTGTGCTAATAAGATAATAAACCTCTTTTTCAATAATGCCGTGTATATTAAATCTATCACGATCTGTTGTGTAAAACACCAGGCTCAAAACACTCGGGTTACAACCTTGTTTCATGAGTGCTCCCCAAAATGACATTTTTCGTTTTTAAAAAACCCTATTGTCAACAGTCAAATTAAGCCATTGTTTTGCAACCAAATTAAAAACCTAAACCATTTTATTCTTAGCATTTATAAATATTGGTTAAACTAAAGAATCATGGCCAGATTTGGCGTCTTTTCAAAAATATCGTCAGGTCGAATGACAACAAACCCCAGTGCATGACGAGACAACCAATGAATGACTGCAATATGGAGAACGTAACACGCTAAGAAACTTATACCTTGCTAATTTTGGCAAAGGATGCCATAATACCAATAAGTCGGGTTTTCCAGATTTGGCTTTAAATATACAGCCACGATTCTTTAGTTTAAACTAAATATTAAGTGAATCAAAATGTTCTAATTATTGATTGTTTTCTCATTTGTATTTTTCAGTTATGGTGGAGTGTCGCGTAGTGCCACATTAGTTGTAGCCTATTTAATGAAAAAATATTCTATAGGAGTCGACGAAGCGCTTCAAAGAGTCAAAGACAAGAGATATTGTGCTTGGTATTTAGTTTTTTATTTCTTTTTTAACGTGGAATTAATCAAGATATGAAGTTCTTTAAATATTTTAAGAATTTTTTTTCTCAAATTTGGATATTTATTTGTAAAAGTTAACTTCTTAATGAAAAGCTCAAAACATTAAAATTTTGTTGTGTAGTAAGTACTATATTTAATTAACTAGAAATTTGGGAAAATAAGTGTCATTGCAATTGACAGATTCCATTAAGTTATGTATATGCCATACTTTTGTCCCCTTTAAAGATCGGTAACTACACTTTCGAAACTGTAAAACAGTTTACCTACCTGGGAACTCTGATCTCAAGAAGCAATGATCTAAAAATTGAAATAAATAGTAGAATCTTCATGGCTAATAGAAGTTTTTATGGCCTCAGAAACCAATTTAAGTCTAAATTTATTTCTGTAAACACCAAGTTGAGCATTTATAAGACTTTAATCAGACCTATTGTCCTATATGGAAGTGAATGCTGGACCCTCAATAAATCAGTAGAAGAAAAATTGCTAATATTTGAAAGGAAATTGCTAAGGAAAATATTTGGACCTATTAAGGAGAGCAATGAGTGGAGAATACTTTACAACTATGAAATTTACAGAAAATTCGGTAAATTTGGCGGGACCGACATAGTGAGAACTATAAAAGCATCCCGAATTAGGTGGCTGGGCCATCTGTACAGATGTCCCGAGGACTTTCCCACCAATAAAGTGACTTTTTCCAAAATTGAAGGTACAAGACGTAGGGGACGACCACCCACACGATGGTTAGACGATGTCGAGAGGGACCTAAAAATAATAGGAGTCAACCGATGGAGAGCCATTGCGGCTAATAGGGCCAACTGGAGGAGGATCAGCGAGTCAGCCTTGGCCTGCAAAAGGCTGTTGAGCTTGTGAAGAAGAAGAAGAAGATATGCCATACTACAAATACAGAACTCTTGTAGGGAACTAGACGATTTACTGTGAATTTTTTCTACGTAATGTTACAGTTAGTTTTCACTTTAAAATTTCATGTAAAAACGATTTCCCACAATTATGTGTTTTTTCATATTTTTTTTTTTACTCTTTTATAATTTTATTGAGTTTTTTTAAATGCTTTTTCTCTCTGTTGGTTGAAACACAATTCTAAGACATTTCCCCAATTTTTTTGGATATTTTCTCTTTCATAATATTGTACATAAATAATTTAAGTATGTCTAAAGCCACTGCCCTTGACGGTAGGCATATACAATTAAGTAAAAATAATAAGTTTTTACCCGTTAGTGCATACTGTTACCATTCATATCACCCTACACTACCATTTTGGCAACATACTCTTTGATCCAATCTCAATAAATTTAAGATTAGCTGTGTTAAAGCTCCTAAAGGAGGCTAGAAATAGGCAGCCAGAATTGATTACATTACTCATTACCCTCAATGACTTTAAAAATATTCTTGATGTTAGGCAAATTTAGAAAATTGCCATCAATTGATAGGCTATAGTAATGTTTCAGAATAAAAAAAAAAGTTAACTATTTGAAGAAAAAAATGATTTTAGATACAGTAAATTAAAAGATACAATCTCCCCAAGTTAAAGAAACAGTTCTCAATGGTAAGTCTATGGCAATGAAAATGTTTAATAAATTTAAGAAATTAACTTCTAGAGTAAAGATATTTTAAAAAAAAATATTTTTTCCCAATGCATGACTATGAGGGTCAAAATATATGTTATTTAAAATAAAAAATCATGAATTAGATGAGTAGCTTCTATAATATAGATATCAGCACTTGTCTACTACGTACTTCATTTGAGCATTTTTTTCTTATGTAGTATTGTTCAGTTTTTTAAAAATAATTTTGTAATTTTCTTTGCAGTCCAAATGCGGGGTTCTTGTCTCAGCTGCGACTGTATGAAACCATGAAGTATTCTTTAGATGAAGATAACATTGATTACAAAATTTTTTCTTTGTATCACCTGGGACGACAAGTTTCACCTGGTACTATTTATCTTTAGTTAAAATGTGAAAGTTTAGTAAAAAATGTATGTCTGTAAAGCTTGAACAAATTCAAGCATGAAAATTTAACTTGTAAGATTTTATGTCTTTTATACAAAAACTTTATTTCTTTTAAATAAATACATGTATAATATTTTTCTCTAGATATGGGACTATTCAGATTTTGATCTCAATATATTCAGTTTATTAGGAGCATTAGTACAAATAACCCACAATCTCTGAATTTTTTGAAATTTTAAACCTGAAATAGATATAACACCCTTAATTTTCATGGTGTAAAATATTGTAAATTACGAAATTTTTAATAGGCTATTTTTTTTGTTCCAAAATAATTTTTTTTCATGTTTATTTATTCATGTTAAAAAATAATACAAGCAAAAAATTTAACTTAAAAAGTATTTTAATTGAAAAAACAGGTATTCAATGAATGAAAAACAATGAATGTATTATTTTATTATAAGAGATTATTGCTATTAAATGAAATATATTAAATCATTAAATGAACACTATCAATGTGTTTTGATTACAGGAAATGATTTTAATGCAATTCAAACCTATCTGACCCGATTCAAAGAAAAAGTGTGTGATAGTCAAAAGTTCAAATGCAGGCAATGCAGGTAAATGTTACAGCATAAATTGTTTTCTCCCTACAATCTATAAGAGTCGAATATTTTTGTAATGTGTCTTTTATCACTATCGTAACTACTATAACTTCCTGTCTGTAGGAAAATAAATGACTCAGGATTTTCAACTGTAGTTAAACTCATAGTTTCCTTGCACAGAAGCCACGACTATGTGCAGAATTATAAAACTCGTGAAGCAATCAGAGAAGAAAAAATTTCAGTTTTGTTTTGTTTTATTTGTCTTCTGATCAGGGTTGTTATGTTTAAAACATTTTGTTTAAAACAATTGTTTTAAACATGTTTAAAAGATAGCAATAAAAACATGTTTAAAACATTTTTTTTTACTGCAAGGAGAAGGAAAATATGATGGATGGGAAATTACTTTGTGCAAAAGGAAGTCTAAAAAAATTGATATGGGTTTTATTTTGGGATATATATGACCATGCTGTATTACCTTAAAAATTAAGATTGTGATAAATAGTAGACTCTGATGGAAGGGTAAACCTTGTATCACATGCAATACTCTATGTCCTGACACTATTGGCGTTTGTTACTATTTATTATGGTTCCTAATTTGTGAGATTTAGGGTAATTATCATTGTGGTACATAATTTTAGTTAATTGAAATAATATAAAGCATAAACTATTACATTATTAGTTTATAAATTCTTCTATTAGCTCATCTAATTTAATCAAATGAAGACTCTAAATCGCCAGATAATCGAAGGATTTCTTGTATTCGATGATTCTTTGACTAAGAAAGATGTAAGGCATATGCCTAAAATTATTGGGGATGGAAGTAAATATAGAAGACCGAAATGCAAAAAGAACCATGTTTTTTTTAAACCCATACAACTTGTTCAATAACCAAAATCTAATTGTTAAAAAAAAATCGTTTTAAACAACAACACAAAACACGTTTTAAACAATATTTTTTTTGTTTTAAAAAAAAACCAAAACATGTTTTTTCCAACCCTGCTTCTGATTGCTCCACACGTTTTATAGCTCCGCCCATGGTCGTGGCTTCTGTGCAAGGAAACTATGAGTTTAACTATAATAATAGCATGTTTTAATAATATTTTTTTGAGTTAAAAAAATGCTGTTAATAGTTGCTTTCATTTTAATACTTTTTAAAACCACATCTAATGATTTCTCTTAATGACTTAAAATGGTCAAATTGTCTTCTACCAAATTGGGTAGATTATCAACTCTAATGTCCATTTTCTTGGTTTCTTTTTATATAGTGTTTTTCCTTTTGGGGTAAACATTATAAGTTGAACTTAAGCTGATGTGTAATACTCTCGTGAGAAATTTTAATGGATGTTTTTGATAATACAGAATTTATTTTAGGCTTGAAGAACTGAAAGGGTTGATAGGAAAGTATCTGAAATTGACTTTTCAGGCATTGATCAGTTGTACCAGTCGTTTATTTCTATAACAATAACAGGCAAAACAATAACTTGCAAAAAGTTTGTTCCATAATAAATTTTAAAGACATTTTGTTTTTAAAAAATGATAAAATAACTGTTAAATACAAAAATAACTGGCATGGCTTGTTTTTGCTTTCCAAGCACAAAAAAGGTGTATTTTAGGCCTGAGGACCTCAGATAAGTTCTTCAAATTAGATGATGTGCCCCATAACAATTATTAAACTTTTTTATGAAAAAAATTCCCCGTGCAAAACATACCCTTAACTACATTTTAGTACCTTTAAATACATATCCATACCTTAAAAAAATATTTTTAAATACATATTAGTTTAAAAAAAGTTTATTTAAAGAATAAATGTGTAAGCTTTTGCTGGGATCTGCTGAGGTTAAATATACATCTTTCTCTTCAAGGGCTGGGGAGCCCAGTCTATAAGGCATTTGCTTTGCTCGTAAAAGACCCCAGTTTATAACCCGGGCATTGCCAAAGTAACTGCTGACCCATAAACAACCCGTGCAGCCAAAAATGTCTGACTAATAACCCATGTAGGGGAAATGAGTATTAAATATGCTCCAAGGCCTAACACTGTGTACAAAGTCAGTTGACTTGGGTGCCCACTCAGGTGTCAGCTTGTCACTTGACTGTGGTTCTGTTCTAAAATATAAAACCCATCGCCAATAGCCCTCATGTAGCTTTAGTGCAACAATATTTCAAACTAAACTCAATTAAAGAATACTGCCATGGGCAGGTACACTGCAGTAATCGCAACAATGAGTTGCACCATTTTTAATCTGAAAAAAACCTCCACTATGTTTTTTTTTAATTGTTAGACTAATTCAGTTCTTGCAACAATGGACCAAGTCATTGTGGAAGTTACTGCAGTTTACCAGCCCAGGGCAGAATAAATGAGTAGGCTTTTGGATGGTAGGATCTGAGGAGGTTAAATGCACACATCTCTTCTCTCCAGGAAATGCCTGTTCACCCAGAGCAACGTCATCCCCCACCTGAAAGGCCAGGACTTGTACTGGAACAACTTTGCCCAGCTGGCCGTCTCAGAGCCACCCCCCATTGTTTGCGAGAACTCGCTTTTCATTGAGTTTCTGCCATGGATGGGGGAGGCACACCAATCGCTCTCCGGGAAAGTAAGTTACCGGAACCCTCCATTGAAGCCCATGTTAAAATGAATTTTTTTATGTACCTATTTCTCAGAATCTATTAGGGCTAATTCCATTCGTGACGGACATGACATAAGACAACTTTCTTGGCTCTTAAAAAGTACTAAATGATAATTGACTGTTAAGAAATTACCATGGGGTGATGCAAATAAAGGGCTTGATTATAAAAAATGCTGAAATTTTCAATCAAGAGAAAATACTTAAAATTAAATGGGTTAAACATGCTGTGACTCACATGACAAAATTGATACACAGATTTTAAGTGACCTTATATTATTACCATTTGCTCTTAACTGGTATGCATTTCAAGTCTAGAATTTTTTTGGAATCAATATAAGATTCTGACAAGTCAATCAGAAAGAAAAAAAATAAGAAATTTATAAATATTTATTAGTGTGCGTATAAAAAATTTCAGGTTGATACTCATAGTAAATTCTAAGAAAAAGTTACATGAACATAGAAAAAGTAAGTTTTGAGATATAAGCGTAAACAATAAGACTGGAATTTTCCTAAACAACCGTTTGTTAAAAAGAATATTATAAATACTACCTGTACTCGAAACTTTTAATGTCAGATATCGTTGAAAAGTTAAGATTTCATATTTTAAGAAACGCTAAAAACATTAAATTGTCCTTTTTGAAAATTTTTGGGGTTCCCTTAAGGAGGAATGACCGTGGATCTTCAAAACAAAGTGCCTCCATGTTTGATCCTCTGTGGTTGAAAATTTAATAATTATTTAGCAGTCAAAAATTAATCACTAAAACAAATCTGTTAAGGGTATTATTAAACACTTATCCCAATAAAAAGAAACAAAATGTTGGTTATTTCAGGGCAAAAAATAGTTAATGTCACTTTTGTAGTATCATTAACAGGTCTACTACATTTCAATATGCAATACTAAAGATCTATGATCTCAGTAGTGTAACCTTGAAACCAATGCTTTAAGGGGGAATGGGCATGCTGGATTGCGTGGTCTCCAAAGCAAAGTGCATCAGTGTTAATGAAATGTGGCAGAGAAATTTTTTTTCTCTGCCACATTTCTCCAGCTGTATTGAATATTTTTGCAAGTGGATTTTCTTATGTGATAAATGTAGCTGACTTGCAGGTCCCGACTGTCCCTCTTTTTGAAGTTAGTTCGAAATTATTTAAAAATTTTGAATAAATAATTTCACAAAAAGTATTTGAAGCAATTTCAAAAAGTGGGATTATGGAGATCTGTGAATTATCTACATTTATTATTTAAAAAAAGTCTGTAAAAATATTCAATACAGTTGAAGAAATGTGGCAGAGAAAATAGATTATTTTTTCCATTGGATTAACACCGAGTCACTTAAGTTTGGAGAGAGCCTTGATCCAGCTCGCCCATTGCCCCTGAAACCAAAGTTTCCTCTGTGTTGTGGAAAAAACAAGATTTTCTTAGCCACATATAAAACTGAGATTATTTGCGCAATTTGTATAGCTAGAAAATTGAATAACT
Organism: Hylyphantes graminicola; assembly: GCA_023701765.1. NCBI lineage: Eukaryota > Metazoa > Arthropoda > Arachnida > Araneae > Linyphiidae > Hylyphantes > Hylyphantes graminicola. The sequence goes on along the minus strand of CM043118.1, from coordinate 63,202,036 downwards.
AACTTAATTGGTACTGCGAAATGCAGCACCTATTTAATATTGCCCTGATGTATTCGAGATAGCCTACCCGGTATAGTGCATACTAATTTGATTTTTTTCTCTTTAATTCTAGATATACTGCCCAGAATGCAACTCTAAAATTGGGTCTTTCTGCTGGAAAGGTAAGTTTATGACGTCATTTCGCTCTCATTATATTGTTAGGGCCTTAGTTAGGGTGAATAAGTGGGTTTCCAAACTGGTGTCCTCTAGGGATGCACTGAATACCAAATTTGGCCAAATATTGAATATTCGGACAGAGTCTTAGTCGAATATTCGGTCGAATACTGAATATTCGGCCTACCTAAACCAATTTTTATTTTTTATTAGAACTAAATTGTATTTATTATTGATCAATTTCAATTCAACATAAACACATAAGTACACAATCATTCAATTTTAATTCAATACAGTTATGAATTAAATTTTTAATTAAAGCAACATACTTTAAAGTACTCGTTTGTTATTAAAACAAACCTTTAGGAAAGTGTAACTTGGTAAAATCACAACATGAAAACATAAAAACAAAAACAGAAGCAGGCGGATCTGATGTAGAATGAAAATGAGAAAAACAAATATTAAAACCATGGCTTACAATACTATTATACAATTACATTATTAATATTTTAAAATAATTTAGTGACAAAATTACGTTTGTGATATAAATAGTAATAATTTTTTAAACGAACTGTTACTGCCACTGTTCCCTTAAGGATACATGTCTATTTAATACAACTTGAGTAAAGCTTGATTTAACATTATAAATAACAAAATCTTAAGAACTTGAGTCCACCAAAAAAGAAAACATGTCCTGTTTGGGAATTTTTTGATATTTTAGAAGATAACATGAATAAATGCACTACTAATGAAATAAAATTCACTATTCGGCTGACTAGTAAAGCTATTCGGCTAAAGTGACTGAATAGGCAGAATATTCGGTGCAATCCCTAGTGTCCTCTGTGTTAATCTAATGAATAAAAAATAGTTTTCTAAGCCTCATTTCTCTGGCCGTATTGAATATTTTTACTAACATAACAGATAAGAGCGCCCAATGAGGGAAGAGTGTAGGCTATATAGCCCATTACTCTATGCGCATATGATGACAGAAATATGTAAGTGATTCAATTACTCAACCAAGTAGTCGGGGAAAAGTGTTGAAGATAAGGAGGGTATCATAGCATGTTTCCATGACACCCTCCTGTATATGTTATAACGGAGCTGGCTGCATCCGTCTTAAACTCTGTAGTTCCACTGGGCAGGACAACAACCCTCTGCCACAGTGGACGTCAAGGTTAGGGACAACTTTACTTGGAGAGGGAATCCTGAAAGGTAAAATAAAACAATAACCAAATGAAAATTGTATGGTGGGCAATGTGACACAAAGAAAATGGCCACTGTGAGGTCGATTCTCACACAGAGGGCCATTGACAAAATGCATCAATCCTGCGTATTAAGGGGCAATGGGCGCGCAGGACCGGGGGTCTCCAAACTGAAGTGCCTCAATGTTAATCCAATGGGGAAAAAACTATTTTCTTTGCCACATTTCTCCGGCTGTATTGAATATTTTTACAAGCGGATTTTTTTATGTGATAAATGTAGCTGACTTACAGGTCTCTATCTTCCCACTTTTTGAAATTGCTTCGAATATTTTGTGTAAAATAATTTATTGAATATTAAAAAAAATATTCGTACTAATTTCAAAAAGTGGGACCTGTAATAACTTCTCCCTATCTCTTCCAGGGCAACTCTGCCAGTGCGGTGCCACAATTTCGCCAAGTTTCCAAGTGATCGACAGCAAACTGGACAAGGATTTTCAGTCTTCCCCTCCCACTGGGAATGAATGTCTCCTTCCTCATGTTACTTAATGTGTGTTGTTGTTTTAAGTTTTGAAATATGGTTTTTGTATGTCAATAAAATTTTAAAAATGGTTTGTATAATTGTGTGCTTTTATATGGAGATGCGGCTACAGTAGTTTGATGTTTGGGCAATTATACCATAAATTTTAATTTTATGTCCTTTGGACATAACTGTTGAAAAAATTAATATTTCTTTTCAATTTTTTCTTATTATACTAATAGACTGGTCCTTATATAATTGCAAAATGGAATTTTAAAGCAAGGAAACTCCAAAAAAATTTTAGAACACAAAACAATGCAGAAAATTCCTTACCGTCCTATGTCCCAGATGTCAAATTTTTAGTTTAGTGCTCAAACTAACACATTTTTAACAAATTCCTTCCATAAAATTTTGTCTTTCAATACTAATTTGTATTTCTCTTCTAATTTTGTCCCTTTGTTTTGGTACATTTACTGACCTTCAGTTTCATTGAAAATTATTTTCTTAAGGCCAGTTTAAACTGGACTGTTTTTTTTTAAAGTATATCTAATTTAAAAAAAAATTCAAATGAGCCTTGCTGAACGTTTTTTGTAATTCTATAACCCTTATCAAAGCGTCCTTGATTGAGAGGGAAAATTTATACTGTCAAGCGTGTCACACGGGGGTTAGTTTCGGAATCAACGGCTGCCACTAGAGGGCGCGTATTCCAACCCCTCGTAATGATGCTATTACATACTGCGATAGCACTTTTTAACTAATTTAAAATTGATAATTATATAAAAACGGATTGAAATGACGAATGTTGAAGATAAAAGGGAGAATAAAAAACCGGGATTACTAGTAATGCATGTATGATGTATCCATAATGTAGATATGCACACACACACAGCTAATTCCATTCGTGACAGACATGACGTAAGACTAACTTTCTTGGCTCTTAAAAAGTACTAAATATTAATTGACTGTTAAAAATTAATATGGGTTGATGCAAATAAAGGTCTTGATTATAAAAAACGCTGAAATTTTCATTCAAGAGAAAAGACTTAAAATTAATTGGGTTAAAACATACCGTGACAGATAGGACAAAATTGAGACATAGATTTTGAGTGACTTTATAATACTACCATTTGCTCTTAACTGGTATGCATTTCAAGTCTAGACTTTTTTTGGAATCAATATAAGATTCTGATCTGATGTGCCAACCAGAAAGAAAAAAAAAATTAAGAAATTTATAAATAGTAAAATATTATACGTATTTATCAGCGTGACTGCCATGACAAATGGACATACATGACAAAGTTTTGATGTTCTATATTTAACTCAAATTTTAAATTTAATGTTCGAATTTTTTTACGAACTGCTTATTTTGAGGTATAAAAAGAGAAAATAAAGTGTCAAGAATTTTTGCCGAGTAGATTTTGTTTAAAATAAAAAAAAATGAAATTTAAAAATTATGTCCATGGCGCATTTTCGTGGAATCAACCACATGCAAGTGTGAAATATTCAATTTTAAATTTGTTCTTTATCCTTTACCTATTTTTCAGCAATTCGTTTTTATTCAGAAAACAATCTATATTTTATTTACTTTCACAAACTCATGAAAAAAAATCAAAATAAAATACTTTAAATCTGACAATGAACCATGTAAAATTTATGTGAAATATAAATTCAGAAATCAGGCCATTTTAATACATTTATTTTTTTAAACACATATGATGAAAAGAAATTAAACTTGTAATTTTATGAAACAAAATTTATAAGGTATATTTATCAAAATTATAAAAGAATTAAGGGCAAACACTCAAATGTTCTATACACATATGAAGAATAGAAATTACAAAATAAAATATTTTGTAGCTGGGAAAACATTCAAAATTACATTTTTACAAAACAAAATTTATAAAGTATATTTATCATAATTTTAGTAGAATTATGAGCAAACAGTCCAATGTTTTATGAACATATGAAGAATAGAAGTTACAAAATAAAATATTTTGTAGCTGGCAAAACATTCAAAATAACATTTTTACAAAACAAAATTTATAAAGTATACTTATCATGATTATAAAAGAAAGCATTAAGATAGGCGAATACCCAAAATTCTAAAATTTTTACTATTGCTTTAATCTTTTCCAAATTTGGCATACTGATTTCAAATATAATAAATAATACTATTTAGGCATTTTTTAAAATTTAAATATAAATTTATTTATTTTAAACGGTGTTTTTCTACTAAAAAAGGAGGTTTACGCTAACAAGTCTACCACATTAAATTTTCATCTTATAAACATTAATTAGGTGTTAAATTCTTCGTTTTAAACTGATGCATGCAATGACCCTCTAGATTTGCATACAAATTACAAGAAAAGAAGTTATTAAGAAAAATGTTATAAATTAACCAAAAAAAAAAAGGATTTTTTTCGATTAACTTACACTTGGACATTAAAAAAAAAATTATGTATTTACACCGGATGTTAGAGGTTCATGGCACAGATATAGATTGAAATAGCATCTGTAAAAAATTTCAGGTAAGTTAATGTAAAACTTTTTATACTAGAAGGTGTTGGCGCAAACCCCTTTTTTTAGGTGAAAAACACCGTTTAAAATAAATCAATAATATTTAAATAAAAAAATTGCCTAAAAAGCATTGCTCATTATATTTGAAATCACTATGCCAAATTTCGAAAAGATTAAAGTAATAGTAAAAATTTTAGAATTTTGGGTATTCGCCTACCTTAACTGAGTTTTAAAAGTTTACGATTTGTGGGCTTCATGGTAAGCTTCCTCAGAGGTGCCGATCTCCCCCAGAGCCAACGACGCACCCCCCCCCCCCTAGAATTTTTTACCCCCCCCCCAAAAAAAAGGGAAGCAAATTTTTTATTTGCTCTTACAATACGGAATTACAACTTATTTTTAATTTTCCTTTAAATAGATTTTCTTTACAGTAAAAGTTAGCGGGAATCTAAATAATCGGTACAAATTTCACTCAAAATTTAATTCATGTAATTATATTTTTTAATCCATAAAAATAGCCGGACACGTGATCCAATCAAAAACATTTTCCAATTCCTTCCCTCAATTCTGAATGCATAAAAATGCTGTCTTCGCTTTTTATCTAACTAGCAGTATGGTCCCGCCTTACAGAGGTAACCCGTTAACTTCGCATTGCTTCCTTTTAGAGGCATGCTTTGCTTACTTGTGAAAATACACTCAATATCTAATGCGAATGGCGTCAAGCACCCATTTCGGCCCGGTCCATGTATTTTCAAGCCCTGTTATGGTCCCGCACTCCCACGTGGATGACCCTTTTTTTTAACTAATTATATTAATTAAAAATCACAATCAAATATGAAAAAACTACGCCTCAGGTGCACACGTAGGTATTTAAAGGAATCTATATTAAAAATTTCGGATATTTTACAGCAGTCTAAGTATGTCTTTTGCAGTCCACAGACATACAGACAGACTCTTTCTTTTATTATTATAGATGCAATGCAACACAATCGATATCATTAAACAGATCAAAATTATTTTATAATGTTTACATATATAGTTTACAGATTTAGTTAAAAATAAGTTACTTATTCTTCAATTACTACAATTAAAATGAAATATTAAACAGTCAAAATTATTACCGTAAAACTCGGAACTGAACTACTTAACTAAATTCAATCACTCACAGCATGTATACTAAGCCAGAAATATTATCCGAAGCTCATTCATTCAAAGAAATGTTATACAAAATTCTGAATATTTATAATGCCTGCTTCAAGTGCTATAACAATAATTAAGAAATGTTTATATGAAATAATTGCCAGCACATGGCTTTCTTCGACGCCGGGACATATTGTTAAAGATTTTAGTTGCGATTAATGTAGTTAGAGCATTAAGTGCGTAATGTATGAAATTAAGGGTTTTATTCAATTAAATAACTTATAATGCGAGTTTAATTATTAAGAAGTGCAATTCTGTTATCATTGCAAAAATTTTCTAATAAAATCAACAATATAAGATCACTAATTAGGAGAAGGCCCCGTTCGTTCCTTGCGGTTTAAGTGGCTACGTCTTAAGACAGCTTGAACCTCAACAAGTAATTTTATAGTATTATCCAAATAAATATTTAGAAATTGATAATAAAAATTATTAATATCTCTAGGGCTTAATGAAGGGAAGGGGGTTAACATTTTTAAAATCTAATTTCTTGAAAGCTGTCATCTAGTAGTTCTTGCAGATTTAGAGGTAAAACTTAAAAAAAAAATCCCGCTACTCTAAAATATTTTATGTAATTTCATGTCTTTAGTCGACTTTATTTAAAAAAAAAAGCCACGTTAAGATTCTGGTGCATTTAAAAAAATAAGAAAACAATGTTTTCATTATAATAATTGATCAATATTTTTGGTGCCCATAAATGTTTGAAAGTGTAGAATTTGAAACTAAAATTATTGTAGTAATATCAAATATAATTAACTTCTCAGTATTTGTATAATTTAAAATTCTTTAGTATCCATTCTTTATTTGCCTATCCTTCTGAAGGACACAGACGTACAAACCCGTCAAATGACTGATTTTCCAGCAACGCACATAATTTTAAAGTTTTATCAATTTAATAATTTTATTAAATTAAAAAATTTAAAGCATGGCTGAGTCATTTATAACCACCTACTACAGAAAAATAATTTTTTAATTGAGAAATTAAATTTTCAGTTAAAATTTTAAATCTCAAGCAGTGAAAACAAGTTTACATTTAAGCCAATTTGCTTTTTCAGAGGGTTAACACGATTATATTCAAATTATATAATTACGACGAAAATCTTACCGGAATCACTGCCATAACACTTCGAAATAAGCTCTTGGAGTATTTATAGTGCAGTGCATTTTAACTTCATGTAGTTTAAAATAGATCAAATAGGTGCATTTAATAAAGATATATCTTTGATGCTCCCTCCTCCGTTTCAAAATGAACAATCTACATCTACAAAAAAAAAAAAAAAACCCTTCTAACAACACTTCAAAGCGAGCGGGAAAATTGCACGAGTGTCATTGGTGAAAAAGAAATATTCGGTAGTCATCATTTAATCGAATTGTATATGTTATACAGACAGAATGGCAGCTGCAAATGTTTTGTTTAAAGAAATAATGAGTTGTTTATGGGTAATAAATGCCAGATAGATTCGTTAGGCCGACGCGATATTCGATTATCTATGATCTTCTTTCCGTAATGTTCTTGTGGATTTTGGTTACCATTTTTGATTCTTGAAGGTTGGGGGGGGGGCAGGTTAATGCCCCCTTCTCTTGGTGTCTGGGGGGGGGGGTGATGATTAGAAAGAACTAGTATTTGTAACTTAGAAAAAAATAAACCATTTACACTGGAAATTTTCTAATTTTTTTCGACCCCCCCCCTAAAATTTCAATGACGCAGTCTGCGTCGTTGACCCCCCCCCCCCCCTGTAGGCACCCCTGAGCTTCCTTATATTTTCAAACCTATCAGTATATTTACGGGCAATATTTTCAATTACTGGCAAGCCATCTCGATCTCAAATCTGCGTTTGTCGGGAATTCGTGAAAAGAAAAGCCTTACTTTTCTTTTTTTCTTTGCACCGACCGAGGCACACAACAGTAAACCACATTCTCTAAAAAAACAGCGTCGAAATTTTTAAAATTAACTGAGTTAACAACGTTTTTTGATGACAAGGAACGTACTATCAATCGAAAACACACAGGTAAAGAAACGACGGAGGGGTTGGAATAAGCGCCATCTAGCAAACTGTCTGGATTCTATCAGCCTAATGCTTTTTCCTCCCGCATGACACGCTTGGTAGTAGATTTTTTCTCTCAATCAAGGACGCTTTGCCCTTATAAACCTTTTTTTACAACCATATAGTGATTTTGAAAAAATAAATTTCACAAGTTTTTTATACACTTGAAATTAAAAACTATGGTAGAACTGCCTGTATGTAGCATTTTTCTTTTCCTTTAAAAAAAAAAAAAAGGTTTAATAAATGTAGAAGAACAACTACTACACTGAAAAGCTTACTTCTTTAAGTTCTCTCTATAAAGAAGAGAGATTGGACGTCTAAAGACTTATTAGCTTATATGAAATATTTAGTCTTAAAATAACCCTTTATGGCCATTAAAGAGGGTCAAGAAAGACGGCCAAAAAGCACACCACCTCGCATGTTGAGGTTCAGTTAAAAAGTGACTATTTTCAATGGTTGTATTGTGCGAAGACTGGACGCGGAAGTTATAAATGTTCTGCTGCGTCTATAGCCCTCGTGTAGCTCTAGTGCGACGATAATTCAAACCTAACTTAAACTGCTGCTTCTGCAATTCCCTGGGAAATAATTTAACAAAACCTGAGTCTGGGCCTTACCAACTATGTTCTTCAGCTCTCCAATGTGGGCAAGGGGGCTGGGGAGCCCAGTCGGTTAGGCAATCACCTAGCATGCGAAAGGTCCCAGTTTCGGGTCCGGGCATCGCCAAAATAACTGCCGACCTATAAACGGCCCGTGCAGCCAAAAATGTCCGACGAATAATTCCCCGTGTAAGGGAGTGCGCGTTAAATATGCTTCAAAGTCCTAAAACGCTGCGTACGATGTCGCCCTTAACGGTTGCGTTGTTTGCCTATTCAGGCGTCGGCTCGTCACTTGACTGTGGTTCTAAAATACGACGCCCGTCGCCAATAGCCCTCGTGTAGCTCTAGTGCGACGATATTTCTAACCTAACCAATGTGGGCAACAGCTGTTGTGTTTGGGTAAAAAAAGTGTCACTCTAGAGCTACACGAAAGGCTGTTGGGAATTGTTTATTAACACTTTTAATACTGAGGTTTGTTTGAATTTACGTTGTACAAGAGAGCTCTTGTTGGTGGCGTAATGATTTAGAATAGTGGTCAAGTGAAGGGATCAGAATTTAAACCTTATAGGGTAGACGGACCAATGAGTGAACAGGCCCCAGTGAATGAACAGTTGTTAAATATTTAAAAAATAAGGATTAAAAATCATTCTACTGGATGGATTGGCAACACTGACTTCCTCCCATCTCGTAGGAAGCTATCTGACATCTAATTGATTGTAATTGATCATTAATTAAAATACAACATGTTTATTGACTGGACATTTTTGGTGTTCATTCACTGGTAAAAGAGCTGTTCAGTGTTCATTCACTTGACTTTTGTACCATTTTTTATTTGGACCCCCAAAAGACCCAAAGCAATGCAATATAAAGTTAACTTTTTTTTTGTACAATTTACATGTAATGAAAGATGTGTTCACATTGTCATAAACCAGAAGCTATATTTTCTTTAAACGTATGAATTTTCTTAAAACAAATTGTGCTTAAGCGTTCATTCACTGGTTAGTCTACCCTATGTTTGAATCTTGATTCTTCATTAACTACTAGCAGTGAGCAGGTAGTGTGAAATTCTGACTTTTAACCGTATATTTAGTCAGCATAAGCAAAACCCTGTCTTACAGTTAGTCTTCACCTCTACAGTCAATTCAATTATTACAATTGATCATTTTTGCGCCTATACTTAGCCATCTATTATATTATATATATAACATATTATAACTTAAACCCTCAAATTCTTATATTTTTTAACCCCAATTAAACTTAATAACTTAAATTACCTTTTTCACATATCCTTACTATCATAGTACTTCAACATTCCAACCCTGTCAGCAACAAATAGTCGAATAGATCAATAGTTCCCACAGAAACTTTGCCGAGTCATATTGATCTTACACCTTTTCACATGACTAATCTTAAATTTGATTGGTCAGTGGGGGAGAGCTGGACATTCCTCGCCATTTTTGTGGATCATTCATTCTGTCACATTCTCTTGTCGACTTAAGAGAACCTATCTTCATCTCCCAATGTCTAACTGTTAAATAAAAAAGATTTAACTACTCTTATGTTCCCTGACGACTTGTTTTACATATATATATATACATATATATATATATACATACATATATATATTTATATAACTTAAGAGTAACTTTTGGTAAGATTCTTTATTTTTGTATTCCGTGTTTAGTATTTTCCATTGCTTTTTGTGTGTATATATATTCTAGAAAATAGCAATTAAACTTAAATTGGAGAAATGCAATGGAGACTAACATAATCTAAGAATTAAAGACAAATAAGTACCTCTGCTTCAATTATACTAACTAAAGCTTAATGGATTGTAAGAACAATTAGTTTAAGTTAAAACAAATAGGTTGTCATACAGTGCTTGTGAATATCAAGAAAAACTGACAAAAAAAGCAACAAGAAAAATTCACAATATTTATTTTACTTTTCTTATAAAATGATATTTCCTCTTTTATTAGGATAAAATTATTATTTTCTGTATTTGATTTCAGTTCACAAATTCTCAGCATTTTTAAAAACCACAATTTTGTGCAAGTATACAATATTATAGCAGATAAATGAAAAAGACGATATACATTTATTTTATAGCCTTTTTTAGCTTGGTCTCGTACAGTGGTCAAATCATAAAAAATACGAATAAATGATTTTTGTGAAACATACATTTGAAATCATAAAATAAACAATAAATCACAAATTAAAATACATAAAACAATAACGGACCTGCCAACCGCAAGATGCTAACCTAAAATCCTGCAATAATTTATGATGTATATAAATCAACTTTCAATCAAGAATCGGCAGGTCTGCAAACGAAAAATGTTCAACTTAAATCCTTCAGTTTCGATTATGCCAATGCTACAGTGAGTTTTCAAAATATTGCTAATATATTTATAAATATAAAATCAAATTTACAACACAGAATATTAAATATTCCAAACACTAACAATTTTTTTATGAACATTTTCAAGCAGTTTAATAATATTTCTGCCAGTAAATTTTGTATAATTATTTTTGCAGGATATTACAATAAAAAAAACATTTGAAACGTCTAACTAAAAATAAAATGGATACATAAACATCAACAAACACACACAAAAATGAAACAATATTTGGTCATAAAGGTTTACGAGCATTTGCATGGCCAATTAAACGTAAAAAATGTCTACATTAATATTTGTTTGATGTTAAAACAACCAGATAAGTTTTGGCAATAGTAATACTCATAGATGTTTCCCATTTTAAATATACCAGTATTTTTAATAAATTATTAGTTATAAACTAAATAAAACCATTTTTAAAAGATGGAAATTCAGTACAAAATATAAAATGCAGTTAAAATACGTATACAAGAAAACAATATACATAATAGAAAAATAACTGGCCAATATGATTTTGACAATGGCTTAATCTATAAATTTCCACTTCATACCTACAACTTAATCTGGTATAAAGAAAACCTCATTATTCGCGATTTTTGTAAAATGATTTCATGCATTTATTTACTAAAAAGAAATTATAAAGGTGTAATTCTGCAATGGTAGCTTCAAATAAAAAAACTCTTGGCCATGCATTCACTCTAACCTATCAATAAAACATGAAAATAAAAAACACCAGGACATATAAACTTACAAAATGTGAACACAGCATAGCAATAAATGCAGAATTATAACAAATCATAATTTCACTTAAAAAAAAAAGTAATAGAATCCAACAGGCCTGGAGAAAACTTGGGTCACCTGGAGAAAATTTCCCCTCCCCTACAGCGACATGCCTAATTTGACGAGGTGGCGCCATCTCGAAATAGAAGTCAGACATCCACCCCCTCATGGGTACCCAAAAGCAATGTACCAACGGATGCTACTGCAACCCTCTTGCCTTCCAGGCTACGGCCTGGAGGCACACAGCAACAAAATTTCAGGGTTTCAAGTGCTTCATAACTGTTTTGAAGTAATTCTGGATCATTAAAATTTCAGTTTTGGAGCAGCAAATCCTGGTTTTTGAGCATTAAATTTTTATTTATTTCAAATTAGGCTTTCAGAGCTGCAAACTGTCATTTTTGAAACAGGAAAACCTAATGTCCCGAAACTCCCGCAATCCAACTGTTCCGAAACTATGGCGATCCAACTGTCCCGAACCAAAAACGATCCAACACTAGTTTGTAGACCAACAGTCACTTGGACTCATTGACCTGTCAGTGTGGTAACACAAATATCATCAGCATACCTAGAACCCTGTGTTTCTTTTTCAATTTATTTACATTCATTTTACCCCTCTAAACCTAAACACCCAAACCTTTCAGAAAAATGAATTCACCAACTTTTTTTTTTACAGTGCAATTCAAGTAGCAACCACACCATCCCACTCTACTAAATACTGGACTTTCCCGTCGTTTAGAGTCCTCCTGGCCAAGACAGAGTACTTTTCGCCACTTTCGATCCTGTCTGCCATTCCGAAGTAGCTGCTCACAGAGGAAGTTAGGTCTGCCGAAGAGTCTTGGACAGTGGAGCAATGGCCGATGTCTGTTTTGTCGTTTTTCAGTAGACTGTCTATGACCGATTCCTCTTCAGGTTTTGAGCAGATATCTGTTGAGAGGATACAAGAATTTGTTTAGTGTGGGGAAAGGTCATGCTTAAAGAAGTTAATGCTAGGCTTATTATATAGTAATGGGAATTGACTAAAGCTGTATGTATTTAACCTCATGATTGAGGACTTCACATTTATGGACTTAATTTTTTTAAAAAAAATAAAGAGCGAGTTTTAAAGCACCAAGCAAACATTAGAACAGGTCATCAGATAAAATACTGGTAGCTAATTTTTTTTTAAATGATAGTGGAAATTTTACAAATGTCATGTAGGTCAAATTGCTGGCCTCATTTTTAAAAGCCCTTTCAAATTAACAAATAATGTAACAGAAAAAATCACTTAGAAAAGAATATGAAATATTTTAATGACCACTAATTATTCTTAACTCACTGAATAGTTATGGTAATAGAAACATAAATAATTCACTATTGTCTTGTCTATCATAGTTTAATAGTTTTTAAATGGGGTAGTTTCACTGAAGATCTGGCAATAGTTTCGCGGTCCTGTTTTCCTTTCTCTTGAATTAATTTTTGTTTTGGTTAAGTTGGTTGGTTTGTAGACCTATATTGAGGTGTTTCGTTAGCACACAAACTTGATTACCTCTACCAACCAAAACAAAAATAATTCGAGATAGCGATAGGAAAACACGACCACGAAGCTATTGCCAGATCCTCTGTGAAACAACCCTGCTATAAATATGGGTAAAGACACCCTCTTAACCGGCTTAAATAGATTGAAGGAATGGCAGAGCTTATTTGTTTAATTGCAGCACACCAAAAATAAATATTTTTAACCATCAAATTTTGCTAAATTGATGCGACCACCAGCACAATTTTTTAATAAAGAATAAGCATAAGATTTTTTTTCAGGATTGAAGAATTTATTTAAATATTCTAATTCTTAAAATATTCTTTTCTACCTATAAAGTATTCTAAAGACTAAACAAACCTTGATCCGACGGAGTGGTGTACTTCCTAAAAGGCCGGGCCCTAAGCCTGGAGTCACTCCGAGGCCTGAAAGAATCCGTTTCCGAATCGGCAGGAGAGGAATTCGACGTCGTTTCTGAAAAGTTGCTTGGCCGCAGACGTTCCGAATTAGACGTCCTTCTAGAATAACTCAGCAGGGGATGTTCCGAATTAGACGTCATTGCGGAATAGTTTCTTGAGGAATTGTTCAGGAAAGGGTTGTTGAGTCCCTCGAAGTTTACAGGGTACGGGATGATGGAGTTTAGGGTCCCGTGAGATGAGGACGTGTCGTCACTTTCCGTGAAGTCGATGACGTTCGATATTCGGTGCAGTTTACGGGACTTCAGCTTGTTGGGTTGCTTTGGCAGCTTGGCGTGGCGGTGGGGCAGTTTTCTGCGCTCCTGTAAATAGTTTAATGGCATTAGTAAGGTTGAATGAAATTAACAATATCAATGCAGCACAGTGTTTAAGAAGCAAAAAAACACCCATAATTTCACTGCATAATGTTCATTTAATAGTAGTTTCAGTCTTGTAATTGACTTAAGTCTTATAATATAGTGCGAACTACATAGACAGTTTAAAATTAAATAAAATTTTAACTAATTTTTTAAAAATACTTTTTTGTTAACTATATAATAAAGCTCTTGCCTGCCATTTAGGAATGAGTACTGACTGATTGAAAGCATAAAAAGTCATAGTTCTCTTTTTTTTATTCCGGTTTCGTAGGTGCAGTGTTAGAAATTGGATGAAAAAATTTTGGAGCAAGTTTTACTAACTGAAAACACTAGAAGCAAATTCACATTACCTTTGCGTATTTTTGAGAAAAATATTTATTGAAAAAATGTTATTTTTATGTAATTTATCCACTAACTCTGGATGTCTGCACCTGGAGTGACTATTCTTTTAAGATGGGCGCAGTTGCACACATTTAGAATCACTGAAGTTTTGCAATTTCTTAACTACTTGAGATCCAAAATTATAGTAATCTATGATTGCCAGAGTATCACAAGTTATGTATTGAGAGAATTTTTTGATTATAGCATCATAGAAGAATATATTGGCAGGTTCTACCTCGTTGACAATTTGAATTTGCAATTTTAAGATGATTACTTTCAGCAAGATTTTTAGAAACCACCAAAAAAAAAATTGACTTCTTATGTTTATTACGAAGAGCCATGTGTATCAATTAAAGTTCAGTGTAGAATAATTCAAGTTTGATCAAATACAGTACTTTATAACACTATTTTGTAAAAGAATGAATGAGTCTTGTCCAATTTTTTAAAACCAAATTTGTATTTTATAAGCACCATTTTAGTAAGAATTATACACAATAAGCATTAACCCCCAAGTTGTTAGAAATTTTTTTAATGTTTCACAAAAATTCAAATATTTAAATAAAAAATAATGAAGAATTTCAATTATATGTTTAGATTAGCTCTAAGGAAACATAGTTAAGTTAGCTTTACTTAATATATATTACTGTCATATGGGGTAACTTTGGTTCAACTATAAATGATTTCCTTCTTGAATAATTTTTACTCATAGATTAAGGCAGAGTTGACACGAATTAAAAAAACCAAGCAAATTTTTAAAGAGTGTATTCAGTAAAAAAATCATTATCTACAAAAATCTTGAGCCAAAGTTGCCCCATTCAACGGTATATAAAAAACAAATAAATTAGATAATAAGCATATGGATACTTATATTGAATTAAATATATGAAAACGAAAAATTAATCATTTACTTTTTTTGTTTGTTGTTGTAAAGCGCTTTCTGATGTATCTTCACTAGGAGGAGGAGGTTCAACTGTCTTTTCAGCTTTTGTTACCAGTTTATCAATTTTTCTTAACTCAATTGCTTTAGTATTTCTTGACTCATTCGCCTTTGGAGCAGTTTCAGCACCAATAACTTCTCTGTCTTCATGCTCTGAAGGTTTCCGCAGTCTTTTTAATGACAATGGAGTACTTAACAAAAAAAAATAGTTTAATACGATTAATACACGTAACTTTTAACTCTCTGAGGGATAAGTAAATTGAAATTTCTAAATTTTTTTAACATATACTTATGTTTTTGTAATGAAATTTTATGAATACCTATTTCAGGCTTTAAATCTTTAAATTGAATAAAATTAATAAATTATAATTAATTTTTTTTCTAGATTACCTGACAGTCAGGTGACTTGTTTAAATGTCTATATCCCTCAAGAAGTGAAATTAAAAAAAAATTACACATAATTTATATTTAATTAAAATTCAATGTAGCTAACATTTTATATTAATTACCAAATAAAATATATCAAAAATAACAGAATTTATTATAGTAAGGCATTTGAAACCAATACTATAATAGTTGAAATATTACAATTCTTTACAACTCCTGTAAGTAACAAAATAAAAATGATGATTACTTATTTGACTTGACAACCGACTTTGATTTCCGAGAGGAGGCATTAAAGGAATCCAGGACGTCATTCGTTATGACACCCGAATCTGGCAATGTGACGGCAGGAACAGGGGGAGGGATGCGGGATCGGAGACCCCAAACGCAGGATTTTTTCTTGACATCTTTGTTTGAAGTGAACCTGGAAAGATAGTCAGAAAGAATAAATATTAAATAACCTCTACAGGGTTCATACTTTATCTATGATAGTGAAATTCAGGAGGTAATAATGAATTAATAGAATATTGCTATTATCGTATTAATCAAATGACTTCACTTAAAAAACTCTTCTAAAGAGTTGTGCGGTACATTCTGGGACATTAACTATTATCACAATGTCTGAAATCTACGTTTGTACAGTGCATGCACAGTAGAAATATTCTGAAGTACGCAAGAGAAATGGCAGAGTAAGGAGAAAAACTATTTGTGGCATCAATTTTTTCCAGGAGTGGAATAAAAGAAATCAGGAGTTTTCAGGAGGCGTACGAACCCTGCCTCTAATCTGCAGATTACTGTCCCTACATAAAATTGTAGATACACACTAATAAAAAAAAATCAGGGAAGAGCATGGTTTAAACCAGGGGTTCTCAACCTTTTAAAAGCTACCGCCCCCTTAGGGATTGGAAATAATTTCACCGCCCCCTTTGTGAAAATCTTGTAATTTTCTAAGGTATATGGAAGAATACTGAATTATAAAAGGTCAAAATTTTGAAAAAATTTTTAACGCCAAATTTGTTTGAGGATAGTAACATTACATTTTTGTTAATTAAAATGACTTGCAAAAAATGCTTTAAACGCACTTTTATGTTTTAAAAATATGTACATCTGATTAGATATAATTTAAGAAAAATACAGTAAAAAAATAATGCACTACAAAAGTAATATCAATCAAGAACATTCTTCGAGAAATTCTAGTACTGAGTCGAAAATATCACATAACCTATTGAGGCAGGCACCTTTGAAGAGCCAGCGAACCTCAGAGTGTAGAAGCAAGCGATTAAATTCTTCATCATTCTCTTTACATAGCAGCCGGAATAACCGATCGTTGAGAGCATTGCTGCGAATTTTGTTTATGACATATTGAAATGACATATTGTAATGAGTGATGCAAATGGTCGCTAAGGTTTTTTGCAACTAAATGCTGTCTGTGAATCACGCAGTGAACAGCCAATGTGCCTGGGACCTCTTTCTTCAAATAAGAGATAAATCCACGATGGCGACCAACCATCGGTGGCAACAGATATGTTCCCAAGAGGAATATTTTTTTCTTGAAAATAATCTTTGACAGTATTGAAAATAGACTGACCTTTAGTATCGGCGATCAAACTTCTGGCAAAAAGCATCTCTTGAATAATTTTCCCTTTCTTCACGAACCGAACGTACGTTAACAATAAAGCCTCGTTAGTACTTGGCGAGGTTGTTTCATCAACTTGAAGAGAAAATTCGGTGTGCATCAAAAGGCTGCATAAAGAAGCTTTCCGCCATCTCATCAGTTCGTCGTAGCACTGTATCATTACTTAACGGGCACGTGTTTTATAACACTGGATGCAGCTGGGTGGTGCAAAACCGTTTCTAACACTTCGTTTATCATTTTAATTTTTTAATAATACGAACAAGAATACACGAGTTTAAGTAGCCAAGAAGCATTACAGGAGCAAAAGAACATTTTAATTTTTAATAACACGAACAAGAATACACGAGCTGAATAAACAAGAATTATTATAGGACTTGAAGCCCTGAAGATGGCACGGACAACAAGTGAGTTACACGGAGAGCGGGGCTAGTATGATAATTCTTACACTGGTAAACGGGTATTCAATTTTATATTTTCTTTTGGTCTTTTAAATTTAAATTTGAATTCCCAAAATATGCTAATCGCCCCCCTACCGCCCAAAACATACCCGCCGCCCCTTACCAGCCTCCAACCGCCCCCCGGGGGGCGGTAGCGCCCCCGTTGAGAACCACTGGTTTAAACCCTTTCACCCCCAATAATTAAATTTGAAATCACTAGCCTGCAATTTTTTTTATATAGAAGTTATATTTTTTTTTGCAAAGTTAAATGGAAGAATCATGTCTTTTGAAGAATTAAATGTTTATTTTCATTAAATGAAAATATGAAAAACATGTTGCATAGAATTCACTCTAAAATAATATTATTAAATAAATTGACCCTAAATTCTTCATGCTTGCATTTTTAGGTGTTTAAAAATTGATATTAACTACATTTAACAAATAAAGTTTTGAATTTTTATTTATAATTTATTTAAAAGTTACAATTCCAATTTAGTTTAACCAACCCCTACAAGTACATATTTAATTTCCATATTTTAAATGGGTAATAACGACAATGAAAACATCAATAACTTTTTGATAAAATTTACCTGCTTTTACTATTTTGCAAATGTTCTAATAGCTTTTTCTTCTTCTCGTCGTTCTGCAAGCGATATACTGACTGTAACAAAGAAAAAAAGTTTATAAACAGCAACATAGAAACTTTATAGAATACTCTTATAAATTGATAAGCTTTAAACATAAATCGTTAGCATGTTTAAATTAAGTTTTGCTAATATTAGCAGATATCTACTAACTTTGACTACAATTTATAACCTTAAAACAGTAAGCTTACATTTTTTGTAATTATTATTCATAAAAATCTACTGTGGCTCTAATGTGACGTCAATCCAACCAAGAACTTGGTTGGTTTGAATTGGCTAACCCTTTCTGATTGAGCTATCACAATCATGAGAGTATAAAAGAGAATTCAAGCTCTTCAAATATATCGATAGCGAAGCAGCTGACTCGTACCATTCGTTATTTGTATAAAAAATGAATTTAAAAAATTGAACAAAAAAAAATGAGTTTGTTTATGGAGTTGCTGATGTTTAATGTATTTTTTTCGATAAAACTCCAAATTCAGTCTCATAATTTTAAATCAGCGCCATCTGACCGCTGGTCCTAAAGGGCTAAACATATGCAAGATGATATCCCGCAATATCTACAGAATTTGAGTGATAAAACCCCCTTTAAATATTAAGCTTAAATAATAAATTCTTAATGCAAAATACTAATTTAAAAAAAAACTAGGTAAATTCTACTTATTTATTCCAATCACTTACTTCGCCTTTAAGTAGAAATTTCGACCAGTTGTCTCTTAGGAAGGTCATTATCGTGGTGTCAAAATCGAAGAATTTTTTCCCATGCATAACAGTCAGATTGAATAGGACTAGATGAGCGATATCAGGCCTAAAATATCAACAAAGGGGGGTAAAAAATTGTGTGAATAAAAGCTAGCGTCATTACATAGAAATAGGTTTTAAAAATTACTGCTTAATTTTTGGATAGACAGAAATGTAATAGTTGTGTATATGGAGGGTGGCCAAAAAGTAGACTAACAGTTAATGCTGTACCATTAGTAAGAACTTTGGGTTATCTAGAACAGGTATTTGACATATTAATGCTGGTTGGCTAAAATTAAGTTGTACTACAGTGTATCTTATCCAAAGAGTAGCGATTCGTGGACTTCGAGTTAGCTTTAGTTTCGAGATAGCTTTGGAATATTTATTTGGTGCTAGAGGAATAAGCAAATAATGTTTAAAGAGTATGAAACTTCGAATCTCGCCATCTGCCAGCTATCCCATAAAATGATTTGTGCTTTTGTTTGCAAGTGCAAACCACTGCAGGGAATCTGAGTGAGGAGCACTGACAGGTGGATTCTAAAGACAACTGAAAGTATAAAAAATGCGGTGACAGTGCATAACATCAAAAAAATAAAAAGTTAACTCGAATAGCATTTCGGGAGCTGATTATCCCTAAAGCAAAGTTACAACGCCTGTTGGACCAGCTGAATCTTAAACCGGACTGCCCAGTTACAAGGACTTCTTGAGGACGATCCTTATTACAGTTCTGTGAGATAATGCACAATCAACTGACTGAACAACCAGACATACTTTTGAAAAATAACTTTTGATGTATAAATAACTGTATATTCAACTAACTGTAAACCTACTTTTGGGCTACCCTGTATTTTCCTCATAGAAAATGTATGACCATAAGAAATTTTTTTTTACTAACATTTTTTTTGTTCCAAAATCTTAAAATAATTTATAGATTCTGCTGATTTTATGTTTGTTCTACCAATAATTTTATTAGTGAAATGCATAAATTAGAAAGAATAGAATTTAAGGATTAACTTCATAAGAAAATTGGTTTTTGTATGGCTAGTAAAGTCTGTTAACTAATACTTCAAAAGATTTAATGAACCATAAAAATATAAAAACTTTTTTCAACATGTAATATATTGAACTTATCTTATTGCACTGAGTAAAAATATACAGCTTTTAATTGCTTAAAGCATTAGATAATAGCACAATAAGATAAAAAGTATTTTATTTTATTCTCTTATCGCTTAAGATCCATCTTCCAAAATTAAAGTTTTAAGAACTTTTAGCCCATTATCGACTGTTGGCAAGAAAACTTGCCACACAAAAATAAGCTTTTTGAGCAAGTTCATCTAAACTCCTTGCCAACCTAAGTTGGGTTAATAGAAATATGCTATGGAGAAGATCCTTCCGCAGATGTAAAGAGTTCCATAAATTAGTTGTGAATTATTCCAGAAAACATGTTTAAAACATTAATTTCATTTAAGGTCTAACACATTTGAATATTATTTGAGAAAATTTGGCAATTTTATCCGAATGAAAAGTGCATTTTGGTTAAATTGTACTCAGATCATTTATTCTGTAAATATTACCTTACAAGAGTTTCCAACTAATAGACCAACCGTGCTTTTCCCTCTGCATTTTTACTCTTTGTTTTACCCAAGTTTGGTTGGCAAGGAGTGTAAATAAAGAATTTTTTTTCCACTAAGTCCATTCTAATGGGTAAAGGATAGTACAAATCCTAAGCAAATTTATGAATTAAAAACTCAGAATACAAAAAAAGTTACTTACCACCTCACGGGCAGTCGTCTAAGGAACTCTGGTCCTTTATTGCACACTGTACACACAAATATATAAAATCTATCACCATATAAAAGCGAGTCGTCTAAGCACTGCAGGCAGGCTGTGGAAACAACAAACATAAGTTAACACAAACTCAAAGCAATGGAAAAGATTCAAATAAAGAATCAAAGGCAAATTTACAGAGCTCCTACTACTATTATACATTATTTTTATATTTTAAATAATTTAATTACAATATAAATTGCTATCAAACAAGGAAACATACAAACTTGGAGATTGAACTAGAAATAAAGTGTCCATTGAGAAATTTGAATTTGTTAAACAATGACATCATGACATAGCTATAATTTATAAGTGATTAAAAATATCCAAACAGAAATTTAGCACTAGGAGCAATTATAAAAAATTGGCCACAATCTTCAATAGGGAAACGTGAAATACCGTAGTTTTCTGAATTTTATTTATACAAATGCATAGTACAAGGAGTCAGTAAAAGAATGTCCAAGTTTCAAATTGTAATAGTATCAGCTCAGCTGTAATCATTCGGACATATATGGTTGAAGGTGTCGAATAAAGAATAACTCCAACAGTTTCAGATAAGCGCAGATGTACTTGTACCGCTACATTGTTTTCACAGTTGCAGTGTCATCTATTCATTACTTGCTTCCATTATTCCGGACTTGCTGCAGAAAGCATGGGAAGAATTTCGTTTGGATGTGTGCCGTATAACTAAAGGTGCACACATTGAGCACTTATAGGAAAAACTAGGTTAGTTTTCTTTCAATTTCATGTATGATCTGTTATATTTAGTATAAAATAAACTCCTGTAATATACCATTAATATTCGGACATTCTCTTTTGGACACCCTGCATATTGTATATTACAGGTATAATTACAGGTCAATTTTGGAAATAATTAACATATTAATTGTTTGTGGGGAAACAAGTTTTAAAAAGCGCTCCCATAATGGGGACGCCAGGTTGCAAGAGGTCAAGAATTATGCACAAGCAAAATAGTGAAACCTAACAATTATTACCTTCATGGAACCATTGCTTGCATCTCAAGCATTGTAACATCTTTGAGAACCATCTGTAAGCAAAGATACTTATAAGGGACAGCAAGCAAGTTAAGGACATTAATTGGCAACAAAAATCTTGACAACAATATGTTTCAATGTTATGTTATTAGTGCTTAATAGGTATAAGTATTTCCATCTTTCGTAAAAATTATTAGTTAAATAAGTTAACTAATCCCAAATGGACACCTAAACTTCTTTTTATTTATTGACACAACTGATAATTATCTTACTAAACAGCTCAGGACATACAGCTTTTTAAAGGTTTGTCCAACAAATTAGGATATTTATTACTTTAAATTATTTCTGTGCATAAAAAATTGCTTCAAATTTAATGTTATACTCTTACACACATAATCTCACCACACAAATTATTGTAATTGTTATTCAAATATCAAAAGGTTTTTACAAATAGTAATTTAAAATTATAAATGCCTAGTTAGCAGAATAAACGGGAGTAGTTTAAAAACAGGAGTTTAATTGTTAGACAAAAAATAATAATTAAAAGAGTGTCTCCTTTTTGGCTAGAAATATTGCAAAAAAATATTTTCCGTCTAAAAATTTCCAATTTTTACTTAATTACATATAATTTTAAATAACATAAAACAAGGGAAAAAATAAAGAGAAATTTATAAACACCTGAGCATTTTATATTACTGTCTTATTTTGACAAATCATTCTAAGGCCTTAAATACAATTTTTGAAAATTAAGGACTTGTGTACTGCGTATGCATTCTTAATAAAATGTACACATGCAATTCAATTCAAGAAATTTAAATGAAACTTACTCTCCAGGCCCACCGCAGTAACAGTAGGTCTGCTGTAAATTGGATTTGTGGGAGGCATCCCATGTCAGCGAGTCAAGCTGAAAATAAAAATATAAGAATTTAAATATACACAAAAAAAAGAGTATTAGAATTTAAATATACACAAAAAAAGAGTATTGGAATTTAAATATACAAAAAAAAAACTATTCGGATTTAAATATATACAAAAAAAAAAAGAGTATTAAAATTTAAATATACACAATAAAAGCTCAACTGTTTCCTACACCAAATATGGTTAAGGTATGAAGCATATAAAGAGTGGGCTATCTGAATTAGAATGGCATATTCCATTTAGCGGGTGCAACAGATAATATTGCTGTACATAATAAATGTACAATCCCCACCAAAAGAAATATTTCTAACGGTAATCTTTAACTGTGCAGGGTTCGCACTCTATCTATAATAGTGAATTTCAGGAGTTTCTAAGGAGTTTTGCAGGAGTGCAGATCGTAACTAAGTAAATTCAGGAGGTATTCCAAAATAAATTTGAGTATGTGTGTGTATTATGGAATTGGTCTAGTGACTTGCCTTTCTTGGCTATTTTAAAAGTTTTCGTGACCCTTGTTTTAATTTCACAACTTTTTCGACCAGTAGGCATCCTGATGAAGTACGAGAGAAAACGAACCGAGAAAAATTATTAATGTCGTTGATTTTTTTAGGAGAGGGGGAAAATATCAGGAGATGATACAAAAATTTCAGGAGTCATAAGGGCCCTTAAAATAAAAATGAAATAAAGTTTTTTTTAGGAATTTCAGGAGGCGCATCAACCCTGAGTATGGTCCTTTATCTGTGTATAGCCACCAGAAAATTCAATTTGGGCCTGCGAATTGGAAATGTATCACTAAAATTGTTAATTAAATAACAATTTTATGAAATATGCTAAGCTGAACGTAAGCAACTATTAACTACAAAACCAAAGCATTAAAGTTAAACAATTGGAAAGAAAAGTCCAACTATGTTGGGGTAAGTAAGTTTATCTAAGCTACAAATCAACTGTAGTAAACACATTCAAGGCAAAAAAAGTATTAAGTTGAAACTATCCAAATAGTTTTACATAATTACGGCAATATAATTATGAACTTCAGTTTAAATTCAGGGAGCCAAACATAGTAAAAGTCATTAAAGAATCACAACTAAGATGGCTTGGTCTTTTATATAGATATGTTGATGAAAATTCGGCTAAAAAATAACATTTAAAAACACAGTAGCCCCGGACAAGGTGAATGGACAGTAAGAAACAAACTTGAGGAGTTTAAGTCTGAATAATTGGAAGACATAGGCATTGGATAGAGAAAGATGGTTCAAGCTTATTGAGACAGCCTTGACCGGAAATCAGCTGTAGTGCTAAAGAAGAAGGATTATGGCAATAGATTTTCTTCCAAAATTTATATAACTGCACTTAAGCATTTTTATTTGGTTAAAAAAAAAAAAAAGAATCGAATAGCTCTTTAATAATTAAATTATACTTCAGTACACAAGTAATTTCATGGAATTTTTGTCCAGAGAAAGGTCACTTACATGGTATGGAAGGGTTTCTTTCATCAATAACATTGCTTGAGCTGGAAAAAAATAGATTGGTAAATATGGTCTCCTTATAAATAGATAAAAATAACTGACAAAGAACTGCAAATAAAATGGCATAAAAGTAGCATGAGAAATTAGGCTACAAGGCACAAGTTGAATGCTAATTTCAAAGATTTGGCAATAAAGTAAAAATTTAAGTGTCAAGAAATATAGATATTAACATGCATGTTAACAAGTTTGATTGAATTTGATTTACAAAGATTTGCAGCTAGGTTGGCAATGGAAAAGCTTAAAATTTAGACACACAGTAACTCAAAATATGTTTAAAGATTGTATTTAAAAATTCCAGTTTATAACTAAAATCCACTGTTAAAATTAATAAAATAAATGCCAAAATGCACATTTTGTTTAACCAATTCCATACAGAAATAACAATTCTTACCATTAGCGCCTTTTTTGCTTGCACCACCTTTCTATAATTAGAAAAATAAGTTGTTTTAGACACAAAAGAAAAAAAAAGGCATTAAAAGAAGGACAAAATAAGTTTAAAATCCAAGTTTACTAAAGATCTACAATTTTGCAATAGTCTAAACCTTTGGCTATTTAACACACATTGTAACAGATTAAATAAACAAATTCAAGTTTAAAAAAAATGAAGACGTACTTTAGTAGCAGAAGCAAAAACACATTTTCTACAGCTCCATGGGATATCTGGATTTAGATCCGTTGTTGCGATTTTAGGAACATGACACATTTGGTGGTATCCTGAAACAAATCCAAGCAATTAACTCACCCAAAATAGTGCTATATTTTAAAGGGAGCTAGTCTCCAAACAAGTCACTCTGTGCATATCCAATTGACTCGATCCTATTTCTTTTAAGTGGAAAGCTATAAATTTATTAGTTTTACCATAAAATTTCTAAGTCAGAAATCAAAGGCATAATCAAGGTTCTCACGAGATCCCAAGTATGGCTCCATTAATTTTCAGACATAATTCATGACACAGAACAGGCAAAAATTCCTGTATGTTTATGATAGAATAACATCCTCATTGAATTATTGAAGTTCAAGTAAAGCACGGTCCATATCAAAATAATCCTTAGTCAATATAAAATGAATACATTTCAACAGAAAGTTTTGTAAAATATGATTATTACGGGCCAATAAGCCAGATCGTTCTCCAAACTAAAGTGTCTAAAAAAAATAGTACGTAAGTCACATTTCCCCGGCTGTATTGAATATGTTTACATGATAAATTCAGCTGACTTACAGATCTATATAATTCCACTGCCTTAATTAAAATTTTGATTTTGTAATTATATGTTATTATCCTTCAGCAAAATCAACATAAAAAGTTAATTTGAAATATTTTGGTTTTGAAAAGGTGTCATGTTTTGCTTTTAACATATTTCTAAAAAATATTTTTGGGTTTTTGAAAAGAGCCATAGGCCACAAAATATCAACAAAGGGCCCTAGGTTATACATCTTTAATAAGCATATCTTATATCTGCTATTGACTCACCCACAGAGCATTTGTCACAAATGACGATTTCATCAGGAGGCTGAGAAGAACTGCTGTCGCACACAGTGCAGGCAAATTCATTCTCTGGCAACGGACCTACAGATTAATAAAAAGATAATTCATTCAGAAGATTATCCAGAGGTTTGAAGCATGCTGGTTTTTTTTTAAACACATTAGCCATTCTCTTAAGAGTGATAGTCAGTTCCATAGAGATAATGCATTAGTTTTGAAAGCACATCTTTTGCGAAAGAATTGCTTTGCCATGTTATCCAATTTTCAACAGGTATAAGAATCATCACAACATCAATTTAAAACAAAATTTCAAAGAAAATAACTTCCGGTTATTTAATTATTAAATGATAAAGTTTCAGAATCGTGCAGCCATCTACTGCATATTTTTGGCATTTTAAAACTTCAAAAATATATAATTTAAATAACTAGCTAATATTTTCCGTTTCAAATTTGTTTAATTTCGATGTTATCATAATTCCCATATCTGGGGAAGAAGGGCTAATATGGCAAAGCAGTACTTCTGTGGAAGTTGTAATTTCAAAAGTAATTCTATGGGACTGACAATCCCTCTTAACAGGATTAAATGGGACTGGGGGGCAAGCTGTCTGGTTAGATCAGATTAAAAGAAGTCAGGTTAAGAGGTAAAAGTAAGATTAGCATCAATAAATGATTTGGGGAAAAATTTCTTCCCAATGCATAAAATATGTGGTTAAAATAGATTAAAATTTTTGAAGGAACAAGTAGTTGACTTGTGTCTCATCTACAGTGGTGGCCAAAAGTGTGGACACTTTTTGAAAGTTAAATGTGTTTCAACTGTTACCTATGTTTTTGCATCTATTAAATTTCGCTTAAATGCAAACATTTAAATATTAAATTGAAGGTAATTTAAGGCAGAATTTCATTAAAAAACAGAATTTAAGTATCTGCATTACAAATAAAGTTATGCTCATTTTAGTTGAACAAACAAGCACTATCAATGGATTCTCTTATGCTGAAATTGCAATACAAGTTGGTGGTTCAGTGACTTGCAAAACTTAGACAGATCATACTATTAGTTGCATAACTTATTCGTAATGCAGATATTGTAATACTGTATTTATTTTTCATTCTACATTAAATTACTTTGACGATGATGATGTTGCGTCCATGGATATAGATAATATGGGACCAAAGGTCTCATAGACGGCTTCAGCGATCTGCACAAAGTGGTCCTCATAAAGATTAAATTACTTTAAATTTGATACACAATTGTTTAATTTGATATACAATTAATATATTCTGTAATCACACAAAGTTGGTTGAAAAATATGAAACTTTCAAAATGTGTCCACACTTTTGGCCACCACTGTACAAACATGAATACATTAAAATATATTAATTACATTGGACAATTCAAAGATGCCACAAAGTACTTTATCCCCACAATTTTTTGTAAAAACAGTTTTGAGCTGAAATCGTAAATCTACTGCTTTGTTAAACGAATATTCACAATCAACATACAAGTGATAATTTATAAATCAATTAAAGTAAAATAAAGAAGCTACTTTCTACCTTTAAAAATGTCCTTATATAGCGCCCAAAACTGAGAACCGTCTTCAAATTTTACAGCACATCTACTGTATTCTTCTTCAACCTGAAACATTATGTTATAAGGCTTTAAAATGTTATTGAATAATATGGCAAAAGTTTTATATTGTATTTAAGAAAACCTTATTTTCATTTGAGGGGCAGATATTCTTTTAGTTAATGTAGCAATGAAAAAGGCTTAATCATAGTATTGTTTTTACTAATCTACAGTTATGTTATTTTAAAGTAGAATTTTCTGGGTTTATAAGTTTTCGGTTGAATGGCAAAAAACGCATGGTATGTTTTGAGTGTAGTGTTTAATAGGAGTTATTTGTCAGTAGTTTTTAGCTTTATAACAGCCCTTTCAATTTTATGGAAATTTTTTAGATTTTTTGTGTCCTATACCCCCTTAAGTTAGTAATTCCCAATAACTTTTCAAGGGTCTCAACCACGTTTTAAACAGATATTATACCTGAATGATGGTAGCCAAATACAGCAGTCCATCCGTCCACCTGACCAGCACATCCGTCGATTCCCGGAACTTTTCTTTGGTGGGCGTCTCGTAAATGGAGGACCTTTCCGTATAAACGGAGAAATCTCTGGGTCCTTTCCTGGCAAAACGCCAATAGTCCTCCTGGGTTTCGCTTAAGAGTTCATTAAGGCTCTCTGGCCGAAATTCCGCTAAAGGGTTATTCATTTCACAAACTGCATGTAGGCGAGATTGTCCTATTAAGAAGACCTAAGTTGAAGCATTGTTTCCTGGATAAATAAAAAGAATATTTTAATTATTGGGCGCGTATAGTTGTTTTTTTATTTTGGTTACAATAGAGCAATATGGGTGGGCAAATGCACAGTGAATTTATATAAATGACAATAGTCTGAGCATTTGTCTGAAGCAATTTTTAATGACAAAATAAGGACATTTATGAATATATACTATTTTAGTTTTATTTTGACATCAATTTTGATAAATATTAAAGCACTTATAAATTATAAACGACCAATATATAATTATACAGTGCATTCTTAAAAAAAAAACTAAATTTAAACTATTTTTACTAAACTAATTAAAACTATTTTTGATTAGTTTTGTTATGGTTTAAGTCTAAGACAAGTATTTGTTTGACTGAGTGTTAATTTGGGTACATTACAGTAGTATTCTTTAAATTGGTAGAAACGAGGACCTGTTTGGAATACTGTTTACTTAACCTTTTCAGTCCCAATGACAATTTGGCATCCTCATTTTAGAATTCTTTTCTGATCGTCTATAGAAATTTATGATATCAAAAAGCACAACATTTGATTTTTCAAACTTTTTTCTTTTAGAAAACATTTGTTATTAATTACAATAGATGTTAGCCCCATTATTAATTTTTTTAAAAATCATGATCAGAAACATAAAGATGCCTAATGGCATCACTGGGAGTAAAAGGGTTAAAAAGTTATTTCTAATGAATTAAAATAAAATGTAATTCATAGAAGCCTGGGCATTTTTAAATTTTGGGTATATCTGGGTCTCTTGCATCTAAACTCCTCAAATTAAAAACAAGTAATTTATAATGCTCTATGTAGACTAAGTACTGTCAATGGTAAAGTTACATACATCTGTATTTTTCACACTATCAAGAGGCAATTTTTCATAGCAATAGCAACACCTTCCACTATAATAAACTTTATTCTAACTTAAAAATACTGCAAATGAACTAAGTACTTGGTACAATAGTCTAATGCATGAAATATGCAATAATAACCTCATATTGTATATTAGTACATTTCCACAAAATGTAATTGAACTTTCTGAATATTGCATAATCATTTAAAAGGCAATATGTTGCTCATAAATCGATTGTTTAACAAACTGAAACTAGATTTTAAATAGTTAATTCAAGGTACGTCAACAATTTTAATTTTAAGAAAAATCATATAATAAAATAAAACGTTTCTTTTAAAATAAAATGGGACACATACAATTTCGAAACTTACTAGAAAGCTGTCCGCAACCGAAAAGTTACGAAATAATTCAAATAACTCAAACCACCGCTATCAAAAATATCGTACATGCTGCAACCCCTTCATAAATCAAACGCTAATTATATAATTACATAATGCTAAATCGTTACTAAACAGGTTGTTTTTGGCGGTACAAATTAAACGATTTCAAGGATGCTTTGCGCCAATTTTTAATATCCTTTTCGTTTTGTTTTACATAACAACAAACGCTTATGACTTAATTATGTATATACTTACTCAATTCTTGAACTAATAAATATCGATCGTGTCGAATTTCCCAGTATACATATTATTTTTCAATTAACGGGAAAAAATTGCTTAAAAAAACATATAATCATCTGTGTAAGCGCCATATAAAAAGCAGACAGTTTATAGATTATTTGTGTTTACAGTAGATTAATAGAAATTCAATTTCTCTGTGCTACGAGTTTTCCTATGTAGTTATATAAACTACCGCTTATAGCGCTGTTGTAGAGCAGTTGCAATATTTCTTAGCTGCACTTGTAACTACTTATTTGAAATCATTTCTGGTTTGTAGCTTTGCCGCATGTGTTTGTTTACATCCGAAGGAAACATTAAAAGTTTAATGTTAAAGCTTTAAAAACTTTATAGAATTTAATTGTAACTGTGCTAATTTGAACATTGTTTTTAAGCCATGGAGATAACTGTCGAATTTAGGTTAGATTTTATAGCTATACTTTAGTGATTCCCATCATTAATTGTTCTGTTAAAACATCTATAATGAAATATAATCAATAATAAAATAAATTGCTTCATTAATGTATCAATGAAAAGATTTCTTATATTTATAAATAAACTTTCACCCTCTAGTTAA
This sequence comes from Hylyphantes graminicola, assembly GCA_023701765.1. NCBI lineage: Eukaryota > Metazoa > Arthropoda > Arachnida > Araneae > Linyphiidae > Hylyphantes > Hylyphantes graminicola. Next base: position 63,171,971 of record CM043118.1, on the reverse strand, counting down.
GTTTTTCCTTTCTTAGTTTAATATTACTTATTGGCTAACATGCAGTTTCTGGGGGTCTTGGCGATTCTTCAACTGCCGTTACATTTATCGCCAAATTAAGTAACCTAGCGCGATTCCCTTCCAAATAAAACAAACCTAAATCATATTACCTTCAGGCCATCCAAATTTATGTAGTTATAGCACGATGTTTGAAAATCACCATTTGGTTCTGAAACTTGCAATTAAACCAGATATATTGATTCCTTATTTATAAACAAAATTCCTGCTTATCTGTTTCTTTAATTTTCAGTGGTGGACTTGAACTCCTGTTTAAAAACCAGAAGAGTTACAAAGTAACTTTGCCAGAGAAAGATGAAAAATGTATGTTTCTACTTTAGATTCTGTTTTTATCGTTTCTATCAGTCACCAGAAGTAGTTTTAGAAATTGCAATTCAATAATAAGTACGGCTTTAATATAATATAAATGTACAGTAATAATTAATAAGAATTTTACGAAGCTGTTTTAAATATGTATTGTCTCGTCTCCTCCGAGTTTATCCTAGTAAACTGTTAGTAGACATTTGTTTGTTCTTTTGTTATTGTATTGTTAAGTTCCAATTAGAATTGATGTTTTTCCCCCTAGGGAATATTAAATCCCTCATAGAATGGCTGAAAGAAAATTTGTTGCAAGAGAGACCCGAATTATTTATGCAAGGCGAGACAGTGTAAGTAATTAAACATATCTCCAAGTTTAAAGAACAGGAATGAGTACGAAAATTATAAACTTTCCATTTATTTGGTTTCATTAACCAGCCTATACTATACTTTGGTTTTTATACTACTGTCTAATCCTTTCAGTCCCAATGGCAATTTGGCATCACCATTTTAGGATTTTTTCTGATCATCTATAGCCATTCATGATATCAGAAAGCACATCATTCAAATCTTCAAACTTTTTTCTATTAGAAAATATTGTTTATTGATCCCAATAGATGTCAGCAGGCCCGTCGGCCCTCGGGCCGATGCGCCTTTCTCTGAAAAAAAAAATCTGACTAAAATTTTTTGAAGCCTAGATTCATCTTCTCGTAAGTATTCCGCACTTTAATGATGTGCACGGATACTTATTTTCTAAAGCGGATCTGCATATCTTTAGGGAAGGCACGGGAGAACTAAAAATTGCAGCACCGATACCTAAGAAAGGCGCCTTCACTCGGAGCCTCTGCTTCACTTCCATACAGGACGCTGATGAGCCGGTTAAATAACGATTACATTTTCATATGCATGGAAAGTTTCTTTAAGGTGCTATATGTTTGGTCTTACGCGTGATCCATTAATTAGATGGTTAGACGAAACAGACCTTTCAAAGGTAACCACCATGGCTTGACGCCTTAACACACTCGACAGAATCAATTGTAACTATAAATTTTAAATGGGACATTTTGATAAATATTAAAAAAAAAAAGATCTTAATAAGGCGCCTTCCTTTACATACAACAGCCAAACGGCCTCCTAACACGTAATTTCCCATTATATTATTAATCCTGGGTGCTGGATAAAAAAAAAATCCAAACACCCAAGAAGTATTGGGATGCCTTTGATGTCACTCGCATATCATGGGTAAACTTCTTTTGATACTCTGTGCGGAATCGTATTTATGATGTATCATTCATACACATCCTGTCGTCGGATTTTTTTTGAATGAGGGATCTAAAAAAACATGCGTCAAGGAGTATTAGGGCGCCTTTAATTTCACACACCGGTTTTAAACTTTTTGCAAATATTTCTCAATTTTCTGAATAAAATAGCGCCCTGTGTATGAGACTTATGCACGCTAAAGATGGTGTGATCTACAGCCCTGACGCCGTGGGCTCTAAGTTTGCGTTGGGTGCCAGGTTAGGTTTCGGCCACGCCACTTGACCGCGTTCCTAAAATGTGAGACTCATTGTCAATAGCCCTAGGGTATCTCTAGTGCAACATTCTCAATAAAACTAAATGTTAGTAAAAAAGGCTTTTTTTAAAACTTTTTAAATGTGGGTATTGTTTTTCAATCTTGAAAACCTGGTGCTGAATATTATTTTAATTGTTTCATTTTAACGCTACGATATCACATAAAGTGGACTTGGACTTCGCTGTTTAAAATATCAATTCTTGGTGCCGAATATTATTTAATTATTTAATAATCTTTATCGTGGTTAGCGTTCGTTTCTTTCTGTTGTTCTCTTTATTAGTTTCAACTCAGACCTAAGGCTACATGTCAAATTTCAAAATTATTTTCACACTCCACAAAGAAAATTTAGACAAAATATATGCATCGTTTGCGATTTTGAAGTATACTTTCTCATCATATCATGCGATTCAGCTGCTGTTTTGACTAAGTTTGTGCTGGTTGGACCTCGATTTGTTATGTGTTTTGAAGTTTCCCGGGTATCAAACGTCCAAATAAAAAGTGTAGCTTGCACAATTGACATCAGAAACCTTTTACTTTTTTTTTTTTGCTTGATTGTATCTTTCCGATTAGATTTTTTTTTGTTTGAAAGGTACGATATCCGAGACATCTTTGAACTTTTTGTCCATTTATGCTTTTAATAGTTGCAGAGGGTCGCGTCAATGTAGTTGAATTTTTTTTTAGCTCTAAAAATACATTTTTTGCTATGAATGATCAAGTTCCGACAGTTTTTTGTGTTTTAAAATCTAGATATCAAAGACATATCTTTGTGCTTTTTGTAGATCCGAATATTTTTGAGTATTAAAGTAACAATTGCCAAGGCCCTAGGCTATTATATATTTAGTCAATTCATTACTTCATGTTTTATTTTGTCGCATGAATTCCTTCTAAAATAGGTTAATTGTATTTACTTTTGAACAATGATAAACACTTTATAAGTGAGCCAAGATTAATTTAAGTTTGCTAAGAATATGCGGGAAGAGGGGGGGGGGGGGCGCCCTTTGAAGCCGGGAAGGGCCGGTAAAACTGCGCCCTTGTTAGGAAGCCAGTCCGGCCCTGGATGTCAGCCTTAAATTATTATTTTTTAATTATGATCAGAAACATGATGATGCCAAATGGCATCACTGGGAATGAAGGGGTTTAGTTGATAACTGTATTACTTGATGTTTGAACTTGCAGCCCCATCTGCTGGGGCCTTTCTGTAGGCAAAAATTTATATTTCAACTTATTCATTATCAATTAATTTTTAATATTTATTCAGTGGGAATAAGTTGTATGATTTCCTTATTCCTTGGTAAATTATGCACCAATTCATTTGGTAATAGTCATAAATGAAAATATAAATGTAATTACAGTCGAACCCCGTTAACACAAACTCAAAGGGAGAACAAGGTTTTACAACCGGTTTTGGTAATAGTCATAAATGAAAATATAAATGTAATTACAGTCGAACCCCGTTAACACAAACTCAAAGGGAGAACAAGGTTTTACAACCGGTTTTTGTTAACCGAACTTGATGTTAAACCATTAGATTTTTTTTTACATTGAACCAGTGAATAAATTAAAAAAATTAACATGGAAAAAATATTCTTATTTTACGATATAATTCACTAATAATACAAGCATACAATCATTAATTCAATTAATATAGCAAGACAGCGCATTATGTGCATTAAATCATGATGTTCTTTTGGAAGTAATAGCAATGAAAAATTGATAATTTTTTTAAGGAACAACAATTAAGAGCAGTGTATAGTTCATTACAAAATAAATTGAGAAAACACTACATACCAACATATGTTTATGAAATAGGTAGCCTTAAAAATGAAGCAAGGAAACTTAAGGTGTAGCTTTCTTAGTAACTTTTTAAAAAATTGATTCATTTTGAATGATAATCATTAAGTTTAAATGTGAAAATTTTTAATTTCATACGTTCTTTAACTTCTGTAGGAAAACACCTACGCTTTTCATGACGCAATGGGTCCTCCGATACCTGCCGATTAAAATTGACGAATTATGGAAGATCTCATGATTTTCTCAGAAAAAGACAATTTATTTTTAGAATGTCTGTTGCCTTTTTTCTATTTTGTTTCATTTGTAATTCTAAACTAAGGAAAACACATCAAATTCTGAATTTTTTTTGTTCAGGTTAAGCGAAATTTCACCTAAAGCGATTTCGCCTAAGAGATTGTTTTAGCATTAGCTAAAAGCTGTTTATTTCAGGAGAATGCTTTCAGTTCGTGTTAAGCGAGTTCACATTAACGAGGTTCGACTGTTTTATAATCTTCTGTATTTTTCAATTAAACATTAAACAAAATCTTTTTTAACACTTTATTTTCTTATCTATCTTTTCAAAAAAATGTTAATAATATTTTTCTTGTTCCATAAATAGACGGCCTGGAATACTTGTTCTTGTAAATGATTCTGACTGGGAACTTTTGGTAATTTTAGTAATTTTTCAGTTAAAGTAAATTTTATAAAATTTCAGCGTGAATTGAAGTCATATTAATGCATATTTTTAAGAAATGTTAAAAAATCAGTTAATCAAGCATTTTGTAACTTCATATTTCTTTTTTTAAAATAACGTAACACTAGAGGCTATTGGCATTAACTTTATGTTAAAGAAAAAATAATCATGATTATTATTATTTTTAAATTGCAAAATGTAAAGTTCTTTTTTTAAATCCTGCTATTGATTGTACATCTGTATCCATTTTTTGCTTGATTTAATTACCAGGAAGGTATATCTTAGTAAAAAAAATGTAGCGCTTTAAAATAAATTAGATATTTTAATTATTTGTAATCTAATCTTAAGTAAGAATAAAAAAAAATTAAGTCATGTAGTTCAATGTATTTCCAAAATTATATAAATTTAACTATTTGAATGTTGCATAATCATATAAAAGACAATTTGTTACTCACAGATCAATGGTTTTACATGTTGAAACTAGATTTTAAAAAGTGTTAACTAAATATGCTCAAACTATTTGAATTATCACAACAACAAAATCACACAATAAAAAAAAGCATTTCTTTTTTTAATAAAATGAGATACAAATAACTTTAAAAAAAAAAGTAAATTATGTATATAGAAACATAATCTATATTTTATACTTATAAAATTAATAAACTATATAAATTAATACTTATAAAATTAAATACTTATTAAAATAATTATGGTTAACAATATTTAATATTTATTCTTAGGGAGAATTGAAGTATGAGATTCAAGCTGGAGATACAATAGTATTCATATCTACACTGCACGGTGGTTGATTGTTTTCTACTTTCAAAATTTGTATAGCCAGTTTTGTTCATTTATTATGTATGTGTTTAAAATGTTTGTAAAAATTACACAAAAATAAATGTTTTTCTACTAGTTTATTTTAATCAGTTGTACTTACCAAGATGCATAATTAAAACCCATATAAATCTCCAACGTGTTCAATGTTTCTCATAAACTTAACCCTTTCAGTCCCAGTGATGCCATTTTACATCATCGTGTTTCTGATCATAATTTAAAAAAAAAAAATAATAATAGGCTGACATCTACTAGGATTAATAAAAAATATGTTCTAATAGAAAAAAGTGTGAAAAAAAATATGATGTGCTTTTTGATATTATAAATGGCTATAGATAATCAGAAAAAATTTCGAAAAAAATGACGAGGCCAAATTGTGATTGGGACTGAAAGGGTTAAATAACTGCCGGTATCAATGATTTACTCCTTAAATGGAGGAAAGCAAGTAATTTTACAATCTAACAATTTAAAAACTGCACATGTTAGCGGATGCAAGAAAAGTTAAATTAGCAACTACTTGATTAGTTACAGGTAAAACTTAAGGACTGAAATAAATATTTAGAAGTTTTTATTAAAACAAATCTAAAATTATTTTTTGTGCTTATATCAATGCAAATTTTTTGATTCAATTTATTGAATTTCAATTAGGCTGAATAATTATCTTTACTTCTTGAAATATGTAAAATCTCCAAAGAAAAAATATCTAAACTCCTTGGTGCAACAGGTCATTAGTGGGCCATGGCCTGACGTGTCCATTTCAGCTTATTTTACCAAGGACTCTGGGATGCTAGGCATATGTTCTGGTTAGGTGTTCAACCTCACCCAGAACCCCCAGTGTTTAGTTCCCAATCATGCTTGGTCCTCATTTTATGGACCCCCTTAATGAATTAAAGGATGAGTCAAACTCATATTTTTCTAAGACCACAACAAAATACTACTCATATTCTTTATATAAGCATATTTTCAAAACACATCTTATAGAGTATTTTTTTAAGGAATTTTTTTTATATTTACGAACCCTATCAGGGACATAAGCTCAGAAAATATTCCTCAATTTTACAAAGAACATATACTCTTATATTTAAAAAAAAAATAATTTATAAAGCAAATAGTGATGCTTTAACAAATAATTTGGGTTCCAGTTTTTGTCAAGCTATTAATTTACTACTTGTTGCTTCTTATTGTCAGGGAAAGTTTTCTATAAGGAATAAAAAAACTATACATAAGCCTTTAAAATGCCAAATACAGCGATAATGGTGCTAAAATAAACGAATTATTGTAACGATTTTTGTTGTTTTGTCTGTGTGGTGGAAAAAGTATTGCGTTTTTTTAATTTTTATGCCGTCTTTTTACTCATCTCGCTACGGCAAATAAGCCTGGCGGCAACTATAGGCGATTTTCTTCCGCCACTTGGAGCCAACCCGGCAACCCTACACATCAAAAATAATCTTCTCCATCCAACTTAGAACTCAGAACCCAACCCAAACAAAAATCAAACCTCTCCACAACCCAACTCAACAATGTGGACGGCATTTTCGTTCGTCCTACTTTTAGCCATCTTCCATTCAGCCCAGCCGGACCCTATCCGGCACTGCGGGACATGCGATCCGGCTAAATGCACGCCTCCGTCGGACGACTGTCTTGCCGGATTGGTCCGGGACCTTTGCGGCTGTTGCTACGTGTGCGGCCGTAGAGAAGGGGAGCTGTGTGATTCGGATTATTTGCCCGTCCCTTACAAGTTAGTAGAAGGTTTTTCTTTGTTCTTATAGAATTATTTTTTGAAATATTTTTAATTGGAAAGAAAAAAAAATGGATTTTGGGGAGAATTGTGTAATTTTTTTTGTAGGTTGTTTTAAATATTCTTTTCCAGAAACTCTTAAATTCCAAATTGCTTTATTTTTCTTGCATCTTAATATATAATATGTATAATATATTTAATCTATTTATTTCGGAAAATATTTTTTAATTCTAAATTGTATTTATTTTTTTTATTCTTACTTTTAAAGAACTAACGTGTTATAAGATGTGCAGTCAGTGCAATTTTGAAAAAAGGAAAATTAAGTGAAAAATTACCAAATATTTTTATTATCCCTGAATTTCGAAAAATTTCCTCTCCCAAATTTTATTAATTACACATAGTATGAGAAAAACTATTTGCTGTTGTATACTTGTGTTTTAATATTTTAAGTGGGGGAATGTTTACTTAAAACATAGAGAAATTTTATAGTTGATTCTATCGTATTTAGTTCTGTTTGGCAAGTTGGGTGTTTTAAATCCCTTATTTCAGTAAAGCCCTGAACCACATCTGCTAAGGGGAAAATACCGAAAAAAATTAACATGCATTATAATTTAAATAATTTCAAATTTTTGCCAGGCAAAAACGAACTACAAAACTCCAATTTTGATAAGAATGACTAGAAAACTACTAAATATATTTTAAAATAACCCTTTTTCACTATAATTAAATTTTCAAAACAATTTATTTGTAATTTAGTACTAATATTATTATACTTTGAATACTGCCAAAGACGTAGTTTCACAACAGTTAATAACTTCACTCTTTAATTTTGAATACACTTAAGTACTGTCATCTATGAGGGTTATGTAGTAACTAAAACTTCTAAATTTATTCATCGTGAGGGCCGCCACTCTTATGATGCCTATTGTATTAAAAAAATTCCAATATTCCAAATTTATATTGAAATTTTCGTAAAATATTTTCGATGTTTTTAAATTTGAAGGTTTACAGCTTATTTTGGGGGCCCCATAGATTCATGGCTCTCTGAGAGGCAAATTGACTGAAGTAAACTTGTTTTCTACACTCTTAAAACGAACGAGCGATTTTAACTCAGTCTGAGTTAATTTTAACTCCTCCAGTCTAGAAAATGCACTTCCTCGAAAGGAGTGGATCCTTTGTGTGTTAAACCTCCGACAGGATCACTCCAAACGAGTGATTTTAACTCAGTCTGAGTTAATATTCACTCCTTTCCAGTGTCGAAAATGCCCTTCTCCTACTGGAGTGGATTTCACTCGTTTGTTTTAAGAGTGTACACTCCTAAAACAAACGAGCGATTTTAACTCAGTCAGAGTTAATTTTCACTCCTTTCGGTGTCGAAAATGCACTTCCGCCATAGGAGGGGATTTCACTCTTATTTTGTTAAAACTCTAACAATGTTAACAACAAACGAGCGATTTTAAGGCGTTCAGGAGCGATTTAGGGCGATTACGAGCGGTTTAGGAGTTAATTTTCACTCCTTTCCAGTGTCGGAAATGCACCTCTCCTATAGAAGTGGATTTCACTGTTTTGTTGTTTTAAGGGGGAATGGGCGTGCAGGACCGGGGGTCTCCAAACTCAAGTGCCTCAATGTTAATCCAATGAAAAAAAAATTATTTTCTTTGCCACATTTCTCCGGCTGTATTGAATATTTTTACAAGCGGATTTTTTTATGTGATAAATGTAGCTGACTTACAGGTCTCTATCTTCCCACATTTTGAAATTAGTACGAATATTTTTTTTAATATTCAATAAATTATTTTACACAAAATATTCGAAGCAATTTCAAAAAGTGGGAAGATAGAGACCTGTAAGTCAGCTACATTTATCACATAAAAAATCATCTTGTAAAATATTCAATACAGCCGGAGAAATGTGGCAGAGAAAATAATTTTTTCCCATTGGATTAACATTGAGGCACTTGAGTTTGGAGACCCCCGGTCCTGCACGCCCATTCCCCTTTAAGAGTGTAGGTATTTAGGAAATGATCAGGACCTGCTTTCTGAGTGACATTTACCGTCCTGTTCCAGGAACAGCAAGTACGGTCCATGCGGGGAGCACCTGGAGTGCCGCGCACGCACCGACCTGGCTCCCGGGGACCCCCCTGAGGCAATGTGCGTGTGCGTGAAGAACGAGTCCCTGTGCGGATCGGACGGACGGACATACGTCAGCGAGTGCGAACTCACGGAGGCCAGGTACAGGCTGAGGAACGGTCTGCAGGCTGCGCACAGGGGACCCTGCAGGAGTGGTGAGTGAATTGACGCCGCACTGGAGCTGCACCTATGTACTGGCGACGAGAGGGAGGTATTTTAGGTTTTTAATTACCGTCGCACTAGAGCTACACGAGGGCTATTGGCGATGGGCGTCGTATTTTAGAACCACAGTCAAGTGACCAGCCGACACCTGAATAGGCACCCAACGTAACCGGACGAGAGGGAGGGGAAATGAGAGATTTTGTGTTTCCTACAAAATTTGGTGGTCTTGTGCAGTGGGGGTGATTTGCATTGCTGTGCCACAGGTCCGGAGTTTGAATCCCGGATTGGGTGAGGTTCACTCAACCTTTTATCCCTTTATTGGGTCGATAAAATGAGGACCAAGCATGCCTGGGAACTAAACACTGGGGGTCCCGCGATAGGCTGACCACCTAACCGGGGCATATATGCCTAGCACCCCAGAGCTCAGAGCACCAAAGAGCGAAGTTCTAATTCATACGTCAATTTTCAATTTCTTCATACTGCTCTATTCAATCCTACTTCAAAATTAAAAATATGTAATTAAAATGTTTTATCCATTATTTAAAAATTATTTTCTTCATTAGTGCGAGGCCCTGTCTGAAAGTACCTTTAAAACAACCTTAAATACAGTTTTAACTGTCTCTTTTTGCTTTAAAAGTTTGTTAAGTTTAAGAAATGACCACAGCTTTGCTCCATTTTGGACAAGGGCCAAATGCCTGGAGCGTGGGAAGTCGAGAAATCGTCGAATCTCCTTTCTCCTCTCCTGTCTGTGTGTATTTTTTCGAGGTTATTTTGGGGGCATTTCATCACAGTGAATAGGAAGTCTGTGTTGTCTCAGAAAACACTTAATTGGTTTTTGTAGAAATGTGTGTGTAAATCTTTTCAGTCCCAATGACAATTTGGTATCATTATTTTGAAAAATAAATTCTGATCGTCTATAGCCATTTATGGTATCAAAGAGCACATCGTTCGATTCTTCAAACTATTTTCCATTAGAAAATATTTTTTATTAATCCCAATAGATGTCAGTTCAAAAATTATTATTTTTTAAAATTATGACCGGAAACAGGATGATGCCAAATGGCATCACTGGTGCTGAAAGGGTTAAAAAGAATAATTTCCGAACTACCAAAAAAACCCGCTAAAATATCGTTATTTGAACGTCAGGTTAAGAATATATTGTTAGTTTTAGGAAATAATATAAACTTTCTCTTCAAAAAGTCGTACTCTCTTTTTCATTGTGTTCATTTAATGTTATGAAATTTAACAATGTATTAAAAACTAAATGATTGACTTTATTTAGAAGTAAAGGTGTGTATTAACTCAGCACGATTTTCAATTATCACTCAATAAATCAATACATTTAAAGTAAATTATATACCCTACAAAGCAATTTCAATAACTTTAAAACCAGAAATGTTCTACGGCAACTACTATTTGCGCATGCGCGATTTTCCCGAAAACTTTATTATGCCGCCCGACAAGTACCAGAAACTCGTGTACCAAATTTAAAGTCCGTAGCTATATTAGTTCGAGTTGTAGAGTGGTTTCCGACAGACGGACAAAGGTTCGAAAGCCATTTTTTTAGGATCAACACTCTTCACACAAAATCATTTCCAATTTCGACAACATCGGGATATTTTCATTACCTTATATTTCCATATATTAGGTCAATGAAAGTAAAAACAGTTGACTTAATTTGGAAGTAGAAAATCTTAAACAAACAATCAAAATTTTTCCCAAGCCCTAGTTACAACACAGAGTGTCCCTTACACACGATAATTCCGGTAATTTTTTCCGTATGATTGCCGCATGATTACACTGAATAAATTAGGTCAATTAAGGCTTCACACACGATTAGGAATTATATCGTACTCAACGGTTTTATATGTAAATATTATCTTAGGATTTTGTTAATACTATCTCTATTGTCGATGTAAGGCTAAAAACTTCAACGTCTTTGTCAAAATTTATCGCACTTGTTGTGTAAAAGCCCCATTTAAAAAACATTGCCACTACTTGATTGCCTATCTAAAATTACCGGAACTGGAGTTGTAAAACAGGTCTTACTGTCTTAAATTATAAGATAAAACGTTAGACAAGTTTCCGAAGTTAAGATAATATTTTTACTTTTACGTATCTCCAACGTTTTTAAAGAGAGTTCATCCATCTTCAAATAGCTGATAAAACCTTATCTTCTTTGGTAAAAAAGGAGTCGGCAATGCTGCAGCTAATAGCATACATTTTCCAAATACAATAAATGCCGTTTAGCAGAATTACTACTAATAATAGCTGGATAAAATGTAGAAAATCACAATTTACGTATGTTTTTTTTCCCGAGTATTTTTATATTGTTCGATATAGGTTGAAGGCGGAGGGTCTCATGGACCTGATCTGATTCAGATCAAGGAATAAAAAAGAAGTTTTTATTCACAATTAAGTAAAAAAGATAATTTTAGTCAAACTCTGTTGAAGCGACCTCGTTTATAATGCGATCTAAGGTTCGGTCCCTTGAACTGACCATAGACCGTAATGTTATAATACCTTGCTTACAACGCATTTTTTTTTTTAAATTTTCTCCTCGGTTATAGAGCTAAAAATATACCATTAGATATCCAAGATTCCTTCTCAAAGTATAAAAATTCATTTTCACAATTTAAATTTTGTTAAAAATATTATATTTATAAATATAATTATCGTAAATTATTCTTATATTTTACTGAATAATTTTTATTTTATTCGCTAAATGATGTGAAAAGTCGCCAAATTTGAAATTTATTTTCAGTGCAAATTTATTCAATTGATGTTATATTCTTTCATTAAAAATATGAGTATAAAATAAATATTTTACATGATTTCTTACACATAATATTCAACCATGCTTATAACGTCATAAATATTGCGGTTCTTTAAATGACGCTATAACAAGGTTATAATGTAGTATTTTAATTTAAATGCTATTATTTATTCGAATTCAAAGAGATAAACATTTTATTAATCAGAGAAATATTCGAAAAAGTGGGAGAACAAACGATCTTTTCAAAGATTCAGAACGAAGTTATTCTATTACATCTTTCTCCTCTAACTTTCTGGTCGCACAGTCCGTAAACAATTTCTTTTTATTCTAGTTTTTTTCAAAAGTATTCTATTTCGTTCCTTCCCCGTAGCCTCTCTTTCAACAGCGGCAAATCCGAGAAGAACCTTTGAACCCACGCACGGGAGAAAGAAAAAAAAAATCTGTTATGGTTACTACTTTTGGCTAATCATCGCCCAGATGAATATTAAAATAAAATAGCAATGTTTTAGTTATACCGAATTTAACGATCCGTCAGAATTTTGTTTATAAGGTACATTTTGATGCAAAGATGACTTTGAAATTCCCTTTTAAGTAAAATATGTTTTATGTTTGGTACTTTTGGCTTATTATCGTTATCGTGTTGAAGAACAGAAATTTATTATTTTTGTAACGAATTCAATGATGCTTCAGAATTTGTTTATTAGGTGAATTGCTTGGTGAATTTTGTTCTATGGGGCCTCTAAATTCGTATTGAAGCCATTAAGGGAGAATGGGCCCGCTGTCTCCAAACTGCCCCGCGGGTCTCCAAACTCAAGTGCAGAAGTGTTAATCCAATGGGGGAAAAACTATTTTCTCTGCCACATTTTCCCGGCTTATTGAATGTTTTTTCAAACACATTTTTATGTGACAAATGTAGCTGACCTTCAGGTCCCGACAATCCCACTTTTTGAATACCAAATATAATGACTTTATAAGGATTTCAAGAAAAAACACCGAGTAAGAAAAATATTTAAGGGACAGTGTTTTTAAAATTAAAAATATCGCCCAAGGTGCAAATTGACCATTTTCTTAATATTGACCTTTACATGAATCGTTGAGTTTTTGTGTGTATTTGAGCTCCTAGGATTGTCCTTTCGGTAACAAATCGGAATTATCAGAATTTAAAGCAAAAAAAGTCGTCACTAAGTAAGAACAATAATTTAAGAGACTATATTTTATAAAACAGTCGGGGTGCAAAATTGACTATTTACTTTACATTAACCCAATGAATAGTGTGAGCTATATGTTTCAGAATTTTTAGGAAATTCTATATTCTGAAAAGTTTCAGAATTTTAACCCTCTAGTGCATGAATTTTTTGTTTCGTCCCAAAAAAATATATTTGTATCTCTAAGGCTCATACATCACGGGAAAAATAAGGAAAAAAAATTAAATGCATCGGAATTTAAATAATTTCATTTTTTAAATTTGTTACCAAACGGTAACACCATGCATTAAGCTCTGAATAGATGCTTAAGGGATCATAGGAGTCTTACAAATGTGCAAAGAAGGAACTACAAAGTATAGTTTGATCTTTTATGTAATTTTTTAACTACTCAATATATAGGCATAATTTTTTTATATGTAATTCTACAAGATTTATTTAATATGAAACAAATTTTAAAATTTATGAAACTTTAGCCAAAACTAAAATAAATGATATTAAACATAAAGCTATTTGAACACATTGTGATTAGGCTTGCGCGGCGAATTGTGAGGTCAAAATTGAAGACATGACCAAGAAAATGATTTTATATTGTACAAATATGTACAAACAAAGACTTATACCTAAATTATCAGCTCAATTTTAATTAGAAATTATTTTAAGAACTTTTTTCTAAAAAAATTAATAAAATTTTTAAAATTTTGATTAAAAAAAATTTAAAAATAATTTCT